>CM028135.1:563179375-564430000 GCA_016271365.2 Neoceratodus forsteri | reverse complement strand
CCTGACCTCTTGGGAGGGCCCCTCTATGCCTTCCCATGTCGGGCTGAGACCAGACCTTCCCCCAGCGCGATTCCATGACAGACCTCTGGTCGGTATTAGCACAGCTATCAAGCTGCTCTCTCATACCCAGCCTTTTTCCTCCTTTAATAGCTCTTAGGAGTGTGGATGTGCAATGATGTCAAAGGCACAACATGCCAACATCTGCCGCACTCCTCCCCCAAGTTCACCACTCTGGCTGTGCCCCCAGTCATCACCAGGGGCCACTACAGAGCAATAGGATCCCTCAACCCTTCCCAGGGATGGGAGAGCAGTCCCTTGGATGCTTGATCCCATCCCTCCTCTGCTGACCCCTGACAAACCGAGTGCATTTCCGAACCCAAGTCGCATGTTATATTTTATTGACATGAGTGACAGTATAATCTGAAAATACAATATCAACTGTTCTATTTACTGTTGTAATAAATTGCCAACTATTTTATCTATGACCTTGGAGTTTCTTATTTAAGTAAGGGGGATGCGGGAGGGGCACCACTCCCTTTAGAAAGCATGTGTTGCCATTTCAGAGATTGCTCATATGTACGGTCATCATTTGTGTCCTCACTCAAATGTGTGTGCTGTTTTTGGGCTTGCTCTTATTGAGTCACCCAAATTACATAGAACCTTAGCTGTATGGCTACTGGGAGGCTCAGAGAGTCTCAGGGTGAATTTCACTTTTATTCTCATGTATGACATTTGTAATTTCATGTAAGTGGATTTCATTCACACTTCACTCTCAGTAGTGACATACTGTGGTGTGATTACTCTGTTTATATCAGTGTTGGCATCCCTAACAATTTCTGTAATAATGTTGCTTTCTGTCTCATATGTAACATTTATGTCAGAGCCTGATGACATTTCAGTTGTGACATCCACAACAGCTTCTGACATAATTTGGCTTTCTGACAGTACAGCGACATTTAACTCATTGTCTATATTGCTTCAGTTTCAGTCTCATAAACATGACTTGTAACATGGCATTAGCTTCATTCTCTATTTCTATGTCTATGTGGTTTGTGACACCCACACCAGATTCTGACAGACTTTCTGTCACTGTTTTGACCTTTACATCACTTTCAGGAAACATTAAAACTTTTAGGGTTATGTACACTACCTCCTGTGAGGTTCTTACACTGTGATCCACTGATAATGACAATAAGTGCTTCTGACAGGACTAGAGATGTGCATAATTAGAAAATTTCATTCCACAAAATATTTTGAGAAATTTGCACATTTCATGAAATATTTTGGGGGAGCAAAATGTGAAATTCCGTTGTCGAGATGTGAAATTTCGACATGAAATGCAAAATTTCACCTGTGAAATGGTGAAATTCGGGTGAAATTTTAGCAAAATGTGGGCAAAACTTGGCAAAACTGCGCATTTCGCAGGCAAAATTTCACACCTGGCAAAAAAATTTGCAGAATGGCGGAATTTTGCAAAATGTTTCACATGGTGAAATTGCTGGTTTCGTAGCAATTTCGCCAGCAAAATTTAATTTTGCAACATCTCTAGACAGGACTTGATTGTACTGTCTTTTTGATCATTGGCTTCATTCACTGAGTCCATAAATGCCTCTGCTGTTGCATCACTAAGCAGGGCAAAACTTGACTTGTTGACTGATTTAATTTCTCAAACACAAAAAACAGTGTTGTTTAACTTTCACTGACTAATGCAACGAGTTTCACTACCTGTGGTTCCTGTTGCTTTTGATTTTATTTATTTATTCAAGAGTTTCACCAGGAAGGCATACTGAACAAAATAGATCATTTCCAGAGGCCTTCTGGGGGGAGGGTAACCAAGATATCAGCTCACAGGGAATTGAGTGTGTGTGGTCACAGCGGTGCACTGAAGTACAGTGCAGTTATGTGAGATGGCCGCTCATGTCTGTTTGACAGCTGGCTCAGTCATTAGCTGACCATTAGTGATCACTCCAGTAGTCAATCAGACACTGCCACCACCTCATTGATATGTAATTAGCCTTATCATTCCATTTATTGTTTACTAAAGGGCCCCCCTGTGTGAGGTGGGTGCTGTTTGTGAAGGCCTATGTCATCAGAGGAAGGGTGTGATCAAGAACAATCTGGTTTATGTTGTACCACTCAATTTTGAATCCAAACCCTGTGTGAGGTGACCAGTTTCCTTTATACTAGCCTTCCAGGAAATATTAACTTCAGTTTATAATGCCTCACATATTTCACATTATTATGTGTTTGGGGATTAAATAGTAATAAGCAAGAAAATAAAACTTTTCTGTGCCACTCTATGACAAAAATACCAGTTATTTGAACAACGTAGACAGAAAAGAGTTTATACAGACAATTGGCAAATACTTTAGCAACAGTCTCTTTCAGACACATTTCATAAATTTCATAAGTTGTATAGCAGGTTTTTGTTAGCGTTAGTCTTTTGTAACTGGCACTACTAAAGTAATAATTTAAAATAGCGGTTGCCACTAAACTCATCTAACGAATGTTTAAATTGGTCCATGGAGTTACATGATACTACAGTTTTTGGTAACGAATTCCACTGTGACCCTACTAGCTGAGAAAACCATCCACCTCTCTGATTCTTGAAAAAGTTTCACTTCTAAGTTGGAATTTATGCCCTCTGTTTGTTTTAAGTTCTGGTCTTCTGTCCAACCCCACACATTCCCAGAGGTCTTCTTCCTAAAATGCCTTGTATACCAGGCACATATTCCCTCTGTACCTTCTATACTGCAAGGAGTATAGTCCTGTGTCTTTTAATCTCTCTTCAAATGGACAATCCCTCATTCCATATAATAACTTTGTCGCCCTTCTCTGAACACCCTCCAACCTCATAATGCCCTGCTTGAGCTGTGGAGACCAAAAATCCACACAGTACTCAAAGTGTGGCCACACCAGTGATTCATACAGGGGCACCACCACCTTCCTAACCCTGCTCCTAAAGTTTTTCCTTATTGTAGCTAATATGGCATACCCTTTTTTAGTTACATTGGTGCAATGGTTAGAAGACAAATCATTTGTTATCTGAACCCCTCAGTCCCTTTCAGAAACAGTTTTCTGTAATTTGTGCCCATTTATCATATAATCAAAACATCTGTTATTTTTACCTAGGTGCATGATTTTACATTTATTCAAATTAAACTTTAATTTTTTTTGCATCTGCACTTCTAGCTATGATATCAATGTTTTTCTGAAATGTGTTGGCATCATTTTCATTAAAGAATGATACTCCAATCATTTTATCATCTATAAACTTGATTATCCATGCATTAGATGTACAAGTAATGGATGTGATAAGTATGACAAGGAGGACTAGACCCAGCACAGATCCCTGAGGGACTCCACTAGATATAGATACCCAGCCAGACACGTGTCCTTTTATACAGACCCTCTGTCTTGTGTCACCAGACTCATGTCCATTCTTGTCAGCATGCAGAGGTGAAGATGGGGGTTGATACAGTCATCTTCTCAACACCTTGCCTGGTTTCCATCTGAATGATATGGAGTTAGTGTGCACCCACTGTAGAAACAACTGTTTCTATAGTACAGTAAATGCTTGTTTGCTTGCTGTTATTCAGCTGATGGCTATTGAGGTGGTAAGAGGAGAGTTTGCGATGGTTGTTATCTTTTTTTAATTCAAGTTTATTGTAAGATTAGGGCACAGGTTTAAAAGAGTTTCATCAGTCCTGTTACAAAATACAGTGCATTCATTAAAATAAACATGAAAGTTATCATAATCCGGTTATAAAGAAATATCGGTTTCCATTTTTGTCATTCCCTGCAGTAAAGACTTAGCAACTAATATTTCAGCTTCACTAGTCTATATCTTGAAACACAGCCCAGAATTGATCAATGGTGTTAGGACTGGGAGGGGGCACATCTGTTCAAGCAAATGGTGACCTGGGAAGTATGAGACTAGCTGGAGCTAGCGCTGCGGTCTGTGTCTTGGATGGTCCATCCAGCCCAGGTTTGCACAAAAGTGGGGAGTCTCAAACTGACTTTAAAGGTCAGTTCCTCCATTGCTTGTATATCATGAACAATTTTTAGCCAGTGTTGGTAAGTCGGAGGTTCTGCCTTTAGCCAGTGTCTAATTATAGCCGTATGTGCAGCTGCTAAGATTATGTTCCAGAGGTAAATTCTATCTTACTCAGTAACCTTGGGGGGGGGGGGCAAAAGCAAATGTGAGGCATTCAAAGGGATGGTGGTGATTTAAAATAGGTCTGGAATCTTATTTAAGATCTGTTGCTAGTAAGGCTGATGTATTGGGCACAGCCAGAAAATGTGCGAGTGGTGTGCCCTTTCACCTGCACAGTTTCTCCAGCAAGCCTGAGAGTGATGTATTTCCCTGTTGCATTGTATGACTGGAGTGTAAAAGTAGCATGTCCTAACCTTCCAGGCAAACTCCTGTCACAAAGGAGAGTTGGTTGTTTTAACTGCCGAAGTGAAAATCCTTTCCCAGTCCACATCAGATAGGTGTATATCTTGTTCCTGCTTCCAGCTCTATCTTATTAAAATGGTGGTATTACCATTTAAAGTTTTAATCCTTGTAGAGCTGTGGACTGATATAACAGTCCAGGATTCCTATACATTCTAATTCTTTTGGCAGCTTAATGGTTAAGAGCCTTATATAAGGCAGAAATGTACCCTTGTCTACCAGTTTGGTTCAGAGTTGCTGCCATAGTGTCAATTAGGGATTTAGTCTGTGGGTGACCCCTCTTAGCATTGAGGCAACTGGTCAGATATATTCTTAGTTAGAGGAATCAAAAGTGATCTGAATTGGACACATTAAAATTATTTTTGATAGTTTGGAAGTCTAGAATGACTCCCTTGCTCAGGAGCTGCTCAGATAACACAAATCTAATCTTATCCAACATAGGTTGTGTGACCTACCTTAGATGGCAGAAAGGAGTCACTCCATGCAAACCATTAAAGGGGCCATAAGGAGTCCACTAACCTAATCTTTTCCCAAGTTCTGTGAGTCATGAGCTGGTTATTATCTTGACTGCTGCACACTGACGAGAATGGGCTATCCAAGGTTGAGATGGATGGGGGACAGATGTGGGTGTATTGGATGCTGAGTGGGTGGACTTGGGGGTTTATGAATGATACCATGTCTATTGTGGAGGCAAGGTTTACTACTAGACTGCCAGGGATGATTTTTAAAGTATCTCAGTGACTGAGGTAGGAGGGTAGCACAGGAATTCAAGGTACATATATTTACTCCCAGATCAGGTTGAAGAAGTGGACCACAGAATTACCATGAAACTTAATTATTTACTCAGAAATCAGGATGGGATTGAGGACTTCTTGACTGCCAGAGTTATTACTCTCATTATATAAGTGCAGGAGTGTGTCATGAGCGTAAGTGTTGGGGGGGGGGATTCCACACCACTGTACAAGTAGTTAAGGGTAGGATTTTGGAAGAAAAAAAATGTCACTGCTAGGGTAGCAATTTGCAGCTTCTGACATTCTTTAAAAATACCACTGTGCCCTGTATGCAAGAGGTGTTCTTCATTTGCAAGGCCACAGTGGTGTATTTAACATGATTGCACTGTCTGATGAGAGACATGCACCATGACTTTTTAAATATGGCCCCCATCCTCTTTAGAAGTACTATGTTAAGATTGCAATGCACTATTCAAATAAGCACAATATTAACCTTCTGAATATTGGGGCCCCCACATGTTGATGACTAAGAAACTTTCTGTTATACTATCGATGAGCATATGAACATGCAAAATTGTCAGCAAAAGAAGTCTATTTTGTCTATCGAGCCTACTTTATGCTGGCATCATGCATCATAATACACTACAGGATGTTCCACCCCCCACCCCCATCCTGACACTTTTCCTTTCCTCTGAGTTTATATTCTGATACAGGGTGCTGTAGTATATTCAGAGGTTTTGGCACAGCTAAGCAGCTGTCATCACACTGATCACACTGCTGTTTAACTCATTCAGGCCTAGAGATGTCTGTAGGCAGTGTCTGAAAGCATAGCCACTCAGGACAATAACGCCTGTAGATGTACTCAACTGACTTTCACTCAGGCCTAGAAACGTCTGAGGAAGTCAGCAGTTTTTACCTAACTATTAAGCAAACCGAATTGCATAGAACTGAATGCATAGCACTGTTAGAAAGGTTATTTTGCTCTGAACAATTTTGCTGCAGATACTTTGTGTCTATCATGTATACTTTAGGAGTTATTCATATTTGTTTAAGGTATGGTGTGCATGGCTAACATTTGTCTGTCAAGCCTCACTTAAGCACCTTGAATAAATCTGAAACAAAAACCAGTTGTTTGGTATTTCAGCTACTATAAAATAAAAACTAAATGGATTACAATTGATTGCATGCATAGCACCATTAGAAAGGTTATTTTGTGCTGAACAATTTTGCCACTGATACTTTATGTCTACCACATATACTTTAGGAGTTATTTGCATTTGTTTAAGGGATGGTGTGCATGGCTGACATTTGTCTCTCATGCATCACCTAAGCAACTTGAAAAAAATCAGTTGTTTGGTATTTCAGCTAATATAAAATAAAAACAAAATTGATTACAACTGATTGCATAGCACCATTGGAAAGGTAACGTTGTACTGAACAACTCTGCCACTGATACTTTGTGTGTAGCACTTACGGTTCAAGACGTATTCACATTTGTTTGTGGCATGCTGATTATGGCTTGATTTTGCTTAGAAAGGCCCAGGATGCAGTGCTAAGAGTATACAGGGCACAAGTGGTGGAAGTCTCATAGAGCTCTTGTGGTGTGAATGAGTTAACTCAGTCAAAACCCTCCCCTTATCCATGCACATAGTTGTACACGAACCCCGCTTCAAGCCTGCCAAGTACCTGGTGGTGGACTGACAGTAAGGGCTGTCAGCCCCAGGCATTGTCTCCTCCATACCTAATCACTGCTCTAGGTGTGTTTTAACTAACTGTACACCTTGGTGGTGGCTAATGTAATCCACTGGGGTTTACAGATAAGTAGAACTCACCTGGAGTGATGATGGGGGGTGTGGGGGCAACCAGCAATGCACAGTGCTACAGCACTGCCTGCATGATGACACTGTGATGGTAGCTAATGAGCCCTTAATTGGCATGCTAATAGCACTCTGCATGTACAATGGACTTGTTAGCATGTTTGGGCTGAATATGGTATATGGGAGCCCAGGCGCTGTCCCAGAATGCATTATCTCAATTTAGCTCCTGTAGGCCATATTCAGTTGGATGCTAAGTCTGTGCAGTTCATAGTCACTATGTTCTGCACTGACACAGCCCCATATTCAGACTGTTAACATGCTCCGGTTGGAGCATGGTAATGCTCTGTTTGTCTGGGATGAGTTTAAATCAGTGGAGGTGGTTGAGGTCATTGAGATGATCTCAAAGCTTAAGCACACTTATTGTGAACTGGACCTGGCCATGACTCATTTCTTGATGAGCTGCATCAGGACCGTTGGCCTAGTGTTTGCTAGGATTGTACGATGATCAATGTCAGAGGGAGTCTTTTCAGATGCCTTGAAATAGGCTCTGTTGAGACCCCGCTTGAAGAAACCATCTCTCGACCCTGATATCATGTTGAATTACCGTCCGATCTCTAACCTGCCATTCTTGGGCAAAGTTGTTGAGAATGTAGTGATGCACAGCTCAAAGAACACCTCATGTCCTTTGATATCTATGAACAATTCCAGTCTGGTTTCACAGCCAGGAATAGCACTGAAATGGCATTAGGTAGGGTGCATAATGATCTTTTCAGGGCTAGAGATAGAGGAGACAGGTCAATTCTTGTGCTCCTAGACCTCGCATCAGCTTTTGATTCCATGGATCACATTGTGCTTCTCAGTCACCTTAGAGAGTATTGTGGAGTCTCTAGTACTGTCATCAACTGGTTTGAGTCCTAGCTCTCTGGCAAGGAGCAGCGAGTAGTGATGGGGAATTTATCCTTGTTCCCAAAGCCCCTGTCATGTGGAGTACCTCAGAGTTCACTCTTGTTGCCAGTGTTATTCACGGTATATACTACCTGTATATGCTGCCCCTGGGAGAGCTCATTTGACATTATGGTGTGGGTTTTCACTGCTATAGAGATGATACCCAGCTGTATTTGTCCTTTGCAACTGGAACACACAACACTGTGGAAGTGAATAACAACTGCCTGGCTGAGATCAATGACTGGATGTCCTCCAGCTGGTTGCGACAAACCCTGACAAAACAGAGGTACTGGTGATTGAGAAAGGTTGCAGGCATGATGGGAGTGCCTGCAGATTGAGTACAGGGTTGTTTCTGGGCTCCACTCCATTTATGACTTCCCCTAGGGTGTGGGATCTTGACATTATCTTCAATAACAGATTGTCACTTGATGTTCAGGTGTCCTCAATTGTCCAAAGTGTTTTTTATCACTTGAGGAATATTGCCAGGATTAAACCCCTAGTTCTGCCCGAAGAACAGCCGACACTAGTGAAACATAGAAACATAGAATTTGATGGCAGATAAGGACCGCTTGGCCCACCTAGTCTGCCCATTTCCCTACCTAATGGATAAGCTGCAGATCCTAGATAACCAACAACCTACTTCCTAATACCCAACAGTAGAATTGCTTATGTCTGTCCCATGCATTCTTGAATTCCCCCACTGTTTTTGACTCTATGACATCCTCAGAAAGGCTGTTCCATGTATCCACAACCCTCTCTGTGAAGAAATACTTCCTCACATTACCTCTGAGCCATCTCCCCTCTATCTTCAAATTGTGCCCCCTTGTTTTTGCACATCTCTTTTTCTGAAAGATGCTACCCTCTTGGACTTTGTTGATTCCCTTGAGGTATTTGAAAGTTTCTATCATGTCCCCCCATCTCCCTCCTTTCCTCGAGGCTATACATCTTTAGTTCCTCTAGTCTTTCTTCATATGTCTTCTGATGCTGACCCTGCATCATTTTGGTTGCCCTCCTCTGGACAACCTCCACCCAATCTATGTCTTTGAGGAGATGGGGTCTCCAGAACCGTACACAGTACTCCAGATGTGGTCTTACCAACTGTCTGTACAGAGGGCCAACAACTTCCTGTTTTCTACTGGTGATGCCTCTCCCTATGCATCCCAGTATCCCCCAGCCCTCCTTACTGCCTTCTCACATTGCTGGCCCACCTTTAGGTCGGTCTAATATGACTACCCCCAGGTGCCTTTCTATTTTTATTGTTGTCAGTATCTCACCCTCCACTGTGTAGTCTTCTCCTGGGTTTTTGTTTCCCAGGTGCATTACTTTGCACGTCTTTGCATTGAATCTAAGCTGTCATACATTTGACCATTCCTCCAACCTTGCCAAGTCCCTTTTCATTCTTTCCATCCTACCTTGTGTATCAACCCTGTTTCAGATCTTTGTGTCATCTGCAAAGAGACATACTTTCCCTTCCAGTTCCTCTGCAATGTTACTTATAAAGACATTAAAAAGGACTGGCCCCAGTACTGAACCCTGCGGTACCTCAATAGTAACCCTTCTTTCTTCACTGTGGACTCCATTTACTATTACCCATTGTGTCCTGTTGTCCAACCAGTGTTTTACCCAGGCTACCACCCTGAGACCTACTCCCAAGCTGGCTAATTTGTTTATTAATCTTTTGTGCGGTACTGTGTCAAATGCCTTGCTAAAGTCTAGGTAGGCCATGTCCACACACCCTCCCTGGTCTACTGCTTTGGTCACCCAGTCAAAGAAATCAATTAGATTTGTCTGCATGCCTTTGTTACATCCAGGCTTGATTAATGTAATGCTTTATACTCTGGGGTCACTGAACGGACCCTGCACCAGCTGCAGCTAGTGCAGAATGCAGCAATTTGGTTGCTGACAGGCCTGGTTAGGTCCAGTCATGCGAATCCAGTCCTATGGACTCTGAATTGGCTGCCTGTCAGGTGGAGGGTAATTTTCAAGGTGGGCTTGCTTACGTGTAAGGCCCTATATAGACTGGGCCTTGGATATCTGGCTGATCTCCTAATTCCTGTCACCATGGTCCATTCCCTCTGCTCCTTGACTTGTGGCCTCCTTGTCATTCCCAGGGTCACAGTAAAAAACATCTGGTGACTGTGCCTTTAGTGGCGCTGGTCCATCACTGTGGAACTCATTTCCAGCATTTGTCAGGAAGTCTCCAACTGCTGAGTCCTTCAAAAAGGGTCTAAAGGCTCATCAATTTTGTTTGGCTTTCCCAGATGAAGGTAATTAGTTTTACCAGTTATCCTAGTCTTTTTAAGAGCTTATTCATTTTACATTTTATATATTCGCTTTTGTTATTTATAGATTTGTATGTGTTTTGTATTATTTGTATTGTGCTTTTATCTGTTTATATGTAAGGCACCTAGATCCTCAGGGATTGGGTGCAATATAAATAAAATGTCCTTGCCTTGCCTGAATATAGCCCCTGAGCTGGTCATGCACTAATGGCCAGCTTTCAATATGTAGCCCATCAGCTATAACTCAAGCTGTGTACATAGTGCCTAATCTGCAACCGAGAGCAAATCCTGTTAACTTCAGGCTCCACTGTGAGGCAGCTAATTAGATATGATTACTATGTTACATACTGCCACCAAAACCAAATTGAAAAGGGCTGGACTGCTTGTGCAGTGTTGGTCCTATGACTCATGATACTGATGACCCTGGTTTGAGAGGGAGACCAAGATATTAGAAATATGGCCAAGGAGTAGAGGACGGAGCATCTGATAAACTGCTTTCCTCCTCCAGGGAGGGGGGCTGCAGGACTGGGCAAATGCCTGACCTCTAGCATTGGCGGGGGGGGGGCTAAGACAATAAGGTGTGGTGAAGGTGAGTGGCAGACATTTGCACATCAATCACTGGAACTTTCTCAGTGGTATGCTGATGTTATCACATGTCCACTACCCTAAGGAAAACCTAAAAGAAAAATCCCCTTTAGGCTGTGCAGCATGATGCAGGCAGCTCCCCTCTATTTTTCAGCCTTCAGATGACGGAATGATCAGCCTGGATTGGGGATCTAAGTATCTCCACTGTCCCCTGCCCCTGGGAGCTGCATTATCAGCTATTCTGCCTGTACAGTTAGCCCTGATGAATGGGGGTTGAGAGATGTGGGGACCGCACAATGGGCAGATAAAGGGTACATTTGCACAGGCACTTGAGGTGATTAGAAATAAAATTGAAAAAGAACAAGAAAAGACCATATTGAAAACAGGATTTACTGTTGCTTCAATGTT
The DNA here is from genome assembly GCA_016271365.2 of Neoceratodus forsteri. NCBI lineage: Eukaryota > Metazoa > Chordata > Ceratodontiformes > Ceratodontidae > Neoceratodus > Neoceratodus forsteri. Next base: position 564,418,776 of record CM028135.1, on the reverse strand, counting down.
GCTAGCAACTTCTGGGGTACACAAATTATAAGAAATAATATAACCACCACAACCTACACTGAGCTCTGGAGAACTCCATTAGAACCTATATGACTGACAGGAAATGTTAGTCAGGAATTGATATTTCTGCAGCTGTATTCTTTGTTTTCAGTAATTATTGTGGTATTATTAAATATTCTTTTGTAAATACAGTACCAGAGGTAGGCGGTGGGGATATCTGCTTAATTATAAATCATGGCACTTACGTGCCATCTGTAAGTTCAGATGCATTAATGTAACCCTTAATTTCAATTGTGTTTACTGCTCTTCCTTACTTGATGTTTATTTCCAACTTTGTGCCACAGTAGATGGCCCAGATCATGCCTGAAAACAGTCCCTGGGACCAGAGCATCTACCTGATTACCAAAGTCTTAAATAAATAAAATAAATAAAAGACACCATCCTTACCCAATAAAGATTTACACAAAGGCCAGGGTGCTGATTCCAAGACAATTGGTGTAACATGCATGGAATTGCAAGCTACACCAGGGACCCTAGGCCACATTCCAGAAGCGGTAGGGTCCTATCACTTGTGAAAAGGTAAGACATGCCATGCATGGGGCGGTAGCCCAAGCATGGCGAATCGCAGCTACAGGTCTCAACTCGTGCCAGGAGACAGGTGGCCCTCCGAAGACTCCCAGCCCTGGACCACCTCTGCAGACAGCAGGGGGCAAGTGAGAGGCTTGCCACATGGCACAGGCATTAAGGGGGTGTACCAAATTTGGACCCCTGGAGGTCCCTGATGATGGGGGGTTGGGGGCAGGGGTGTGCTACAGGGTCTCTATGGCACCATCATCAGGGTTCTGCATGGTGGCATCTGACAGTGCCAGCTGTTGGATGCCACTTAGGACAGCTCTGAGCTGTCAGAAATTCCCTATGCCACTGCGGCTTTGGGAATTGCAACTGTGGGTTATGACAGCCGTCCACCAGGAATTGGGCTATGTGGATGTTGTAACCCGCAGTTGTGCCAGGCTGTGGCATAAGTTGTGTCTTATCTTGAGATTGTCACAGCCCGCAGATGCACTGGTGCAAGGTGCCTCCTGGAATGTCTCCGGGCGTATCGTATGGTGTAAATCACAGGATATGCTATGGAGACTGGCGTATCCCACCTTATGCCACCATAGCCTGGCTTGGAATCAGGCCCCAGGTGCTATGTACATTTTCTGTTAATCACTCACTGGGGACTGTGCCATCTGCCACATGCTCCCAAGGGTGATTAATTGAATATTAACACAATCCCCATTGGAGAAACATTGCAATTATCAAAATATAAAGAAAAAGAACTTTGTTCAAAGTGTACATTTTTTTTAAATCTATTTATATGCAGATGGAGCTTTGTTATTAAATAGTTCATTCACCTCTTTAGGATGACTTCGTCCTTGTTTTAGGTAGGCCCAAACTGGGAATAGGAGCAACACCCTATCCAGAGTAGGCAATTAAGGAGATTTAAACCAGTTATATGAGAAGACAAGTAGCAAGAACCAAAAACAAAAGGGAAAGTTAGACATACTTTATCAGGGGTAAGGGTGCGTAAGCAGTTCGCAGTAACATAGTGAGAATTAAAGTTGGGGATGCTAGGAGTAGTTCAATGCAGTGGCTGTGGAGCCACAGTTTTTAGAGACACCTTCTGGAGATTGCGATGCTGCCCTGTCTGCAAGCACCTCTCTGCATTAAGGGAGAAAGTCGCTAGACTCCAGGCTGAGTTGACCGGGATTTTAGCAATCTCTGTTCCCATTCAGGGGCCACCAAGTCTGCAACCATTGACTAAGAGGATGCCAACAAGGAGGAACGGCTGGTCTGTGGTGGACTGTGTAAGGGTTGGGTGTTGGGCCAAAGGCACTTTCCTCAACTGATACCTCTACACAGTTCCTACACTGCTCTTGCAAGGTGGGACTTCCAGGAAGAGGCGCCCATGGTAGAGGCCAGGGAGGATGTGGGGATCCTCCATAGCAGAGTCCCAAAGAAAAGTGGAAAAGAAGCTCAGAGAAGGAGGAAGCAACTTCTGGTGGGGGACCCAACTGTGTGGTTGACAGATATGGAAATAGGAAATGGTAGGAAGAGGGAGGTTAGGTGCCTATAGTTAGGTGTCTATGCAGCACCACAGCCTGGAGGGATGGGAAGCTTATCCTATGGATCACTGCAACAACAGAACAGAAGGCAGAGATTGGTGTTACTGTTCACCTGGGGCCCAATGATCTGGCTGGGGCTGAGGCTGGATAATGCAAGGGGAGTTTGGGAGGTGGAGAGGCATCTTAGAGAAGTAGCATGCTCAGTGACTTTTGCTGAGGTGCTGCCTGTCTACAACAGAGGGGATATCTGTATCAGGACCTTCAAATGGAAAGGGACATGGGGGTTGTCATATCATAAAGGTAAGCAAGCAATGTGAGAAAGCAGTAAGAAAGACTGGGAGGATACTGGGATGTATAAGAAGAGGTGTCTCCAATAAAAAACAGGAAGTTGTCATCCCTCTGTACAGACAGTTGGTGAAACCCCATCTGGAGTACTGTGTGCAGTTCTAGAGACCCCATCTCTGCAAGGACATAGACAGGATGGAGACAGTCCAGAGGAGGGCAATTAAAATGGTGCAGGGTCTGCACCAGAAGCCATATGATGTGAGACTAAAGGAGCATAATATGTATACCCTCACGGGAAGGAAGGAGAGAGGGGACATGATAGAAATTTTCAAGTACCTCAAGGGAATCAGCAAAGTCCAGGAGCGTGGCATCTTTCAGAAAAAGATATGTGCAAGATCAAGGGAGCACAATTTGAAGACAGAGGGGGGGATGGCTCAAGGTTAACATGAGGAAATATTTTTTCATGGAGAAGGTGATGAGGCAAGGAATGGCCTACTTTAGGAGGTCATGGGGTGAAAAACAGTGGGGCAATGCAAGAATGCATTGGACAGGCATAAGACAATAAGGTGGGGGTAGGAAGAAATAGGCTGTTGGTTAAGTAGGATCTGCAGCTTATCCAAATAGATAGGAAAATAGGTAGACTTGGTTGGCCAAGCAGTCCTTATCAGCCATCAAAGACTATGTTTCTATGTAAATCACAGTTAAGGGAATAGTGCAGAGGGGAGGGGTTTGGCTAAATTGGGGACTGAGGGTCCACCTTGTGGCAAAACAGCCTTTACAGGGGTTATGGCCTGCATCCATCTGGGAAGGGAACCACAGTCCTTGGTGGATAGTTTAGATGTTACTTTGATAAACATTTAAACACACTGAGGGAGGTGGTGGAAAAGATCAGGAAGGCAGAAACTGTTCATCCCAATAAAGGCTGAAGTAGAGAGTAGGGAGAACCTGAGAGGATTGGAATCACTCAGGGTGCAAATTAAGACAGTAAGCAAGGTTGAGGAAATGAAAGGGGATGGGAGTGGGTTTAATAAAAAGATAGTAAGGAAGGAGGTAAGACAAAAAGGAATACTGGGGGTAACAAATAGAGTGGTGACGGAACCTGTACAGAAATGTGTGTGAAAGCTAGGTGTCTAAGAAATAGAATTTTTGACCTAGAAGCTCTCAAGGTAGAGGCCAACCCAGATATTGTGGCCATTATCGAGGCATGGTGCACTGAAAAGCATGACTGAGACATGGCCATACCAAGCTATACTCTGTTCAGAAAGGACTGGGTGGAATTGAAAGCAGGGGGTGTGGTGCTTTATGTGAGGGAAATTATAAAAGCGATGGAGATACAGGGAATACAGGGTGAGGCAGAGTCACTGTGGGTCACCCTCCAGACAGGGAATGGAGCCTCTATTCACACTGGTGCACTATAAACACCTTCAGCACAGGGGGGAGAGGTACTGGTGGAAGCTGTGGGTAAGATTGCAGAAAAGGTGGAGGTACTGCATGTAGGGATCTTCATTCTGCTGGATGTATATTGGAACCTCCCAACTGCAGCTTTAGCTAGAATGTCTGGACTCCCTGCAGGAGTCATTCCTCAGGCAACTAATCAGTGAACCCACACATGATTGGGCAGTACTGAAACTTGTACTCACCAGCAGGGACAGTGTTGCAGATCTCAAGGGGGTGGGCTACATGGGGATCAGAAATCACCATACAGTGTGGTTCAGTATAAGGATGGCTGCATAATTGGACCATGCAAAGATGAGGGTTCTTGACTTAAGGAGGGTAGATTTTGTAAAAGATGGGTAAATGCCTTATGGATGACCTGGCAGGAGGGATGACCTGCATGGGTAGGGGGAACACTGAGGTAAACAAAAATGGCAACAGTGATGGCAAAAAACCTCTGCGTCAAGCAAGGGAGCAAAAGCAAGAGGAGAAAAAGACTGCTATGGTTCTCAAAAGAGGTGGCAGGAAAGGTAAAGCCTAAGAAGGTAACATTCAGAATATACAAGGAGACACAGATGGAGTAGAATAGGGAGGCATATCAGGTGAAACAGGGGGAAGCAGGGAGAACAGTAAGAAGCACAAAGGCACAAACTGCTGAGAGAATAGTCAAGTCGGTAACAAAAGAGGACAAGACAAGTTTTTCGTGCATAAGTGAAAAAGGAATACTAGGTGTGGGATTGTAAGGTTAAGAAGGAAAGAAGGACTGTAGAGTGGTGGATCAGGAAAAGACACACATCCTGAACAAACACTTTTTTTCAGTGTTCACAGGGGAAAGAGGCAGGAAGGGGTCATGAAGACGTTCAGTTAAGTTTAAAATGTTATTGTTCAGTCAAAAGACCATTACAATAATAAAAGCAGTATATAAAAACATGCACAGCAGTACAAATTTCACAGTTCAAAGTACATAAATAACAACAATACAATATATACAAAATACAAAAAAAATACAGAAAGATGTAACAGTAGCATTGGGGGGAGAGAGGTGGGCACTAGTCCATTTTTGGAGGAGAAAGTCCTGAAGGTACTCACAAATCTGAAAGTGAACAAATCAATGGGGCCAGACGGGGTCCACTCAAGAGTTTTAAGGCAGCTCATGGAGATACAATACTGACTACACTTCTGAGGGATCTGTTTAACAGTTCACTGGAAACTCAAGTGGTCCCAGAGGACTACGTTGGGGAGGGGGATATAGTCCCATTTCATAAAAGTGGTAGGAGGCAAAATGCTGGCAATTATAGACCAGTCAGCCTGACTTTAGAGGTGGGAAATTTAATGGAATCACTGCTGAATAAAAAGGAATGTGGAATACCTTGAATCCAGTGGGTTACAAGAACCAAAGCAGCATGGATTCATTTGAGGGAGTCATGCCAAATGAATCTAATTAAGTTATCTGACTGGGTGATCAAGGAAATAGATCAGGGTGGAGTGATGGATGTAGCCTACCAAGATTTCAGTATGGTGTCTGATACTGTTCCATATAGGAGATTAGTCAGCAAGCTGGGTAGCTTAGAAGTGGGTCCAAAGGTACTAAACTGAGTAAGACATTGGTTGAGGGAAAGGTAACAGAATGTGGTTGTCAATGGAGTTCACTCAGAGGAAGGGAGGTGACCAGCGGAGTGCCTCATGGATCAGTTCTGGGATCAGATCTCTTGAATTTCTTTGTAAGTGACATTGCAGAGGAGCTAGAAGGGAAGGTTTGCCTCTCTGCGGATGACACTAAACTCTGCAATAGGGTGGAGAGTCTGGGGAGGGGTGGAAAGGAGGACCAGTAACCTGGGAAAACTCGAGGAGTGGTCAAGGATATGGTAGTTGGGTTTCAGTGTGAAAAACTACAAAATACTGCACTTGAGACACACAAATCTAGGGAAGTGCAAAATGGGGTTGGGTGGTACTGATGACCACCAAGCAGGAAAGTGACCTGCAGGTGATCATATCGGATGACCTAAAGGTGGCCAAGCAGTTTGACAAGGTCGGTAGGAAGGTGAGTGGGTTGCTGGGATGCATAGGTAGGGATATCATCAGTCAAAACATAGAAGTGGTGTTGCCTCTGTATTGATCATTGATAAGACCACACCTAGAGTACTGTCTGAAGTTCTGGGGACCACATCTCAGTATGGACATAAGCAGCGTGGAGGCAGTCCAGAGGAGGGCAACTAAAATGGTGCAGGGTCTGCATCAGAAGCCCTATGAGGACAAATTAAAGGACCTAAATATGTACACCCTGGAAGACAGGAGAGATAGGGGATATGATAGAGACCTTTAAATACCTCACAAGGGTAAAAAAGGTACAAAAGGGAAGTATTTTTTAAAAAAAAAAGGTGCTCAAGAACAAGTGGACATGCTATGAACCTGGAGGGGGATAGATTCAAGAGATAAGTGTGGAAGAATTGCTTCACAGAAAGAGTGGTGGATTCCTGGAACAGTCTTCCAGTGGAGGGGGTGGGGCAACCCTTACAGAAATAATGATATGAAATGATTACATGCTGCACACATAAGACTACTCAAGTGATATGCGTGCTGCAAGTATGATTTAAATGTTAAATTGGAACCGATTGCATGCATATGGCATGCATACAGCAAGTAAGTGTGGAAACCATGATTTTTATGTTAAACTGGGGAAGACTGCATCCATGTGGCATGCATGCAAAAAAGCAAGTGGTCACTGATGACTGCACATGTAAAAGTTAAGTGACTTGCTCAGGATCACACCATACGCAAGTGGGGGTTGATGAGATTCAAACCCTGGTCTTCATGCCTCCAAGTCTCCTGGCTTGCTGTTCAGTGCCTTTAACCATTAAGCCATACTATCTGCAAACATATGGCTCACTTGTACTTCAATACATACTGTATCTGAATGCACCTGCATGCATGCAGTATGCTTTTAGCCACTGTTATGCTTTTCAGTTTTCTTCTCTCCCTTATCTCATTTTCACAGTTGAAAAGTAGCACACATACCAGTAGAAACATATATTTTTTTTCCCACTCTCAAAACATAAAATTACCCACATTGGCCTATACTCCTACTATTTTCTCTCTATAGTTCTTAATGCTTCCACACAAACAGACTTAAGGTGCAAACACAAAAGTAGCTCTAACTTGACACACACACACACACACACACACACACACACACACACACAGCCAGTCCCCCCCAACCCATGCACACGCACACTGTAGCGGGAACAGTCATGCTGCTACAGACAACCCACCAAGTATATATATAAGTAAAAAGTCTCTTACTTGAGTACCAGGGAGCTAGAGGCAGGGGTCTGTAAGAGATGAAGTCCATGGGTCACAGTGCAGGGCTTACCCCCTTGAAATGAATGCAGTTATTTTCTATTACTATTTTATATGTCATGATGGTGAGTTGGAGAATAATGAAGGACACTGTTCTACTAACAAGGCCCTTGTTAGTCGAGCAGTGGCCTTCATTAATTTCCAACTCTCCATCAATAATGTTTAAAATTGTAATTAAAAATTACCTCCATTCATTTCAATGGTGCACATCCCTTCAGTCTCCTTTGCCCATTGTCATAATGTGCCTGAGAGTGGGGATGCGGAGGTCAGCTTCACTGGGGGAAAGGGGGCATAAGCCTGACTATAGTGGGGCTCCAATAGCCTGTGCATACCATAACGCTCAACTGTCCTTGAATGCAAGGGATAGTTCTGGAATGTCTGTAACATCTTTAAAAGCTACAACTTATTTGGTTTGACTGAAAAGTGATATGCAAATAAGGAAAAGATCAAATGTGTAAGATTCATCTGTATATACCCCGGAGCAGTGCATCACATTTGGGCTTAAACCCACCCAGTAACTAATCAGTTTTTTCTCCTGGCTGAAGTTCTTCCCCCCCAACAAAAAGAACTTTGTCCCTATTTTTCTACCTGGCTCCATTCCATTCAATACCCATCCCCTATTGGTCATGAAGCCACCCAAAGGTGAAGAAGTGTAAAAAACACACATCAATATTTCAGTCCTTCCTCCTTCCCCAATCCCCCCTGTAAAAAATATATATATTTACTTTTACTTACCCAGCCATGTGGCCAGAACCTTCAGCCTGGCATAGTGCACCACCAGCCCAGTCTTCAGTCAGCTCCCCCTCTCTCCTTCACCAGAAGCTGGATGCCAGAACTGACCATCACAGGTCCCCAACATGGTCCGTGATCAAGTCACCTCGCCATCCAAACCCACTAAACCTGGGTTGCTTGCTTCTTGCTTGGTTGCATCTTTGGCTGCTGCTGCATTGCACTGATCAAGGCCTATGAAGGCCACCCACATCACTGTCACCACTGCTACTTAGCCTAGCTTGCTGCTGTGGGGGTCTCTGCTGTTTTTTAACAGTGTGCCTAGTAGAGTAAGTAGGTAACATAGTCTTGAGTTAGCTTCTAGCGTACCCTCTACCCCTTCAGCAACCAGGGGAGATGGAGACTCACTAAGAGTAGAACAACAAAAATATGCTGCCATAATATTGCTATTGAGAGTTTAGTGCTTACTGACTCCTCCAAGCTGTAATGTGCAGTCTGTTTACTCTGTTGTGGCAAAGACAGTCTCACACTAGCATGGCTCATGCACTCTTTCTTGGCTGGAGCTCATCCACATCACATGTGATTGTGCCACCACTCATAGGTGGAGAGTGTGGACTACACAGTAAAGACACAGTCAAGTCTGGAGAGTACCTGCAGTGTGACCACACACACAGGCAAGGTGGGCACTTCTTTTGCAAAAGATTAAATCCAAATTTAAAGCCATTATTGCCACAAAATAAGAACAACTTGGGCACATATATGGGGGGAGGACAACTGCCCCCCTCTGCCTTACCTAAATGGCACCCCTGATTAATGGTAGAAATTCATTCTCAGGTGCTAATGCAGTGATTTCCATTATGTTCTGAGGTACCTTATCTCCATGTTTCCTGATGTGTCCTGATCTTCATGTGGGTTAGTGTTCCTTATTTTGAATGTCCAGGTCTCTCATTTCAGTGAAAAAATGTGAGGTATAGTGTATGCTTCCAAGACCCTACTCAGCACAAAGAGTGCTGAGCATGGCCATAGTGTATATGAACAATAAAGAATGAAAAGGGAAAGTAAGCAAGATAAAACAGACATGGAGAAACACATTTGTAGCAATAAATATGCAAAAAGGATTTGCATGGTCCAAAACAAAAAGGATAGGCTTCACAACGCAGAGGCCCCTCTTTGTATATCTGAAATGGGGGGTGTTGACTGGCTCTATCCTAGGCATTTAATTCAGTAAGCAAACAATACATTACAAATTAATGACAATTTAATGACAAAAATCAAAAGCCATTAACTTACAAAAGGATCAGTATTAATCAGTTTACCTAATTTTATGGCATTTAATTTAACTTGGAGGTGGTCAGTGTCAGAGTTTTCTGTTGTTTTATTTGCTTTTTAACTCTCAGCACCTCAGTCCCGGTGATGCCTGGTGTGGTTTATTGTTTTAATTGTAACTTGCCACTATGAACCGTGATCTTTCTGCTTCCTTTATTTTTCTTACATGATGAATTCTCATTTGCCTACTTTTTAAAAGAGTGCAAGCCCATAAGGGACTTACAGGTCACCAGTGGGGAGCATGCCAAACAGGAGATGGCTACACTACACCTGATCATTTCCTAATTAAGAGCATACTGTAATTAACTCAACTCTGGCCTTTTCCACTTTTTATTCAGATGACAATTTTAGCAGTAAATATACAGGTCATCAGTTTGTTTACTAGTGGTACATATAGTACCTTGCCAAAGGCTGTCTGTACATAAGGTTAATTACTGTACATCCATAGTTTCATCAACAGCACTGGTAATCTTCTCATTAAACATGAGTACAATGGTTGAACATGATTTTCCATTAACAAAGCCATGTTGTGTTCTATCTGGAAAGCCCTTCCATTAAATCTGGATGGTCATGTGTTCCTTTATGAATGATTCCATAATTTTGTCCACTATGAAAGTGAGGCTAATCTGTCTGAAATTTTGAGTATTTGTTCTATCACCCTTTTTACAGCTGCAGTGGATGTAGCACTGCAGACATCTTGTTATATATTGGCAGAATTATAATGTTAACCCATTCACCTTGTATGTCACCTGTATTAATTTTTTTTTCAGAAAGTAAATTTAGTGATTTAGTTACATTAGAGAGTACACCCATTTTGTTCTTTAGTCTATGGTGTACAAGATCAGGTCCTGCAGAATAATTTATGTGTACATTTTTTAATTTGCATAGAATTACCTCTCACTCAAAGGTAAGGCTTCCTCCTGACTTTGCTGAGTAACATTGGTGTATATACTGTCTTCTAATGAGGCATTTGATCATTTGAGTTCAAGACTGAGCAAAAGTATGTTAATGGCTGATGCTATATGCACTAGTTCTTTATTTCTTCCCTTTACACATACCACGGTACTAAGGCTCTGTAAGACTGTTTTCTGCTGTTAACATAAACAAATAAGGTTTATTATTGATTAAGCCAATATCAGTTAATTTTTTGCTTTCTTTTCTTTTTTCAGATTTACTTTTTCTGATGTTCCATTTGCACCTCTTAGTAGTACCTGAGTTTTTCATCTTTTTTAAATTATCTGTTCTTCACTGTAATTGCTCTACTGTTTGTGAGCCAGTTAGTATCCTCCTTGTCTGTTATACAGTTTCCTTTTCGGTATAAATGTATCTTGCTGGTCCAATATTATTGCTTTTTGCAAGTCATTCTTGCTTTTTATTTGGGTTCTCAAGGTCATGTTTTCAGTGTTTGCCTTGTGATAATTGTAACCTGTTGTGTTATCATTTAAGTAAGTAATAATCCATAACAGGTGCGGGTTATGATTGGATTTACTCACACCTGCTGTGGTGCATCATAAAGCCATAGGCTGAGTGACTTATTTACACCAGAAGTTGTTAAATCCCACCATGAACCACATCCTGGTGTGGATTATTGAGATTAAACAACTCATAAAGACTTACAAAAAATTATTAAAATGCTTTAAAAATGTATTAATTTTTGGTACAATATTTTTCCTCTGAGTGTTAGAATGTTCCTTGCTGGTACATAGAATAATGTTGTAAGGAGATGTGACCCCCACCCCCACCCCATTTGTGAGAAACATAATATTTTTTTATTTTTATTTATTTAGTTTTTGTTGACCGGGAAAGGAGGATTAGACAATTCTGCTTATTTTCAGCCTCGCCCTCGGGAAGGGGGATGCAGATGGATGCCAACTGACATTGAACCAGATTAAGCTGTTGGTGGCATTTTAGGGAAATTTGGGGAAATTAGGCCAGGACACCAGGGAATTTCCCCTACTCGCCTGTAGGGTGATCCTGTGTCACACAGTCCTGGGATGGCCACTTTGAGGGAGACAGACAAGAGGATGGATGTCCTGGAGGAAGGTGAGCAGGACTCCTCCCCAGTCCTGACTACCTTAGAGGCTGTTGAGCAAGCAATGCTAGTGCAAGAATTTGGAATCTGCGAGTCAGAAAATGTGAGTGCAGAGCTTTCTGGAGTTAAGATTCTACATGATGACCCTGCTATAGATCAAGGACATTCTGTCAGTAATGTTATATCCAGTTTTTTACCTGATGACAAGTTATATTCTGGCTCTGTAAATGCCTCTACTGTTTTTTCTGTGCCCCGCGCTGCTCAGCATAGTTCGGTGTGGCCCTTGACAACCGCTCCTACTGCGATTGACAGTCAGTTGAAAGACCGGCCTTGTTTGTTGGCTAACAAAATTATGACTCATGCTAAATCTATGCAGGCACCTTCCACTTCAGAGGGGAGTGCGCTTCAACAGAACATGGCTGGCAGTGAACCTGGAGCTTCCTCTGGGTGTCCAGAGCTGTGCGTACTCCCCCAGAGGAAATTTCTCATAGCAGCTGCTCAGCATAACTTAGATCCTGGCTTGCTACAGCACAAATCGGCAATAGAGCCTAAGGGATTGTGATGAAGTTGGCTCTGAGACTCAAACACCTTGTTCCACCTTCAGAGATGGAGAAAGTATTTTTTTTTCGATCGCAAATCCAAGAAGAATGATTCAGCCCGACTGGTCTCCGGAGCATGTGCTGGACACACCTGAAGGTAAATGGATCCTGGACCCTTCTATGGACAAATACAGTTTGTCAAAGAACCATACTTTGCTTAATCCTCCTTCTAATACTACACAGCACAGTTCTATGGATCTTCCTCCAGTGTCTGTTTTACAACCAGAGGTACATACCTCTACCCCACAGAATGTCTCTCAGACTGTTTTACAGGGTGCACCCTCAACCAACACATCTGTGTTTATGGGCCCCAAACAATCTAGACTGAAAGACCCTGAACAGACTGCCTGGCTAGCTCCAATGTTTAAACTTGCTGACTTATTTCACTCTACAGTGGAGCTGGCACCCAGAAAAAATGCAGTCAGGCTTCTCAATAAAGGAGGGTTAATGGAGCCCCCAGACAGACTCTATATTGCAAAATCTTTACTAAAAGGCTCGCTAGGGTTTTTTTCTTCCGAAATTTTTGCCTTAATTCATGTTGGTAATGGGAATTTCGATATAAGTTTTAAAACTGTTTCGAATCTAGACAGATTCTGGGATCAGTTTCAGAAACTTAAACATACTCCACTGTGGTTGTGTTTTATGGCTATTCCATTGACAAAGCCTGCTGTTAAGATTATAACTGTTATGTTCAAAAATGAGAGTGTCAATATAGAGGATATTTTATTTGGGCTTAGGCAGCAGTGCGAAGTCTTGGATAGACCCTCCCCCATCCTAGACAGTGAGCATATTTGGAATGGGAGGTGGAAAATCAAGATTAAATTGTTCCTTCTAATGATGGGCCAGTACATTTACCAAACTTTTTCTTTTTAAGTAAAGACAGGGGTTCACTTTTTTATATAGGACAACCCAAGGCCTATTTCAAATGTGGCACACGCACACACCTGAGTTCGGCCTATGATTTTATTAGATGTAGTCACTGTTTTGAGTATGGCCATGTGGCTGCAAACTGTTTAAATCTGTCTCACTGTAATCTTTGTGAGAAAACTGGCCATGCCTATGGGAGATGCCATCGGCCTCCCACAATAGAGAGGCCTATCCCTCTCATGAAAGCCTCATTAATCAAGCTCAACAGGCACAAGCAAAGAAAGTTGCCCAACAAGAAAAAAAGTGGTGTTCCCCTCTCAAATGAATCCTTGCACCCCAACCTAGGACAAGGTTTAGTTCCTGATATTCCTGGGCCCGTTCCAGCTGTCCTTCCTTCTGAGTCAGTAATTCAGCAAATTTCACAGAGAGGGTAGTGGATGCATGGAACAGCCTTCTTGAGGAGGTTGTGGGGTCTAAAACTGTGGCAGAATTGAAGAATGCATGGGACAGACATAAGGCAATTCTTGTTGGGGGTAGGAAGAAGTACGCTGTTGGTTAACTAGGATCTGCAGCCTATCCTGTAGGTAGGGAAATGGGCAGACTAGATGGGCCAAGCAGTCCTTATCTGCTGTCAAAGTCTATGTTTCTATGTTTCTCATGTCCCCTGTCTCAGATATACAGGATACAGTCCCCAAACAGGTCTCTGTCTTGGCTACAGTGATACAGGGAGACATGCCTCCCCCCTCTTCCCCCGGTTGATGCCCCACCTATTACGGTATCCTTTAAGAAGAGATCCAGGTCTCGTGCAAGTCCTAAATTGGGTAACTCTAAGGGTACAGAAGGAAAAAAGAATAACGGGAAAGTCACTCTTACAAAATCAGCTGGGAATAAGTATGCCACCTTACCTGTGGATAAATCTTGGGGAGATTCAGAGGATGAAGACTGAGACACCCCCTCTGTTGCCTCTTCCACAACTGTTAACACAGAGGAAGGGGGAGACTGTATTGCTAAGCAAACCAGGCAGAAAAGGAATTCAAAAGCTCCCTGAGTATAGTAATTAAAGTTTCCCTTAGTTTTCCTTTTTTCTAAAGGCCTACCCTTCCCCTTCTTTTTTTGGTTCGTATGGCTTCCTTAACTATATCTACTATTAATGTTAATAGTATTAAAAATAACTAGGAAAGAACTGGGGTATTTCATTCTTTACAACTTCACCATAGTGATATTTGGTGCCTTCAGAACACTAGACTTAAATCTCACTATGATTTAAGGCAAGCGTCTAACAGTTGGCCTCTGGGCCCTGCTTTTTGGTCAGTAGGTGAGGAAACTTGCGATGGGGTGGGTATTCTTTTTTCTAAATCATGGATTGTGGTTTCAAGACTACTAGATATTTCTCCTGGTAGGGCCCTAATGCTCGACTTTAATTACAGTCAGAAAAGAGTTTGCCCTATTACAATTTATGCATCCCAGACCAGGGCCCAGAGGGTTTCCCTATCTAAATCTGTACTGTCATATCTATTTACTTCTAGAATTATCATTTGGGCAGGAGATTTTAGTTGTAGGTTGGAACAGGCTGATAGAGGGCTTAGAACCAATAAGATGTTCTGTGATTCAATTGCTTTGAGGAACATTATTCCCGATACAGGTCTTTCAGATGCCTATAGACTCTTTTATCCAACTGGGGGTCATATCTTTTTCAAAGATACTTTGTCTACACGTATCGACTTTTTTATTTCTTTCACAGATACTTTCTTTAGATAAGGTTTTGACCATGGCTTGGGAATTTTCAGATCATAAATATGTGTTTGTACAGTTTAACTGGGGTAACTCATCCAGATGTAAGAAGAATGTGTGGCGTTTTAATGACTCTGTCCTAGATAACCTCAATATCAAAAAAGCCTGGGTTAAGAACTGGAGGGCACACATATCTGTCTTAGCCTGTTATACTGATTTAGTCACATAGTGGGAGGACACAAAACTTGCTTGGAAACAATTGTTTCAAGCTAGATCTTCTGACATTTCTAATTCAGAATACATAACTTTCTTACAGTTATGAGGACAGTTGCAGTCTCTCATTTCCTTCTCTGAAACTCAGAAACAGGATGTCAGCCCTCAGATAAAACTTATTAAAAATCAAATGAAGGAACATCAAAATAATAGAGCTGAGTCCCTGGATCAAGAATTGCATTTCAGCACACAATTAAAAAAATATTCTCTCGACTCTTTTAAAGAGTGTAGCTCTAGGACTGAACATAGAATCATTTCTGGACTAACAGACCCTGTAGGTCATTTATGTACTGCACCACTCGATATGTTGCATCTGGTTGAGCAACACTTAGAGTCCTCTTTTGGGGCAGTTTCCTTGGGCAGCACTGATACTGCTTTCCTTCCCAGACTGAATCTTCTGCAAATACTTCAGGTTAATATACATTTGCTAGAAGGTGATATTTCATTGGATGAAGTTTGTCATGTTATTTCACTACTGAGGAAAGATGTGGCCCCAGGGTAGGATGGATTTGAAGCGGGTATTTATAAAATGTTCATGAACTTCTTTGCCCCAGTATTAGTTATTTTGTATAACTACATGTTATCCCACAACATTCTTGACCCCCTCCATGAATGAGGCCATATTTATTTTATTATTTAAAAAAGGAGACAAGACGTTATTAGAGAATTGGAGATGTTTGAGCCTCCTAAACACTGACCTTAAAATTTTAAGTAGAATACATTTGAATTGATTAAATTCTGTAGCAGAGAAGGTGATTCATCCTGCTCAAACCTGTGCTATTTCTGGTAGGTGCCAACATGATAATTTGATTCTTTTAAGGGAACTCTTTAATAGAGGAGCTATGGTTAATATTCAGGGGTTTGTTCTTAGCCTTGACCAAGAAAATGCTTTTGATAAAATTGCCCATGTATTTCTTTTTTCAGTCCTTCGAGCTTATGAGATCCACAAAACGTTCATAGCCTGGGTCACTACTTTGTATGCTAATACTACCTTGATCCCACATATAAATGGATGGAGGGGTAAAAAGATGAGGGTGAGGCAGGGAGTCAGGCAAGGGTTCCCCTGAGTCCCCTATTGTATGTCTTTGGCATAGACATCCTGATATGGTATGTTTCTTCACACTGTGACATAAAGGGTATTCAACCCTCTCCTCAACATGAACCTGTAAAAATGTTAGCATATGCTGATGATTTGGTTTTACTTTTACACCCCAATACTTCTGAAACTGCACTGTCATATACGCTAGATTTTTATGGCATGATATCAGGGGCACAAATTATTGATAAGAAAAGTATAGCTACCATTTTAGGGAATGAAGCAGTACCAAATGCTGGGTTGTTTGCTGGGTTCTCTATTTCTACGTCCCCTGTACAAATCTTAGGAGTTGATGTTGGGGGTGAGAATGCTGTGAAAAGAAATTGTGACATTTGCCTGGGGAGAGCCAATTGGTTAGTCTCAGGATGGAGAGATCAGAAAATCTCAAAAAAAAGAGGGTTATTTTGATTCACTCACTTCTTATCCCAGTATTCTTATATGCTAGTTATGTGTATCCCCCTCCCCAAGCAGTAGTGACTCCCCTTTTTAGATTTAGATTGAACCCCATAATAAGGTAGTTTTCCTATAGTCCAATTGCTGAAGGTGGGGTTAATGTGGTTCATCCTGTTGCTTTCTTTTTTAGTATTTTTTATTGAATACAATATTGGACAGGCCCTGAAACCAGGTAATAAGTCCTGGAAGCCTTTGGTGGCTGAATGGTTGATTCCTAGCCTCCCATTCTGGTCTCCAAATAAAACCAGATTTTTACGAAACATAGATTCAATGTCTGCAGGAAGGGTGGGTTTTATTAAACAGTTGGTACGATAGAAATTAACCCCAGACCTATTTCTCACTCAGAATAGGACATCCATCTATAAAACTATATTGCTGACAGAAAAGAAGGAATCACTAGTATTTCCCAACTGTCCTGATTCTTTATTCGATAACACCCTGCTTCTTTTAGATAATCAAAGACTCCCAGTAGATGCATGGGACATTGTGTGGCTAAGCAATTATGGTAGATTGGGGGTTTGAAGCAACAATAAACTTGAACCTCTTACAGAATGGTTTTGTTTAAGAACCTCCTGCATGCAAGTGTTGGAGACTCAGGAACATTTATTTAAAGAATGTCCCTATGCCAATCAGTTTTGGGATTTTATAGCTATGAGATGTAATGAGCCTTTATTTAAAGCCTTATCATATGTGGATATTATGTTTGGTACCTCCTCCAAGGGATGGGGAAGATATCATTTTGAAACTATGTACATTATTTTTGCTATTATCAAATATTTTTGTGGCAATCAAGACATGTGTGGTTAACACAACAATGTTTTGTTTCTTATGCTGAATTAGTGGATAACATTTATACTTCTGTGTGCAAACTCAAACATGCAGATGTTAGTTTGTGCTCTAAAGAAAAATTCTAATTGCTGTGGGTTAATTGTGAGAAATGGGATCCAAGGTGAAATACCATTCTTTTATTTGTATATTGATATTTGTATGCAGCTCTATTTGTACTGTTTTCTGTTTCATTAGGATTGCCGTTTGTTATTACTTTGCTATGTATAATTTGGTTTGATGCTTGTAATGTAGTCCTTTTTCAAATAAAAATGCCCCTACTCAAAGGTAGGGGGTGCTGTGACCCATTGCAATGATGGACCCCAGTTCCAGTCTGAAAGCCGAGGAGGAAAGAGGTGGACAGAAGGAGTCCATGGCAGCAGCCATGAATGGTGCAGAGTGCACCAATACTTCATTAAATGGGATCCGTAGCATCAATGGAGTACCTGCAAAATCAGCGACCCATATTTCAGCTGAGGTTGCAGCCAACAATGCAGTGGGTACAGATGCAGTTTTAGCAGCCACAGATGAAGAATTATAAATATTGGCAGCAGCAAAAAAAGGCTGTCCTGGAGAACCTTACCAGAGTGGAGCAAGAATACATAGCAGCTAAACAGCAGCTCAATGAGGAAAAGAAGAGAAAATGCACTGAGACCAGCTCACCAGGTACATCTATAGACACCCTGACTAAAGTTTTGTTTTTGGGGGAGCATCACAAGATACAGAAAGCACTGGTAATGGAGCTGGCAGAGGAGTTCAACAGTTGGATGAATGGTTGCAGAACATTGCGCTCTGCACGGCAGGATGGAGACAGACCTTGGGATGTGGCTGGATACCAGATGAATTGATCCCTATTCCAGGCAGCACTACTTTCACAGTGAGTAACCTACCTTCAAATGCACAGTTACATGATGGCAGTAAGGCAGGATATATACCAGTTCCTGTCCCTGGTGAAATAGGAGCATATCCTATTGTCCCAAAAACAGACAGTCTGAAATCTTTTATGATGCACGTACTGGGGTGCAGGGGGAACAATTTCCAAACACTGCTGAATCAGAACCCCCAACCCCAAACAGAGATAATGGAGCAACAGAGACACAAAATTCAGAGTAAAAAAATACTGAGGGTACTGTAAATAATCCTACCTATGCCAGCCTGTTAAACAAACCACTAGAACTGACAAAGAGACAGAATGCTGTCCATCTTAGGTATATGGAGGACCTGGATGTTCCACCTGACTGATACTATGTGGGCTGTTAGCTAATAAAGAGGTCATTGGGGTTTACTGCTGCCTTCATACATACAACAGGAGAACATTGTTTTGACATTAGTTTTCGGTCTCCTTAAACTAAATTTGAAGCAAATATGCTGTCCTAAAAGACAAATCCCCTTATGGGTGCCTTTTCAGGCTATCACATTGACAAAGTGTTGTACCAAGATTATAACCCTACTGTTCTGTAATGAAATTGCCAACACTACAGGCATCCTTTATTGGTTAGAGAAGAAATACTCCACCTAAGGTAACCCAGAACCTATCTTTGACTCTGAAGGCTTCTGGAATGATAGGTGGTGCATTGAAGTAACATTACAGCAAACAGATTCTTGCCTGACTCACCTACTCAATTGCTTCTTTTTGGGTAGGGATAAAGGATTCATATTTTATCCAGGGCAACCTTGTCAGTGTTATAAATGTGGCTCACCAAGACATGTGAGCAACCAATGCGAGGTAATAAAATGTGCCCAGTGTGATGAAACTGTCTACACAGGATTTTTTTTGCAAATGCTTCAATAGATGTAACCTCTGTGAGGATGAAACATAGAAACATAGAAACATAGAATTTGACGACAGATAAGGACTGCTTGGCCCACCCAGTCTTCCCATTTCCCTACCTGATGGATAAGCTGCAGATCCTAGTTAACCAGCAGCCTACTTCTTCCTACCCAAACAGTAGGGATAAAGGATGAATTGATCCCTATTCCAGGCAGCACTACTTTCACAGTGAGTAACCTACCTTCAAATGCAGTTACATGATGGCAGTAAGGCAGGATATATACCAATTCCTGTCCCTGGTGAAATAGGAGCATATCCTATTGTCCCAAAAACAGGGACAAAAAAGGAACGGCATACTTTTACGGATTGCCACTGGGCCTCCCACCATATGGAAAACCATGACTATGGAGTCAAAGACTTTTATCTAAAAGGTGATAGGAAACAGTATTTACACCTCTAAATGCCCTCCAGTTGTTCTTTTATTGGATACACAGTATTCTGATATACTTATGACCTTTTTTTGTTAAATTAATAATCTAATTGTGTTGCTTTTGTAACTATCCTGACTCCCTCTCTACTCAGCAGTTGCTGCTGTCTCTTTTCATACTGCCTGAACATTCTATGATATCACAAACTCCTTTCCAGGCCATTCAGATGAATGGCATGGAATAGGAGTCTGTGATGTCATAGAATGTCTTAGAGATATGAAAATCAAGAGCAGTAACTGGTGAAGAGAGAGGAACTCAGTATAGATCTGAAGACACCCCAAAGTTACATTATTTATTTATCAAAAAATCATCAAAACATATCTGAATACATAACTGGTATGGAAAGGAAGATGGAAGGGCAGTTAACTATGTAAAAATAATTTCTTATCTCCTTTATCAAAACAGCAAGGGCAACAGCACACTCAGTCCCAACAAGGCCAGAACAACCAGTTGCCACTGTATCTGTGGTGCCTGAGAAAGACCCTACACACACATATCCCATAAGCTTCTACTGAACAACTAGTGATAGCGGCAGGGGTATCTATTGATACTACCCATGGTACTAATAACGTGCCCCCCGGCCCCTGATATTGGCTCCTGTAGATTGACAAAATAAAAAAGGTCAAGTATCTAAAAGGAAACCTGAAGTTCAGCAAGACCATCTACCACTCCAAAACAAATACACCATTTTACAGTGGGATGAGTTTGAACTGGAAGATGAATTAGATGCTGCTTCAGTATCTTCTTCCCAAAAAGACATGATGTTGGAATCAGAAAGTCCTGTGGTGGACCCTAATAAGAAAAAGAAGTAAAAAGATAAAGAGCCAGATAAACCACTTAATGAAGGATGGGTTTAAGAGCATGTAGATCTAACAAGAATAACACATGAGCAAACCCAACAAACCACTGCAGGGTTTAACCCTGGCTTCTCTGAACACAAATGACATTCAATCAGAGAAGAAGAGACTTATGACAAATGTTTTGTTTACAGAACAACATTATGATATTGTCTTTGTATAGGACACAAGGCTTCACAATACACAGGTTGTTCAAAGTGCCAGTGAGACCTAGATGTAAGGCCAATTATATTGATCTCTACGGGAAGATGCATGCAGTGGGGTTTGGATTTGCTTTAACAATGCACAAGTTAAAATTGTTCATATGATAGATATTCAGACAGGAATGGCTTTATTGTTTGAAATGGTATATTACTAGAAAGGTGTGCTCTTAGATTGATAAATGCATACGCCCCCCCCAAGCAATGGCTGATAGAATTGAACTGCTTAATAAAATGAAACCCTATCTTTTTACAGCTAAGAACATATTATGGGGACGGGATTTTAATATTAGTCAGTTCACTAAGGATAGAGGTATGAAGACAGATACAACATTCAGTGATGCTCTATGTTTAAACCAGATTTTAAATCAAGCTGATTTACAGGATGTTTTTTTACCCCCAAAAAAGTAACCACACTTATTTTTAAAGGACGCATCTCTACTAGGATAGATTATTGGTGTTCATCTAAATCATTACCAGTTACCAGTATGAGGTAATCCCAGTAGCTTCTTCCAATCATGTTATGTTAAAAGTAACCCTATCACACTTCCAAAAAACATCAAGGGGCAGGGGTTACTGGAAACTGAATAATAGTCTGGTGGAGGAGGAAACAGTCAGGAAAGGCTTACAATATACTTTGGAAGCAAGAAACTCTGTCCTTTTTGATATGACTCAATTGCACACTGGTGGGAAGACACTAAAAAAGACATTTGTGAATATTTCCAAATTATAGGGAAATTAAGAAGGAAAGACAAAAATAAACATTACCATACCCTTAGAGACACATTGTAAGCTTTACTATCTAGACAAAATGAAGGAAGTATCGTGGATCAGGACCTTTTGGCTTCACTAAAAATTGAAATAGGCCCTCTCCAACACAACTGGATGAAATCACTACAAGCAGAACATAAATATGAGGTACAAGGAACACAGAAGGGGGTAAATCCTTTTGAAATCTGTGCAAAATTACATTTGAATAAGGATCTCCATATTTTGGAAACACAGACAGGAGAGGTTGTAACTACTTAAAATGAAATAATGAGGGAGGTTAAGAAATATTTAATGGACATGTTTGGGACTTCACAAGACCTATATCCTTTTTTGGAAGAATGGCTATACCACACATATCACAGTATATACAAGCAGAACTCACTAGGCCCATATCACTACAAGAATTTTATACCACCATTCCAAAATTAAGAAAGGGACATCACCTGGTCGTAATGGATTACCTTATGAATTTTATGAGAAAATATTTCCAAAATTCAGCAAAGAACTCCTTATGGTCTTGAATGACTACTGTATATACAAGCTCAGGAATTACCTTATAATATATATCAAGGATTGGTAATTTTCATATATATATATATATATATATATATATATATATATATATATATCGGGGACTAAAAACAATATTTCCAGTTGCAGGCCCATTACCCTATTAAATGCTGACTTATATAGAAGCATACAAACATAGAAGTTGACAGCAGATAAGGACCGCAAGGCCCATCCAGTCTGCCCATTTCTTTTTCTACCTTTCACATGTACCATCGGCTTTTGCTTTATCAATAGCCTATCATTTCATACTCATCTGTATTGCTCCCTTATGCCTATCCCATGCCTGTTTGAAGCCCTGCACTGTATTCATATCCACCACTTCCTGAAGTAGGCTGTTCCATGCATCCACTACACTTTCTGTGAAAAAGAACTTCCTTACATTACCCCTTAATTGGCCTCCCTCTAATCTCATGCTGCATCCACTAGTCTTGTTATTTTTCTTATATTGAAACATGTTAAACTCTTTCACCTTGTTAATGCCCTTAAGGTGTTTGAATGTTTTGATCACATCACCTCTCTCCCTCCTTTGCTCTAGGGTATATGCATTGAGCTCTGTTAATCTGTCCTCATATGTTTTCTAATACAGTCCCTGCACTGTTTTGGTTACCCTACTCTGGATTGCCTCAATTTGGTTAATGTCCTTGTGAAGGTGTGGCCTCCAGTACTACACGCGGTATTCCAGATGGGGCCTAACCAGTGTCTTGTAAAGAGGGATTATTACTTCCCTCTTCCAACTTGTGATACCTCTACTAATACACCTCAATATCCCTCTAGCCTTACCTACTGCTTTAGTGGTCTGCTTGGATGATTTCAGGTCATCGGTGATGATGATGCCCAAGTCTCTTTCTTCCCTTGTGACTGCCAGCAACTTCCCTCCCAGCCTATAGGTGGCTTCAGGGTTTCTCTTCCCTATGTGCATGATTTTACTCTTTTTTGCATTAAACCCCAGTTGCCACTCTTCTGATCATTTTGCTAGTTTATCCAGATCTCTTCTCATTCTGCCTACCCCATCTGGATCATCTACTCTGTTTGTGTCATCTGCAAACAGACAAACCTTACCCTCCAGTCCATCTGCAACGTCACTGATGAAGTTATTGAAGAGGACTGGCCCCAGGACTGGTCCCTGAGGTACCCCACTTGTGACTTGCATCTCTTCTGACTGTATACCATTTACAACCACTCTCTGTTTTCTGCCCATTAACCAGTTTGCCACCCAGTTGACCAACTTCTGACCCACCCCGAGCTTACCCAGCTTTTTAATCAATCTTCTATGTGGAACAGTATTAAAAGCTTTGCTGAAGTCTAGGTAGGTGACATCAACTGCTCCCTCATGGTCCACCACTCTGGTTACACAGTCAAGGAAATCTATGAGATTAGTTTGACAGGACCTTCCTTTTGTAAACCCATGCTGTCTTGGATCCTGTGCCCCTATGGATTCCAGGTGTTGCACGATCCTTTCCTTAAGGAGTGCCTCCATAATTTTGCCCGCTACTGAAGTAAGACTGACTGATCTGTAGTTTCCTTCCTCCTTCCTGCTACCACTCTTGTGGAGCGGGATCACATGAGCTCTTCTCCAGTCTTCTGGAACCTCTCCTGTGCTCAGAGACTCACTAAACAGTTCTAATAATGGCTCTGCTAGTTCCAACCTTAGCTCCTCTAGTACCCTGAGATGTATGCCATCAGATCCCATTGCCCTGTCCACTCTGAGCTTTTCGAGCTCTTGTAGGACCCTTCCTTTTGTGAAGGGACTAGTGCACACCTCCCCCTATGTCCATGGTGCAGAGCTGTGAGCTCTGCCCTACCTTTTCTTCAGTAAATACTGAGCAGAAGTATTTATTTAGGATAGATGCTTTTATGTGGTCCTCCTCCTCACACGCCCCCTTATCTCCTTTGATTTTAACAATACTCCCCTCTGGACTTTCTCCTTTCACTAATATATCTATAGAAAGTCTTGTCACCTTCTTTTACTGTTTTTTGCTAGTGTTTCCTCGGTTTGGGCCTTTGCCTGCCTTACTGCCTTCCCTGCTTCCCTTAGGGAAGTCTGGTATGCCTCCCTATCTTCATCCCGCTGCATTCCCTTATATTTCCTGAAGGTCAGCCTTTTGTCTCTGACCTTTTCTACTTTTTTGAGAACCAAAGTGGTTTCCTTCTTCTTTGCACTTCCTTTTCTCTATAACACAATGGGATGTCGCTTCAAGTATTGCATCCTTAATGCTTGCCCACTTTGCCTGTACCCCCTCACCTATATTTCTTTTTGCTAGGACTAGCTTAACTCTGTTGGCCATCTTATCAAAGTCAGCTCCTTTGAAGTCCCATATTTTTGCCTTGGAATGGGATGATTTAGTTCTAGTTGCCAAATTGAACCATACCATGTGGTGGTCCCTGGACCCCAGGTGACCTTCTACCTGGAGCTCTGTGATCCTTTCCCTTTTAGTCAGTACTAGATCTAGAATAGCCCTGTCTCTTGTGGGTTGTTGTACCAGTTGTTTGAAGATCTTCCCCTGCAGGGAATCCACCATGTGTCTAGTTCTGGCAGATGTTTCTGCTGGTATTGACCAATCAAGATTTTAACCAAAATATTGAGTGGCAGATATGACAAGCACTCTTGATTTTATACTTCACCTATTTCATATGTGTGGGATTCCTTGACAGAAAATAAGGGAATGCATTAATTCTCATCAGGCAAATTATTGAAAAAGGGAATTCCAGGGAAATGTCAGGGTTTCTGGTCAGTTCTGACCAGGCCAAATCGTTTGATAAAGTTTCACACAGGCACATATAGAAGTATATGGAAAATATGGTTTCCCTAAAAGTTTTATACACTGGGTACAGACATGTTTTAAAGAGGCTTCCTGTACACCCTATATTAATGGATGGACAGGAAAACAGTGTAAAGTCCTTCAGGGAGTTAGACAAGGGCTGCCCTTTGAGCCATTTGCTCTATATACTTACCCTAGGTAATCTAGTGCAAAAACCCAATTCTTCAGAAAATTTTACAGGCTTAAATATCTTTAGTACATATATCAAACTCAAAACTGTGGCTTACACTGATGATTTGTGTTTAATTGTAGCAGAGTCTAGCTCAGTCACACATGCTCAAGAGATTATACAAGCTTTCTCTCAAACAGGATCTGTGATTAACTATTTTAAAGCAAATGTTTACCTATTGAACATTTATATTAAGAAGGTATCACAATAATGGACATTCCAGTTTAAGAAGGTTATTGTAAGATCTTGGGTGTGTATTTTGGACAGGGAAACAAGGCATACCACAACTGAGATATCTTACTCAAAAAAAAAACAACAAAAAGTAAACTGTGGAACCAGTGGCATGCTGTCAAATTAGACAGAGTATACATGGCTAAAACATATCTATTAACATTATTTTTATACAGAAGTATGGCTTTCCCCTGCCTAAGCAATTAGAAGTCACCCTATATAGCTGTTTTTTTCTGGTATATGGGGAAGTCAGCTGAATCCAATTGAAAGAGGATTTTTTTTTTATTTTGAAAAATCAAAAGGAGGGCTAGCAATTTATTTTTTGCTAACCTTAAACCCCTATTATTAGGTATACACACAATATGGGAACCTTGGGTACTGGATACACTACAGCAGTGGTTAGAATCTTGGCCACAAGATACTATTATACCCCAACAGTGACGCATAGTAGATTTACCCCCTTATTTTCAATATTGCTATGGGAAACTAAAACTATGGCATATTCCTAAATGACTAATCCTTACTCTATCAAGGAAAAATATCTATAAAATGGTATTGGAAAAATGTTTTCTTGACACTCCCCATTTTATTAAATCTAGTTAAGAACAAACATATCTTATCAGATTATTGACAGACAGAAGAATACCAGAGAACATGTGAGATGTATTGTGGCTGACCACACATGGGAAGCTTAATGTGAAGAATAATCTTAAACATAAAAGTATAGAGGACAGATATTGCCCTAGAATATCTTGTGTGACCATGTTGGAGACAATGGAGCACTTTTTTTTCAGTGCCCTTTTATAAAATCCTTTTGGGACATAGTGACAAAGAACTGGAGGGGTTTCCTGACAAATTCTCTCTTTCCAGATATCCTATTTTTAGGCATAGTTACTAGACAATGGTGGAAATTTCATTGTATAGCTATAAATTTAATATTATTGTGTATTAAATATCATATATGGATAAGTCGGTGTCAACTTACTGTACTTTAAGACAGTTGGAAGTTTCACCAGAACAACATTGTTGTACGGTTAGACTGTCAGTACTGGAACTCAGGAAAAAAGATTATGTCCATGGTAATATAGATCAATATCACAGACAGTGGGATAATATGGTATGGTTGTTATAAATTTGTCTATAATATGCTTCCCTTGAGAGTAAGTTATGAATTTCATTTGGGGAAAGAATCTCATAGGAAGATGGGACCTTTATTTGTCAAATTCTTTTTGGTGATTATGGTCATGTCCTATGAATTCTTTTAGAAGGGAAAGGGGGTTCTTTGTAAAAAGTGTATGAATTAATGCATGATTTTCTTTTACTTAAGATTTTCAGTTTTATAGTATAGTTAAGGCAAGTATGCATTAATACTCAACTTTACTTTAGTGGTTTGTTTTCCTTTTTCCAATAGCTCTAATGTACTATAGTATGATTCCTTGAACTAGGGGGTATGACTGGAATACTTTTTTTTTTTAATTTCCTTATGATTAATAATAACATTTTGTATGAAAGTATGTATTAATACTTGGGGTGAGGATATTCAAAGGTTCGCCATATAATGGGGTTGCACCTCGCATAAGACCAATTGTGCCATTCTCGATATTCAGCAGGAGGCAGTTGCGCCCCCGAAAACATGCTGAGCAAACAGTGCAATGCAAAGGAAGGCATGCGCAACTGACGTGAGTGGAGCCATGCATAAAGAGCGCAATGCAAAAATGAAAGACTTGCGCATTGCGCAATAGCAGAACTGCTGGAAATTGCGTACTAGCGGAAATGAGCCAAAATAAAAAGGCTCAAGGAAGCGGTGCAAGAACGCTACAAGGATGCCAAGTGGGGTAGAGAGAGAGAGAGACAGACAGACAGACAGTGACAGGCTAGGGCAGACAAGGCAAGCATTGTGGGCCATAGGTTGCAGAGAGCCAGAGTGCCGTGCAGTGGAAGTAGCAGTCAGGACAGCGGGGTAACACAGCAACACCAGCCGGGGCAAGCCAGGGAGATGGACAGTGCCAGCTTCCACATGGAAGCTGTAATGAGGGGGTGAGAATGCAAGCTGCAGGGGGACGAGGCCGGAAGGGCCCCGCTACGCCGCCAACAGGCAAAAATTGCGTCTGCATCAGCTATGAGCTGTATACAGATGTAGAGATGCGTCGGTACTGCCTGAACAGGGCAATACTGAGGCGGCTTTGTGAGCTGTGCAGTGATGTGATGTAGGCACCCACAACGGAGTCACGCCTGTCAGTGGAGACCAAGGTGACAGCCTGCATGTGCCTGCTCACCATGGGCACCTTCCAGAGGCCGACAGGGGACACCACAAGCATCACACAGTCGGCCACATCACGCATCCTCACCCAATTCCTCAGCGCACTGCTGCTACATGCTGCAGAGCACATCCATTTCCCCAGCACCGCAGCAGAGCGTACAGCAAACATGCGGGAGTTCCACAGGGTAGCACGTATGCCTGGCATGCTAGGGGCCATAGACTGCACCCATGTGGCCATTCGCATGCCATCTGGCCCCGATGGGGCAGCATATAGTAACCGAAAGGGATACTCCAGTGTCAACTGCCAGGTGGTGTGTGATGCCACTGGGCGAATAATCAATGTCTGTGCCACACACCCTGGCGGAGCACATGATGCCTTCATATGGCATCAGTCTGCACTGTGCCATCGATTTGAGAGTGGGGACATCCCCACAGGCCATCTAGTGGGTGAGTAAGCATGTATGGAATGCAAACTTGGGGCAAGGGTGGGAATGCCACAGGTGCCATGGTAGTGGCCCACAGGGATATGGGCAAAATGGACCTGAACATGACACTGATCTCCACTATCTCAACACAGGTGACAGCGGATACCCACTCCATCCCTGGCTGCTCACACCGTACCGGCGCCCCATGACCCCATTGCAGCAACGCTATAATGAGGCACATGCTTCCACACGCATCATCATAGAGTGGGTGTTTGGGATGCTCAAGGCATGCTTCTGATGCCTAGACACCTCTGGCGGTGCCCTACACTACAGCCCCCCAAAGGCCTGTGGGATATTCCTGGCCTGTTGCATCCTGCACAACATGGCCAAGGACTGTGGGATAGCCGTACAGGTTGAAGAGGGGGACAGCGATGGGGATGCCAGTGGCGCCGGTGTTGATGTTGATGAGCAGCCCCCAGGACGGGCAGGACCCCGACTGATCCGGCAGGCCCAGCTGCACCGGGACACCATCACAGAGGAGCACTATGCACAACACAGGTAAGTCAAGGGACATGCAACCAACACTGTCCATGCGCAAACCACAGGCACACAGGGTAACACACCAGGGGTGCATGACGGCCAGGGGAGTGGAAGGGTCCAGGCATACAAACACACCATCAGAGAGGGGTGAGCACTCATATGGACACACACACACCAGGCACAGAGCGTACATGGGCAGATGCACAGCACAGCAGAACTGACATTGCTAACACACAGCACCACCGACCACCCCCACCACCTGTACTGTCCAAGTACGTGTGTCAGATGTTGGGCACCATTGCACCTTGGTGGACAGTACAATGCAGGCATCATCATGCACATGCACCTGTGGGCAACAGTTGGGAGGGTGTGCAGGTGGTCCATGTGTCGGCGTGTTGAGCAGAGCACCCAGCAGTGCACTGCCCACCATGACACACATTGCACACAGGGCAGCAGCAGACAGGGCCCGCACTGGGAGACAGATCAGTGATGTAGCACTGTCCCATGGCCACTGCGGATGCGTGGGCGGCCCCGCCGTGACCCAACAGCACTGGCAGGCTGAGCAGGGGCCACATGGGGTGGCACTGTTGGACCACCAGGGGTCCCACTGTGTGAACGCAACCTTGCCCGCACAGGGGTCTGCAGCATGCCGAACACACCTGCACCAGGGGTGCTCGGGATGCCCACAGCAGAACCCGGCGTCGACAGGCCTGGTGTCGCACAACGCCGGGAATGGGGAGTGGAGCCTGAACTGTGTGGGGTGTGCGGTACAGGGTCACCTGACTGTGTCCCCAATGCATCCACGACAGAGACCACTGCCTGGGTCAGCCTGTCAATGGCGGCGGTCACATCCATCCGCATGTGGACCATCTCTGCACGGTCCAGAGCACACTCCCTGCTGTGTCGCTCCACAGCCACACACAGTGCCTCCACGGACATTGCAACCCTCCTCTGCTGCTGTACTGATTCCTGCAGCAGGTGGGTGTGCTCGTCCAATGGGTACTCTGCCACAACAGCAGCCTGTCCCCCAGGGTGTTGAAGGTCCTGATGCACAACACCCCTTGAGGGTGGGTGCTGTTCGCCAGGACCAGGAATGGGCATATCACAGCACGGCGGGCATGTGCCACCACTGGACACTGTACCCCCATACCTGGTGGGTGACTGCTTCTGCTGCCCCTCCAACCGCTGTGCCACAGAGTCCACTTGTTCCACCGCTGTGGCCGCAACAGTGCCAGACACCTGCACAGCCACCGGTGCTGCCCCACCGGTGGCTGACAGGCACAGCCTGGGACTGTGCCGACATGCTGGTGCAAGTTGGAACCAGCAAGGCCCAGGGGCACGTGATGGCCTGCTGTGTGTCCGTCATGGGACACACACATGTCACTGCCCATTGCAGTCCTTGCATCATCAATGGTGCAGGTACGTTCTACAGCCACAGTCACAGCGTGATGGCATGCTTGCATGCCAGACTGCTGAGACACAGGCTGTGCACCCCCCACACCCGAATCACCGACACCAGAGTTGACAGCCCTGCGTGCATGCTGATGCAGTGCATGCTGGCTGGTGACAGAGGTGGATGGACCTCCTCCATGTCCAGCAGGTCATCCTCACTGCCTGGTCCCACCACCACCGCCTCCTGGAGATGAACAGGATCTGCAACAGAAAGAGAGGACATGGAGTGCATGTGACCAACCTCCCCTCCCAACACCACCACCATGTCATACTGCAGTGATGGGCTTCCACCTGTCTGGAATCCACCTCCTGGTACGCCCTCAGTAGCGCTGTGCTGCATAGTTGCAGCCAGTCGGTCCTCAGCCGGGGTCAGCTCCACCACCGCTGTCTGGCCCCCGCCAGTGCCAGCGCGTGCCGCCCTGAGGGCCGCCACCTTCTCCTTCACCCTCCTGCGGTCTGTCCCAATCTTTTTCTTGCATTCCTGCACGGAGCGCTGGTGGCTTCCGTGCAGGTTCACTGCCCGGGCTACCCCCTCCCATGCAGCCGCACGGGCCTGAGGGGTGCCCCGGCTTCCACGCAGTAGTGCCTCATCCTCCAGGTAGGCCTGGAAGAGGGCCTCGGTCTCTGCCGTGGTGAAGTTGGGCCTCCTCCTTCGCCCACCATCCTCACCCTCACCTTGTCTCTGCTCGGTCATGGTGATCTGTATGGGTGTAAGTGGACACCTGTCACTGTGCAGTCTACAGCATTATCACATGCCCATTGTCCAGAACATCCCACAGCATGCAACTCACCTCTCACCTGCAGTAACCGACTCTGTCTAGCACAGTCCACTGTCGCACTTTTATAGCGCAATGCATGCAAATTAGGAGAGGAGCAACTGTAATGAGATGCAAATCGTGCCACTGCGCCTTTGAATGGCTGATCAGATGATTTGCATGTGTCGGCTGAATATCGCTCCATTGCGCTTTTTGCAAGATGGTTGATCCAGCTGAGCCAATAGCGCAGATCTGTGACTGTGCAGTACACTGCATTGCGCATGCCCAGGTAGCTTACGCAGGCGTCTGCCACGCTGATGACGTGCTGTGTGCGATCGTCAATTCAGGCCATGGCCACCATTGTGCCAGTGGCGCTACAGCACTGGGCACTATATGGCGCTGTGGCACTACTGCGCAATAGTCCACTGTGGCACTGGTACGCAGGTGGTCAGTCGTGCAGGATGCGTGTATGTCAGATGGCACTGTGCGTGGCCTTGCGTCATAGACCCCAGACCTGGTGTCCGACCTTTGCCCCCTGGCGCTGTTCGTCTGCCATGTGTACGGCCCTATTGCGCTGTCTGGTGACAGCACTATGTGAACTGACGGCGCTTTTCAAACAGCGCGATTGGAACCTATGGTGGTCTATTGCGCAACATCTCCACGTGGGGTTACGGCGCAGTGGGGCGCCATATTGCCTGCTGTAAAATTGGTAGCATGGCACGCAGGAGGGCAGTGCAATGTAGCCCCGTGGAGGTGGCCAACTTGGTGGCCTTGGTGGAGCCCCACTATGGGGCACTGTATGGTGAGGTGCCCCTCACCATGGCAAGGACCCAGGTCTGGCAGCAAGTGGCCAGTGACCTGGTGAGGGTCACTGGGCAGCGCCGGTCTGCTGAGCAGTGCCGGCACAGATACAGTGACCTCCGCAGGAGGGAGCCTGAGCTGCATGAGCGGCTATGTTCATGTGCCAGGAGGGGCGTGGTGCCTAGGCCAGGTGGGTGTACCATCTATGCACCTGTATTCTCTGTAGAGGTGTGATTGTGTTTTGGTGGATGTGCATAGGTGATGGCTCTGACATGGTTGGCTGTGTCAGTGTATGCAGGTGTGAGATGCATGGGGCTGGCTGTGTGGGCAGGCACTCTCACTGGGGCAGGGGGCAGTCAGCTTTGGAGTCACACTGATGTTTTCTCAACATATGTCTCCCACAGGCTGGGATGTGAGGATGCGGCACATGCTGAGGAGGGCCATGACAGGGCCCCGGTGCCAGTCAGTGGTGCAGCAGGAGGTGGGCCACAACAACAGTGGCAGCAGCAGCAGCAGCAGCAGACACACCTTCTTGTGGAATGTGAGTATCATTACATCATGGATGCTATTGCATGCTGGAGGGGGTGGGCATGACCACCAGCCATGCACAACACAGTCATGCACAACACAGGCGACATTCATCACTGTCCAGTGTCACTGCACGTCTGTGTGTGCATCACTGGTGGTCCATGCATGCACTGGGCACATGGCTGTGTAACTGGCATTGCACCACATTGCCACGTCACTTGACAGCCTTGTTTGTGCTGTGATGGACATGGGCAGTGTGTGTGCAGTGGTGCACATAGCTGGTGCCGCCTGTTTGTGATGGCCATGTGCATGTTCACTGTGGGTGGGTGCATGCCATCACAGGTGCGGGAGATTGGGCTATATGGCTTGCAGGTTGGGTGGTGTTCAGGGTTGTGGTCAGACACAGCCATTGACTGTGTTCCCATTTTCCTAGGCCTCACTGTTCTCAGGAGGATACAGCGGGAACTGCATGGGCTGACGCAGGTGTCCTTGGACAACCAGGCCATCCTCAGGGACATCCAGCGACATGGACTGCGGAGGAGGCATCACCAGGCACAGCGGCACCGGGCAGAGGAGGACCAGCCTGCTGGGCCTTAAGCCAGATTCCCCTTCCCACTTCACCCATCCCTCCCACCCTGCCTTCCCTCTCCAAGTTGTTCATCCTACCCCTTGCCCACCCCTACCTTGTACCCCTACCCCCTTGTCAATAGTTATGGTTGATTGTTTTGTGAATTACATTTTCATAATACATTTATATTTTGTTATGAATACTGTGTTGGTCTCTGATTTGCAGCTGGCTATGGTTGCTCAGTTGCAGTGGTGTGCATGCCATCTGGGGTGGTATGGTCCTGGGTATGTGTGTGTGTGTGTGTGTGTGTGTGTGCATGGGAAGGTATCTCCAGCATGGCAGTGACTTTCTGTTGGTCTTGCCATCTGCTGCCACCCACTGCTGGGTGCACAGGGTGGGTCTGGCTTGTATGCTTCTCTGCTGCACGGGTTGACGTGTGCCGGGGGGGATGCATGGTGTTTCCTGCAGTGCCAGTCACTGCACATGGGTGGTGTCTTGGGGTCATGGTGCAGGGTGTGCTGTGGTGCGAGGGGCTGATGTGCACTGTGGTTGTCAACCCCCTGTGTGTGGCACTCTCAGCCTGCCAGTGGTTGTGCTGGGGCATCATGGCTCTGCTGTGCTTTGTTGGCTTGTCCCCATGGGCCAGTAGATCATCCGTCCCACCCCCAGTGATGCTGTGCTTGGGGTGTGCAGGTGTCTTGTTGGTTCTACAGTGTGTTCCTGTGCCCATGTGTGGCATGGCTGGCGGTGGGCCCCAGCCTGCCTCCCTGGTTGTGCACTTCCATTGCTCTGCTGGGGGGGGGCGCTGTGCTTGCGCTATGGCACCTCTGGACTGCTCAGCTGGGATGCCCTTGTTGCGCTATGGCGCAACCTTTCTGCTCAGCTTCCCCTTCCTGGTTGCGCTATGGTGCAGTTAGTGCGATATTCAGACGTTGTCTGCTTGCGCAATTTGTTCTGCTCCATGTTTGAATATCGCGTCTGTTGCGCATATGCGCAATTGATTTGAGCTTGCTCCTGCTGTTGCACACATTTTGAGCGCAGTTTGAATATCTGGCCCTTAATGTTTTAAGTTTTTCCGGTTTCTTTTCTCATTTACAGAAGATAGTATGTTATGGTTTTTAGTTTAAAAATATAAGATGTATGACAAAGTATTTCTTTTTATTTCTTAAGATTTTGATTTATGTAATTATCTCCATGTGCCTTCTAACATGTATTGTTATATTATTTTGAAGTTATAATAAAAAAAAACCTACTCTGAGAGTATTATGGAGAAATTGTCAATATATGTTATCTGTGTAAGAGCCTAAAGGAAAGAAAAAAAAAAAGAGGGACATTTTGTGAAGCATGGATTGTTTAATATTAAGCACTTTTCCTTTGAACTATTATATGAAAGACACATTATAAGTATAATGAAGGTATTATGTTGAGAATATTGTATGAATTGGAAAATGATTTACTTTTGTTTTTCTTCTTGATTTATGTATAATTGTATGTATCAATTCCAATAAAAAAAAAACAACTACTCTTTTCGAGAAGTGACATGGGATCTTTAACACCCACCTGAACAACCACCTGAACAGGCAGATGGGACCTCGATTAAATGTCTCATCTGAAAGATGACACCTCAGGAGTCCAGCACCCCCCCCCATGCTGCACTACAGTGTCAGTACTGGGATTTAACCCAAGTGCCTGGTGTGGGGATAGAATGCACATATGCCTGGAGGATTTTTGTTAAAGGCAGGCAGAGTGAGAGATGAGATGTATACATGTGACTAAAGAACCGTATCTGTTGCTGGACTTTTCTGAAGTATGACAGCTGCCATCCTTCATGTTGATAGAGCGTGATGAGAGTAGTGAGTGGTGTGCCTGTCACCTGGAGAAAAAATGAAATGGTATGATGTTCTGGAGGAGATGATCGGGTTGGTACTGGCATAAAAAGAAAACAGTGTGTGCAAGTGGCTGTAATCTCATTGGTACATTATTTACAGGAGTTTACCGTGGGCAAGCAGTGTTTGATAGGTGGCATGGAGTGCAGAAAGAGCCATGGTGTGAGTGTGGCCTGGATTCCATTTCTGAAGTAATCAGATCTCTGTCTAACAATGTAGCATGTGAGATATGTGGTCTTCTGCTTTGTGGGGTTTTCTACTAGTTTGTTTTTTTATGTTTTGGTGGTTTTATTTAAAAGAAATTATGGTTTCAGTTCATTTAGTGAGAGGGAAGATGCTGGCTGACCCAAAACTTTTCTGCCATGCTTAGTAGGGGTAAACAGGGACTTTTTTTGTGGTTGAGTTTTGGGGTGAACTGATTTCCTTTGAGATGCTGCTGCCAGGTTGACTGACTGGCACTTTTTGCATGGGTTGTTGTAGGATTTACACAGAGCTAAAAGTGCCAGTAAGCCAATTACAATGCAACATTATCAGACCCCACTGTATAATTTGGAGCTTTTACCTCCTACATTAGAGGCACTGAATCAAAGGTGCTGCAGAAATCCAGGTACCAAATGTTGACTGCCTGACCACTACCAACCAGCTGTGTCACCAAATAAAAAAAAAATCAGTCAAGTGTATTTGACACAACTTACCCCTGTTAACTAGAGTTGCTCATATTCTGTCTAAAAATGCTGGATATGAGCAGATATTGCATTTTTATTCCAATAATGAATATATCAGAAAAAGCAATCTTTGAGCTTAGAAAGAGACACATATTGTATCGGATTGGAAATTCCCAAATCTGATTAAATTATTTTGCAATCCAATTTACAGTATGAACAGTGAGCCACTTGTTCTTTGTAAGTCTTCCCTCCCAGCTTGCACCCTATCCCCACTGAGAGCTAAGACCCCAAGGGGCAGATATTCAAAACTTTGTGCTGGGCACAATCCATTTGCACAGGTTTAGTACATGGTTAGCATGGGTCTGCTGTATTCAAAAGGCCAAATAGCGCATGCAAACTGCATTAGCGCTGGGCAAAATCATAATGTATGCAAGGGGCAAACTGAGGGGGCGTGTACATGAATACAGGCACAATGCTATATTCAGTGAATAGCGCTGCACAAAGGGGTTTTGTGCGACCTAGCATGACACTTTGAGTGGTGCAAATTACCACCCAGGAAAAGGTAGTCTTAACTCTTGGCAAACCAGCTTTGTGCTGCATTTGTGTGGTTTTTGCACTGCTTTGCATGACCCTAACCAATAAGTATGACACACAGAAAAAGCCAGATATAGAGGAAACATGCTGTTCACTGATGGCATCAGAATGATGCCATCATCTACCACCAGTCCCAGCCATGCCAGGCAGTAAGTGGTAACCCAACTCCCAGTGGACACCATGACAGTGAGCCCATACAGCACACACCTGCAGACCACCCTTCTGTGGACACCAACAGATGCCAGCACAGACATGCAGCACTGTGGGCATGGAGGGTGTTGAGAGGAGGGTGTATGAGTGGCCAAGTTGCACCACAGACTGGGTGTGGCCACAAGGCTGGGGCACATCATGCAGTGCACATAGGCCAGTGTTGGTAATACCACAACACCTCTGTGCCTGTCTGATCATATGTGCCCCCCAGCCACATACCACACAGCTGTACAGCCACCACAGCACACACAACCAGTCATGTGTATATGTCACTGTGAGCATCCCATGCCAGTGGTGCAGCATCTGTGGATCACACAACAGCATAACAGTACTGTCCACTGTCAGCACACACCTGCAAGTTGGGCCTGTCACTGTGTACAGTGCAGTGGTCATCACTGTCCTACACACCATAGGCATTGCTGTGTTCCTCACACTACTGGCCCCCTTGCTACTGTAGTGTCTGCTGTGCACTGTAGCATGACCTACAGTTTGGCAGTTACATGCAACACCACCACCAGCACCTATGCTGTGTAGTCCCCTGGGGCACATCATGCTACGCTTTATTGTATAGATGTAGCCTGCAGCTACCACCATACACTGCCAGACTGACCTACAGTTGGAGCTGTGGGCAGACCCAGCCAGATCCTGTACTTCCAGACTGATTTATAGGTGGAGCCGTGGGACCCTGCAGTAACATTGGGCAAACTGCATGCAAATCAGAGCATAATGAGATGCTAATCTGAATGTTTGCCCAGAGACTACCTAAGTAAACTCATTTGCATGTCACCTTTGACTATAGCAAAGTTTAGCCCCAGGCAAATGTGTTTGCACCAGGCAAACAGCTTAGCTCTGAGCTAAACCTGTGCAGATGTGTTAGCGCCACGCAAATGTTTCAGACATATTGTATGGTTTTGTACAATGTACTTCCACATGCACTGCTGCCTGCAGCTGTACTGAGTCCACGCATTTGCTGGCACACACATTGGCCACAGAGTTCATCTCTACCCTCCTTCATGTCACTGTGTTCTTGGCTGCTGTTGTGATGTGCACTTCCTGGTTGCTATATTAGGAGTTGTCTTATTCCCAGCCTATGTTTGCACTGCACTCCCAACCCAGATTGCCTGGCTTCTTTAGCATGCTATTTTCAGCAGGATTAGCACCGGAACTATCCCTTTTAAATATAGTGGGCTATTGGGTCAGGGCTGATTTAGCATGCTGGGCAGTGCTAATTTAGCCTTGAGGCAAAGTTTTGAATATCTGGCCCCAATGCTCCAATCTGCTAATCCCCTGCATTCTTAATCTTGATTCTTGACCCATTTCTGCATTAGTGGGAAAAAGCGTTACTGCTGTCACTGTGCTGATGATAATGAGTGGTAGTGTCAGTGGTTGTGAATGATAAAAAACAGTTTGTCACTGTCATTGCTGCAGCCTGCTAGTCCTGTCAGAGTAAATCAGTGCTGCACAGTTGGACTCATAAGTTTTGGTGAGGGTCCTCCCAGCCGCTAGGCTGCCTCTGACATGGCCAGTGTGAATGATGATACTTTACTGACTCTATATACTAGTCAATAAATTGGTCATACTTCAAGCTCACTTTGTGAGTCTGCCACCAACCTCACCTCAGCCATCATATCAGCATAGAGAAATAAGAGTACTGAGTCAGTAGGATACTCATTGTTACTCACTGGCCTTGTGAAAGACAGCCTAGGAGGACCTGGGGTGCAGTACCCACAGTGACAATACTAGCAGCACAGAACAAGAATATGAGTTGAACATCATTGCTTCTTACCACTGCCTGGTGCAAGTACATTGAGTGCAATGCCATGTTGTGGTTTACAGAAAGAGCCGGAAGGTGCTGCACTCAACGCACACCACGTATGTACTATGAGCACTAATAAGGCATAAGAATTAAAAGAAAAGTAAGATTTCTGTTTTCTTTGGCTGGGATTTAAAGAAGGGACTCATGATCATGGACAACATTTCTAAAACAGTAAAGATTTTAGTTTATGTAGCAAAATAACTATTCCATAGCCTGGTTGGCTTGTCTTTGGTCCTTTTTCAAACTATTTTGATTGCTGCCCAGTTCTGGGGGAGGAAACTCAATGTACTCTTGGATTTAGGTCTTGTGAAGAAGGAGAATAACATCCCCTTCTGGTCACCCCTCCTCCTTTTGATTCACTCCAGCATTTCCCCATTCTCCCATTTTCTGACTGTAGGCTCTCATTCCAAGCCTCTTAGAGGTGTGCAAAAGTGGTTACTGTATCTCTGCCTTAGCTTAACTTCTGTGAAATCTGACAACTTTAGTGGAAGTTTCTGAATTTCCACTTATGGCAGATCAGAAAACTTCCAAATGTTTTGGGCAAGATTTCTCTCTGTTCACCTTAGATATAGGTGGAAGGATACAGAAAAAAAAACAGTATTCCTGGAGTCCAGTGCCCCCCCCAAGCCCTGCCGGAAATAAAAAAAAAAATCCCTGATAGCTAGCAGTCCCTCCCCTCACCTGATCACCTGCCCGGCCTTTAATAAAAGAATCCTTGGTGGTTAGTGGACCTTCCCCCATACTTGATCACCTACCCAACATGTCCAGTAATCAGTGTAACCCCCTCATCCCTATCTCCTGTATAGTATTATAAACATTTCTTTCCCTGGTGGTCTAGTCAACCCCCTTCCCTATCCCTTATCTCTAGTCTGTGAATTAAAATGTTATTCCCTGCTGGTTAAGTGCACCCCACCTCACCCAAGCAGGTACAGTCCCACCACCCCCTGCTCACCATTCTGAACCCTAGAAGGTGACCGGCACAGTCCTCCTCTCTCTTCCATGACTGGCCTGCCCACTGAGCTGTCAATCAATGATTGTGTGCTTGTACAACCACACACTCATTCATTGACAGTTCAATGGACAGCCTGGCCGTGGCAGAGGGAAGGGCTATTCTGGTCGCACTCTGGAGCTCAGGATGGGGAGTGGGAGGGTTTTATAGTACCTGCCTGCCTGGAGGAAGTGCACTAAACCACCAGGGAATAACATTTTAATTCACAGACTGGGGTCAGGGATAGGGAGGGAATTTCACTAGACCACCAGGGAAAACAATGTTTATTATAATACTATATGGGAGATAGGAATGGGGGGGTTACACTGGCACCTGGACATTTCATGTGGGTGATGGGGGGGGTGAGACTGCTAGCCACCAGGGATCTTTTTACTAAATGTCAGGTGCGTGATAGGGTTGGGGGAGGGACCACTAACCAGCAGGGATTTTTTAATTACAGGTTGGGCGGGTGATCGGGTGTGAAGAGGGACCACTAGCCACCAGGGATTTTTTAATTACATGTTAGGCAGTGTTGGGAGGAGGGACTACTAGCCACCAGGGCTCTTTTTGTGCAATTGAGCAGTGATCAAAGGTGGAATTTCCATGAAAGTTTGGGAATGGATTTCCAAACTTTTGCAGAAGCGAAAGTCAGACTTTCTTTTGAATTCCACCTACAGAAGATTTTTTTCAGCGCATACAAGGTACTAAGGGGCCTTTAGCATGCCCATTATGGAACTGTTAGTATGCCACACATTGGGCATTCCTTGTTGGCTACAGTATTTCCGTGGTGTCTAGTGGTCTCCCTACCCCCCATCACCCATACTTTCTAATAGAAATGCATTCCCTGGAGTCCAGTGGATCCCGATCACCCATACCGATAAGTCTGCATACATTCCCTGGTAGTCTAGTGAACCCCCTTTCCTACTCAACTGCTTCGGACCCTCCAACCAGCAACTTCCATAACTCTGGACAATAATTGGAATAAAGCCAAGAACCTGCCAGGTACAGTGGTGGCAAGCAAAGCCAAATACGATTTCAGCATCTCAACTGGCAGCCATTTGAAGTATAATGAGAGATCAGCATGTTTTTCTTCTGGACTGAAGCTTGAAGTCTCTAATTTTCTTCACTATCTCTTTCTCCTACCACTCTTGCTGCTGAAGGGCTCTGGCCAAAATCAAAATATCAATCTCTATCTTTGCAGTTCTCATTTCTGCTTCCACTGTTCTTGTCTCATGATTGCGATATGTTTCTCAGTTTCATGCCTTATTCCTTTATCTGTGCAAAATCAGCAGAGGCTGAGATAGTGTTATTTTTGAGATGTTTAGGGTCAAAATCTGTTATCTATTTATAATGTATGATCGTCCCATTTCTGTGGTGGTTCCTGAAAGCTATTATCCATTTTTTTAGAATGTTCAGCAAAATAGTTCATGGTTTAGAACATGAATTATTTCTCCAAACAGCTGCCCTAATTAGACTCGTGCTCCAGCCAACTAGACACATGGCCTAGAGCATGAGTTGATTAAGACAGCTGACAGGCAACCTTCCCCCCCATCACCACCACTAAGTGCTTATTTCATAAAAACTTCCTGTATTGTTACAAACTCACAACCTTGCCGTGCATACCAAAATGGTAAAAAAAAAAAAACATGAACAAGGATTCTCCTTGTTTCCAAAACAGGTTGTCCTTACATTAGACATAACAAGAAATCCTCCACCTCCCTAACTTCATTCGGCATGAGGTTACGACCCTCTTCTGGAGGGGGGTTCATAATTCTCTATGTCCCATTGTCACTGCCACTGAACTATTAATAATAATGTCTTTAAGTATTTGAAAATTGTTGACCAGGAGATTGTTTTCAGGTGTATAGGTCTTTTGTAGCCATATTTTTCTAACCAGGATTGTTACCCAGATCTGCCTGTTTTACCATATTAGCACTTAGAATTAACTGGTTTTCATTCATTTCAATGTCTTGAACTTGGAATGAGTCAGAAATCAGCTATAAGGGCTCTCTTTTTTCCTTTCCTTTCCTTTATCTGCCAAAGAATTAACATCAGAGGTACTGTATAATTTTCTTGTATTTGCAGATTGTATGACAGTTTAGCTGCTTTAGTGTCCTTTCCCATTGACTGATACATTTCTAGAGAAGTGAAATAGCTTTGTATTATCTCCCTAATCAATGTCTCAGTTGCTGTTTTCATATCTTCAGGTTTTACCATCTTCAATTGTAACAATGTTTTAATGAACTGTGTGGGTCTTTGATCCTCAACTCCAGTTTGTGTATATTATATTCAGAGAGTAAGCTGTACCTGAATAAGACCCATTGTAACACGGCTCTGGACAGAGGACAAAAATGTACCTCACCGATTGGTGGAAATGCATCATCTGATCGAGTCCCAGCGGTGATTAAGCCAGCAGTAGTGCCCACTAGGTTACTACCCACACTGCCCACACAAGCAGCACTCATTAGAGCCCGCTGGGGTAGTACCTAGACTGTCCATCAGCCAGAGGGTGCAGCACTGGGATGGGGTGAAAAGCATAGAGATGCCATCGGGAGCATGCTGGGGAGCAGTGGCACACAGAGACAGCACCAGTAGCTGTCCACAGAAGCCTGTAGATGGCAGCAGTCATTAAGCAGCGATGAAGTGGTCAGCAGAGTTGCATGCCGCCACCCCCCCCCCGCCAAGTCGGAGGATCTGACAGACGGGACGGGACTTATTGAACTGTGGGAGAAACGGAAAAAAATGCTGAACATGGAGGTATGGTGGCAGAGAAACACACAAGGTAGATAAGCCCAGTAAAGGCATAATAACTGTCTCAATATTTGTTAGTCGCACAGAATACTTTTCCCATACTGCACTGCTTCCACCGCCGATCAGTATATAACATCTAACGAGAAATGATAGAACACCTCGCTACGAAGTCAAAAAATGTACCGTTGTTGTGTCTATCAGACAGTAATCTTCTGTTGCTGTCGGGTGAGAAATAGGCACCACTATGTAAAAGATTGTGTAGCGTGCATTGGGAATGCGCATGCTGTCACATCATCACAGTGACTGTAATGCAAGCAAAGATAGGATACTGTAGGAAGCAGCAGTATGATTGTTGGCAAGTGTTCTCTATTTCTAACTGATCTACTTCTCGCACAATATCCCCGTCACGCTTGCCATGTTACAAGCACATTAATCACCTCCAGCGTCGGGCTTCACCAGGGATTAATGTCCGCTGGGTGGTTGGAAGCCCTAGGCCTTTGGCCTCGTGCACCAACCCCTCCAACAGGGCATTAATCCACCTGTAGAGCCCTCCTCTGTCGGTGATTAATGCTTACATAGACCCATGCTCAGTCATAGGTTAATCCTTACATGTGAGGATGGTTTTAAATACAGGAAGGGTAGTTGACACATGGAATACTAAAATCATTCAGTACATAAATGAAGTATGGTACGTGCGCCAATGGAGGTAATTGTTGTGTGGAAATTACATAAATTAACCTTCTGATTTAGGATTTTGAGATTACATGAAATGACGGTAATACTATACTTACTATTGCAATTTGTAGCTTAATCTAGTGAGTTGTGGCAGTGAGTGAAACAACCAAAATCTGTTTGAAAGGAAATGTAATGTCAATTATCAAAACATGAATGTTAGGAAACAATGAAATATAGCTGTATGGTCAAATGTCCTTTGCATGTGAAATATTTTCCGTAATGCACAGTAGCCAAATTCCAAACATGAAACGTATCAGAGAGACAGTGATGCTTCCAGGATATAAAAGTAAGTAAAAATAAGTAAAAATGAGCACATATTATGAAATGTTCACATCTGATTGAAATCAGTAATAATTCAGTGTTTCAGTTACAATATAAAAAAGGTAAGCATGTAGTTTTCCCATTCATGTGCAACCCTCCCCCTTCTTTGAGTGAAATTGCAATGTATGCCACATTTTGTTTTCCAGATTGGCTCCATGTGTTCATTGAAAAGATTGGAAACTACTAAACATTGGGATGTAAAGAGCTGACACTGTGGACCCATGTCTATCATATCTTAAAGTATCATGTATTGAAATGTAAGGGTTTTGTATAGTTCTGGTAGCAAAGAGTGGCATAACAGTTTTGTATTACACTGAGAGTGTTGCATGTTTTTTGCACTTTTGTACATGTTCCTCTCCTGAATGAGTGTACATGGAATTTATAGCAGCAAGAGTTGCTCACACAAAGGCAGTGCAGTATAAGGGTCATGTAAATTAGTGTAAAAGGGGCAAAGTTCTTAATATGTAATGTTGCCTGTGAAATGCACAGATGAAAGAGATGTACAGATGAGTGTTAGTTGGCTTTGGTTGAATTCAGAAAAAACTGAGGTATTGGTTGTGGACCCTGGTTATAGGATGATAGGGACATGGGCAGGAAAACCATCAGGATTAAGTCTTGGTGGAATCCTATTTATTGCCTCTGGCCAGGTGCAGAACCTGGGCATTGTTTTTGATGAAGGCCTGACCCTGAGGGTGCAGGTTTCAGCTGTAGTAAAGTCTTCCTACTACCACCTTAGGAACATAGTCCTGGTAAAGCATCTGTTTCTGCCCAATGATCTTCTGACCTTGGTGTGGTGAGAGCATTTTTAGTGACCTGGGAATATTTGAATGCAGCTTTGAGGAGTATCTAGCTCCTTGGAATAGGGTGTGGTGAGAGCACATCCAGTGATTGTGTCTACTCTTCTGGTGTGGTGAAAGCATATCCAGTGTCTGTGTTTACCCCTACAGTCTTTAGGTATTTGCTCCTTGCTCCAGGAGGGATGCCTAGCAGGATCTGGGTTGTGTTGGATGTTCAAGGAGGACAGTAGCAGTGGTCTGGACTGGAATGTCTAGTTTCAGCTGCTGCTGTTAGGTGGGGGGATTTCTGTAGCCGGTGGGTCGTTGAGTCCCTTAACACCCCTCTGATTGGGCCCTTGCCCAGTCTTTAAGAGTGATGTTGGTTTGTTGCTCTGAGAAAGGGCAAGGTGGCATTTTACCTCTTGTGCTGTAGTTCTGAACTAAGTGTGACTATCTGGGCTGGCCTGTGACCAGAAGGGAATTTGGTGGGGTGCAGATTGGTGGATGTGCCCCGAGGATTCCTA
Source organism: Neoceratodus forsteri (assembly GCA_016271365.2). Classification (NCBI taxonomy): domain Eukaryota; kingdom Metazoa; phylum Chordata; order Ceratodontiformes; family Ceratodontidae; genus Neoceratodus; species Neoceratodus forsteri. Next base: position 564,375,190 of record CM028135.1, on the reverse strand, counting down.
GGGCTTTCTGTGGGGGGAGCTAATCGTTCTCTTGTCAGGAGCCTTTATTTGCTGGCCACGGCTTGTAGGGTTTAGCCTTTGGGGATGGTATTTGGGGGTTAAAAGTTCTGGAGTGACACTGAGAGGAGGAGAGTGGAAGAAGAAATTGGACCTACTTGGAAACTGTTCTAGCGGCTCATTCGTTTACAAGAATTTTATTATTTGACTGTTGAGGTAGTGAGAGTACCACTAGACAATTTGAACTATCTGGGAACTGTTCTAGTGGCTCATCTGTTTAAAAGAACTTTATTATTTGACTGTTGAGGCAGTGAAAGTACGTCAAAACAGTTGAATCTTTTTTCATATATTTAACACTGACTCACATCATTACTGTCTAATTGTGTTTTTATTTCATTGCTGTTACAAGTTATGGGGAGTATATGATTTGTATTTTTATGTAGTTATTGATTTGTCTTAGTTATATTATAGTATATTTATTTATTTGTTTGGTAATTATATTAGTTGATTCGGTAGGGATTAAGCTATATAGCTCGGGATTATTATTATTGTTTTATAATGTGCTGGGGTAGCCGAATGATGGTCAGGCAGTATTACCCCACCAGGCTCAGGGAACTGCACCCTTTTAATTACCCCTATCTTCCGGTGAAGGTTTATAAGCATTGTCAATCTCTCTGGATTATTAGGAGGAGTAGGAAGGGGCTAAGAACTGGGCCTGGTGGGGGAATGGAAAGGAGGGGACGGATTGGGGTGGTGGGAACCAGGCGACGCCATGGATGAAATGTCACCAGGACAGGGGTAGTCCCTGTCTTGTTCACATACCCAAGGGCCAAGCAGTTAATGCTGGTCAGGAGTTGAGGTCTTCCTCAGCATCCCATCCAACTCGGGTGGTGTTATGTAATGCCAGGTCCATCAAAAACAAGACAGCTATTATAGCTGATCTTGTTGAAATGGTGAATCTGGTGTGTATCACTGAGACCTGGCTGGATGAAAATTCTGGCTCAGTTTTGGCATCTGCAGTTCCAGCTGGGTTCTCAGTGATTCACCACCCAGGGTTGGATCTTGGGGGGGGGGGAGGTGTAGCCATCTTTTTTAAGACCAAACTAAGCCTTGTGGAGGTTACAGTAGAAATTACTAGATCCTTTGAAAGGATCATGGGAGAGGGTGTAGGTTGTAGGATACTCCTCATTTATCGTTCACCAGGTGATGGGGGTTTATTCCTGCAGGAGTTGCAGACTTCATCATCGACACGGTATTAGAGTCTTCCAGATGGATTATTATGGGGAAATTAAATGCCTGGGTCGAAGATGAACTCTTGCAGTTTGGTCAAAATCTCCTCCAGCTAATGACAATGCTGGGCCTCACACAGGTTGTTACCTCCTCTACCCATATAAGAGGTCATTCATTGGATCTACTGTTCCTCCTGAGGATGGAGATTTCTGTCTTGGGGTGGAACCATTCATTTTGTCTGACCATCACACCATAAGGTTCAGTTTTGGGGCCCCCCCAAGTATACCTACCCCTTTGGAGATGGTCCGGTACCGCCCTTTAAGGGGAGTTACCCCAGATGGTCTGCTGGCAGTGCTTGACCTATTGGGATTGCTGCGTGAAAGCACGAGTCTGGGGGTCTAGTACTAGCCTATAATAAGGCAGTGGGAGACACCTTAGACCTGATTGTTCCTGTTCAGGTTTGACCGCTTACTCTTCACCAAAGGAACTCTTGGGATGATGGGTCCTTGAAGGAGCTGAGGTGAGTTGGTCAAAGGCTGGAGAGAGCATGGTGGAAATCTGGCCTTGATGCTGACAGGCTTAGATTGATGGAGCATTATGACAGTTATCAATTAGAAATCTCCTGTAAGAAGACAGAGTTCCTGTCCAGGGAGATTTCTGCAGCACAAAATCGACTAGCTCAACTCTTTCAAACTGTTGACAGACTGTGCAGTTCAATCTGTCTTCAGTCTGGAAGAGCATTTTCACAAAGTAAGTGTGATGTGCTAGCTCAGTTTTTCACTGATAAGGTTGCCAGCATCAGGGCTGGAAAAGGCCTGTCTCTCTCTATGAGGGGTTGTGATGGTCGATGGGAGGTGGTGAGCACCCAGTCTATCTGGACTGATTTCAGCTGACTGGAATTCATGGACATAGCGAAGATCATCCAGACCTTGTGCCCCACCTGTTGTAGTTTGTATCCGGGCCCTACTCACCTATTAGTGGGTTGTGTAGCTGCTATCTACCCAATCCTAGCTGAAATTTTATGGAGATCCTTGGAGAGGGGTGTCTTTCCTGACCCCATAAAGGAGGCAGTTATTCAACCACTCCTTAAAAAGCCCTCCTTGGATCCAGACATTTCAGCTAACTACTGGCCTGTCTCTAACCTTCCTTTTGTGGGGAAGGTTATTAAGAAGGTGGTTGTGCTGCAGCTGGATAATCACCTTGTGACTCACAATGTCTATGAAGTTCTCCAGTCTGGTTTTAGGAAGAGGCATAGCACTGAAACAGCCCTTGTTGGGGTACTTAATGACCTTCTTATGGTGAGAGATCAAAAGACTTGTACCATTTTGGTCCTTCTCGATCTCTCAGCAGCCTTTGACACTGTAGACCATTGGGTGCTTCTGGAGACTCTGCAGTTTCTTTGTGGACTGTCGGATACAGTCCTCGAATGGTTTAGATCTTTTCTTGTAGGTAGGTCTCAGAGGGTAGTCACTGGAATTTACTCCTCTGATGCCCTCCCCTATCTTGCAGGGTGCAGCCATGTTGTTTGCAGTGTATATGCTGTCATTGAAAGATATCATCAGATGATACTGCTTGAGTTTTCACTACTATGCAGATGATGCTCAGCTGTATATGTCCTTTGTGCTCAGACAGGTAGATGCCGTTTCTATGCTAAACAGTTGCCTCTCAAGATCAAAGACTGGATGAATTCGAGCTGGCTGAGATTGAATCCAGATAAGACTGAGGTGTTTGTTGTGGATCCAGGTCACCTGGAGGTGGGTTCTGAAGCTGGGCACATGTCAGGGATATGGCTTGATGGTGTCCAGCTCACTACCTCAGACCGGGTGCAAAACTTGGGCTTTATTTTTAATGATGGTCTGACCCTGAAGTTTCAGGTGTTGGCCATGGTTAAATCCTCATTTTACCATCTGAGGAATATCACCCAGGTGAAACACCTGGTTCCTCCGGGTGACCTTCCAACATTGGTCCATGCCTTCATTACCACCTGTCTTGACTATTGCAGTGCCCTCTACCTAGGGCTACCTGGGGTTGATATCCACTGCCTGCAGCTAGTGCAGAACGCTGTGGCCAGGCTGTTGACTGGCACTTCTAGGGCCAATCATATTACACCTGTGCTGCGCGAACTGCACTGGCTGCCATTTTGGTGGCAGATCACCTATAAGGTAGGCTTGATTACCTTTAAGGCCCTACACAAACTGGTACCCGACTACCTGAAAGATCTCCTGACTCCCTACTCCCCCAGTCATCCTCTCCAATTTGCTGACAAGGGATTGCTAGAGGTTCCCAGGGTTCATTTGAAAACTTCTGGGGTTCTCGCTTTTTCATTTGTGGTGCCGACCCTGTGGAACTCTCTACCTCGTCAATTAAGAGAATGCCTGACCATCAATAGTTTTAAAACTGTGCTAAAAATGTATTTATTTTCTCAGGCTTACCCAGATTAATTTACATATTTATGCTTGATGTTTTATATGATTGTACAGCGCCTTGGTTTTGAAAGGCGCTTAACAAATAAAGTGATTATTGATTGATTGATTGATTGATCTTGGTCCACACCTTTGTCACCCGTCATCTTGATTATTGCAATGCCTTCTACCAAGGGCTACTGGGGGTAGATATCTGCTATGCGATGGCCAGCTTGCTGACTGGAGCTTCTAGGTCTAGTCATATTACACCTGTGCTGTGGGATTTGCACTGCTTGCCAGTACAGTGGTGGATTACCTTCAAGGTCACTTTGCTGACCTATAAGGCCCTATGCAAGCAGGGTCCCTACTACCTGAAAGAGCTCCTGCACCCTTACTGCCCCTCCCACTCACTCCACTCCTCTGACAAGGGATTGCTAGAGATTCCCAGGGTATCCCTTAAAACATCAGGAGGAAGATCTCTTGCCTTTGTGGACCCTACCCTGTGGAACTCTTTACCTTGCCAGATACGAGATAGCCAGACCGTTGATGGTTTTGAAAATTGTCTGAAGACATACTTCTGTAGCCAGGCATTTTCAGGGATATTTTGAGTTCAAATTGATATGGTTGTTTTAGTATGTTTTACATGTTTTATGATGCATGGTGATTTTAATGTTATAAGTGTAAAGGCACCCTGAACTTTTGAAGGGTGCCTTATATAAATAAAAATGTGCTTGCTTGCTTGCTACAGTAAGTCTCAGTGTACTATCATATGTAAGTCGGTGAATGTCTTGTAGGAAAAAGTGCCAATCTGTTTTGCATTTCCATATATGCAGTTCCCATGATGCTGAGCACTGAAATCCAAATCATCAAAGACAGCATAGAAAATAAAATGATTGTACAGACACGTAGTTAGTGCAAATGAGGGCGTATTCTGAAATTTTCTTCGCATGTACATGTAATCATTAATTGCTCTCCATTGTAGGCATGGCATTATTAAAAAGGTAAGCATGTAATATCTCCAGTCAGGAGCAAACTTCTTTTTGTTTCCCATGGTAGTAACTTTATTATCATCCAGTAACCTTAGTAGTTTTGCACTTTAAAATTACTTGTACCCAAATATAGCATGTAACAGAGAAATATATAAAATGAGCAGTGAAGCCTTTCTCTTACACATGTTACAAAAGAATTAATACACTCCAGAGTGCATATCGCTCAGGGAGTAATGTATGGCTGGCTGGTTGGAACCACTCAGCCTTAGGCCTCATGGCACAACCTGTTCCCCCACTCACCAGCCATAGATTAATCTGAGAGAGACCCACAGTGTCTTGTGCACTAATCCTTATGTGGGGCAGCTGTGCTCTTAGGTTTGGGGAGGAAAGACTGAATTGGGACTGGGTGCAGTATGTGTTAATGTATTTTATTTTGCCTGTGCTGAGGTACAACAGATAGTGTACATTTTTTAATGTTAGAAATAATGGTATTCAAAATAAGTAAGTAAAGAATTGATGACTGTTAGGTATGGGTCAGGATTAGTTTGTTGTCAGGAAGAGATCTAAGCAAACATTTTTTGGGTTTGGATATTCAGAATGAATGAAATGATAATAGTAATATACTTACTGTTGTAGTAGACAGATACATCTGGTGAGTGCAGAAATGTTTTCAAATGGTCAAAATCTGTCCAAAAAAATGTGATAAAAATTAACAGTACATAGAGGTTAGAAAGCAGTGAAATGTATCTGTAAGATGCATGATATACTGTAATAGTAAACCAGCAGTGTGTGTAGTTGGAGGAGGGGAGGTAGTGGAAGTCAGGTTAGAGTGAAGAAAGATCAGGTGGTAGTGGACTTCTTGCCCTGGTGTGAAATAGAGGCGTGGTTTGGCACATAGGAGGAGGAAGGACAGTTACTGAAGTTGGCATCTGAGTAAAGAAGAACATGTTTATTCATTTGTTTCTGAGAGAAAAGATGGAATTGACCTGAGTGCTATAGCTAGGCTGATCAGGTCAGTGAGATATAAGGGCTGGAGTGGGAGGGAGAGGCTGGACCTATAAAATGGGGCTTGTATCAGACTTCACCACTCCCTCCACCCAACCCACAGCACTCCCCCACCCCCACACACTCACTTAACTTTATAAATAAATGGTGGTGTTGTCTGACCTCCTTAGGGTTCACTTCTTATTCTGGATTAACCATGGTGTTCACTGATATCCTAACAACCTTGAAGCTCAGACTCACAGGTAGTCTGCAGTAAATGAGCGAGGGTATTACCATTCCTACTGACTTGGTGGTAGGGAAAAGACTGGTGGACAGCATCCCACCAGCCTTCCAAGCCAAACAAATTCAACTGCATCCCTAGCAAGGGCACTCCTGGATGCGACTTGGAAGTTGCATGCCATTGCCAGTAGGACAGCCGAGGTCAGCTAGAATAGCAGTATTAGTCTGCATTACTGAGACGTGAATGGCAGTCAGATTTGAGGGAGTATGGTACCTGCCCTGGCTACCCAGTGGGTGACTCAATTGCTCCCTATTAATGTACACTGCCATGGCATTTTAATAGTCCTTTACATAATTTCTTCCAATTAATGCAATACACCAGGCTTTGCTACACCCCATTATATTATTGCTCATCAGTTCCGACTTTTACATGCCTTAAATGATGGCTCCATATTAAAAATACAAATACAGCCCTGGCTTCCTATATTCGTTTTCTATTTTTGCTCCCTTTCATAAGCACAATTATAGTCCTTGCATGACGTAGTTCTTTTATATTTTTGTTCCTTATTGTAGGCACGGATAGAGGCCTGACCTACAGTACTAGTGTTATATCACTGCTTCCTTGAGAAATGCAAATACATCTGAATATGTAGCCACAAATAAAAATTTACATTCTGAGTTGGGATTCTGCAAGACATGAAAACACCATCTTGAAAGTTAAAAAAACATGAGAATTTGTAAATATGTTACCCGCCCCCCCACCACCACCAGTGCAATAACAAATAAGAACTGTAATGAAAGACAAAACCTTAGACACAGCACTGTGCTTTTAATGCTTACTCACTGGACTGGTACAATAGCAGTAACACAGCTTCAGAAGTAGAACAGAAGTTCAGGAGCATGTGAATTGAGAGTAAGTTGCATATATGTATAATACAACATTGATGGTCCCAAACTGCTGGTTTTTATTGACTTTTAATAAACAGATACCTCGCTGTTTCTCTGAAAATACTTCCGTTGGACTAGTTCGAACTCTGGACAGGCCCATGCAAGATCAGAGGTATAATATCTTGAGAGCTGGATATTGTCCTGTGCTGCTGACATTGAGAACAGATATGAAGTCAGTAAGTCCAAGGTGCAGATACTGAAGATATAAAATCCATGATCACAAGTTCAAAATGTCATTAATAACATGTTGCAACATGCAAAAGTATGTTTATATTTAGATATAAAAGAAGTTATCTGTGGCATAAGCATCTAAAATTATTTTTAGATATAAAATAACTGAATTTTCCCATAAACATCTAGAACTATGTTTAGATATAAAATAACTTTGTTTTCTGTTAAGCATCTACAATTACATTTAAATATAAAATAACTTAGTTTTGCTGTAGGTATCTGCAACTATATTTAGATATAAGATAACTTAGTTTTGCCCAAAGTATCTACAACTATGTTGAAATATAAAATAACTTAGTTTGACCCTATGTATCTACAACTATGTTTAAGGATAAAATAAGTGAGTTTTTCCCTTTTCCAAACTGTTCCTGGTGAAAGCATTAACCAAGCCCTTCTGACCTCTTTCTTTCTCTTCTACTGTTGATGGTATGGAGATTTCAAGTGTAAAACATTTAGGTTGGGATTTGTCTATAAGAAATATCATATACCATACCTTGTCAGAAAAAAGTCTAATTTGTGCCACATACTGTCATTGTGGATCTGTTCCATAGCCAGGGTATTTTAATGATAAACATTGTATCATAAACATAGTGGATATCATTATTCTTAACCCTGAGGCATTAACACATTTCTGAATAGAGACTAATGGTACCTTCTCGTCTCCTTAAGCTAGCTGTCTTGTGTCAGTACACTGCATTACTGAATAAATGTATGACCCCATTGAAAATTAGATAATTCATCCCAGACAGGCTTTCCTGTGACAGTACAGTGCATAAATGGGTAAAAGTATCACCTCACTGAAAATGAGATACTGAACGTCAGCCAGGCTTATCTTGTGTCAGTATATTGGAAAAATAAATAAAAGTATGACCCCACTGAAAATGAGATATTGCATCTCAGACAGGCTATCCTGTGTCAGCACATTGCATAAATAGTTAACAGTATGACCCCACTGAAAATGGCATACTGCATCTCAGGCAGGGTATCATGTGTCAGTACAATTCAAAAATGGTTAAAAGTATGACCCTACTGAAAATGAGACACTGCATTTCAGCAGGGCTGTCTTGTGTCAGTACATTGCATGGAGATGTCAACATTGATAAAAGTAAGGCCTTACTAAAAATGAAAAACTCCATGTCAGCCTGGTTAGGTTCTCTATGTTCTCTGTTTCGTAAAAATGTGTAAATGCAGGGCTACACTGAAAATGAAATATTAGAAGCAGCTTCCAACCCCTGAATCTGCCCACCTAAAGTATAACAGATTTGGCAGCAATATAAAAAATGCTGTGACAAGGAGCCTAGAATGTTTTCCCATTCTCAGACTCTGTCCTGTAGTAACTACATTACCTAGTTGATTGTAAACTAATCTAAACAGGATGTGCAAGTAATACTACAGGTTTTAGTTCTACAAAATATTAACATAACAGTGTGTTCTATAGTGATCAGAGTCCTATAACACCAGTTCAGCATAGGCACCATATTATTTTCCTATGTCTGTCATAGAATGAATTGTATTAACATGTGGAACAGATTCTGATCTGCAACCTTCATAAGTAGCCTTATAGAAATTCAAAATAGTTTATCTGCTGATAATGAGACGGTGATCTTGCATTAATGGATTTTAGTCACATCAGTATATTTAATTTCAGGATTCCTTGCTTGCACATACAATAACTAAAATCAGTTGACTTAAATATGCTGTAGGATAGTAATTTACTTAGGAAATCTATACATTGGCTGTTGTTGCGGTGACCATAGTCCCTTGTCCCCAATCATGCAAAGCTCACAGCTGTAAATTTTGAAGTTGGAAAAATCACCACACCAAAAAAATAAAATAATGAAAAGGCAGCCAAGGCATAGAGGAGCAGGGCAGAGCATGGGCAGGGAGGAGCAGAGGAGGGAGAAGTTGGGCAGAGCAGGGCGGGGGGGTGAGGGTGGACATCTTGTACCAGCTTATCATGGTATTATGAACTCGTCCGACCACAGAGCTGAAGAATGAATTGTGTGGTCATTCATTTAGCAAGACACCAAAGTGATTTGCAAGATTCAGAGACAATAGTCCTGCAATGTAAACAGCTGATTTAAAAAAATAAAGTTTCTTGCATGTGAGACCTGATTGTTTGCATTTCTAATTTTGAGTTTCAGGTTCCATTTCTGTCAGGCAAGTTCCAATTGAAAATTATTAAAATTAACAATTCAATATTAAAATAAGTAAAATAAAAATGAAGAACAGAACTTACGCATCTCATGTTTTTTTTTTCCTGATAAAAGTCAGAGCTGTATACTTAATGTTATATAAATACCACATCATGTTTATGTACCATCATGTTACCTATATAGGGAGCATGCAGTACTGGTTTGGTGTCAGCAGTTTTTAACATTCTGCCTGTTTTGCTTCAATCACATTTGCAAGCAAATTGTTTGTTGAGCTGTGTGGTTTTATGTGAGGGTGATGTGTTGTGCAGCAGGTTTGGTCCTGGTGAAGATAATGACACCTAGCTGTGGCAGGTTCTAATTGGATGGATTGAGAACAGGAGGAGCTGCCACCAAAACAAAAATATTGAAATGGCTTTGGAGTGCTTTTGCCCCTTTCATTCGCTTGATCCCTTGGTTGTTTTTTTGCCCTTCTCTGTTTCAACTGTGTCACGTGTATGTCTCCCTGTTCCTTATTTAGTCCATATTGTTAAATCTCAATAATTTTTTTTTTTACAAATGCTGGTAGGGGAAATTGACTGTAGGCAGTAACCAGAGAAATGCAAAATATTAACATTTTACAATTGCTGGGAGGGAAAAGGAATGGATGCAGTGAGTAGAGTACAGAAACAGACATGGGGTGACATGCTGGAATGGGAGGGTAGCAGTTGGTAGGGAAAGGAAGCAGGACACATTGATAGGAGATACAATGAAGAACAGTAAAGAACCATGAAGCACACTTGAATGGTTGGGAGAAATAAAAAAGTGGGAAGCTGGAAGTAATGAGCAAAAAGTATTTTACAAATGCTTAATTGAGGATGGCTATATCAGTGAGAAGTTGGTAGGACAAAAATATAGAAAAAATAATAATAATACTGTAAATACAAAATACTTAGTAAAAGTTGTTGGAGGGAAAGGGGACACATGAATTGACCTGGAATACAGTAGGAAATAAGGAACAGGGAGACATACACGGGACACAGCTAAAACAAGGAAGGACACACAAACAACTAAGAGACCAGTCGGACCAAACAGGGCAAAAGCATGCCAAAGTTAGAGAATTTAAAGGGCTTGGCATTTAAATAGTAAGTTAGTCCTCCCTTAGATTGTAGTGTCAGAGGGCAGAACTTGTTATCATTTTTTTTAACTTTCTTGCTTTTTCTCTTTTACTGCAGTATGTGGCTGGAGCTGGGCGTACCTTAAGAGGAAGAATTCATTCAATGCACAGCTTGGGGGGACGGCACACTATATACCTCTGTTTGTCTCTCAGCGGTGACTGTCTCTGTGTACCAAGAGTGGTTGCACATGCACACGACAATGTCCCTGCCAGTGACTGAAGACCTAAATAGAGAGAGTGAGAGAGAGGAGAGAGGACACTGCACCACTACTGAATTACATGTCCCTCTATTTGTCTGTCTCTCTACAGGTCCCGCTTTCACACTTTGCTCTCTCTCTCTATCTCTCTCTCGATCCATGGCACCCTGTTAGAGCTACCAATGTGGGGCAAAACTTGGGAATGCAAACACATTTTCCAGGACTGCTAGGGAGCTTTCTAACCGAATAATATTTATTCAGTGAACTTCATTTAGAGCAGCTCGATAAGGTGTTTAAGAGGGAGTGTGACATGGGAAATGTGGGAATGGTGGGTACAGTAGTTTGTCAGGAAGTTGAACTGGGTGAAATGCTGGAATAAGACTTTTACAGTATTATTTTGGGATGTCATGACAACATGAACACAATACACAATGTCATTGGTATTGTATTCCTGTTGTCAGGACGTCCCAAAATAATACTGTAAATGTGCTCTTAGGCCATAATATACTGCAGAGACCAACAAGGTTATACAGTATCATTCAATTTTCCATTATTTTTCTTACAAATTTCTGACAGTCCCTCATATGTTTATCTTTCTGACCACTGGAGAATATGTACTTTTAGCATCAAATATCATTGGTGGTCATAAGGCTTGCAATGTAGTCTGATATTAGAAAACATGTTTTCCTCTAAGTCACATAATAAAGTAGGCTTCTTAAGCTGATATTTGCATTTTCTAAGATGTGTCCTTGATGTTTGGATGGACTGTTACACCTACTGTTGTGAGCCCTGCCCAACATTCAAGACATGATGCATGAGAGGTATACAGCACAGCAAAACCCCTCAAAATAGTGGATGTGCAATATACCTGGACACAGTCAGTGGAGTACCAGTAGTGATCAGCTTTTCTGCTGCTGTGGTCTTAAATAATTTCCAGTAGCCATATAAACAATATCTGTTCTAACCATCTTTTCCATATTAAAACCATACAAAATCAAGCTTACATTGCAGCAAAGGATCAGAATGCAAAATTTAATTTACACAAGGTGGAATTCTTATCGATACATTTCTTATACAAGTAGAAAAAATACCCAGCACAACAGCATATCATGTGCAGTCAGCTCATTCAAGCAAGCATGCTGCACGTCATCTCACATGTACTGAAGAAAAAAGTAAAAGAAGATTTCCTTGAAAGGTATAAAAACCATTTTACTGCAGGGTGCCAGATTCATATTTATGTCAGGGAGATTATATATATATATATATGTGTGTATATATATATGTGTGTATATATATATGTGTGTGTGTGTGTATATAGACAGAAATGGAAAAGCATGCAAGACATTCAAAGAAAAGAAAATATACTCGGCATAGACAGAAAATTAAGTTGCCCTTGAATTAGCAAGCAGTATAATACCATTTAGTTTCCCTGCACTCCTACTATTAACAATTAAGCAAACAAACAAAAAATCAATGTCAGTTCATAGGTTTATTTCAGCTGCGCAAGTCTAAGTTACTTTTCCGTCCATGTTTATTTTTATTGACAGTCCTTTAGTTATATACTATTTGTATTTATTCAAGACAAACCAGCAATCTTATTTCACTTGCCAGTGTTATATACTTGGTGGTGATGTATGTGTGTGTTTCTATTTTTTCCCTTAGGAACGATGCCTAGGTGCTGTTTTACTTGTTTTTGTGTAATACTTGCTGATCATGATGTATGTCTGTCTGTCACCTTGCTAAATATGTCATTTTTCTCTTAATAGCTAATGTACTGTTGCTTCTTCCAAATTGTTATAGACTGGATAGTAACCTATGTATTTACAAGGTTTTACATGTTATACTTTCTTCTGAACAAAAAAAAAACAACAACAAAAAAAGGTATATTAAGGCATTTGGGAATCTATCACAGAACAAGAATATGGAGGAATTCTTGTGGTATTGTCCTGTGTCTTCCAACTGGCAACACAACCTGGCTGATCCATCTGGAAACTCTTGCTTTCCAAATGAGTTCAATCACAGGCATTTTAAATGAATCCAGGAAAATGTCAAAATGCAGGAATAACTGTATTTGAATTCTTTTTTTTGTTCAGTGAAATACACAAGTGCTTTCTGTTTATGTATTAACATGAAATAGTTTTATAGAGTTTCCTTTGTTCTGTGTATGAAAGCTGCAGTTGTTTAGGTGTCACTGTCTTGAAACATGTACACACAAGGAAAAAAGTGCAACATTCTCTAAACAACTTGCTTTTTAAAATATTATTAATTAATTTAATAATGTCAAAAATGTCATGTTTTGTTATTCTTCTTTAAAAATATAATCCCAGTGCCCTCTTAGTTGTATATAGGTTTTAAAAAGGCTGAAACTGTGTAGCATTCAATTAGTAACTACATTCAGCAGCTATATATGCAAATGTCCTCACCTTAAGCATGTAATGAGTCATTTTATCGGATAAAAAGACTCCTTTGTGGACTGATGGATCTGTCAAAAAATTTACCAACTATATATATTAGTTGACAGCTTATATGTGCCCAATGCAAGGTGAATTAAGGAATATTGTATTAACACAGAGGTCCAATGGTTCCTTGATTCACACTGCCTAATAAATCATTCTTTTAATTTAATTACACAGACTACCTGCATCGACTAAACCAGAAAAATATGTTTGCACTAGCTACCTGCAATTGATATTTTCTCGAGTAATGGAACCTGTTTAAATTATTGTGGTTTAGGTTGCAAATATGTCAGTTATTCTTATGAGCAATTAGCTCTGAAGAAAATACCCTATCTAAGATATTAACTATGCTGTATACATTTTTACCTATTATATTGGCAGTGTATATTAGTATATGACTGTGTATTTTCTATATTTTGTTTACAACTCATTTTTCTACTACACTGAGACATTCTAAAAACTGTATTCACCTTTTGACTGCAGGCACTCCATAACAGAAAAAAAAAAAAACATGATAATCACTGCTTCATTTAAAAAAAATAATTATGCATGTTCCCAATTATGTTCTGATGTGTGCATGGGGCCTCACTAAATAACAAAGCATGTTGAAACTGTCTATAAAATCAGCACCATTTTTTCTGGCTAGGAAGCATCCCATTCCTGTACGGTTGCATCCTCTTTTTTTTTTTTTTTTTTACACAATATGAGAGTGGCGGCTCTATGCTAATCTTACTGATGCTGCCTGCTCTCTTCCAGTATTCTATTGTGCTGCTAAGGTTTTTAATACTATTGGGAACAACTTGAGCTACAGTAAATAAATTAAATGCTCCTGACTTGTCATGCACCTGATTAACACCTTGATTACAGTGATAGATAGATAGATAGATAGATAGATAGATAGATAGATAGATAGATAGATAGATAGATAGATAGATAATAAGAGGTGCTGGTTTCCCAGAGCATATAAGGACAGAATTCAGTCTTGATGTACCCATCACCTTTGTTAAACATGCAGTGACAACTTTCAGATTAAGAACCCCCCCCCCCAACATACACACACAAACCTGTACACAAGAATAATCAAATGGAAAAAGAACCACTTTCTGCCAGTTTTCCTTTTTGCATTCTTTGAATGTATTAGGTTTGGTCCTGGTGGATATAATGATGCCCAGCTGTGGCAGGTCCTAAGTGGATGGATTGTGAACAGGGGGAACTGCCACCAAAACAAAAATATGGAAATGTCTTTGGAGTGTCTTTGCCCCATTTTGTTCAATTGATCCCTTGGTTGTTTGTTTGCTCCTACCTGTTTCAGCTGTGTCATGTGTATGTCTAACAAAAAATCCAAGAAATTTGGGTTCCCTCCCAGTAAAGTCTTTGTTGTTAGGGGGCTGGTAGGTGGATATAATCCAAAAGTCAAGGAAAAATGGCCAGCTACGCCTTTCAGTTTTTCAACAACTTTTTTCTTTTTATTTTCTTTTTTCTTTTATTCTTTACAATAGATCCAGTGTGACCCGATGTTTCACCTCAATAGGCTTCTTCAGGGATAGGATCTAATTTTAAATACATAAATCATGTTTAGTATTTTGATTTCAATATCAGTTTCTCGCACTGACAACCTTAATTTTTACAAATGAGAATATTTAAAATTATTATAAATTCATGCCACAATGGTCATGTTGCTATACTCTGTCATTGAATGCCTAAAGTAGAAAGACTTGTACTATTATTTACATGGTAAAAAGCAATTTCATTCAGTGGCCGAATCAACCTCATGGCAGCCTTCACAGAGGAGAAGGACTGTGTCCATCAGACCCACAGTATCCCACTGTGTGCCACAAACCTCTATTATCAGCTAGGTCATATACTTGTTTAAATCAAGGATACTAATTAATTACCATAATTCATGCTTCCTACAACAGTTTATTACATAATGCATTTATTCTGGTGGGAGGCTCACACACCTTTAATATCTGCAGTATTGAAAAGATACTTTAGCCAGTCTTGTGCAGGACTTAATAGTTCTCTCTGCTGTTTTTATAAATTAAAAATTAATCATATTAGGTGTACCCATTCCTGTATTTCAAAAAATAATATGAAAACATTTACTTAAACACAAACAGTGCTGCTGACCTGTCTCCTTAAAGTTCAACAGGAGCATTTTCTTCTGCTTTGCTAGCTTCACTCTATTCTGATATGTAACACAGTGTATCTTAGTTTGGGCTTGTTACACCTAACTTTCTGACACTAGGTAGTACTTACAAAAGAAGTTTAAAATGTAGGTCCTTTAACCTTACTAGCAGAGTGCACCTCTGCATATTTAATAGTTACATCCTTGCAGCCAGTTGTTTCTCAATTTTCACAATTTTAGTTAAACAGGTTAAGCTAATAACACATATCTAGCAAAAGAGTCTAAACCATAATTCAGTTCAAAATGAGCTTCTGTAGCTGAATTACAGATGACAAAACATTACTAACTTTTGCAGGATACATCACCCACTTTTGGGTTTTCAAACTAGGATTTTCAAACAGTAGCTGCTTGCATGCTGTCTGCACACAAAGTTCATATTAAGCTTGCTATTACATGTTCATTTCTAGCCAAGTTAGGGATGTAAAAATCTTACAGGTTACAGTAATTCCAGCTATATCATGCACTGCAAGGTTTTCATGTGTATATTTCATTTGTAGCAGGCACTCTTCCTGTTCAGAAAGTTGTATTCAGCTTCCTTTTAAACATTTTGTCATGACAGTAAATAGACTTGTTCTAGACTGCAAACTAGAAGTTTGTGTTCCTTACCTTCACTGTTCTGCACTGCTCTCACCAAAATGGTCCAGTCTTTGTTTCACTGTGCATGGATTTGTTAGGGTTTATATAGGGGAGTGGTCCAAGGGGTGGAACTGCAACTGTAACCTGAAAGGTCAGATGAAAAAAGTGGACCAAATTCTGGAGAGGCAAAAGTGCCATGACAGCTGTAAACACACCACCAGGAAAATTTGGTGGGTGCTTTCCGCCCCAAGGAACCACAGTGTATATGAATTGCTAATGTGTTGTCATAATGCAGAGCAGGACATGCTACAGAAGTTTCACAGACCTGCTTTTCTATCAAACGTGCTAACTATTTAAGCTATAATAAGTTATAGAAAGGGATAGTGGTTTCAAAATGTCCCACTTTAGAAAAAAATGGTCTTTCCTGAAGAAGGGTTTACCCGAAACGTTGAAATCCTTTATGGGCTGGAAGTTATTTCTGTATAAATGAAATAAATATGATATTTAATGAAAAACAGTGATATTTGAATAATTATTTTAGGGTGAGTGGGACATTTTGAAACCAATATCCCTTTCTATGTATTAGTGTCAGCTTATTGTTTTTTTGTCCTCTCCTTAAAGATACAAATAACTTTAATTTTATTTTTTGAGGTATGGCTGTACTGGACAAGTCCTTTTGTAAGTTAAAATAAGTTACTCACTCACTAATGTTTTTTTCATGTAGTACTCAGTAAAAAAGGATTATGAGTTCTGGATCCAGGTCCTACGCATCCACACCAGGTTTTACTATGTTTCAGTCATGTTATATTACATCTGAATGAGAGCGGAAGTCAGTTATCCAAGGCTCTGCTAGGCAAAAGTGCCATGACAGATGTAAACACACCACCAGGAAAACCTGGTGGGTGCTTTCCACCCATTACGCTAATGTGTTGTCATTATACAGAGCAGGACATGCTGACAGAAGTTTCACAAACCTGCTTTTCAGTCAAACATGTTAACTATTTAAGCTATCATAAATTACTCACTCACTAATGCTTTTTTTATGTAGTACTCAGTAAAAAAGGATTATGAGTTCTGGATCCAGGTCATATGCATTAACACCAGGTTTTACTGTGTTTCAATCATGTTATGTTACATCTTAATGGGGGTGGAAGTCAGCTATCCAAAGCTCTGCTAGGCAACAGTCACAAGCATGTATTCATAAAGTTAGTAATTTAGGTTTACCCAGTAGTAAATCTTACTGTCAAAGGAAGTAATTGTTCTGGACATAGTATTTTCCTTTAAATGATCAGGGTTTGTTCTCAAGTTCTGTGTGACTTATACAGAACAGATTATGGAAGGTCAGTGAGGCCTACGGGGGAGGGGGTGTCAGGTGGGAGGGACCTATCCCACTTCAGTGCAAGGGATTATTATTTTCCATAGATCACTTTTAAGTATTTTATATCCACAGACTAAATTTAAGTGAAACTCAGATTGGGGGGGGGGCAGGCTCAGATGCTATTGTTTAGAATTACCCTTATTCATACTTGATCCCCCAGAACTTAACTGAAGAAGGGTTGTGTCCTGCCTGGGTGAAATGAACAGCTATCTGATTCCTCAGTCTTATATTACTCTTATGTTCAGTGATGTGCTGTTTTAAGGGTCTGGTGGTCATGCCAATATAATATTTGGAACATGGGCAAGTTAGCATATAGATCACATGATCAACTTCACAGGTTATATGACTCTTAATACTGTAGGTAGTGTTGCCATTAGGATGTTTGAATTCTTTCTTCTTTGATGTGTTGTTACAGTGGCAGCATCTGCCACATGGATGCATGCCTGTTCCCAAAGGTCCTAGCAGTAATTGCCCACTCTTTGTGGAAGCTCCTTTTTGTTCAGAATGTACCAATCTATCCCTAAGTGTGTTTACCCATTTAAAGGCTATTGTGGGTTTATTTTTGAACTTTTCAGTGCCCACTGGCCTCAATGTCTCCCAGTGTCTGTTAACAATCTCTTAGATTGGTTCAGTAAAACCGGAATAGATAAGTGGTAGTACTATCCTGTCACTAGCTCCTACATTGTTGCTTGTGTCCTGTCATGGTAATGTAGTTTTGTATAATGCCTTCTGTATTGTTCTGTTTCCATAGCTCCTATTGGCAAACCTATCTGACATCTCATTCATTCCCTTGTGCCTAAGTTTTTCCTCACTGCTATTTCATATGACTCTTAACATCTGGGAGTATGGTATACTTTTAATGAGGTGGGGTGGGTGGTAGCAGTGGGCATGTAGTAGAGTACTCCAATTAGTGTCCTTTATGTATAGACAGTATTCAATAGATGTTTCACATTTGTAAATCAAAAAATTAAGGTAAGGAATTTCCATTGGGTTTGCAGTTATGGTAAATTGTAAGGTATCATCCATTGAGTTCCAGTATTCATGGAAACTCCCAAGTTACTTCTGTGTACCATCCCAGACAAATAATAAATCATCAATGTACCTCTTGTATGTTACAATTTGTTTGTAATATGTATTGTACATAGGGTTAAGGATAAAAAGAGTCTCAAAATGCTCCATGAAAAGGTTGGCATAGGTAGAAACCATGGTGTAGAGGTCTTTAACATCCATGGTACTGAGTATTAAGTCCTGAATTTGGTAAAAAGTCAAAAGTCTGAAAAACGATGAGACAGAAATCAGCCTATTACCCTCCCAAAAAGAGAAATCCTAATATTGAGGCTTACATTAATCTAGTTCTACTAGATGTAGAAAAAGTTCTGAGGGACACACCAATCCCAGTACTAAAACCAAAATACAATCTGAATAAAGCTGAAGCACAGGCCCTGAAAGCACTTGAAACAGATGATACCATGGTAATCAAACTGGCTGATAAGGGTGGAAGGATTGTTTTGATAGACCAAAAACACTACATAGAGATGTGTGAAGAATTACTTAATGTTCCATGTAACTATGAGAAACTCACTTGGGACCCAACCATTAGAATTGCCGCTAGCCTAAATGACATCTTAAAAACTGAAACAGAACTTAGGCACCCTCCTCCATCCAGGGACCACCAGTGCCACTGCTGTTGCCTCAGAGGTTGCCAAGAAAGAGGAGTGGTTGGACCACATTGGGCTCAGGGAGGGTGAGGGTGGTAGAACAGAGGTGCATCCCTCCAGTTGTACCTCTCCACAATTCATATGCCATTCTGGCAAAGTGTGGTTCCTCTATGGAGGCACCTGCAGTGGAGACCATGGAGGATGCTGGGAACCTCCACAAAGGAGACCCACAGGATGGTGGCATGGGACCCCACAGGGGAAGTAAACAACTCCTGCTGGGGGACTCCATTGTTAGGAAGGTACAACTGGGGGATGAAGGGGAGAGGGAGGTAAGGTGCCTGCCTGGTGCCATGGCTTGGAGGGACAGGGAGTGAATACTCAGGATTGCCAGAGCAGCTGCACAGGGGAGGGAGCTGGATGTCATTGTTCACCTAGGGACAAATGACCTGGCTAAGAAAGGGATTAGAGCAGTGCAGGAAGAGTTTGTGGAATTGGGGAGGGGCCTTAGACAAGTAGCACTCACGGTAACCTTCTCAGAGGTGCTGACCATCTATGGCGTAGGAGAGGCTAGGGTGTTCTGCACCATGGGATTCAATCAGTGGTTTAAAAATTGGTGCAGAGCTCAGGGATTTGGCCTCAGTGGGGACTGGGGGTCCACCTGGTGTGATGCAAGCCTATACTGGCATGATGGGCTGCATCTGTCCAGGAGGGGAACCAGGATCCTAGGTAATAGGTTTAAATGCTTCATTGGCATGCATTTAAACTAGCCAAGGGGGGAGGCACTGGAAAGGAGCAGGGAATCCTAGCCCCCTCAAAAAATCACTGTAGTAAGTGTGGTAAACACCAACATAGAGGTGGCGACAGGGAGAAGGGCAGGGGTAAATGGGGAAAGTGACAAAGGCAAGAAGGACAGGGATGGGGCAAAAAGGAGTAAGGCCATCAGGAAATGGGGGTAATGAGTACCAATGCCCATAGTCTGGGCAACAAGCTCCCTGAGCTGGTGGCCTTGATGGAAGAGGGATGCCTAGATATTGTAGCAGTCACAGAAACATGGTACACAGAAAACCATGACTGGGATGTTAACATAGCAGGGTACATAACCTACAGGAGAGACAGGCATGAGAGAAGAGGGGGAGGAGTAGCTCTCTATGTAAAGGAAGGGATAAAAGCAACTGAACAAAAGAGTAAACAGGGAGGAGAGGAGGCACTGTGGGTCATCTTGGAGACTGGAAAGGGCACCATAATCTGCACAGGGGTTGTGTACAGACCCCTATGTCAGGGGGAGGGAATGTACAAGGATATGATAGAAGGCATTATTAGGATGGCAGAGAAAGGGGAGATACTGTTGATGGGAGACCTGAATATGCCAGATGTTAACTGGAGCACATTTGCTGCTGCCACATCCAAGAACAGGGCCATTCTCCATGTCCTACAGGTGGCAGGCCTCAGACAACTAGTTTTGGAACCCACTCATATGGAGCAATCTTAGACCTTGTATTCTCAAATGGGTGCAGTGAGAGGAGCTCAGATCTAAAGTGGGTTGCCATCTGGAAACAAGTGACCTTCAAACAGTGTGGTTCACGTTAAACTCAGCTACAGAGTCAGGCCATACAAAAGTGAGGGTACTGGACTTCAGGAGGGCTGACTTTGGCAAGATGGGAGAGTGCCTCAGAAAAGCACTAGCAAACAGGCTAGAAGGAGGGGTGGGGCAACAATGGGGAATCAGTAAAACTGCCATCACAGAGGCAACAAGCCTTTGTGTGAAACAAATAAATCAAAATGAAAGAAAAAGCCACTATGGTTCTCAAAAGAGGTGGCTAGGAAAGTCAGGGAGAAAAAGATAGCATTCAGGAAGTATAAGGAAACACAGAAGGAGCAGGACAGAGAGCTGTACCAGTTAAGGCAAAGGGAAGCAAGGAGGGAAGTCAGAAGAGCAAAGGCCCAAACTGAGGAAAAGATAGCCAACTCAGTTAAGAAGGGGGGATAAAAACTTTTATAGGTACATCAGAGAGCGTAGAAAGACAAATGGAGGGATAGTGAGGCTGAATAGAATGAATGGTGGATGGGCAGAGGAGGACAGTGAAAAAGCAGTGATACTGAATGAATATTTCTGCTCAGTATTCACAAAAGAGGAGGAGGAAGTGCCTAATCCAATTAACAGAAGCACTCTCGATAGGGGGTTGATCCCAGCCCTTTCACAGAAGAAAGGGTTCTGCAAGAACTCCTAAAACTGAAGGTGGACAAAGCAATGGGGCCTGATGGAATTCACCCCAGAATTCTAAAAGAATTAAGGGGGGAACTAGTGAAACCACTGACTACTCTTTTTAATAAATCATTGGAGGAAGGTGTGGTACCTGAGGACTGGAGGAAGGTGGATGTGATCCCCCTTCACAAAAGTGGGACCAAGAGAGAGGCAGGAAACTACAGACCTGTTTATTTGATCTCTGTGGTAGGGAAAGTGATGGAGTCACTTCTGAAGGAAAGAATTGTTGAGTACCTTGAAGCAAGTGGGGCGCAGGACCCAAGGCAGCATGGGTTCACAGTGGGAAGGTCATGTCAGAAGAATCTAATAGATTTCTTTGACTGGGTGACCAAAGTAGTAGACCAGGAAGGGGCTGTGGAAATGCCCTACCTAGACTTTAGCATAGCATTTGACACAGTCCCACACAAAAGATTAATAGTCAAATTAACCAGCTTGGAAGTGGGCCCCAGGGCGGTAGCCTGGGTAAAACATTGGCTGGACAACAGGACACAGAAGGTAATTGTAAATGGAGTCCACTCTGAAGAAAGAGGGGTTACTAGTGGGATACAGCAGGGTTCAGTACTTGGTTCAGTCCTTTTTAATGTCTTTATAAGTGACATTGCAGAGGGACTGGAAGGAAAAGTATGCCTCTTTGCAGATGACACAAAGATCTGCAACAGGGTTGATACACAAGGAGGTGTGGAAAGGATGAGAAGGGACTTGGCAAGGTTGAAGGAATGGTCAGAAATATGGCAACTAGGATTCAATGCAAAGTAGTGCAAAATAATGCACCTGGGAAACAAGAACCCATGGGAAGATTACACAATGGGGGGGAGGTAGTAACAACAACAAATAAGGAAAGGAACCCGGGGGGTAATCATATCAGATGACCTTAAGGTTAGCAAGCAATGTAAGAAGGCAGTAGGGAGGGCTGGGGGTATACTGGGATGCATAGGGTGAGGCATCACCAGCAGTAAACAGGAAGTTGTTATCCCTCTGTACAGACAGTTGGTGAGACCCCATCTGGAGTACTGCGTCCAGTTCTGGAGACCCCATCCCAGCAAGGACATAGACAGGATAGAGGCAGTCCAGAGGAGGGCAACTAAAATTGTGCAGGGTCTGCAAGAGAAGCCGTATGAGGAGAGACTAAAGGAGCTTAATATGTATACTCTTGAGGAAAGAAGGGAGAGGGGAGACATGATAGAAACTTTTAAGTACCTCAGTGGAATCAACAAAGTCCAAGAGGTAGCATCTTTCAGAAAAGAGACATACAAGAACAAGGGACACATTTTAAAGATGGGGGCAGTTCTGGGGCAATGTGAGGAAGTATTTTTCACAGAGAGGGTAGTGAATGCATGGAACAGCCTCCCTGAGGAGGTTGTGGGATCTAAAACTGTGGGAGAATTCAAGAATGCATGGGACAGACATGAGGCAATTCTGGTGGGGGTTAGGAAGAAATAGGCTGTTGGTTAACTAGAATCTGCGGCCTACCCTGTAGGTAGGGAAATGGGCAGACTAGGTGGGCCAAGCGGGCCTTATCTGCCATCAAAGTCTATGTTTCTATGTTTCTGTGTTCAGGACTAGCAGGCAAAACTACTGAGAAAGGAATTTCCTAAATAACCTGTGTTTTATGGGTTACCTAAGATACACAAAAACCCTGTAAAACCACCAGCAAGACCCACAGTGTCCGGCAATGACTCCATCCTAGAGGCCCCCTCTAATTTTGTTAACCATTTTGCAAGTGAAGCAGTTCCGTTAATGCAGAGTTATCAAAGAAGATGCTAGAGATGTTATTGACACCATAAAAAGTCTTAACCAGACATTACAGCAATACCAAATTCAGGACGTAGAACTCTGTACCATGGATGTTAAAGACCTCTGCACCTGCAAACCACATGAAGATGGACTGTACACCCTGGAGATAAGTATTAACAAAATTAGAGATATTAACACTCCACCTACCAGTGCACTTCTAGAATTAGCAAGACTAGTTCTATTTGAAAATTATTTAAGTTTAATGGGGCATTTTATAAACAAATCAGAGGTACTGCCATGGGCAGCACCATGGCTCCTACCTATGCCAACCATTTCATGGAGCATTTTTAGACTTGTTTTATCCTTAACCCTATGTACAATTCATATTACAAACATCTTGTAACATACAAGAGGTACATTGATGATTTATTATTTGTCTGGGATGGTACACAGGAGGAACTTGGGAGTTTCCATGAACACCTGAACTCAATGGGTGACGCCTTACAATTTACCATAACTGCAAGCACAATAGAAATTCCTTACCTTGATTTACTGATTTACAAAAGTGAAACATCTATAGAATACTGTCTATACAGAAAGGAAGGACACTGATAGGAATACTCTGCTCACGTAACCACAGCTACCACCCACCCACCCACCCCATTGAAAGTATTCCATACTGCAAGATGTTAAGAGTCATATGAAATAGCAGTGAGGAAAAACTTAGACACAAGGGAATGGATGAGGTGTCAGGTAGGTTTGCCAATAGGGGCTATGGAAACAGAACAATACAGAAGACAGTATACAAAACTACATTACCATGACAGGACACAAGCAATAATGTAGGAGCTAGTGACAGGATGGTACTACCACTCATCTATTCTGGGTTTACTGAATCAATCAAAGAGATTGTTAACAGACACTGGGAGACACTGAGGCCGGTGGGCATTGAAGAGTTCAAAAATAAACCCATAATAGCCTCTAAATGGATAAACACATATAGGGATAGATTGGTACATTCTGAACAAAAAGGAGCTTCCACACATAGTGGACATTACTGTTAGGACCTTTGGCACCAGGCAGGCATCTGTGTGGCAGAGGCTGCTACTGTAACAACACATCAAAGAAGAAAGAATTCAAACATTCTAATGGCAATGCTACCTACAGTATTAAGAGTCATATAATATGTGACACTGATCTTGTGATCTATATGTTAACTTGCCCATGTTCCATATATTATATCGGCATGACCACCAGACCCTTAAAACAGCACATCACTGAACATAAGAGTAATATAAAACTGAGGAATCAGACCTCTCCGGTAGCTGTCCATTTTACCCAGGCAGGACACAACCCTTCCTCCATTAAGTTCTGGGGGATTGAGTATGTATATCTCTCGAATAGGGGTGGGAACTGGACTAAAGCAGTTGAAAACCAAGAGATGTTCTGGATATATAGCCTCAATACCAGTAGTGATAGGTTTGGGCTTAATGAGGATGAAAACTGGGGAGCTAGCTGGTAAAGTGTGTTAAAACAGGGATGACAATGAATAGTAATTAATAAGGGTAATTCTAAACAATAGCATCTGAGCCCCCCCCCCATTTGAGTTTCACTTAAATTTAGTCAGTGGATGTAAGATACTTAAAAGTGATCTATGGAAAATAATAATCCTTTGCACTGAAGTGTGATAGGTCCCTCCCATATGACCCCCCCCTGCAGGCCTCACTGACCTTCCATAATCTGTTCTGTATAAGTCATATGGATCTTGAGAACAAACCCTGATCATTTATAGGAAACATACTATATCCAGAACAATAACTTCCTTTGAAAGTAGGATTGACTACTTGGTAAAACTAAATTACTAGCATTATGAATACAGTATATGCTTGTGACTGTTGACTAGCAGAGCTTTGGATAGCTGACCCCCCCCACCCCCATTAAGATGTAACATAACATGATTGAGACACAGTAAAACCTGGTGTGGATGCTTAGGACCTGGATCCAGAACTCATAATCCTTTTTTACCGAGTACTACATGAAAAAAGCATTAGTGAGAGAGTAATTTATGATAGCTTAAATAGTTAACATGTTTGACAGAAAATCAGGTTTGTGAAACTTCTGTCAGCATGTCCTGCTCTGCATAATGACAACATATTGGCGGAAAGGGCGGAAAGCACCCACCAGGTTTTCCTGGTGGTGTGTTTACATCTGCCATGGCACTTTTGCCTAGCAGAACCTTGGATAGCTGATTTCCACTCTCATTCAGATGTAATATAACATGATTGGAACACAGTAAAACCTGGTGTGCATACTTAGGACCTGGATCCAGAACTCATAATCCTTTTTTACTGAGTACTACATGAAAAAAAGCATTAGTGAGTGAGTAACTTATGATAGCTTAAATAGTTAACAGGTTTGATAAAAAAGCAGGTCTGTGAAACTTCTGTAGCATGTCCTGCTCTGGATTATGACAACACATTAGCAATTCATATACACTGTGGTTCCTTGGGCCGGAAAGCACCCACCAGGTTTTCCTGGTGGTGTGTTTACAGCTGTCATGGCACTTTTGCCTCTCCAGAATTGGTCCACTTTTTTCATCTGACCTTTCTGGTTACAGCTACAGTTCCGCCCCTTGGACCATTCCCCTATATAAACCCTACCAGATCCAAGCACAGTGCAACAAAGACTGGACCATTTTGGTGAGAACATTGAAGGTAAGGAACACAAACTTCTAGTTTGCAGCCTAGAACAAGTCTATTTACTGTCAAGACAAAATGTTTAAAAGGAAGCTGAATACAACTTTCTGTGCAGGCAGAGTGCTGGCTACAAATGAAAAAGACCCTTGAAAACCTTGCAGTGCATGATATAGCAGGAAATAACCTGTAAGATTTTGACATCCCTAACTTGGCTATGAAATGATTGTATAGGAACATATAACTATATTTTAATCATTGTAGATATATAAAGCATTTAATAGCAAGCTTAATATGAACTTTGTGTGCAGACAGAGTGCAAGCAGCTACTGTTTGAAAACCCTTGTTTGAAAACCCAGAAGTGGGTGATGTATCCTGCAAAAGTCAGTGATGTTTTGTCATCTGTAATTCATCTACAGAAGCTCATTTTGAACTGAATTATAGTTTAGACTGCTTTGCTAGATATGTGTTATTAGCTTAACCTGTTTATCTAAAATTGTGAAAACTGAGAAACAACTTGCTGCAAGGATTTAACTATTAAATACACAGAGGGGCACTCTGCTAGTAAGGTTAGAGGACCTACATTTTAAACTTCTTTTGTATGTACTACCTATTTAGAGAATGTTAGGTGTAACAAGCCCAAACTAAGATACACTGTGTTACAGATCAGAACAGAGTGAAGCTAGCAAAGCAAAAGAAAAATGCTCCTGTTGAACTTTAAGGAGACACGTCAGCAATGCTGTTTGTGTTTAAGTAAATGTTTTCATATTTTTTGAAATACAGGAATGGGTACACCTAATATGATTAATTTTTAATTTATAAAAACAGCAGAGAGAACTCTTAAGTCCTGCACAAGATTGGCCAAAGTATCTTTTCAATACTGCAGATACTAAAGGTATGTGGGCCTCCCACCAGAATAAATGCATTATGTAATAAACTGTTGTAGGAAGCATGCATTATAGTAATTAATTAGTATCCTTGATTTTAACAAGTATATGACCTGGCTGACAATACAGGTTTGTGGCACACAATGGGATACCATGGGTGTAATGGACATAGTTCTTCTCCTCAGTGAAGGCTGCCATGAGGTTGATTCAGCCACTGAATGAAATTGCTTTTTATCATGTAAATAATAATACAAGTCTTTCTACTTTAGACATTCAATGACAGAGTATAGCAACATGACCATTGTGGCATGAATTTATAATAATTTTAAATATACTCATTTGTAAAAATTGAGGTTGTCAGTGTGAGAAACTGATATTGAAATCAAAATACTAAACATGATTTATGTATTTGAAATTAGATCCTATCCCTGAAGAAGCCTATTGAGGTGAAACATTGGGTCACACTGGATCTATTGTAAAGAATAAAAGAAAAAACAAAATAAAAAGAAAAAGTTGTTGAAAAACTGAAAGGCGTGGCTGGCCATTTTTCTTTGACTCATGTGTATGTCTCCCTGCTCTTTATTTAGTCCTTACTGCAAAATCTCGAACATATTTTTTTTACAAAAATGCTGGTAGGGGAACTTGACTGGATGCAGCAACCAGAGAAATACAAAATATAAACATTTTACAAATGTTGGGAGAGAAAACAAATGGATGCAGTGAGTACAGTAGAGAAACAGTCATGGGATGACATGCTGGAATGGGAGGGTAATAGTTGGTAGGGGAAAGGCAACACAACACATTGACAGGAGATACAATAAAGAACAGTAAAGAACCATGGAGCATGCTGGAATGGTTGGGAGAAATAAAAAAGTGGAAAGCTGGAAGTAATTGGCAAAAAGTAGTTTACAAAATTTTAATTGAGGATTGGTATATCAGTGAGAAGTTGGCGGACAAATAATATAGAAAAAATAATTATAATAGTGTACATACAAAATACGTAGTAAAAGTTGTTGGAGGGAAAGGGGACACATGCATTGACCTGAAATACAGTAGGAAATAAGGAACAGGGAAACATACACGGGACACAGCTAAAACAGGGAAGGACACATAAACACCTGCGGGACCAGTTGGACCAAACAGGGCAAAAGCATGCCAAAGTCAGAGAATTTAAAGGGCTTGGGATTTAAATAATAACTTTGTCCTCCCTTAGATCGCAATGTCGGAGGACAGAACTCATTATCATTTTTTTGTAACTTTCTTGCTTTTTCTCTTTTACTGCAGTATGTGGCTGGAGCCAGGAGTGCCTTAAGAAGAGGAATTCATTCAATGCATGGCTTGGGGGGCACACTCTATTCTGTACCTCTCTCTGTCTCTCAGCAGTGTCTGTCTGTCTCTGTGTACTGAGGGTACTTGCACAAGCACATGAGAGGACACTGCACCACTACTGAATTACATGTCCCTCTGTTTGTTTGTCTCTGTCTATCTATTGGTCCTGTTCTCGCACTTCTCTCTCTCTCTCTCTGTCTCTCTCTCCCTCTTGATCTGTGGCACCCTGTCAGAGCTACCACTGTGGGGTAAAACTCGGGAATGCTAACACCTTCGCCAGGACTGCCAGGGAGCTTTATAACCAAACAATACTTATTCAGTGAACTTCATTTAGAGCCAGAGGATAAGGTGTTTGGGAGGGAACGGGAAATGGGAAATGCGGGAAGTGTGGGTACCATAATTTGTCAGGAAGTTGAACAGGATGAAATACTGAAATAAGACTTTTACAATATTTTGGGACATCCTGAAAACAAGAACACAATACACAATGTCATTGGTATTGTGTTTCTGTCAGGACATCCCAAAATAGTACTGTAAATGTTCTCTTTATCCATAATATACAGCAGAGACCAACAAGGCTATACAGTATCATTCAACTTTCCATTATTTTTCTTACAAATTTCTGCCAGTCCCTCATACATTTATTTTTCTGACCACTGGAAATATGGACTTTTAGCATCAAATATCACTGGTGGTCATAAGTGTTGCAGTCTAATCTGATATTAGAAAACACATTTCTCTCTAAGCCACATAATAAAGTAGGCTTCTTAAGCTGATATTTGCATTTTGTAAGAAGTGATCTTGAAGTTTGGATGGACTGTTACACCTACCGTTGTGAGCCCTGCCTGACATTCAAGACATGATGCATGAGAGGTATACAGCACAGCACAAACCCAAAGAATAGAGGATGCACAATATACCTGAACACAAGTCAGTGGAGCACCTGCAGTGATCAGCTTTTCTACTGCTGTGGCCTTAAATAATTTCCAGTAGCCATCTGAAGAACACCAGTTCTAACCATCTTTCCCGTATTAAAACCATATAAAATCAAGCTTACATTAAAGCAAAGAATAAGAATGCAAAATTTAATTTACACAAGGTGCTGTGCTTATCAGTTAATTTCTCATACAAGTAGAAAGAATACATAGCACAACAGCATATCATGTGCAGTCAGCTCATTCAAGCAAGCATGATGCACATCATCTCATGTGTACTGAACAAAAAAAAAGATTTTCTTGAAAGGTGTAAAAACAGTTTTACAGCAGGGAGCCAGATTCATATTTATGTCAGAGAGTTTTATGTATCTATATATATATATATATATATATATATAT
This sequence comes from Neoceratodus forsteri, assembly GCA_016271365.2. Taxonomy (NCBI): domain Eukaryota; kingdom Metazoa; phylum Chordata; order Ceratodontiformes; family Ceratodontidae; genus Neoceratodus; species Neoceratodus forsteri. The sequence goes on along the minus strand of CM028135.1, from coordinate 564,346,167 downwards.
ATATAATTTATTCATGGCAAAAAACTCCATTTAATGCATCAGTTAGGGTTGTTCCACAGCGACAAAAGTGAGGAAATTCGCTGTTAGGGTTGAAAACCCTAACTCCGAATTCACCTCCCCCCCAGCACAACACACACACACACACACACACACACACACACACACACATGCAAGTATGGGGGAGGACCAGGTCAACACAACCGATGACAGACATCCAGCAGCAGGTGACAGAAATAACAAACAATTGTCTAAATGTACTACGAGACATCCCACCCCCTGACCAGGTACTGCATGCTCAGTGGAGATCAACAGCAAAACTGAGGCCATGTACACCAAACGTACACATCCCTGACTGCAGCTGCACACAACGTACCACACTTAGTAGTTGCATGTCCTTACCTACCGATGCCCCACACCACACCACAACTGGTACTGTGCCGTTAGTCAATATTAATGCTGAAGGTGCATGATGACAGTTGTAGAAAGGTTTTAACACTAGTGAGTATACATTAATTAAGAGAAGTACATAAATTAAGTACAAGACACTAGGATGCTCAAGATAAAAGTAGTGTTACATTCAATATGTGACTTACATAGTAGTACATTTACTGCAACGGTTTACTCAAGATAGAGGCTGATGTAAATGTACGGAAAAGCATTGCCTGTTCAACGCTGTGAAATTCATACTGCCAGTATCAGATGCATTCTTACTGATGAAGGTGTACTGCTGATGTACATACATAGACCTTCAGTGTGTTTCAATACTAAAGATGCAGTAAGTATTCTTTGTAAGAAACAGTGTAATTGCATGAATCAGGCCAAGCAACTTCTAAATATCATAGCATTACTGAGCCAACAATGACGTACCTGTATCGGAGATGTATATAGGATAGATTTTCCTGTAGGCACTTACTGAGTATGTTGTACCTGAGAAAGACAATCTCATTGCATCTATGATGACTACCTTATTCAAATAGTGATACATTTACTATTGTTGCAATGAGTGATCTATGCCACTTATGGACACAGCATAATTTTTTTAGCAGTTGTTTCATACTCAGGCTGTATGCCTAGTGTTTGGGTTTGCCACACTTCTGTCACTGATTCTATCAAAGTGATAACTATGTTAATTGTGGTACAACAGGAATCAAGTAGTTATAGTGTAGATATTAACAGAATGTCTTTCAGTATTGATTTAACTCACAATGGGGTAAGTGTACTAGGAGAGCAGGAGTTATTCTCTATCACTGACTCTGTGACTTATAATCACACTAAGGTTTCAATGACTGTAATGATCAAGTTACACTGTTCATCTTCATGAGTTCATATTCACAGCCATTCTCCAGTAACTAGACAGTGTATAATGTAACTGGGTGGCACACTGTGTTGCAAAGCTGCTGCAGTGCCTAGAAGAGGGAGAGTATCTACTCATAAAGACAATTAAGCAATAAGGCATGACCAACAGTTATGTTAAATGGTCTGTTAATCACTCTGTAGGGGTTTAATGTTGAATGAGGCATAGCAGAGTGCCACATGTTGCTAGACAGTGATAAACTGACCATTAACATAATACCTAGGAGTGGCTTATTGCTATCATAATAAAACTGTTTTTTAAACAACATTAAACCATGTTCATCATACGGTTAGGATCTACATGTATGTTAATAAAAACTAAACATAAGGCTGTTAGAATGTTTACAGTCAATTAGAAAGCTGCATTTCTCAAACCTTGTTATAATCAGAGATATTATACATGTACAACTCCTTGGTTTTGCTGAACTCTATTGCTCAGGTGGCCCACCACATGTGGTGTGGTCTGGTGTGGGGCATCAGTAGGTAAGGCCATGCAACTGCTAAGTGTGGTACGTTGTGTGCAGCTGCAATCAGGGATGTGTACGTTTGGAGTACATGGCCTCAGTTTTGCTGTTGATCTCCACTGAGCATGCAGTACCTGGTCAGGGGGGTGGGGATGTCTCGTAGTACATTTAGACAATTGTTGTTATTTCTGTCACCTGCTGCTGGATGTCTGTCATTGGCTGTGTTGACTTGGTCCTCCCCCATACTTGCATGTGTGTGTGTGTCGTGCTGGGGGGGAGGTGAATTCGGAGTTAGGGTTTTCAACCCTAACAGCGAATTTCCTCACTTTTGTCGCTATGGAACAACCCTAACTGGTGCATTAAACAGAGTTTTTTGCCATGAATATCCTGTCTTTTTCAGAACTATTACTCAGTATAGTACATGATTTATAGTTGTAAGAATAGTGCACATAGATAAAAAAAGTTCCAATATCAGAAATACTTCAACTCTTGTAGTTGCATTTACTGTTAACAGTAACAGTAGTTCACAGTGAATCATATTGTTTTTATAACTTTATTAATTGTAATTTGTCATTGTTATTCCATGTAATATTTTTTATGTAAAAGTGCCTTACTCCTTTTCTTTGTGAGCACATATGTAAAGAAAAGGATGTACATAACTAAAAGACTATATGACATGACATGGACACCATTAGTTCATCTACTGAACAAATGGATATGTTACTGTAGTAACTTGAGATTTGATAGAGTGCTTGTACTACCAACTGAGGTGGTACCACCAATCATGTGAACAGTGGTGGAAGAGGTTTGCTGGTACTGAATACATAAGTTTGTTGTAAGTATGCCAACACAGACATTTCACTGTTGCACTAGCAGGTTCATACTTATCTTCATCATGATACACATACACACATTCTGTAGCAGTAGGTGTATGAAACAACAGTGTGCCACAAATAGTGTAACGTAGCATTGTCACACATCTAACTTACTTCTATGGAGAATCCCAACTCTAATACCACAATAGTGTGGTATGATCTTTCACCAAATGAGAAAATCACAATTACATAAATCTTGTTAAAACTATTTTCAAGAAACATCTCTACTACACAGTAACACACCAAACACAAGAGAGTATAAATTCACTTTTTTTACTATAAAAATATTTTATATATAAAAAATGACAAACAAAAATATTTTTCTTTTTATAAACAATACAAAAATATATATTTACAAAAATAATATTCATACAGCCAAAAAAAACTTATAAAAGTGTGTATTACATCATACAGAAAAATAAATACTTAATTAAAATACATTTTTTTACATAAATAAAAAAAATGTAAAAAATTTCCTTTTTTTTTGGTAAGTTTTGTGCAACACTTGCGAGAGGTGTATGCACTGCTTGAGGCAATCCAGGCTGGAAACTGGATTCGATGTGAAGGTGCAAAGGAAGTGGAAGCTGTTGCGCCCTCCGGAGGAGATACCAGACTACTATGAAGGGTGGTCAGTTTCGCCCAGGGAAGCTGCAGGAACAGATGGTGTTGGTGGAGGTGAAGCACTGCTACTCGCCACAGCACCGTCAGCCACTGCTACGACTGGCTCTAGCACGAGGTTGACAGTCTGCTGCTGTGCGTCCAAGAGAGACTGGATTCTGTCCAGTCTCTCAAGGATGACAGTGTTTTGCTCACGCAGAATGCCAGCCTCACGCGCGAGCTGTCTGTAGCAGCGGCAGTGGGCTGTGCATTTTCGCAGTCGTCAGCACCCTATAAAGATTTTAAAAAAAGTAATGATGAATATACAACACAAATTAAACAGTTATGACTTTCAAATATTTAACTTCAAATATTTCTTATCTACTGCAATATCATAAATGCATTCATTTCAGTTATGATAATATTTTTAACTATGATGCTAAACTATTTTGCTATCTTATTTCTGTCTCTGTCATACTTGATTATCTATATAATCTAATGAGCTGACAACATAAAAAAATGAATAGTTAGCTGTGGCTTAGAATGCTACTCGTATATTTTGTTTCAGTACTCATAAATATTCAGTATGTACATACTTTTGCATTATCGACACTATTATACAATACAATTGAAATACATCCTCATCAAGTGTGAGAATTTTTACTTCACCATGTCTGCCTATAATGTGTAGTCATCTCTGCACTAAAAAACAAACTACCTTGACATTAACACTATCATAATATACTTTTCATGTGTACACAATCATGATCACTTTAATGATAGTTTGAAAGCAAACAGCTTTTTACCTGTATTTCAGGCCCTCAACACACGTCACTACTTTAAATAATTAAGTCACTGATATGACATGCGCTCCAAAACCATACCAGACATCTTCAAGTACATAAAGAACATAAATGACCGATTTCTAGGTAGCATAACTATAAGAAATTCAGACAACTAACCTAAAACTTAAACTGCAGTATGGGAAAATCTACTCAAAATAAAGACATTTAATTCATTGCTGTACCGTTGGATGCCCATAATGTCTACATCACTGTGCTTTTGCACTGCCACAGAGTAAAATTCTTCAAAACAATGTGGCACAGCAGTAATAAGGTTCTTCAATGTACTATCTGACATTAAAGCAATAATGCACTCCATGGTAAGTGTTGTGGTGTGATAACGTCGCGCCTGTCATCATTAGACAAGTATTGCTATAAGTATGCAACTAATCACCCCAAAAGTAACATTATCCCAGCACAACACACACCCCAAAGGACATTATTCTATTATACAATGGCTTGTTGGTACTAATAAAACAAAACATTTTACAAAAGTCTTAAAAGTATTTTACAATTTGATTTCTCAATGGTCAGGCACAATGAATAGAAAACAGTCCCACTGTAATGTTATTGTGTGTCTGCTATCTCCTGCTGCACCCACACCCTCCCAGGAAAGTACAGCAGTCCACACACTAAGATCCCAATATGGAACTGGGTAATATATTTTAATTAGTATTTTTTTTTTGAATGGCTTTAAAATCAACCGTAGGGCGGTTGAGGAACCGTAATAGCAGTTACGGGTTGTTTGAGCACTTACTGATTTCCAGGAATGCAGTACAGTTTTATGCACTGCCTATTTGAATGTGACTGTCATTTTATCGATAATTTGTTTAATTTACAATGTTCATGGTAACAGTGCAGGAGTTTGACAAAGTGAGTGGTAATCACTGGACTGTGGCAATCTGAAAGGCCTCGTGCTCCTGCTGACGTGGAAATTGAAATGATGTCTAAAATGACATATTTTATTTTTAGTTAAAACATCTGTTTATAGTCAGGGATAATGTTGGTGAATATTTCTTTAGGTGTTTTGCCTGTCAAGTTGTACACAATTACTGTGCTGCTGGACCAGCGGGCACATATATTTAAATGCCGTCTATAATGAAGTTTTTTTTTTTTTTTAGGAAAATGGACACACTGTGTGTCAGTGGGGGACAGGGAGTTATTTCACTATATCCGCTGGGAAATGAGCAACATAGGGACAATTTGCACTGTCATGGCCAGCGGTCACTAGCAGCCGAGTCAGAAGCACTCACAGTAGGTTAAAGGCGGTTGAGAGTGTGAATGAGAAATGTGGGATTGCACTGTCAAGCAGCTACATGTAGTGACTTCTTGTTTTTCCAAAAAGTTATCTGGTCACCCTGGTGCTGGGGCTAGAGCTGTGATGTTGTGCTGCGATAACATGATGCTTACAGTCCCATAGTCACCAATGGGAGCCCAGGATTTGTTTTTGCCATGGTATAATATGAAATTAACAATTATCAATAATAATTATTGATTTGCTATCATTAACATTGATAATGTAATAGTAACAAACTTTCTTACTGATGACAAAGGACTCACACCCTGCAGAGGATGACAGGCATTAGCATGTCCCTCTGGCTGTTAGATATAGCAGGGCAGAAAAATATGTTTTTTATAGTGCTGTGAGAAAAAAACAGTGCAGTACATTAGCAGGTGAAAAATAAATTACAGTGTTAAACATTTTGTATATAAATACACAACATTTTCAAACCTACTACAGTGTATGGGAAATATCTAATACCTGATTGTAATGACAGCATGTAATGCTCATCTCACAACAAATGTTTTAAATAGACATATTACCACCTTTACTCACATACAGTCTCACTGTTGTCCTCACACTGTGCAAAAAGTGATTTCTTTAGCAACCACAGCATCATATAGTAAGTATGAAAAACACAGTTTGACAGTATAGGTGCTCATTCAAAGTGTGACACTGTGTGTCACAAGGCCATGACAGCATTGAATAATGTAGCAATGTGATGTCTGTGGCCCAATATTGAACACAGTTTCACTACTCAAGAACTCGTTTTAATAGTACCCAACCCAGTAATAGGCAGTGTATGATGTAGTGGAATTTGCACCACTGCAAGTAGTCAGAGTACTGCATTTTACATGTGGTGAGACTACTTCCATAGTGCTATATAGAAATGTGTGATATTCATAGTGTGACACGCAAACAGTCCCATTATTCACTGTATTATTACTTTTATCGACATCCCTCAGTTCATGATCACCTTTTAAAAATATACATATGTGACAGTGCACTGAACAGCATCACACTGGATTGTAGAGGTAAGTATGAGGTTGGCAAGGCTGAAGACAGACACACTGCACAGCTATTGAGTTTAACTGGGAAAAGGGGGTCATGAAGACTACAAGCCACATTTTGAACTTGTAGATTGAGAAAAAAACAAAAAAATCATAATTGGACACATTCTGCATTGCACACCATTTAGGTCACTACAATATCCTCCCACCATGTTGTGTTTTTTAGGGGGTTGGGTATGTGCAGTCATCAATGCATTGCCACCCTTGTAAGGTCACAGCACAAATAAAGTAAATAATGTCAACAGTGATTCGGCCCCCACAACAAACAAAAGAAAGTGGTACTGGCTCAGCAACGAAGGGGTGTTGCACACACCCCAGACAATTGAACATTTGCAGTGAGTATGCCAACAGACAGTGCACTCCCTCTGTCACACAGTAAGACAGCAAGGTGTAGTTATCAATGGGAGCATTGATCACCACGAATGTTGACAACCATATGGTACTTCTCAAGCATGCAGATAATAGCAACAACAGATTTCACTTACATGGTGGGCTGGCGCCGGCTTCCCGCTTCACCCCCACTTGTTCAACAGCAGCAGCTTCTCCGGGTTCTATTAAAGCAAATAAGTAAAAAAATGATCACATCAATAGATGAAATATCAAGGTAAAAGTGTTTTTCTTTAAAACATCAATTTCTAATACTACATCATTCATACAACTATCATATGAACACATATCTCTTTACAGAAACAGCTGTCTCTTCAACTAGATGTATGTTAAGTCAGTATTACATGCATATAACAAGTCTTCTCATCTGCAAAAAGCCACACAAAGTTGAAATAATGACACCATGTATATATCTTTTTCCAAGACAAATGTCCATCCAATCCAGAACAGTTAATATAAGAAATTCATTTTTTTCCTGGTGATTCCCCTAACACTGTTTCTTCAATTACATTTTCTCCGAAAGAAAACTCAGAAATATATTATTGGTAGTATGCAGTGCAGAACAAGCAGTGCCTGCCCATCAATGGCAATAGTTATAACCTTGTCATAATGCATATTTGTTACACAGAAACATCCTAAAAACATTACATGTACCTTCAATTTACATACATGTATACCTAACTATCCGACGATCTGTTTCTTAGACAGTTTTAAAATGTGTGTTATTATAATAAGAACACAAACATAATGATAATGTTACTGTTCACTCAATGACCCTCTAGCTGAATATGGCAGCCGTTTATGTGTTATTAAACATATTACCCCTACAGGGCTATTAAAACACATTAACAAACATGTAGCTACTCTATGCTGTCCATTAATAACTATTGCAATAATAAAAATGAAACATTGGCAGGAGATATAGAAATAGTAAGTGAATAAGATCTAGGGACATGTAATTAGCAACAGATAATTAAGCAGCACACCACTGAATACCACTGAGACACCTACAACATTACAATTGGTTATCTATTACTCATTGTACATTAAACTCCACCACCAAAAGTAGCAGAGGAGAAGACCTCCCCCCCACAACACCACATGTACCGCTATGGACATACATCCATTGTCAGATTCATAAAGAATAGTATCCCACTCACATGTGTAGTAATACCAGTTTGTTATGGTAGTACAGGATCTTGTGCCATGGTGCCACTGCACATTCACTAGACTTGGTTAACACCTTTTTAAAGTATTTTGGGTGAGATATTCAAAATGGTTGCACCATACACAATAGGGTTGCACATGTGCAAGTACGAAATTGTGCCATTCTGTGATACTCAGTAGAAGACAGTTGCGCCACTGAAAAACAGGCTGAGCAACAGCGCAATGCAAATGAATGCATGCTCAAGTGGAGGGGAGGAACCATGCATGAACTCCACAGCCCGATATTCAGCCGGGCTGTGCAGAGTTGAGTAGGCACAACCCCCAACCAAGCCTGCATGACTTGGAGGCAAATAAAAAGGCCTAAGTCGAGGACCACCCACAGGTGAGCTGCTGAATTGCAGGGTGAAACACAGCAGCTGCCACCTGTGCTGGCCTCCAACCCAGTCCCTGTGCCCCCCCTGCAGCCTGATTGCAGGCACCTGACTGTAAATCCCTCCCACCCCCTCCCAGTGGCCCGACCGTGGGCATAGTGTACCCCAACACCAGGCCAATCGCGGGCAGCAATGTGGCTCCCCCCTGAATGTATCCCTGGTGGTCCAGTGGACCGAAATGCCCGATCATGGGCAGTAAATTAAATAACCCCCCAAATGTATCCCTCGTGGTCCAGTGGACCAAAATGCCCGATTGCAGGCAGTAAGTAAAATAACCCACCCCTCCTCCTGAACATATCCGTGGTGGTCCAGTGGACCGAAATGCCTAATCGTGGGCAGTAAGTTTAATAACCCCCCCTGAAGATAGCCCTGGTGGCTAGTGTCCCCCCATCTCACCCACCCATGAAGCACCACTACCCCACTCACCCCCTCACAGGCAGTGAGCAGCATCATCCCACCCACCTGCCACCCATCAACTGACTGCCCATTAGGGCTGCACACCCATTGGTGCAGACCAAGAGCCAATGGGCGTGCCGCCCATACTGTACATGACAGTCCAGATTTGTGAATCAATTCATTCATTCAAAAATCTGAACTGTCATGTACGGTATGGGCTGCATGCCAATTGGCTGTCTCTACACCAGTGGGGTGCAGCCCCTACCAGGCAGTCAGTCGTCGGGTGGCGGGGTGGCAGGTGGGTGGATGCTGCCACCACCAGCTGCCAGCGGGGGTGGGGTGGTGAAACTTAGCAGATGGGTGGGGTGGGTGGCACATGCCACCAGGGCTATGTTCAGGAGGGTTAATAAATTACTACCTGTGATCGACCTCCACTGGATCAGCAGGGATACATCGGGGCCACATTGCACCCTTAATCGAGGCTGTTGGGGAAATTGAACCATGCCGCATCGGCCCAGTGAGGGGTGCTGCAGGGTATTCTACGCTGTTTTGTCTACGATTGGGGTGCAGGGGGCATTGTTCCCCAATGGCTGCAGCCTGTCAGGGCACCAGGCGCAATTCCTCGGGGATCGGCAGACCTACATGGTAATGCCATGCAAATCACGCCATAATCACATGCAAATGCCCCCACACTGCGGTTTGCATGAATTATACCCCATTTGCATGTCACGTTTTGAATATCACAATTTTGTGCATGGAGCAATGGTACTTATGCCACCGCAAGTTGAATGCTCCACTCTGTGAACTTGCGGTGGCGCAAGTTCCACTGCACCATGCACAGTAGCTGAGGCTGGGGGGGTGATATTCAAAGGAGTTGCTCAATAGCGTAACTCCTTTGAATGTCACTCCGGACACACAGCTGTGCAACTACTTTGCACAGTGCAATGGCTTGAGCGTATGAATGGCACAATTTGAATATCCCACCCTTTGTGTCATAAGAAACCCTTGTTTCTTATTTGTAAACAGCATAACAAATTTGTGATAATAAAGTCTTACCATCGGAGTCAATCACAATGACACTTTCTGTGTCTGACTGACCACCCTCCACAGCTTGACTCTGTGCTGGTACTACCTCGTGCTAAGCCGGGGGAGACCTCTGATGTTCTACCGTGAAGCAAACAAAAAAAATATGTAAGTGTTAGATGTGAATCACAGTACAGTTCTGAAATACTTACAACAACAGTAAATCAGCCACGACATACATAACATTGCTTCTAATTATACAGACCACAAGCATTATGGTCACATATTACAATAACAATTCTATATTTCTGTGCAGGGGCCCAGCACACCATTATCTACATAGTCTGTAACTCGTGGGGCATCAAACACTATTGATATGTACATTTGTACGTGTCTGTCTGTGTATTGGGCATTTCGGTCCACTGAACCACCAAGGTATACGTTTGAGAGAAGTGGTGGGTTTATTACACTTACTACACGTGATCGGGCATTTCCTTCCACTGGATCACCAGGGATACGTTCATGAGGAAAGGGATGGTTTATAACACAGTATTACAGACTTGTACAAGTTTTATACCACTACATCACAATAACTAAACAGTAACATATTATTCTCTTCCAACATACCATAGTATTAAGTGCGTATATATATAAATGTGCTATTTTCTGGGCATGGCTATCTTAGCAAGCTCTGGTTTGTGACTGAACAACAGCACAGTAAATAAATGGAAGAATTAGGTTACATGTTTTCATAGTACATCCTTACATATAGTATTAAGTATTTTAAAAACTTTGTGAGAAATACAGGTTTCTGACTAGTAGCAAACATGTTATTAGCTGTATGTCAATCTTTGATTAACATATATGTAGAGACTAATCACATACAAAACAATGTTCAACACTATTTACAAAATATTGGTATGATAATACTAATAAGGCACTCTGAGTGTTTATATTAATGGTCACTTAATCACTGTGTGGGGGCATGTAGCACTCGGCTGTGCCTCATGCCACATTACACCAATAAACAGTGATTTATACAACATTAACATAATCCCACCTCATGTCTTATTGCTTAATCATGCAGTATACAATTATTTTTATAAATTCTGAATACATGCACAACTATTATGAAAAGTTGTGCTGATTTACTTATGGTGAGTAAGGCACTCCCCCGCAGCTGGCTTGCCAGCAGCTTCCCAAAGCTCGTATGCGAGGTAGTACCAGCACGTATCATTGTCTGGTATCCCCTCACGTTGTTTCAAAATGTAAAAACGTTGGCGCAACAGCTTCCACTTCTGCTTTAGCTGTACAACAGTCTTATTTTTAACTTTTAAAACTATGTACAAATAGCTATTTATGCGCCTCCACATCAGATCCAGTTTCCGGTTTGTACTCCTCATCAATACCTTTGGATTCCCTCTAGCCTGGACTGCCTCAAGCAGTGCACACCCTCTCGCAAGGTCCACTGCCTCATTATCTCAGTTTAGAATTGTTTAGTTCTGAAATACAAACAGAAAGAAACATCCACATTAGTATCATCTAACAATATTAATCATTTCTTAAACAAATTCCATATAATACTAATTAAATTAAAGAGCACATGTCCTTCAACATAGCAGAAACACACCTCAATAGCATTATGCAGGGCCTAGAAAGGATTCAGCCACCTCAACAGTAACAACAACTGCTGCTACACTATGGTGTCCCACCAGCATACAATCCAGTAGTCTCAGGGGTGGGGGCCTACTGCATCGAACATGACATTGGATATACCATCACATATCCATGTCTACTACACTGAACTGTTCACATACCATAGTAAAGTGATGTTAAACACAGATGAACCACACATTGCACAACTGTGCAGACACCTAGAAATATACTTAATAAATGTGAAAATGGCTAACAAACCGATTGAAAGTTAAATAGTATGATAATTCCGTTGTACATTCATGGTAGCTATGTACTAATTACTACCCATATCTGCTACATTCAAAATAACTCTATTTCCTGACATACCAGTAAAGAAACATATACATTGAACAGCACCACTGTGTTTTATTGTTGTTGTACACATACCATACTGTAACAGCTACAATACTGTAAGACCACAGTAAATGCTACACTCATTTAACATACTCAAACTGTATACAATTATAAAAAGGTTCTCAGAAATGCTGCAGTATTATTGGCTGTTAGGATTCCAACAGCCTTACATTAATCCATGTTATACTGTCATGTACAGCCTGATCACCATGGTACACGGATTGCTCCTGTCAGCATTCCATCCTCTAGCACAGCTGAATGTGTGTAATGATGCATTCTGATTTTGAACCAGCATTCTTAAACTGCTGGTGTAAGAGCTATTTTATTAAAAATCTCCCTCTAAATGAGGAAAACATTCATAAAGGATACTTTTAACACTTTTCTTTTCGAAAACATTTTTATAATAGCAATAAGGCAGTCCCATGAGTTACATAAAGAATCAGTTAATCACCCCCTAGGGGCAATATGGCACTCAGCTGCACCTTGTGCTACATTACACCCCTAGTGGTGATTAACAGACAGTTAATCTAAACCCTGGTCATACCTTATTGCTTAAATGTTGAGACATAACAACATCATACAATTGTGAACTGACAGCAGCAGGGTAAATTACTATTGGTGTTTCTGCACTATCCTAATATAGCAAACCCATATATGTGGCATGTATGTGAGTGATGCATGCAGTTGATCTATTTTTTTACCACATTAATATGGTTCTGAAAAGAACTTTTGTGTATACTGTAATATTTCCTAAAACAGTCTGACAATCTTAAAGGACTTTGAGGATTCCATCACGAAGGTCTCCCAGAAAATGGCAATTGCCAGCATGTGAGAAATGTACACCATCTGGTAGGAATAGTCAATCATTACAGTATTTTATTTCGGGGTGACGTATAGTATACATTCCATGCATGCGTAGAAAAGCAGTTATCTGTACATTTACTTTTCTGAGAGCTCTGTCAATCAGATACATATGATGTTCTGCTTGCCAGACTGTACGCTCTGTAATATCTGAAAACATGATAATACAGGCAGGCAACATAGACATAATAGAAGCAAGGTCCAATTTTGCCTCTGCAACTAAATCTACCCAGTGTTTTGAGCCTAAATCATTTCCTCCAAGATGTATTGGCAGTATGTCAGGAGGAGAGTGAGTTATCAAAAGTCTGTCCATGGTTGGCATAAGATGTTCCCATCTCATGCCACCACGACCAAACCATCTTACATAGAAATTGGAGAGCTGCAGGTCCCTCCCAAAATTATTATGAACTGCAAACTCAGCTGCTCATCTTATGTAACTGCTTCCAACTATCCACAAAATCCTTTTTCTATTTTCTGCCATTCTAAGTTTTAAAACTCAGAACTGTATAGAGAGCTACAAAGAAAGTCAGTGTTCACCCTGCAGTGACCAGACAGCACTGAAAATTAAACTGATATTTTCCCTCCTTATTTCAAGCTAGCTTCAGTGGGTTCAGACAAAACACAAAAATCAAATAAAAAACATTCCCTGCTGCTCTGGCTTCATTAACCAATCTAACTGATGCATTCTGTATTACTAGAACTATGTTCCTGCAAAAATCTGCAACCACTGACAATTTTGAAAATGCATCCTTTTCATAGGCAGTTTTAAACAATTACAACATCAGAAAAAAGTCTGGTTCCATTTTCTCATAGAACTCCACGTGCACCTTCCTATCTACCTCCATTTGCAGCTGTATCTGTACAAGTTGGTACAAAAATGATTTCTCACTTTAAACTATTTTTTGTTAAGAATATAGCCTGCTAAACAAAAACAAATTACATTATGAGATTCAACATCAAAAAACATTTTTATTAATAGTATTTACATGTTATAAGTTTTTTTAATACTAGAAATAATCATTTGAAGATAGACTATACTTACAGTTTCAAACTGCTCTCTCAGCAATATTGCAAATGGCTGCTGTTTACTTCTTCTTCAGTGTTGTCCGTCTCTGATTGGTTCTCGAAATGGCCTGACAAATCTTAAATTACATTGGTAGAAGTAGCTGTCACTCAAACAGACTGTTTTCTGATTCGATAATGAATGTTTTTTGGCACTCCCAAGTGTTAGATTAATTTTACTATCGAATGCACAAAAGTACATTTGTGACACTTTCGATAGCACGACAGTAAAATTTGCGAAAGTGTCAAAGTTCGACAGTACTTTTGACCATATTGTCGAATGCACGAAAGTAAGATTTGCGACACTTTCGAATGCACGAAAGTATTTTCTGTGAAAGTTTCGTGCTCACGAAAGTAATTTTCTAAGACTGTCCATTGCCACAATTTCAGATTTAATGGGAAAATAGCTCAATTTTCAATTATAAACACATTATGTGCTGCATAGCTGCTTCGAACTCAGTACACTTCAGATATTTAACATTTACAATGTTCAAGCGTACATAACAACTGTGTAACGCAGACTTGTGAAACAGTTGTTTGTTGTAATTTTCACACCCAAATCTAAACATAGCCATTTTAAGACCTCTCCTCATAACAGTGTCACTCTGATTGTTATACATGTGTACCATATAGTCATTTCTCACATCAACTGACCCAAAACGCAGCACATAACCAGAAACACAATTTTGTCAAGATGTGAAAAAGTAATCTGTACTATTCATAAGGTTGTGTGTTAAAAGCAAACTTTTAAATTCTCAACTGAAAAGTATGACAATATACAAACTTACAAGTGTACATGTGAACTGCACTGCACAAGCTTGTAAATCAGAAATGTTTCAGAATTCTCACACCAGTTTTTTGACATATTCATTTTAAGTCATCTGCTCATAAACACTGGCACTGTAATTTTGTGACTGTCCCCCATACAGTGATTTCATCAATCAACTGCAGCATTGCACAGTACATGTGCAGAAAAACATTTTTTCCATGTTGTTAAAAATAACAGCTCCAATAGTGATACACAGGAGTACTAAAAACACAATGTTGATAATATGCAGCAACGATATTGAAATTTCGTTAACATGCAAGCATATTTAGCAACTGTGCTAGACGCAGTCACACAACAGTAATAGTGGCATGTTCTCCCTCTAATTGTAAACATACTAATTGTTACAGATTTGGTAATGAACATATCACTCTCAAGTTTTTGGTCTACCATATAGTGAATTAGCATACTGACTATGCCATGACACGCTACATGGTAGAAAACACATTTTCGTCCACATGTAAAAAAATACACCTATCCTAATCATAAGTACACATGGGAAAAAAAATCTTTTAAATGTGGACTAGAAATATTGAGAATGCACAGACTTCTGATATTATGTAGCAGCTGCTCAATGCACATTCATAAAAACTATTGTTTAATTATGATTTTACCAAATTGTAAACATACTTAATGTACAATTCTATCAATACACACTGTTATAAAAAATTTACTGAAGCCTAGTCTAAAACTTTTTTTTCACTCTCATACAGGTGCCTGATACTTCTGTAAGATTGCTTACTGTCACTGTCAACCATAATAGCAAAATATGCCAACTAAATACAGACGTAGATGTGTCTCAAAACGAGAGTGGTGTAATAGTACTACACTGTTGTATAAGGGCAACAAACAAAACAGTAAAGGCACACCAAAAAATGAACATCGACAGACCTTTACTGCAACAGTGACCCTTACATCAAGTCACTGCACAACCAAACGAAATTCCTTAACAGAAAAGAAAAAAATGTATACCATCACAAATGTTGTGTCGATCTCCGAGACGAAACACAACTATTTTGAGTGTAACCATCAAGAAACGCTCAAAACAACACCGGAAACTCACAAATTGTGATTTACAACTCAAAGAGAAACTATTTCTGATCACTAGCAAGTAAAGCTAAGATCAAAAGACTTATCGCTGCTGTGCTACAGCAGACCCGCAAAAAGAGCAAGAGTCACCTTTCTCTGATGAATTTACATCTGAAAGTACGAACTTTTGTCAACAGAGCACTGTTTGTACTACAATGATTGTGGCATAAGCTGTGTCGTGTGCTTGAACAATTCAGGAAACTTGTATATGCCATTAAAAAAAGGCTTCAACAGTATCCTTGTTTGACTGTTGACAACTTCTGTCATGTTTTCACAGGACAGTGGCTGCACACACAGCACTCAGAGGCATATTTCTGGGAAGAGTCTTATCATTACTTAACAAAAGAACAGACGTTCAGTATTGATGAGTCCGGCAAACTAACAAATGTCCTCAGTATCTCTGATGACAATCAATTGGATACTGATGATGACTGTGATCCAACCACAGTCTTCAATAAACGGCACTGCCTGACATGGTCATGTGATGATACCTGCAACCGTAGGCAATCGTCATTTCAAAAAGTAGAACACTTTGTTAACCTATTTGTAATAACAGATCGCAAAGAGAGACATAAACTGTTTACAAAAATTGACCATTGTGAAATCCGCCACATACTGGACTCATGGGTCACTCACTTGCATGTCTCTATAGTGGTGTTTGTGATAGTATTTTTCACAACATGCGGATGCTTGCAGTGCATCAAACAGGCATGCAAACTTTGTCTACAGAGTATTTGAAGTACAGCGAGCTGTACATCAGTACACTTGTTTAAATGACTTATTGCAATCAGGTGACATGCAGGGTGCCATCACTTTCCAAAAAACTGCAACACATTACTTCTGTACCAGGAACAACTAATTTTCAGTGTAACACTTCTGTAGAAAAATCTGTTTCAGTGTTAGAAAATGACATTCTGAAACAGTGGAAGGAAATTGCTAAGTTGGAGGTTGCAAAGTCTCAGAAGTTTGATTCTGTATGTGTGTCATGCAACCGTTTGTGCTACATGAAACAAACAGTCACAGTCAACCTAGAATCCTTATCACTATACAATGACATGTGGTTCCACCTGGCAGCATTCTTGCTGCTGAAATCTGACTTTCACTTACAAGACACCATTGTGCTATGCAAACACTGTTTTTCAAAACTGAAGTGTAACACTTTGCCAGCAAGGTCAATGCTAAATAACATGGAAACAGATGTTACACCAAGTGAGATTTCAACATTGAATATGTTTGAACGTATTCTAATTCAGACAATGAAACCATTCCAAACGATTCTACGTCTGAACACAAAGACACGGAACATTCCACAGAAAGAGCTTGTTAGATCTCTAAAGGGTTCTGTGACGTATCTACCACTTTCTCTACAGGAAAATGTTCAAGAAATCTCAACTGAAAATAGCTTGGTAATTCTTGTAAATGGTGTGCCTACAAAGGCCAAGGTCATCTGGCAAGATGTTGTCAATGTGCAAAAGGTAAAGCTTGCTCTTGCTTATTTAAAGAGTAACAATTCCTTTTATATAGACCTTGACATAGATGAGATGGCCAGTCTCTCTGTGCAACCTGATCTATTAGAAAAAAGTAAGCCAATCATTGAGAAGGTCAGTACACAGACAAGTGACAATGTGTATGAACAGTACACAATTCACCCACTACATGGCAGAGATCCATTAGGAGACAACATTGATCTCTATCAAATGAAGCAGGTGGAAGGTGAGCCTGTCAGCATTTGGGAGGCAACACTAGAAGCACACTGTTTCCCAGACCTATTTCCAAAAGGGTCAGGCAGATGCCTAGATGAAAGAAGTACATGTACAGGGTGCTGAGTACCGCACTAGCCGTGTTCTCAGCAAAGATGGAAAATTCAGACTTAACATACAGTACCTGTTCCATCTGCTCTGGGAGAGTGAACTTAGCATTCTGTCTGGGTCTATAGCACATACCATTCATCTAACAAGTCCACTAGATGGAATAACAGCTGCTCAATTTCTAGAGAAATTAAAGCAGAAAGATGAAAATGTGCAAGTGAATCTGTCTTCCATACTTTCAAGTCTCCGTGGCACCAAAGAATATTGGTATCGCAGACACTCGGAAGTGATGACAATGCTGCGAGAGTATGGTGCAGCCACATGGTTTGTCACACTTAGTTGTGCTGAATATGCCTGGGACGAACTCATTGAACTGTTGAAGTGGGCAAATTCTGATGTCGAAGGCATCTCATCGATGACGGTTGGAGAAATGTGTTCACTTGATCCTGTCTGTCACAAGACATTTTCACAAGCGGTTCCATGACATTCTGACTTTCATCTTGTCAAAGGACAATCCTCCTCTAGGTATTGTGGGTCATTACTTTTGGAGGACAGAATATCAACCACGAGGTGCCCCTCATATCCATATGTTATTGTGGATCAAGGATGCACCACGCATTGGTGAACATGAAGCAGCAGAAGTGCTATCATTCATCAAAAAATATATCACTTGTCACATTCCAGACAAGTAAGACAGTCCTACACTATGGAAGTTGGTACAAAAGTTCCAGCGACATATTTGCGCAAAATATTGCCTGCGAGTAGTAAAGAACAAATCTAATTGGTACACACGATGTCGCTTTGGATTTCCTAGACGAGTTTGTTAGAATGGGGCCATGAATGACCTTTTCTCAGCAATGCGACACCACTTGAAGGAAAAATCAACCAAGAGGGTATATGAGTTACCCAGAGATGAAAAAGATGTGTACATCAATGACTACAACCCAACTTTTCTCCTAATGTGGCAAGCAAACATAGATGTTAAGTTTGTGGCTGATAACTCACTGGCCCTGGTTTGGTATGTCACTTCGTCGTACATAACCAAACATGAACAGACTAGCTTGCAAGATCTTTGGGAAGATATTGCCACTTCAAGCAAAAGCCTGACATCTCAGCTGTAGTCATTGAGTCTGAAGACTCTTTCACACAGAGAATGTGGAGCTTACGAAGCCAGTGACCAGTTAATGGGTACATATCTGTACGGGAAGTCTGACGCTGTACGTTTTCTCAGTGTAAACTACAGAGAAACGGAAGCGTGTACTGATTCCTCATGCCGAAATTGAGGAGCTCGCTGTCAATACACCTTCTTCAAAACATATCTTGAAGAATAACCTCATAGACACATACTACCCATGTAGACACAACAACATGAATGGTATGTGTCTGTTTGAGGTGGCTAAGTGGTATGACTACAAGACAGGTGCAGCACCTGACTCAACACGCCATATTTACAAGGTCAATGGACTAGATGGCTGTCTCATGAAGAGACACAAGCCATGGCTTATTGATCACTGCAAACTGCATCTAGGCACATCAGAGAGCACAGAACATTACTACTTTGCTCTCCTATTCCTATTTAGACCCTGGAGGAGAGTGAGTCTGAATTAAAAGGTGACTCTGACACATTCGAAGACCAGTTCAATCTCACTTACGAGAATTTCCAAACTGAGTACTCACAGACATATATACAAAGCTATCTCTCAGCCCACTACCAACGTGTGAAAGTTAGTGGAACTCTCTCCGGCACCTGCCCTATTCACTCTGGAGTTCCCCAGGGATCTATTCTTGGACCCCTACTATTCTCCCTCTTCCTCAGCTCTCTACCCAGAAGTGTATGGGTAAGATCCTTCTCTATGCTGATGATGCTGTTCTCATTGCCTCTCATAGTAACCCCTTGTTGCTTCAGAACTCTCTCCAACTAGCTTTTGACTCTGCGGCGACCTGGTTCACTGAGCACCGACTTGTTATCAATCTAAAGAAAACAAAAACAATGCTCTTCTCCCACCCCCAAAATAAGTACAGCAAGTTTCCCCCTCACCGTCCACTCCACCCTCAATATCCCCATCGAACCTGTGCAGTCCTATAAATATCTTGGAATAACCTTTGACCCTGCACATTCGTTCCATGGACATATATCTGCCCTAAATTCTGCCGCCAACTCGCGGCTGGGCATTCTCTACTGGCACAAGAAATGCCTCCCTCCGGATGCCCTCCACCTGGCCGTCACCGCCTCTGTCATATCTCTCATCGACTATGGCCTTCCAGAGCTGATCAGACAGCCCTCAGCAAGGTTTGCCTTATGCTTAACAAGGCCTGCAGACTTATCACCAGTGCACCCAGACTCACTCACACATGTGTGCTGTACACCTTGGCAACCTTACTCAACCTGGATGAGCGGCTCATGTATCAGACCTGCCAGCTCACCTTTAAAGCCCTTCATGGCCTATCCCCTACGGGCCTATCCGACTCAATTCACCGAACTACGTCGACCCTGATCACTTGCAGCTCATCCAAAATAACTCTAGTCATATCAAGAGCCAGGACTTCACAAGGACAGAGGGCGTTCCCCTACCGAGCACCCTCCTGGTATAACTCCCTCCCTGCCGGTATCTCAGACTCACCCACCTTAGCAAGCTTTAAGCTCAGGCTCAGAAACCACCTGCTCATCTCACGCAAATGCAACTGCCACTAAAAAAAAAAAAAAACCTTGACAATGCTCACTGAGCTGCACCCCCCATTTTCCCTTTTCTACTAACCCCCTTCCCCTTCACCTTCCTTTCCTCCACTGTCCCTCTCCTCTCCTACCTGCACCCTCCCAACCCCAAGTCTTTGCACTCTTTACCAGGTTGTTGTCATTTGTATTGAAGCTTACTGTAACCCTGAATGGTAACTATCTTGTTTCTGTAATATCTGTTGTCTCTTGTGCTGCTGTCTGATGTCCTCTATGTGATGAGGTACCTTTGTAAATGAACCTCTGGCTCAAAGGTTTCTAAACTGATGTTTAAATAAATAAATAAATAAATACATAAAGACTAAAAGCTGAGAAAGAACAGCTTGAGAAGGCAGAGAAGCAACTTCAGGAAGACACTCGAGTTAGTTCACAAGACAACCTTGATCCAGAAGGACAAGGTGTTCTAGGTGACCCTCTGTCCTTAAATGCCCCAGAAGTGTTAATGTCAGAAATTGAGACAGCCATGCAACATGGCACACACTCTATGGTCAACCCAGCTGACTTAAGAGAAAGACTAAATCAGCTGCAGCATATAGTTCACTCTCAAGTAGTTGAAGCTGTCCAACATGGTATACTACATGAAACAAAACAATGTGACTGCACTCACTACAAGCCACTACTAATGTTTGTTAGCAGTTCAGCTGGCACAGGAAAGAGTTTCCTGATTGAAGCCATCACTGCAGAAGTACGGGAGTGTGACAGGCTCTTCAATGTCTGTTGCTGTAACTGCTCCCACAGGACTAGCAGAATACAACATTGGTGGAGTAACATTACACCGTCTCTTTATGTTGCCAGTCGAACATGGGAGAACTGGAGAGTATCGTAAACTGTCATTTGAGGTTGCATCTCAGCTCCGTTCCATGTTCACAAAGATGCAGTTACTCATCATTGACGAAATTAGCATGGTCTCCAATGTCATGCTTGCCTGTATTCATCTACGTCTACAGCAGATCTTAGGTACTGATGATGGAGTGCCATTTGGTGGCAAAAGTATACTTGTGTTGGGAGACCTTTTACAACTTGCACCAGTCAATGTAGAGCATGTATTTACAACTCTGACTGCCAAGCAAGCTAAGAATATCCTCGGTTGCATTGCAGACTATAACATATGGGAATTATTTACCTATGTTGAGTTGTCTGAGAACATGCGCCAAAGTGGTGATCTAGCTTACAAATCACTTTTAGATGAAGCTTGTACAGGTTCTCTATCACCAGAACATGTTTTTATGTTAAATGATTGAAAAAATCACAGTACATAGTACATGCATAGAAACAGCATGTAATGTCTTCAGCGATATATACTCTACTGGCAGACACACAGTGTCTTATGCCATGACTAAAGAAATGCACTGAATTAAACAATCTAATGCTGCAGAAAGAAAACCAAGAGATTCTAACTCTGCATGTAGTTGATACAGTTGATGGCGTTATTCTTAGTCGAAAGCTAGTAGCAAAGATGACTGAACAACTAAGTGAACTGAAGTCAGATGTTTCACGAACAGCTGGCCTCGAAGCTGTTCTCACAGTTTGTAAGAATGCACGGATCATGCTGTGATATAATCTAGATGTAGAACAAGGTATGGTAAACGGTGCCATGGGAAACATCATTGACTTTGTCTACAATGTCCAGAAGACATATATTGAGACACTTGTAGTGCACTTTGACAACACGCAGCAGTCTGTACACATAGATCGAACCTGCATTAAATTCCAGGTTTTCAAGGATGTCTATGTAAACAGAAAACAGTTCCCATTATGTGTTGCATATGCTGTCTCCATTCACAAATCTCAGGGATTGAGTTTGGATTCAGCAATGGTAGACATAGGTACAGACATTTTCAAGGATGGCATGAGCTACGTCGCACTTTCACGTGTACGCAGCCTTTCTGGATTGCACATCATTAGTATAGCACCTCAGAAAATATGAGCTGACAAGCGATGTATTCTTGAGTACAACAGGTTACGTACTCTACATCAGCCACAAATGTCTTTAACACCACTGCCTACATATCTGTCTGTCTCACACAATTCAGTCATAGCTAGAGGTAGCAACAAACAGCAGCAAGCTTCCAAAAGTGATTCAACAAAAAAAAGAGTTCAGCAAAGGCCACAACTTCAAGTAAACATTCACAACCAGCAATTCATCAGAAATCAGTTGGTGTAGCTGCTGTACCAGTCTTTGACAACAGCAGTAGAGTAAACTGCTATGCTAACTCAGCTATGCAAGTTTTTCTACACATGCCACAGTTTGTGCAGGCAATATCTGCTTCACAAGACAATCCCCTATCAAACGCTTTGAAGCAGATTATCAACATGACTTCTGACCACTCTAACAATGTACAGTCACTAACACCACTATGACAGGTGTTAGCTACATATGCTGGATGTAGTACGTTTGCTGCAGACATACAGCAAGACACTACTAAGTTTATGATGGCTGTCATAAACAACCTGGATGAAGACGGCACCCCAGTGTGGCAGTACTTCACAGTAACATATGTTACAAAATATGTATGTGTTTCATGTGGCAATTCACAGCATGAAACCACACAAGACATGCTGTGGATTACTCTCTTTGTTGCTGAAACCAAAAGTGTCAAATTTCGACAGCTATTCACCAATGCTGACTGTAGTCATGCCTGTGGAAGGTGTGGAGGCAGATGCACTCAGTCCATACGTCTCAGGAGTTCATCTCAATATCTGTTGCTTATGTTGTACAGATTTGACCTTAATGGGCTCAGAGTTAATACTCCTGTCACAGATTACACAGCTAGTAGAATAGTCTTCAACAAATCAGTGTTTGACACTCACAGTATAATCTATCACCATGGTCAATCCATGCATTCTGGGCATTACACCTCGTTACTAAGGTGCAGAACTGGATGGTTAGAGTGTGATGACTCTACAAGCAGTTTTAAACAGAGACTGCCAAGACACTTGAAAAATGCATATCTTCTAATATTGAAGAATTATGACAACCTTCATATTTCAGAAGACTAGGACAAAACCTGTTGCATTTAAAAATGACTACTTTGTCCAAAAAACATTCATGCCTCATTACAATGTTGTATAATGTACGACTCTAAATAAACCAGACAATTGCAACAAAATGGTATTCTAACAGAGACATTCCATACACTGTAACATGTAAGATCTTGTGTGGATCAGTGACTACATGAAAATTGTTGTAGTGGCTTCAATCAGTGCAAACAATATTCACAGTCACTAGGGAAGCCATGATTACATGTCTAGCAAAGATTGTACATCTAAAAACGGAAGCCTTACTGCTCTCCTCCTCTGTACATATCTTTAATTATCCATGTATCAACTCATGTATAACAACAAATTTATATGAGTTATAAAGTTACTCTTTGCAAACAAAAAGAAGTTCTCAGTTATCATAAATAACTGAGCAACTTCTAACATTCAACAAACATTCCACTCTGTCTCAAGTTGTCTACCAACACTTCCATTTGATCTTCTAATATTGAAGAATTATTATAACCTTCATATTTCAGAAGAATAGGACAAAACATGTTCTATTTAAAACATGACTACTTTGTCCCAAAAACATTCATATCTCATTACAATGTTGTATAATGTACGACTCTAAACAAACCATAAAATTTCAACAAAATGCAATTCTGACAGAGACATTCCATACAGTGTAACATGTAAAATCTTGTGTGGATCAGTGACTACATGAAAGTTGTTGTAGTGGCTTCAGTCGGCTCCAACAATATTCACAGTCACTAGAGAAACCATGATTACATATGTATCAAAGACTGTACAACTAAAAACTGAGGACTTACTGCTCTCCTCCTCTGTACATATCTTTAAGCATCCATGTATCAACTCATACATAACAAATTGATATGACTTATAACCTCTTACTCTTTGCAAACAAAGAACTTCTCAGTTATTATAGTAAATAACTGAGCTACACTTCTAACATTCAGCAAACATTCCACTCTGTCACAAGTTGTCTATCAACACTTCAATTTGTCTATTGACTCTTGACATAAAGAGAACATCATTCGGTCACCATGCAACAGTGTAGAACTATCACGCTTTCATGTGTAATACTAGTATTGTACATATGTAAAAATAACTACCTTTATTGATAATGCAAGAAGCTGAATTACACAACTGTAAATAAGAAGCAATTGCAGAATCTCATTTACTGACTTTTACATGTGTTTTCAATTACTTGTACATAATATAAACATTTGTATTCAGGTATACATTGTTAATAACTAGTTTGATACCTGTACTAAAAATACTAGTGTAGCACTAAAGTACAAGTGAATGTTTTACATATTATTCAGCACTATACTAACTACATTTAATTAACCTTAAGTTTGTTAAAAAATGCATTCCATGCACAGTTTTAGTATTTACAAGTTAAGAATTTACATAGAAGCCAACGTAAGAATTGATAATGTTATTTGTTCATGTAAAAATATTATATTTTTTAAACTTGTCACATAAGTAATTCTACTGTATGTAAAAAATACTGACAATTGTAAATCAGACACTGTTACTGATCACAACACACTGCATACCTGTTCCTGACAATATTTATGATTGCCTCAATTGAGGGGTCGGGTGGGAATTTTCCATTTGTGCCTAGTCAGTGACATATTATTAAATAACACCAATCAAATGTCACAAAACTAACATTTTTGTATATTGTATTACTTAAACAGTGAGCATATGGTTTTTCGCCCACCCCAGGAACATCCACATTAGCAGTCACACAATTACAACAAATCACTTGTCTATCATGTGCGTAATCACACTTCACAACCTACTGACATTTCCTTATTAACATACCACACAAGTAATGCACTACACATAATTACAACATACAACCATTTTAAATAAATGACATTTTTTACAAACTGTATTCACATTCAATCATAAATATATAATGAAGTGCCACAGCTTTAGCCTGACTATTAGAATTCCAGGTTGAATGTCAGAAACTACTTCCTCACATAGAGTACTGAGTACTGAAACATGACTAGAAACACACAACACCTGATTAGTTTCCTATAATATCACATACTTACTCCAATCCATATTATACAGTTCTTATTATTCTTACACATTTACGTATATGACAAGCAATGATTGCACACATACAAAGATTGTATTGTGAGACTGCTTCTGTAACTAAATTTCACTCTTGATTGGACCTTTTCTCCATTTGACAAATTGGAATTAAATTTTTTCAAACCATAACCACCTGTGTTGACTCTTTACTTTAAATACCATTATGACATAAAAATAAGTGTCTATGACTTAAGCATACAAATCAATGCTAACTAATACTGCTACAACTATACCTCCATCAATTTCTTTGGTACCTATGACATACAGTCACTATTGCAGCATATGCAATGATGTGGGACATTGCATGTCACATTTGACAGAATTCCTAACAGTGTAAAAAGCTCAGCAATGTACTTACTTTTCCTGTGCCTACGCAGTCATTATTACTATACCAAGGTGCCACACATCAGCACCCAACAGGTCACAGCTGTGACTATACATGTACCATTCAGTTACTACTATGTGTACTTCAGAGTCTGACAAAATGGAGGTTTCTCATTGGCTGCAAACATCCTAACAACCTTATGTTAATCTTTTATTACCATACATGAAGAGGTTAACGATATACTGTACAAGGTTTAAAACTGTTTAAAAACATGTTTCATTATTATACCAATAAGTCACTCCCAAGAATTGTGTTAATGGTCAGTCAGTTAATCACCCTGTAGAGACATGTGTCACTCGGCCACAGCACACCCCTAGAACATGATTAACAGACCATTAACATAACCCCTTGTCATGCCTTATTAATTAATTATAAAAAGGGTATCAGAAACTGAGCTTTCTGACCGGCTGCAAACAGTCTAACAGACTTCTATAAATCTTTTATTTACATACATACAGAGGTTAACCATTTCCTGAACAAGCTTTTAAACAGTTTAAAAACATTTTTATTATAATAGCAATAAGGCATTACTAACGGCAATGATAATAGTCAGTTAATCACCCTATCAGACATATGCCACTCGGCTACACCTCGTGCCACAGTACACCCCTTGAAGGTGATTAACAGACCATCAACATAACCCTGCATCATGCATTATTGCTTAATTGAATTTTAATAACCGTATAGCCCACAAGTCCCCGGACATCCCTTTTTCAGGGATGACCGGAAAGCAAACAGTAGATCAAATAGAACACAATTGTACATATACAAGCTGAGGGTATACAGTATGCTTCAGTTTACAAATACATCTGTGTGGTCATCTACACTTACAATTACAAAATGCTACCTAACTTTGTCTAACATTGGGTGCTCCACTGCCTACCTGACCCTCCTGGTGATGTCTTGTGTCATAGTAATACCAACAGCAATGCAAACAGAAGCACTAACAGTGGCACATATGGTAACAGAAGTGAAAATGAGATCATAAACGGCAACACACACAGTGACACAGATGACAATGGTCTGCCATGTGATGTGTTAAATGGAGGTTTGTAATTTCCTGCAAACAACCTAACAGCCTTATGTTAATCTTTTATTGACATGCATGATGAGGTAAACCATTTACTGAGCAAGGTTTAACACCGGGATGCACATTGGTTGTTGTTAGATGTAACTCTCACCCCATCACATGTGTAAAGCAGCAAAAGTATAGGAGACTGAGATGAGAGTTAGAACGCACGATCCCAATGCGCACCCCAATGCCGGTTGGTGGGGTGGGCGCGTGGGTCAAAGGGTGGTTTTCAACCCTAACAGCGAATTTCCTCACTTTTGTTGCTGTGGAACAACCCTAACTAATGCATTAAATGGAGTTTTTTGCCTCTAATTTCCCTTCTTTCTGAGAATGATAATGATAAATAGTGAATGTAATGCACTGGTAGGAGCCCTGCACTCCCACCACATGATGTCTTATGGCATACTAACAGGAACAGCAATTCAAACAGAAGCACTAACAGTGGCGCACAAGGTAACGCAAGTGCGAATGAGAACAGAAAGGGTAACAAACATGGTGGGGTAGACGGGAATGTTGTGCCACGTGATGTCTTGTCACATAGTAACATGGTGCCTGTAAATGGAAATATCAATGGGCATGGTGACGAAAAGTGAAACAGAAGAGAAACAGTACAGTACACACAAATGGCCAAAAAAGTTACAGATACATAGCGCAAATGAAAACACAAAGGATAACACACATGGTGGCACAGGCGTCAACGGTAGAGTATAAGCGGGTATGGAACCGCCAAGCAAGAAAGAGGCAACAGTAACATTAATGTAAGCGCAGGCTGGTTTCTTAAAGCAGCAAGTATAGGAGAATGGGGTGAGAGTTAGGACCCACGATCCCAATGCACACCCCAGTGCGGTTGGGGGTGGGCGGGGTCAAGGGGGGTTTTCAACCCTAACAGCAAATTTCCTCACTTTTTTCGCTGTGGAACAACCCTAACTAATGCATTAAATGGAGTTTTTTGCCTCTAATTGCCCTTCTTTTTGACAATAACGAGAAATAGTGAATGTAATGCAGTGGCGGGAGCACGAGGCCCTACGGGCCCTGCGCTCCCACCACATGATGTCTTGTGGCATACTAACAGGGACAGCAATGCAAAAGGAAATGCTAACAATGGGGCACATGGTAACACAAGTGCAAATAAGAACAGAAAGGGTAACGCACATGGTGGCATAGACCGGAACGGTCTGCCACGTGATGTGTTGTCACAGAGTAACATGGTGCCTGGAAACAGAAATGTCAATGGACATGGTGACGTAAAGTGAAACAGAAAGATATACAGTACTGTAGACAGAAATGGCAAAAAATAACAGAAACGCAAGCGCAAATGAAAATGCAAAGGATAACGCACATGGTGGCGCAGACGTCAATGGTAAGTGAAACAAGTATGGAACTGCAAGCAGAAAGGGCAACAGTAACAGTAATGTAAGTGCACAGGCTGGTTTTCCCCAAAACCTGCATAGAAAAAGACAGTGAGTACAAATAATGTATGCATAATAATAAGTATCGGCGCAGAAAATGAGAACTTGGAATACTAAAAATGTTATATCTCAGGAACCGTACGACGTAGAAAAAAAATTATAAAGTCATATTATTTACAACTGTCCTGGCTAATTTGATACTTAGGGGGCTAAGAATTTTTCCGACGAAAAGTCTGTATCTCTCACCGTTTCCGAGATACGGGCCCTGACAGGCTCGGCGAATGCCGTAATGTTATCCTATGGGAAAAAAAGAGAAGTTCAGAGTGTCATAACTTTGCCTCCCTGTAATATTTTTTCACCAAACCACTGAAAGGCACATCTGTGGGCTGTTGGCTGTCTTCCCTCCAAATTTCAGGAAAAAAGACCAAACCGTTATTTTGCAGCAGGGATCCAAAGGATTTCTGTAATGCGTCGGGCGCCGTAATGTTATCCTATGGGAAAAACTGTCAAATTTGGAGTGCCATAACTTTGCCACTGTGTAATATTTTTTCACCAAACCACTGAAAATCACATCTGTGAAATGTCAGCTCTGTTCCTTCCAAATTTCAGCCCAAAACTCCTAACGGTTGTTTTGCAGCGCTGTGCCAAAGAATCACTGTCACTTTCTGACAGATGGAAAACTACTGTCGCAATTTGCTAAAGCTTTCGCACAAAAGATCGACACTTTCATGAGCACAAAAGTAATTTGCGAAAGTACTTTTTCCAGAAATTTGAAAAACATATTTCTGGGGTGTTTTACCACAAAATAAAGACATGGCAAGCATCCTCAGGGCCCGACTAGGTGAATACAAAAAGAATTAGGTATCTAGATGGTCTCAAATTTAAATGCCAACCATTTTTCTGATCACCAACTGAAAACAAAATGGCCGATTTGCGAAAGTAACAGGCCCATTTGCGAAAGTAAAAATGCATTTGCGACACTGTCGAACTTTTTGTTTATTTTTCCCATTGACTTATAATGGGGAAACTGTTTTTTGAATAACTTTTGAACCGTTTAATATTTTTTCACCAAATCTTCCAAAGGCACATCGGGGACCCCAGCCACACATTCCCTGAAGATTTCAGGCTGGTTGCGCAAACCGTACGACCTGTAGGCGCGACCATAGAATTCCAGAAAAAGCGTAATTGCGTGCACAGATCACACTTAATAACTCCACAGCTGTATATCTGACTGGTACAAAACTTGGCAGATCCCAAGGCCTATGGTTCTTTATCATGTATTCCAAATTTCAGGAAAATCCATTAAACGGTTACAAAGTTATTAAGGTGCAAAGATTTGGGGTTTAACATAGAAATGGCTCCTCAACCCTAACTATGGTAGCACTACCGTGCTACCATAATATAGATAGATAGACAAATAGATAGATAGATAGATAGATAGATAGATAGATAGATAGATAGATAGATAGATAGATAGAATAGATAGATAGATATAGCTAGTGATAGCGATAGCTATAGTGATAGCTAGCGATAGCGATAGCTATAGCGATAGCTAGCTATAGCGATAGCTATAGCGATAGTGATAGCGAAAGCGATAGCTAGCAATAGCGATAGCTATCGAGAGAGATTGAGAGAGCGAGAGAGATAGCAAAAACAAAACATGTTTAATGCATCAGCTAGTGTTGTTCCACAGTGAAAAAAGTGAGGAAATTCAGTGTTAGGGTTGAAAGCCCCTTGCCCCCAGCCGCCCCACCAAATGGCATGGGGCATACTTTGGGGTCATTGGCTAACTCTCACCCATCTCATGTGTAAGCAAGTTGAGGTAAAGGAGGATGGGTGAGAGTTGGACAGACGACAGCAATACACACCCCGATGCTGTTTGGGTGGGGCAGGCTGGGGGATTCAAGGGGGGTTTTCAACTCTTACACCAAATTTCTTCACTTTTGTCACTGTGGAACAACCCTAACTGATGCATTAAATGGTGTTTTTTGACATGAATTTCCCTTCTTTTTGAGAATGAGGACTATAAATAGTGAATAGAATGCCATGGTGGGAACACAGACCCTTCAGACCTATTGCTCTCACCATGTGATGTCTTGTGACATAGTAATGGTAACTGCAATTTAAATGCAAGCACTAACAGTTACGCTCATGGTGACACAAATGGAAATGATAATGCAGAGTTAATAGAAATGCAAGCGCAAATTGACACCAAAGCAAACAGTGATGCAAATGGTGACACAAGCACACACAGAAATGCAAGTGCTAATGTGCACAGTCATGGTACTGTTATTGTAAAAGCAAATGTCAACTGTTACAGGAACAATAACGCCAAAGAAAGAAACTGAAAGGCAAGCGCAAGCACTTACGGAAATGCAAAGAGTAACATGCATGGTCACGGTATCGCAATTGCAAATGCAAATGGTAACAGTAACAGCAAAAATAATGCAAAAGGAAACAGAAACATGAACACAAACGCATACAGAAATGCAAACTGTTACATGCATAGTCACAGTACCACAATTGTAAATGTAAATGGTAACGGTAACAGCAACAATAATGACAAAGGAAACAGAAATGCAAACGCAAGCATGTACGGAAATGCAAACCGTAACACACATGGTCACAGTGCTGCAATTGTGAACACTAATGGTAATGGGACATCAACAATAACACCAAAGGAAACAGGCATAGTGCGAAATTGTGTGGAAATGCAAACCATAACATGCGTGGTCATGGTGCCATGATTGGAATGCATAATGGTAATGGAACAGCAACAATAATGCCAATGGAAACAGAAACGCAAATGCAAGTACATGTGGAAATGCAAACCATAACGTGCGCGATCATGGTACTGCAATTGGAAATGCAAATGGTAATGGAAACAGCAACAATAACGCCAATGGAAACAGAAACGCAAATGCAAACACAAGCATGTATGGAAATGCAAACCATAATGTGCATGGGCATGAGAACGCAATTGGAAATGCAAATGGTAACGGTAACAACAACCATGATGCAAAACGAAAGACAAATGCAAACACAAATGGAACAGAAGCCACAAATGCAAATGGTAATGCACATGGTGACGCAAACTGAAACACAAACAGAAACAGTACTGTAGACACAAATAGTAAAAGTAATGCAAACACAAGCGCAAATGAAAACGCAAAGGGTAATGCACACGTTGGCGTGCACGGGAATGGTATTGCAAACAGGTACGGAACCACAAGCAGAAATGATAAGGGTAACAGTAATGTAAGCACACACCCTAATTTTCCTTAACAGCTGCATAGAGAAACACAGTGAGTACAAAGAATGTATGCATAATAATGTGGCTCCGAGCAGAAAATGAGGAGTTGGAATACTAATATCTCAGGAACTGTATGATGTAGAAAAAAGTTTGAATTTCGTATGAATTATGACTTTCCTGGATAGTTCTGTAATTAGATCCCATTTGGGGGGGCTAAGCATTTTTCTTGATGAAAAGTCCATATCTCACACCATTTCCGAGATACGGGTCCCGAAAGGCACGGCAGACACCATAATGTTATCCTATGGGAAAAAGAGTGAAGTTTGGAGTGCTGTAACTTTGCCGCCCTGTAATATTTTTTCACCAAACAACCAAAATTCACATCTGTGTGATGTTGGCTTTCGTCCCTCCAAATTTCAGCCCAAATGACCAAACCATTATATTGCAACAGGGTGGCAAAGAATTCCTGTCATGCAGAGGATGCCGCAATGTTAGTCTATGGGAAAAAATGTCAATTTTGGAGTGCTGTAACTTTGCATTCCTGCAATATGTTTTCACCAAACCACCAAATGCCACATCTGTCACATGTTGGCTTTCCTCCTTTCAAATTTTGCAGCAGGGTGGCAGAAAATTCCTGTCATTTTGGCCATAGTGTTGAAAAGTAGTGTCGTGATTTGCGCGCCTTTCACAAAAATTTGCTACAGTGTCTCAAGTGTGACACTACTTTTCCCACAAATTTGAAAAACATATTTCTCGGGTGTTTAACCCCAAAATAAAGACATGGCTAGAATCCTCAGGGCTTGACTAGGTAAACACAAAAAGAATTATGTACCTAGATGGTCCCAATTTTAAATGCCAAACATTTCTGTGATCAGTAACTGAAAACAAAATGACAGATTTGCCACACTACTAGGGCTATTTGTGACACTAAAAAGTGCATTTGCAACACTGTCGAACTTTTTGTTAACTTTTACGATTAACTATAATGGGAAAATTGTTTTTTGAATAACTTTTGAACTGTTCAATATGTTTTCACAATATCTTCAAAAAGCACATCAGGGACCCTGGCTGCAAGTCCCTTGAAGTTTTTAGACTGGTCACATAAACCATGTGACCTGTAAGTGCGAGCAAAGAATGTGCAAAAGAAGTAATTGCATGCCAGAATGTTGCTTAATAACTCCACAGCCGTATATCTGACCAGTACACAAGTTGGCATATCTAAAGATCTATGGTTATGCCCCATGCCTGCCAAATTTCAGCTATATATGTAAAACAGTGGCAAAGTTATTAAGGTGCAAAGTTTCACCATTTAACCTTAAATGAGGTACGCAACTCTAACTATGGTAGCACAAATTGTAATTGATTGGATACTAGCCTATGTGTTTATAATATTTTACATGTTATTCATTCTTTTGAACAGAAAAAAGTATATTAAGGTGTTTTGGAATCTATTACAGAACAAAAACATGGAGGAGTTCTCTTGGTATCGTCCTGTGTCTCTTCCAACTGGCAACACAACCTGGCTGATCCATCTGGAAACTTACTTTCCAAATGGATTCAATCATGGGCATTTTAAATGAGCCCAGGAAAATGCTAAAATGCAGGAATTACTATATTTGAATATTTTTTTTGTTCAGTGAAATACACAAGTGTTTTCTGTTTATTTATTACCATGAAATATTTTTACAGAGTTTCCTTTGTTCTGTGTATGAAAACTACAATGATGTAGGTGTCAGTGACTGGAGACATGTACACACAGGGAAACAAGTGCAACATTCTCTAAACAACTCACTTTTTAAAATATTACCAATTTAATAATGCCAAAAATGCCATGTTTTGTTATTCATCTTTAAAAATATAATCCCAGTGCCCTCTTAGCTGTACATAGGTTTAAAAAGGCTGAAACTGTAGAATTCAATTAGTAACTACATTCAGCAGCTATATATGCAAATGTCCTCACCTTAAGCATGTAATGAGTTATTTTATCAGATACACAGACTTCTTTGTGGATTCATGGCACTGTAAAAAATAAAAATAAATAACCAACTATTTATTAGTCAATGGCTTGTGTGTGCCCAATGCAAGGTGAATTAAGGAATATTGTATTAACACAGAGGTCCAATGGTTCCCTGATTTATACTGCCTAATAATTTGTACTTTTAATTTAATTACACAGATTACCTGCATCAACTATACTAGAAAAATATGCTTGCACTTGCTACCTGCAATTTATATTTTCTCAAGTAATGAAACCTTTTTAGATTATAGGATGGATAAAAAAAAGTCAAGAACGAAAGGGGCAGAACATGTTAAAAAAATGTAGTGTCTTTAATATTTATGTAAAGTAACCTCCAGTAGCTTCAGTGGGAACACAGTCCACAGAATAGGTTAAGCAGGAATGGGGGGGGTGCTCGGAGGGCTTTAAATAATAATTATTACCTGGGTTTATGTATACATATCCAGATCATAAAGTATATGAGAGAGAGAGAGAGAGAGAGAGAGAGATGACCAAGCACCTATGTATAGCACTGCATATCACCCATACAGTACATGGTGATTCATAGTGGTTTAGGTTGAAAATATGTCAGTTATTCTTATGAGCAATTAGCTCTGAAAACAAGACCCTATCTAAGATATTCACTATGCTGTATACATTTTTACCTATTATATTGGCAGTCTATATTAGTATATGACTGTGTCTTTTATATATTTTTGTTAACTCATTTTTCTACTACACTGAGGCATTCTAAAAACTACATTCACCTTTTGAATGCACGCACTCCATAACAAAAAAAATCCATGCTAAATGCTGCTTCTTTTTCAAAAAATTTCTAATTATGTGTGTTTACAATTATGTTCTGACTTGTGCATGGGGCCTCACTAAATAACAAAGCATGTTTAAACTGTCTGTAAAATCAGCATTATCTTTTCTGGCTAGGAAGAATCTCATTCCTGCATGTTTGCATTGCTCATTTTTTTTTTTTACATAATATGAGACTGGTGGCTTTATGCTAATATTAATACCTGCTGTCTTCCAGTATTCCCTTGTGCTGCTAAGATTTTTATACCATTGGGAACGACTTCAGTTAAAGTAAATAAATTAAATGCTCCCCACTTGTCATAAACCTGATTTCGTCTACCAGCTAACATCCTACCTATGCCACAATAAGCATTTATGAAGTCTATCAGGAGTGGTTTCCTTCATAAAATGTTTTACACTTTCCACAACAATTTAAATAAATTATTAACCTCACTGTAAGACAGCATAACAACTCTATCTTCTTGATTTGCAGATGACTGTATCACAATGTAAAAATTAATAAAAATCAGGGCAGAAAGGCAATTTCCATACTAGAGACCAAGCTTTTGGGCACTTCAGAAGACAATGGTAAGCTTGCAGCTACAGAATCACCAAAATACAGCTACTACACTTCATGTTTGTCAGCCAAGTGGTTTCTGAAGTTTGACAAATAACACAACATTGCTTATAAAAAAATACCTCGCATGTGTCACGTAACAGTCACATGCAGACAAGATATAGGTATACAAAACCACTGCTTTCTAGGCTCAGAGCTCTTAACACTTACATCTCCTGGACTACATTTAGTGCTAGGGGAGATGATGAAGACTGCACTGGAATACTCACGACATGCAGGGACCATACTGTTTGGCTCTGTTCACAACAAAAGGCATGATGTAAGTTCTATGCACAGTACAGTTCCTCAGCTAATGCACTGCTCATTATAAATAGGTTTGCCTCCTAAAAAGGCAGAGTCAATTGTACCTGGCCCTGAACAATGGAGTGGATGTAGGCAAGGGAAAAGAGGCAGGAAAGGTGGGAGGGGTTGGGGGCTGGGGAGCTGAGCTGAGGACAGGCCAATCAAGGAGAGAGATGGGCAAGGGGACTTTGGAAGGGTGGAGCCTCATGACATCACACAAAGAGAGGGGAAGTTGATTGGGTAAGGGAAGTGGGAAAGAGTTGAGCAAAAGGGGGTTTAAAAGAGGCAGGTAAAACAGAGGAAGCTAACAATTTTGCTTCAGTAAAATTTCTTTACATGAAAGCCCATAAGTTGGCAATTACACTTATATAGCACATCAGTGTGGCAACTGACTTAAATTTTTCTTTAGCTTTTTGAGCCAATAAGAGACATTTTCAGTAACTTGTTGATCTAGGTAGGGTGTGTGGATAACTATGGTGATTTGGTTGGTGAGTCGGTTGTTTTGCTGCAGGGGGTAAGTAAAAGAATACATATATAATATATATGTCATTGGTGGGCTATGCAACAGTAACACTGGTTGCAGGGTTTTTTTCATATTGCATAAAGATAATGAATGAAGGCATTGAGGTGAAGTAGTTTTGGTGTAGTATTAATGGCGTGTGTTGGGGGTGAGAACAGTTTTAAAATGTATGTTTGATCTGAAATAGGAGTCACGATCGACATGGTTGCTAAGGGTTTTTTAGTTCATCCGGGGCTGTCCAGCAGAGCTTTAGTCAGGAATACCATTGGGTTAGAAGGAGGTGACTATGATCTGCATTGTGCTCAAGCATAGTAATACGGTGGCCAGAGGTTTGGGAATGCAAGCCGCAGGGCAGGAATGTAAGGCGAGGGTGCTGGTAGCAGCACTGTGCCTACAACAGCAGGGAGAGTAGGTATGTTAAGCTCACACAAGGATTGTTAGGACCCCTGAAATGGCTGGCAGGAGAGTGGGTTGAATAGCTGCCCATGGGGTAGGGGGTGTGATTTGGGAAGCCTAGCAGGATCCGGATTTTAGGGGCTACAACCACTGAGAGATGCAAGCATGGCTGTGTGGGTTGTGGTGGCAGTAGTTCAGGTGCTCAAACCCTCAGTGAGCGCTTGAGAAGAGGGTAGAGGTATAGTTGGTTTCTGTGAGAGAAGAGGCCTAGAAGCAGATCATCGGATGGGTGTATTGGTGCAGGAGAAGAGGGCCCAGGTCTGAACTGAAGCTTGTAGCTTACTGTTTAGAGTGAAACAGGCTCCCGCACAGAGCTGTAGGTGCAAGTCCTAGAGGGTGAAAGACAGTGGTGCAAAGAGTAGTAGATGCTGGATTTAGGGCATGCCGACTGCTCTGGGGACTCCAGGAGACAAGGAGATTTACAAGTGTCCATATGGGAGGCTGCATTAAAAAAGAAAAAAAAAACTCGATTAGGGACTTACATATCTTTCCACCGGAGCCTAATGGGTGCAGCAGTTCTGGGAGGTTGCCAGCCCTTTGACCCACCAAGTGAGGGTAGGAGGGAACCAGAGGCCCGACTGCCAGTTGCTGACTAGACGTGGGCCACCAGGCGGGTGAGCTGTGGTTTGGTGGATGCCATTTTGAAGAGGGCAGGTGACCATGAGGTGGCCGCCTTCTTAGATAAAGGGAGACCTAGCTCACGGCAGGAGATGAGAATTGAGATTCAGGAGGGGAACTGATTAAAGGATACTGTGGAGACAATGCCGCAGTGGATGGAGCAGTAGACATTGGTATGAAGGGGGCAGGGTTCAAGCCTTGCTGGGAAAAATGTTTTGTTTTGGCAGTCTGACATTGGTAAGGGAGAATATTATTAAAGCGCCAACACATCGGGAGAATAGGTACTAGGATGTATAATGATAGTGGGTTTAAACAGGGAAAAGTGTTGCTTGCAATACATTGGGAGAATAGATTCTAGGCCTGTGATGCTATCTGGTAATAGCAAGTGATACAATTGACATGGTGCCACACATAGCCAAGGGCACGGAAGAATGAAGAAAACAAGCATCAAAATAAAAAAGGGGGGGCAGGGAGGAACATGCATAAGACATAAACACTAGATGTTTCATGTAAAGGCAGCAGGAGGAGAATGTCCATGGGGGTTAGGCCATGATCCCTGGCTCGGCCACTATTTTAGAAATGTTGTCAGCCCACATGGCAGCCACCATTTTAAGACGGCATGTGGCTGGGGGGGAGGTTGCAACTGGGATGGGGCAGGACTAGGCCGTAGGAACTATAATATAATCATTCAAAAAATATATATAGATACTATAATACTATGCAAAACTGCCATAAATTGAGGAGGGGAGATCAACATGGTACAGTGGTATATGGTAGGTTGTCAGAATTTGGTTAAT
Source organism: Neoceratodus forsteri (assembly GCA_016271365.2). Taxonomy (NCBI): domain Eukaryota; kingdom Metazoa; phylum Chordata; order Ceratodontiformes; family Ceratodontidae; genus Neoceratodus; species Neoceratodus forsteri. The sequence goes on along the minus strand of CM028135.1, from coordinate 564,308,507 downwards.
TGGTACGAGGTGGGAGACAGGAAGGTACCAAGGGTTAATGTTTTGTTAAAGTCTCGCTGAGGCACCTGAATAGTACAGGACCTATGGCAGCCCACGGGGTGGGGGAGGTAATTAAAAAAAAAAAAAAAAAAGGGGGAAATAGGAAGGGGGGAACGGAGTTTTTGACCAGTGAACCATTTGGACTGCAGGGAGCCACCTTGCAATACTTAAAAAAAAGTCAAACAAAACAGAAGACAGTTTATTTAGGAATTGCATCGGGGACAGGGTAGGAGCATTAAAAAAAAACAAGGGGGAAGGGTTTTGGGGAGGGACATTTGAAGGAGAAAGTCTGATGTTTAAAAATTAACAGTTTCTGCTTAATTTCAGCATCAAGTGGCAGAGCTGCACAGCATGGCGCCCAAGGAAGGACCACCATTGAAGAGGAAGATTGCAGAGTCATTAGGGATTATGGTGGTGAGGGGGCTACCAAGGCCCTGGCTGAGCATGGAGGAATGCCAGAGGGGGCCAGGGAGGAAAGGGTGCTGAAAAATGGGGCTCATTGGGGAGGTGGCAGAGGGGCGCTAAATGCTTATACAGCCAGGGGGCAGCAGGCCCGGGCCACCACCGACACTAGTCACAGAACGAGTGCCCTGGGCTGCCCTAACACCCCAACCACCCCTCTGACTCCACAGGCCTCCATAGAGGTGACAGTGCTTTCCTGCTCCCACATCAACCCCCAGTCCAATGGGCAGTGGCCATCAATGAACCCACTAGCTCAAGCATGGGCAGGGCTGTCCCCACAACACAGGAAGGAGGGTCCACAGATCAGAGGGTACTTTTACATGGTGTGGGGAATGGTTGGTAAGCAGCTGGGTGGAGAATCGGGGGGGGTCAGATTCCAGAGTAGCGAAGAAGGGAATTAAGCCTGAGAAAAGTATAGAGCCAGGAATGAGTCTGGCTTGGGGAAGGGAGGACTAGAAACCTCCATATGTCTGATGTTCCTTTTACAGTTTTGTACCTGAGCTTATAATTGAAGGTTACCATGCTTCTCATGGGTTGCTGAACCCGAATACAGTCAGTGTCCACGTAAGAAAGTTTTATTTCATGTTATGCTACTAAAAGTAAGATAGGGCAATCAACACAGAGCATCTTTCCCAAGGCGGTCATTTCAACATTAAGCACTGTATAGTTTCTATGCAAATGGAAACCAGACAGATTCATGACAAGATTTGCTCCCATGGCTCACTCACATAGGAATCTGACCCGGTTTACAAAAGGTATGGATATGTGAGTGGGGAGGGGAGGTGAGATGGAACAGTGGAAGTGCAAAGGTGTCTGGTGGCCTGCAGACATTAGTCAAAAGGAATGGTTGGGCAGCATGACAGAGGCCCATCAGGATAGATGCAAGGGGGTTGTTAAGCAGGGTGGTGGGTTTCAGTCCACAGGTCTGGAGAAAACCAGCAACCAAAATAAATAAACGAATAAATGGTGGTTAGCTGGGTACCTTTGAAACCACTCAGGAAACAAACAATAATGGACAATAATCCTTTCAATGTGAAAGGGGAGGTAGGCACAGGGAAGAATGACAAACAATGTCCAGGGGAGGTGTCAGAAGCTAGGGGCCCCCCGGGCACCAGGTAAATGGGTGGTCTGAAGCAACAGATCAAGTTTAAAAAAAAAAAAAGGGATCCTTTATTTACTCCTTAGACAGAACTGCCAGGGGGCTGATGGGCCCACCAAAATAAAAGCAACTATCACTATGATTTCCATTGCACTTGAACATTGCAAAAGCGACCCGGTGCATCTGGCAGATTAGCGGAATGACTTTAGTTACCCTTCCCATGGCCAGGCTAGACCATGTCAAGTTATCAGTTAACAAATAATGGGGGGGCTACTGCTGGGGGTGTCAAAGCCATTAAGGCTCACTCAGATGGGATATTGTGACTGGTAAAGGCTTTGTGGGCATACGCCGCAGAGCACAGCTTTAGGGCTTGTTTCAGCCTCTGTTGATGATGCTTCATTGTCTCCCACCAACCCGTCAAAAAGGGGAGAGGGTTTTGGGGGGGCTTGGATGATCTGCCAAAGGTGGATGGCAGTAGGTGTCCAGTAGAAGGCTAGCAGACTGCCAAAGGTGGATGGCAGAGGGGAAAAAGGAGGTGGAGGGGTGGGGGGAATGACAAAGGAATAGGTGGACAAGAAGAAACGACTGAAGGAGGAAAAAGCAGTCTCAGTCTACACCTTTACCTACAGGAAACAGAGGAGAGGATGGCACCCAGGTTTTCACCTGGAAAAAGGGGAAGAAGAGAAAGAAAGAAGAGATTGGATAGCTTGCTCCTGTGGTTTTGGCCCAGTGGGCCACCTTGAGACATATACCCTGTGTTAGCCACATTCCCTCACAGTCCAAAGGGAACTGAGTGCTAGGCACTATGTCCTGGGTATAATAGGTTAGGTGCAAAGTAGCAGAAGGGTATAAAAGAAGGGAAAATGCCAAAACATTTGGCAGGGGCAGGTCAATCATTTACAGTTGAGTTTCATGGAATATGAAAAGGAAATGGGATACAGACTTTTAGCAGAGCATAATTATGGTAATAGTCAATTGACGACAAACAATGAGTAAGGGGGTTTTAGGGAGTAACACAAGGACCAACAATCCCCTCTTGGGGTGCGATCATATGGTATCTATGATCGGAGTTAAGGAAATCAGCCAGACACAGGAAATAGGAAGGGGCAGCACCACAGTGTAAATTTCATGTTGCCTGCCAGGCCTGGCAGTGGATGGTCAGAGGGTTTCTGTTGGGTAACAGGGGAATGGGGACTCAGGCCATGTAACCCTGGGAAAAGGACACTTGAGTATACAGCAGCCAGCTGCTGCCCACAGTGAAGAAGGGTGGGGGACCCATGGGCCCGGCCCTTCCTGACAAAGTCAGAGGCTACAGTTATATCAGGGGGAGCAGTTCAACAAGGAACAGCCAGGGACATGGGACATGGCTAAGTCATGGGCTCCTAGTACCGACAGCGAAGAAAATAATTCATATCCAAGGGGAGGTCCTGACAGTAACTCCTTTCTCCCCATATGGAGGAAGTAAGGACAGAGGTCACTGTGAAAAAGGGGGGAGGGCAGGAGAGGAGAATAAGCACAAAAAATATAGATAGATAGATAGATAGATAGATAGATAGATAGATAGATAGAGCCCAGAGGGGCTGGTATTTACTCTAAAGGGGGTATGGCAAAGAGAAATGGAGACATTGACCCACAAGGTGGAAGAGGGGGTCAAATTGACCTGCAGGGGAAGTTTTAGTATGCAAAGTGGACAGACAGGACCTGAGTAAAATCTACCAGGAAAGGAGTATTGGGATGCCTGAGGCATGGGGGCAGTTGTGCCCTTTCAGGAGGTGATAATAAAAAAAAAAAGGAAGAGAGATGCCCACCATCCATTGCAAGCTGGAGGTGGGCTAGTGGAAAAAGAAAGGTGTAGGTGCGCAGGAGATGGGCAGACTGCTGAAGGTGGACAGCAGGTCTGCTGGGACTGCTGAAGGTGGATGGCAGAGAAGAAGGGGTACAGAAAACAGAGAGGAGGAGGAGAAGAGGGTGAGAGAATTTGACTGAGGGTCACAGAACAACACCAGAAAGATGAGTGGTATGGGTGTACATGCATACCCAACAAGAGAGAAGAAAATAAAGAAAGCATCCCCCAGATGTATGTCTGGGGGTCAAGAAGAGAAAACAAAAATGAAAATGTGGTTATGAATATTGTGGACCCCCCAGCTTTAAGTTGGGGGACAAGATAGGCAAACAATGAAGAAAATGTGGTTTATGAAAATTGTGTATAGTAATGATAATAAGCAATATTTTGTAAAAATATGATGATGAAAATATCGTGGAAGTGAACATTTGGAAGGGAATATAATAAATGAATTGGAAACTGAGCATCCACACAATTGGGAGTCTGTTTCGTTGGACAGGGCTCTAGGGACAATAACATTATTGAACTTAGTATTGCCTTTGCAGTTAACTTTACTGCCCTCTTACACACTTACCCAGCCTTGAATATAATACTTGACATGATGTCACTGTTCTACTTAATTACTTACAGTTGCAATTACAGGTGCCACACAAATTATGTGTTTTCCCCGTCACATAAACAGATATGGTTAACTGCCACTTTCTTTGTCAGAACCCCGGGGTACACATTTACTTGCGAAGATAGGCTGTGGCACTACACACTTACACTACGTAGTGCTGGCTATTGTAAGGCAAAACATTTTTTAATAAGTTCCATCTATACTGTGACTGCAAAAATTCATGTGACGATCTTGCAACAAATGCCACATGGTACACATAGTAACTGTGCAGTTCTGTGCTGTGACGTACCCATAAATGCCACAGAAATATTCAAAACCCACAATGAGACAACAGTGTAGAATTCACTGTAATACACATGACACTTCAGAAATCAAAAGTAAGTAAAAACAGTACATAACGCAGAACAAACTGCTATGTACTTTTTATTTATATATATATATATATATTAGAGGCAAAAAACTCAGTTTAATGCATTAGTTGGGGTTGTTCCACAGTGACAAAAGTGAGGAATTAAGCTGTTGGGGTTGAAAACCCCTTGGACCCCGCCCACCCCCAACCCGGCATTGGGAGTGCGCATTGGGATCGTCAGGCCTAACTCTCACCCCATGACATGTGTAAAGCAGCAGAGGTATAGGAGAATGGGGTGGAGTTGGGACCCGATCAATGCACCAATCCCAGGTGAAATAAAGCGAAAGTATTGAGGTTTCAGTCACTGGGGCTGTAACATGCGTTAAACGAGTTTTACCCTCTAATTCTCTTTTGAGATGATACTTGACAAATAGTAGATGTAATGCAGTAGGCGGGGCCAGCAGGGCCAAGGGCCCCACGCTCCTGATTGATGTGTAATACTAACAAGACAACAAGCATAGGCAAATGCTAACAGTGGCGCACATGGTAACACAAGCGAATGAGAACAGAAAGAGTAGCACATGGTGGCATAGACGGGAATGGTCTGCCACGTGATGTGTTGTCACATAGTAACATGGTGCCTGCAAACAGAAATGTCAATGGGCATGGTGATGTAAAGTGAAACAGTAAGATAAACAGTACTGTAGACAGAAATGGCAAAAATAACAGAAAGCATAGCGCAAATGAAAGCGCAAAGGATAACGCACATGGTGGCGCAGGCGTCAATGGTAGAGGTAAACGGGTACGGATCCATAATGGAAAGGGCAACAGTAACAGTAATGTGCGCACAGGCTGGTTTCCCCAAAACCTGCATTGAGAAAGACAGTGAGTACAAATAATGTATGCAAAATAATGAGTATCGGCACAGAAAATGAGATCTTGGAATACTAAATACAGTATATCTCAGGAACCATACGAGGTAGAAAAAAATTTTAAAAGTCATATTATTTACAACTGTCCTGGCTAATTTGGATCTTAGCCCCATTATGGGGTGACCCATATGTATAGGTATAGGTATAGTATAGGTGACCATTATGGGGCTAAGAAATTTCGACGAAAAGTCCATATCTACTTACCGTTTCAAGAATCACGGGCCTGAAAGAGCGCAACGACATGTAATGTTATCCTATAGGAAAAAAAGAAAAGTTTGGAGCACCATAACTTTGCCTCCCTGTAATCTTTTTTCCCCAACTACTGAAAGACACATCTGTGGGCTGTTGGCTGTCTTCCCTCCAAATTTCAGGAAAAAAGACCAAACCGTTATTTTGCAGCAGGGCTCCAAATGATTTCTGTTAAGTGTCGGGCGCCGTAATGTTATCCTATGGGAAAACCGTCAATTTTGTAGTGCCGTAACTTTGCCGCCATGTGATATTTTTTCACCAAACTACTGAAAGGCACATCTGTGTACTGTTGGCTGTCTTCCCTCAAATTTTGGGAAAAAGACCAAACCGTTATTTTGCAGCAGGGTGCCAAAGTTCCTGTAATGCTTGGGCGCCGTAATGTTATCCTATGGAAAAACTGTCAACTTTGAGTGCCATAACTTTGCCGCCATGTAATATTTTTTCAATACAACACTGAAAGGCACATCTGTGAGATATCGGCTGCGTTCCTTCAAATTTCAGCCCAAAACTCCCAACGGTTATTTTGCAGTGCAGTGCCAAAGAATTGCTGTCATTTTCCCACAGACTAGGAAATTACTACGCAATTTGAAAGCTTTGTAAAAATTTGCGAGACACTTTGAGCACGAAGTAATTATGAAAGTACTTTTCCAGAAATTTGAAAAACATATTTCTGGGGTGTTTTCCACAAAATAAAGACATGGCAAGCATCCTCAGGGCCCGACTAGGTGTATACAAAAAAAATTAGGTTGCTAAAGGGTCCCAAATTTAAATGCCAACCATTTTTATGATCACAAACTGAAAACAAAATGGCCAATTTGCAAAAGTAACAGGCCCATTTGCGAAAGTAAAAATGCATTTGCGAAAGTGTTGAACTTTTTGTTAACTTTTCCCATTGACTTATAATGGGAAACTGTTTTTTGAATAACTTTTGAACCGTTTAATATTTTTCATGAAATCTTTGAAAGGCACATCGGGGACCCCGGCTGCATGTTCCCTGAAGATTTTGGGCCGGTCACGCAAACCGTACGACCTGTAGGCGCGACCACAGAATTCCAGAAAAGCGTAAACGCAGTACAGATCACACTTAATAACTCCGCAGCCGTATATCCGACCAGTATGAAACTTGGCAGATCCCAAGGCCCATGGTTCTTGATCATAAATTCTAAATTTCAGGCAAATCCATAAAACAGTTGCAAAGTTATTAAGGTGCAAAGTTTTGGGGTTTAACATAGAAATGGCTCCTCAACCCTAACTATGGTAGCACTACCGTGCTACCATAATATATATATTTTCCAACTGTGCAAAACAAACATTTCAAATAATACATTATGTCTCACAATCAATGGTTTCTTGCAATGCATCATTGGAGTTACACATTTGTATGAATTTATAATCTGTAAAGGGGGAAAAGAGAACTCACATACCTGAACACAGAAATCACAATATAAATTTTTCACAAATCCAGTAGTAATAGTAGAAATGAGTAGCAGGTCACTTCAAAAGACAGAATGATCTTGCTATAAGTCTATCTGCCCTCTTTATATCTTTTATCTATGCTTGCAAACACTGAGAGCATAAACTATGGTTTTAACCAATTGTAAACAAACTACAGGTGTTATAAAGTGATGTATGATATGACATCATTTCTTTCCATACAGCTTTATCAGACATTCTGTCTGTGCCTTTAACAAGATTACCTCCTGGCAATTAAAATAAACAATAACAAAAAACCTTTGAACAAGATTCCGATAACATCTAATAACATCTGTGAAACAAAGAGGTTGCCCAATTAAAGGACAGACCCCATTGTCCAAGGACCGACAAGATTGGTGGAAGCTTTGCAAGGGACTGGGGAAGGGGGTTGGGGAGGTGAAGGGGGTGGGGAGATGGGGTCACTGAAAGGAGGGGAACCTCGTGAGGTCACAAAGAAGGCGGAGAGAAGAGGTGTGGGGGAATGGGTGGTGGCAATCAAGGAGTGGGTGCAAGGAGCAAGGTGCAGGACCAAAACAAGGTCCTGATAAGGGGCAGCACAAGGGCAGGAGCTCACAGATTGCTCCAAGAATCTCCCATCCACCCTCTCTATAGGAAGTAGCAGGTGAGGCACTGTGGTAGGTGGAGCATAGTGAGCCACTGTGGTAGGTGGAACACAGTGGGAGGTGCTACAGAGGACTGCCGCAGGTGGACGGCAGGAGAGAAGTGGGGAGAAAAGGATAGAAAAAGGGGGAGGTGGACAGGAAAGAAAGGAGGAGTTTAAAAGAAGGAACATGAAAAAGGACACAGGGTGATAGAATAGGAGCAGAGGCATGGTACATATGCTCATTCCCCTGGACAACAGAAGAGGTAGAGACTGAGCCCCCCATGATGTACATCTGGGAGGCAGAAGGAAAGAAATGAGATGGAGGAATTTAACAGAAGATGAGCAGGAGTGTTAGGTATATGATGTATATATGTAGATGGGTATGATTTGAATGATTGTGTAAAAAGAAAAGGGAATTGAACAGTTATTGTAAATATGGAAATTGGAAAATTAGTAAATTGATTGCCTAACTGAGCAACCACACACAATCTTGTCTGTGTCATTATTTGGAAGGGATCTGGGGACAATGACAAGAACCTGTCTATTACAGCAGTTAACTATCTTTGAAGTCCTGTTCTAAAGCCTTAGCAATTGCCTGTGAAATGCACATCACACTATAACTTTGGAGCCTACGGCAGTACATTTCACTATGAAATTATAGTGTCAGGTGTGTGATTTGATTTTTCAAACTTATCTTTTAAATGTCATCACTGTTACTGCTGAGAAATTGCAGTGTTTACTTCTGATATATATTCTAACAAAAACATACTGTTCACAGTCTTCCCCCAATCCTATGGTTTCTGAACCATCCCTTTTGCAATTGAGAAATTGAGGAAAGAACGCTTCTAAAAGACTTATGCCTTAAGGGCATTTAAGGTGACAATGGGCGCTAGAAAGGTGACAGAACTGCAGACAGCTAGAACTAATGACATGTCTAAGAAACAGGAAAAGCATTGTTTTACCTTGGAAAGCCATGTGCACAACATTGAACTTAGGACTGACATAGCACATAACAAAGGCATAGGGCAACTATTAAAGCACCTAGCATCCTTTGAACTGTTTTGCTTCACATTAAATGACATTGTTTTAAAATATCACTGAGGTGCCAATGACATCTACCTTCTCTGATCCTACATTCCATGCACTGCCACAGGAAATACTGCTTTAGTCAGTGGAAAAAATCATTGTATTTAACAGAACTGGACAGTAAATGGGATACTACTAACCATGATTTCCAGAGGTAACACCTGTTGTCCAAATGCATGATCAACTCTAAAAATAAGATACACTCTTCTCTATCTTTTGAAAACACAAATATGATAACAATAATACAACAATCCAGCACCACAGTCCCACACTGTGTATCCATCACACCATAACACCCTAAACTCATCCAGATACTCAAATTTGCTTGAAGTTATAGGCATTGTGAGACATAAATTTCATCATAAAAAACAGGATCCACATCTGGATCATGAGTCAAGTCAAGTCAAGTCAAGTTTATTTATAAAGCGCCTTTCAAAATCAAGGCGCTGTACAACAATAAATAAAACAAAAACAGAAAATCCAAACATTAACAACCATAACTATAAAGAATAAGCCAAAGTAAAAAGATGTGTTTTTAAAGCAATTTTAAAACTGTCGTCGGTCGGGCATTCTCTTAACCAGTGAGGTAGAGAATTCCACAGGGTTGGAGCTGAAAAGGCAAAAGCACAAGATCCCGATAACTTCAAATGAACCCTGGGAATCTCTAGCAATCCCTCACTGGCGGAGCGGAGAGGATGGAGGGGGCAATAAGGAACCAGAAGATCTTTCAGGTAACTGGGTCCCTGATCATGTAGGGCTTTAAAGGTTAATAAACCAACCTTAAAGATAATCCGCCACCGAACAGGCAGCCAGTGCAGTTCGCGAAGCACAGGCGTAATATGACTGGTTCTTAAAGTCCCAGTCAAAAGCCTGGCTGCAGCATTCTGCACCAGCTGAAGGCGGCGGATATCAACCCCTGGTAGCCCTAGGTAGAGGGAATTGCAGTAGTCCAGACGGGTGGTGACAAAGGCGTGGACTAAGGTTGGAAGGTCCTCCCGGGGAATCAGATGTTTCACCCGGGCGATATTCCTCAGATGGTAAAGAGGATTTGACAACAGCTGACACTTGTGATTTCAAGGTCAGACAGTCATCAAAATAACGGCAGATTCCGAACCTGTGGAGAACTAGAGGCGGTACACCACCAAGTGATAAACCCGATGGCTTTCCAACACCTAGTCCCCCCCCAGGATGACCTGAATCCACAACTAATACCTCGGTCTTATCCCGGTTAAGTTTTAACCAGCTCGAACTCATCCAAATTCTGATCTCATCCAGGCAGTTAAGTACAGAGAGTGCATCACTCTGATCGGGGAGAAAGGACATATACAGCTGAGTATCATCTGCATAGCAGTGAAAACTCAAACTGTATCTCCTGATGATTTCTCCCAATGGCAGCATATACACTGCAAACAGCATGGGAGCTAAAATGGAGGCCTGTGGTACCCCACATGATAGGGAGAAAGCGTCAGAGGAATAGATTCCAGTGACAACTCTCTGAGACCTACCAGTGAGGTAAGAATGAAACCACTTGTGGACTGTACCAGACAGCCCACAAAAGACCCGCGGTCGCTCCAATAGCACCCCATGGTCTACAGTGTCAAATGCCACAGAAAGATCAAGAAGGACCAAGATGGTACAAGCCTTTCGATCTCTGACCATTAGGAGGTCGCTCAATACCCGAACAAGGGCAGTCTCAGTACTGTGCCTTTTCCTTAAGCCAGACTGGAGAGTATCATAGACATTATGAGAGGTGAGATGATCATCCAATTGCAATGCAACTGCCTTTTCAATAACCTTACCAACAAATGGCAGGTTAGAGATAGGCGATAGTTAGCCTAGACAGTCTGGGTCAAGGAGGATTTTTAAGGGTGGTGAATTACCGCCTCCTTAAGGGAATCAGGAAAAACCCCATCTCCAAGGATTTCCAGACAATGTCAGCAAGGATAGGGTAGATAACTTCTACACAACCTAGTAACAGCGGTGTAGGACCGGATCCAAACTACAACTAATTAGGCGCATTGTTTGGATGATCTTCACAATGTCCATGAATTCCGTGCGGTGAAATCAACCAAACAGGCCGAGGATTAGATACCACCAGTCGTCCACCATAATCCCCCGAAGGAGAGGCCGGAACAATACCGGACCTGATGCTGGCAACCTTATCTGCAAGAAAGCGAGTGAACTCCTCGCATCTAAGCTGAGAAAAAGCTTCTCTAGGCTGAAGACAGACTGGATTGCACAGTCTGTCCACAGTCTGGAAAAGCTGAGCCGGTCGATTCCTTGCAGCAGAAATCTCTCTGGACAGAAATTCTGCCTTCTTACGAGTGATTTCTGATTGGTAGCCTTCATAATGGGCTAGCAATCTAAGCTTGTCAGCATCAAGGCCCGATTTCCGCCAGGCTCTCTCCAGCCTTCGGCCTACTCGCCTTAATTCCTTCAAGGAGCCATCAAACCATGGGCTCCTTGGACGGATGGTGAGAGGCCGAACACGAACAGGAGCAATTTTGTCCAGAGTGTCTCTCACAGCCTCATTATAGGCAGAGACAAGATCATCTGGACTCATGCATTCACCCGACAAACTCGATAGATCCAGCACCGCCATTAGGTCATCGGGGCCGATACCCCTTAAAGGGCGTTATTGGACCATCTCTGTAGGGGCAGACCTATTAGAGGGGGCCCTGAAACTGAACCTTATGGTGTAATGATCCGACCAACTCACTGGTTCCACCCCAAGTCAGTGATCTCCATACCCAAGAGAAGACCAGATCTAATGAATGCCCCCTATATGGGTAGAGGTGGTAACCACCTGTGTCAGGCCAGTGTATTCATCAACTGGAGGAGATTTTGACCAAAATGAGAGAGTTCATCGTCGACCCAGGCGTTGAAGTCGCAGAAGTGTAATCAGGAAACCTCAACACCAGGTGAGGCAATGAAGTCTGCAATCCCTGTAGATTGCGCCTCCATCACCTGGTGGACGGTAGATGAGGAGAATCCCACAACCTGCACCCTCACCCAGGATATATTCAAAACATCTGGTGTTCCCCAATGGCACATCCACAAGGCCCAGTTCAGATTTAAACATAATGGCCACACCTCCGCCCCTACGATCCAGCCTTGGACGGTGTATCACCGAGAACCCGGCTGGAGTTGCCAAGGCCAATATAGGGCCAGGATTTTCATCCAGCCAGGTCTCGGTGATGCAAGTCAGATCAGATGACCCAACAAGATCAGCTATAATAGCTGTCTTGTTTTTTATAGATCTGGCATTGCACAACACCGCCAAGGCAGGATGAGATGTCGGGGAAGACCTCGGTACCTGTCCGAAATCTTCGGGACTCTGGGGTATGGGGACAAGATAAGAGCAACCTCTATCCTGACCCCATTTTGCCCCAGGACATCTTCTGGACCCTAGAACCCCAATCCATCCTCCCCTCTCCTGTCCCCCACAAGGCCCAGCTTTCCACCTCCGTCCTCGCCTCTTCAAAATGCTAATGCTCGACACCTAAATAGGTGTCGGATGACAATGGTGGGCACTCGAATGGACGTAATTCCCTAAGCTTAGTGGGGGAATAATGCTCAACTGTCATTACTTAAATAAAAATAGGAACCTAAGAATATCGAACCTATAAATAACACACTCAATAACATACTCTCCTCCCTCTCTCTCACTGAGGGAAGACAAGTAAAACAAAATAAACTAACATAAACCAAAATAAACCCCAGCTCAAATACAAAAGCAAAAATAAAATAAAATACAATAATTTAAAACACAAAAAAATTACTAATCAATTATTAAACAAATTTGTGTTTTAAACAGTGTAGCACCTCTCACATGCAGCACTGCTAAAGATGTTGTGTAATAATCTCCCAATACCACCTCTCACATGGCAGATAGTTAAATAAATAAATCGAATTTGTAATAAAATTAAAATAAATAAAAATACATCACTAAAAATCAGAGAAAAACAATTCTCCGATAATCCAACCATAAAATCCAGGCAAAGTCAGAGAGTTCTCAGCAGAGAAATCAAATTGTTCAAATGTGCAAACATGGGAACCCAGAAAATGTCCAATAGGTCTTCCAACAGCTGCTCTTCAGATGTCAACAGTTCTAGCAGTTAATTATCCAAGACAGCAAGAGCTTCAGAAGGCGAAATATGTTTCTGCAGGGAGTATTACCCTCACTCAATCAACAGATGCGTTTCTTAAAAAAAAAAAAATACACTGATAATTCGGAAGAACAGTCAGTGTGAAATATCTTAAACAGAATTACCTTTTGTGATGATTTTGGTCATTATAGTCAGCTGGAGTTTTTATTTCCCATGTCTACAATGTCCCTCAAAGATGCCATACACCATATTAACAATCTGTATGAAGCTGTAAAGTGTGCTCAGAAAGACACAGAAACAAAAAAAAGTAACTCAGGACCAGGCCTGGGTTCAGTTGTCCAGCTGTCCCTTGCACAGCCACTGCCTTGAAGCAGGCACTGTGTATTTGAAAAAGAAGGGTATGACATGCAGGACAAGGACAGGTAAGAGGCACTGAATACAAATTTTACACATCAAGAATATATAGGAGAAACTATGGAGGCAGATCAGTCCCATATTATAAATATGGCCTACAGTCCATTTTGTCATTCCATTCATTCCGTGAGATGCATTCAATACATAAATCCATTTGTGTCTCTTTTTTGGATACTACAGTAAGAAAGTTGCTCCCATGGGAATGGGGGGTGGGGTGGGGGCATGATTGATTTGACACCATAGTTTCTACTGTTATTTGTATATTATATCATTCTATCAAAACCACATCAGGATTTTATCACAGCAAAAATCAATGTTTACTACAATGGGACATCATCACAAATGAAAGGTAGGTCACTGATTAAAGAGGCAGCCTCACTTTTGGGGTGTGGGGTTACAGTGAGCATCTTTCCTGTTGAAGAATTGGATTCAATCTATCTATTCTGACCATCTGTTATACGTTACCTTACATGAAAAGTGTTAATCAGAAGTCCACAAAATTTCAGTTTTCAACATATATGTATATAGTAAAGATGTACATTTACTGTAAAACAGCTCAACATAAACTAGCAGTCAAGCTGCAAACACTGAGTAATAAGAAATGACATTCTGCTCCCTCTCAGCTTATTTAAGCAGTTTCTTCTTTGTATGAGAAGCCTCCATATCATGATGCTGCCAATGTCTCGAGAGTCAATGTGCTTTACTAGGCATTCTTATCAGTGGAAAATGACCGTCACAAGGGGTACATAGAAGAAAATGGGCATACAAACCATTGGATGTTCTAATGCCAGAATGATCTGTATGAATTAATTAGACACAGGACTAAGGTTACCACCTACTCGGTTTTTGACCGAATGATTCGGTTTTCTAGGTCCAGATTCGGTCCTCCTGTTTTCACCACTGCAAATTCGTTTTTTATGGTGGGTCAAGCAGCACCTGTGAGATTCCCCACTAACTGTTTCATTTTCTTCTCACCTGACTGTAAGCAAGTGTCTGACATTTTAGTGTGCTTGCTTGCTTGCAGTGCATGCTAATCAGGAAGTGCCTTCAAGAGCAGGGCACTTAAAGAGCCAAATGTGTCCCTGTCTGCACAGTTGTCACCTCTAACTTCACACCAGCAAACTGGAAGATTATTCATGAGAAGGGTAAACAATACCACCTTAATTAACAACTTCATTTTTCTGAAACCAGACAGGCACCACATTAGGGTAGCTTCCTGTCTCAGGATGGACTGTACAATGTGTTTCAGAAACTTTACCTGCTAATCCAGTTTTATTCAGAGGTAGTACTTTTTCAGTCATTTTGAATGTTCACATGCCTGTAAAACAGATTCTGTTAAATCCTTCACCATTGTACTTGCATGGTCAGTTTACAAACAAATTCTGATGTCATACAGACCTTTGTTTGTATACCAGTCAGTCTGAGAGGTGTAAAGTAGGGCTATTAAAACCATTAACAGCAAATCAAACTGTGACAGGACTCTTATCCCCCCATCAAACATTTTGAAAGAGGGGGACTGTTTATTATTTATTTAGTTATATATTTTTTTATTTGGCATACTTTTATGCAAGAGCCATACATAGCACAATCCAGTTTTCATTTCGCTTCTAGGTCTGAAAAGATATATTTATTTTTTATTGCACCTTTTAAAAGATACACCATAAAGCACTATATAGCCTGGAGCGAAGGGGGGGGGGTGATTTGCTGCCATTTTGCATTCACAGGGAGATTTTCTGATAACAGTAACAGATTTAGAAAGACAATAAACATTATTTACAACAGGGAACTCCAGACACTGGCTCAAAGTAACAAACTTATAGGCATTGTGAGACATAAAATTGCTGATAAAATACACGTTCCATGTAGGATACAGGAGATACATTAAAAAAAAAAAACACACTGATTCTCATTGAAAAGCATTCAATTGCAGTTGTCTGATCTTTTCAGTCAACACTTCCAGAAGCAGAAGGTACCGATCAGAGGATAGGTTTTCATAATGTTTGTTGTTCAGCTGAGAATTTCTGCAGGGTTTTGGGAGGGGGGGATTGAAAATGACTTTTGGAATGCACACATTTGGATGTCTGCTGGTGAAGTGGGATGAATGACATTTGTCATTTGACCATTACATAAAGACTCAGCCATTCAATAGATGAGCACTAAACACCAGTACCGGCACACATCACTACATTATGATATTAGGTCCACGATATCATGGGTTCCATTCCAACAAACCCCACCTAACAGTTTCTCAAACTAATTAAGATTTAACCTCATCACCAGTTCTCCCAAGATTCTCCTTGCTAACCTGCAACTGTTAAAAGGTGGACTGCTGACTTGGGCAGATAGCTGCTGTTTTCCTTATAGAGAATCTAGTAGGTGCGGGTAAACAGTGTACAGACAGTTTCATGTAACAGAACATTTCATAGAATGGAGGAACAATGAGCGTAGGAGAAAATAAAATGCCTGCACTATGTGGACTCAAATCCACAATGTAGGATGTTTATCTTGTATATCTACTTGTCAGGGCACATCATAAACTAGAGATGTGTTCACAATTATCCCAAAGTCTACTTACAAATCAGTACTTTTGAGTTTGGGGAGGGGGGGCCAGGATCATGATACTAAACACATAGATACATTCTTTCTCCAGAAGCGCCCAACAGTCAATCTATCTCTGCCTCACACACACTGTTGCTTCTTCAGTCCACGTTTTACAGAAGCATACATCCAATGAATGCATTAACTTTTTTTTAAGCATGTCTATCATTGCTTGTAATGACATTTTGTTGTACGAGAAAGAGAGAGAGGCAGAGACAGACAGACAGACAGAGAGAGCGAGAGAGAGACAGGTGTGTGTGTGTGTGTATGTGCTGGGGGGTGAGATACAGAACAACATCTTAACTGAACACATTGTACAAAATGAAAGGCAAATAAATTACATTAATGCAATACAGTGCAGTATTCATTATTTTCACCAGGACAGTAGACAATTCCACCCAGCTTCAAAGGACTACAGCTTCATTTGTTCAGTTTCTTTACTGGAATTCTATGACATATCATATACACAGAAACTTTGTATTTCCTCTTTCAGTACACACATTGTATTTTTTTTTTCATTCTCCCAGCTAAAGAGGAAATGACCGTAGCCAGGATTGTTTTACTCTGACCAGGAAGTCTTCACCTCTGAAGGCATGCTATTTGTCAATGTATTTGCAAAGTGCAGTCAATGAAGGACACCTAGATCAACAAGCAATTACAAATGGAGGTTGCACAAACATACTCAGGTGTGCAAAGTATTTATACAACTCTTGCTTTTCTACTTTCAGTGAAGACATCAAATATTTTTTCCCACTTTCATTTAGATCACATTGTGGGTGCTTGCTAAATATATGGCTCTATATTCCCAGCAGTCACTGCAAAGAATAATAACCAAAAATCACTGCAATTTTCAAGGGACTTTCAGCTGAGCTGCATGACTTCTATACTGCCAACTGTACTACAATGCTGCAGGTAGTTTAAAAAGAAATAAAATTAAAAGTTTTTTTTCTTTTTCATTGGTGATCAGTTGATTTCTACAGTTTTCAATCCCACCACCATGATGTGCTGCATAGTAGCAGCTGATTATACACATGTTGTATGGGGGAAACACCTGCTCAATGGTCTGAAGCTCAGCATATGTGAATGACTACTTAAATAGTCTAGGGCACTGAGGTGTTAACTTTGTCCATAACTGCCTTAAACATTCAGAACAAGACAATAAAAACTTTCTTTCTTAGCTTTTTTCTCCATCAGATCACATTATGAGTGGTTGCTAAATATATGCCTATTCCCTGCAGTCACTGTGAACAAAAAAAATATCACTACAACATGCTGGCTGAGAGAATTTACAGGTCAGCTGCAGGAACTCTGAACGGTTGACTTTAGTAGACTGCTGCAGGTAGTTTAGAAAGTAATAAAAAATGTTTTTTCTCATTTTCATTAGCGGTCAGTTCATTTCTAAAATTTTCAATCACATCACCATGAGGTACTGTACAGTTGCTGCTGATTATACACATGTTGGGGGGGGGACACCTGCTCAGTGCTCTGAAGATCAGCATGTGTTGATGACCACTGAAATAGTCTGGGGCGGTAAGATGCTAGCTTTGTCCATAACTGCCTTAAACATTCAGAAACAATAGACACATTATAGGAATTAAATCCTTAAAAAATGCCACTCAATTTTATTGCTTTCAACAGCAAAACATTTACGTTTGCAACAGGGTTAATAACAGTGACAGAACACTCAAATGCCTTTAATTAGGGAAATTACAATAATTAAGGCCATGTTTCAATCCAGAATGAAATCTAACCACTGAAATATTTATTTTCAGAAATAAATTTCACATACATACAGAATGACCTCTTAATTGAAAAAAATGTATGCAGAATGAAAGGCTAAGAACAAATGAATGCAAAGCACTGCAGTATTCACTATTTTCACAAGATCTCTCTCTCTCTCTTTCTCTCTCTCTGACACATTCTTATCCATATTGAACTTGTGCAAAGCCTTTGATGAATAATTTGTACATCTAAAATTTTTTTTTAGAAATATTTGATGCTGTGTTATCATCTTAACAAAGAATCTTACTAGCACTCAAAATGTTAGAAATATAACTAGATGTTGATAATAATAGTTATTACAAATGCATTCGCCCATAAGCTGGATGTACAAAATCATCCATTGTGTGGTTAAGACATTAGCGAGAATAAAACCCTTGGTTATATTGAAACGTTGCAAACAACATTGTCCCGGATTTCCCTTTTTTCCCACAAAAGACAGACAACAGTGTTGTTGTGTTCAGTTTGGCAATTAATTTATTAATATTTCACATTTATCTTTGCATGTGCCATCACCATTTTTCATTATTTATTAAACACAGTTCTTTGTTTGCATTGCCTTAACATATCAATCTCTGGTTTCCCCTCCTTCTCATTCATCTTCTTCTTGCTTCCCCAAGTGAAAACCTGGGAGCCTTTTTCTTCTCTCTTTCATGTTGGTAATGGTGAGAACCGAGACCGCTTTGCTCTCCTTCTGTTCCTTCTTCTTCTCCTCATATTCCTTTATCATTCCCCTTATTTCTCCCCCCCTTCCCCCTTCCCTGCCATCCACCTCTGGCAGTCCAACATCGTCCATACTGGACCCCATGCTATCCACCTCTGACAGGCCAAAATCCATACCCCCATTCACTCCACTCTCCATTCTCCTTTTAACAGGTGGGTGGGAGGAATCAAAACTCCAGCAAAAATAGGCTGAGAAACTGCAGTGCAGGGGATTATGTACCTTGCACTAGCCCCTCCAATTTTTTGCTTTGTCCCAATCCCTGTCTGTTCCCTCTTAAGCTCCCCCCTTCCGGTCTACCTTCCCTCTGTCCTGTTCCCTGGCCCTCCCTATCCTTCTCCCCTCCCCTCTAAACACAACCATCTGTACTAGCTGGGGGTGGAAAGGGTCCACCAGGACAACTTTGTCTGCCCCTTAAAAGGCAAACTCCATTACAACTGATTTATATACCTGTACTGGACTCCATTTCAAGTTTAAAGGTAACATATGGGATCCCCAACAAAAGGTGTCATAACTTTAGAACTCAAGAGTAAATACCATTCTTATACATATTGAAGTTGTGCAAAACCTCTGATAAATGATTTGTACATCTAAAGGAATTTATTGATATTACATGCTATGTTATAATTTTTTTTCCATCTCAACAATGAATCCTACTAGCACTGCAAATGTTACAAATATTATTAGATGTTGATAATGCTATTTTACAGAAATGCATTTGCCCATAAGCAAGATGTACAACATTATCAATTGTGTGGTTAATAGGCATACTTAATATGTATAAGAATCGTATTTATTCTAAGATCTTAATGTCACAGCCATTTGCTGTTGCAGACTATGTAAGTTACATTGAACTTATAAATGGAGTCCACTATAGGTGTAGGAATAATTGATTATGCTGGTTGCACACATTCAATATAACTGTGCATCATTTAGGTTTAAAATGCATTCAATTACAACCATTCATATCAATGCAAACTATATATGTTTCATACAAAATAGGCCTGCAGTCCACTACTGTACACCCATTTTTCCTGCAGGGATGTCTTTATTTTCAGGCCACAATGTGCAATACCTTCTTCCACACATTGTGTGGGTCACAACATACTGTAGCCACCAAGGCAATCCAGGCTTCAATTATTACTTCCAAAATAAGATAATTTTTCTGCAAAAGGACTGCAAGGAATAGAGAGGCATATATTTAACAATCAGTCACAATGCCATCAGTAGGGGGACATAACTAAGAAAAAAACAATTAAAAATGTAATATCCAATGTACAGTACATTGTGTGGAAGGTTTTCCAAACATGACACCAATGCATACTCTTAAATCTTGCGAAAGTATTTCAACAATAATTATTGTTATTTAAATAGTTCCCAAAAGTAGAACAAACGATTACTTTTGAAGACATCATTTATTCCACTGGGTTTTAACCTTTCATTGTCCCCCACAATTCACATTGTGAATGCTTGCTAAATATACGCCTCTCTATCCCCAGCAGTCAATGTGAACAATAAAAAAAATATCACTACAACATGCTGGCTGAGGGAACTTACAGGTCAGCTGCAGGAACTCTGAACTGCCGACTTTAGTAGACTGCTGAATATAGTTTAGAAAGAAAAAATATATATTTTTCTCATTTTCATTAGTGGTCAGTTCATTTCTAAACTTTTTAATCACACCACCATGATGTACTGTACATTAGCTGCTAATTATACACATGCCATGGGGGGAAACACTTGCTCTATGCTCTGAAGCTCAGCATGTGTTAATGACTACTGAAATAGTCTAGGGTGATTAGATGCTAGCTTTGTCAATAACTGCCTTAAACATTCAGAAACAACAGACACATTATAGGAATTAAATCCTTAATACAATGCCACTCAGTTGTATTGCTTTCAACAGCAAAACATTTACATTTGCAACAGGATTAATAACAGTGACAGAACACTTGGATACCTTTAATTAGGGAAATTACAATTGTTAAGGCTATGTTTCAATCCAGAATGAAATCTACCCACTGAAATATTTATTTGCAGAAGTAAATTTTACATACATATGGAATGGCCTCTTAACTGAAAAAAAATGTATGCAAAATGAAAGGCTAAGAACAAATGAATGCAAAGCACTGCAGTATTCACTATTTTCACAAGATCTCTCTCTCTCTGTCTCACACACACATTCTTATCCATACTGAACTTGTGCAAAGCCTTTGATGAATGATTTGAACATCTTAAGTATTTTTTTAGAGATATTTGATGTTGTGTTATCATCTTAACAATGAATCCTACTAGTATGCAGATTGTTAGAAATATCACTAGATGTTGATAATAATATTTACTACAAATGCATTCGCCCATATGCAGGATGTACACAATTATCCATTGTGTGGTTAAAGACATTAGCATGAATAAAACTCTTGGTTATATTGAAACTTTGCAAAGAGCATTGTCCCAGATTTCCCCTTCTTCCCACAAAAGACAGACAACGGTGTTGTGGTTGTGCTCAGATTGGCAATTAATTTATTAATATTTCACATTTATCTTTGCATGTACCTTCACCATTTTTCAATATTTATTTCTCAAAAATCTTTGTTTACATTACCTTAACATATCAATCTCTGGTCTCCCCTCCTTCTTGTCCATCTTCTTCTTCTCCACTCCCCAGGTGAAAACCTGGGAGCCTTTTTCTTCTCTCTTTCTTGTAGGCAATGGTGACAACCGAGACCGCTTTTCTCTCCTTCTGTTCCTTCTTCTTCTCCTCATATTCCTTTATCATTCCCCCTCTTTTTTTCCTCCCCCCTTTTTCCCTCTTCCCTGCCATCCACCTCTGACAGGCCAAAATCCATACCCCCTTTCACTCTACTCTCCATTCTCCTTTTGACAGGTGGGTGGGAGGAATCAAAACTCCTGCAAAAAGAGGTTAAAAAACTGTGTGCAGGGGATTATGTACCCTGCACTAGCCCTTCCAAATTTTTTACTTTGCCCCTATCCCTGTCTCTTCCCTCTTAAGCTTCCTCCTTCCTGTCTACCTTCCCTCTGTCCTGTTCCCTGGCCCTCCCTATCCTTCTCCCCTCCCCTCTAAACACAACCATCTGTACTAGCTGGGGGTGGAAAGGGTCCACCAGGACAACTTTGTCTGCCCCTTAAAAGGCAAACTCCATTACGACTGATTTATATACCTGTACTGGACTCCATTTCAAGTTTAAAGGTAACAAATGGAGTCCTCAACAAAAGGGGTCATAACTTTAGAACCCAAGAGTAAATCACAGTCTCATACATATTGAAGTTGTGCAAAACCTTTGATGAGTGATTTGTACATCTAAACAAATTTATTGAGATATTACATGCTGTGTTATATTTTTTCTATCTCAACAATGAATCCTACTAGCTTTGCAAATGTTACAAATATTACTAGATGTTGATAATACTATCTTACAGAAATTCATTCACCCATAAGCAGGATGTACAACATTATCTATTGTGTGGTTAATAAGCATAATTAATATGTATAAGAATCGTATTTATTCTAATGTCTTAATGTCGCAGCCATTTTCTGTTGCAGACTACATAAGTTACATTCAACTTATAAATGGAGTCCACTATAGGTATAGAAATAATTTATTTGCTGGTTACATATTCATTATAACTGTGCACCATTTAGTTTCGTGGCGTTCTCTTCCAGCTATCTATTAATCAAACTATATTTTGCATAAAATTTTTCCACAGTCCGTACTGTACACCCATTTTTCCTGGAGGATGTCTTATTTTCAGGTCACAGTGTTCAGTTCCTTCTCCCACACACTGTGTGGGTCACAACATACAGTAGCCACCAAGGCAATCCAGGCTTCAACTATTACATCAAAAATAAACTAATTTTTCTGCAAAATGACTGCAAGGAATAGAGGCATATATTTAGCGATCAGTCACAATGCAATCAGTAGGGGGAAACAACTAAGAAAAAAATAATTATAAATGCAAAATGCAATGTACATTGTATGAAAGCCTTTCCAGACATGACACCAATGCATATGCTTAAATATTGAAAGTATTTAAAAAATACTTATTGTTATTTAGATAGTTCCCAAAAGTAAAAGAAACATTTACTATTTAAGATTTCATTTATTCCACTGAGTTTTAACCTTTCTGTCTTAGCTCCCCCCTCCCCACTGATCACATTATGAGTGGTTGCTAAATATATGCCTCTCTATTCCCCGCAGTCACTGTGAACAATAAAAAAAAAATGTCACTGCAACATGCTGGCTGAGGGAACTTAGGGCAGATCTGCAGGAACTCTGAACTGCTGACTTTACTAGAATACTACAGGTAGTTTATAAAGAATCAAAAATAATAGTTTTTTTCAATTTTATTGGTGGTCAGTTCATTTCTGAAGTGTTCAATCCCACCACCATATAGAAACATAGAAACATAGAATTTGATGGCAGATAAGGACTGCTTGGCACACCCAGTCTGCCCATTTCCCTACCTGATGGATAAGCAGCAGATCCTAGTTAACCAGCAGCCTACTTCTTCCTACCCCCACCCCCTAGAATTGCCTTATGACTGTCCCATGCATGCTTGAATTCCACCACTGTTTTTGACTCCACAACATCCTCTGGAAGGCCATTCCATACATCCACATCTCTCTCTGTGAAAAAATACTTCCTTAAATTACCTCTGAGCCACCCCCTTCTATCTTCAAATTGTGCCCCCTTGTTCTTGCACACCTCTTTTTTTGAAAGATGCTACCCTCTTGGACTTTGAGTCCAGTAGCTGGTGATTATAAACATGTTATAGGGGGAAAACACCTGCTCAATGGTCTGAAACTCAGCATGTGAGAATGACCACTGAAATAGTCGAGGGTGGTGAGGTGCTAGCTGTGTCCATAAGTGCCTTAAGCATTCAGAAAAAGATAATAGGACAACTCTTGATGCCTGACTCCAACCATTAGCCCCTCATAGCACACAACTGTGTAAAAAAAAAAAATGTTGCCTGTGCAATCAGGCTGTCTCTGAGTTCAGCTCTCCATGTCTAAATCCATGTGGTATACATGGTTGCATTTGGGTTCTAATGTCTGCACCTTCTCACCTGCCTCCATAGGCTCATTCAAGACATGCTGATGCACATTCCATTGAACAGGGAAATGGTCAGCAAGGAGTATTTGCCACTGAATTGTGAACCATATCCCCATAGTGAGAGCTGCTTGGCTGGAGGTGGGGATGGATCTTTCTCAGTCCACTATGCTACTGAGCGGCTCACTCCTCGCTCCCTTTGTTCCACTACCAAGTGCTATACAGAGCTGAATGAGAGGAACAGAGCCCTCACAGTTTGACCTCTGCTTCATGTGATTTGGGACACAGCCATCAAGACAATCCAGGTTTCAACTATTACATCCAAAACCAGCTATTTTTTCTGCAAGATAACTGTGGGGAATAGAGAGGCATATATTTAGCAATCAGTCACAATGTCATCAGTAGGGGGACAAAACTAAGAAAAAAACAATTAATAATGGAATAGCCAATGTACCTTGTGTGGAAGGCTTTCCAAACATGACACCAATGTATACTCTTAAATCTTGCGAAAGTATTTCAACAATAATTATTGTTATTTAAATAGTTCCCAAAAGTAGAACAAATTATTACTTTTGAAGACATCATTTATTCCACTGGGTTTTAACCTTTCTTTGTTTTTTTTCCTCCCTACATTTCACATTGTGAATGTTTGCTACATATATGCCTCTCTATCCCCAGCAGTCACTGTGAACAATAACAAAAAATATCACTGCAACAATCTGGCTGCAGGAACTTACAGGTCAGCTGCAGGAACTCTGAACTGCAGACTTTACTACAACGCTGCAGGTACTTTAGAATTAAATTAAAAAAATAATTTTCATTGGTGGTCAGTTCATTTCCATAGTTTTCATCACACCACATTCCACTGAACAGAGAGATGGGAAGGCAGGAGTATTTGGCATTGAATCTTGAGCCATATCCCCATACTAAGAGCAGCTCCGGTGGAGGTAGGGGTGGCTCTTTCTCAGTCCACTATGCTACTGGTTGGCTCACTCTTCACTACCTCTGTTCCACTACTGAGTGCTGTACAGGGCTGAATGAGAGGAATGAAGCCCTCACAGTTGGACCTCTGCTGCAATCCCCTGCAACTAACGCAGTCACCGCAACACCAACACTCCTTTCCAGTCATGCCAGTATACAAAATTGTACATTTATGTCAATTCCCTGTCATGACAACTCCCTGTTGAAGCTGAGATAGGAATAAATTGGGAAACACAGCTGGCTGAATCTGTGAATTCATATAAACTTTCAATAATTGCCTTTACCTTAAAATAGGAAGCATATATCTCATTGAAACTGGCACACCCCCCAAAAAATATAAACTGTCTAGTTTTTGCATCACCACCACCAAAAAAAAAACATTCAGTCAGATGTATTTTATGTACACCAACACCATTACCATAATAAAAAAGAAAACACATGTTACAATTTGACACTTCTGAATTGTGCAATCCACATTATAGCACAGAAAACCAAAAGGCAAAAGTATTTTTCCATTAAGTCTCCATAGTAATACATTCCATTATACTGTATTCTATCTCAATTAGAATTCTTAAAACTGCCAGATGTACAGGTATTAACAGTTCTTGCATTTTTCCACAACACAATAAGTTAAATAATCAATTAAAATAGTAATAAATAGATTGGTAGATCAATAGGCAGATAGGTAGATAGACAGGCCGATAGATAGAGAGAGAGAGAGAGAGACAGAGACAGACGGGCAGACTGACAGATAACAAAATGGCATTGATTCAAAGTTTTTAATAGTGCAGCCAATGGGGCTTTTATGTCTAGTTCTTTATAACTTTAGCATACATTTGCAGCAAATATTTAAAAGGCATACACCATATCATTATACAGTATACACTAGGCACATACAATATAGTTCAATGGATGGGTTTCAGTGATTGATAATGTAGACTGTAATGTCCATAATTACTGTTTGTCCTAAGTTACTCTTTATTTCTCTGTCAATTTCTAAAAGGAAAGACAGTTTACACTCACTGCGGCTGTACTGAAGGTGATGATGTCTTGAAAGTGATAAGAAAAAAATAAAATAAAGCTGAGCTGTTAACAGCACAAACACTTAAACTTAAAAATAAACAGGAAAAGGATCAAATCAATAACAGCTGCTATTTTGTGCAATTTTCATTTTGCTATATTTGGAATGTGTGTGGTGGGGAGAAAGACAGAGAGTGAGAGAGATACAGGAATTTCTTACCATATATATATAATAGTACAGTGGAAACTAGACCAAATCTCTGCAAAATGTTGCTGGCAGTCACAAGAGAAGTTAGACACTTGGGCGTCATCACCGCTGATGACCTAAAATCATCCAGACAGACCACTAAAGCAGTAGGTAAGGCTAAAGAGATGTTGGGGTGTATTAGTAGGGGTATCACAAGTCAGAAGAGGGAGGTAATAATCCCTCTTTACAAGACACTGGTTAGGCCCCACCTAGAGTACTGCGTGCAGTACTGGAGGCCACACCTTCACAAGGACATTAACCAAACTGAGGCAGTTCAGAGAAGGGCAACCAAAATGGTGCATGGACTGCATCAGAAAACATATAGGAACAGATTAACTGAGCTCATTACGTATACCCTAGTGCAAAGGAGGGAGAGAGGTGATATGTTTGAAACATTCAAACACCTTAAGGGCATTAACAAGGTGAAAGAGCCTAATGTTTCAATATAAGAATAACAGCAGGACAAGAGGACACAGCATGAGATTAGAGGGAGGTCAATTAAGGGGTAATGTGAGGAAGTTCTTTTTCACAGAAAGGGTGGTGGATGCATGAAACAGCCTACCTCAGGAAGTGGTAGATATGAATACAGTGCAGGGCTTCAAACAGGCATGGGATAGGAATAAGGGAGCAATGCAGATGAGTATGAATAGATAGGTCATTGACAGAGCAAAGGCCGATGGCACATTCATAAGGTAGAAAAAAGAAATGGACAGACTGGATGGGCCTTGTGGTCCTTATCTGCCATCAACTTCTATGTTTTTAAAATTATGATACTGATTACTGGTACAATTCCCAGAATGTCAAATCCTGAAATCAGAATTTAGCAACTTCAATCCCTATGAATCAGTGGCCATGGTTATGTTTCATATTTATTTGCAAATTTGCAGTATGATTTCTAAATTCCATTAATACATTTTCAGCAAAATGTCTGTGCATGTGTGTGCATGTTTGTGTGTAGGCATCAAGCCCAGGAAGAACAGAAACTTTGCAGTGTCACAATTAGACAAGACGGATCTTTTAATTCTGATATGCTGAGGACTATAATAAAATATTTTGAGTGACAATTTCATTATCTTTTTTTCAGCTGGTTGTAGCTGACAAAACATTTCCCAAACTTTGGTGGCTCCTTTCCGATCAGACAACCTTCTGTTTTCTTTGTTCTTCTGGCAAGTGAGGCTGCTTCACACTGTAGCAGAATAGAGAGACAGACAGAGACCTATAGTTGCGTCTGGGAGCGTGGAAACAAATCTTTATAAACAGTTGTATTCTAAATTATCAGTATATCACTTGCGTAGCAGCTGCATTAAGCCTGAAGCTGTTTGCTGCATTTGAACATTTAGATGCTTCCTAGGCATCCTTATTTCTCCCTATTTTTATGCTTTCAAACCAAGCATTAAACAGCTACACACAACATAAATGTCATTACATCTAACTGGTAACATAATTCTGCTTGTGCCTCCTTGTTTAAGACAAGCTGTCAATTGATTTTGTTCTGCTCCCTTTGTCCCATATCTTTTGAATCTAACTAGAAGCTTGTTAGACCAAAGGGTCTGCTACAATTCTGTTACACCCTAGAAAAAATGCAGATAGCCTTCAGAGCAAAAGAAAAAAACAATCTCGGACAGCAGGCTTGCAGCTTCACAGATAAAATGAGTCACTTGCTTAGTCTGGTCAACCCTTGCTTGCTTTAGCTGTTTCTACAGCTGTATCTGCAAGACATTGAAAAATGGAAGTTGCTGATAAGGGAAATATTCAGTACAGTATGACTTAAGTATTTGTCCTTACCTGTCCTTTAACCTACCATAACAAAAGTGTTACCTTTTTTTTTTTTTCCTGTTATCAAGCATGAGGTTGAGCACTTGCAAGAGATCTGTTTGGTGGACGGGCAGGCAGAAATATTTGGCACTGAATCTTGAGCCTTCCCTTAACCTACCAGAACAAAAGTGTTATCTTTTTTTTAATTTTATGTAATCAAGCATGCGGTTGAGCACTTGCAAGCGATCTGTGTTTGGTGGACGAGCAGGCAGGAATATTTAGCACTGAATCTTGAGCCATATCCCCATACTGAGAGCTGCTCAGGTGGAGGTGGGGGCGTATCTCTCTCAGTCCACTATGATAGATCTACCTCTTGCTCCTCCCAGAAGAACCTCAACAAATTTTAGGGGTGGAAACTAGGAGCTGCACAGGTGGGGTGGACCTTAGAAAAGAAAACAAAAGGCTCACTGATGCGTGGGTGGAGAGGGGGTGGATTTTACAACAAAAAAAGGCTCACTCCCAATAAAGACAGAAAATAGTGCCCTGCAGTGGCCTGCAACCATTTAATAACATGACAGTGCATGTATTTGAGGGTGGAGAGCAATACTTGGAGGAGGGAAAGACAGAGGAGACTTTTGACTCATTCAGCCAGTTCCACAGACGGAAAATATGACGTCAGCCCTTTTGTACATGCAAAATGTCTGCAGGGCGCTGCCCATGCAGCCGTAAAAAAGGAATGAAAAGGAAATAACACAATTTCAATGGGAGTTAATCCCTTTTGTCAAGCAGAAAACTGTTACACTGCATTTCATCCTGGTGGGCTTCACTGTATATATAAATATATATATTTAGGCAATTTGTGTGGACACAACAGCCATTGTGTAAATCTGTTCATCTCAGTTACTGCGTGTACAGATGTAAAATCGTTCGTTTATACATATAGCAAACTCGTAATCAGAAAGACAAGTCCCCCTCCCCCCGCCCCGACAGCAGGCTGGCACTACTTGTTTTATTTTCATTTCTTGAAGTAACAGCCATCCTGAATTAATCTCCATCCCAAGCACCAAAAGTTCAACTGACAATGTCAAAAACTATGCTAGTGTAGTCTCTCTCATACATATAACAAACCCCTGTGGCCCTCTCAATATAAGCTAGAACCACAGTTTCATTAAATGGAAACAGGTAATTAAAAATTAAAAAAACAAAAGTTATATTTCACCTCAAATTCAGACTGCAGCCTTTACAGGTTATTGTCTCCAATCCACTTTCCCCTCCAGCTGCTGGACCACCAGCTTGCCTCCTCTGCAAGCCTTCACTCACTCAGCCCCTCCATAACTTTTCTCCAGTTTAAAACAGTCAGCAAACCTTTTATTTTCTTTATCAACCGTTTCTCCTCTCACTGTGGCTCCTGCTCCTGTTTGCTCTGCTTACATGCTTACACTGGGTAACTCTTGCTGTAGGACATACTCACTCTGCTCCCGCTGATGACATTTGCTCAGCACAAAACAAATTCTGGCTTCAATAAAAGCATGATTTAAAAAAAAAAGAAAGAAGAAAAGCAAATGGCCATGTAAACACAAATTCCTAAATTGCTGAAGCAACAAATCACAGGCAGCGTCACCTCTCGCTATCAGATGCCACCATGTTTTAAGTTTAATTATTCATAAACACTCAGAACATCCATTCGTAATGCATGTCATAGCCATCCTGAGCCTGGTGGGCCTGTGATTAAGCAGCCTCAGATACAAATCCACAAAAATAGCACATCAGTGCTACTACATTTTTCTCATCTGAAAACAATTGTATGTTGTTGCCTTACCTGGTGATGGCTGTCTGTGGTTGCTTGTGTGCTGTTGTCCTTTTGCTGCTTTATAGGGGTGGGAAGTCAGGGTTGAAAACCCAAATGTCATATTTCCCTACTTTTGTTGCATTAAGACGAACCCTAACTAGTGAATTAACACATTTGTTTGCAAATAATATTCTTTCTTTTTGAGACAGTGTAATCGTATCCTCATTCATGCAGGTGACTTCAGGACCTGTGTAAACAGATAGAGACATACAAGGATGAGCAGCAAGTGAAGACTTTGTCCACCTACAAAAGTAAAGTACCCTACTGGCCCTGATCTTCAGTACAGCAATGGATGTCAAGATTTCATGGGACTGTCTGGAGGGCTACATAAACTCAGTGTCCTCTGTGCCATTCACTTCCATGTGCTGCAGATACAGACTCACAGAACAAAGAGTCTGACTCTCAGCCAATGCACAGGGACTTCTGCCACCCACTGTGCAGATGTGCAGGACCTTATGTCAAAAGAATTGTTGTCTTCACTATATGGTTGCTAGGCCTGTGTGAGCAACCCTCCACCTTTCCTTACCTGGCTGGGTGGGTGACGTAACAAGACCACCTCACCACCAACATCCCACCCTTCTGGCTCACTAAGATTGCCCCCCAACTTAACTTTCCAGCATGGGAACACACAGTGCTACCTGCTGAGTAGTCTGGCTTTACATTCAATGTTTCTAAGTATTATATATATATGTATTTTTTAATTGTGCACCCAAATTTTCAAGATGGTCAATGTATGATTAAACATGACATGTTGCATTTATATTGTTAAAACATCTTTTCGCACCACATGTGTAAAAACATGTCTTGTTCAGAATTTAAAAAAATGACACCTGTCGCATTTATTAGGTGGTGTGAAAAAATAACTATGTTGAAAGTTTAGTGACAAAATATTTAAAGTTAGCAAAGTTATGAGTAAATATTGAAATATTTCAATGTTCACTTATAACTTTGTTGTTTTACCATAGTTTCACACCAAATTATCAATATAGCCTTCTTTTGACCCCACCTCATGAACTCTGTAAGTGAAAATGTTCAAATCCCCACCACAAAGTCAT
This sequence comes from Neoceratodus forsteri, assembly GCA_016271365.2. NCBI lineage: Eukaryota > Metazoa > Chordata > Ceratodontiformes > Ceratodontidae > Neoceratodus > Neoceratodus forsteri. The sequence goes on along the minus strand of CM028135.1, from coordinate 564,278,152 downwards.
TTGGTGCCACAAGTGTGAAAATACATTTTGGCCATGATTTGAAAAATGACAACTGGTACATTCATGAAGTGTTCTGAAAAAAGATTATGTTGAAAATTTGGGGTTCAAAATATTGAGAATTACCAATGCTATGAGTGAGAGTAGAACAATTTCAACATACACGCATAACTTTGTTGTTCTTTTTTCTAATGTTTTGGCCCCAAATTTTCAATATATCCTTCTTATGAGGCCACCTCAAAAGCCCAGTAGATGATATTTTTCAAATCTAGCCTGAAATGTGCTTTTGTGCAGTGACCATGAAATTACTTTTCCAGCTGGATTAGAAAAATTCCACTGCCCTTGCTCTTGAGGTGGGGTTCCGAAAAGGCCCTGTTGAAAGTTTGGTGTAAAAAATAGTCAAAATTATAAATAAATGTTCAAACGCCATTGAAATACATAAACCAAACTTACCTTATTTTCTCATGTCATAGTTGTCACTTCCAGCAGCAAGATGTGTCTTAGGTCAGAGGGTAGATCTATATCATGGGACATATTCAGATGAGTGAGACTGTGTGGAGTGTGTTGGTTGGTGGATGCTGAGTGGTGGTTAGGGTGAACTGGGTGGGGGTCTTGTGTATTAGTTGGGTGGTAGACCATTTTCTTTTTTACAGGTTGTTTATAAAAAAAAGAAAGACAACAACGGACTGTTTTCTTTTTGCAGGTGCTGAATTTTACTTTTCTGGATCTGACACTGGGAAATGGGCACTCGAGGGTCAGTATATGCTTTAAGGTGGTACAGAGGGAGGGCACCCTGGTGTTACCAACTATGAATGAGGAGACCTGCAATCTGGAAGGGAAGGGAGGGACATCAAGATGTACTGGGGTTGTCATATTGTTCCACTTTTTTAAAACACAAGTTTTTATCCTCTATTAGCAGGCTTGAGCAGCTATCAGCCCTGCACCCATGCTCAGAGGCTGTCCCTTGACTCCTTCTGCTGGTAGCCACACTCTCCCAAGGACTCCCCCTTGTGGTGTGGATGGAGAGGGAGGGCCATCCTCTGCCCCAAGACACATCCAGATACACCTATGACAGGAGTGGCCAAGTGGACCAACAAGACAAGGACAGGGCTTCACAAAGCCTAAGCCCCCACATTTTCTCATTTTCTTCTTATTTTCTGTGCTGGGCCACACACACAAGTGTGTGTACATGTAGAGGCACATGCACTCACCATGGAAATCCTACAGCTCCCTCCATTCCTGTGCCATCTTGCAGGCCTGCACTGCCACAAGTCCTCCACCTGATGGCAGTCATTTGGTGGGAACAGCATGTCTTCCCCCCAGAAAAGGAAATCAGTCTGTTGGATGTTTATCCTCTCCCTCACCAGTCAGCCCACAGCAACCATACAATGCTCATAATGCTGGTTTGCTGTCGTTGTAGGTCATAGAGTAGTGCTATTGCCATGCCACTTTGCCAGCATACCATCCACTTTCTTAAAATAAATTCAGGAAGAACGGGTAAGGGCTGGCTGAGATGGGATAGGGGGTTTAAAGTGGGAGAAATGGATTAGATTGATAGATTGATACAGTAGATAGGTAGGTAGAGAGATAGACAGACAGAGACAGAGAGACAGACAGACAGATATCGATAAGAGATAAAGAGGAAATCAGGGTGATCACTAGCTCACTGCTGCAAATAAAGCTGGCAGCGTGACTCCAACTGTGGCTTCACAATTCAAGAAAGTCACACTGTTCTTGTACTGAAAATGTAGGTAAACAGCTCATCTCACTCAGCTGGGCACGCAGGATGTTTAGGTGCCCAGAAACAATATTTCCAAGCATATTTTATAACAACTAACACCAGAATCTAGCTAAAAAGATCCTGTTTACCTAGGTTCAGGTGTACTCTGAAACCTTTTAAATCATTTTCATGAAACCATCAAAAGGCATTACCTTGGCACAGGACGTCACTTCTACTCTTAAATGTTCATGAAATGATTCCTTACAATCTAGGCTATGCATGAGAGCAAAAAGGAACCCATGTGAAGTATAGGAAAACAAAAAATCTTTCATTATTTTTTAATTTTTTTTTTAGGCATTTTGCATTCCATAGCAGCCCAAGATGCCGTAATAAAAATGTTCAGGTCTTGAGACTCTGCCTGTCAGACCATGCATGCCAAATTATGAGCTATTCCATTGAATGACACCAAAATTAAGGTAAATAAATTACAGTTTAATATTAAACACCCTATTCGTCCCTAACTATAGTACCTGTATATTAGGGTTGAGTAAGAAATTCAATGTCAACCCCCAGTTTCTGAAACTTAATAACTTTGCCCCCATTCAGCAGATTTACCTGAAAGTTGGAAAGCACAGACATGGTGTCAGGATCTTTGGATCCTGAAACTTTTGTGTCTGTCAGTTCACCAGGAACAAGTTACAGAGGGGTAAAAAAATACATCAATAAATACCTTGTTTGCTCACCTGTAGCAAAAAAACTAGGAACATCTGAAACCTGAAACTTACAGATTTGACAGAATTTGGACCAATGTTTTTTTTGTTGGTTTCATCTCCCAAATATAAGTAGTTTTTAAAATATATAATAAAAAGAAATTTTGTTTCTGAGCATGCACAGTTTAAAAAAATCAGCATTCTGAAGATAACTGAATTTTTATGACCATATGAAGTTGTGTCGATGCCGGGGTGCCCAATCTCAAGTGCCAGTTAAATGTAATTAATATTTTTACTTTACCTGGGTGCCCTCCCCTAGTACTGGTTAGTCTGCCCCTCCTCACTTCTGTTTTGCCCCCCCCCATTTCAGTCTGCCAACACTGCGGTGCCAAATCCCTAGTGTCAACATAGTTCACCATGCAGTCCTAAAGTCTGAGACACTGGGGTACATACCCACAATGCCTCCTACTATGAAACAGACACTGGACTGCCCAGTCCACAGTGTTGGCAAACCTCAAATAAAGAAAACCATTCCCCAATGTCTCTTTATGTGCCTTTAAAGCCTGAAATATGGAAAAATATCCCTCAATATCTTTGTCGCTGTGCTGCAGCTGACCCTCCCACTCCAGACCATCTACTCAGCACCCACAACGACACCTACCCTTTCCCTTATTCTTACCTAGTAGAGGTCCAGTGCCCTAATCCTTTCTAAATCAGAAAAAAATCTTCACTATTCAATATCAGTTTGGTAACTGGGGAAATCAGATAAGTACTGTATGATGAGTTTCAATGCTTTTGAACTTTTATTCATAACTTGGCCATTTTTAAATACAATTGGCCCAATTCACAAAAGGGGCTTAAATTGGCACATGCTGTGCTAAACAGCAGCTTGTGCCAAAGTCCAATTTAAGTATAGGAGGGGTCCCAGCACCTAAGTCCCCATACATGCGGCAACCACTCCCATGTGACAAACACCTGGTGCATGGGAGGGGTGTGCCACAAGCTCCTGTGGCAAAGGCAAGCATCCTTTCCCCCTTCCCTGATGGTCTAGTGGCCCTCCCTACCCAATCCCTGATAACACCCATTATTAAAAAAGTTCTTAATTTCCCCATCCTGGTGGTCTAGCGGTCCTCCATACCCAATCCACTGATAGCACCTTTTAGTAAAATATTTAATAATTCCCCTGTCCTGGTGGTCTAGTGGTCCCCTTCCCCAATCCCCGATATCACCCATTTGTATAATATTTCTTAATGTTCCAGTCCTGGTGATCCAGTGGCCCTCCACCCCACCCCCACTCTTACAGGTAGTGCCCACTTCCCCACTTCCTCCCAAATCCAAATGCAATCAATGACCGGCATAGCCCACCCTCCCCTCCATAGCTGGCCATTGGACTGAACTGTCGGTGAGCACCTACTGTATAGTGTACATGCTCATGATTATTCATGAGCACATATACTATACAGTAGGCACACACTGACAGTTCAGTCCAGTGGCCAGCCGCAGAGGTGATGGTGGGCTTTGCTTATCACTGGCTGTATTTCAGATTTGAAGGAGGAGCAAGGTGGTTGGTACTACCAGCAAGGGTGTTGAGTGGGGGCCACTACACTATCAGGACAGGGACAATTTATCAATGTTATATAAACGGGTGATATCAGGAATTGGGGATTAGAGGGTGGACCACCAGAACAGAGAAATTATTAAATATTTTACTAATGAGTGATATTGAGCATGGGGGGGGGTCACTAGTCAGGGATTTAATTTATATACAGAAGGGAGCATTGGGGCAGGAGTGGTGGTCCATGGCACATTGCCAAACAGTGCTCATCTCTCCCAGAGAGTAAATTTGTGAGTACTCTTTGACCAGCCCTAGCTGTTCTGAGGGTACTTTGACATTTGACCTCTGGGTGAGATTTGTGAATCCACTTGTGGAGCAATTGCAACCTGCTTCTGCCGCAAGCCCCTAGACCTATGTCACAACCCATTTCTTGGTGCATGGGTGGTGCAAGCCCCATTTGGGGCAGGCAGCCTTTGGTTGATGCAGGCTGTCTTTGTGAAGTACTCAGGGGGCAGTATTCGACACAAGGTGCCACTTGTGCCATTTATGTTTGGAACAGGCACCTTCTTATTTATTTATTGAAATGTTTCACCAGGAAGGCACACTGAACAACATGTTGCTCATCTCCCAGCATGACATGGGGGATACAACTGGAAGTTGAAATAGGCATACAGTGTACATTAACATAACTGAGAAAATAGACATAAGTACATTTGTGACACGAACATACAGTTAAAGCAAACACATGCAGAACAATTGATATATCTGAAGAACATAGTGCAGAGATGTAATGCAGCTGTGTTGCCAGCTCCTTGCAGGATATGGTCACAGTTAAGAGACAGATGATTGAGCAATTATTGAAATGAAATTGTTCAGGCCATACCATCTGGGAAGGCTGCTGGCCCAGATGGCCTTTCTATTGATTTGTATAAACTTAAGATACATAAATTCATTGGTCCATTAAAGGAAGCATTTGACCATATGCTGTCCTCTCAAAAATTAATATGTTCCTTTTGCAAAGCCACTATATTGTTATTTCTTAAAAAGGGCAAAGATCCCAAGCAGTTGACATCATACCATTCTATATCTCTCATGAACTCAGATGCAAAAATCCTTTCAAAGATCCTGGCCACTTGATTGGAAAAGATTCTACCCATAGTAATTAATCAAGATCAGAACAGATTTATTAAGGGGTGTGAATTTTAACATACAACAAATGCTTAATTTGTTCAATTGCTGTAAGGATAAAGATTTCTCTCTTATGTTAGTAGATACCAAAAAGGCTTTTGACTGGGTGGAATGATCATATATTAAATTCTTAATGCCTATATATGGATTTGGCCCCAATTTTTGTAAATGGGTGGAGATCTTGTACTCCAATCTGGTGGCCAGGATAAAGACTAACCAGGAATTATCATCCCCAATAATTTTGCAAAGAGGCACCCATCACGGCTCTCCCTCCCCCATTAATTTTTACACTCATTATTGAGCCATTGGATATAGCCATTAAAACTTCCCAGTTAACTGAAGGCCCCAACTCTAGATTTTATCCTATTGTGAATGGAAAAAAAAAAGAAAAACAATCAAAAAAGAGAGAAACAAAAGTATCTCAGACAGAAAAAATTAAAAAACTCTGTTCAATGCTTCAAACAGGGTGATACACAGTTACCTTGGCTCCCTCCTCCTCCTCAAAATCAGAGCCAATATCTTCAGGAATCCTAATGGAGCATTATCAGGATTAGAGTGGGTCGAGGAGTGGACAGAGGAAACCAGCTGGGGCAAGGAAAGTTTATAAGAGGGGGTAGCATTGCCATAACAAGTGAATGAAATTCAGCTGTGAGGAGAAAGTTAAACAAGGGCCAGTGCAAGCTGGATGCAGCCCAAGCAGAACAAAACAGTGCAAGTGATTTGCTTGTGAACTAATTTCTTTTTAAATGCATCAGTCTTGGGCTTTGAAAATCAAGCCCAGTACTTTTAGATCAAATTTCCAACCTGACTATTTTGGGACCCAAACTCATGAACAAGGGCAATGGAATTTTTCAAATCCAGCAAGAAAGGTGATTTCACGGTCACGGTCTAAAATCACCTTTAAAGCAGGATTTGGAAATTGTCACCTACCAGGTTCATAAGGTGGAGTCACAAGAAGGCTATGTTGAAAATTTGGTGTAAAACTATTATCAGAGTTATGACTGTACGTTGAAACTTTTCAACACATGCTGATAACTTTGGACATTTTTAATACTTTGACCCAACATTTTCAACAAAGCCATTTTTTTCACACCATCTCATAAATGTGACAGCTGTCATTTTTGAAATCCTGGCCAAAATGTTTTTGCACTGGTGGCACAAAATGACTTTTTGGCCAGGATCTGAAAATTGTCACCTACCAGGTTCATGACATGGGGTTATAAGAAGACTATATTGAAAATGTGTGGTCAAAATATTTAAGAAAAACAAACAAAGTTATGAAGGTATGTTGTTATTTTTCAATGTACACTAATAACTTTGGTCATTTTCAATATTTTATCACCAAATTTTCAACATAGCAATTGTTTCACACCACCTCATGAAAGTGGCTGTTGTGTCTTTCAAACAAAATTACATTTTGTCCAGTGTTTCATTAAATGACACTTGTAATGTTCAGAAGGAGGGGTCAAAGAAAGACTCTGTTGAAATTTGGGTGTTAAAATGTCACAAAAAACTATGAAGTAATGTTGTTGCAGGGGTGTTTGTTGGTCCAGTATTGACCATGTTACCTTCCGTGCCAGTGACCTGAGTTTGGTTGTGAGCTCATTGAACCAGATGAAAGGATGGGGGTGCTGCAGCTTGCAGCACTGGCCCCAGACTGTGAAGAGATACAATGGTGTTCTAGTGCACATGTGACACATTGTGGTGAGTCAGGCAGCCTTTTCTCAGAAAGTGTTAACGTGTGTATTGATGCCTGATGGTCCCCTGCACCACGTTAGGACCATCTCCAGCATTCTGTGTGTTTAATTTCATGGAGATCCCAAAGGCACCTGCACAAATGAGGATATAATTCCACTGTCAGAAAAAGAAAGGAAAATAATTTCAAAAAGATATGTTAATGCAGACTTCATGGTTAGGGAAGTAAGTTTGTCATGGCAGTCATACACGTCATTGATTCCGTGATGTTTGATCTTTATTCAGGACTTCAATGACTTTCACTAGTGTCATCAGAATGTAGCAATGATGACAGTGCCACAACATTTACTACTGGTTACTAATGATTTCATGAACAAACAATGAGTCATTAAAACCTCATCTATGACAAACTTACATCACTAATCATGGTTGAAAAATGCAAAGTGCACAAAGAAGAGAAATGAAAAGCATTAAGGCTTTGGGTTCCTGGAGTATTGAGTTAGTGGTGGGGTCTTCCTTAGGGTTGTCAACCCTAATAGCCACCCCAGCCCCTGAGCAAACAAGGTCGGATGTGATCTCTTCTCTTCACAAAAGCTACCATAGACTGTACTGGCAACACATGCTGAGCCATACTTCTCTACCTTTGAAGTGTATCATTATAAGATACTGGCTTGGAGCTATTCCTTGTGGTTTGGAAAGGAGACTATTGGCTGGTGGAGGGGGGCATTAGGGTTGGCTACCCCAAGGAAGACCCTACCACTGATTTGCCAATAATCCTGAGACCCAAAACTCAAATGTTTTTCATTTCCCTTCTTTGTGTGCTTTGCTTTCTTCAGTCCTATTATCTGCGTTAACATATTTTTTGCCAATTATATATATATATATATATATATATATATATATATATATATATAGAGGCAAAAACTCAGTTTAATGCATTAGTTAGTTGTTCAGCGACAAATGTGAGGAAATTGCTGTTGGGTTGAAAACCCCTTGGACCCCCACCCACCCCCAACCGGCATTGAGTTGTGCGCATTGGGAATGTCAGCCCCATTCTCACCCCATGACATGTGAAAGCAGCAGAAGTATAGGAGAATGGGGTGAGAGTTAGGACCCATGATCCCAATGCACCCTAATGCCGGGTGGGGGTGGGGGGGGGTCCAAGGCGGTTTTCAAACCTAACAGCGAATTCTCACGCTTGTCGCTGTGGAACAACCCTAACTAATGCATTAAATGGAGTTTTTTGCCTCTAATTCTTCTTTTGAGAATGATAATGAGAAATAGTGAATGTAATGCAGCGGCGGGAGCGCGGGCCCTTCAGGCCCGTGCTGCTCCTGCTGCATATCGCGTTAGGCGGGGTGAGCCCTTGGGCCCCACGGCCCCGCCACATGATGTTGTGGCATAGTAACAGGGACAGCAACGCAAACAGAAATGCTATCAGTGGCGCACATGGTAACACAAGCACGAATGAGAACAGAAAGGGTAAGCATTACATGGTGGCGGACGGAATGGTCTGCCACGTGATGTGTTGTCACATAGTAACATGGTGCCTGCAAACAGAAATGTCAATGGGCATGGTGATGTAAAGTGAAACAGTAAGATAAACAGTACTGTAGATAGAAATGGCAAAAAATAACAGAAAGCAGTGCAAATGAAAGCATAAAGGATAGCACATGGTGGCGCTGGCGTCAATGGTAAGTGAAGCGAGTGCGGATCCATAGCGGAAAGAGCAACATAACAGTAATGTAAAGCACAGGCTGGTTTTCCCTAAAACCTGCATTGAGAAAGACAGTGAGTACAAATAATGTATGCAAAATAATGAGTATCGGAGCAGAAAATGAGATCTTGGAATACTAAATACATTATATCTCAGGAACCGTCTGACGTAGAAAAAAATTTAAAAGTCATATTATTTACAACTGTCCTGGCTAATTTGAATCTTAGCCCTTTAGAGAGCTAAATATTTTCCGACGAAAAAGTCCGTATCTCGCACCGTTTCAGAGATACGGGCCCTGAAAGGCGCGGCGAACGCCGTAATGTTATCCTATGGGAAAAAAAGAAAAGTTCAGAGTGCCATAACTTTGCCTCCCTGTAATGTTTTTTCACCAAACTACTGAAAGGCACATCTGTGGGCTGTTGGCTGTCTTCCCTCCAAATTTCAGGAAAAAAGACCAAACCGTTATTTTGCAGCAGGGCTCCAAATGATTTCTGTTAAGTGTTGGGCGCCGTAATGTTATCCTATGGGAAAAACCGTCAATTTTGGAGTGCCGTAACTTTGCCGCCATGTGATATTTTTTCACCAAGCTACTGAAAGGCACATCTGTGTACTGTTGGCTGTCTTCCCTCCAAATTTCAGGAAAAAAGACCAAACCGTTATTTTGCAGCAGGGTGCCAAAGGATTCCTGTAATGCTTCGGGCGCTAATGTTATCCTTTTGGAAAAACTGTCAACTTTGGAGTGCCATAACTTTGCCGCCGCGGTAATATTTTTCAATACAATACTGAAAGGCACATCTGTGAGATGTCGGCTAGTTCCTCAAATTACAGCCCAAAACACCCAACAGTTATGTTGCAGTGCAGTGCAAAAGAATTGCTGTCATTTTCCCACAGACTAGAAAATTACTGTCGCAATTTGCAAGTTTTCAAAAATTGCGACACTTCGTCGAGCATGAAAGTAATTTATGAAGTATTTTTCAGAAATTTGAAAAACATATTTCTGGGGTGTTTTACCACAAAATAAAGACATGGCAAGCATCCTCAGGGCCCGACTAGGTGAATACAAAAAAATTAGATTGCTAGAGGGTCCCAAATTTAAATGCCAACCATTTTTCTGATCACCAACTGAAAACAAAATGGCCAATTTGCAAAAGTAACAGGACCATTTGCGAAAGTAAAAATGCATTTGTGAAAGTGTGGAACTTTTTGTTCACCTTTCCCATTGACTTATAATGGGAAACTGTTTTTTGAATAACTTTTGAACCGTTTAATATTTTTTCACGAAATCTTCGAAAGGCACATCGGGGTCCCTGGCTGCGTTCCCTGAAGATTTTGGGCGGTCACCAAACACGCCACGACCTGTGTCATAGCGACCACAGAATTCCAGAAAAGCGTAAGCAGCGGCGACAGATCATGCTTAATAACTCCACAACCGTATATCCCATCAGTACAAACTTAGCAGATCCCAAGGCCTATGGGTCTTGATCATACATTCAAATTTCAGCAAATCCATCAAACGGTTGCAAAGTTATTAAGGTGCAAAATTTTGGGTTTAACATGGAAATGGCTCCTCAACCCTAACTATGGTAGCACTACCGTGCTACCATAAAATATATATATATATCTCTATATATATATATATATATAGATATATATATATAGATATAGATAGATATATATATAGATATAGATAGATAGAGAGGGAGAGAAAGAGAGACTGCCTTAATGCTCTGGTTAGAGTTAAAGCCACAAAAGTTAGGAAATGTTGCATTAGGGTTTACAAACCTAAGACCCCACCCCTTCCCTGTACACACCAACTGGCATCAGGGTGTGTGCCTTGGGGTCATCAGCCCTACTGCTCACCCCAGTCTCCTATACTGTACCCATCTCTGCCTGTTTACTTATGGAATGGGGTGAACATTAGGGCTGATGACCCCAAGGCTCACCCCTGACACCTGTTGGTGTAAGCAGGGTGTGGGTGGGATTTTAAATTTGGAAACCATAATGCCACATTTCCCTACTTTTATGGCTTCAACACTAACTAGAGCATTAAGGAGCTTTTGGGAATTTATTTCCTTACTTTTCGAGATAGTATATTTGTATTGCCCTCCAAGCCCTGTGCTCCCATTCCTCCATAGATGCGTATAGGTATGTAGCTTTGGAAGCACAAGGCCCTACAAATGTTTTGCTTTCATGATATGAAAAAAAATGTGTGGTGTCTATGCCAAAACACTGGTCTGTCCCTACCTAGGCCTGGGCTGGTGTTGCATTCTGCAGCACCTTCTCCATCAAGCTTGTACCAATAAACTGGCATATTGTGTTCACACCTGAACTCAGCTCACTGGCAAGGTAAGGCAGCGTGGTCTCCAGTGGTGCAATGGACATCCCTGCAAACAACGTAACTTAATATATTTTTGGTTTTTTAATATTTTTACCTCAGACTTTCAGAATTGTCTTCTTATGACCCCACCTCATAAATGCTGTAGGTGAAAATGTTCAGATCAGTGCCAAAACACAATTCCATGCCACTGGTGTGAAAACACATTTTGGACAAGATATGAAAAATGAAAGCTGTACTGTTCTTGAGGTGGTGTGAAAAAATGGCTACGCTGAAAATTGGAGTCAAAGTATTGAACATTACCAAAGTTATGTGTGTGTATAGGAAAAATTCACTGAACAATCATAACGCTGCCATTTTTAGGAATTTTGTCACTCAGTTTTCAACATTGCCATTTTGGGATCCCACCTCATGAACACTAGTGGTGAAATTTTGTTATTCAGTCTCAAAAGGTGATTTCACACAGTGACTGTGAAATCACCTTCCAGGCCCTATTAATGAAAATACAGTGCCAGTGTTCATGAAGTGTGGTCCCAAAAAGGCTATGTTGAACATTTGATGAACACATTTCTAACAATGGCAAAGTTATCAACATAAGTTCAAAACGCCATTAAAATACATTATGCAGCACTTACCTTTATTCCTCAGTTCACAGTTTGTCTTTGAAGAGTGCAGACATTTCTCAATCTACAGAAGATGACAGTCTTTGATCTCTGGTGGCAAGTATAGGGTAATGGGGTGCTGGGTGCTCAGTGGGAGGGCTAGGATGGGGAGGGGATGGCAGGGGCTGGGGACAACAAGGTACGTTTTTCTTTCTTAAGGTTAAAAAAAAAAATTAGAAGACAGTTTTCTTTTCTCCAGGAACAAAGAAATGTCAGCATGCATTTTGGGACACTGGGGGTGGGCTCCCCACTGTCCCACACTGCTAGGGGAACATGTGCAAATGCCAGCTGGGGATTGGGCCCTCACAATGCCAGCAGTACTAATAAAACAATGGGTTGCATGAGAAGGGGGAGCGCATCTGACACTGGTGGTGGGCATCCCAGTGCCTGACTGTACAAAAAAAAAGAAAGAAGAAAAAAAGTAAATACATAACCAGACACCAGGGAAAAGCTGGTGGCTAAAAGTTTTTTTTTAATAAATCAATATGTTTTTTATCAATTCATCTTATTTTATCTATAGATCTGTTTTTTTAGCTATCAATCTGTTTTTTGTTTTTTTTACTAGCTGCATTTCTACGTTATCCCAAAAAAATTTAACATTCAAAAACTACAATTTTTTTTAACCAAACCACCTAATGGCACACCATTGGCACAGACCCCATAAATCCCTGAAAATTCCATGGGAAAAGTTCCATACTGTCTAGGCTATAGGCAAGGGCAAGTCATCCACATGTTAAGAATAGGAAAAAAAATACATTTTTTTTTACTTTTTTTGAACTTCCATATCTCAAAAACCATACAAGATGTTGTCACTACACTTTCCACTTCTTGAGATTCTGGCAGCCTGAAAATATGTGCCAAAGTGTCTGCAACTTCATTAAAGGATGGCAGAGTTATTAAGGTGCAAAAAAGTGAGTTTAACATTAGACAGCCTGCTCAACCTTAACTATAGTGGTGCTACTGCACCACTATAATGTATCTGTAAGAAACTGTTTTGACAGTGATTCAGATATATTTTATATATTAACGAAATAGTTATTTTCCATAAGGGCAGCTACAACTTCTCTAAGGCCTATGTTTTGATACTGATGATCTTATTAGATATCATCTTGCATATGGTCACATAAACAATGAAGCATCCATGTTTTACTGCTCTGCTATTCCTTTCATGCTGATGTTTTAAAACAATAGTGCAGAAAATTAGAACATGCTTGTTGTTCATGTAAATCTGCCTTGACATTTGACCACTACTCTGAAGAAACAAAGTCCTATAACACCCTGCTGTGGGATACCAAAGTGTCTTACTTTTCATCCTTGGTTTACTCAGCTAACCATGACCTGAAGATGGTTTATACCATATTTGACTATTATTATATCATAAAACTGATGTACCTCCTTTCCTTAATTCTGATTTTACCCTTGAAAGTTTGCCTCATTTTTTATCAATAACATTTTAGATACTATATTCAGAAATCTTTTGGTCTTCCCTCTGGTTCCTAATCTGGTTGCAGTCCATATACTGTACTACTCCTATATCAGGTTTTCTGTTTTCATCTTCTTCACTGATTGATCAAGATTTTGTGGCTAACCTAATAAAGTCTGTGAATCTGGCTACCTGTCAGCTGGATCCCTTATCTTCAAAACTTTTGAAAACATATTTCCACTGTTACTGTATATCTATTATTACAGTACATACATTACTAATTCATTGTTTAGCATTGGTGTTCTTCATGATAATTGTAAAATGGCAGTGGCTCTCTTCTTTTGAAAAAAATCCTTAACTGATTGCATGGCTTACTCAGGCTTCCACCTGATTTCACTGTTACCATTCATTTCTTAGATATTGGAGAGAGTTGTTTCTGCCTAATTTTGTGAATATTTATGATCTCAGTTACTTCTGAGCACTTGCATTGTGGCTTCAAGAAGGCCCATTTTACCAAAACAGTCCTGAAAATTAATACTGATATTTTACTTGCTCAAAGCCAACGACTTCTCATCTGATTTTGCTGGTCTTCACATCTACATGTGACACTCTTAATCAACAGGGTTGGTGACTGGCTTGCTTTCATGATGAGGCAGTCTGATATGTCTATATCCTGTTTCAGATATTTCAAATTTGTGTTTTCAAGTTTTCTTATAGTCACTATTACCTGAATCTCATCTGCTTTCCTCTGGTGTCCCTCACGTGACTGTTCTTTGGTCCTTTTGGTTTTGTGTGTATACTACTGCTTTAAAATCATCACATATTTTATTTTTTTCATTTCATCACTATGAAAACGACAACCATATAAATACTTCATTTCCATTTTTTTCTGTTACCATTACTAAGTGCCTTGATAAGTGTTTAATGGTTATTTCAAATTTAGTGCTTCACACATTTCTGAAAATGAACTCAAATAAAACTGACGTCATTCTTATTTCCCTTTTGTCAGCCACATCAGACTTCTAGCTAACCGTGTGTACAGACCTTAAGTAAAATATAGTTTTTTCTGAACTTTTTTATATACTTTATTTTTATTCTATAAGGCAGTAATTACTTTCCACATTTAATTACAATGAAAAGGTACCAATTAAGAACATAGTTTCTCCAACATTTTGTACATGTAACTAAACAAAGCAAAAAAAAAGAGTTTTTTTATATGTTTTGGGGATCAAAAAAGAAGATTTCTGCATCTGTTACTTAGAGTGAGCTTATCATACAGAAGTAGAGAAAAAAAGTTCATATATGCTCCAAGCCTTTTATCTTCCCTGCTAAAGATTATTAACTAAATACATAGGCATCTATCCCCATCAATTTCTCTAGATTTTATTATTTTTTTTAATTTTTCATAACAAACAAAAATATGTCACAGAGTGGTATTAAAATCATGGGTGTCAAAGCTATACAAAAGCCATAATTATAAAGAAGAAATAAGACTCATACTTATTGCTCACCAACATTTCATGAAAGGGAAGCCACATATCATTCAATTTTACCATTTGTTTTGTAGTACAATAATGGATGCATTCAAGAGTATGAATCATACTCATTGAGTTCAACCATATATCAAAAGATAGAGGTATGGGGTCCTTCCACCTAAGCATAATTTACTTAAATACTATAGCCATACTAACATTAATAAAAATATTGCTGCATAGGTTGAAGTCTTCCATACAGATTACCTATCCTAATAAGCATCCAATCTGGATTCTTAGTCAACTTAACTTTTATAATTTTAGACAACAATTGAAGAATCTGATCCCACCATAGATTAAGCTGGAGATAAGTAATGAGCATATGCTCTAAAGTACCCAAACTATTGTCACATCTCAGACATCCAGAAGATATTAAAGGATTCATTTTATGTAATCAGGCCAGGGTATAGTATGTCCAATGCAGGACATTAAACATAATTTGTTGTAATTGAATAAATTTCATCCCCCATCTCTTCATGTTAACAGTGATATTCCATTTACCATTTGGAATAGCGCATAGCAGGTTTTGTTCCCATTTGGTTTTAAGTTGTAATGACAGATCTACTGTTTTGGGAAAGATAATTTGATAAATTTGTGATATTATTTTCACTTTTGACCCCTTAAATAACACATCCTCTGTCTGATTCATTACATAATAGGGACCTTGCTTAAAAATTCCATGAATATAATTTCTTACTTGAAGAAACTGTATTTATGTTTTAGTGCATTATAATCCTGTACTGCCCCTTCATGACAAAATTGATTAAATTCGTTTAGACCTTTATCATACCACTGTTTAAAAACAAAGTTAGATAAAGATGGGGGGAACCAATTATTTTTATAAATCAGTGCATGGAGTGACATATCATTTTTATCATTTTGGTTATGAAACATTGTGTTCCAAACTTGAACGATAGTTTGTGTATATTTATGCAATTCCCCAATTTTGTGTTTCTTCATTCCTACATATAGAGCATGTTTAATGTTTGTATAGCCCATTCTGCTGGTTCCCATACTCAAAGATGGATCCTTAGCATCTACCACAAACCAAGCAGAAGCAGCAGCCAATATTGCTGCATAATAATAATACTTAAAATTGGGTAATGCAAGACCTGCTTCTGAATTATGTAACTACAATTTATCCAATTTGAGGCATGGCTTCTGACTGTTACACAAAAATTTATTAAAGTAAACTATCTAACCCCTTAAAAAATTATCTACTATTATAGGCACTGTTTGGAATAAAAATAGCATTTTGGGGAGTATAGTCATTTTAATAACATTTACTCTACCCATAAGTGTCAGAGGTAATGACTGCCAATGTGCTAACAGAGACTTACTCTCCTCCATTACTCTAATGTAATTCAGCTGAAATAACTCTTTCAGGCCACTATCAATTTTCACCCCAGATAGTTGACCCAATAGACCTTTCTTAACTGATAGTTAGGAGGAGAAACAAATCAGTCATAGTGTGTGTCTGTTTCCATTAACTCCATTTTTGCCCAATTAACTTGATATCCTGAAAAGTTACTGAATTGATAATACATTTACTATATGCGGAAAACTATGATTAAGACTGTTTACATACAACATCATATCAACCACATATAGACTAATCTTATATGAATAATTATTAATGTTTGAGCCTTCAATGGGCTAAGCTAAGGATCAAAATTTATACAATTTGGAACAAAAAATTTCTGAGACTGAGAGGAAACATATGGTATCTAATGATATGAAGTGTATCACTGAATTAGCATCAAGAGAGCAATATAATGTAATAGCTGCTGAGCAAGCAGAAAGACAGATGTTTTATACCCGTAGCAATTATTTTATGGGTGAGAAGATAGACAAACTGATGGCCTGGAAATTAAAAGCAGCACAACAGAAAAAAGTTAATTATTCAATTAATCGATTGCGAGGGTAATATACAGAATTCTCCTTGGAAAATTAATAAAGTCTTTAGTAAATTCTATCAACAATTGTGTACCTTTGAAATATTAGAGACATTAGATAATTGAGAACAATTTTTTAAGGATATGGAGATTCCTATAATTTCCCCAGACTTATGTATACGGCGAATCCTGATGTTTTTCTCAAAAATGGTTCTGGCAGCATCTGCATCATCAAAAAACTAACTCTTTTCCTGGAACTAGATCCTTAAACAAGCAGAAGCAAGTAGAACTGCAATAATCCCAACTTCCTTAAATTCTGACATTATTTTCATAAAACTCTTTCATCTGCATTGCATCTGCATACAGAAGTCTGGGTATTGGTGAATACGATGACCCTTGTAGAAACATGTTTTCTTCTGTCTAGCTAGTTAAAGCAATTTATTTCTTTCAGCCTAAGTATGAAAGGTAATTATGATGTATCTTGCTCATGACTGTTCATCATTATTCAGCTCCTTAGACTGACATGAAACAGGACAAAAGACAGACTCCAAAGAAAGAATAGGGTCAATAGAGAAAATAACAATAAGAGCATTCTGAACCTATTCTTTCAAATCAGTGTTTGAGACAGTCCCAGGAAATCCAATCAGTCACAAATTCTTCCTAAGCATATTATTCTCCAGGCACTTCAGTCTTGACATTTGCGTCAACTGTTCATGGAGTGTTGCATTTGTGTGGCTCCTTCCAAGGTGAGTACTCTGGCTGAAATGGCTTTCATCTCCACTTCATTAGTTTTGATTACATTTTCAATGTTTTCCATCCATGTTTCCACAGCTGCACAATGGGTAGTTATTTCTGGCAATGAATTTTCAATGCGGGAAGTAGATTGTCTCACCTCAGCTGGAAATTCACATAAAATAGCCTGTATTGAGACAAGTGCTGGTTTTTGAGATGCCTTTGATTTGCCACCTGCCTCCATGCAGGGTATTGTGGCAGGTGAGACACCTGTCCTGACCCCTCCAACAGGCCCTCAGGTCAGAACACCTCTCCCAATGAATTTCAGGGAAATAAATTTGTCCATATCAAGAGACAGAGATGCCATCCAAAGAATTGTCAAAATTCTGGTAAGAAACTTCTCTTTTGAACAGTTTTTTGGATGTTCCATCTGAAATCAGCAGAGCTATAAACAAACACTTCTAGCTTAGACCTTTGCTCAGCAGTGCCCATGTTTCCTCTAAACTTTTCCCTTTGAATACTGTTGCTGTGAAGATCTGCACTCTATGCTGACCACCTTAGACTGATGGAGCATTATCAAGCCTATCAATCTGCAATCACTCATAAGAAGGCAGAGTTACTGTCTGGGGAGACTGTGGCTGCTCAGAATCGACTAAGTCAGCTTTTCTGAACTGTGGATAGACTGTGCAACCCAGCCTGTCTGCAAGTCCAGAAAGTATTTTCACAAATAGAGTGCGATGAACTTGCTCAATTTTTTGTGACTAAGGAGGTTGACATCAGGGCAGCTCTCCAACCAGCATAATTTATTTATTTATTTAGTTTTTGTTGACTGGGTAAGTGCACTAGACCAATCCTGCCTATTTTCAGGCACGACCTGGGGAAGGGGGGATACAGATGAATGCCAACTGACCTTGAACCAGATTAAGCTGTTGGTGGTATTTTTAGTGAATGAGGGAAATTTGGCCAGGACACCGGGGAAATTCCCCTACTCTTTTCGATAAGTGCCATGGGATCTTTAACATCCACCTGAACTACCACCAATCCAGGCAGATGGGACCTCAGTTTAACGTCTCATCCAAAAGACAGCACCTCAGAAGTGCAGCACCCCTCTCATGCTGCACTACAGTGTCAGTACTGGGAAATTAACCCAAGTGCCAGATGTGGGAACTGAACCCACAGCCCTCTGATCTCCCGGCCTCAGAGATGAGTGTGCTACCTACTGAGCCACTGAGCTATGGGTGTTGGTTCTGATCAGCCCTCGATCACTAGCCTTCAGCCTTTCTGGAGTACTTTTGACTGCCCGGAGTTCATGGATATCATGAGGATTGTCCAGAGTATGCACTCTGTGTGCTGTAGTTTGGATCCAGAACCAACTTACTTTATTTTGGGTTGTATTGGTACCATTGGTTCAGTCCTTGTGTGGATAATTTGGTGCTCCTTGGAAATAGATGAGTTTCCTAGCTCCCTGAAGGAGGTGGTGGTAATACCCATCCTAAAGAATGCTTCCTTGGACCCAAATTGCTATGTGAACTACAGACCAATCTCTAACCTTCCCTTTTTAGGGAAGGTGGTTGAGAAGATAGTAGCCGTACAGCTGGAGAACCATTTAACCATCCATGGCATCTATGAACCTCTCCAGTCTGGTTTGTGAAGGAGGCATTGTACTGAGACAACACTGGTTCAGGTGCTCAATGATCTCCTGATGGTGAGAGATTGGAAAAACTGTTCTATCTTGGTTATTCTAGATCTCTCTTCAGAATTTGACACTGTGGACCTTGGGGTTCTTCTCAGTCATCTGAGGTTCATCTGTCTCCTGTCGGGTACAGTCTTCAGGTGGTTTACATCTTACCTCCCCAGAAGAACTCAGAAGGTAGTGTCCGGGCTTTATTCCTTGCACCCAGTTCCTGTGTCATGTGGGGTTCCTCAAGGATCGGTGTTGTCCCCCATGTTATTTGCAGTGTACATGCTGCCTCTAAGAGACATTGTAAGGAGGTATGGGTTGAGGTTTCATTGCTATGCTGATGATACCCAGCTCTATCTTTCCTTTACACCCAACTCTGATGGCTCTCTTTCAGTCTTTAATAACTGCCTCACAGAAATCCAGGAGTAGATGGATTCAAGCTGTTTGAAGTTGAACTTAGGAAAGACTGAAGTGCTAGATGTGGACCCAGGACACCAGAAAGGGGGGTCTGGGGTAGGTTCACACTCAGGGCTTTTTCCTTGGGGTCTATCACTCCTGGTCTCTGAATGGGTTCGAAACTTGGGGGTATTTTTTGATGAAGGGCTGATGCTGAATGCGCAGGTGTCAGCCATCATCAAGACCTCTTTTTACCACCAAAGGAATATTTCCAGGATTAAGCACCTTGTTCTGTCCAGTGACCTTCCTACATTGGTTCACGCCTTTGTGACCTCATGCTTGGATTACTGCAGCTCCCTCTACTTAGGGCTTTCTGGGGAGAAAATCTGCCATTTGCAGCTAGTGCAGAAAGCAGCAGCACAGCTTTTGATGGGAACTTCTTGGTCCTGCCATATTTCCCCAGTGCTGCGTGGTCTGCACTGGCTGCTGGTACAATGGTGGATCACCTTTAAAGTCTGTCTTCTGACTTATAAAGCCCTACACGGACAGGGCCCTGACTACCTGAAAGAGCTTCTGGTCCACTATTGCCCTGGGCGATCACTTTGCTCAACTGCTGAGGGGTTGCTAGAGATCCCAAGAGTCTGTTTAAAATCATCTCAGTTCCAGGCATTTATGTATGTGGCCCCATCTTTTTGGAATTCTCTACCCCACCAGTTATGTGAGGTGTGACTGTGGAGGAATTTAAAAAAAGCCTTAAAAACCCATTTATGGACCCAAGCTTTTAATGACTAATGTATTTGTTTTAAATTCAATGCACACTATTTTATTTAATATTAGTAGTATGATATCTCACATGTTGTTAAAATTGTGTGGCGCCTTGTTTTGGAAAGGCGCCATAAAAATAAAGTTTTATTATTATTTTTATTATTTATTAAATAACAGCTGACATGCAGGTATGCACCAAGCAAGGAACCGATACCAAGATATTGCCTATTCTAGGAGCTACTTTAAAAATTATTTCATTTTTTTACTGTAGATTAAAATAAAAAAAATTTACTTCAAAAAATTCAGTTTATAATTTCCTTGTTCCAGCTGAGTGCATCAGCCCCACTCCTAAAAACAGGTTAATGATTACAAAAATAGGGAATAGGGCTATAGGTGCACTGTGGTAATCATAAATGGATCAGAAGGGCTGCCTAAATGTACTTAGATTACCTCAAGGTTTACATAGTCGCCCTGGCAACCTCTCGATGGTTAACAAACTGGTTAACCATCGATGTACCATACATTATATTTTATAGTGTATGGTACCATTTATGCTTTTTTTTAAAGAAAGCAGTTCTTTACTGCAGTTTTTTTAATGTCACCACCACTCTGCTTTCACCACTACAGCCATTTCAAAGTCATCTGATACAATTGTGCTCTTGCCCAAACTGTTCCCAGTTGTTAACCCAATGATGTGACATAATATCGATGGGTTAACAACATCTTGACATCACATCAATGGTAAAATATTGTTATAAAATGGTAGATTTCTACCTATAACAACATTCTACCATACATTATATAATACATATTTTGGATAATATATCATAATACCATACACGTATACCTGCCAGAAAATGTAATCTAAGCACATTTAGGCACCCTGAATTCTTGTTTCTACAGTAGATATTCACTAATTTCTGGTCTACACAGTAGAAGTGCTCCAGATAATGAATAATTGTAACTGGAACCTTAGCAAATGTGACACAATGGCAATATCATGGCACCACAATGGCAACACAGTGGTGAGCTACAAAATGTGCAATGGTACTACCCAGTGGTACTAGGGTTGTACTATGGTAGTTTAAATTGTGATTATTTTTGTTGATATGGTAGAACAGTGGTACAATGGTATCACAATGGAATTGAAACAAACCACTGTGATACCATGAAAACCTTCATGGTAGTACAGTGGTAATCACAGTGGTATTGCAATGGCAAATGAGTGGTATTACAGTGATATTCTGAAGAACTTTTTGTAAGGGGAGAGTCCAGGTGATTCATCAGGGTAATGACCAGGATATGATACCTCATCCTCTACCTGTTCTGATTACTGTTCAGGTAAGTGTTAAAGAGCCCAGGGCATTTTTGAAAAGAGTAGTGGAATTTCAATGCTGTCCTGGATAAATATACTCCATTCACAAAAAAAACCAAAAAAAAACGAAAGCTTAACCTTTTTTGACATCAGTTGGTTTGCATCCATATCCCTCTCCCCCAGGACAAGGCTGAATGCAGGCAGTATTTCCTAGCCCCCTCTTCCCAAGCAACAAAAACTAAATAAAATACCATAAAATAAAATTATCCTCTTTGTATAAAATATCTTTGCCTAAAATTGCAGTTATACTGGTTCTCAAAGCATTATATTCTAGTTATCAAAGCTCTATATTTAGGTGTGAGCTGAGACTGAAGTGGACTTCAGTGGAAAGGACGAAAAATGGCTTTGGGGATTTCAAGAGCACTTTGATACATCGGTCAATTTAACTTAAAAATATCTGATTCTTTCCAAGTGGCCAGCACTAGTACCGTGGCTACCCTCTCCACACCCAAGTAAT
Organism: Neoceratodus forsteri; assembly: GCA_016271365.2. Taxonomy (NCBI): domain Eukaryota; kingdom Metazoa; phylum Chordata; order Ceratodontiformes; family Ceratodontidae; genus Neoceratodus; species Neoceratodus forsteri. The sequence continues at coordinate 564,256,317 of CM028135.1, read as the reverse complement.
TTCAAATCCTCTACCCTTCTCCATTCACTCATACTGTATTTTCTTTTTAAGTACCAGAGTCAAACAATATATTTTAAATCATCTATCCTCCATAACTGAACCTCCAGTTCTCCAAATAGTCATGTAAATGACACAGCCCACTGTTGATCCCCATATCCAAGTTTTCAGGGGACACCTGTTTAGTAGATGTCCCTAAAAACTTGATCAGCCCCCATACTGCAGCAAGTTCACACTATTCTTAGTATTAATGTACAAGTACTGGAGTAAAGATCCTTATGACCAGGAAGGGAATAATGGAGCAGTCTGCACCATTGCTGAACAGACAGTTTGTTCATACCAATGCTCCTACTATACAAGCAAACCACAATGAGTTGCCAGTATAACAATGCACAGCAAACAGCTGCATAGCTACATTTCAGGTACACTCTGATGGGAAGGTAAAAGTGACACCACCCATGGTCAAACTTCTGTTTAAAGTCTGAAAAAGAAGACATTAATTTCAATGGGAAAACTTTATAAGAGATCTCAAAGACTGAAGAAAAATGTATTCAGAAGAGAGGTTTTATGCAACATGCAGAGAACGAATAAGACCTTCTCTTTGAACTGACCATAAGGGCACCTACAAAACTTAAACAACTGAGTGATAAGAGCGTAAGTAAAATACAGCCTGAGGATTAAATGACTGGTGATGCAGTAGGAAGTGGGAAAGCTTAAAAGTTTTAAGATAAGCAATTGAGTCATACAAGAGACAAATGACTTGATTTTAAGTCATTATGCCAGGTATATAATTCCTGATTCAGAGTTGTGTCAGTGACCTCCTAAATGCTTCAAATATTTCAATGCTTTTTTAAACATGTTGCTGCACTTATAGCACTTTCCTGCACTTTACAGTAAAATAGACACATGGATCAGATACTGACACATGGATCATTATAGGGCTTCCTAATTGTCACGAGCCATGGCAGGTGCACACATAAGTTAGAAAATGTTTGAAGTGTTACTGCCACATCTGTCAGGGATGTGGCACACTTGAACTCCACTTCCAGATGCAGCTTTGCAAATCTCACACTAAAACTGTAAGGAGAACTTAAAATTGTTCTGGAAAGTAATTGAAGATCCTTGAGTAAAAGAAGGTGTGAACTTTTGAAAAAGACATACTGTCAAAGGAAGAAGATGAAAGATTTATAAAAATTGATTCATTCTAAATTGGACTTAGAAACCAACGTTATCAATATATAAACTGGCAAAGTGAAAGACTACAAACAAATTCAAGTAAAACATTTTCACTTGTATACTACTCTATGTGTATGAGTTTCAGCTCTAATATACAGATCCCCATATTTAAAAAGTTAGCATGGGACTAAATGTATTATTGCCTATACTAACCTAGATTAGTGCCAGTGCATTGGGCGAGGCCATGTCCCGAGTCCTTGGAGCACCACCCAAACCTGGCAGGATGATCACACTAACCATACTGCTGTGCTGATGCAAATTAGGAAGTTCCTTATGCATAACGATGCAGCATTATATTCAAAAGGTTTCAGTGGTGGGCCAGCCCAGTGGAGTGGATGGCTAAGGTGCTGGATGCCTTACCTCCTTCCTTGCCAGTGAACCAGGTACAGCAATAAGCCTGAGTTACCAGGTGTCAGCCAGGAGTGAGGGCAAGGAGCTGGACTGAACATCCGCAAGTCAACTCTCCTCTCTTGAGGAGGGATGTGGGCTTCCCCAGCTCTTAGCCAACACCAGGTAGAGGTTAGGTGGCAGTGCCAATCCAAAAAGGAGCCAGGCATTAGAACTTGGTGGAAGGAAGGGACCATCACTGGAGCCATGTAGTGCATGTATGCCTCCACATGCATGCACAACCGTGTTCTAGGGTCCCAGGATAATGGGGAGAAAAACAGAAAATGGGGCACCGGGGGAGACTCAATGAAGCCCTGAGAACAGGAATGATTGAAATCTGCTGAGGGAGGACCACAGCTTAAGTACCCTGGAGTCCCGAGAGTTAAAAAGTGTCAGTGACTCAGTAGGTAGCACACTCGCCTCTGAGGCTGGCAGATCAGAGGGCTGTGGGTTCAGTTCCCACATATGGCACTTGGGTTAATATCCCTGTACTGACACTGTAGTGCAGCATGAGAGGGGTGCTGCACTTCTGAGGTGCTGTCTTTCGGATGAGACATTAAACCAAGGTCCCATCTGCCTGGATTGGTGGTAATTCAGGTGGATGTTAAAGATCCCATGGCACTTATCGAAAAGAGTAGGGGAATTTCTCGGTGTCCTGGCCAAATTTCCCTCATTCACTAAAAATACCACCAACAGCTTAATCTGGTTCAAAGTCAGTTGGCATTCATCTGTATCCCCTTCCCCCAGGTCGTGCCTGAAAATAGGCAGGATTTGTCTAGTGCACTTACCTAGTCAACAAAAACTAAATAAATAAATTAAATAAATAAAAAGCTGCATGAAAAAAAATGGTTTCAGTGGTTCTAAACAGCCCTTACAGCTGTGCCATTTATTGCAAACAAAGAAAAACATCTTACCATAGGACTAAGTCCATGCCCCCACTCCCCCAAGGCTGGACAGCTCTATTGCAGCTACCTGCCACTGTGTCTAGTGGACCCCCTGCTCCTATCACCCCTATCATATTGTAGTTCCACATCTCTGGTAGTCTAGTGGACCCCTATATATCCCATGTCATATTGTAATTGCACTTCCTGGTAGTCTAGTGGACCCTGTCCCCCCAATTGTCCTTGCTATAATGTAAGTCCACTTCTCTCCTAGTGTCTTGTGGACCCCCTCTACAGATTGACCAGGGTTCCATATATTACTTAATCCCTGCTGAGCTAGTGCCCCTCTACAGAGCATGAATGAGCCCCAGTGTGGCTAACACCCCCCACTCACCCAACCAGCTGAGGACCCCACACTTCAGTTAACACTCACCCTACAGTCCAAAGCACAGTGGTGTACAGCATGCCATTCACTCATCTCCTTAGCTGGCCACTGTCTGACAATCACAGAGTGCAAACACAAGCAAGTACAGAGGATGCAATAACACTCTTTGACTGTGAAATGGTGGTTGGCTGAGTAGGTGAGTGAAGGGCTGTTCCAGCCACTGCTCTTTTACGGATTGTAGGGAAAGTGTTAACTGGAGTGTGGGGTATAAGGCAGGGGGTGATCAACAGGTGGGTGAGTCTAAGTCGCAGTGGTGGGGGAGGTCATTTGTGCTTAGTGTGAGGGGGAGGCAGTAGCCCAAAAGGGATTTAGATATACATGGAACAAGAAATGATCAAGGTAGGTGGAGTACAGTAAACACAAGGGAAGTGGACTTACATTATGTCAGGCATGACTAGGGGTCCATTAAACTAACAGGGAAGAGGAATTACAGTTATGATGGGGTGATTAGGAGAAGGGGGCATCCACTAGTCTGCCAGGGACTCTTTTTGGCTTCCATTCAGCATGGACAATTTGGGACCATATATGCATGCAAATGAGCCTATAAAAGGCATATAAAATGGCCCCTTAGCACCATGCATGTCCAATGGGCTCATTTTCATGCTCGGGCTAAACGTGGCCCACAAGACACATGGTGCAATCCCTGTTTGGACACATTATCTCTTTTGGACCACATGAGGTCTTGGACCATGTCAATGCTGCCCAGTTTCACATGGTACTGTGCCAGCACTGCCCAGTTTTCAGTCAGTCAGTGTGCCAACAGGCTGATAATAGTTCAGAGCTGCTCATGAACTATTTTTGGTGCAGCACTACAGGCTGCACTGCACTAGCAGCCATGTCAGAATATGGGGGCCATCAACATTTACAATGTGCAGCAATATACAGTACTTTGTGACAGAACAATAACTTTTTTCTTACTGGATAGAGAAGATTTAGTTGATTGTGCATAATACTGATTTAGTTTATTTAGTATTTTGAATAGTTTGTTGTTGCTGAGCTGTAGGTATGCTGATCTCAAGAAATGGAAAATCCACAGTGGAAAAGAAAAGCACCGATGGCTCTCAGGAAAGTGCTAATAAAAAAAGCCAAAGCCACAAGTGCAGAAGAAGTAGTCAGATGTTTGAATTATTTATTTATTTATTTATTTATTTAGTTAAACATCAGTTTAGAAACCTTTGAGCCAGAGGCTCATTTACAAAGGTACCTCGTCACAAAGAGGACATCAGAACAGTAGTACAAGGGACACAGTACTTACAAACAAAAAAAGTTACAGTTCAATTACAGTTTTGTTACAATAGAGTACAATCTCCAACGAGCAAAAGATAACAAAAGGTGCAAAACTTATGGTCGGGGGAGAGCTGGTGGGGGTAGAAGGGAGGGAGATAGGGGAGGAGGAATAAGTAGGGAAAGGAAGGGTGGAGCTGCTCAGTGAGCATTGTCAAACAGAGTATATATATATATATTTTTTTTTTTTACACTAGGCTAGCGGCAGTTGCATTTGCGAGAGCTAAGCAGGAAGTTTCTGAGCCTGGGCTTAAAGCAAGCTAAGGTTAGAGAGTTTGAGACACTGGCAGGGAGGGAGTTATACCAGTGGGGAGCACGGTAGGGGAATGCCCTCTGACCTTGTGAGGTCCTGGCTCTCAGAAGAACTAGGGTAGCTCTTGACGAGCTGCGCGTGATCAGGGTCGGTGCAGTACGGCGAATGGAGTTGGATAGGCCTATGGGGGATAGGCCATGCAGGGCTTTAAAGGTGAGCTGGCATGTCTGATACATGAGTCGCTCTTCCAGGTTGAGTAGGGTAGCCAGGTGTACAGCTCACATGTGTGAGTGAGTCTGGGAGCACCAGTGATAAGTCTGCAGGCCTTATTTACTGTGAGACGAACCTTGTTGAGGGCAGTCTGATCTGCTGAGCCATAGACCAGAAGGCCATAGTCAATGAGAGACATGACAGAGGAGGTGACAGTCAGGCGGAGGGCATCAGGAGGGAGGCATTTTTTGTGCCGGTAAAGAATGCCTAGCCGTGAGTTGGCGACAGAATTTAGGGCAGATATATGTCCATGGAATGAAAGTTCAGGGTCAAAGGTTATACCAAGATATTTATAGGACTGCACCTGGTCAATGACGAGATTGGTGTGGAGTGGACAGCTAAGGAAACTTGCTGTACTTATTTTGGGGTGGGAGAAAAGCATCGTTTTGTTTTCTTAAGGTTGATAACAAGTCGATGCTCAGTGAACCAGGTAGCTGCAGAGTCAAAGACTAGTTGGAGGGAGTTCTGTAGCAGCATGGGGTCATTGTGGGAGGCAACGAGAACAGCATCATCAGCATAGAGAAGCATCTTACCCGTACAACTGCTGGGTAGGGAGTTAAGAAAGAGTGAGAATAGTAGGGGTCCAAGAATTGAGCCCTGTGGCACCCCAGAGCAAATGGGGCATGTTTCAGAGAGAGTACCATTGACTTTCACACATTGGGAGCGGGCGGAGAGATAGCTGGTGCACCAGGAAACAGGTCCTGAGGCAAAGCCTATTAGGTCGAGGGTGGAGAGCAAAAGAGGATGCGAAACAGTATCGAATGCTTTAGACAGGTCAATGAATATAGCACCAGCCAGGGCACCAGAGTCCAAGGAGGCATGGAGGAAGCTGGAAAATTCCAGGAGTGCTGTATTGGTACTATGACCTGCTCTGAACCCGTGTTGTTCAGGGCAGAGAACATTGTACTTACAGAGGTAGTCAGAGACTTGGGATGACACAATTTTCTCAAACGCCTTAGAGAGGGGGGAGAGGATTGAGATGGGTCGAGTAGTTACCGGAAGAGTCCTGTCACCACCTTTATGGACAGGGTAACTGTGGCAATCTTCCAGACAGAGGGAATTGTCCGAGACAGAGTGATTTGTTGAAAATGCATGTAATAGGTGAGAGGACCTGATCCAAGACCTGACGAAAAGGCAGGGATCAAGTGAGTCATACCGATGGTGTTACCTTTTAGGGCTTTTAGCAAGTAAGGCCTAGCTTTTGCATGGTGACACAACGCAGGGGTGGAAAGAGGGCGGGCAGTGGGTGGTGGTACAGCTGGAGGAGGTGGACTGAAAAAGTTACTAGGAAGTACTGAGCTAAGGTCGGTAAAGGAGTTATTGAGGTGGGAGGCAGTGAGGGCAGGGTCAGAGGAGACGGTACCATTGATGTTGAGAAGAGAAGGAGAGGGGGACTGGGAGTGACCATTCACTTATGGAACAAAGCCTCAACACCAGGCAAAGTAATTGAACAAAATGTTATAATGACTCCTGTAAATTTCAATTAAATTGAAATTTATAGGATTGAAATAGACATCCCACACAGAGACATTAACTATAATTAGATAGATTTGATACTTATTAAACCTGACCTGGCACCTGAATTATTCAATTGTGACTTGACTAGCATAAGCAAAGAGACAGCACAGGACTGAGACCATAGCGAAAATGAAATATTCCATAACTCAGTCCCTAGCCTTTATCCACATTATGAATTCTATATTTGCTTATCTTAATCAAGCTATCAAGACCTTTCAGAATGATGCAGTAAACAACCCCCTTAAAAGCATATTTGTGGTTTTTGGAGGAACTAAGGTCTTAAAAAGGAAGTCAGCACTAAGATTCCCACATCCAAGTGTTTGACTGGTCTTAATTTGCATGTTGTGTGGAAAAACATGTTTTTTGTTTACTTAATGTTTACTGCAGTATAGTAGATTGCATCAAATAGATTCTGCTGCCTTTCAAGCTGGCATTTGCTGTAACCAGACATCCCAGAATCCCCTGTGACTGATATTAGAGCAAGACTGCAGCAATGGAAGATTTGGTAACCTGCAGTACATGTTAGCAGTTTAATAAGTGCAGATCAGATGATTGCTGGTCCTGGTATTCTGGGGGCTATGTTCAGTTGCCTTTGCCTGTATGTAGCCATGGGAGGACAGCAGGACCAAAAAACAAAATATCAGAGCTTATATAAACATTCTTCCTGATTGAAACTTGTCTTGTGCTTATGTTCCACTGCTCTGCCTTTGCACTTCTCTTAAAATGCAGCTATCTACTTATTTGTGTACCAAATGTCTCATGTGACTGCTAGTATACCAAATAAGTATTTGATGCTTCCTGTATGGCTTTGTAAGTTTTCTTTTGCTTTGCTGCTGCCTACTGATGGCATTCCTGGATTTTTGAATTTATTTATTTATTTAGGTTTTGTTAACCAGGTGAGTGTACTAGCCAAAAAATAACTATTTTCAGGCACGACCCAGGACAGTAGAAACAGACTGGTAAGACAAGTACATTACATCAGAGCAGGAACTTCACATAATTGCAGATATTGTAGAACAGTAAAAAGTAAAATACAAACATGAACGAGTATACTAACATGTAGGACAAAGTGCTTTCACAATGGAGTTATCAGCAGTTTACAGGTAGACAGATATATTGGGAAAACACAACATGGTGCAACAATTTATATCAGTCAAGCAGCAGACAATAGAAAATTATACAAACTGCAGTAATAAAGTAACTTAGCTACTAGGAAGATTAAGAAAGAAAGAAAAGGAAAAGAAAAGATATCAAGGAAGGAACTATCCTGCAGGGTGATATAGGGGAGATTAGTGGTGGTTATAGCTGAAAAGCACTAGCAGGCAGATACAGAAGGTTTCATAAATGGAGACAAGAAAAGAGGGGGGTAGGTAAGTGGGTCAGGGTGATGGGGGTGCAGAGAGGATATAAGTGGGTTCAAAACAAATACAGGGGTCAGCCAGAGATGGATGTCAGCAAAGCTTTCTTTTAAAACAGAGATGGGATGTGGCCTGATGAAGAGCCAGGAGAAGGGAGTTCCAGAACTTGGGGGCTGCATGGTGGAAAACACTGCTGAGGACTCAGCTGTTTTTTTTTTTAGTATGTGCTGTGCTGTGAAGCCCGAATATTGGTGACATCAATTACAGAAATGACTCTGGCGTTACATGCCTGCTTGCTTCATCAGGAATTCTGTTTAACCTGCCAACGCATGCTTCCAGTTTCAGAATCAACTGTTCCCTCACACTCCCCTGCCTACCTGCCTGACTCTCATTCTCTTCTGTCAAAGGGGGAAGCAGGGAACATGAGCAGTAGACTCTATGCTGACATACATGTAAGTGTCAGTATGAATAGCACTACTATCTGCCATCTACACATCTGACAGGAACAAACCAATCAGGGCAATTATTGAGTTAATGGGGAAAAGCTCAATTAGGTGTCAATAATGTATTGCTTAATCAGGATTACTTATTAAAGCTGCACTTATCAAATATGACTTCTACCCTGTTCTGTGACAATTCACATGAAGTAGAATCCATAGATTTTTTTTTTAATCAAGAAACCATTTGATCTGCATTCTGGTGATTGTTTTTAATTACCAATACATGTTTGAAATGTGAGAGACTTCATCCCCAAATCATGGAATAAATGCTGTCTTGAATAAAGTCTGCCCCGTAATATGACATATGCACAGAACATTCAGATTTTGCAAATTGCCATGGAGGAGGTGGAAAAACTACTTCAGAATCTTAAACCTCATTTATCCCCGGGGCCTGATAATATTCATCCTAGGTTCCTCAAAGAGACATGTAATGTCACGTGTGGTCCTCTAACTGTCTAGTTTAATGCCTCATTAAATCAAGGTGAAACTATTAAATCATGGAATGAGGCACTTGTTATCCCAATATATCAAACTGGTAATAAAAAAAATTGTATCCAACTATAGACTCATCAGTCTTATATCAGTTGTAGGTAAGCTCTTAGAAAGATTATTGCTGACTCGAAATGAAGTTCATATCTCACACAATAATTTACAAGACTTTACTTAACATGGTTTTCTTCAAGGTAGATCTTGTTTAACTAACTTAATGAACTTCTTTGAAAATGTCAGTGCATCTCTGGATTTAGGGCTGCCAGTGGATATCATCTTCCTTGATTTTTCAAAAGCATTTGATAAGATTTCCCATCAAGTTCTGATAAATCTTATGTACAAATTTAAATTTTATTCCAATATAGTAAACTGGGTCACATCTTGGCTGCAAAATAGATGCCAACGCATTGTCATTAGAGGCCACTGTTCTATGTGGTGCAGAGTTAACAGTGGGGTCCCACAGGGATCTGTTTTGGGCCCTGTTCTTTTCAATATATTGATCACAACAATGCAGACAGACCGCAACATCTGGATGCCCAAATACCCAGATGATTGCAAACTAGGAAGTATAATCAATAGTGTACAGGATGCAAACAACTTTCAGAATGAATTAAACAAGATAGGCACCTGGGCTACCAAATAATAAGATGTATTTTAATGAACAGAAGTGTAAGGTCATGCACTTAGGTCATAATAATTGGAACTTTCATTACAATATAAATAACATGCAACTTACAGAAACAACTAATGAAAAATATTTAGGAGTTGTAGTGAATAACAAATTATCTTTTGACACCCACAGCCTAGATTAAATTAAATAGTGCCAAAGAGTAGTTGGCTGCATCTTTAAACATATAAAAAGCAGGGACTCCAGGGTCATTCTTTCACTTTACACAAGCTTAGTCAGACCTCATTTAGACTAATGCTCTCCATTCTGTGCACCGGCAACAATTAAAGGAAAAAAATTAATAGAGGGAGTACAAAGAAAAGTCACAAAATGAATTAAGGATAGGAATAACATAGAATATGAGGACAGGCTAAAGGTATTGGATCTCTACTGTATGGAGTATAGACAATTACGCAGGGATCTCTTCTTAGCATACAAAGCAATTTACGATCCACTTTTACTGGAAACACTGGACTTAATGAGGAACAGTTCTAATATTAGTACTAGAACACAACCTTAAATTAAAAGGTAGTAATTGTAAAACCCACAAAAGATGCCACTGGTTTACTCAATTGGTGGTGTCTCAGTGGAATGCTATACCAAGAGAAATAGTTGAGAGTAATACCATGAATCTATTTAAAAGATAACTAAACATTCAAATGAGTAGCAGGAAAACATCCTACCTTTGATATAATTCTAACCCACCATACTGGTGGCCAGCTCTATAAGGACATTTTGCCTCCTGTGCTCATTACATCCTATGAATCCTATGAAAAGAAACAACATTCCTACTGCTAAAATCAGTGTTTTGAAAAGTGAGACTATAAATCTGTGCACGTGCATCTAGCAGTTAGTGTCACTGTGCTCATTTTGTAGTAAGACTAAAATTGCAGAGTTCACTAATATGTCCTCTTCAGGACATGCAGCTAGCTTATCTTGCACAAAAAAGTCTTACTTGTGAATGCACAAGATTGCCAACAGGTCAGCGCCATGTCTGTGTCATGAATGCACCAAGCATTGAGCAGCGGACATCATCAGGCTATCAGAAAAGATTTCTTCAAAATCCCTGATTTTGAAAAAAATAAATAGAAAATGTATCGATGAGACAGATAGGGGACCATATATACCATCAGTAGCCACATAGATGGCAGCAGACACCATGGCCACACAGCACCAGAAATTTGTATATGAAGCTGGCAGTGCCCCAATCAGTGCCCGTTAAATACAGAGAAAATATAAGAAAACAAGGTTGGCTTTGGCCAGATTTTGTTATTTATTATTGACTTGAAAGTAACAAGCTGTTGTGGTTTTCATATACTGTTTCTAGTGGGGGGGTTTTCTGCTTACATATGTGTGAGCTCTACAGTTTTAAAACAGAAATATCTTATTAATGTATCTTTCAGAACATATCTAGGTCATCACCTCATCACTGTCCACACTTACTATGAAACTCCATGACAGATGTAGAAGGATAAAAGCCTTTTAATCCAAAAGTAGGCAAGCCAGAAAAGCAAGATATATGGTGCTCCTCCCCACAAAGCCAAACATTTTTTCATCACAATTGCACTTTTTCAAGGCAGTATGCTGTTTGACTTCTGCAATGTGCATGCAGTGGGTTTTCCTTTTGTTCAAGTTCTGGTTCATGCACTTCCAAAAACAGCCAAGATGTTGTTGTACCACAGAATGGTAATACTACATTCCATAAACGTTGAACTGTGGTACAACAACATTTGGCCAGTGAAGGATTTCTATGATGAACAACTAGTCACTATATACATTATGTTTATCTAGAGTGTGGTGTTTGTTTGACAACTGATGACCCAGAAATACATTTTCTGAGCACCAGGAAAACCTTAGGTCATCAGTTTATGAGACTATGAAGGAAAAAGTGAATTGCCATGAATGGTAGGAAACCATAAGTTGGAATGTGGCACACTGGGGGTCCTGAGGATCCTTGCTGGTATTCATGGAAGGTGTCCCTGACCCTTTCACTTTCAATACCCTGGCTATTCAAGCAGCTTCACGTGGAGATAGTCCAAGGAAGTGTCAGGGGATGTGCCTGCACTCCATGATATTCATGAAGGCTTGGAGTGCTGGGTGAAGGGGTATAAGATATGGAAGCAAGAATCCTGCCATGTCTTTTGAACACCTCCCACTGATTATACCTGCCAGCTGCAGCAGGATGAAACACCCCCCCATGCTGCCCCAGCCCATTGATTAGGCAGGGAGGGCTGAGGGGTAGCCATTTGGGCACTTGCCTGATTATTTTAAATTTATGAATCCACACTGCTCCAAATTCCACTACTGGACCAGAATGGGCATCTGATTGGATACCTGCCTGTATCCACTGATCTATCCCCTCACACACCAGCATGGTGTAGGGTGGGGCTGTGGAGAGGTACCCTTCAGTGACCAGTGATCATGAATGCTTGCCACTGCACATCTGTCCACAGGTGCAGAGCTACACAGGATGGGTATATACTATACATTTCACACGTACAGTACTCAGCCCACGATAGTGCACAAACCCCTTAGCAAAGGTCATGAGTCTTGTACTGCAAGCTGAGAATTTTTAGTTTGTGAGAAAGAACAAACAATCCAGTGAAGAAAGAATTCTTTGTGACATAACAAATATCTGTTTGTGACAAAATAAATTGCAAACAAAGAACTCTTTGTTTGCAGCATAAAAATGTGGACTTTGTACCCAAAATCAACTGTTACTTAGAACTCAGACATTTGTTAACATTTTGTTTTCATCAAATTTTTAATAATCTTTTTTAAGGTCTTTAGACAAACACAGTGGGTGAGAACTGTCCCTTCCACCTTAAAATGTTGTTTTTATATTTTAGTGCCATAAAAACATTTTTAAAGACCAGATTGTAAGTCCATCACTATGGTAGATGTTGCATAGGCTTAAAATATAAATTCTGAGAATCTGTGACATAAATATAGAAAAATTAGATGTTTGTTGTGGTACAGTTCTGCTGGTACACATGTAATGTTGGACTAAATGAATTCAACTGTTACTCAGAACTCAGCTGTTTGTACACATTTTGTTTTTGCCAAATTTTCAACAAGTGCTTTTAAGGTCCTTAGACAAACACAGTTGGTGAGAATGGTCACTTTCACCATATTTATTTATTTATGTCTTTGGAAACTGGTTCGGTGCACTGATCTAGGTGACTGTTTTCAGGCATGACCCAGGCCATATGGAGGCAGCAACAGGAAAACAAACACACAGTCCATACAGAGTCAGGAAATACACACCTTGAGCATGAGGTGATGTGGAAAACAAAACATACACAAGTGTATAAAAATATACAGTTGATAACATTCTTTATAAACAACAATATACAAGTGTATAATGCTCTTTACAATCAAGCAAATGTATAAGTGCATAAATATACAGTTAATGATGCTTTTCATAAACATAGCAGAGTTAGTCTAGAGGACAAAGTGACACAAGCATGATTGTGCAGATTAAATGGATAATGGCAAGAATGTCAAGAAGTCAATTACTAAACATTAAAGCTGGCTAGGGACAAAGAGATACACCTATGTCTGCGTACTAAATATACATAATAGTGCAGTTTATAGGCCAAGGTCAGAAGACCTATATCCGTGTACTAAATATGCACAATAGTACCGTCCAATAGTTTCTAGGCCAAGGTCAGAAGACAGTTCAAGGATTAACGCAGGAAAAATAGCTACATAGGTTCAGAACAAAGCATTACTACTGTTCAAAGGTAGGTGCATTCAAAGATTTAGTGGGTTTGGGGAAGGGCTGATAAGAGTAAGGTGATGTAGGAGTAGCAGGGAAAAAAGAGGAAGGTAAAGATCCTATGGGTTGTAGGAGATAGATGTCTACCCTGTCAATATTATTTTGGGGCGCAATTACTGTGGGCAGTATTCAAGAGCCAGTCTTTCAGATTCCACTTGAAGGCCTGGTGGGTTGGAGAAGAATGGATGGACAGTGGGAGTTTGTTCCACATAAAGGGGGATGAGTCTGAGAATGCTCTAGCACCAATGGTGGTGGAGACACAGAGTACTGCCAGAAGTGGGACAGAGCATGCTCTGAGAGATCTCAACACCACCCTATCCACCAGGTGTTTTGAGTAGGAGGACAGGTCCTGGGTTTTGACTGAGTTGTACACTATGCAGCTCATCACACAGTCAAAACATCCTTGGAGAGGGAGCCACCCCAGGGTATGGTAGAGTGAGCAGTGGTGGGTGCTGGTAGGCACTTGGAGGATGAACTGGCAAATTGAGTTGTAAATTGTGGTTAGGCATGAGTGCAAGGAGCAGGATATGCATGAGTAGACTAGGGAGCAATAGTCAAGGAGAGACAGCAGGTTACCACATGCAATAGCAAGGCACACTTGGGTGGACAGAAGGTGTTTTAGTCAGAACGTGGTGCTTAATTTTTGGTGGATTCTCCACACTGTGTTGTTTACATGTTCAGTAAAAGACAGGTAGGGGTCAAGAGTGACCCCTAGGTATTTAAAGGAGATAGGAAATGATTTTTGCATATTAACTGCCCATCCATCTTCCTTTCCATACCAGTTATGTATTCTGATATGCTTTGATGATTTTTTGATAAATAAATAACCTAGGTTTGGGGTGCCCTCAGATCTACATTGAGTTCCACTCTCATCACCCACTACTGCTCTTGATTCTCATATTTCTAAGACATTCTATGACATCACAGACTCCCATTCCAGGCCATTCATCTGAATGGCCTGGAAAGGAGTTTGTGATGTCATAGAATGTTCAGGCAGTATGAAAAGAGACAGCAGCAACTGCTGAGCAGAGAGGGATTCAGGGTAGTTACAAAAGCAATAAAATTAGATTATTAATTTAGCAGAAAAGGCCAAAAATACATCAGAATTCTAGGTAGCCAATAAAAGAACAACTGGATGGCATCTAGAGGTGTAAAAATGGTTTACTACCACCTTTAAAGGAGAGCACATTTTCTAGAGGAGGGCCTGCAGGAGTGAGTACTAGAAGGGTGGAGTGGGATTTAGCAGCTTTGGAGAGGAAAGGTATGGAGCTGAAGAGCATGGATTTAGCCTTTTTTTCATTGAGTAGGAGTTTGTTTTTAAGGAACCATTGGTGAGCAGAACTGTAGTTTTGCATGAGGGAGGAGGAAATGGACTCAATTTATTTTTTGCTATGATAGAGGACTAGGTTGTCTACATAGAGAAGTGCTTCACAACTGAGATGATCTCTGGGGAGCACATTAACAAACATGGAGAAAAGCAGGGTCCAAGTATGGAGCCCTGGGGAACACCTATGCATACAGGTAGGGAAGTAGAGGACAAGTTACCTATGACAACAGAATGAGACCGGTTGGTGAGGTAGCTTTGGAATCATGTAGCAGTTCCAGTGGATCATCCAAAGAGAAGCAGGGTTGAGTGGAGGAGGTAATGATCAACTAAATCAAATGCCTTTGACAGAGTTACAAAGACTGTGCCTGTGACTTTACCCTGGTCCATGTTTCTTAGGACATGATCCGAAAAAAGGGCCAATGCAGAGGAAGTACTGTGGCACTTGCAGAAGCCATGCTGAAGGGGGCATAGGAGAGTGTATGTTTTAAGATGCGTGGATAGCTGGAGGTGAAAATTTTTCTCAAATAGTTTGCTCAGATGGCGGAGCAGGGAGATAAGCCTATGATTGTCAGAGGAGTGTGGATCACCAGATTTGAAGATTGGTACCACATTAGCATGTTTCCATGGATCGGGCAGGGCTGATGTGATAAGGGTGAGATTAAAAATGAATGTGAGAGGTTTGACAATTGCAGGAAAGATAAGCATTAGGAATGCGGGGTATAGGCCATCACTGCCTGGACATCCAGTGGCTGGGAGTGACTTCAGTAGTTTGACGGTGTCTGTCTGCCCTCTGGCTATGAAATAGAAAGGGGGGAAATGTCAATTTTGGAAGGTGAGGGTGACATACTGTGAGGCTAAACCTGAGGGAGGCTGGGCAGGAGTTTATTCAGATGGGGGATAGGTCAGTGAATTTAGTATTAAAAGCATTGGCAATCTCACCAGGATCAGAAATGGGGCCAGCTAGGATGAGAGCTGAGAGATTTTCCTGCTGGTTTTGAGGTTGAGGAGGGACCCAACTGAGGCACAAAACATATGCAGATTGCCAAGACTGTTGCTTTGCTGCTTAAGGTAGAATTTGCAATTTAGTGATTTAGCAATCTGTTTGCAGGAATTGCGCAGTTGCTGGTAGGCATTCCAGAGTTAGGGGAAGGGTGAAGACTTATAAGCCTTCCACTTGCTGTTCCTAGCTTTCATTAGTGCCAGTAGATCCCTGGACAGCCAATGGGAACTATCCCTTCTTACTCTACTGGTTGTAATGGGGAAATAGGTGTCCTGCGGCTGTGAGAGCATGGAGGTAAAGAGGGTGACCTCATCAGAGATGTTGCTAAGTTGGTAGAGTGAGGTCCAATTTATTGACCGAGTTGCACTGAGTATGGGCTCTGGATCACGGCAGTCAAAGTTTCTAAAAGACAAGAGTTTTGGAGGGGGGTGACTCGACTTGGTAGATAGTATAGCATAGGTTGGAGTGTGATCACTGATTGAATCAGATATAGTGCCTGCCTGCCTGTAGGATCATGTCAGCATGGTTCGTGGTGATCGATCCAGTCAATAAGGGAGTGGTTCAGTGAGAGAACATTGTGCCTTGTGGGGGAGGAGATGACTTATTCCAAGTTATGTTCTTTCAGTATACCTGCATAGTCAAGAGCAGAGGTATCTAGTCAGTTGAGATTGAAATCTCCAAGCACAACTGTGTCCCTTTTGGGTGTTGTGCTCCCAAGGCCTTCTAAGAAGTTAAAGAGACCTGGGACACCTCCTGTATGGGGGTTGTAACGCAGCCTAGGTATAGCTTTTTGGATGCACATAGGGTAATCTCCACAAGGAGCCACTCACTTGAGGATGTAGTCACTGAGCAACTCATGGTAGAGGTGGTGATGTGTTCTTGTACATGCAGTGCCACACCCTCACCCCTCTTTCTGCCTGACCTATCATGGCATAGAAGTGAGTAGCCCAGTAGTGTGGGTGAGGAGTCAGTGTGGTAGGATTTAGGCCAGGTCTCCGAGAGGCCTAATACAAGTGGTTTGTATAAGGATACCCATGCCTCAAGCTTGTGAAATTTTGAGGGGAAACTGCAGATATTCATATGGGAAATTTTGAGCCTGTGATGCCTGGCCCAGGTGGAATCCATATGGCCTATGTAGATGTTTATGAGGACAGGGTTTGTTGGGCCAGGACTGGTTTCATTGTCACCTGTGAGGAGGATAAGAATGAACAAAGGGCAGATCTGAGGGAGCCAGGGAGGTGACTGTATGGTGAGGGAGTGCACAAATAGGCCTAGCAGTCAGTGTTCATAGTTGTATAAGAGTGCCAGGAGGATGCTGCTCTTAATAGTGAGTTTGTTCCCTGCCACCAATACCTGGGTGTTAGGGTCTTTGGGAGTGGTCTCAGAGGAGCCTGCAGATTGTAGGTCAGCAGTGAGTAATACAGCACAGGCATCAGTTGCCAGCAAATATGTGGTCATGCAGGACATCATGAGGAGGGCTACACGTAGTTTCATTTTAAGAAAGATAGTCTCTGGTAATATTTGCACTAGGTAGGGCACACAAGGGGCCAGGAAAGCAGTGTGTGAGAGAAAAACTGTTTAAGGAGGTCCACTTTAACTGGGTCTGTAGCTTATGGGAAAGGTGCTTCAGGTGAGGGATAACATTATCACAAACCATGGAGATACCTTGATTCAGCATTGAGAAAGGGCTTGGAGCTGGTTCGAGAGAGCCTTGCAGCAAAATAATGAACTGAGGGTGGGCTGTATGAAGCTAGTGCAGTGACAAATGGGGGGTGGACAGGGCAGGGAGGAGCAAAGATGTATTTAATAGAGGCTGGGGTTAGGGTGGGTAGGTGGGAAAAATATACTCTAATCAACTTTTGAACGAGGTGGGCTGGCAGGCTTTTAGGATAGTGGCCAGGGCTGAGCTACAGCTTGAGCAAGCAGGTTTGAGGGAATCAGCTAATCACAGCTTGTGTTCCCTCAAGCAGACCAATCGGAGAGCTCCTAGTCCAGCTGGTTGTCCAATGGCATGAGAAACCACAACCGGGACACAGACCTGCAGAGAAGAAGTGTAGCATACCTTGTTCTGGGTTGTGGCCAGTGGGCGGGGATGGGACGGTTGCAGAAGAAGTGCCATGTCCCACTGTGGAGGCACAGGCACTTCTGGCTGCAATGCCTGTTCAAGGGCTTAGGAAGTCTTGTCCTGGGTTGTGACTGGTGGGCGTGGATGGGATGGTGGCAGGAGATGCACCAGGTCCTGCTGTGGAGGTGCAACTGCTGCTGGCTGCAGTGCCCATTCAAGGGCTTGGGAAGTCTTGTCCTGGGTTGTGGCTGGCAGGCATGGATGGGATGGTGGCAGGAGTGGCACCATGTCTCACTGTGGAGGCAAAGGCACTTCTGGCTGCAATGCTCATTCAAGGGCTGGGGAAGTCTTGTCCTGGGTTGTGGCCAGCGGGTGTGGATGGGACTGTGGCAGGAGATGCACCAAATCCTGCTGTGGAGGTGCAACCACTTCTGGCTGCAACACCCGTTGATATCTGTTTTTATGTTGTAGTGCCATAAAACCATTTTAAAGATCAGATTTTAAGTCTATCACTCTGGTGGATGTCACAGAGACTTAAACTACAGTATAAGTTCTGAGAATTTGTGATATAAATATTGAAAAATAAGATGTTTGTTGTGGTACAGTTCTGCTGGTTTGCATGTATTGCAGGGCTACAGGAATTCTAATATGTGCATAACACTGTGATAATAAATTTCCATGAGGACCAATGTGCACTATACAAAACTGTGTATGCATAGAACAGCCCATACTTAAATAAAGCTAACATATGCAAGGCTTTTGTATGGTGTTTGCATAGTGGGCCTTTGCAAATTGCATAATCTTGTAACACATGAACAGGGAAGCAATTCTGCACTAAAGTGATTTATACTTTAGGTATCATGGATCTTCATCTGCTTCATTAAGTAGAAGTGGATGTACCCATCTTGCATTGTGCATGTGTATTTGTGGCAGCAGAAGTGATGCCTCATAGAGACTAGGGCTTCTGCGGCCATAAGTAATGTAATCTGAGTTTATTAATTTTCTCAAAAATAAAGGAAATTCATTGCAAACAAACTGTGCTAATACACCAGATAGGGTACAACTTAATGCCACTTAAAGTAGGGAAATTTGGCATTAGGGTTTCTACCCTTATTCCCCACATGCGCAAGCAACAAAAGAACAAAACCATACAAGAAAGTATAGATTGCCTTTATCAGGTAAGACAAATGAAATGCAACTGCTTCCAGGTGACACAAAGGTATCCATCATCAGAGTCCAGTGCTTTAACATCCACAGATACACTTGGGCAATGTAAGACATACACACCCACTTCTGGCTGCAGATGGAAATCGACAATATTCCATCAACAACACTGCAGGCCAAATATCCTTTGGGGTAACCATTGCCTCAGTGCTTCTACACAAAGATTCTTTGTCTTTTAAATTGTTTTTTGTTTTAATTGAGTTCACCACAACATAACCCAGATAGACCATCTTAGGGCAGCTGGTTCATTCCACTGGGGTGTCAAACAGCCTAGGCATACTGAAGAGTCCTGGTAGGACAAAACACGTGTCTATGTCTTCTGTTGGCACCCTTTGCAAACTGTGTAAGAGGCCTTTTGACACCATGCATTTCTGCTTAAAGTTGAACCAGCATAATATTCTGTGGTGATTTGCATATGCAGCCCATGATGCTTTGCATTGTGGGGGCATGTGTGATTTTGTATTTCTTTGAAACTTGGCTTTCCAGCCAAATGCCCTTTGGGGTAACCATTGCCTCAGTGCTTCTGCACAGAGGTTCTTTGTCTTTTAAATTGTTTTTTGTTTTAATTGGGTTCACCACAACATAACCCAGACAAACCATCTTAGGGTAGCTGGTTCATTCCACTGGGGTGTCAAACAGACGAGACATACTGATGAGTCCTGGTAGGATGAAACACATGTCTATGTCTTCTGTTGGCACCCTTTGCAAACTGTGTGAGATGCCTTTTGGCACCATGCATTTCTGCTTAAAGTTGAACCTGTATAATATTCTGTGGTGATTTGCATATGTAGCCCGTGATGCTTTGCTTTGTGGGGGCATGTGTGATTTTGTAACACTGCTTCTGTCTGCCGAAGTGCAGGCCACTGTGGGGCTAGTGTTTCTGTAGCCACAGATACTCATGCATAATGCAAGACATACACAACCACTTCTGGCTCTAGATATGAATAAATCTATAGTACTCAAATTACAACACTGCTCCTGTCTTCAGAAGTGAAAGCCCTTGTGGAGCAAGCACCTCTAAAGCCACAGAAGCACATGCATAGTGTAAGCCGTATACAGTATATGCACATCTGTCTGCAGATACAAATCCACAATACCCAAATTACAATATTACTTCTGTCTGCAGAAGTGCAGGGCCCTGTGGGGCTGGTGCTTCTGCAGCCACAGATACACAAGTACACTGAAACACACACACACATACATACCTGTTTCTGCAGGTATACTGTTACCTTTCTAAACAGCACTGATGGAGCATGTTTTTTTTTTCTAAAGTGCAGCATACTGTATGCATATCTTTGAAGGAACCACATCGGTACTACTGTATTTGTGTCATCTAGAAACAGTTCTATGTTGTTTGTCTTACCTGATGATTGCTGGCCATGGTTGCTTGTGAGGTTGTATCCTTTTGCTGCTTGAAGGGGGGGTGGAAGGGTTAAAAACCCTAAAGCCACCTTTAATGACATGTGTGGTATTAAGCTGAATTCTAACTGGTACAGGGACACAATTTGTTTATTTGCAATAAGAAAGATAGATATGATAGACAGGGTTTCACAAAGCTGCATCAACAACAAATTTGTTTGTTTGAGTTGGGTGAAGGGAATTGTTATCTGTGCAGTTAGCTAGATGAAAAAGGAAACTGTGAATTGGGGGAGTAACTTAGGCAGAAGGAAGCCAGGTGATTGGATTTAAAAACTGCTGTAGATAACTTTTGGCAGAGATCAGCAAGAGGAAGAAAGTGCGGTTAGAAATGTACTGCTCTACTGGGACTAATATCTAGAACTCTAGTACTGGGACCTTCAATTTAGGTTAAAAACACAAAAAAAAGAGTTAATGTGTTTGAGTTGGGTGAAGGAAACTTATCTGTGCAATTAGCTAGGTGAAGAAAGAAACTGTGAATTAGGGGGAGTGGCTTAGGCAGAAAGAAGCCACGTGTTTGGATTTAAAAACTGCTATAGATAACTTTTGGCAGAGAACAGCAAGCAGAAGAAGGTGCTATTAGAACTTTACTACTCTACTGGGACAAAAAACTAGAACTCGACTACTGGGACCCTCAATTTAGGGTAAAAACAAACAAAAACAAAAAACAAAACAAAGTGTTAGTGTGTTTGTTTGAGTTGGGTGAAGGGAATTGTTATATGTGCAGTTGGCTAGGTGAAGAAGGAAACTATGAATTAGGGGGAGTGGCTTGGGCAGAAAGAAACAATGTGTTTGGATTTAAAAAAACTGCTCTAGATAACTTTTAGCAGAGAACAGCAAGAGGAAGGAGGTGGTGTTAGAATGTTACTACTCTACTGGGACTCTATTGCCCACCATCCCTCCTCCCCACCCTTAACCAGTTCTACTTTTATAGGCACAGGATTTGACTGACAACAGGAACTTCATGTTGGGGAGTAGGAAGGGAATGATCACAGAGGCACATAGACTCACCATCCAAGAAGGAAAATAGTAAATCTCCATCCCCACCTAGCTGCTGGAGTTCTGACCTTGAGCAAGTAAGAAGGAGTCTATTGAGGAATATAGAAACTTCCTGTCCCAAAACAGGAAGATCAGGAGCTTTAAGGGCACAGAGGCAGTAGGAAAGTAGGGAGAAAAAAATAATTATATAAAATAAAATTAACAGAAACAGGAAAAAGTAAGTATACAAAACAACAGTTAAGTGGCCTCAAATAAGACATGATGGCAGTGGTGCAGTACAGTGGCTGTGGAGCAGTAGTCTTCCATGAGATGTTCTGGTGGATGCAGTGTTGTTCTATCTCAGGCACCTCTCTGAGATGAGGGAGGAGGTTGCTCAGCTCCAGGCTGCGTTGGGCAGGACTCGGGAGACTTCCTCTCACACCAACAGGCCACCAGGGTCACTGCCACTGTCCCAGAGGCTGCCAAGAAAGAGGAGCAGTTGGACTATAGAGGGCTCAGACAGGGTGATGGTGGTGGAAAAGAGGCACATCCCTCCAACTGCACCTCTCCACAATTCTAGTAGAGTGTGGTTCTTCTATGGAGGCACTCACAGTGGAGACCAAGGAGGGTGCTGGGAACATCCACAAAGGAGACCCACAGGAGAGTGGCATGGGACCCCACAGGGGAAGAAAACAACTCCTGATGGGGGACCCCATTGTTAGGAGAGTAAAACTGGGGGAGGGAGGGGAGAGGGAGGTAAGGTGCCTGCCTGGCACCATGGTTTGGAGGAACAGGGAGTGAATCCTCAGAATCGCTGGAGCAGCTGCACAGTGGAGGGAGCTGGATGTCACTGTCCCCCTAGGGACAAGTGACCTGACTGGGAAAGGGATCAGAGCAGTGCAGGAGGAGTTTGTAGAATTGGGGAAGGGCCTTAGACAAGTAGCACACATGGTAACCTTCGCGGAGATGCTGCCTGTCTATGGCATAGGTGGTGCTAGGGTGCTCTGCACCACAGGATTCAATTAATGGTTGAAAAACTGGTGCAGAGCTCAGGGTTTTGGCTTCATTGGGGACTGGGGCTCCACCTGGAGGGATGCAGACCTATACCGTAGTGATGGGCTGCATCTTTCTGGGAGGGGAACCAGGATCCTAGATGATAGGTTTAAATGCTTCATTGGCAAGCATTTAAAATAGCCAAGGGGGGAGGCACTGAAAAGGAGAAGGAGAAGGAAAATCCTTGCCCCCCCCAAAAAAAAATCATGGTAGTTACTGAGGTAAATGCCAAGATAGAGAAGTCGATAACTAGAAGGGCAGGGTTAAATGCAGAAAAAGGCAAAGCCAGTAAGGACAGGAATGGGGCAAAAAGAAGTAAGGCCATGAAAAATGGAGGGTAATGAGTACCAATGCCTGCAGTCTAGGTAATAGGCTCCCTGAACTGATGACTTGATGGAAGAGGGATGCCTGGATATCATGGCAGCCACCGAAATATGATACAGAGAGAACCATGACTGGGATGCCAACATATCAGGCTACACAATCAACAGGAGGAACAGAGAGGGTAGAAGAGGAGGAGGATTAGCTCTCTATGTAAGGGAAGTGATCAAGGCAATGCAACAAAAGTGTAAACAGGGAGGAGAGGAGGCACTGTGGGTTACCCTGGAGACTGGAAATGTCACCATAATCTGCATAGGGGTTGTATAGAGACCCCCATCTCAAAGGGAGGAAATGGACAAGAAAATGATAGCAAGCATCCTTAGGATGGCATAGAAAGGGGAGATATTGTTGATGGGGGACCTGAATATGCCAGATGTTTAATGGAGGACATTTGCTGCAGCCACATCCAAGAGAAGGGCCATTCTTGATGCCCTACAGGGGGCATGCCTCAGACAGCTAGCGTTGGAACCCACTCAGGAGGGAGCAATCCAAGACCTGGTACTCTCAAATAGGAACAGAGGGAGGATCTCAGATTTAGAAGTGGGTAGCCATCTGGGAACAAGTGACCACCAAACAGTGTGATTCACGATAAACTCAGCTGCAGAGTCAAGCCATACAAAAGTGAGGGTACTGGACTTCAGCAGGGCTGACTTTGTCAAAATGGGAGAGTGCCTCAGAAAAGCACTAGCAAACATGCAAGAAGGAGGGGTGTGGAAATAATGGGGAAATATCAAAACTGCCAACACATAAGCAACAAGCCTTTGTATGAAGCAAATAAACAAATCAAAATGAAAGAAAAAAAACTATGGTTCTCAAAAGAGTTGGTGGAAAGGTTAGGGAGAAAAAGATAGCATTCAGGAAGTATAAGGAAACACAGAAGGAGCAGGACAGAGAACTGTACTGGTTCAAGCAGAAGGAAGTGGGGAAGGCAGTCAGAATAGAAAAGGCCCAAACCGAGGAAAAAATAGCCAACATGGTTAAGAAGGGAGATAAAACCTTTTATAGGTACATTAGGAAGTGAAGAAAGACAAACGGAGGGATAGTGAGGCTGAATAAAGGGAAGGGTGGGTGAGCAGAGAGGGACAGTGAAAAAGCAAGGATACTGAATGACTACTTCTGCTCAGTATTCACAAAAGAAGAGGAAGGGGCGTTACCTATTCCAATCAATAGAAGCACTCTGAATAGGGGGGTTGATACCAGTCCTTTCATAGAAGAAAGGGTTCTGAAGGAACTCCTAAAACTGAAGGTGGACAAAGCAATGGGGCCTGATGGGATTCACCCCAGAATTCTAAAAGAACTAAGGGGAGAACCAGTAACACCACTGACTACCCTTTTTAACAAATCATGGGAGGATGGTGTGGTGCCTGAGGGCTGGAGAAGGGTGGATGTGATTCCCCTTCACAAAAGTGGGAGCAAGACAGAGGCAGGAAACTACAGACCTGTCAGTTTGACCTCAGCAGTAGGGAAAATGATGGAATCACTTCTGAAGGAAAGAACTGTTGAGTACCTAGAGGCCAGTGGGGCACATGACCCAAGGCAGCATGGATTAACGTTGGGAAGATCATGTCAGATTAATCGATTTCTTTGACTGGGTGACCAAAGTAGTAGACCAGGTTGGGCTGTGGACATGGCCTTCCTAGACTTTAACAAGGCATTTGACACAGTCCCACACAAAAGATTAATAAACAAATTAGCCAGCCTTGGAGTGGGTCCCAGGAAGATAGCCTTGGTAAAACACTGGCTGGACAACAGGACATAGAAAGTTACAGTAAATGGAGTCCACTCCAAAGAAAGAGGGGTTACTAGTGGGGCACTGCAGGGTTCAGTACTGGGTCCAGTCCTTTTTAATGTCTTTATAAGTGACATTGCAGAGGGACTGGAAGGAAAAGTATGCTTCTTTGCAGATGACACAAAGATCTGCAACAGAGTTGATACACAAAGGGAGGGGAAAGGATGAGAAGGAACAAGGTAAGGTTGGAGGAATGGTCAGAAGTATGGCAGCTTATATTCAATGCAAAGAAATGAAAAGTAATGCACCTGGGAAACAAAAACCCAGGGAAAGAGTACACAATGGATGTGGAGGTAGTAACAACAACAAAAATGGAAAGGGATCTGGTGGTAGTCATATCAGATGACTTAAAGATTAGCAAGCAATGTGAGAAGGCAGTGGGGATGGCTGGGGGGAAACTGAGATGTATAGGAAAAGGCAGCACCACTAAAAAACAGGCAGTTATTATCCCTCTGTACAAACAGTTGGTGAGTACTGCATGCAGTTCTGGAGACCCCATCTCCACAAAGACATAGACAAGATGGAGGCAGTCCAGAGGAGGGCAATTAAAATGGTGCAGGGTCTGCAACAGAAGCCATATGAAGAGAGAAAAAAGGAGCTTAATATGTATACCCTGGAGGAAAGGAGGGGGGGACATGATGGAAACTTTTAAGTACCTCAAGGGAATCAAATATGTCCAAGAGGGTAGCATCTTTCAGAAAAAGAGCTGTGTAAGAACAAGGGGACACACTTTGAAGATAGAGCGGGGGATGGCTCAGGGGCAATATGAGGAAGCATTTTTTCACAGAGAGGGTGGTGGACACATGGAATGGCCTTCTTGAGAAAGTCGTAGGGTCAAAAACAGTGGGGCAATTCAAGAATGCATGGGACAGACATAAAGCAATTCTTGTAGGGGGTAGGAAGAAATAGGCTGTTGGTTAACTAGGATCTGCAGCTTATCCAGTATGTAGGGAAATGGGCAGATTAGGTGGGCCAAGTGATCCTTATCTGCCATCATAGTCTGTTTCCATGTTGATGAGCATTACAGCGATGGCACAATGGCAACAGTTGACATTGTTCCATCAGTGGAACAAAGAGTTTTTTGCGGCCCCCTTGCACCCCCCGCATTTTCAAATAATCAACTCCAAGTTGGAGTTGTTTTAGGGGAAGGGGCAAAATCACAGGAGAAAGCAGTGTTGGTGTACAGCAGACCATTACAGAGAACTGCTAACTTTGTTGCTGTAGTGGTGTTTGTGAAATTTCTGTCACTGTTTCACAGTGTACAGATAGATAGATAGATAGACAGCCAGACAGCCAGACAGCCAGACAGACAGACAGACAGACAGACAGACTGACAGATAGGTAGATTGATATAGATAGATTTAATGTATAATAAAATTGCTACCTTACCATTGATACAAACCCATCAAATGACCATGCATTATTCCCTGGTGGCTACATGACTGCACTATTTTCATGTGTTCCCACTATATATTAATTTTTCACCTATTGTATAAATGTAGTAACACACTTCCGTGTGTGTGTTTGCTGCCTAATGTATGCATTTCTTAAGTGGTTGAAGGCACTTGGCTTTGTCTCATGCCTCTCAATACACCCACGAGGTGTGTATATCAGAGCATGCCCACACACCCTGTTGTGTAATATCACTTAAATGCATATCCTGTACCAACAACTAATAAAATAATGTGTCTACTGATTGATGACCAACTGAAAGAAATCAATCCCAGGTTAAGATAGCGAGAATAAAACCACGCATAAAATACAGCACTGCAAGAAGTGCTAATGGCTTTACAGTAAGAAGGGTTTTACAGCATGCAGTAGAAACCACTACCCCAGTTGCTGTAGGCTGCCAGAAGGGAAGGTGAAGTATGCCATCGGGGTGGTGCCTGGCTGAGATGCTCCAATGGTGGAGCAGCTAAAGCACCTGCCTCCAGTGGCATCAGGGACCTGGGGCTGTAGTTCAGTTCTGCTCAGGTCCCTCTTTGCTGCGGCATTTTTTTTTCTTGTGCCTGAAATACAAAAAGTTTCCTGACCCAAGTTTTTTTTTTTTACCCTTGACTTCCACGAACCCCCGGGAGTTGATTAAAGTTAGTCTGAGAGGTGTAGAGGGTGAAGCCCCCCATGAGGGTAGAGCCTCCACAAAAACAAAGTTGTTGCTGTGGTGTGCACTCTGTGTGCCCTGATCAGCATATTGTGCCTGTGTGCATGATTTTGCCTGTGACATTATTACCATGTGCTGATGAAATCATATATATCTTACCAGATGCAATTAAACAATTGTGTGAGATGTTCATTCAGTAATATGGCAATGTGACTAATTTTCATCTAAGTGACCTACTTTGCACCACTCTTAATAAGAAGAATATTTGGAATCAAAGAAATGCATGTGATCACAAACTAAATAGGAATGGAAAATAAGTTAATTGTGTTTAGTTCAGAACAAAGGGTTATTAATTCTGAACTGGAGAATGTCTTGATGTAAAAGAGGTGAGATTACATCCTTAGGTCCATTTTTTTTTCCTTTTGTGGACTACCTTGATAGATGCTTCAGAAATAGGAATTATTGAAGATTTGTACACTGTTAATCACCCAGAAAGTAACAATCATCCACTTATTTTGGAAGTGTCATACAAACAAAACACTGTGAAAGAGAATTAAAAGGTAGCTACTATGAAATTTTGATTGCAAAGAAATAGAGTCAAGTATGAAGGTATGGTTATTGAAAAAAACTATACACAATTTTAACAGAAGAGTTGCAGTCTGATTTATTACACAGGAATGAGCCCTAACTTCTGCAGATTGTTCTTGAAAATTGAAATAGGTACAGTATTTGACAACTTAGTACCACTTACTGTACGTACAAGGAAGAAAGTCTGTCAAACTACTCCTGGTGTGACAGAATGTTTTTGCAACATCCAAAGCAGAGCTCAGTATGCTTCTATGAATTCTAGGAAATTAGGTACCAATTAAGGAAAACTTAGTGGGGGGATCAGTCATCACAAAGGACCCCACATTGAAGTGTGGGTCTGGTCCCAATATGCACTTTGTGTGCAAAAACATTTTGTTTTACTTTCTTTTCACTGTAGTATACTGTATCAGATTAATTTTGCTTACCTGTAGGCTGACATCTTTGGTTCCTACAAACATTAGAATTCCCTGCAGCTAATATCAGTGGAGTAGGTAGCATTGGGGAGATTCAATAGCCTGCAGTGCATGTTAGAGTTTATGTAATCTCTGCTCATTTGTTTGCTTCTCCCACTGTCCTTCCTGGTCAAAGTACAGTCACACAGGACTGTACATGGCCCCTGGAGAAAAACAAAACCAGAAAACATCTGATCAGATATTATAAAAGCTCTAACATGCATTGCAGGCTACTGAATCTTCAACTGTTGCCTGATGCTCTGATATCAGCTGCAGATAATTCTGGTATTTATAGGAACAGAAGTTGGCAGCCTAAAACTAAGGAACATTAGTCTGATACAATCCACTATACTACAGTAAAGAGAAAGTAATCCCAAATGTCTTTGCACACAAACTGCACATTGGGACCAGATCCACACTTGAGAGTGTGTCACTTTGTGATGACTGCTCCTTTTTAATACTATTGCATAGCTGTCAGAAAATGTATACCCTTAATGATGGCCATGTGACCAGATCGATCTAGTAATTTCCTTTTGTTAATGTATTGTGTTAATGTAATAATGTTGCTGTCATAAGTGGACACACAACATGGCTTCTGATGTCACATGACCAAACAGCTCTTATGGGAAACATTGGCCAAAAGTTGCTCAGTGGAATGTTCTCTTGGGAACATTCAGCCATAGATTCTGTAAGGCAGATTGGAGCATGCCAGTTTTAATATCTCAGTCAGTTTCACAGGCAAGAAGCTTGGGATTAGACACCTTGGACATTCTTCCAAACAGAATCATAAAAGTGGACAGAGCATGGGTGGGTGTGGAGTGAGTCAACTGGCCTGAATGACATTGTCTATTAATCTACACACCACACACACACAAACACACATTTTTTTTGGGGGGGGGCAGTGAAAGACTGTCAGTCAAAGGGGGTGAGACCTCCCCCACAGGAGTAAGGAATACATTGAGATGCTGTAAGAAAGTACTTCCTCTTGGACTTGGAACATCTGAAACCCCAAAGTCCTGCAGCTACAGGTCTGATAAGAAAGACAGCTTAGTGATTAGTGTTTTCTTCAGAAAGCAGCAGGTAAATTAATATGTTTTTAAGTGAGAATAACTCAGATTCTTCTATCTGCAACCTATTTGGTGTAACTTCATTTATTTTCACTTCTAGTAAACTGTAATACGGTTGTCTGACTGTACATAAATCATGTTGTAAATACTTGTAGTCCTTCAGTAAAGCATCTATTTTTATAGAATCAGTGACTATTTGTTTTATTTAAAAGGGTAGTTCTACTAATTCTTCTGGACTCTGTTTGCAGTCAGTCTCTGAAGGGACACTCTACTTACAGTTATTGTGTTTGACCTTCCTGACCTTGTGCAAAAAAGGAGGTAAACAGGATTCCCTGGATCCTGTTGGTAAAAAACCACTGTGGTGGCAGTGAACTTGAAGTCTCTGGTGCAGGATTTTTGTTACACTCTTTTATTATTGAAAGAAAAAGAACTTCATGCACTAAAGTTATCCTAGATGCAGCTAAACTAAATTGCATAAAATGATTCTGGGCAGTAGTTGCTAAAGGTTCAAATAAATGGATATCAAATATCTCAGCATATGCTACACTAACTAACTGACTTGAATGTTATCAAAACATAAAATGCTTACCTTCTGATCACCGGGATTGCTATTTCTAGTGCTGGTGGGTGATTAGAAAGCTGCTGTCTCACTCCACCTGCTCCCTACTACTAGGGATGATTTCAGACAGCTCTGTCTGAGCCTAACTGGCTCTGGTGGAAATACACTTCCCCAGACATGTAGGGCTTAAATTTTCAAAGAACCCATAAATTGCTACAATTTGCAGTGATATTGAGCTGTGGCAAACTCAGGGTGTGTAAGGGACACTGCACCCAGTTCTGGAAAATCAGGGGTCATTGTGACAAAAACCCAGGAGTTGCTGCTCCTTTAGGCTAGCACCAAACAATTGGCACACCTGCAGGAAACACCGCAGAGATATGGCTCCCCCCACCTGGCACAACTCTAGACGGGCTTGGATGGCTGGGAAGGGGGTAGTAGAACATGTGTGCCAGGAGAGATCTGTGAGCAGAAGGGGCATGGATAGTGCCACAGGGGTGTTGGTGAGATAGAGGCATGCAAGGGAGTGATGTGGCACCTGGCAGGGGTGACATTCATGGAACTATTAGACTACAAGGATGGTACATGGATTGCACCAGGGACAAACAGTACTTGAGTCTGGGGCTGCT
The DNA here is from genome assembly GCA_016271365.2 of Neoceratodus forsteri. Lineage (NCBI taxonomy): Eukaryota > Metazoa > Chordata > Ceratodontiformes > Ceratodontidae > Neoceratodus > Neoceratodus forsteri. The sequence continues at coordinate 564,226,625 of CM028135.1, read as the reverse complement.
GCCTGGACTGTGCCTACCTGGAGCCATTACACTGTATGTCACTGGAACCCCCCTGTGGTACCATCCCATTAGCTTGCTATGTCCATTAACAGCAACCACACTGGGTGCCACATTACTGCCTGGTATGCTCCCATCTGACCAACACTCCTATGACACTCCCTGCCTGCCTTCAGCCCCCAGACCCCACTTTCAGAGCCACTCTCCCAAGTGTCCACCTTGTGTAGTATGGCACAAGAGGATTAGACCACCTCCTAGCTGGTCTAACTCAAGCCCTGTGCTGCACCCATGGCAGGGCTTATGGAATCCCAGTTAAGGGGATGGTGCAACCCAACCAATGTTGGGTGCAAGGGTGGTGCAGGGACACTTTGGCACAAGTAGTTCTAGGTAGGACACAACTGTCGATGGAAAATTGGGACTGGCACAGAATGTGATGCAAGGAGCCATTTGCATCAATTCTGACTGATGCAAGCTCCTTGTGTCACTCTGGTGGCTTTGACAAGTGAGCCCATAGTATGCAGGTTGGTTTCTGACCTTGGTTCAAGGGGCCGAGCAGGTAATGGGACCAGCAAGTCCTGTTTGCACAAGAAAGGGCATGAATTTCAATTTCTAAGGTACAGATTGAAATGGTGGTTCATTTTAAAAAATGTAGATTTCCCTCTCTGGCACTGGTGGTTGAAATATTCTACCTCACACTACACACTTCCCACATGTGGTGATGACATCAGGTGTCTTGTCTGATCATGACTTGCTCTGGTGCAAACTAACTAGCAGAATAAAGCAAATTTAAGCTTGTTTAAAAGGTTTTACCTTTTTACAAAATCAAAACTGTCCTTCCTGGTATTGGTCATCAGCTATAATCTAGCTATATCATGGAACACGATTCAAAAGTCCTTGAAGCTGATCAACCGGGTATCCTTAGCATCCTTCAAGCATCTATACCTAAGTCTCTTCCCTGAAAAATGCAATTGCTTCCACAAGTTCTAGTTTATTCGCAGTTCTTTCCTTCCCCCTCTCAGGCTGCCATCATATCATGGAAATTCACTTCCATAGAATTCATCTCAACAGATACCTCACCCCTGGCTATAATCTTCTCCCATTAACCCAGGCTCCTACCTTAGCCCTTATCATTGCCTTTCACCTCCCAGTTCTAGCACCAGCCCCTGCTCTAGTCATGCACCTTCCTACCATGTCACTTGTCTCAGTCTATGACCACCTCTTTCAGTCATCCAATCACTATTTCTCTTTGTCCACATTGACTTCCCTCGGATCTTTGGAATCTTGGGTATATCATGTTGAATGTATGCCATGTTTACTGCCAATGTTGATATGTATATACTGGTTTACCTAGAGTGCATCTCATATGTTCCTACCATATCCTGTTATGTTTAAACAATTTCTGTTCTTGATTTCTGTATAAAAGTGTTTTAATTATTCATGTACATATACCAATTATTGAACCTTGATTACTGTATATAAGTATATACGTGTTTTAAATCTTCCTATACATGTACCAATTATTGAACCTTGATCTTATCAGGTCCATCTTGCAAATGAGCTGTGCTCAATGATGTTCGCCTGAATAAATAAAGATTTGATTGATTGATTGATTGATTGGTGGTGGTGGTGGGGGGGAGGCATAGTAGGCTTTTGCATAGCTGATCCCCACTATAAGTAGTGAGTGTCTCCCGTAAATGTGTTGTAGGCTTTCTGGTTCCAGGCTTCTGCCCAATAGAGAGGCTGTATATTAAAATCTGTTAAAATAAAAGAAAATGGAACAAATTAAAACAGAAATTGAATATGAAAATTAGACTTAAAAACTCATATACAGTATCCAAAATCTAGAGAAAGTCAGATATGAACCAAAAGAATGAGAGAAATATTAAGAAAGCGTGATGTTAAGTCTGACTATATGAACCCGAACAACTTTACTGATGACTGTACTAAACTGGTCTAACATCATATTTATAATGCCACATATGTTCTACTGCAACATGTAACATTTCTCCTGCATCTCATGTTATTTCTATTGTCATGTATGGCCCACTTTTCACACTATGTGTGTCTGGCGTTAGCCTTGTACTATTATGTTATTTGTATTTCTTTTTTTCCACACCACCTCATACCCGAGGTGTGAATTTACAGTAAAGATTGAAGTTCCCTGAATGTGTTGGTGTGTTTCTCTCTGTTGCATGCCACCCTGTGGCCTGGGTCGTAACTGAAAATGGTCCTCGTGATCGGTGCACTTACCCGGTAAGCAAAGACATAAACAAATGAATGAATGAATGAATTAATTAATTAATTAATGTTAATATACCTAAAAATAAGGTTAGCAAATGTAATCAGAGAGAAGATCAAGTAGAGAGGGACCAGATGAGTACAGTAAATCACTTGGGTAAATAAAAGGTTTGTTTTTAGATAGCTGGTAGAATTTAAACGAAAATGCAGGTGACTGGTATCATGAGTAAGAGCGTATAGAAGTATAAGAGGAAGGCAGGTGAAATAGTTCCAAGTCTTTGTAAGGGGAGATTTGTTTGTGTTTTGTTCCCAGCTCTCAGGAAGTTATGAAACAATTAGCATGTAATGAGTTTTCAGAAGAAGATTGAAGTACAGTGGCATGCATTTAGTACACTCTGAGGTAACATACCAAGGCAGTGTGCAAGTAGAGCAGTGTATAAGAACCATGTTACGAATCATTACATCATTTTTTTCAGCAAGCCAGGCCTGCTTATTTCTGAATGTTTCAAACACTTATAAGACAGGAGTGTATCTCAATTCTGAATGCAAACAGTTCTATAATTCTGAACTTTTAAGTGAAACTGGTGATATACAGTAGTCAATTTCCCACACTAAGGTTTCTCTATCTGCAATGTAAACATTTTAATTTGAAATCAGAGTTCTATTTCTTAAAAAAAATCTTTAACATAGTTTATAATATGTAAAGGAAGGATGCATACTTCCAGTTAAACTACACATCCTGACTGTGACCCGAGTGAAGGCACAACAAACACTTTCTTTGGTTCATTCAGTTTATTTTGGTTTCACAGTAAGCAAATGATACAACACCTTCACACAAAGTAAAACTCTTGGTTCCCAAAAACATGAAAAACAGAGAACCTGCAGCAGTGTTAGGAAACATTTCAGTGTCCCATCGCTTGTGGGACTAGTAAGTTAGGCATGCATGTACAGTGGCATACACATGAACAGATGCTGCTGACCTTTCAGCAGCTAGTGCCACTTCTTCAGAGCTGGTGTGGAATACCACCACCACTAGGTATACAGTCTTAATGCAAGTAGATGGGCCAAAGCATGGCACTCAAAACCGGGGACATGTCAGTTTGTTCCAGTCAATTTCATCCTTGACAAGTCAATGCAGACAATTACCTGTAACAACAACTGCATCCCTGCCAAATTCTTCCCCTGACAATTTGCTCCTACGAGATCTCAAACTGGACTCGAACATCAATACCAGCAGAGGTGGCACTTTTACAACACTCAGGCATACTGAGTCTTCTGGTGGAGCAATAGTGCCCACCTGGATTGTTTATTATAGTATCTATGGTGAGAGCAAATTGCCAGGGAACAAATTTGATGGGGCTACAATTTTTGCTGCAGCTTATTGCCCACAGCAACTTGTCTGGTAAGCAATTGATGGTAACGAATTGACATGTAGCCCTCAAAACCCATATAGTTTAAGACAGTCATCTACTTGCATATAAAACAATGCTTATCTCTTCAAGCAAATGGAAGAAAAGAGAGGTAAAGTGGCATAATATACAGAGGAATAAGAAGAAACTCACCACCCAAAAAAGTCCTTCACCACACCAGTATGTTTACAACTGCCACAGTCCCTAACAAAGGGAACTATCTGGATATAAAGTCAGAAAATTATTTAACAATGACTATCATAATAGTAAGAGAAAATGTGATAGTTCGGGAGTATGAACTGCTGAAAGCAACCAACATTTTACAGGATCTATTAGAGGGGACAAGTTTGAATTACCCAAATCCTAGAGGCAGGGGAGCTAGCATTCTTTTTACCTTGTGTTTCAGATACATCTTTCTATATGTGAATTCACCATTTTAGAGGATGCTGAGTCCTTCTGTTTCAAACCTCCTTTATAGGAGGAATGGGAGTCAGGTTGCAATACTGTAAATAAAGTACACATGCTCACAGACAGCTCAAATGATGGCTGGCTGAAGAGGCAAGGCTATGCAGGTCATTGTGTGGGGCTTTGATGATCAGTGGCAACCAAGTAAAAAGAGGAGGTGCAGGGAGATGAGATGTGAGTGGATATGTTAGGTTGGGGACTCTGAAGTATACTGTTGCCTTGTAAGTATTTGAATGGGTGGTGCAGGTATTACTTGATGCTGGGAAGTGTAGTACTGTTTTAACAGGTGACGGGGGTACCACTGGACACCAGGGATGTTATTCTATGGGAGAATGGGTGATAACTGAAGGGTATCACTAGACACCAATGATGTTTTTTTCTATGGGGGAATGGGTAATGACTAATGAGGGTACCACTAGACACCAGGGATGTTGTTCGGTGGGATGATGGATGATAATTGGTGGGGGATGCAGTAGACCACCAGGGATGTTCTATGGGACAATGGATGATAGGGGTTGGGGGACACAATAGACCACCAGTGATTTTAACACTGGTTGACCACCAAGGAGATTAATGCAGGTTTGAGTGGGTGATCAGAAGGTGAGGGGACACGCTAGCCTTCTAGGGTTTCTTTTACTGTGTGTGAATGGGTGAATAGGTGCAGGCAGCTGCAGTACAGCTACTCTACCTTCAGGGGTGAGGACTCAGTATTAGCATTCTGTGTAAAGGTGTTTTTTGTAGGTGATAAACAGCACCTCTTTGGGGACTGTTTACTATTGCCACAAACCCTTCAATACACTGGCATGCTGGTATGTATTTATGCTGGAACACCCTCTTTTGTGTAGGCAAAGCAGTATGTTAGTGGGTTTCTGAATGTGGGCCAGTTAGGAGCGCCAACACAAAGTTAGGTTTGCACACCCACTTACCCTCTTTGCAGGTATGGTAACTTTTAAATATCAGGCCCAAAGTTTTGGCTTTAAACTATATAGCTTTTAAATCAGGCATAAACTGAACCGCTTATCCAAAATAATTAAATTGCTTACTAACAGTCCTCTTTTTAAAATATATATTTTTTTAAACTCAGCTTTATTAAATCATCAAGCATCAGTACAACAGATACAACAGCCAATAAGTACAGACAGCATTAGTCACAGCTGTAACTAAAAGTCATCATCAAGAAAACTGAACGAATACAATAGATTTACCAGGATACTTATTTGATAAAGGCCATGAAGTAAAAGTAAACATCCTTTTCTTCTCTGAAATGGATGGTATTTCATCGAAAATACCACTGGGATTGAACGTTAAACGTTGTGTTTCTCCAACATACAGTGAGTGGGAACACATACAACAACAGTAATTCTGGCCATCTGAACAGTAGCTCAGCTACAATAGTAACACTAATAAAAAAATAAAAGAAACAATATATATAAAAAAGAACAGAACCAAATATATTTCACTGTTATGAGTACATCCAATCCTCTAACAAAAAGAAAACTCTCTTGAGATCCATGCATAGATCAATGAATGTGTTGCTAAGAACATGTATACAAGTAGGCACAGAAAGGTGTTAGTTATGCTAGCACCGCCCCACATACTCTATAGGATAATATGGCAGGAACATCATGGGCTAGATTTTCAAAGCCCCTGAAACTGCTGCAGTTGCAGGAAAAAGAAAGGATGCAAGTGGTTCTACACTTGTGGAGCTGCAGTTTCTCCTGCAGCTATGGTATTCTCAAAGGTGGAGCCAGTTTACAATTGGCTCCACAGTTTACGGCAGCTTGCAGTTGTATTTTTGGGTGCAGCTACACCAAAATGTTATGACTGGTGGGAGCAGGTGCAACATCCCTTGCAGCTGCACTGGCTCAAAATATGAAACTCTGCAGGTGTGGAGGTTGTGTCCTGTGGCTGTGGATGCAACATTGGATTTAGTCCCTGATAGGCTAAAAATCCAGTCCCATGCCTTCATCCCCTTGAAATCTGGTTGTGCCATCACAACAAACATGCTAGAGTGCATTTTTGTACTTATAAAATGACTTTCCAGGCACTTTTGTGAAAAAACCAAAAAAACAAAACAGAGAAAGATACAGTAGTTTATAGTAAAACATAAATTGTTAAATTTAATGTAATCTAGTCCTATCACAGATTATACCATTCGGGGAAAAACATATCTTATGTAAGTAATAGTCACAACAGGCTATGCATTATTGGATTTTAATGTGTAGTGGTGTAGTAAGGCACAAGGCTGAAAGCTAAGTGTCCTATGCCCCAGGGAAGTGCATTAAAATTATGCACATCCTTTGGGGGGAGGGGGAATTACACTTCCAACATGGTTCTAAGTAGGCGTTATGGTGAGGAAAATGAGATTCAGCTCCTGCACATTTGTTTATAAAGATTTAATGCACGGTTAGGTGATGTCTCTCAGCCAATTAAATTTCTAGATTATTTCTTGCCCATTTTATAACTAATGGTAATTGTATGTCATGGGCTGCACTCACAGCTGTAGAAAGAAATCTTCTTTTATAGATATATTTTTTGTAGGTGTTTGTGGTAGTGTTACAGTTTTTTTCTGTGGAGTAGAGCAGATCTTTGAAATAAAAGGCACAATTATTTAAAACTGGAAATGCGCCAGAGTGGTTTATGGGTTTTTTGGTGTTTTTTTTTTTGCAGTCTGTTATTTAAAAGTATTCAAAAGCAAGGCAGTGCACAGTCTTATGAGCTTGCTGCTTCATACATAAAAAATAAATTAATCAAGAGTCTTGCATTTGTATCTCATTATCACATTTGGGGTTATCTTCAGCACCTTTTCTAATTATGTAAATGCTAGCTAGACCTGAACCGGACCCATGTAAAAGGAGGCTAAATTGAAAATTGTAAATGTTTTTACACTTTGCAATCTATATAACAAGTATGTGGAATGATGGATCAACCAGGTGAAAAACACAGTGGCCCAGATATTCAGAAATGTTCCAAAGGCCGGCACATGTCCAGCGCAGTACAAATCCAATGCACCATGGTGCAACAGAAGCCATATTCATAGGTTGCACTGGCCAAATAGCACCAATGCTACCTGGCTGAATATGGCACAGTTGTGCCATGGCACAAACACAGTTGTACCATGGCACAGAAAGATATGCTCCAGAACTGTGGGAGCAGAGCAGCAGAGCAACAGAGGGGGGCATGGCACAGGCAAGAGACCCAGGGACAGAGCCAGGGAAGCACAGAGACAGGCCACAGGAGGTCTCCACCAGCAGGGCACAGCAGGGCACACACAGGCACCCGTACATCCCACCCCGGAACACAATAGTGGCACAGAGAGCAGGCAACAGGAGGTGCCAATGGCCAATGGAGGGCCACCAAGGGAGACCCCCCACAGGCTGCAGGCTGTGCCCCCCCACCTACCCAGACCAAAGCAGGCCACACCTAGGACCACGCAACCAAGCACAAACACATGCCACACAGACACACAGGTGGCCCACACAGTAGGCACTGAACATGCCAGGAGGTACATAGCATGGCAGACCACTTGGGATAGGCTGCACACTACCAAGCAGGGTCACCAACACAGTATGCAGTCAATACCCGAGCAAAGACCATGGCCATGTGCCACCACCATACACACACCCTCCACACACCCCTGACAGCCACCCCAAAGGCACCCCAAGGCACAGCCACCAACCGAGGGGAGGGTCACCACAACAGTGGGACACACCACAGCTCACAGCAGTAAACCACAGAAGCACAACATGCACCCCAACACTTGCACACCACTCGGACAGACACTGGGCCACTGCAGCATGGCTCCACATGCCATCTGCAAAGCAGACATTGACAAAAAACAGGTGAGTCAAAAAATATATAATTCCAAAACAAACCATTTACAACAACAAAGGGGTGGGAAAAGGTAGGAAAGCGAGGGAAGGGGACAGGGAACAGGGACTGTACAGTGGGATGGGAGACTGCAGGGGGAGGTACAGCAGGGGAAACAGGGGAATGCTGGGGTCAAACTACCAGCGACCATGACCTGCATCCCCTTGGTGTCCTCACTGCCTCCAGTCCTCAAGCAGCAGGTGGCAAACCTAAAGGACTGCCTCCATGGTTGTGGACGTGATCAGTATTAGCTGCCAGAGCAGACCTCAGTATATGGGCCTCCGATGCCTCTGCTGAACACCTATGACAAGGGACAGGACAGGTGATCAGTGAAACATCTCAAGGAACCATGCCCACCCACAGCACACAATGGGCAGTGGGAACACACACCTCCGGAGGGCCCGTACCGGCCACCCACAGGGGGTTGGGCCAACACCTGCCAGCAACTCAGCACATCACGACAGTGGACGGAGATGGTCCCTGCCACACAATGGCCACCCAACCACGCAATGACAGTCACATGGCACAGTGCACTGGCAGCACCACAGCAACATCGGTAGCAGCCGGGAGCATACCCACCCCACCAACAGCTGGTGCACATGTAAAATGGATAAGCCACAGTGGCATGCACCATGCACAGTCTAACACACACAGCTGTCATTGCACATGGCACAGGTGGCCATGCCCTCACCCATGCTACCACCATCCCCCCATGTAAAGTGCAAAGGACCATGACAGTGCCTACCTGCCCTCTGTGGCCCCCCTGGTGTTGGTCCCACTCCTGCTACTCCCCTGTGGCCTGCTGCAGCCTGCTGTCCTGCTGCTGCTGCCTGCACCTGCCAGTGATTCTCAGGCCCTGAGATTGGAAGAAAGACAGGTACACATCAGGAAACATCCACAGCAGCTGCCCACCACCCCCACCCCTGTGCACAGGGTGGGCCCCTGCCTGACACGTCCCATATGGCTGCATCACAATGCAAGTGGTGGCTGGCAATGCCACTCCATGATGCACACAATGACAGTGCACCATTCTGCAGGGCATGCCAGGCAGCCTAGCCAATACCACAGTACAGCACCAGGGCACACAAGCAATTTGGGCTCACTTACCTGGCTGTGGCACAGCCCCTCACCTGATGCACATCTCAAGCCTCCTAAGGTGCTGTGGGTTCTGCCTCACAAGGTCACCATACCAGTGGTGGCATTGTTCCCCTGTCCTGGCCACCCTGGTCCTTTGCTGCAGCATGGCAGCAATCCCCTGCCACACTGTAACCCTTGGCTGCTGCAGGGGCACTTGGACAAATAGTTGTGTTATGTGTGGCTGGACACAGGCCACCAGACTGATGAGCTCAACCTGTGTCCAGTTCTGGGCTCTTGGGCCACATCTCTGCACCATGCTGTATAGCGAACCCGGTGACCAAAATGGCAGCAGTAAGCACATGTGTCCATGACATGCGCCAGATGCTGGATGCGAGGGAACATGCACTGTGTCTGCTCATCATGCAGTCTTGGAGATGTGCGTCATGGGTGTGGCTAGGTGGGGTCACTGGCTGAGGGGTGTGACCCAGGGGTCAGGGGTCACAGTAGGGGTCGGGGGTTGCCAGCCTCTGCACAGTGCTCACATGCATGATAGCAGGTCTGGCACATCATGGTTATGCCCAGCATCACGCTGTCAGTGCACAGTGCATGACTGACACCATGATACCATTCGGTGCATGCACACTGCAGGCCTGTGCATGATGCATGCATGTGCATTGCACTGAGACTTGGTCTGGAGCAAAATCATGATATTCAGACACCACATGCAAATGAGCTCATCAGCCAATGAGTGATGCACTGGGTGCATTAGCATGTCATTACCATTGTGCCGAACCTCATTTGCATGCGTTGTGCCATATAAGCACCACAGAAAAGCACAGGCCATGGACCAATATTGCATCCTTTCAAGGTAAGTTGCACATGCCACTGCAGCTCACTGGGAGCACGCAGCAGAGCAGGGTGGGATGGAACAGGGTGATGCTGCCACTGATACACTGTGTGGTCCGTGTTCACAGGAAGCAAAATGTCGGCATGTGAGAAGAGTGAGGAGCATGGGCCTGCTTGCAAGTGCAGACCCAATTTCACAAAAGCAGAGACAGAGGCCCTGTTTGATGCATACTTTGACAGGGAGCCCCTGTGGAGTGGTGCCATGGGCACACCACAGGCTAGAGCTGGGGTCTGGGAGGAGGTGGTGCATACATCATCCAGCATGGCAGCCACCAGAGGTCAGCGCAGGAGTGCCAGAAGAAGGTGGGCACAGACAAGATACACATCAGGAGAAGGTGGTGGCCATCTGTGCATCCCAGAATACCACTGGAGGGGGCCTGCAGATGCATGGCCACTCACAGAGCAGGAGGAGTTGGTGGCAGCCACTATGCACTGCAGCACGGTACAGGGTGTGACTGGTGGTGGTTTCCAGATGGGTGGCAGCCCATCACTGCATGGTAAGTATGTCAGCCATGCACAGCTGGTGGCATGGAGTGTGCATACACAGGCATGCTGGCATGCATGCAGCCGGCATGCATGTCATGTGCATGTGTGTGCACCCAAGTGCATGCCATGCTGCAGGACACATGCAGTGGCAGTGTGGGAGGGGCATGTGTGAGCAATGCATCACTGACACACCTCTCTTTCTCTTGCAGCACCAGCACACCTCTGTGCGGATGATGGGGTGCCAATGACGGCAGCAGCCATAGATGCTGGAACAGCCCTGAAGGACCAGTCATCCACCTCCACTGGCATCCAGGGGCCCGACAGGCTGAAGCCCACCACCACTGTTCAGGTGGATGTCCTGGACCTGGGGTCGAACAAGGTCCTGGATATGTTCCTGCAGGATGCCAGCTTTGGTGTCATCTGCACAGAGACACAGATCAGGGCCAGGTCTGACACTGATGATGATGTCATGATTATCCTGGACAGGATGGTCAATTTTGTGGGTGAGATGCCTCTGCTGGCCACCAACACGGGTAGCACACCTAGTGATCTGCTAGTGGTGAAACAGCTGTCCGCCACCACTGCGGGTGCAGGAATGTGTGCTGCCCTGGCTGTGCCCTGCAGTGGTGGTGGTGGTGCAGACATGCAGGTGCTTGGTGGTGTTTAGCAGCTAGACAGGTGGCAGCAGCAGTCTGTGGGTGCCATTGGGCAGTGGGACACAGCGTCCACCACCGGTGCACCTGCTGTGCCCATTCCCCCTACGGACCCCACTGTGCAGCATCCACCAGAGAGGGGAGCTGTGCAGTGTGGCTGGTCACCATGTGAGGATCAGCATCTGGCCTAGTAGCCCCAGGATGCCAACCCACTGCCTAAGCACACCTGATTGCTGTGGGCATCCATTCAGCAACAGGTGCTGCTTGCCACTGTGGTGCATGCACTATGTGCGGAGGCATACCAGTTAGCCGAGCAGCAGGAGAGGAGCACTGCATAGATCCTGGCGGGGTTGCAGGGCATGCAGGAGGCCACAACTGTATCCCTGGATCATATTGCCACTGCAATCTTGGATGGCTTTGAGCTGTTGGCTGCCACAGGGCATGGCCAGGCACAGATGAACCTCCTGCAGTGCACTCTCCACCCCATGAACCCAATGTCGAACAATTCCAGTGCAGTCAACACTGGGCTCTGATGTCGGCATCCCAGGCACACCAGGGCTGGCCTGTGTGGGTGCCTTGACACCCCCATGCAGACACGATCACGGTCCCGTGGTTCAACTCCTTGGGGGCTGTTCCTCACACCCCCATGGCTAATGCACAGCCTGTGGCTGCCGATCAGCCCAGGTGCAGCCACCCTCATAGCTGTGGTGGCCATGGTTCCATGCAGTGGACCTAACGTGCAGGCCATCCCACCTGTGGTCTGCAGCTGCTGCCCAATGTGCACATGGGTGGTGTGTGTGCGCTTACCACCAGTGTGGCACCTGTGTGTCATGCCACATGCTGCCTGTGTGCATGCTTGCCCAGCCACTGGGCCATGTGGTGTGGGCATGATGATGACAGTCTTGCACCGGTTGCTCCTGTGCACCAGTGTGATGCATCTGATCCATGCCACATACCAATGCTTGTGTGTGGGTGCGCATGTGGGGGGTGCTGCTGTGTGTAGTTGTGTGTGGTTGTGTGCCCCTGTCTCCACTACCCCTGCTTCACACCTCTGTGTGTGCATGCCCATTGCCATGCACACCCCTGTATATGTGCTGTACCTGTTTGTGTGGCCCATGCATGTGTATCACACCACCTACCTGTGTGCACCATAGTGTTCCCATGTGATGGTGTCCTGGTGTTGTCAAGCCTGCTGTTGCAGCCGGGGATCCCTCTGCCCAGGGGGTGGCTGTCCACCTCCCTCTGGCCCATTGCCTCTGTCGTCCCTACTACTGTCACCGTCATCAGCCTCAATAGCTATCCCATGGTCAATGGCCATGTTGTGCAGTATGCAGCAGGCCAGTACTAGGCCACAGTCTTCTGAAGGGCTGTACTGTAGGGTACCACCTGACCTGTCTAGGCAATGGAAATATGCTTTCAGCATGTTAAAGACTCACTCAATGATGTGGCACATGCTGGCGTGTGCCTTGTTGTAGCGTTCCTATGGTGGGGACAACGGGCACAGGTAGGGGGAGAGCAGCCAGGAACACAGTGTATAGGCACTGTGCCCTGTGTGGATAATGACATTGTTAGTCCTCTGCAAGACTAAGCTGTGCTTCTTGCCTGTCCCTGGTGCCCATGCCAACATGCACACCCTGCCTTCCCCCATCCCGCAGTCTGCTCTGCCCATTGCCCCTTGCCCGTGCCATACTCACCTACTAGTTGGCCTGTGGGGATGTCCCTATGTTCAAACCTGTGGCAGAGCACAAAGCTGTGCCAGATGAGCGCATCATGTGCACTTCCAGGGTGTGTGGTGCAGACATTGGTAATGTGCCCTGTGGCTACGTACACCACCTGGCAGTTGACACTCAGGCTCCACTTCCTGTTTATGTATGCCACACTCTCAGGGTCAGGTGACATGTGGATGCCCACATGGGTGCAGTCAATGGCCCCAGTCACACCAGACATATGTGCTACCCTGTGGAAGTCCTGCATGGTTGCTGTACGCTCCACCAGTGTGCTGGGAAAATGGATGCATTCTGAGGCATGTGGCAGCAGGGTGTTGAGCAACTGTCTGAGAAGGTGGGATGTGGCCAACTTGGTTATGCTTGAAGTGTCCCCTGTTGGTCTCTGGAAGGTTCCCATTGTGAGCAGGCAAGGACGTGGTGTGGCTCCATCTGGTGGGTTCCTGCATCTCCTCACTGCACAGCTCACAGATCTGCCTCAGAATGGCCCTGTTTAGGCATACTGGCCCACAATCTCCTTGTCACTATACTGTTTGAAGGTGATGCAGGCGTGGTACCACCTGTGTTGGGCATACTGCCAATGGGTCCTTCCTCACCCATGTCGCTGTTCCATCTGCCCCCTCATGCCCCTCATTATGGCCTCCAGCATGATGGCTGCACTATCCATGCCCTTGCTGTCCAATATCCCCCTGGGCAGTTGGTTGCTGCTGGCTATGTGCCACCCTGGTGCACTGCCTGGCAGTGTGTCTGTCTGTCTGTCTCACTCTCTCTCTGCCTCTCTCTCTCTCCCTCTTCAATGCCACCTCTGTCCCTCTCCCTCTGTGTCTCCCTTGGTCTGTCTCTTTCTTTCTTTCTTTCTTTCTTTCTTTCTTTCTTTCTTTCTTTCTTTCTTTCTTTCTTTCTCTCTCGCTCTCTCTCTTTCTTTCTTTCTTTCTTTCTTTCTTTCTTTCTTTCTTTCTTTCTTTCTTTCTTCCTTTCTCTCTCTCTCTCTCCCTGTCATTTGGCACAAGTGCTGTCTGTGTGCTTGTGCCCTGTATTTATAGGAACCAGTCTGCTCAGCGCACCTTCGATTTGTTCCACATGTGCACCATGGTTTCACGGTTGAATATACCACTGTGCTGGCTATTCATGGGAAAGCCCCCTCCACTTGTGTCTGCATTCATTATAGTTGCGCAGTGGTGCAATGAGATTTGCACTGTGCAATGGCGCCCACTGAATATGGCTCCTTGGCGCAAGTCCTCACTTCCACCGGCACAACTCAGTTGCACCATGTGCAACTACTTTGAATATCAGGGCCAGCATTTATATTTCAACCTAGATGCCATCTATGCTATTGTCTTCCATATGACACAAAATAGAATCAATTTGATTATTATTGTATCGTAATTGAAAACCAAACCATGAATCTATTATTAAGCATAGATGCTAAAAAACATAGTTAGGTCATGGAAATCATGTATACCACCTGAAATAAATTAAAATGACATTTAATTAGCATCTTTTTTCTTTCACTTACCAAACTGAATATAGATTTATTACCCTTATTTTCTTTTGATTGTGTTTTTTTTTCAGACATTCATGCATTTTCATCAACCATGGACAATGGTCATGAATAACCATGGATAGCATTATCATGGATAGAGATCAGTAACAGAGAAGGGATAACAATGGATGTCCATTGACAACCATATCTGTCCATGAAAACATAAACAGTTGGGGAATGTAGCTCTGTTGTCAAATGTCATGGGTCTTAGCTAATCAGGATTAGAGATAGGTGAAGTGGCCCCAATGTGCTCCATGAAGTGAATCATGAAGTGAAAGCAAATTTACGCAGTGCTCCTTAACGCGAAGTGGAGTACTTTGCATTATAATGGGTAACACTAAGTCCATTGAAAACAATGACTTCACGTTACTCCGCCTTCCCAAACCACTACTCCACCAATTCTTAAGGTGAAGTACATTGAAAGCAATGTACTTTGCCTCACTTCACCTTCTTTTTAAGCCCCAAAGATGAATTTTGCAGTGATTCATGGGATTTCAGGTCACATGGGCTCTAGATTGTTCTGCACAGCCTCAGTTCAGGTTAGTGTGTGTAGGAAGCTGTAGGAGACAGTCTGCTCAAAGAGCTCTCTGTGATTCATACCTTCTAAAAGCAATTAAAAAAGCCTTTTTGAGTAATTTTATTTTGCTGAAACTTTAGTTGATCAATTGTAGGAAACCCTCCTGTTCTCATATCATTGAGTGTTTATAGTTTGTGTATGGATTTTGAATGTTAATGTACAACATTCAGTCTGTGTACTGTGAGACAGTTGAAATGTGCCTTGGGGGAGTGGCGTATCTGTGGTGTAGGTAAATTAACTTGGAGAAAAAGATAGTTCTTTCTGTTTTGGTAATATTTTTCTTGTATCACTGTGTTAATGTACACACAGTAATATTTCCAATAATTCTTGCCTTTTTTGCTGATTGTTGTGGTGCAGCAGTGCATAATTTTAGTTTGTTTAAAATACGTGGTTATATTACTGAAGTTTTCAATTTGCTACGCATTACTTAGCGTGTGGGTGAGTATGTGTGTGATGCGTGACATCAAATCAGACACCTTTTATTGTGCCACATAGTAATTTCAGCAATGTGAACCTGCTATCCACTGCAGCTGTGTGATTTTTGTACTTCTTTGTGGTATCTTTACTGGTACTAGTACTAGTGACTGTTACTGCAGCAGTGCAGTACACTGCCCCCTCCTCTGCAGCCCACCCCAACCAGCAAAGGCATTCATTTCCAGATTGGAATTTCTGATGGTGAGCACTGGTTAGGGGTTGTGCCTTTTTGTCTGCATCTCTTCAGTGTATAGTGCAATCTTAATCTTGCTGTGCATTTGCTTCTCTTTAAGGCCCAATCTCCATCTGTAATTTAAGTCACAGTTGTTTCTTTGGTTTCCCTTTAGAGTACTGGACTGGTGTGGTGCATAATCATGCATGATATTTGTATTCATTAACATGCATTTTTAAGCCAAGACCATCATCATCATGAATCACTTGTGATACAAATCATGTTCTTCATCATCATGGTCACAAATGCAGTCACAAATCATGATTCACGATCAAGTCATTAATCACAACATTGATTTTTTTACTAGTTATTTGAATGCATTGTAAGCCTGTTTTGTAGTATCTCTCCAGGCTTCACCACCACAACACTGTACTCATTAATAAGAGTTTTTAAATTGGGCACTTTTATGATACAGGCTCAGCTCATCAGGGAAGTACAGCCATAGGCATTTGCATTCCTTCCTGTACAGCATGTAAGTTACAGTACTGTAAGTAGTGGTAAGCGAAGTGGCCCCAATTTGCTCCATGAAGTGATTCATGGAGTAACACGGAATCTGCAGAGTATGCCACAATGTGAAGTAAAGTACTTCACTTCATAATGAGTAACACGAAGTCCATTGAAATCAATGACTTTGCATTATTCTGCCATCCCCAAACCACTTCTCCACCAGTTTTAAGGTGAAGTACAGTGAAATCAATGTAACCCACCTCACTTCACCTTGTAATTGAGCTCCAAATGAAATTCTGCAGTGATTCATGGGATTGCAGGCCACATGGGCTCTAGATTGTTCTGCACAGCCTCAGTTCTAACTTGGGTAGTGTGTGTGTGTGTGTAGTGGTAGCTGGAGACAATTTGCTCTCAGAGCTCTGAGATTCATAACCTCTAAAAGCTGTTTAAAATGCCTTTGTGAGTCATTTTTTTGATCAGAATTTAGTATGCCGAGTGTAGGAAACCCTTCTGTGCTCATATCATAGAATGTTTATTGTTGTGTGTTGATTTTGAATATTACTTTAGAACAGTCAGTCTGTGTACTGTGAGGTGTGCTTTGGGGGAGGGGCATATTTGTGGTGTAGGTACATTAACTGGGAGAAAAAGTCAGTCTTTCTGTTTTGGTTATATTTTTCTTGTATAACTGTGTTAATAGCAGAACAAAATGCTTATATTAAATGCACACTGAAAATAGAAAATAGAGTTACAAATCCACATTTTGACCTTGGGTCTTCTTCAGGAAATATCTAAATGAGAAAAAAACAAAGTTAGTGTAGAGGGGAGGTAAATGAGGGAAATACATATGTGGGGAAAGAAAAAAGGTGAGGCTCAGGGAGAAGAAGTGTAAATGGCAAGATTAAGAGAGAATCTATGAAACTAAAAGGTGATGATGGGAAAGATAAAGCATAATAGGAGTGAAAGAGCTAGAAGTCCAGTGGTGGGGGCTAATTAATAGGGCCTAGTAAGAAGGCTGAAAGGTGACAAATGTGTGGGAAGGAGACAGAGATGGAGGCTTATGATGAAAATGAAAAAGAAAAAGAAATTAAATATGTACAGATACAAACAGACTTTAGGGAAAATAAAGGGTGGCTGAAAGATGTTAGTGGAGAATAAGTCTATCATTTAAACCCGAGGGTTGCTGGGAGCCAAGGCAGATGATCATCTTGGCTTCCATGTTTTTTCTGTTTGTGTCCTTCAGCAGAGCGTCTGGTATTCTGACCATAGAAAAAACATGTTCTTGCATGACAGTATCCTTCCTGTGGGGGCCAAGGTTATGGGGCATGTAACTGACCCGGAAGAGTGCTCTGCCCACTGTTCTTTTAAGGTATCCCCTGTTGATAAAAAACTGTGCATTATTTTGGTCTTCTCAGCAAAATCATCCTCTTCACTGTACAACCTGTGACGTCTAAGAAACTGTGAGTAAGGCAGGCCATTCTTAACATGTTTAGGATAGAAGGAGCTGTGGAGGAGGAAACTGTGAGAGTCAGTGGGTTTGTAATAAACTGATGTCTTCAGACCAGTGTTCTTTACTGACAGTTGGATATCCACAGAAGGCAGTGTAGAGGAGGATACTCCAACAGTGTATTGAAGGGAAGGATGGGCTGTGGTAAACTTGTCAAGGAAGACTTGGAGGGTCTCCCTGGAGCAAGAAATGGCCCCCATGCAGTCACCTATGTAGCATTTGTAGAGTTCAGGCACAGTCCCTGTGAATGAGAGAAAAAAACATTCCTCCATCCAACCCACAAACAGATTAGTAAAGCTGGGACCCATCTTGGTACCCATGGCAACCCCACTGACCTGCTGAAAAAAACTGTTATTAAAAGAAAAAGCATTGAATGTAAGAACAAGTTCTGCCAGATGAGTTAGTGTGTGTGTGTGGGTGGCTGCTGGATTTCCCGCTTATTCAAGAAATGCTGAAAAGCTGTCAGACCATCATCATGGGTGACCACTGTGTAAAGAGATTTGATGTCCATCGTGAAGATGAGCTGATGAGAGTCACTGAATCTGAACCTGTCAAATAACTGGAGAGCATGGTTAGTGTCTTTAACATAGGAGGGCAGGGACTCAACGATGGGTCTCATGAGGCTGTCCAAAAATGCAGAGATGTGGGATGTGGGGCAGGAGCAGGTAGACACAATAGGACGACCAGGGTTATCTGTTTTGTGGATTTTGTGAAGGAGATAAAACATGGATGTCTGGAGATGCTGAACTATGAATCTCTTAGCAGAAGCAGGGAGCTCATTGTTTTGAGTAGCAGAGGTGATGGTAGTGGTGACCTCAGTCTGATAGTCAGCAGTGAGGTCCTGTGGAAGAGAAGAATAAAACCTGGTGTCGGAAAGTTGCTGTGTGGCTTCAGTGATGTATAGCTCCTTTTGCCAGACCACAGCAGCACCTCCCTTATCAGCTGCTTTGATAACAATGTCATTCCTACATTGCAGAGATCTGAGAGCTGCAAGCTCACCATGTGTCAGATTGGAATGGTTGTGCCTGCAATGAAGATTGATGTTAATGGTGTTTTCCATGCATTGGTTAACAAAATAATCAACAGCAGCAAAACTTCCTGGACAGGGTGTTCATGTACTTTGCTGGGGATTGATATCGTTGATTGTTCTGGTGATACTGTCATCATCTGTAGGAAGAGGAGTCTCATTAGAAAAATGATCTGTAAGATGTACTCTACGATAGAAGCACTACAGATCAGCTTGAACCTGGGGTGCATCAAGATTATCTGGTTGTGGGCACAAAAGAGAGACCTTTGCTAAGGAGTGATTGCTCGTCTTGTGTCAGTGGAAGGTCTGAAGGAATACAAAATACCAAATTGTTTGGTTGTGTCTGACTCGAGGGCTCATGTTGGTTGCTGATCTGCTGGGTGAGAGACGAGTTTTGCAGATTTGGTGCCCTTGAGGAACTGAAAGAGAATGGAGTTAAGGTTTTGGATGCAATGCTTAATAAAAAGAAGGTTATGTGGAGCTGTTCACTGCAGGAAATCCTTTTGCCTTCCAATGATTTTGTCCACCGAGATCAGCTGTGATTTAATGGAGATAATGGTGTTCAAGATAAGTTTCCTGGAGAAAGTTTTCAAAAGTTTGTTAGTGGAGGAAACATGTATCTCAGACTCAACACACAGACACGCAGTAATAATGTTCAGTAATTCTTGAAACTTTTTTTGCTGATTATTGTGGTGCAGCAGTGTATAATTTATATGTTTAAAACATTTGGTTATATTACTAAAAGTTTTTAATTTGCTACGCACTACTTGTAGTGTATGTGCGATGCATGCCATCAAATCAGACACCATTTATTGTACCACAAAGTAATTGCCGCAGTGTGAACCTCTTATTCACCGCACCTGCATTAATTTTTTATACTGCTTTGTGGTATCTTAACTGGTACTGGATTGTTACTGCCGTGCACTAATCCCCCAACTGGTAAAATTAATTCCTTTCCAGATTTGGATTTGTGACTTGTGAGCACTGATTAGGTGTTGTTGATCCTTTTTGTATGCATTCCTTGAGTGTGCAGCACAATCTTGATCTGTCTGTGTATTTGCAGTGCACCATTAATTCTGGGAGACTGCATTTCTTGTTATGCTCTCATTTCACTTCGTCAGCACTGGGTAATTTTGTGGACACAAAACAGTAGCATTTTGTCAGCACTGGGGAATTTTCTGGACACAAGACAGTGGCATTTTGGGGATGCACATTAATTCTGGTGACTCTGTCTATGACCACTGCGCACATGACTGAGTGTACCATTAATTCTGGGAGACTTTGCATTTCTTGTTACACTTTCAATTCACTTTGTCAGCACTGGGGAGTTTTCTGGAGACAGGACAGTATCACTTTGGGGATGCACATTCATTCTGGTGACTGTGTGGGTGGGATGCTGCCAGTATTGTTGTCACTCTGCCTTACTTCGCGTTTAAGGCAGAATGACAATGCGAAGTAATAATGACAAGGGAAAGTGAGCATTTCCTATGGGGCACTCCATGTAATGAAGTGCCAACGTGAAGTGACAACTTTGCGTTGACTTCAGTGGTGGATTTTAAATTCGCTGCATCTCTAATCAGGATGCAAGTAATTCCCTTCCCATTTCATAATGACAGATACACTATAACAAGAATTGGTTTCTGCTCATTTGGCACTGTTACAGTTTTATTTTTTGTTTCACACTGGGTATGTGCATAATGTTATTCACAGAAGATGTAGTTCAGGACAACAGTGGGAAAGGAGGAGTTACATGGACTAGCAGTGCTTAAGGTGATCTTTTTAAATTGTCAGGGTGTAAGTGCAGTAGTAGAGGACTCTGACTAAGGAGTTAACCAGATCCATGACACATGCTCAGAAGGCCACCTAATCCATTAAAGCTGCAGAGTTTGCTTTCTCATAGGGGCTGCTAGCCTGTGCTACAGTAAAACGTGTCTGATATGTTTACAAACTGTGAGTATAGGGTTACCACTTGCCCCGATTTTATCAGGACAGCCCTGGGTTGGGGGCTGTGTCCTGCAAAAATCTGGAAAATGTAAAATACATTGATTTTTAACTAAAATAATAGTTCCTCTCTTTCCTCAAGAAGTTACAAAAAACTAAGTTAACTTAAACAAAATGCCTCACTATGATAGGAAACAATATGAAAAATTGAAAAATTAAAACACTTAGCATTAGTTATGATTATACACCTAGTACTCACAACACATGTGTTTAAAACAACTATTACTTGCAATTAGCTATATATGTTTATTATACTGAGGAGAACAGTATGTTGTTAATATTTATTGTTTTAAATATATGTGTTGCTGTGTGTACTGGATTTATGTGTTACATATTATTGTGGTCTTGCTGGCATACCAAATTGGTATGTACTGTAGTTGGAAAGGCTGTAAATCTGAAAATGACACTAGCACTTTAAATACTTAGGGATGACATTAATTGTGTTAATTAATTTTGCTAGATATTGTCCACTGGATGATGTCCTACACCTCTGAAAAAGCACTGTACATTCAGTGTGAAATGTTGGTTACCACAGGTATCGAGTATGTGCTGTGTTTCATAATACATTTTTCTACTTATAATTAACTTGTATGTGCAATTTTCCTGGTGCCTGTTTTTTTTTTTTTTTGTTTGTTTTGTACTGCAAGTTTTCTTGTATGGCACAGGATTTGTGCAGTGCAGTGCAGTGTGTCCTACAGTCTCCATCTACCAACATTTCTAACCAGTAATGTCCATGGGTATCTGGACCAGGGTGGTTTGCACAGGTATTGGTATTTTGTGGATTTCTCTCATGAACGCAAATGTTGGTATCATGTCATGAATTCTATAAAGTTACACGTGTGCTCAGCCTACATACTGATGCCCACCTTCACCTCATTCTGGTACGACATGCAAATAGCACACCATGGCACTTCAGAAAGGATGGACACAGATTTTCAATGAGAATATTCCCACAATTAGGCAAGATGAGTACAGTCCTGTCCTTGACAAGGACATCAATAACTGGCCAGGACTGCATAAGTAGTGTGGGAAAACCCAGAGCTCTGACCAGATCACTGTAAGTGGGTTCAACAGACACTACTGTGTAAAAGGCTGCCAGTTTGTTGTATGCCATGGGTCTGGGGTCATGGTGTACATTGCTCTTGTCTCTTTGGCCAACACCATGGGTGACATAGCTATGCACACGTGCCATGCAAGCAGTGCCCTGGTATGCTGCATCCTGGAGCCTGGGCAAACATCCATGGGTCTCATTACTTTCTAATATCCAGGGTTGAAGAAATTAATATATTTATGGGAACTCCACTGCGTCTGTATATTTCTTATTGTGTACTGAGTGTTAATTTTCTCAGTGTGTCACATGGTGTGTAGGCTGGTCAACACAGCGTTTGTCCAACTAAATGCACCCATGAGGGTTGTGGCATGTGTGGTGGTACTCAGATGCAAAGGTTTTATATGGTCATGCTGTTGCTGTACAGGTCAATATATGCTGTTTACCTGCAGTATGTTTGGACCTTCTCAGTGTTACTGCAGCCCCTCATATGATGTAGTGCAAGGTCCTATTTTCTATGTGTGAAAGTGCCTGTCTCATGCTTTGGATTGGTATCAGCACACAATATACTGTATGGGCATACATCTGAAATACCCTTGGCTACCGGTGCACAGACAGGAAGTGTAGATCTATCAACACTTACCTTCAGCATGGTGCACACAGTGTCCTGTGGGTAATTGCCCTGCTGAAATCCATGATTTTATCACATAAAGGCCCATGCACATTCACTATGCAGCCACATAAGCCTTTCAAAATTTTAGTGGACTGGGCAAAGTGAACATTATGCTAGGAATGCTTATATGGGAGAACAGTGTGTGTACTTCATCATTTCTACCTCTGCCTGCACTGTTAAAAATCATGTTTCATACTATGGATGTGTCAGTATATGGTATTTTCTAAGTAGACATCTGTGTATCTTTATATGTTATCAGAAATACATTCCTATTGTAATGCATATTCCCATATTAATTTTTTTGTTAAATCTGGAAACTGAACTAGGTTGCAAGCCTCTGTTTCTGCAATATCTAGCATATATATCACAAAATAAATTAACAATTGAAACATTTACTGCATGATAAATTAAAAAAAAATCATATAAAACAATGAGAAGAGACAGTATTGTGTAGACTAGTCAGTAATGTTTCTTTCATAGTTTATCATGTCAGTAATAGAAATTTCATTTTAAAAGTTCACTCAGCTTCATTGAGCCAGACATTGCAAATATTTTTCTTTCTGAAATGTGATTTATACTATTTTATGCTTTACTTGGTTTGTGAAGAGGAACCCAAATTGTATACATTAGTACTAATTTGAAATAAATTAGCCAACTTACTTGGGGAACAGAGGTAACTGCTCAATGAAGCTACACATAGATACATACTAACTTTAATATGACCACAAGGTGTTAGCATTCCCATTGCATCATTTAGCAGACTGTGGCAAGGTTTTGAGGGTACTGTCAAAGCAAGTACATATATACTGTTACTGATCACTTGATAGCTACTCATTATTAAGCTAGTTACACAACACATTAACGCATTTGAAGAGTCAGTGCTTGGAAACAGAACCTGGTTTGCTGTAATAGGTTTTGCCTCAGGAAACAAACAATGTTTTTGTCTGTAAAGGAAACCATATTTTCTTTTTGACAGCATTTTATTTGATGGTTGTATTATATAACAGTCATACTTTAAACTAGACTTTTATCCAGAGTAAAATCAAGTTATATAAAGTTTGTACAGTTTCTAGTAGGGTATCATTCCTGTCAAAGATACATATAAATAGGTAAAGTTTTATGTAGGTTTGATGTAGAGCCAATGAATATTAGTTTTTTTGTGTTGAGATTTTGAAATAGCTTGTTGTTGATTAGCCAGTGCTGTGGCTAAGCAAAATCTATCTAAAGATGTGCTGTGACAGTTACTAAAGACTTAGCATTCCAAAAGCAATGTGCCATCAGCATACATTAAAACTGGTTTTCTCAGCAAATACTTGGAATGTATTTCAAAAAACTGAGAAAAGAAGAAGCCTAAGCACAAATGCTTGTGGTGCTTTTACAAATGCTGGCATTGATTTAAAGACAATATTATTTATCTGTATATATTACATTCAGTTTAAAAAATAGTTCTTAAATCACAAAAGGATGCACTACTCCAGCATGTAACGGTGTTTGTAATATAAAATGGTGGTGAACAAGGTAAAAAGCTTGGATCAGGTTCATGATTCCATAAGCAAATGCACTCTTATCAAGGGAGTTGAGGTGAAAACTAGTGCACCTGACCAGTGCTAATCTGATAATAAAGTTTTTCTAAACTCATGCTACTGTTTGGCGAGCATATCCCATCTCTATATATATAGTAACACTCACCAGTGAACAGCAGCATTTTCTAAACTATGATGGTACTGTATACAGTAGCTCATTTTATATATAACTGTACCGTGCTGTTTAAA
Organism: Neoceratodus forsteri; assembly: GCA_016271365.2. NCBI lineage: Eukaryota > Metazoa > Chordata > Ceratodontiformes > Ceratodontidae > Neoceratodus > Neoceratodus forsteri. The sequence goes on along the minus strand of CM028135.1, from coordinate 564,202,502 downwards.
AGTTGAGAAGACTGCTGAATTGCATCAAAAGGAGGGTGACCAACAGACTACAGGAAGCAGTGTCACTATTTTACAAGGCCATGGCCTGGTCCCATCTGAAGTACTGCATGTGGGCTGGGGCTTGTCATTACAATGAGGATATTGAAAGAGTTAAGTGGAAAGGTAAGCAAATTGGTGAGGAATGAACAGTAGTTATGAGGAGACTGGAGGCCATTAACATGTTCACATTTAACAATAGGAGACTGGCTGAGGCATGGTTTCATTTTTGCTTACTAAAAGGTTATTAACAAGGAAGAATATACAAATATGTTTAATCTAAGGATGAACTGATGCTGGACTTAGTTTGGTAAAGATGCTGAAATGTGTCACTTTCATCCATGATTCAGGTCACCAGAAGATTTGGACTACTTCATATCACTTTTACCCTTTAGCCAATTTAGAAAATAATCTACACATTCCTAGGTAGTCAGGGCAAGTCTTGTGGATCCTGTCTCAAACCCTAATCACTTTTTGCCCTCCACCCTAGTCATATTCTGAACTCTGCCCCTCCTTGTTTCAACCAATAAGGAAATGTTGGCTCCTGGTGCTGTGTTAAAAGCAGCTGATAGCATCTTTATGAAGAAGCTGTCCTCCCTAACTGAGCCCCAGCAGTCCTACAAACCATGATTTTTGGTAGATAGCTCCCAGAACCCTGATCCTTAACTTTGAATGAGGGGGGCCTGTAGTGGATGAATTTGGCTAGCCCAGTTGAGCCCCTCTCACAGCCCGCCCACGCTTTAAGTCTCATACAGTCTGAACTGGTTGAACAAGAGTATGATCAATAGGGAGAGGGGTAGAATATTTGCATCATTAATGACACTAGGCAGGCTGATTAGGAATAATTGTCCAGATTTTACTAATAATGTTTTCTGGTATTTGTAATTTCACTTTTTGCACTTTACTGTATGAAGATTCTTTCAGCACTGCATGTAATTCAGTAGGACATGGAAATGCCATCCTTGTTAACCTAGTTCAAAGTATTGCAGCTACCAGACATCTTGGGCCCAATACACAATCACAGTTGTAGGTGGTGGTCTTTGGGGATACCCATAGACTCCCCATACAACCATCCCTGAAAACTATTATATACAAAAGGCTGGCACTGTCATCAAGAGGTACATTGGCACTGACATCAACAGATGCAGTGTTGCATATGGCTTCCCCAGTGTGACACTGCTGTATAGCCTCATTATGTAAATGTGCAATCTAGATGTTAGTGGTCATGCACTGCATAGATTGTGCAGATGCTAGGACTGATCCATAGCATAGTACCTCTCACATGGTGCCAGTGCTAGTGCCATGGACAACCAGAGCTATCACCATTGACTTCCACCCAATCCCTCACCAGATGACTGGGTTTTGCATTCTGGCATGCAGATTTTTGAAATTGCATGTCCCATGCTGGTGTTTCCTGTTGGTCCAGTTGCCCCAAAATGGTTATATATATTACTTGTTTTCATTGGTTTCCATCAAATCCTCCTTCCCTAGCACAGGTCCCACTTGTTAAGTTACAGTTCACAGTGACACCCTGAAGAACTGTTTTTAACAGTTATTCTGCTGTTTATCACTGCATCTTGCCACACAGGTCAGGAAATCAGAAAGCCACCATGCGTAACACTGCAGCTCCATGCATACCCACTCCCTCATTAACAGGGTCTATTTCTATCATTTTATCTGTGCTGTTGCACTGACCTGTGCTTTAGCTCAGGAAAACACTTGTGATTGTTTTGTATATAGCCAAAAGGATGCAAGAAAGAACTGTACCACAAAGTGGTCCTTGCTACCACTTTGTAGCACCAACTTGCAAGTCTGTATCTGGCCCATGATTTGTAATATAAATTGCTATGAGAAAAGAGCCATCATGAGTTCTAAGTGTGAAAACATGCTACACAGATATTGCACTTACCACATGGTGTAATTTCATTCTGAACTATTTGCAAAGGCTAGACTAGGTAACTTCACATGGTGAGTTTTTAGTGGCTCCTAGTGCTTGGGAGCTTGTCACTTTGTGTTTGTTGTCACAAAGTATGAAAACTACAAATAAATAAGTCAACAACTATAATCTTTTAGCATTTGTGTGGATTGTAATGTCTCATTGCTTCATTCATTATTATCTGGGCCTGCACTTTTAGATGTATTTATTGTTCTTATGCACTATATGTAAAGAGAAAACATGTAAACATATCTTGCATTTTATTTTCATTAGATATCATGATTTTGTTTACCATGCATGTGACAGTGAGAGTGGAAGTGGCACATACTTTTCATTATACTCAGCTAAGGTTTTTTTTTTTTAATAGGCTCCCCCACTGGAAGGGATGTGCAATGACACCTGGGTCACATCAGGCATGCTCCACCACCCAAAGTGCCATTTCCACCTTTCTGCTAATCCCACATCTCGCTCCAAACCCAGATGCATGAACACCCAGTCATTGCTAGGGGTCAGACTATTGCCAGGTGCTGCAAACCACCCATCCCAGAGTAGGAGAGCTGCCCCATGGGAGCTTAGTCCTACCCCCAACTGACCATCTGACATTCTGTGCTCATTTCAAACATAGATCATCGGAGCCACAAGTGGTAGTGCTGCACTGCAATGGTTGGCTGGCCTGTTTATTTCCATGTTAAAAGTATATTATTAAGTTTACTCTTTTGGCATGGCTGGCAAGATTTTTCAAAAATTTAAATATTTGTATTTCCTACTGGTAAACAGAACTGTGTGAAATGGAACACTAATCCATGGTTTATGTAAAATGTTAATTACCAATATACAGTTTAAATAAAAAAAAAACTTCAAATGACATTTAAAAATTCAGAATTCTACTTTCTGATATATTTTCCCCTAGATCTAGTTCAGCAATACTGACAATGAAACTAATTTGTCAGCCAGCATCTAATCTCTCCAGCTCCTCTAAAGATCTGTCAGTGCTTCAATTCCCTCCTCATAGATTATAAATGTAGATAGATCTTTTAAAGCCCTTGTAATTACAATCATATTGTGTATTCTCCACTAAAGGGTTGATATGGTAGTCTAAAAAAGAAACGGTTTCTAGATCTGATCCCCACCACTATCAGCCTACCAGGCTGATTTTCTAAAAGCAAGCTTAAAGCAGCAATGCATAATAGAGGTAAAATTTTTTATCTATACCTTTTCATTCTGTGTTATATTACCCCTTATCTTCAGACTTTTATGGTACTCTTCATTTTCTACTTTGAATCTGCTTTAGCTGTTTTACATTTGAATTAATAAAAGGAATGTTAATTTTAATATTGCTAGGTCCAAACTATCATCAGCATTTTCCGCTGTTTTTGTACACTTGCTGTCCCATAAGGTCAAGGAGCGGTGTCTGTTGCATGCTAGTTCATTATAGTCACAAGAAAAGTAATCTTAAACAATTGATGTTCAAAAACAAAAGAAAATACTGATGAAAACCTGATCCAAGCCAAATTAAAAGGAATGTTGTTTTTAATATATCAACTGTTAAAAAAAGTGAAAAGCAGACACAAAATGTGGAAAACATGGTATCATGCATATTAGGAGACGGGGACAATATAAAGTAAAATAAATTATAAAATGGGTAGAAAGAATGCTGGGTCCAGATTTGCCAAGAGGTACTTTCTGCTGGGCCATTATCCAAGTGCAATGGCACAGCTAAAAGTAGCTCAACAAAAATATTTTTTTTAAATGCAGTCAGTTTACTAAAAAGGACCCATTTCATAATCACAATAAGGCACTCCAGAGAGTGCTTTATGGTGGGCTAACAGTCTTCTTGGGTGGTTGTGGAAGCACTTGGCTTCACCTAGAGCTTCAACCTACCCAAGGTGGGCCATTATCCCACAGTAATACATCCCCTTTCATTCATGCCTTATTGCTTAAATAAAGTATAGGTCAAAATAGTCACCACTATCATGCACTGCTGCTTAAATTAAGGACAGAAATATTTAAAGTAATTCTGTGAATGTATTTAGCAAAGATGTCACAGAGTACAAGGAACTGATTTTAGTTACATGGTATTTGAAAGACCTCTAAATGTCTATACCTCATGGGGAGGGAATTGAAGGACTAACAGAGGCACTGAGAGGGGTAAGGCAGATTAGATGTCACTTAATAGTTACATAGCATGGTATACTTACCTTATCCTGAAGCTCACCATCCAGTACCCCCGTCAGCACTGCCCAATAGATGACCGTAGTAAACCCTACGGTATTCTTCCTGATGGAGTAAGGTAGCAGATGTGACAGAATGCTACCTTACCCCTTTTGCAGAATGAGAAAGGATGTTTCAATGGGGTTGTTGACTGAGCTGCCCTAGTGGTGTGGATGTGTAAACCACCAGTAGGTCGGCCAGCATGTTGTGTGTGACCCGGGTTCTGGTCTGGGTCATGTCATTTTACTCACTGCACCCCTGTAACAACTTAGCATTTTACTCTCTGGTCCGCTACCCCTCGGAGTTGGATATTTTAGTTACAGGGGTGTGGGGGTGGATCTCCCACATGTGGAATTTGGGTGAAGCCCACCGCATTTTACTCTTATTTTCATAGTGTCCCTTCGGGGCTGTGGATTTCAAGCCATTGTACTTGGTATGCCAAGCATCGGCATACCGAGTTTAGGGATATCATAGTATACCCCATTGAATAGATGGCTGAAGAAGCTTTGGGGGAAAATGTTAGGTTTGAGATTATTCATAACTTCAAATAAGAGGCATAGTCATGGGATCCACCATAGTCCCCTCTTTAATTAATGTATTCATGAATTATATTTTTATATGGATCACTACTATCCAGAATAAGGGAACTGGAGGCACTTTAAAAGGGAAGTGAGAGCAACTGGGGTTCTTCCATATTCCTCAGGATGGGTTCAACACCAAATGTACTGGATGACCAGCAGGAATGGCTGCTTGCACTTCAGTGGAAGTGGAACCAGTGGATTTCTTGGGACTAATGAACAATGGTTTCGTTACATAAAACCATAGAATCTGTTGAAAGAAAGAGACCAAACATCCATTGAATCTGACCATATTCTATTACCTCATCTCAGACCTAGTGTCCTGGAGGATTGACCCCTCACCACCATCCACTAATGACCCCAACCCTCAGATCCCCCCAGTGGGGCAATGAGTACTCTTTCTCTGTCCAAGCTGTGCTTGAAAACATTTAGGGCACCTGCCTCCAATCACTTTCACCAGCAAACTATTCCAGGGCTCCGCCACATTCTTAGTGAAGTAGAACTTCTTGCATCCCTCCTGAATTTACCCCTGACTAACCTCCAGCCATGCCTTCTTGTAACTGTTTCCCTATTTCTAACAAATAGGTCTTCACTTTTCACCTTGCTTATACCTGTCAGAAATGAATAAATCTCTATCATGTTCTCCATCTTACATCTGACCTTCAGCGAATACATGTTTTGGACCACCAGCTGTTCCAAATAGAGTATGCTTCATTGGCTCTGGATTATTTTGGTAACCCTCCTCTGTACTGACTCTAGCCTTTGGCTGTACTATTATGCACCAGCAGTCCTTGTCCTCACAGAACCATGTCATGACCTCCAGACTCTGCTCCATCATGTCCAGTGCCATTGTCCACCTCATCAGCTTGCAGATTGTACTTGGTGGAACTGACTTGGTGGAGGATTTTTCCTGCTCCTTCTTCCCCCCTGCATCCCTTTCTCCTCCTGCTCTTTTCTTCTTATGTTCTTCACTCATTGGCAGCACACACATGATAACTGGATGCTAACAAGGATGACTCACAATAGTCATTGATAATTCTTTGATACCCATATGACATGCACTCCACACAGCAGGCAAACAGACAAGCCACAGCAACACAAAACTTGTGAGATGACAGGGAAATTGAACACCAACAGGCCACTGATCACTGAGGGACCCTATTCCAATCCACTGAAAGAGCTTGGCACCTTGTATCACACACAGCAGTCTATTTTTTCACTGAGACAGAGGCAAGAAAGGCAGCACTCAAACAAACATTTGTAAGATAAATACAGTTTGTTTCTGGTAACACAAATTATTCATCTAATATACCCAGCACACACTGGTTCCACCCTCGGAATGCACAAGCTGTTGTGCTCCCCGTCATTAGGGTGCCAAGCCCACAAGTCATCTATCGAGGTTCATTCGGGGGGCTGTGCCCCTCACCCCCCCTTACTTAGGATTCAAACTCTGGGGTGGACCTCAGGGAGGGGTGATGACTTGCGGGTTTGGCACTCTAATGACAGGGTGCACAACTGCCAGCACTCCAGGGTGTGCAGTGGCACACACTGGACACCTACTTTACTTTTCCCTAAGTGACTGGCTAGCAGGCTGACACATATGGTCAGAAAGCAAAATACTGGAATATTGTGCCCCGTTGCATTGCTGGTAGTCAGTAAAAAAATATTTACCAAATAAATCTTAAAAATCTACCCCATATACCTTTCCAAGTCATTCTCATTCAACCTGCCACACTTCTTTTTATTTATTTTTATTTTAGTCTTTGGATACTGGAGTAAGGCCCACTAGGCACAAGTGCTTGTTTTTCAGGGGTGACCTGGGAGCACTGGGCGGTTAAGTGACTTGCTAAGAGTCACACAGTATGCAAGTGGAGGTTGTGAGAATCAAACTCAGGTCTGGTCTGCTGGATGTATCAAGTTCATTCACACCTCATTCCGCTAACCTCTGGGCTATACTGCCAGCCCAACTTCTACTGCAGGTGCAAAAATAAAAAATATATGGATTGCTCTGCCCTCTACTACACCAGTAGGACCCAGTAACAAATAATAAAAAAATCCAAGTCTGCTAAATTCACTGTACCTGTTCATGCTGCAGGGCCTGCAACTGTGAAAGCAGACTTACATTGTGCCTCTCTCCTCACTCCTCTGTAATATGATTTCACTAGCCTTCTTGTCTGAAACTGCAGTTAAATGCAGTGAAAATGATATGCTGTAACTAGAATCATAATGCATGATTCTGTGATGATCTTAACAAGTTTTTTTTTTCAGAGTTACTCTTTTTCCCATAAAAGAAGCTCCATACCTGCCACAGGCTCTTCCCCTGTAAGAGAGAGCTGGAAATGGCACTTTGGTGGGCACAGCTAAGCGTTTTTGATATCCAGCATGAATTTGAAATCCTTTAAAAAATAGTTGGTTTAAGTTCTAAAGGAGATACTATTGTCTCAGCAGAATAGCAACAAGTTCTGGTGATCTGAATAGAGCCATAAACACAGCACTGTATTCCTGTGTATGACTTTATCAAATGTAGAGTCACATATATACTAGACTCAGAGGACATGAGTTGTGAACCACATTGTATTCATTCTGAATAAACTGCAAGCTTAATAGTAACGCACCTCATTCAACAAAAAGGTATAAAAATGCACATTCACAGAGGGGGGGAAATATTATTATTTTACTTTTGGACATCTGTCCACCCTCAGAAAAGGGGTCATGATGGACAATACAATGTTCTTGGCATCCCAGGTGAGTGTCCTGACTGTATGTAAAAGTAAGTAAGCAATAGGACATGGGGTGTGCATTAGACAGTTCTAACAAATGGCCAGGGGTGTAGGAGCCAAGTGCCTTCAGACTCTGCCCATGCATTAGAACTGTCTAATAAACATCACTGAGTGTTTTGTTGTGCTTATAAAATGGGGCTCTGTATTTTGCACAAATGTCAGAATTAAAATCTATAGGTTTAAATAGAAAAAAAGGATTTTTACATAAAATAGTTTCTCCACCTGTAAATGATTGATGCATTGTTATTTTTATTATTATTGAGGAATTTTGTCCTAAGTATGCTTCCATAGCTGCAGCTTATATACTGGGTCCAGTACTTATAGAAACTTCCCAACTGCCCCTGCATTCACTAGTGAATGTACTGACAAAACATACACAATGTGCATTTTATCTTGTTATTTTTAAATGTGCTTTGTTTTCTTTTTTTATCCAAGCACTGAGAAATTCAAGTGACCCCCCCATGTAATATTCACACTTGCTGTCTTTTGCAGTCTTATGGTCAGTTGAAAGCCTTTTTTTAATGTACTGAAGGACTGAATACCACTGTGGATATTGAAAGGTGAGATTGAGTTGAAAAGGGGAAAGTTCAGTGCGAGAGAAATGGACATAAAGAATGATAGTTGGGAGGCAAGCAATATGTGGGTTGGTGGATGATCAAAGTAGTCTATGGTCAAAGAACAGAACATGTTTAAAGCTCTAAATGTCTTGGCAGAGACATACAAGATGAACAAAGTGAGCATTAAATTTGTGAAGTCTGGGAAAGTTTGGTGGCCCCTGATTTTACATTCTCCCTCTGAATTAGTATACTTCCTGCAGTGTCCAGTGCCCAAAACTGCTATTCATGCTGATGTTCATGCTACTCCTGTTGTGTCTGGAATGCTGTAAGTGTGGAGCAAAGTGGTGTGGATGCATGGGAGGCCCAAATCAGAAGAGCAGGGAATTGTGGGTATAGTGGGTTTTACATAAAAAAAGTGAACAGGGAGTGAACGGAATTCTCAGTTGATGATTGGGGAGAGATTCTGTGTGAGCATGATGTGAGCAGTTGTGTTTTTTTGAGATTTAAAATTTTACATATCAGGCAACTAGACATCTACTCTTCTACATTTTCAGGAGTAAACTAGTGTTTGAAAACTGATGTGATGGTTTGTGGTGGGGTGATCCTTTTTAGGGCTGTGGGCAGAGCCTACAGCCCTTCTGTCATCAATAGGACTGTAGCTCTAAAACAGCTTTTCATGGAACTTCCTTTTTAGAGATTTGGATGTATTCCTCCACAGCTGCAAATTAGTGTACTGCCCCTCTAATTTATGCTATTTGCTGCTCTATGTTAAAGGCATCTGAAGGGGAGAGGGGGATGCTACTCTATTGTACCTCAGAACTTCTCAGGATATTAACAAAAATAACTTTTTAAACTGCTATCTCTATCATTTGTCCAGCTCAGTCTAATAGATTTGCTCCAGTTCTTTCAGCAACCTTGGGTTTAACTCATTTTCTCTGGCTTTTATGAAGGTGAAAGTCTTACTCAGTGTCAGGTTACAGACAGTGCAATTGCAGTCTGTTAGCTGTCATTCTTTGAGCAGGACAGGTTGCACGCAAGTGCACGCACACACACACACACACACACACACACAGACACACGAATGCACGTAGCATTTACTCTGACTAAATAAATTCAAGAGGACTGATTTAGCAGCATGGCAGTTTTTCAATCATCTGTGCAGCTCAGTCTAATAGATTAATTCTATTTCTTTCTGCAACCTAGGGTAGCATGTACTCTAAGTAAATTCAAAGAGGACTGAATTAGCAGCATGCCTGTTTTTGCTGACAGTGTTCCAAGATCTACAGGGATTCCCATATTTTACAGGATGCATTCGTTGAAAACTGGATAGGGAAGAAAAACTCGATTTATTTATTTATACAGGGAACAGCTGCCCAAGATTTAAAGTTCAGATGCAGTACATTTAAAACAAACACTTATTTACATTAGATAAAATGTCTCAAGCTGAGTATGCTGGAGCTTTCCTCTAAATCCATCAACTACTTTTACAGCAAGGGCAATGCCTGTTTTACAAAGATAACAGATAAAGAGCCTGTCAAGAAAGAGAGGTCTCTGTATTTACTTGGACACTTGCCAAAAAATGTTTACTGTTCACAGTTCAGGAGAAAAAAAAAGCACCTCTTGTTCTTAGTTATTTATTTATTTATTGAAATGTTTCACAAGGAAGGTGCACTGAACAACAAGTTGCTCATCTCATGGTGTGACCTGGGAGGAAGGGGTTACATAGGGTTGTGAAGGATGATCAGTTACAATAGTTTGTGGGTAGTACAAACAACATTGTAAGATTATGTAACAGTTGGAACACAAGGTATTGTACAATAAACAGAAGTGGAACATTGGGTAAATTACAATACATGTCCAAAATCATACAACATAACTTATAAATGAACAAAACAGTAATAATGCAACAGAACCATTATAGCGCATGAGTATACCAGGAGCAGGCTCAAAGTAGTATGCAAGTGCTGTTGGGGTACAAAGGATGGGGTGGATTGCACACACAGGTGACCCAGAAGGGCAGGTGGAGAAGATAGGGGTAGAGGCAAGAATTGAATATGAGGAGAAGGGGTAGCCATTTCCTGATTCCCCTTCCAGGATGATGATAACCCTGCCACAGGGGGGTCAGGGAAGGACAGCAGAAACTGGGAATAGGTATTAAGGATGATTAAAATAGGAAGAGCTGAGGGATAGGAAATTTTGTAGGGCAGAGGTAAGGGAGTAGTTGGAGGAGGAGTGTCATATTTCAGGGAAGGGAATTCCAGATTTTAGGGAAGCGATGGGCAAAACCAGTCTGACCATTGAGGGTGAAGCAGCAGAGAACCATCAAGGTGCAGGTGTCATTAGATCTGAGAGAGTGTGTGGGGGAGGTGGAGTGGAGAGAGAGAGAGGGTGAGAGATAGGAGGGGAGCACTCTGAACCAGAATTTGGAGTTCAGTTTGGCACAGTGTGAGATGCATCTGTGAGATAGTGGAAGGATTGTTAGAAAGCAATAGCGCTCACAGTGGTGGGAGCAGGAAGAGGAGTCAAGAGCAAAGTGGCAGAAGGAGTTAAAGAGAGTGTCCAACTTGGTCAGGGAAGATTTTGGAGCGGCACCATAGACTATGTCACAATAGTCAAAGATGGGGAGTATCATGTTCTGGACAATTTCATGCCTCACAGTCTGTGGAATGCAACTATAATTCCTATACAGAGCATCAAGCTTAGGGCAAAGTTTCTTCAGGGTAGCATTGATATGCACAGTGAAGTTGAGGTTCTGGTCCAACCAAACCCCCCATATATCTAAATGAAGAGGTGCCTTTCAGGATGGTCCCATCAACAGTGTGGAAGGTGGGTAGATCCAGGAGCTTAGAGATTCTCTGCCTGGTGCCAAAATTCATTGAGGCTGTCTTCTTGGCATTTACAAAAAATGGGTGAGAAGCAAACCAGAGCTGAACTTGGTTGAAGTCATGCTGTAAGCTGGTTTCCACAGCAGTGGGGTTTTACCAGAACTGTATAAGAAAGTATCATCAGCATACATGTAGATAGATGAGGATAAGCAGGCTGTGGGAAGATCATTAAGGAAAATGGAGAAGAGTAAGGGACCAAACACTGAGCCCTGAGAGACACCAGTGTTGATGTGGAGTAGAGAGGAGATGGAATCAAGGATTCTCACTGATTGGGTCCTGTCAATGAGGGAGGATTTAAATCAGTTGGTGGCTGAAGGAGCAAGGCCAGCTAAGGAGAGTGAATCAAGAAGCAAGGGATGAGAAACAGTGTCAAAAGCTTTGGCTAGGTCAACAAAGATGGCTGAGGTGATCAGGTCATCATCCATCCCTGAAATGATGGAGTCAGTAAACCTGAGGAGGGAGGTGGTTGTTGAGTGGTTCTTCTGGAAACCAGATTGGAAGGGGGTGAAGAAGGAGGAACTGGAGAGGAAGGGTGATAGTTGAGAAAGAGAACTACATTTTCTTGAAGTTTGGCAAGGGTAGGAAAGAGGGAAAAGGGGCAATATTTGACAGGATTAGATGTGTCACCACCCTTGGGGAGAGGAAGGACTACAGCATGTTTCCAGGATGAGGGTACTTGGTCAGAAATAAAGGAGAGGTTAAGGATTAGGGAGATAGGATAAGCAATTGCAGGAGCAGAAAGGTAGAGAAGTTTAGGATCAAGCTCATCTGGTGAGGAGCCTTTAGATGGGTTCAGGGATAGGAGGGTACTAAGAGCTTCATCAGAGGAGATAGTAGAAAAGGAAAAAGCGGGAGGGGTAGGCACTGGCTGAGGTGGAGGGCTGAAATTAGTCGGTGGCAAGGGGGAAAGGGAATTTAGAAAAGATGTAGCACACAAGGTGTAGTAGGCATTAAATTCATTGGCCATGGAGCCAGGGTCAGAAACTAGGGAGTTATTTATTTTGAGAACTGGACAGAAAGGGGGGGGAGAGAATAGGGCATGAACTACCCTTCAGAATTTAGATGGAGAGTTAATGTTAGACAGGAATGAGGAGTTGAACTAATTAGTCTTAGCCAGTCCTGTAGTTTTAGTACATGAATTGCATATGATTCTGTACTTGGCATAGTTGTTTGGGTGTTTAGCAGATTTTTGTTTTCTCCAGGCCCAATCATGCTCCCTGAAGCAGGCTAGACATTCGGGGTGATCCACGGGAGGTGAAGCCCACCGACTCTGGTCCTTCTGAAAGGAACAAAGGCATTCCATGTGGCAATGAATTTATCCTTAAAATAGTCAAGGTCTTGGTCGACAGAAATGGCAGTGAAGGGGGGGCAGTCAATGGAGGCAAGTGCAGAGCTGAGTGGGGTTAAGTCTAAGGATTTAAAAGACCAGAGCTGTATGATTTTAGGAGGAGGTTCGGGGCAATGGACCTTATGTACAACACAAATGGGGTTGTGATCTATAAGGCATCAGGGAGGAGATCAGATTTAATGAAGTGGTGCAAGTGGGTTGTGAGTGCCCAGTCAAGCAGGATGTGGTTTTGTGTTTTGGGATTACGGCATGTGGGCTCAAGTATAGGTTAAGTGAGGTTTAGAACAGTGACGGCGTATGGGCTCAAGTGTAAGTTGAGTGAGGTTAGAACAGTGACGTCATTGTGTAGCTTGTTTAACTTGGGAGACGACCAATTTAGATTCACGTCACCCATCATGAACAGTTCATCAGATTGTGAGAGGGAGGCAGGTGATATTGGCTAACAGTTCAGTCATGACAGAGGGTTGAATGCTTGGACAGCAATAGATGCCAGCCACAAAGATTGGATTGAGAAAGAAAGGGTAATGCAGGTGACAAAGGCTTCATAGGTAGCTGGGATAAAGGCAGCTAGGGTGGTAATAAACTGCAATGAGGACAGGATAAACATGGACACTCCCCCTCAGTGATATTAAGCACATGTATAATTATCTGATTCCTTATGTTCCCATATGGATTTATAAACAGTTCAAAACAACTGAGAAATATGTTTGTAGGGAACAACAGTTGAGTTTTTCTTGTGTTGTGTGCCACTAAGTCCAGCCAGTGGAACATAAATTTATTGTTTGTGGTTAGAATGAGCAATCTATACAGTTAGAAGGTCTGAACAGTAATATGTTTATTTGCTAGTGATGTAATCTTGCATAATTTCTATAAAAGGTCCTGATCAAACAACTGGAAACAGAAGACTGTTTTTTTCTCATTTTATAATATGATGTACTGAGTGTGTATTTAGTTGCACGGTCAGGGCCTTGAAGAAAATAGTAACATTTATGTAACTCATTCAATATTCCATTAGGTGGTCAGAAAAAAGTCTGAGAGAATTTAACAACTAACAAATGAAAGATGCAAAATATAGCATATGTGTACATGTTCATATGTATATGTACATGTACATATATATTTATGCAATAGGTGTGGAACCAAAAGCAATTGCATAAATCCATTTATTTCCACATATGTGGAATAAATCTAACCACCCTAGATTTATCCCACATATGTGGGATAAATGCAAACTGTCAATCAAAGCTTTTTTGTTCACTTTTTTGACAAACAAATGTGAATAACTTTAAAACTAAAAATGATAACATAGTACTGTGAGCACGAAAAATGTTCAGGACAAATATATCTACAAAATGAGTGACATTTCATTTATAGATACCTTTTAGTTTTTTATAATTAGCAAAAAACAGCATAAAATCCAATTTTCTTTTCACTTTTTAGACAAACAAATGTGAATAACTTTAAAATGAAAAAAATGATAGCATGGTACTGTGAGCACAAAAAATGTTCAGAACAAAAATATCTACAAAATGAGTGGTGTTTCATTCATAGATACCTTTTAGTTTTTTCATAATTAGCAAAAAAACAGCATAAGATTCAATTTTCTTTTCATTTTTTTGACAAACAAATGTGAATCAGTTTAAAACTAAAAATGATAGCATGGTACTGTGAGCACACAAAATGTTCAGCACAAAAATATCTACAAAATAAGTAGCATTTCATTAATAAATACATTTTTAGTTTTTTTATAATTAGAAAAAACAGCATAAAATTCAATTTTTGTTTCACTTTTTCGACAAACAAATGTGAATAACTTTAAAACAAAAAAGGTAACATGATACTGTGACCATGACATTTGTTCAGCAAGAAGTTCTCTACAAAATGAGTGGTGTTTCATTTAATAGCAAGCACCATGCTATGTGGACATACACTAGCAAAGTTAACCGAAAGTCCCAGAAATTTTCATTTAAAAAAAGAAGATAAACAGTCAAAACCAAATGTTCCTGCACTGATAAGAAGCATCCCTATTGCATAAATGAAATATACAATGGTGAGCTGTCAGATAAATGATTTATCTACACTTGTGCTGCTTGACCTCAGACACCTCACTCGTGGCTTGCGCCACTCGTGAAGTTACCCAAGGTTAAACAGCACTTGTGTAGATAAATCATTTATCTGACAGCTCACCATTGTATATCCTATATATATATATATATATATATATATATATATATATATATATATATATATATATATATATATATATATATATATATATATATATATATAATTTATTTGCAGTCAATTTGTTTGCAGGCATTACTATTATCTTTTGAAAGATTGGCTGATTTGTGATTATTCATTTTGAGTACAGTTCATGAAATACTGAGTTTGATAATTTATTTCATATATTCATACCATATCATATTTCATCTCAGAGTCAGTTACTGAGCAGGTTGCACACTGACCTCTGAGACTGGAAGATCAAACAGCTGTGGGTTCTATCCTCACATCAGGCATGTGGATTAAAGAGCTAGTGTACTGCCTAAAACTAATATTAGATTTTAAAAGCAGTCAACTATTATCCTTTATGTTTGAGATACTTTTTCTTTTCTCTTTGTTTAATTAGAAGATTGTTTACCTGTGGTTAACATGTGTGAAGTGTGGAAAAGCACTCTGTGTGCCAGCTAACATAACTAGCTATACTGCCCCACTACATCACCAGCAGTGTGACCTGACTGTGACATCACTGCTACTTAAGAAACACAATTTAGTGACTGCCAAGTCATTCACCAGTGATTTCACTGTTAGTAAAATCACAATGCTGATGATGTAGTTTGGGGCATTAGAGCTAGATATGTCAGCTGTTTTGCTAAGAGCTGTTCCACACATCCACCACAACATTATGACATAGAAGACTCTTTGATGGGCAAAAGGAAAAAAAATATACTTCAGAAATACAATTTTATAACTGACTGCTTCTTAAAATTTATATTATTTTCCTGTCTGCCTGATTTGGCTCCACTAGTTCTTTAAATCCCAATACTGACACAGTAGTGCAGCATGGGGAGGGGGTGCTGCACTCCTGAGGTGCCGTCTTTTCTGTCTGCCTGTTCAGGTGGATGTTAAAGATCCTATGGCACTTCTCAAAAAGAGTAGGATAATTTCCATGGTGTCCTGGCCAAATTTCCCCCATTCACTAAAAATATCACCAACAGCTTAATCTGGTTCAAGTAAGGATTTATGCTATGTCACAATTTCAGTTGGTTACCATCTGTACCTCCCCCGTCACCCCTTGAAAAAGGGACTTCTAGTCTTAGTGGCCTACCTGGTCAACAAAACTCAATAAATAAATAAATTCCCCCATTATGCCTTATGTTTTCCAAATCATTCCAAGGCCATCTTGACATATAATTTTAATACCTAACAGCAAATCAGAGCCCTTTTCCTGATAAAATGCTGCCAACATATATTTAAATAAACAACAAAGTCACAAATAAGGAACGGGTGGCTTATGGAAAAATCTACAGATATTTATATAGGGATTTGATGCTGCTTCTACAGGAAAATACAGGAAAAATGAGGGCTTGTTACTGGAAAATGGTTATTTTGATCTGGTAGCAATGTGATGATTGTGACTAAACAGCACTATATGGCACCAACAAGAAAATAACTTTGGTCATTTGGTAGCTTTTCACAGCCCTATCGGATCTGGCTAGAATTTGTTCTTTTTGTGATAATTATGCGGTACAGTAAATGTGTAGTTTTTCTTGGCAGTTGGAAAAAATGGTGGCTGTTTTGAATGTTAAAATTCTCTGTGGAACAATGATTTGTTTTGTAATGTGCCCTGGTTCTGAGCACTTGTTTTCAGCCATGCATTTGACACTTATAATGCCTAGCTAACAACCTATCAGGAAGCTGGATTTTCCTTACCCATTTTATAAATATCTGTTAGACTCACTTATCCATTTCAGAAGTTTATCTTTCCAGTGTCTACAGAAGATAGTACATTATAACCTAATTCATCTGAATGTGCTGGGGGACAATGGAGTTTGCCCTTTAAGGGGCAGACCAAGTTGTCCTGGTGCACCCCTCCCCTTTACCTAAGATAGTGTGCTCAGAGAGGGGAGGGGGGAGAGAAGGGGAAGGGCAAGTAGCAAAGAACACTAGGCAGGCAACAGGAAGAGGAGGGGCCAAAAGGGGTATATAAGGGTCAGCACAAGAGTGGCTCAGCCACTTTTGCTGAAGTTTTGATTTACAAGAAACTACAACACATCAGATTGACATGTCGTTGGAAGGTTTGTGCACTTTGAATACAGTAGGTAAGAAAACTAGCAACTACGTTTAGGCAGGAATGATCATTTAAAAAAATGTTATACAGTGTTTTAATGAAACTGGGTATGAAGATGGCTTGTTGGGAACATTTGTGGGAGGATACTTTAGACAAGGACTAGGGGTTACTGAAATACTGAGCATTAAACGTGAGTCATTTTAAAATTAAAAATGAGATTAGCTTTATTTTGGAAAGCAAAATGGTTTAGGAAGTGTCTTGACTAGGCTCCACTGGCTTTTTACTATTACTTGCTTGAGTAAAAGATTTGTTTGTAGTTGGTTGGGAATGAAAATGGTGAAGCCTTACTGGTTTGGTATGCACTAGCTTTAAATCGCGAGGCGAATAGGTCAAGGAGTGAGTTTGTTACAAGGCGTTTTGGGTCCAGAAATGGGTCATTCAGTAAAAACCCTGACATAGTTTATTTTAAATATGCAGATTGTGTAGAAAGCAGTCTTGACTAGGCCTACACTGGACTTTAACATTGCTTGTTCGAGTGGACTTTGTTTTAGTTGGGTGGTAACAAATGGTGAAGCTTTACTGAGTTGGTATGCTGGTGTGGTGGATATTTCAGCTGTGTTGTACCATGGTTTTGCTAGGAGAAGAAGCCCTTGGAGCTGCAGATTCACTGAAGCATCACTCGCTTTTGCACAAAGTTTTTTGTTCTTGCTTTCCCTAACAGGTTTAAAAGTGGCCAAGCCTGGGGAAAGAAACACTCCCTTAATGCTTCCTGCTTAATAGGATGAATAGCTCTCCATGGAGCATCTCCAACAGGGGGACTACTTTGGGACAGGTCAAGATGGCCACGTGGCATGATGTCCCATGCCGTCCCCACTGAGTGTTGTTTCACAGGGAACGGAGTAACTGAGAAGAAAAGGGGGAGGCAGTAGCTTGGCATGCTGTCCACACACTGTCCCAAAGGCTCGTGGGAAGAAGGGTTTTTGATGGGAGGCATTGCAGTAGGGGGGCAGCCTGAGGCATCCGCGGAACAGGACATGGAGGGAATGCCAACAAGCAAGGCCTGACGTGGAAGCTGCGAGAGGCGGCCATGTGGCATGTCGTTTAGTGTGGGAGTGTCTGGCACAACAGTAGGGTGTGGCGGTTAAGGCCCCGAGCTACAGGCTCAAAGATTAGGGGTGAAAAGGGCAAGAGAGACCTTGAGAGGGAAGAGATGGCATTCCAGGCCAGTGGATAGCTGTGCTGACTGATTAGCATGACATCACATGCCTCGAATAGACTAAGAGGCCTACTATGATCCCCCTGAGGTCGCACTAGTTGCAAAAAAACCATTCAGTCCCCCTTTTTATATTTTTACTCTTGCCAGGGAGCCTGCCTATTTGGTTATTTAGATATTATTTGTATATCAATTCAAAGTCTATTGTTTAGGCTTTGGGAGTATTGGCTGTGTCGTACTACATGCTAAACCCACTTGTTTTCTGTTGCTATTCAGTCCCTATTCTGTAGATGGAGCCTGGCCATTTGGATATTTATATATTAAATTTGAAAGCCCAGTGGCTAAACTGTGGAGTGGTGCT
The DNA here is from genome assembly GCA_016271365.2 of Neoceratodus forsteri. Lineage (NCBI taxonomy): Eukaryota > Metazoa > Chordata > Ceratodontiformes > Ceratodontidae > Neoceratodus > Neoceratodus forsteri. Next base: position 564,184,306 of record CM028135.1, on the reverse strand, counting down.
GCCCTAATGACGTGCTTGGGTTCTTTTATAGGCGGTCACTAGTCTCACTGGGGGGCTGGACCATATGGGGTTATGTATTAAAGTTAAACCCTATTGACAAAGTTTTATGAGTGCTGGTTTGAGTTTTGCTGATGAGGGACATACTAGACCAGCGGGCCTGGTTACTCAGTGGGTGAGAAGGAGGAGAATTAGTTTAAAAAAATAGGGGTAATAGATAGGAGAGTATTAATGGGGCTGGCCACGACCTGCAGCGGCAGGAGTAAGGGAGAAAGGTGGGGCCTAACCATAAAAAGGGATGTTTCACAACAATGGTTAACAGGAGACTTTTTTCAGTTGTCTTTACAGTTGTTCACTAGAAGAAATAGAGACATGGGTCCAAAGAAGAACAGGCCATCGAAAGAGGATGCCTACAGGGCTATCGTAGAGCTGGCTTATAAAGCCAACAGGATGTGGCAGATGGTGGATGGGGATGAGCCAGGGCGAGCTGGGGAGAAGCGAAAAGCAAGGAAGGGAAAAGGGGGCAGAGGGAAATGACTGACAGGGAGGCCACACAGCCCAATCAGGGTTCAGCCACTGAGTGTGACACCTCCCAGGGTGGCTAGTCCAGTACCTTTGCAGTCCATTGACCCAGTACTATTTATGCCACCCCAGGACCAGGTGGTGGTTCCCCCAGTGGAGCCCAGGCCAGATCCCCTGAGCACAGTGGTTCCTCTTCAGCTGCTTGTATTGCACCATGCCAATACAGCCACAAGGCAGCATACCAGGGCATCAAAAAGATGGCAGGCCACAAGGAACGGACAGGATCACAGGTAACATACATGGTTCGGTGGATAAGAGCATAAAGGATTATATAAGCCAAATTATTGTAGCACTCGGGATGGGGGTTTGGGGCAGATGGATTCAGCACTGGAGGAGATCAGGTCAGAAAAAGAGGGGCAGAAAGAAGGAGACAAAAGGATGGAGAATGAGTGAAAAGGAACAAGGGAAATAGGAACTCCAGGAATGAGAGTAGGGGAACATGTCCTGCTGGCAACCAAAAAAAAATATGGAAGGGGGAATATGTGAACATAGTTGCCTTAGTGAACTGAGAAGCGGCAGCAAAATACCATGAATCGGAGAATATAGGAAATAGTGAAAAGGCAACAGCAGTAGTTTTGTTGGGGAAGAAAAAGGAAGATAAATTTACAAAAGGGAAGACTTGGGAGGGATGGTTTGTAGGCTTCGCCACTTACTCAGCGATAGTCCTGGAGAAGAAGCCAGAGCTGGGCATCCCGCTCATCACGTAATCCCTGATAATATGGTGGGTGAAGGCAAAGGGAGGGGTGGGGTGGATATACTATGATGAATTCTTTCAACAAAGAATGGTGACATATGGGGATGTTAAGTGGGACATGAAACAATTAGATTTGTGGACGGATTACATGACCGATCAGTTCACACCAGAAGGGGAGATGGGTAAAAAGGGGTCAATACTGCAGAGATGTTGTTGGGGTTACAATAGGGCCTTCTGTTCCTGGCCCCAATGCCACTTTCAGCACGCATGCTCCAAATGTGGGGGAACACACCCAGTGAGCAGATGCAGTATGACATGGGCCCAGGGAGTCCAAGGATCAGGGGCACACGGAACACATCAACAGTTTTTCAGGAAGGACAAGGTCATGGGGACATGCATGGAATAAGGGGAGAGCAGATAGCATACAGGTGGGGGCAGAACTATTGAGCGGCAAGGCCAGCTGGGGAGGGAGGGAGGAGGCAGAGGGCCAGGGATCAGTTAGAGGATACAAGAAGTCCCATCAGGTTAGAAGCATGGGAGGAGTGGTTGAGGAGGAACCCAAATAGGAAAACAGGAGAGACAAACAGAAAAGGTTTTCAGACAGGTTTTTCAGTACAGTGTGGGGGCCTGAGGCAAGTGAGAGAGGCGAACAATCTCGGTTCAGTAAGAGGGAAAGAAGATATCTTAAAATGGAAAATAGATAAGGAAAAGGCAACTGGTAGGATAGAAGGCCCATTTGACACCCCCCCCCCCATCGAATATGAGAATTTCCCCATTGGGTCTGGTCCCCAAAAGACAACAGGGGGAATACAGGGTGATTCACCAGCTGTCATTTCCGGAAGGGGACTCAGTGAATGATTTTATCAGTGAGGAGTATAGCAAAGTGACATTTGCCACACTGGAAGAAGCAGTCTGGCTCATCAGAGCAACAGTGAATGCATGGATGGCAAAAATGGATATAGAATCTGCTTTCAGACTGCTGCCAGTCAGAAGAGAGGATTGGGATCTTTTGGGCAAGGCCCCTAGAATTCTGCTGACTCAAGGATTTTTGCGCACTTCTACAATCTATCATGAACTTCATGTGCCGCAGAATTCCCTCTTTGGTGATTTTTTATTAATATTTCTGTTTCTTTATAGAATCTGGTTCCCCTTCCCTCTTTTTATATCCAAAACCCCACTGTATGCTCAGAATGTGATGTTATCATTGCTATATCATACATTAGCTGATGAAACGGCTGCATTTTGCAACAGAAATGAACAGTCACTTATCTACCACAGCTCCCACTGCCAGAGACGGTGGCACAGCACATCATGCATGGTGATATTTGTTCAATCTGCACTACAGCCTAATACAGTCTTCAGTCTTACATTATTGCACTAGGGCCAACTTAAACAAAACCTTGTCAATAGCACAGACCTGTTAAGTCCATACCTCACTTTGTATAAACCTATTTGTGCCTTTAAGGTATAGAGATGCCATCTGAAATGAATAACTGGTAAAATGAATTTAACTGTCATTTTTTAAGAAAAACAAAGTAATTATGCCCAGAAAAGTGGAATATAATAATGTGTAGATCTGTTGAAAGAATAGACCTGTTAAATAAATAATTGCACTGTACACATTTTTGCCAGGGGTTATTGATTACATATTGTCATTGGTTGATAGAATCACCTAAAAGTTACGGAGAAATGCTGTGTGCAGGGACAGCTTTTGGGCCACAGGGTAGCATGCTGTGTTTCCGCACTGGCAAGTCAGGTTCAGAGATTAGCTCTGGTAGCTGGCTGGGCAGCACAAGGATTGGTGGAACACATCACTGCTCAGAGCCTGGAAAGGTATGGTGCAGTGTTCTATCACATGGTGGACACATTGTGATGGGCTGGAGCGCTCTATCTCACAATCGGTTCACATGCATGTCATGGCCTGATGGTGTTACACAGTGTGTCAGGGAAAGCAGGTTGACATGAAAAAATTAGTTTTGCAATAACTCCTCTATTCCATTTCCAATGGGACCTGCATGAATGAGGATGCAAGTCCATGGAAATTAAAAAAAAAAATAAATATATATATATATATATATATATATATATATATATATATATATACATACGCACGTATACAGTATATCTGTCTCTCACCACACTCACACACACACACACATATTTGTATGTATGTTACAGATTGCATATAAATATGTAAGTGATACACAGTGGGAACCTCATGAGTGGTGTAGAAAGCACATACAAATACATAAGTGATAGACAGTGGAAACCTCATTAGTGGAATAGATAGCATGCATATAGAAATACCTTATTTATCACATAAGCTGCCCTCTGCATATGTCATTTATGTAACAGACTAGGACCTTAAGGGAGAGACATCTGTTTTGCCTTTTTAGGCATAAAATTATTTTTATAAGTCTGTTATTTTTTGAACTAGTGTTACTGTGCTTTCCACCATCCTGACTGCTATAACCACTGCCAGGAAAGTGAAGTCAGGATGACAAGCTGACACTGTGATGTGGTAGTTTGTTAGTGCCGCAGAACTTCCACAGAAATTACAAACCACCGCTGCAGAAGTTATGTGGCAAATGGTAGTCTTGCCGCAGAACTTGGTCCCACTGTGCCGCAGAAAAGTAGGGGCCCTGCTTTCGGGTTTTAAAATAGGGGGCAATACTATTTTGAAAAAGCTAAGCCCATGGGATGTTCCATAGTATGTGCTACATTTGAAGCATTCAGCACCTGCATACAGTGGATATTTCAAGAAAAAACGGGTTACAAGGCGGTCATTCACTTCTTGAATGATTTCCTTCTAATAGGCAATGGGAGGAAGGAGACAGAGAAAATGTCTAGTTTCCAGGGTTTGTGCAAAAAATTAGGGGTTCCTCTGGCACTGGAGAAAATGAAAGGTCCTACTAAGGTTTTAGAATTTTTGGGTATTGAAATAGACACTCGAGGGGAGGTCTTCAGACTACCAGACAAAAAAGTGTCTAAGTTGAAGGACCTAATCCAAGTACATACAAGCAGATGGAGAGTGCAGCTAAAGCAGGTGCAGCAGATCTTGGGACACCTGAACTTTGCATGCAGGGCAATTGGCCCAGGGAGGGCTTTCACAAAATGGCTAGCAAGAGCTACAGCGGGAATAATCAGACCACACCATTGGGTAGACATGACAAAAGGAGTTAAGGAAGATTTTAGGGTATGGGAGGAGTTTCCCAGTAGCTATAATGGGTGCTCCTTTTGGCAAGAGGACTGGGTTTATAATACGGATTTTGACCTCTACATAGATGCATCGGGAGGCTTAGACATTGGGGGCTATTTGAGTGGCAGATGATTCACAGAACTGTGGCCTGTAGACTGGGTGAGGGATGGGAAAGGAAAACACATAACATTGTTGGAGATCATGCCTATTTGGGCCTGCACCCTGGTGTGGGGGAGGGAAGAGCTGCAGAATCAGAGGGTGACATTCTGGTGCAACAATAAGGCAGTAATAGATGTTTTAAACAACAGGAAGCCAAGTCGGAGATGGTCATGCAGGTCCTATGACAGTTGGTGTTGAGGGCCTTGAAATTGAATATGTCATTCAGAGCAAAACACATAGAAGGGGTACACAGTACCCTGGCTGACAGCCTTTCCCGTCTGCAGCTGGATAATTCCGGAGGCTGGCACCAACAGCAGAGGAGCAAAAAACACCCATACCAACGAACATCTGGGACATTGGCAAGAGGGAGCAGAACTGCTGTTTTGCAGCTTATGGGCACCAAGAACTCTGAGGGCCTGCGAAGGGGCCTGGCAGGCACTTCAGACATTCAGGGCAACACACCACAAGGAGGTAAGTAGACCACTTACAGAGTAACAGTTAGGGAAGTTTACAGTAGAGCAATGGGAGAAAGGAACAGCCCACACAACAATGGGCATCATTCTAGCAGAGATTAGTTTGGTCTGCAGCCTGAAGGGATGGAAGAACCCAACGAGGTCAATGTTAATTAGAAGAATAATGCAAGGATGGGGGAGGTTAAAACAAAGAGATACAGATAATAGACAACCAATAGGGGAACAGTGGCTTGTGAGGCTGAGAGGGGTATTACCGGCAATTTGATTGAAAGACGAAGCCCGGCTATTTCATATGATCGATCTGGTAATGTTTGCTGGGGCCCTGAGAGTGAGTGAGGCAGTGGGTCACAGCAGGAAGGACAAAAAAGGGGGGTTGGAATGGGAGGACATAAGCTGGAGTGCGAATGAGATACAAATCATGATCAAGAAATCAAAAATGGACCAGGGCGGACAGGGTTGTACGGTAACTTTGAAGACTCAGGAAGATGGCACAGCATGCCCAGTGAAGGTTTTGTGGTCTTACGCCACAGATCGTGGGGATAGGACAGGGAGGTTATTTGTGCATGGAGATGGTAAAAAGGTCACAAGTTATCAGGTCATGGCCATGCTCAAAAAGGGCATACAATTCCTGGGGGAGGACCCATGCAATTACTCGTCTCTCTCTCTCTGATAATAGGGGCTGCCTCACAGTGGGCAGCATCAGGTGAATCGATGACTAATATGTTGGTGAAAGGGCTCTGGCAGTCTGCCAGTTACAAGAGATACATTCGAGCACTGCAGTATGGAGATTAACGTATCACCTGTCTTTTCTTTTGCAGATACAGAACCACATGGGGGGGGGCATAGAGACGGGGATATGGAAAAGAATAATGATCAAGAGATAAGACTTTATTCTGCTTAAATCCTATGGGAAGAGGGAGGATAAAGGAAGTATGAATCTGTGGCCACTTCTATATTTATTGGGTGGCAAAGAGAGCTGAGAAAAAGGCAGGGGGAAGACAGCTTTACCAAGATGTGAGAAAATGTAGGTTGGAGTGGTGTGGCATCAGAGGGATGAGATGGGCGCAACTGCTTCCAACCCTGAAAGAGATGAAGGAGCAGTGACCAGTTCCAGATGTACTTATTATATATTTGGGGGGCAACGACATTAGGGGAAACCATGGGTGGACATATACATGCAGCTTAAGAGGGACTTGGAGAAAATACAGCAGTGGCGACCAGGAGTATGCCTTGCATGGTCAGAAATGATCCCAAGAAGGGTATGGAGGTATGAACACAGTCATAGAGCCATAGATAGGGCCAGAAGAAAAATGAATAGTAGGGTAAGAATGCTGATAAAGAAAATGGGGAGCATGTCATACTGAGGGGAGTGGAAGAGGGGATAGAGGATTTCTACAGGTCAGATGAAGTGCACCTGTCAGATCTAGCCATTGACATGTTTAATACAGAAACCATGGGCTTTATAGAAGCATGGAGGTGGCAAGTAGGAACATAAAAAACAAACAAACAAAAAAAAAAGCAGTTGAGGACCCTAAAAGGGTGGTGGGGGGGAAGCAACCGAGGGTGAGGAGGATGCCAGTCATCCAACACAAGCTGGAGACCAGCTAATGGGAAAAAGGGGGATGGGGAGGGGAAATAAAAGGAATAGGATGAAAAGAAGAAGAAGCCGAAGGAGAAAAAGCAGTCTCGTTTCTCACCATTACCTAACAGAAAAAGAGAAGAAGAAGGCACCCAGATTTTCACCTGGGGGAGCGAGAAGAGGAAGAAAGAGGGATGATCAGAGATTGATATATGGACGCAATAAAAATGCATTGGTGAAAGAGACAAGGAGAAATGATGATGAGATAAAAAATTGGAATTGTAATATTTAATAAATTAATTGTCAATCTGAGCACAACAACATACAATGGTCTCTGTCTTTTGTGGGGGAAAAGGGGGGAATCTGGGACAATTCAATTGTTCAGAGAAATTGGGTTTCGGATAAGTGAGATCACTTTACATTGAGGTCTATTAAGCTGGGAGATACACTACAGTTTTGGATAACTAAGAGTTTTGGTTAACTGAGGTTTGGATAACTGGGGTTTTACTGTATTGCTTCAACTTTTGGGACAGACAGCTCCCTGATATAGGCTATTTTACCTTTTAAGATGGGAAGCTGAACTGGGCATTCTTTCTGAAAACTGTGTATCAAACTGTAGTCTTTCCAAAGAACTATGATCAGTTTACAATATACTGTATATCAAAATGAAATGTGGTTTATTCTTAAAATTGTTACCCTTAAGATGACACAGGGGTTATAAGTTCTACACATAAGTTCCATAATTTCCACACTCATGCCCATTTTGATTAATGTAAGTACAGTATGTACAGTACTATACTTGATGTTGCCAGTTTTGAAGGCTATGAACAGATTGGGACCCACCTACGTTCTTGACCACCAAACTAGTCTTTGTTGGATAGACCATTATCTGCCCAAATGAATTAACTTGGCCCAGAGCTGGCTATAGGGTTTTGGGGCCCTCAGCATGGTTACTGAAGTCATGGAGCCCCTGTACTTCACCCAATGTATTTGAATATAACCCATATATGCATTATTATTGTTTTTAACTCTCAGTACAACCAGTGGTATATATATATATATATATATATATTTTTTTTTTTTAGGAGGAGACAGTAATGTTAGCCCTTGAGGATGTTCTTTCCATCCCATCAGTTGTTGCCCATCTCCCTCTTATTGACTGGATCATAGCTTGGCGAGACATTTCATGACATCATAGGGCCACACCAGAAGGTGCTGCACAGCTCTTTGTTGCTGTTTTAAGAAGATAATAAGATTTAAAAAAAATAAAGGTTTATAAGGTTAACTGCTATGGCAGTGGTCCCCAACACCATGAGTAGGGGGCCCCCAGTGACCACAGGGTTTGCTGGTGCCTAAAACCAGCTATGACTGGGTCAACAAATAAATGGGTTATCCTTTTGCAATGTGTAAGTTTTATTTATATCCAGAATTAGTAATTAAGTATTTATTGTATATATTCTGCTGCTGAGCTCAGAATCCTAGGACCCCATTGCAAAATAGATGAAATACATCAATGTTGCTCTCATGGGGTGAGAAACTAAATAAAAAAATATATAAATACTATGCACCAAACTAACAGAGTTGCTGACTTCATTTTGTCCCTTCTTTTTAAAATATAATTTCTTTAATTGTGTCTAACTTTCTGGAATGAGGAGCTATCCTGAGCCTCAAGGGCTAAAGGGTACAGTCTCTTAAGCAGAGACAAGGAGATTCAGAAAGGTAGAGGAGTTGCTTTTTACATTAAAGGTTTTAAAGCAAGAAAGAAGTAATGATATATGAGTGACTGAAGCCAATAGAAGTGCTGTCGCTGTTATTAGGCTCCACTGACTGCAAAGACAATCATGATAAGTGCTGCATGTTATAGACTGTCAGTCAGCATAGGAAAGCTTGACTTGGAACTGACAAATCAAAGGGAAACAATTATTAGTAACTTGGAACTCATGAAGAATTTTGACCTACTTGACATTGACTAAAAGCTAGAAATAGCCTGAGGGGAAGTAGATATGTTTCTTAGTCATAAAGGGTGGTTTCTTTCTTCAGCATGCCAGCCATGGGACAAAAGAGGATGAATTGCATGATCTGCTTCTGAGGTGTGAGCATGACATGATCTGAGTAGTAAAGGTTAAAGATAAAAAGTCCAGCAGTGACTATTGTTGGAATGTCTTCAAGGAAGCAGGGGGAGCTACAGTACTTCATCAGAAATAAAATTGTCAGTCTGCCAGTTGTCAGTATGCAAAGAACTACAAGAGTGAGTATTGGAAGTTGGCCCCTTCCTTCACACAAAGCCAGGGTTTCTTTTCACATGGCTGGCACACTATAAATGCCCCTACCTCCTGTTTGGGAGTGGAGGGGAAGGGTTGGCATGACAGTGGGTGGAGGTGACAGGAAGGTCAGCTGATGGGGTTGGTGTGTGAGGAGGAAGGGACTGGTATGGAAGGGAAAGATAGGGTTTAAAAGGTCAGATGTAGTCTGGATCTCTCTTTCATTCTTGAATGTACCAGAAAATCTCCATCATTCTGGCTGATAAGTGGGCAAGTAAGTGAGACAATATAGAGATAGGGAGGCTTGCACAAAAGCAAGGGACATTTGTTATTATACCTTGCAGCCCACTAAGTATTCCTGGCCTCTGTCTAGAGCAGTGAATTGCCCTGAATTTGGTTCAAGCATAGGGGTGTGATATTTGTGTTCTGCAAACTCAGTATGCTTTCTCCTTTACACCCGATTGATACCCCAACCCATGTCTTGGGTCTCTGTAGTCGGAGCTGGTGCTCAGTCCATAACTGTTGAGTCAATCAACTGACCCTATGTTCTGGGAGATGTGGGATGCTACATTGTTCCTCTTCTGTGATTAATCAGAGTGGGTCTGTGTAGAGCAAAGCACCAACTATACCGTTTGGTGCCTATAATTTTCACAGAGTAGCTTAGCCAGATTAGTCTGAATACTGTCTCCCAGCTTTCCAGCTGCTCCTTCCCACCCACCAACCTCAGTTTCTGTTGCCAAGGATCATGCCAACCCTGCAAAATGGTTGGCTAAGTGTTTAGCCACTCATAAGGTTCTGGTTAGGGTGAGATGATTAGCCAGGTGGCAGTTTGCAAGTATGGGGCAGTGAAATCAGGCATGTGGCAATGTGGTGCTCATTACTGCAGGTATAGTGTCTGGCTGTTTAGCACCTTTTGTTTATCTCACCACTCCATTCATGTCCTTGGGTGTTCTACAGCCATGTTAGCAATGAGGAGTGTAAGCAGTAGTAACAAGTGCTCTGGCAGGATGCAAAACCATTAGGTTTGGGTATTTACTTTGTTTTTTTTGCTATGTCTGCCTAACAGCCTTTCTTGTATTGCTCTGCAGGATCATAGTAGAGGGAGTACAGACAAGATTTTATACAATATTGGGATTCTGGGGCATTACAATGTATAAGACAGCAATGGAGGCATTGAAAAAGCATTCAGCTTAGTCAGTGAGCCAGAGCAGCAGCTTGATACTAGTTGCTTCTCATCGAGCAGACTGTATCTTGCCATGCTACAATTAATACATTTAAAATATATACATTATGTATATTATTTGCAAAAAACTGCATTAATGCAACATTTAGGATTCAGGCTAAAGCGAAAAAGTAGGGAGAATGGTTTTAGGATTTCCAACCCTAAAACCCCACCACCACCCCTAAAATAAATCAGGGGTGCAGTCTTCAGCCTTTAGCCTGAGCAGTAGATGTTGCATTAATGCAGTTTTTTGCAATGAATGTTCTTACTTTTGGAGATAGTATAATGATATCCTTATTTGCCTGTGGGAGTGAAGGACTCTCTGGGCCCTATACTGCCATCCATCCATCCATCCCTGTTGTTAAGTGCTAACATTTTCTTTTCCCTAAATTTAACTTACTCATGGATATCTCAGCAAATCATTGACTTTCTCTCAAAGTTCCTGGAATGGAGGCACGAGAGTGTTCAAAGTGGAGCAACAAGTCATCTGCATAAGCCGACAACTTGTATTCCACATCCCCTACCCGGATTCCTCATACCTGAGGATTACATTATAGTCACCAGAGCAGAAGCTCCAAATAAAGATTAAAAAATAGGGGAGACAGGGGCACCTCTGTCTAGTACCTTGTGTGAGAGTAAAAATGGAAGAAAGCATTCTGTTGACACATATATAGGCACTCGGACTCTGATACAAAAGGTGAATCTACATTTTGAACTCTGGCAGTATCTCGTAGTGAGCAAGATTTGCAACAAGAAATGGCCAGGAGTACCAGTCAAATGCTTTCTCTGCATCCAGGGAGATCATGGCCTCAGGACTCTGGCCTATCCAGACACAGAGACCAAGTAGTGCAGCTTGCGAATGTGTTCACTGGAGACCCTTCTGCTCATAAATCCAACCTGATACACTCCAATAAGGCCATGCCACACCCACTGTAACTGATTAGTCAGCACTTTAGCCAGGATTTTCATGTCAGTATTAATCAAAGATATTGGCCTATGATTTACGACAAATCAGTCATCCTTTCCAGGTTTGGTAGAAGAACCATCCATGCCTCCAACAAGGCAGAATCTGTGAACCCATGAGAGTACAGGTAATTGTAAAGCTGAGTGATTCCTATGGAACTCGGCACCCATGCAGAGAACACTCTGGTTGTATATAGCTGCCATCCAGTGTACTCTATGATGTGGAATGGAATACTGATTAGTCTGTCACCCTGCACCTTCCCCTTTTGCTTTTCAAGGAATCCAGGGTGGGTGAGCCCCTGTGTCAACTTTCCAGACAACCTCCCCCAGCTTACCTCAGTCCAACCCTGGCTGGCTGCTACTGCTCATCACAGGCCCTGGGATTAAATTGGGCAGGAAGGCAGAGGCCCACTGGAACTCAATTCCCAACTTTCACACCACCACACCTCTTAAAAATGTTATGACAGAATCAGTTTAGCAGTAGAGTAGATTATCTGGCATGTGTAGGACTTGCGCTATGAGTATAGAGCTCAAGTTACACTACTTGGTCCAGTCACCCATTCCTTTACTTTTTATCAGTCTGAGTTGTGGGACTCTGCCCCCCCAACATCTCCCTTTAAAAAAACACAAGGGTGATGAAGGGGGGTGAAGCCCCCCTCACTCAAATAAACTGACAACCCAGCCACAAGTCTGAAAATAAGTTATATGACCAAAACAGCACTGTATTCAGGAAGCTTTTATGGCAAGCTTCCCACACATACCCAATAATCTACGCTATTGCCCTCAATTCCACCACCAAGTTCTCCCTCCATTAGACACTAGTTCCTTGGCTTTCCTGTCCATATCAGTCACATCACCCGTATTTAACTTTCAGAACAGCTTGGCCCCTTTCCGAAACTGTTCTCTTTCAGCAGTGCAGTAATACCATCAGCAATGCCTATTACAGAATAAATTTCCAGAATTCAATTTCAAAGTTTTTTTTAATTATTTTCCAACCTCCTTAAAAAAATTCTGTAATGGCCGACCTGTTAGTACAGAGGGCTGAGGTGCTGGTACCTTACCTTGTGCTTCGCCGGATACCCAGGTTCAGGAATGACCCTGGGTCACTAGGGTGCTGGCTTCGGGAGGTTGGAGTGGGATTGAGCCACAGCTTTCCCTTTCAAAGGGGTGGATGTCCACCCATCTGTAGCCCAGCTCCCATCAGGTGGAGGTCTGGTGGGTGTGTAGGTGGTACAGAGCGGTGATGAAAGTCAGGAGGGGTGTAAGGGGCCACCAAATCCTGGCATGTACGTGTGTGCACACATGTGTACGCTGCAGCCTCGGAGGGGGGGACTGAACATCCTAAATATGTATATGGAAAAAACAATTCTGCAATAAACATAGATTTCCTAATTTCACAGGCCTGTATTTTGAACTGGAGAAGCATCTTCAAATAGTAAGTCAAGCAAGATCAGACAGCAATGCAAAGGGCCTTCTGGCATGGCATGTACACAACCTACAGTAACAAATAAGGGAAAGGGGAATTTGTTTTACCTGAAAAGGCACACTAAGCCAAAGCTTGTTTCCAGGTTTGACCTGGGAGCATGAGGAAGTTGTGACTTGCTCAAGGTCTTACAGTATGCAAGTGGGGGGCTTTAGGATTCAAACCCAGGTCTCCAAGTTTGAAACTCGGTTCCCTAGACCAGAGTGCTATGCTACCTCCATAAACTGCTGCATATTCCTAACAAAATTGATAACACTGTCTGGATGGGTCTAGGGAAAATGGCAACTTCAGTAAATCGTCCACAACTTGTTCTATATATTATTAACTGCAGTACATACTTACAAAAATAATATAATCTCTGAGCAAGAAACAATAACCTGTGACAGTGAAGCTTCTACAGACAGTAGTAATAGTTCATATTCTGTCCCTTGTGTGAGGTTTTAATTTTTTAATAGTCCACACCCATTGATGCAGCGACTAAGCATTACTGATACTAAGGTGTCTCTCTCCTTCCGTTTGCTCATGATTACCACCAGGACCTTGACTTCCCCATACTCTCATACCCCCTTGACCCCCTTTTGCTGGCTTTGCTGATGATGCATCCCTGATCCCTCCCATCCCCACCACACCTTACCTGGATAGTGTTGGGACTTGTTGGCTGTCTCTCTTGGGGGGGTTGGGGATAAGGGTATACATTACCACCACTGGTGATGCTCCTTGCTGCTTAATATGCTGCCTGGTGGATTGCTGGCTGGCCTGCTGCTGCTTCTGGTCCTGTCCTGATGGGGATTCCTCCTCTCTAGCCCTGGGCATGTCACTCTCTCTCTGGATGGGTGGAAGGTGGTTACTTCTCCACTGTCCTTGACTGCTGCTCCTCCTGGCCATTACAAGGGCTAGGCCACGACTTGCTCACCTCCAGCTCTGAACTCATCATCTACTTCTTATGACTGCCCCAACCTCATTACCCCACACCAGATCAAGTTAACGACGACCAGCCCAACTGCTTACGGCTCACTGACTTCCCCCTAACCTGAGGCCACTACCAGTGATCACGCATGCTACATACTTTTCCCCAGAGCCCCAGTTGAATGGCTTACTTTCCATCACTCTCTGTTCTGCCCACCAAGCTGCCTTCCTCTTAAAGAGTACTGTGGTGCCGGTCGCTCCTCGATCCCTCGCCTTCTTCTTGCTGCAGGCATGGCTGCCTGATTCTTTTCCTGCTGCCTTGCCATGACTTGTTCATTTCTTCTGTGGCACTGCCTGTTGCTCTGTTCTTGTCCGACACCGACAATCAGTCACTTTGGACATGCAAGTCACCCATACGCATTGCCTCACCGGTCCTTGATGCCCACCTCAATTTAAACCCTCCTCCTGCTGCCCAATTAGGATGCCTGTTATCTTCTGTGGGCACATGCGTAGCAAGGAATTTGGTGCCAGATTTTTAAAAATGCCTCCGGACCACCAATGATTTGAGGCTGAGAGTCAGAATTGATGTGGGGAGGGAGATTGTCAGCTGTGCTTGTATGGCTGCTCCCAGATCACGTGCACCAATGTGGCACCTATTTTATAATAATTTCATTGCTGCTGCCCAAGCTCACCAATGAAAATGAGCCAGCCACCAGTGCTAGAGTCAGGATGGGGGAGGTCGCTCCCAGCCAGAACAAACAAAAAAGAAAATGCTTCCAAAATATTGCTGGGGCTGAGCCTACATTACAAAATATTCAAATCTTTATTTATCAAATCAAATCTTTATTTATCCAGGCAATCATCATTGAGCAAGCTCATTTACAAGATGGACCTGCTGTTGTCCAAGACGGTTATACATACATAGATCAAGAATATAAAGTACAACATGTGCAAAGAGTTACAAACAAATTTACAGAAAAGTGGTAAGTGCACAATATACATTCCAAGCGTTCTTGTAGGAAAATACATGCATTACTCAACTTTGCTATGGTATATACAGACACCATGTATGTAGAAGTTGAGGTGGTATGTTTAGTCATTCTTAGTCAAGCCTCCATCAGAGGGTACAATTCTTTGCATTTCAGCCCTCAGTGACTGTTTACCATACTTGGGTGAGGGTCCTGGGCTGCATAGGGGCCCCTAATGAGGTCTGTATGTTCTGCTTATACGGTGAGAGGAGAGTAATATGGAAGAAGTGGTGCCTTGGGTGCCGAGGGCCACTATGGCAGCTGACTAGTGGACTTGATTAAAATAGGGAGGAGAGGAACTAGGTTCGTGGCTGGATGTGGTAAGGATACGGAGTGAACCATCAGCAGGACGCTAGGAACTATGGAAACACTTACAGATTTTGGTGAACATTTTGTCATAAATGATCCTAAACAGTGCAAAACTGACAGGAGAGCTGAGTCTCAAGGATCTTTCTACCCTGTTCCAGAGCGTAGGCAAAACGTGGTTTATGGCAGCCCTGCCAAAGTGGGTATTGATCCTGGGGATTTTCAGAGAAATTAGCAAGTGGCTTCTTAGTGCATAGCTACTGATTGGACTCAGGGGGAGGCAGGCAACAATGTAATCTGGGAGTTTGTTGGTAAGGGCTTGGAATGTCCAGAATGCTGCATTTCTACACCACCTATATTGAAGGAAAGGCCACCCTATGGCTGCATACAAAGAGCAGTGATGTGTGGAGGATGGGATACCAGTTATAAATCTTACCACTCTGTGGTACAGGACATCCAGTTTTGCAAGGTGTGAGATGGAGCATAATAGATAATGTCGGCATAGTCAAATAATGAGAGGAAAGTTGATTGAACAAGCTCTCTTCTTGCATCTATGGTCAGAAGGTGTTTAATTCTGAAGAAGAGGCCAAGCTTTTCCATCAATTCTTCTGTGTGCTCTGCAAAGGAGAGTTTGTTGTCCAGCCATATACCCAGATATTTGAATTTAGGCACAAACTCAAGATCTCCGCCTGCTGGGGTCCCATGCCCCACGTGCCCATACAACCCGGCACCTATACTAATATAGAACCACAGGTCAGCCCTGTTAAGGCTGATATTCCTGACACTCAACTGACAAATGTTTCATCAGCATAAACAGTTTGTGCTACAACTGATTCAAGATGATACCTGTTCACAGGATGATATTCCTGAAGCCAAATTTTGATGAACTCCAGAACTCCGGAACCTGTTGTTACAGAAACCGGAGCTTCTACTGCCTCACAAGTTCACCCTCAAAGGTTCCAACTACATTTGCGCCCCTGATCTAGAACATCTATGGGAGCAGACAGTACCTGGTCTCCCAAAGCTGCTTTGTGAGCTGCAGGCTGGTGGCAATATTCAGAAGGACAGCTTTGGTCTTCACCAGGTCCCATTCCAGCAGCTGAGATTATTGTGACAGCTTCAAGGGATTCTGCGGTTGACCTACAATCTGTTCCCCAGAGTTCTGTGCTGCCCATAGAACCTTCATCGGATTTACAAGCTCAGCCACTCACTTGCGTGGATGTTGTCAGGCAATCTGGATCTACAAACCAGTCAACGGGCCCCAACAAAACACCTACAGCTCAATGTAAGGATTCCTCTGATATAACTTTTGCTCAGGAGAAAAATGATTTGAACTTTAAAATGAGTGACTTATTAAAAGCAGTAGGGGGCCTGCTCAGAGATGGTACCCTATTCGCCTAAAGTTCTTAGGTGATATTTCCACTGATCCCTCCCGTAGTACAGTAGTACATAGTATGTTAAAAGATACTATGGGAATTAATCCCTCTGAATGGTTTGCATTTTTTCATGTCAAAGTCGAGTTCATTTATGATGTAAGCTTTAAAAATGTATGCACTTTGGAAAAATTCTGGGTTCAATATGAGTTAATGAAAAACTTTCCATTATGGGCCTCATTTATGTTGATCCCCCTCACTAAACCTTTGTTTAAAGTAATTCCATTGCTCTTTAGAAGTGAGGGGGTCAATATAAATGATATCCAGTACTGGCTTAAACAACGTTGTAATCTCTTGGATACTCTTGGACACTTGGATGTCCTATTTTGGATGAGGATTTTGTTTGGACGGAGGGTGGAAAATAAAGGTACAGCTTTAACAGACAGAACAAGGCATTGCGCGTATACCTGGTAGCTTTTATATAGAGTGAGATGGGGGTATATGTTTTTATCCAGGGCAACCCCACACTTGCCGTAAGTGTGACTCCAGGACTCATCTGAGCTACATCTGTGACCAGCCTAGGTGTACTCTCTGCCTTACATATGGGCACATTAGTCTGGGATGTCCCAACTCTTGGTTCTGTAACCTTTGCGATGAACAAGGGTACAATTACCTACAATGTCCTTGGGCTGAACACAATAGGGTAGACAGGGTCCCGTAAGATCATACAAACCTAATTTCTGAGTCCCAGGCTCAAGCACTTAGAAGACAAGAAGAAGCCTCTCTTGCTGCTGCTTTCCCGGCCTCTGCTGTGGTTACAGAAATCACTTGCCCTCAGGTGTCTCCCCCCAATGCCTCTGCCACTCACTCCCCAGTTAGCAGCAAGTTAGTGGAGCAGGAAGTAGTCCAAGAAAACCTTCCACTCTGGGCAGAACCTCCTCAGACATCTGCAAGTACTACACCAAACTGTATGCCTCCCCCCCAAGCTGACAAACTCTTTACTCCGGTTCCAGCTTCCAAATGGGGTAAAGTGAAATGTAAGTCAGAGACTTGCACTTTCACAAAGCCTATTGTCACTCGTAATAAGTTTCAGGCTTTAGCCAAAAGGAGACAGTGGGGTGACAATGAAAGGGAAGTTGAAGACTCTGACACTTCCAGAGCATCTTTCTCCAGCACAAATTACTCTTTAGAGTCTGGTAGAGAAAGCTCTCAGGCAGAACAAAAAGCAAAGGGTGCAGTTTCCCCATAGGTGAAATTCAATTGGTACATACTGGGTTTAAAGGAAAAAAAAATTATTTCCCCATCTCTCCTCCTTATCCTCTTATCTAACTCACCACTGCCCTCTCGCTTTCCAACACAATGCACAATCTCACTCAACTTCGATACTGCACTCTTGAATGTGTGCAGCATTAAATCCTTTCAGAAACAAATTTCCACTTTGGCCTTATTACAAACCTTAAAGTAGGATTTTAATTTTTTACAGGATACCAGGATTGAAACCAGGCATGAATTGATCCAAGTCAAGAAGAGGTGGCCAGCGGGTCCTTCATTTTGGTTGCATGTGGAGGATACCTGCGATGGGGTAAGCATCTTATTTAAAGGATACCACTTGAGAATCACTAAAGTAATAGATGTAGTTCCTGGGTGGGTAATACTAATAGATGGAACCTCTGGGTCAATTCAGTTCTGCGTAGTCAACGTACAGTAGCAGCCACAGACAATGCCAGCTATTTCCCAAAATTTCTTTGATATTTCCAGAAATATCTCCGGCTTTCTGCATTTCCACAGTAGGGACAGGAAAGAGAAACTCTTCAGAAATGTCACAAAATATCTGGAAATAGCTGGCAATGTCTGTGGCTACCACTGTATATGCTCCACAAAGTATAGCAGCAAGGTCTGCTTTGTTTCTTAAGATTCAGCCATACCTGTTCACCACCCGAAAGGTATATTTCGGTGGAGATTTTAATTGTGGTCTTTCTCCTGCAGACAGAGGTATCAATGCCTATAAAACCTTTAGTGACACAACAACATTACTGAGATTGATACACTCAGCTCAACTAGTGGACAGATACAGAGCAGTCTACTCTTCAGGGGCTAAGACATACTATAGGAGAACACCGGCTGCTCATATAGATTATCTGTTTGTTTCCAAAAATGTTAAGGTACTTCACGCAGTGGTGATCTCCTGTGAGATGTCTGGCCGCTTGGCTGTGTCCTTATTGTGTTCCCCGGCTGGAGGTCCTTTTCCTTTAGCTTCTCAGTCCAGATGGAAACTAAATCGCTCCTTGCTTGAGGATACATATGTATATAAGAATTGCTTGAATTTGTTACAGGCAATGGTCTCAGTGATGGATACTTATCACTCTCCCATACCTTGGTGGGAGGATGCCAAAGCAGATCTACAAAAGTATTTTCTAAAAGCAGCTTAACATAAATATCAGTCAGCTTATTTTAAATACACTTATCTGTGTAAACAGTTATTGGACACTATATCCATGGCCTATGAGACTAAGGTTGATCATTCACTACAAATTAAGGAATTAAAATTGAACATGGAAAGGTATCAATATAACTGAGCTATTTCTTTAAAGTTAGAAGCCCAGTATGGGATCCAAACCACTAAATCTTCCTTATACTTATATAAAGTTATAAAGTTGTTCTGACAGAGTCTCTTTTACCTTTATTGATCACCTTACTGACCCTACCACTGGTACAGTTCATTCATCACTTTCCTCTATAAAACAAATAGTTCAGGCTAATGTGGAAGAGATGTTTGGCTCAGTACCAGAGATACTAGAACCCATTCCTTTTTTGTAGATATAGAAATACCTCATGTCCCTATGGAGCACTAACGATCCCTTGTTAATTCAATCTCGGTCGAGGAGAAGGTATGTGCAATTAAAAAGCAGAAGAAATGCACTTCACCAGGTGGTGATAGGTTAACAGCCGAAATGTATCACTCTTACATAGATATTTTTACTCCTTCCCTGACTATAGTGTTTAATAGTAATTTACACACTCACTCTATCCCAAAAAGCTTCTCAAATGCCATTGTGCTCCTATTGTTTAAAAAAGGGGAAAGGGCAGAAATTAAGAAGTGGAGACCCCTTAGCCTTCTTAATGTCGATCAAAAAATTCTCTCAGTTATACTTTTGAACAGGCTGCTGCCGATTGCTGCTCAGGTTATTTCATGGGAGCATACCTGTACTCTCCAGGGTAGATCTATGCTTCATACTTTGTCTCTAATTAGAGATGTGGTACATTCTTGTTCAGAGGAAAAGTCTGTCCTTTTTCTCTCTCTGGACCAGGAGAGGGCCTTTGACCAAGTGTACCATAAATATTTATTTCTGGTTTTGTTACATTATCATATCCCCCTGCAATTTGTGTCCTGGATTGAACTACTGTATAAAACTGCCTGGAACACTCCACATGTTAATAATTCCCCATGGAATACCTATTTGGGCAGAAGAGGGGTGAGACAAGGCTGCCCCACCAGTCCTTTATTGTTTGCCTTTCAGATTGATTCTTTACAAAGGAAACTTACTTTTCATCCCTCCATTCCTAAGTTGTTACTCCCAATGGTCATTATGCCCCTACAATACATGCCTATGCCAATGATCTCTGTATTTTTACTACCCCCCAGCTGAACCCTTTAGATATTACCTCTCTACTTTCTGATTTTGAAAGATTTTTGGGCTGTAAGATACATTATCATATTAATGTGGCTAAGATTATTCCCAGCCCACTTATCCCTCAAGCAGTAGGACAGATAGCTACTATCCTTGTAACTCAGGAGCCAATAAGGATTTTAAGGATTTTTGGAGGGCACCTTGGATGATCAGTTTTTTAACTGGAATTTGGTAATAGATAAGGCCAATAGGCTAATAGCTTCCTGGAAAGGATGAACCATAGAAAAAAAAGAAAATGAATGATGCTTTTGAAAACGTTGTTGTTACCCCAATCTTACATACTGCTACCATTTATCTTTTACCCTTTTCCTTAGAGGCCACAGTCAATAACATTTTCTTTCAAGGTTTCTGAGGCTGCTGGCTGAAACCTATAAGAAGGGTCTTTTTATACCCTGATTACTATCTGGGAGGGGTGAGGATGATAAACCGTGTAGTTTTCTTTCATAGTCTGTTTATTAAATTCCTATGCCCATCTCTGTTGCACCATTCCCCTCCTCTTTGGGATTCTATATTACTAGTACTAGTCACCCCCTTATGTGAGAAATGGCATAGTCCTACATCAGAAATACCTAGGGAGTTTAGGAAATATGGAATTCCTATGTTTATGTTTCCTACTTTTCTTAAAATCAAGCAGTGGAAGCTGGCTTTCCATAAGGTTTAGTCAGTGTCTCAGAAATAACTTTATGTTGGTATTCTTCATTTTTTTTTTTCAGAAACACCCAGAATTGTGGATACCCATGGTATAGAGCTAGACAATAATTAGGGTTTCAACAATTTATGGATACTAGATTACCATTAAAGTTATGGGATATCACTTGGCTTTCCTGTCATGGGAGGCTAGGGGTAAGAGGTAATCTCCAACACAAATCTCTGGAAGACAGGATGTGTTTCAGGGATACCTGTATTAATGAACTTGAGACTATACAACCTTTTTTTTGGAATGTCCCTTTAGTGAAGATTTCTGGACCCAGCTGTTACACAAACGGAAAGACAAGTATATCTCTCACATCACGTATGAAATGCTGATATATGGAGTCTTCCCTTTGTCACTGTCCCAGTATCATGCTAGCACCCTACGACTCATATTTGCCCTTTGTCAATACTTTTTATGGCAGGCTAGAAGTTCTCAACTACTCCAGCAGAAATCTTATACTGGAACTCAAATAGTGAATCAGATTTTGATGGACTTAAGGTTCATTTGCAATTCTGAACAAAGACTTATGTCCCAAGCTATTCACAGTAAATACTTGACTTTCTGTGCTTGGATATTTGATGAATAAACTTGAGTGGTATATACAATACTGTATTTTTTTATCCTGCATAGAGCGTATGGCCTTTTGTTGCCAGTTAGTTAATAAGTTGAATCTTGTATACATGCTTACAGGAAGGGTTTATGAAAAGGATATTTGAAGGGGCTTCTGTTATAATGGAACATTATAGGCTGAGAAATTATCTTTTATTTTATTTTTCAATATTTTTGTTTTCTCCATATGTATGAATGTAATTCAAACAATTTTACTGTGGTTTATTTTTCTTGTTTTCTTTTTCTCCTTTCTTGGTATTTTGCTTTATAAGTCTTTTTATGAGATGTGTGATGTAACACTGTATATTCCATTTTCTTTTTGCTTAATAAATTTCCACTGCTCACAGGTAGGGGGAGCTGCTGTCTGTCAGTCCGCCAGTCAGTTCTATGATGCAGCCTGTATGGATGGATGTGGAGGAGCCTGGGGAGCAGGTCTCAACCCTGGTCTCAACTCCTATGGAGACTGAAGATTTCTTTGATGCCACAGAACCCTTGGAATTAAAGGATGCATTGGATAAACTAAACAGTAATGAGCAGGAAAACATTTCACCCGAGGAAATAAGAAGTTCTGACAATACAGCAGAAATGGCATTTCATACAGTAGTATATGAGGCTTTACAAACATTAATGCTGGAAGAGCAACACCGATTTGCAGAGCAGCAACTGGAATTAACTAAGGCGATGGGGCAAATATGTCCTCCGGCAGCAGCACTGAAGGAAGGCTCCCTTGACAATGCGACTGCATCTGGTAGCATAGCACATGCCCCGACTGCAGATAAATCACACAGAGAAGCCAGCACAGAAAGAACCTGAGCAGGTACAGACATTATTATTCAAATACATCCTCATAACCAGACCAATGCAACTATATTTATGTTTGCATAGGTGGGGAAATCAGGGAGAGTGACACACCCTCTTATACCACCAGGTTTTAAACCATGGTATATTCCTTACACTGCTTCTAATTCTTGGCCCATCGAAGATAATGCCCTGCTGTCTGAATGGGAAAAAATAAAAGTGTCTGCAAAGAAAAATATAGAAATCACATTACCTGGCTCTGACGGTGTAAAGGGTGCAGCTATTGGAAAACCTCAATCCGGGGACAAACCCGAGGCTGAAGCACAGCCTGATGCCATAGAACTCAGCATGGAGAAGTAAGCAGAAACACAAGAAGCCACTGTGTCAGGGGTAAAGTCAGGCATGGCATACACAGGTAGTAATCTACCTGGCGTAAGACTGCCCCATAACAAAGACACAAATAACACTGCAGTCTATGCTGAACTGTCTAAAAAAATCTGCTGCAACTGGGGCAGAAGAGTTACTGGAAAAAGAAATACTAAAGAAAAAAAACAGGGTTGCTGCATATGATGACAGATGAAAATGATTCCACTACACATAAAATAGCGGAGAAGCATCAAACAGCAACAGATATTGATAGTAACATCCCTCTATCCATACGTGATAAGGACTCAGAAGGTTTACAGAGGGGTTTGCTGAATATTGGCTCGCAGCTTGTTAATCAAGACAACAAACCCTCCACCACAGATGCGGTAAAAAGAGCTTTTGGTATTAAATTACCAGAGGTACTAGAGGTATCCTGGTCCCATGAAATAGCCTTAAAGGCTGCAGGCTGGATGTAAACTCAAACTGGGGAGTGGATCCCTGACCCTGACTGGAACTCAGGGATACCTTCCAGGTTCACAGTATCACCTCAATGGCATCCTGTGGTGGATTTGCCAACTCAAGTTATGCCTGTAGAAAAGATATTCCCCTCTAATGCCATAACACTACCTGCATCAAAGGCTGGAAAAACAGGGATTCCAGGGTATTCTGAAGTGGGAAATAAAGACACCCTTGCTCACACAGTATCAGGTGATGAACCCTCTATCAAAGGCATTGACACCCTGACATAAATGTAGTGCTTCACCCTCTCACTATCAGACCAACTACTGAAACAGCCCACTACTTAGCCTCTGAGACTATAGACAATGGTGGTCCCTGTATTGCATCCACGTCTTGACCATTACTGTCAGAACTTTTCAAAAATAACAAAACAGAGCCCTTATCAAGAAGGCATGCAGTTTGCCTAAAATATAAAGGGGGTCTGAAACTAAAACAAGACAGACACTATGTAGGAAAGCAGTTGATCAAAGATTCCTTATGGTTTTCACTGGCAGATGTTTCACATTTATTCACAATTCAAGGGAGGACACATTTGATATACATTTCAGAACTCCACAGCTCTTAGACCTTTTTTGACTCAGATATAATCAACTGAAATTGTCACCATTATGGACTTCTTTTATTGTTATTTCTCTAACTAAACCACTTATCAAAACAGTAACAGTGATGTTTCATAATGAAGGCATCCCAATGGATGACAGATATCACTGGCTTCAACAAAGATGAGAAATTCTAAGTGCTCCAGAAGCCATCCTAGATGATGAGCAATTCTGGATGGGTGGATAGAAGTTTAAAGTTAAACTGAGGCAAACGGAAGAGGGGATTTGTCATCTGTATGATTACTTTTTGCTGGGATGGGACTAGGGAGTATGTTTTTATGTTGGACAGCCAAACGCACATTATCACTGTGGGGCACATACACAGCTTTTTAGCATGTGTGATAAGTTACTCTGCAGTCCATGTATTGAAGTTGGACATACTAGCATCCAATGAGTAAATCACATGAGATGTAGGCTCTGTGAAGAACATGGGCATATATACAGAGATTGCCAATGGGTGGCTTCTAATAAAAGGGATACCATCAACCCAGATGACCTCACTGATGAAGCTTGAGCTGTTTCAAAAACTCCAACAAACATACCCCAGGTACCACCTCATCTCAACTACTACATCTTCAGAACAAATTAAGATTCCAGGACAACAGGAAGTACATGAGGGCCCTCTGCCAATGCAGGAAGAAACATCCGTTCACCCAGTAAATTTAGCACTGGTGTACTACTCATATGTCCAGGATGAAGGCTCTTATTCAAGCTGAACAGTGATACCACCTACAACCATAAGTAACCCTTCAAACTCGAAGAGTAACAAGGGCTGACACACATCCCGAACATCTGGATGAAATTGAAATTGATAACCCTTTGATGTATTGGCAGCAACTTCCTGGGGAGATTCTGTAATGGAAGAAGAAGTGTTGGATACACAATCCATAGCATCAGTTATTCTACAGCCTGCTGACAAAACATATGTGGGAAAGAAGAAGCAGAGGAAAAAATGCTAACTTTAATTGATGCATGCACTGTCATAGCTTCCATTAACTGTCATAGACTAGGAAATGTAAAAAAAAAAGACAGGCAGTGTATGAAATGGCTAAGAATTCCCTAACTGATATCCTCCTAGTTCAGGAAACTTGGATGGGATCGCTCACTAAATTAGTTAGTTTTCACTCCGGAATGGTTATGGGGCCCATCTTACTGGTCCTTCAGGGCAGATAAAGCAGATGGGATTGGGAAATTATTTTCTGGTACTAGATTTCTTTATTTAAACTAGTTGATCTGTGTCCAGGAAGGGTTCTGATTCTTGATGGCTATTGGGATGAGGAACCCTGTGGATTATTAACATCTACGGCACCCAAAATAAAGCAGATAGAATACAAATATTGGAACGTATACAACCTTTTTTGGCTACTGCCAAACTTATTATATTTGAAGGGGATTTTAACTGCACTATTTCTAACCCAAAAGGGATTCACATGCCCTTTACAAATGTATCTCTACTGCTAAGCTTCTAAATTGTATTGATTATATCAAAAAACTTCCTCATTTTACATACCAGAGAGCACAATTTATTACCCTGATTGATTATATCTTTCTATCCCCCTCTTGGGTGATTCATTTCATGGAAATTGTGCCCATAGAATTGTTGGACCACTTAATGATAAAAACAGCTCATGGTAGGAATCAAGATATACCCCTGAAGTACACCAGATGGAAATTAAATATCAGTCAGCTTTCTAATTTAGTGATTTAGGGGAAAGTGAGACAATCACTAAATGCACGGGCAACAATGTTTGAATTGTATGATGATATAGGAAACTGGTGATGGGGCACAAAAAAGGATATCCAAAAACGGTTTTAGTCTCTGGGAAAATATACAGCACAATCTCAGTTTTTTAAGTATTTAAAATGTTGTTCCCAGCCACAACATATTATGTATCTGATATATGCCACAACACAAAGGCAATTTGACTCTCTAATTCAGACATTAAAAAATGAAACACAAAACCTTCAATTTGATAGGGCTAGCACCTTATGTGCAGAGCTCACCTATGGAACAAATACAACTCCATACATAGACCCTTGTGAAGCATTTGGAAAGAAGAAATATATGACCACCTATCACTCTTTAGTTAATGAGAAGGGAGAATTGGTTACATCACCAAAAGGCACCTCAAAACTTGTTTAACAGTATCTGGATTCAACAATCAATAACCCCTTCAGAAGTCGAGCTACTTAAATATTTCTCCCCTTTGAAACATACTGTTATAAGTTCAGAAACCATACAAGCATTAATTTTTCTGATTTTCACTAACGCAGTTGCAGAAATTATTAGTACCCTTAAGAAACCATCAACACCAGGTGAGGATGGATTACCGTCAGAGTTCTATATAACATTTTTAACAGAATTATCTTTATTCCTGCAAAGAGTATTTACCTTTTTTCTAATACAAGAAAGAAAAGTCCTTGACTATTTTATAGAGGGGATCTTAATTTTTCTGCACAAAAAAGAGGATTGGAATACAATTCAAAAGTGGAGGTCTATAATTATATTGAATAGTGACTTTAAGATTTTATCCCAAATTTTACATCTGAGATTATGTAAAGTTACAGCTTCAATTATCCATCCAGCTCAATTTTGCAGTCTCCTGGATAGACGTATTCAGTATCCCTTAATCATTCTGCAGGAAATTTGGGAGTTTTTTCAAAAATACAACAAAACAGTTTTTTTTCTCTCATTAGATCAACAAAAGGTTTTTGATCGAGTGGATCATAGGTTTCTTTTTCAGGTTTTACAGATATATGGGATACCAGATAAATTTTTACATTGGCTGAAACTGCTGTATGCTAATGCAACTTTGTGCCCAATTATCCTCAGAAAGGAAGGGCCTGACATTAAGTTTCAGGAAGGGGGTCAGTCAAGAATGCCCCCGAGCCCATTACTTTATATTTTTTTCCTTAAACCTTCTGATAGAAAAAAACCACTTAAATAACAGAATATATTTTCCAGAAGATGAAACAAAAGTTGTAGCATATGCTAATGATACCTGTTTATTACTGAAAAATGTTGAGAGTATTCAAGAAGTACAGAAAGAACTAACTAAATTTTCAGTAGTATCCAATTCAAAACTTAATGTAGAAAAATGTAGAATATTGAGACTTGGTTCAGAGGACACCATGCAGCAGGAGATGGCTAATTTTCTGGTTGTAATAGGCCCCATAAAACATTTAAGGATTAGGTTTGGGACACCTGATATTGCAAACTCAAATTGGGAACACACATTAAATAGTTGTGAATCTAAAGTATTGTTATAGAAATGTTGGAAAATCTCTAAATTGAAAAGAGTATTCATAATTATAAAATTCTTACTTCCCTGCATTCTGTATGTAGAATGCATATTTTCATTGCCCCTGGCTTTTGAAACCATGCTTTACAGCATTTTTTTCCAGGTGCTGTGGGGTAGCCACCTTAATCCCATTAAGAGAGGCTTCACCTACTTGCCAAAACTGAAAGGGGGGTAGGTATGATAGAACCAGTTGTCTTTGCACATTATTTTTTTCTTATTTAGTCACTAAAATTGGCATTAGTGGCACACAATTCCATTATGTATTTTTGGATACAAAATAACTTATATGTGTTTTTAATGAAATGTGAAATTGAACCAATATTTTTTAATATTTACAAGTTCCTCATTGCTATAGATCTTCTGTACAAAAAATACATACATTGAGTGTTTCTAAAGACAGGTTATGGTCCTCTACTCATCAGAATTTATACAAACACAGTTTAAAAAAAATGTATCCCACAGAACAATATTTCAGGGGATGTATTCCATTCAGAAGACAAGACGTTTTGACTCTTTTAACTGAACTTAGGGTGCCACCCAGTATGTTGGAAATATTGTGGTTCAGTTTTTATGGAAGGTTGAAGGTCTGAACTATTGGTTGAATATACAAGGTAATAACACACATAAGGCTATGGAGGAAAGTGCATGTCCTTATATGGACTGTCTGGCTCCAGAAGAAATAATGGAACATTTTGAATAAACATGTGCCCATTCTAAGAATTTATGGACATTTTTGGCACATGCTTGGGA
Organism: Neoceratodus forsteri; assembly: GCA_016271365.2. Lineage (NCBI taxonomy): Eukaryota > Metazoa > Chordata > Ceratodontiformes > Ceratodontidae > Neoceratodus > Neoceratodus forsteri. Next base: position 564,156,755 of record CM028135.1, on the reverse strand, counting down.
GTTGAAAAGGCTCCATAATTTTATGTATGAAGTATTAATTTTGGGTCAATACCCTTTTTTCTAAAATATCACAAGGGAACATTATCAGTTTTCTTGACCATTCTAAAATGTTATCTTTGGCAAGCACTGGTACAATATGTGTTAAGACAACAGTATATGCTATATCATATTTTTCAACAACTGTGTGAAACAGCCTTAAAGAGGTGTATGAGAAAGATTTGGTGTTTCATCCATTACATAAAGTTAAAATGTGGTGGAAAGGATTTTCTTTCATTGTGAGGTATAAATGAAGCATAAGGTATTCTAATATGTATATTAGAATGATATAATGAAATGTATTTATTTATTTAGTTCATTTATTAATTACTAGGATTACAAATACCTTTGAACCAACGGTTATTTTACAAAGGTTCCACACCAGCAATGGGTGCAAACAAAACAGTGGTAAGATACTATACAAGGTCAGGAGGTTAACATAGAAGCAAACAGTGGTAAGATACAATACAGGTCAGGAGGTTAACTTAGTAGCAAAAGACAGTACATGTGTATAGACTAGCACAGTAGCAAACAGTCAGTGGCAAGTAACAATGTGCAATTAACAATATGGGTATATATATAGCAAGACACAGATACAAATAAAAATAATCCTGGGGTGACATAAGTGGAGCAAGGAGTGTGGAATACAAGGGAAAGAGGGTGGGGATAAGGGGGTAGGCAGTCAAGGATTTGACATTGTCATAAGTGCAAGAACAGAAAGATAAGTGCTAGGTAGTCTGGGGTGGAACAGCAAGAGATAGGGTGATAGGGAGGGGGAGACAGGAGGAGAGGAGTGGGAGGGGTGGAATGGGAGGTGAGAGATGAGGGGGAAAATGGTAGGTGGAGGTGGGAGAAAGATGGGGAGTAGGAAGGGATAGAGGGGCAGAGAGAGGTGGGCTGGGGAGGGCAGCAAGGGAGGAGAGAAGGGGTGAGAGAGGTGAAACAAAGCCACAAGCCTAGGCATAGCAGTCACAAATGTTTTTTGGTTGTTTCTTTATGATTTATGTATGTTATGTTTTTGAACCCTTCAATAAAAATTCCCTTACTCACCAGCTGATTGAAAAGGCTCACCTATGAATGCCTGTGTCTAGGTGATTTCCATTCTGCATTCAGGAAATATAATAAAGGCATGTTAAGGATTTTTATGGCATGCTTTAAATTTTATCTATGGCAAGCTATATGTAAATTAGTGTTGCAACAGCTTAAATGGCATACAAATCAATTGTCTCTTTAGTAGATGCAGCTTTAAAAGAAGTCTTCTTTATAGATTTGAAAACATGCACTTAGCATCAACTTGCTGAACTATGGGCATATTTCATTTGGCTCTGTTAGCCACCTAAAAGATATGGAACATGTTTAAAATATGTACTGTATTTACTTAACCAGTTGGTTTTCCAAAGGGGAAATGTGGAACTAGATAAACATTGTATCTTATAGTTTTGTGGTGCCTTGAAATTATAAAATTATGTTGTTATAAATCATTCCCTTCCCTTATTTTTTTTTTATTCTGCATCCCTTTCATTTTTTAAATAAAAATAAGTCTCCTACTCACCAGTAGGGGCAACTCCATCTGACATGGCAGATGACCACAGGGAGCAAGAAGCAATGGCTGGTGTACCTGCTGGGGAGCTTATCTCCAACCCTGCAGGTCCTGCTTTGGAGGCTGGAGAAAATAACATCAGAAAATGGATGAGCTGCACACTGTAGCAGGCCACAATGAAGCTCAATTACCACAAATGGAGGAGCAATGGCTCCGAATGCTTATTGCTAAGAAATGGACAAGGCTTTTGGAATTGCTAAAGGAACCAGAGGAAACAGTACACAACCTACCCTGTAATGTCCCGATGGTGGTAGGAGAAGAGGCAGAGAACACTGGAGCAGAGACTGAGAAGCACCGGGAAACAGATTCAGAACAAACTGACAGGCAGAGCCCTAGTGGTATGTGTGACACAGTATCATCAAAAGAGCCGACTGCATCTGAGCCACTGCTGAGCCAGTCAAGCCAGTAAATGATCAATGAATGGAGTTAGTCAGTGGAGAAGAAAATGGAACTCTGGGAGCATCTGTGAGTACAACATCCAGTATTAATACCACTGACATCGTAGAACCAACTGATATTTTGACTCATAAGGAGAAACAGGACACTCTGAAATGATGAAGGTGTAGGGCTGCTTCAGCAACTGCGCAAGAGATTACACAGTATAGTCTGACCCCTGAACTATAGAACAATCTTTACTGGAAGCAGGATGGTGTAAAAATATGCAAGGTTAATGGGTGCCAGATCCTACCTGTAGCCCAATACCAGGCAGCCCCACACCAGTTTCTACTAAACATTAGGAGAAGCAGCCTCAGACAACAGTATATACTAGTAAAGAAGCTAGTAATGAGATATTAGTAATAACACAAGAGGGAAACAGGTTCTGTTTATTATTGAAATGGATTTGGATTTAAAATGCTGAGTCAGTGTTTCCTACCCCACAGAACACTAGGAGTGATCCCCCCTCCCGCCACATCTCACAGTGATTCAGATTTGCCTGGAGAGGGGTCCAGTTCCCATCACTAAACACTGGGGGAACAGATGGAAACTCTGCAGCCCATACCCTTAATAAACGAAGCTACAGAAACATCACAGAAGATGTGGGTGAAATTTAGAACATGGGACTAGTTGCTCCAGAATGTGGCCCCTGCAAAAAGACAAAACGCAGTTCATTTACAATACATCAGGGGGTATAGAGGTGGCACCTGGCAGAATTTATGTGGGGATGACTCTTCTTTTGTTTTCAATTCAAAATTTTATTAACAGATTTTCCACAGTAAGAGGCAGTTAACATGAGAATAAAACAAGAATACAGCAGCTTGCTATGTTAAAACTGCCCCTCCCTCCCCTTCCCCCATACAGCAGTAACAAGTCATTGTGTAACATAAGTTCAACGCCATTATACAAAAGTATACAAGGCCATTTACTCTGAAACATTACTGAATCTAGGCAGCTAGGATTAAAGAGTGAAGGGGATCCCATATTTGAGTATAAGCAGATAGTCTGCTGTGAAGGCTGGCAATAGCTTTTTCCATACACAGGTTAGCAAGGATTTCATTCACCCACTCCTGCAATGTTGGAGTAGACTTGTCTTTCCAGTGACGTAAAAGAAGTTTCTTGACAGATAGAGCAATTATAGAGATATGAAACCTTCTCACTTTGACTCTAATAGAGGACATGTCCCCTAGGAGACAAATGTCAGGCGTAAAGTACTCCTGCAAACCAAGTATAGGATCCAGGAATGCTTTAATAGAGTCCCACAGAAGGGAAATTTTGGGACAGGACCAGAATATGTGAAGGAGTGTTCCTTCCCCCCGGGAACATCTAACACATATGTTTGAGTCCAACAGACCCCATTTCTTTAACTTGACCAGAGTGTAATACATGTTGTGCAAAATGTGATATTGCATGAGACACAACCTATCTTAGGAGACAAATTTATGGCAGGACCTCCACAAAGCCTGCCAGTTAAGGGAATATTGGGGAAATATGGAACTCCAGAACCTTATCGGTCCAAAAGAGTCCCCCTATCTTTTGTGAAACAAAACCTGATATAATTTAGATACAATACCCGAAGATCCAAGTAGAGAAGAGAATTCTGGGATCAGAGCCCCAACCATCTGATTGGGAGGGGTATTGTCTATCACTGTTGTGAGTAGCTGTTTTATCTGTACTGCTTTGAAGTGTGAGGATGCCGGAATCCCAAATTTCCAAATAAGATCCTCTGCAGACAGCCATTGCCCCATCTCATCTACAAAGGAAAATACTATCCTGTCACCCAGTTGGGGCAACCAAGTACGGGGGATCTGTTACTTGTTCATAGTGAAAGATGGGGAGTTCCAGATGGATTGGCCCAGATCTAACTGGGGGGTATAATGCAAAAAAGAGCAAAGCTGTGCGTATACCCTTAAGGAAGTGGTAATTGTTGGAGCCTTCTCGGCGCCATGCAGCTGAGACATTTTTATGTAGAACAGAGTTAGGGGATCCAGATTCATAGACTGAATTAAGTCCAACTCTATTCTAAGCTATGTCAGCTGCACCTCTCCGGGACCCGGACATACCCATTTCAGGCATTTTGCCAAATGGCTAGCCCAATAATATATAGCCAGGTGAGGGATCCGCAAACCCCCCTCAGATTTTGAAGCAGCCAACTTATAATAGGCCAATCTGGGGTATTTGTCAGACCAGATAAACTTGGTGAAAATACCATGCAGTTTCTTAAACCAGGATAACGGGATAAAAGTATTGAGAAGAGATAGGGGGTAGAAAATTCTTGGGAAGATATTCATCTTGATACTGTTAATCCAGCCCCATAATGACATAGGAAGCTTGGACCATCTGTCAAGATCCTGAATTATAAGTTGGGAAAGGGGCTCCAGATTTTCCCTAAACCATACCGAGGGGTTGCGAGTTAGTTTAATGCCCAGATATTTTAGTGTCCTAGGGGCCCAGCAGAAACCTAAGGGGGTGATGTCAGTCTTGAACGTTTTGTGGTTTAAAGGGAAAAACGAGGATTTATTAGCATTTAATTTATAGTTGGATAGGGCACTAAAGTTAGCAATTTCCTCCAGCAGAGCCAGGATGGAAGATGCCGGGTGGGATAAGTACACAAGGAGATCATCCGCGTATGCAGTGATCTTAACCTCATGGCACCCCACCCAGATGCCTTGTATTTCCGCATTATGGAGGATGTTTTGAATGAGGAGTTCAAGATACAGGTTAAATAAAAGGAGAGAAAGGGGACAACCCTATCTGGTACCTGAATGTAAAGAAAAGGACTTGGGAAATGCCCCATTTCCAGAATTCTTTGTTGTTGGAGTTTTGTATAATGCACCAATCCAGGATATATAGACAGGAGGAAACTGAAAGGCCTCAAGATCTTGGAAAAAAAAAAGCTCTAGTTCACACAATCAAATGCCTTCTGTGTGTCTATGGAAACAGCCCAGTGGGAAACGTAGCATCCCTGGAGACTGAGAAGTCATAAGAGAGGGTGCGCAGATGGTCTGAGGACGAACGTCCCTTCATGAATCCAACCTGGGCCATGCCTATTAGATCAGAGAGGACTACAGTTAACCTATCGGCTTATATCTTCAAAAGGATTTTAATATCTTGATTTAAAAGGGGTATGGGCCTGTAACTTTGAACTAACTCAAGATCCTTATCTGGCTTGGGAAGAACAACAATCAGGGCTTCAAACAGGTAGGGGTCTGCCTCTACCCCAGATAAAATATACTGAAATAGGCGGTAAAGTACTGGTAGTAAAAGTTCATGGAAAACTTTGTAAAATAAAGAGGAGAATCCATCCGGACCTGGGACCTTGTCTGAGGGCAGCCCTCGGATAACCTCTGAGATCTCCTCCTGAGATATTGGAGAAGCCAGAGAAACCTTATGTTGCTCTGATAGGGAGGGCAGGTGGGAGTTCCTTAAGTACTCCTCACGAATCTCAGGGCAAGGAGGATTCTCCATGTCCCTGTATAATTTTTTGTAATATAGAGCAAACTCTTGCACTATCTCAGTAGGGGATATTCTCAGGGACCCATCTGTCAATGCCCGAATTGGTGGGATAAATCTTGCAGATTCCTGTTGTTTTAAATGCAATGCAAGCAGACGCCCCACTTTCTCTCCCTGATCCGTGTAACTGGCTCTGGTTTGGATTATAGCTAACTCTGCCTTTTCCCTCAGCAGCTCTAGATATCTGTCTTTGGCCACCAGAAGCCTCCTCCTGTCTGCATTAGAAGTACTGACAGAGATATTTGCTTCAAGGGACCGAATTTGGGACAATGATGATAATAGCTCTTCCTCCTGTGCCCTTTTCCTTTTGGCCATAATACTGATAAGAACACCCCTCATGTAAGCTTTAAAGGCCCCCCATAAAATGTCCGGCTTTGCACTTTCTAATGGGTTAGATGAAAAAAAGAACTCAATTTGCTCTCTTATAAGTTTACAGTACTTGATGTCCTTAAGGAGCTGCTCATTGAGCTTCCATCTGTTCTCCCTTTTAGGTGAGTTCAGGAATGTCATGTTACATACCACAAGGGAGTGGTCAGAAATAGGGCAAGGTTGGAGCGAGGTGGACATGACCCCGGGCAAGAGATCCTGAGAGATAAATATGTAGTCAATGCGAGACTGTGAGCTGTGCAGCATTGAATTGAAGGTAAACTCCTTGGAGTTAGGATGCAACATGTGCCAAACATCGCAGAGCCCACATTGATCTACCAAATCCTTAAGTGCCCTCTGTACCAGGCACAGCCCCCTCAGTCCACTACGTGACCTATCCAAGTTTGAGTCCATGACCTGATTGAAGTCACCCCCCATAATAATCCTTATGGGAAGCATTGGAAGAATAATAGTTATCAGCCTCATGAAAAACCCTGGATCGTCGATATTCAGCCCATATATACTACAAAGTAAAAGTGGTACTGACCATAAAGTGCCTTTGACTAAGACAAATCTGCCCCCCCGGATCCTTGATAACCTGTGTGGAAATAAAGGGAATGCCTCTTTTAATAATTAGCATGACCCCACAACTATTAGTGGAGCCCGGAGCGTCATAGACTTGACCAACCTTTTGTCTCCTTAATTGTAAAGCTTCAGATTCTATTAAATGAGATTCCTGCAAAAATGTGGGATGACTCCTCTCAAATAGTCCATGTGTTTTTTTTTCCGATTAAATTGATATGCTTATTTTTGCATCAGGAGATAATTTATTTAATGTGAGTTTTAAAATATGTATGGACTTGGATCGCTTTTGGGAAACTTATGAAAAGAAAAAAGATTCAGTATTAAGGTTACATTTTGGGCTATCCCTTTAACCAAACCAGCTATCTGACATGTTGCCGTACTTTTCAGGAATGAAGGGATCAGTATACAGGACATTAAACACCGCTTAGCACAAGGGTGCAGCCTTATTGGTGAACCATAGCCCATCCTGGATGAAAAACATATAAGGACAAGAGGGTGGAAATTTAAGGTAAAACTAAGACAAACTCTATCAGGCCCAAAACATCTGCCAAGTTGTTTTTTTCCTAGGTAGAGATAGGGGGTGCAGTTTTTATCAAGGGCAACCAAAGACATGTTTTCAGTGCGGTTCACCAGTACATTTAAGTAATGACTGTGACAGAGTAAAATGCAACTTGTGCTTAGAATACAGGCACAACAGTTCTTCCTGCACAAATGAGTTGAAATGCAATTTATGTGAGGAACAAGGACATACATTTAGAACATGTCAATGGGCATCCAATAATCATTCTGATATACCTGATCAAGAGAGTATTCTTACTACAGCACAGAAAAAAAGTATGGAGAGAAAACATAGGGAATAGGAGTACAGGTCTCAACTAGAACACCTATCCACACAAAATGAGTCCAATGAGACCCAAGGGTGGCCAGAAGATGCTTCAACTCTGAACATGGACATTACTTCTGTTACTCATCCAGAGGAAATGCAAAGCACTGAAATTGACATGAATCAACAAGAACAAGCTGATTGTGTGCCACCACAGATAGACCAAAGCCAGGAAGCACAACCTGATCAAGAAATGGCCATAGACATACTGCACAAACAATGCCACCTCCCAATGTGACTGTGGTAACTTCTAAGAAAAGATCACTAAACAAACATCAACCCACAGTGAAAATTTCTAGAACAACACAGGAACAGAGACAAATTGCACACAAAAATATGTATGAGGTACTCCAATCGCAGGACACAGACCTGGGAGAAGAGTCAGGGACCTCTTCCACCAGATCTTCCTTGTAGGCTAATACTAGACACTCTAAGGAAGAGAACCTGGCTGCCAAAGTACGGAACATGTTTAAAATCCAGAAAGAATCTGGGGATCTGCCCTAGGAGAAATGAAACACTGTGTAAGGATACTTAAATACGCCCACAATGACTGCCCCACACATCTACAGTATAAAGTTGCCATGTTGAATGTTAATAGCATCATGAATACTAGGAGATGCCTGGTGACTTTTTCTATGTTCATGGATTTAGCATTAGGTATTTGTTTTCTGCAAGACACCAGACTGGACACTACTGCAGAAATTAATGCACCTCCAAAATGATGGTGTTGGGTCTATCTTTTTTTCCTATGTAATAGATAGATGTGTTGGGGGTGGGTGTGTTATTTTTGGGGTACAACTTCAACATAATAAAAATTGTGGATATTTGCCCTGGTAGAGCTCTTTTAATTGATTTCACTCACAATAATTAAATCTGGAGAGTCATTAATACATAAGCCACAGAAAAAGAAAGGAAGGGTAGATTTATTCTGTCAGATTAAATCATATCTTTTCACAACTAGAAATGTGTTATAAGCAGGAGATTTTAACTGTGGGGTACAGTCAACAAACAAGGGTGTCAAAACACTGACACAATTCAGTAATACAACCACCCTAAAAAAATCATTTCAGATTCTGAATAAATTGATTCTTATAGACGTATCCACAAGAGTGGAGGATGCATCTTTTACCGGAATACCTTAGCAACCAAAATAGATTTTATTTTGACCTCTGAACATGTTAAAATACACACTGCCAATGTTTGGCCTATAAAAAAACATTGACCATCTGCTTCTTACCACACAGTTCAGTTTTGCTGATAGCCAGACTATTGGTAACAGTTACTGGAAACTAAACTCTATTTTAATGGAGAAACCTGACATCTTGCAGTCAATAAAGGATTTGTTAACTGCAAGGAAAAACAGTAGTATGCTTGGAGGATAGCATTAGTAGATGATGGATTGTTGCAAAAAATAATTGAAAGCATTATTTCAACAGCAAGCTAGTCAAGTACATACTGAACAGTATAAGAAATCTAACACTACATTCAGCGTTATGCAAAGTGATGCCTTTAGTAAATTTGGGATATGGGCACTATTCAGTTCAAGTTTGAGTTTTGAAAGAAGAAATGGAGAAACTACAATATTCAAGGGTAACTGCATTGCTTAATGAACATAGGTTATGTACCACAGGAAAGGCTGGAACTGGAGACATATTTGAAAGCTGTAAATAGTGGATTCAGAGTAAAATTATTGACAAATTTCTCAGTTCCTCAGATACAGTGGTAGAAACTAATGTGGAAATTTTTACAGCAGTTTCTTCCCATATTCAAGCCCTATATTCCAAACCCATTATACAGGATGATTAACTACAATATTTTTTACATAAAATACAAGTTTCTACTCTGCCATTAGAAACCACACAGGCTTTGACTGGCCACATCACTTCAATGGAGGTAGTGCAGGCAATTAATACATTAAAAAAGTAACTCTTCTCCAGGGCCAGACATCCATGCTACAGCATTTTTATAAAACTATAGTTGAGGAATTGGCAGAAATTCTCCCTGTCATACATAATTGTATGTTAGAGGATGAGGACATAGTACCCCAGCTTGGTTTATCCCTATAAATTGTCCTGCATAAAAAAGGGGACAGGCATGATTTAAACAACTGGAGGCTGACTAGCCTTCTTAATACAGATATAAAAATTCTGATGAAAATTCTAACTGCTTGGCTTGCAACAACAGCACCATTATTAATTTCTGAAGGACAAACATGTTTGGAGGTGGGCAGAAGCGTACAGGATAATTTTCTTTTAATTAGAGAAGTGGTGGAAATGGGGAACAAAACTCCACAGAATGATATTTGCTGTCACTAGACCAAAAACAGGCCTTTGACAAAGTATAACACAAATACATGGGTGAAGCTTTAAGGAAATATGATATTCCAGAGCCATTTTGAAAATGGATTATGGCTCTGTATAGTATAGCAGCAGCATAACCTCTAGTAAATGGATTTCAGGGACCTATTATGAAACGTAATCTGGGGGTCAGACAAGGCTGCCCCATGAACTTGTTATTATATGTTTACTGCATTGACCCCTTGTTGTGCATCATACAACAAGACTGCCAAATCTTAGGGGTAGCAATACCCCCAGATAACCATTCAGTGGCAGTCACAGCATATGCTGATCATGTCAGTTTCCTGGTTGCAGATGTCCCCATGGGAAATCTTGCACTAGCAAAAGAAGAGTAATTCTCACTAGTATCAGGGGCCATAATTAAATATAATAAGTTTATGGGTTATATTCTTAGTAATACAATGAAAAAACTGGAAGCAGTTGAGCACATAGCGATATCAGACAGATCTATGAAGATTCCAGGAATCTAATTTGGCAAAGGGGATATGGCATATACCAATTGGGAAAAAAAATAAAAGAATGTACAGAAAAAGTAAAAACATAGAAATCCTGGCCAAAAAACAAAGAAAAAGAAAGTGGCAATTGTAAAAAAACATTTCTCTTATCCATATTCAACTACTTAAGTATGGTGCCCACCCCCCAAAACTTTTGAGACAACTTTATTAAGTTTGGTTTTCAGATTATATGGGGGAGTAGGTCAAACCCAATTAAAAGGGAAATTTTATATCGTACATATAAAGATAGAAGTTTGACCCTGATTAATCCTATTAGTTTATTCTACAGCATTTTTCTTAATGCAAATATAGAAAGTTTAACTCCCCCTGTTAATAGGGTGTGGAAGAATGCAATTAAGGTATGGATGTCAACACTTTTGGTACAGTGGAATCAATCCCCCAGAGCAGTAAAGAAAAACAAACAAACTCCATGATATATACAACCCATAATTGAAAAGATTAGGAAATGGCAACTGACGGTACCACAAGCAACATAGCCTAATAGAGCCACACTATATAAAACCATCCAGGATTTAGGTTATTCACAGGTGCCAGAGTACAAAAACTTGCCTGAGACAGAGTACCATAAAATTGAATTATATCTAACAGATAACAGGACCCCATCAAGTATGTGGTATGGCTGAGTTGAAATGGGAGACCAGAGGTCAAGTGGAATGCAAAACACACAAGTGTGGAAGAAAGGAATTGTCCAATGCCAGGCTATATGCAGCTGGAAGAATCTATGTAACATTTTCTGATTGAGTGTCCACATGCAAAGAACTCTTAGCCACTAGGTGGCAAAATGTACACTGGGGTCAAGTCACATACCAAAACATGGTGACAGGGTATTTAATATGTTTTTCCATTAATTGAAGAAGGTACTTTGAGGTTAATTTTTACATGTATGAAGTTTGTCTTTTGGCAGTCACTGTGTAAATTTGTTTTAAAACATGTAGAGATGACTCCTTTGGCTGTAGTTTTACAGATTGAAAGGAAACTTAGTATTCAGTATAAGTATGATACCTCTAACTTAAAGGTGAATGTATGTACAAATAGATGGAGAGGGGTTCCTCAACCTATATTACAGCAGACTTGAAGGAGTATTTAAAAACTGACTACTGCTTATGTTCAGTACTAGGAGCAGGATATCAGTTTTTGAACCACAAGAGCGATGAAATTGAACATTAAATGGATTTGATTTTACTGGGATAAAGGGGGATTTGGGGTTTATTTGCTGTATCTGGACTGTAATATGTGCATTATACTATGATTATTGTAAAACATGTTTTTGATTGTTTATATATGCATTAATAAAAATTCCCCTACTCTTGGAAGTGGTGCTGTTGGCCTCCAGTCCAAGATGGCTGACTCTTGGTCAGTGGAGATGGAGGAGGATGATCAGCATGATGGGGACAGGTTCTCAACCCTAGCATTTTTTGTGGAGAATGAATAAATGGAGTATGTGATGGCACACTCACCCAAGGTGTTTGTGTAGACAGAGGAAGAAATTTCTATTACTATGGTGCAGGAGACGACATCGAAGGTAGAGTCAGAAAGGAAGATGGGTGGTTAAAGAGAGGAAAAAGAGTGCTCCACAGCAGATACATCCCCAGACTTGTCCTCAATAGGCCACAGCTACAGAAGCTGCATCGGATGGCAATGGTATACAGCAATTGGCTACAGGAGCATTGGGTCACAATTTTTCTTCAGATTCTGAAACAGTTCATGACAATGGAAAATGACCACTGGGAGCTGCCACAGGCTGTAGCACTAGCACGGTAAACAAACCCCAGACTTCTACAAGGCAACTTCCAGGTCTGAAACAAAATGTTAAAGTGACAGACCATGCTATAGATTTTGCTGCTTGGTCTCCCAAAAAAGCACTTCAAAATGCAGGGTGGTGGCAGACACCTGAGGGGAAATGGGTCCCTGAAACCCAATGGCTCGACCGCTCAAGAGTCAGAAGGAAGTACGGAAACTCCTATCCTTTCATGTAGGAGTTCAGGAGAATGAAGCCCAAGGTCTGCTCCAAAGCCTCAGCATTCTGCAATACAAAACATTGAGGCTCAGTTTCCTATGGATGAGCCCGTCATACAGGGTGTCCTAGAACCAGAGGTTGGGAGTTCTTCCCAGTGTCAGGGTCAAACAATAGACCCAGGAGCTTATACCAGCACCACACAGCAGGTACCTTCTTTGAATTTTCACAAAGATCAGCTGGGCATAAACCCAGAGAATGAAGGGTAATTTCTTAGCCATATGACAATGCCCCTAACTCGCAGCAGGGAAAGACATCAGTACCAACCTCGGTCGCTCAGGGCAAGTCTACTGCACCAAGTTCTCAGGATGTGACTGATGATGTCATACCCCTTCCCCCAAATGAACAGGTTCAGCTTTCAGCCAGGCAAGCCCTACCTTTTCAGAGTTATTTAAAAACCAACTGACTCAGGCTCCCAGGAAAATGCTGTATTTCAGAGATATCGGGGCTGGCCTGAGTATCCAGACAGAGTATATGTGGTCAGAAAGCTACTGAAATTTGCACCAGGCAGCAGATTTATATGCTTTAATTCATGTATCCAGTGAGGATATTTTTGACAGAAGTTTCAGACAATACTCTGGTCTTGACAGACTTTGGACCAAGTTTAATGTGCTTCGATCTTCACCACTGTGGGTTAACTTCATGGCAATACCTCTTACAAAACCCTTGACAAAAACTGTAACTAAAACTTTCTGAAATGAAGGAGTGAACATTAATGACATTTCATTTTGGTTACAAAAAAGGTGTACTGTATTGGTCAACCTGAGGCAATCAAAGATTCCGAAGGTATTTGCATAGAGGGGAGGGGTGATTTAAAGTTAAGCTTTTTCAGAACAACTCAGGGGTACAGCACATCCCAAACAGCCTTTTTTTAGGTCAGGACAGGGGGCTCTGCCTTTATGCAGGCCAACCTAAGGCTTGCTACAAATGTGGGGCTCATACCCACCTTAGCAGCACTAGTGATAGTTTGAAGTGTGCCCTATGTGGAGATTTTGGCCATGTTAGTATGTCATGCAGGAATGTGTTCAAATGCAATCTATGTGAAGAAGTGGGGCATGCCTATCATCTGTGTCCCTGGGTGGGACAAAATCAAACTGATAGGTTAAACCAAGAGAATTTGGTTCACCCTGCAAAGAATGGAGCCAGACCCCCACAGTCTGGTTCAAAATTTTATTCCAAGTGACCAGCCAAATACTAAGATTAGCCAGGAGATTTCAACCCCTGCACAGGAAATTCCTACTAGGGAGGTCCCCATGTTGAGTAGTAGTTGGAGTAGTACTATTCAGGCCATGGCCATTCCAGTCCCTTTGCCTTCACAGACTGGTCAGGAGCTGACTGAATAGCATGGTTTAGTAACAGCCCAGGGAATAAGCACCTCTGTACCAGTAGTTATGGTCCTTCCAACAGAATTCCAGTTGCACAGTATTAGAAGAATCACTAAATTATCTTCCAAATGGATCCCCATATTTTACCCCATGCCCCTCCAGAACTCTTTTCTGGTACTTCAGGGAAGCAAGGATTGCAGGGAATCGGATCTGGAGTCTGATGTTTCCTCCCATTCTGAAGTGGTCTCAGAAATGGAAGAAAAGGTACTCACAAAAGTACTAGGGACCAAAAAGAAAAAAGGAAAAGTGCTTTCTAGAGATGGCAGTCCAGATGAATTGCCTCCCCACTCACTTCTATTGATGGCAGCCCTACATGTAACTTCCATAAATGTATGCAGCATGAAAAATTACAAAATAAGGCTCACTATTCTTTCTTATTTTTAACATGCTGCATACAATATTGTTTTCCTGCAAGAGTTCAGGTTAAACTCACTATTCCACATGGAACAGACTAGGAAAAGTTGGATGTGGGACCCATCATACTGGACATTTGGGATGGATACAATGGATGGCTTAGGTATTCTTTTTAAAGGCCCTTGTTTTTCGATACAAACTCTTATGGAAATTCTCCCAGGTAGGGCTTTGCTGCTTGATTGTACTTTTAATCATTTTCCATAGGATTCATTACCACATACACTAACCAAACCAAAGCAGCCAGGCTGGAGCTTTTTGAGAAAATAAGACCTTACGTCAACACTGCTAGGTAGATTATCTGGAAGAGTTGACATGAACTGCGGGGTAGGTATTAAAACTGGAGATAATATACAAAATAAAATATACTGCAATTCATATGCATTAAAGAGCATTCTATATACAGCTGATCTAATTGACACTTATAGGTCATTACACAAAGATTCAGGATATACATATTTTAAGAATGCTTTTGCAACCAGAATTGATGTTATCTTTTGCTCAAGATTATTAGTTCCCTATATCGTTTCTCTTCACCCATGTGAATTTTCAGACCACGTAGTTCTGAACTGTACTTTAACTTTGGTCAATATACCCCCAAGGCTATTTTCAGCTGCACAAAGATGGAGATTTAATGTTTCTCTTCTAGAACAGGAATAAACTCAGTTAGAAGTGTGCCAGTCATTTTTTGCCAGGGATTCAGTTTCTTGTTTTCACAAAGACACTTGGTAGTGCTGGATGGAAACAAAAAAGATATCAGAAAATGATTTATACATCTAGGGAAGACTACAGCAACCTCTAATTTTTTGACCTATCAGGGGTATAGAAATATTTTTTACAAATATATGTCTTTACCCCATGGCGATAAAGTTAAATATATCACACACATAGATGAATTGGATGCTAAAATGTTTAAATTCAGGACAATACAACTACTACTTTAGAGCAGAAACCAGATACAGAACTGAAAACCAACCACATGCAGACCCTTTTATTGCCTGCAGACACAGATTGGACTCCACATTAATGACCACCGGACTACAAGACAGCAAAGGACAGATTAGAACTAATGATATGGACATATTATGAATTGTGCAGGAATACTTGCATCACTCTTTCAACTCAGAATACCAATCACAGACTCCCTGGAAAGAGTTTTTGACCCCCCATCCTGGGTTGACAGTATAGCAACAAAAAGCTTTTGATGTCCCTATCACAGTTGTGGAAATCAAACAATTGATTACCTCCCTTAAACAAGTTCTTCTACTGGAATGGATGGTTTGTCGAATGCATTTTATAAAACATTTGTACAGGAAATATCAGTCTTTTTGGAAAGAGTTTATAATGATGTTTTGATCTCTCCCCACTTAAAAACTAAATTTGGTACAGCTATTATGATTTTGTTTCTACAAAAAGGGGGACAAGAAAACCCTTGATAACTGAAGACCAATTAGCCTACTCAACGCTGACTATAACATTTTGTCAAAATTATTATGTCTAAGACTTCGGAAAGCAGCTGACTCACTAATATACTCTGCACAAACATGTTCCATGCCTAATACAAATATTACTTTCAACTTGGCCTTATTAGGAGATACAGTATCTTTGAATTTGGTAGACAGAACAAGATACAGGGATTTCTGTTGTCTATAGACCAGGATAAAGCTTTTGATAAAATTTCACATACGTTTCTATTTCAAGTTCTTGAAACTTATGGTGTCCCTTCCCAGATGATGCAGTGGATTAAATGTCTTTATGAGGAAGCATCCATAGTGCCCTCGGTCAATGGGACATTAGGGGAACAAGTTCCACTGAGGGTGGGTGTGGGACAGGGGAGCCCCATAAGCCCTTTTCTTTACACTTTTGCTTTAGATCCTCTCATTAGAAACAATTAATCACCAACAAATAGTGGGAATTTCTCCTGGAGAAGATTTGGTGCCACACAAGGCTTCTTCGTATGTATATGATGTGTGTCTCTTTGCTCAAAATCCGGCCTCAGGAATCAAAGCATTACAACTTTTTTTAAGCTATTCTCTCATTTCAGGGGCACAAATAACATAGAAACTTAGAAACATAGAATTTGATGGCAGATAAGGACCGCTTGGCCCACCCAGTCTGCCCATTTTCTTACCTAGTGGATAAGCTGCAGATCCTAGTTAACCAGCAGCCTACTTCTTCCTACCCCTACCCCCTAGAATTGCCTTATGACTGTCCCATGCATGCTTGAATTCCACCACTGTTTTTGACTCCACAACCTCCTCCAGAAGGTCGTTCCATGCATCCACAACCCTCTCTGTGAAAAAATACTTCCTTAAATTACCTCTGAGCTGCCCCCATCTTCAAATTGTGCCCCCTTGTTCTTGCACACCTCTTTTTTGAAAGATGCTACCGCCTTGGACTTTGTTGATTCCTTGAGGTACTTGAAAGTTTCTATCAAGTCCCCTCTCCTCCTTTCCTCGAGGCTATACATATTAAGCTCCTTAAGTCTCTCTTCATATGTCTTCCGTCACAGACCCTGCACCATTTTAGTTCCTCTGGACAGCTTCCATCCTATCTATGTCTTTGTGGAGATTGGGTCTCCAGAACTGCACGCAGTACTCCAGATGAGGTCTCACCAGCTGTCTGTACAGAGGGATAATAACATCTTGTTTTCTACTGGTGATGCCTCTCCCTATGCTTCCCAGTATCCCCCCAGCCCTCCTTGCTGCCCTCTCACATTGCTTGCCCACCTTTAGGTCATCTGATATGACTACCCCAAGGTCTCTTTCCATTTTTGTTGTTGTTAGTATTTCACCCCCCATTGTGTACTCTTTCCTTGGGTTTTTGTTTCCCAGGTGCATTACCTTGCACTTCTTAGCATTGAATCTAAGCTGCCATACATTTGACCATTCCTCTAACCTTGCCAAGTCTCTTCTCATCCTTTCCACCCCACCTTGTGCATCAATTCAGTTGCAGATCTTTGTGTCATCTGCAAAGAGACATACTTTTCCTTCCAGTCCCTCTGCAATGTTGCTTATAAAGACATTGAAGAGGACCGGTCCTAATACTGAACCCTGCGGTACCCCACTAGTAATCCCTCTTTCTTCAGAGTGGACTCCATTTACTATTATTCTCTGTGTCCTATTCTCTGGCCAATTCTTTACCCAGGCTGTCATCTTGGGACCCACTCCCAGGCTGGCTAACTTCTATATTAATCTTTTGTGTGGGACTGTGTCAAATGCCTAGCTAAAGTCTAGGTAGGCCATGTCCACAGCTCCTCCCTGATCTACTACTTTGGTCACCCAGTCAAAGAAATCTATCAGATTTGTCTGGCATGACCTTCCCGCTGTGAATCCATGCTGCCTTAGGTCCTGTGCCCCTCCAGCCTCTAGATACTCGACAATTCTTTCCCTCAGAAGTGATTCCATCATTTTCCCTACCACTGAGGTTAAACTAACAGGTCTGTAGTTTCCTGCGTCTGCCTTGCTCCCACTTTTGTGAAGGGGAATCACATCTGCCCTCCTCCAGTCCTCGGGTACCACCCCATCCTCCCATGATTTGTTAAAGAGGGTAGTCAGTGGTGTCACTAGTTCTACACTTAGTTCTTTTAGAATTCTGGAATGAATCCCATCAGGCCTCTTTGCTTTGTCTACCTTCAGTTTTAAGGGTTCTTTCAGAACCCTTTCTTTTGTAAATGGGCTAGTATCAACTTCTGTATCTAGAGTGTTTCGACTGTTTGTTTTAGGTACCTCCCCCTCTTCCTTTGTAAATACTGAGCAAAAATATTTGTTTAGTATCTCTGCCTTTTCACAGTCACCCTCTGCCCACCCAGAAAAGAGTGCTGGATTAGGCAAGGCAAGGCAAAGTTTATTTCTATGGTGCCCAATCCATGATGCTTTGGCTGCCTTTCATAAAAAATACAACAGGCAGGGTATCAAATCAAAATCAGATATCGTAAATAAATTCACACAAATAGAACAATGAAACATCAGATACAGTATATAAAATTAGAAGATTCTTGGGCTGGTCAGATCACTATGTCAGGGAAGGCCAGAGAACATTAGTAAGCTTTCAGGCCACTCTTGAACCTCTTAACTGACGGGACCTCCCTGACATCAGCTGGTAGGGAGTTCCACAGGACTGGTCTGGTGACACTAAAGGCCTGGTTGCTGGAAGATCTTAATCTGGTCCTGGGAACTTCAAGCAGGCCCCTGATTGAGGAGGGAAGTGAGTAGGCTGAGGTGGTGGGTGTCAGAAGATCAGCCAAGAAGACAGCACCTAGTCCACGTAGGGCCTTATATGTTAGTAAACTCACTTTGACGATAACCCACCACCTGACTGGCAGCTAGTGCAGAGCTTGCAGCACTGGGGGCACATGGCTAGACCTAGCTAAGACAGTGAGCAACCTGGAAGCCGCTTTCTGCACCAACTGCAGCTCGCGAAGGGTACCTCAAGAGACCCTGAAATAAAGAGCATTACAGTATCAAGTCTAGATAGATGTCACAAAGGCATGTGCCAGTGTGGGAAGGTCCTCAGGCAGAAATAGGGGTTTGATCCTGGCAATGTTCCTTAAGTGGTTAAAAACACTTTTGACAACAGCTGATACCTGCACTTCAAGTGCCAGTCTGTCATTCAGGATCATGCCAAGATCTTGTACTCTAGGGGAGGCCATCAATGATGTAGATCCCAGGAATAAACCAATGACCACATTGGATGCAGTCACATCACGCCCTCATCCTGGCCCAATCACTAGTACCTCCATCTTATCTGTGTTCAATTGCAACCAGCTTGAGGACATCCTATTAATGATCTCAGCCAGGCAGATGTTAAGCACTTCCACAGAATCTGATGTTCCGGGGGCAAAGGACAGGTATGGTTGGGTATCATCTGCATAACAGTAAAAACCCACACTGTGCCAGCTAATGAGATCACCCAGGGGCAGCATATACACTGCAAATAACATCGGCAACAAGATTGACCCCTGAGGCACTCCACATGGTAAGAGCCTCAGGGAGGAGGCTCCTTCCAAGACATGCTGACCAAGAACCTACAGTGCAACTTCGACCTGCTACGGGAATGGTTTACACCAGCCTCCTAGTACTCAATAGTAAAAAGACTAAGACATTGCTCTTTACCAGTCACCAGAAGAGGAAATCCACCACACCATTTAAAATAGCACTCAAAACGAACGCCACCCTCAAACAGGTTCACTTTTTCCGGTACCAGGGGTCACAATCAATGAGTCCTCTCTTCGACGGACACTTAAGTAATATCACTAAGGCTGCAAATGGAAGTTGGGAACACTCTACAGACTCTGATTCTGCTTTGCCCTGAAACAAGGCTCCATGCAGTCAATGGCACAACCCTGCCAATCCTGGACTCTGAAAATGTGGTTTATGGTGCTGCCACGGACACTAGCCTACACAAAGTCTACCTTACCCTCAATAAAGCATGCAGACTTGTCATGGATGCAGATTGCATCACACACACCTGCGAGCTCTACATCAGGACAAAGTGGATTCTCCTCTGGGATAGAATAATGCTACAGATGTGCTTACTAGGAAAGAAGGCCCTACTGGGACTGACACCTGTCTCCCTGCAGGCATTATTCAGACCTACCCCAGGTAAGCATGCCACAAGATGCATCTCCAGGCATACCTGAGCTGTTCCCTTCATGAAATCTGCTCAGGGGAGACATGCTTTCACTGTAAGGGATCCCACCTGGCTAAACAAGCTTCCAAATCCAATCACCAGCCTTCAAAGCCTAGGGCACTTCAAATCCAAACTCCATAAGTCCGTCTCTCCTCCAGTCCACTGCCTGTGACAAACTTAATTCCAGCATCTGGACTACCACTTAACTGCCCACATGCTCTGCCAAGGTTGCACCTACTCCCCTCCCCCACCTCCTCCTCCCCCTACCAACTCCCCCCCACTTGTCCTTTGTCCAGTACACCCACATTACCTCCCCACCTGTCCTCTGTCCAGTTCACCCACACTACTGCCTGCCTGGTCCCCTGTCCATTTCCTCTACCCCACTACTCCTCCCCTCCACCTGCCCTCTGTCCAGTACACCCACACTACCTCTAGTCCATTTTCCTGACCTCTTCCTCCCCCTCCCACCCCCCATATACCTGCACTTGCCACACCCCAACTTGTCTCTATGCACTTAACTTCTCTCAGATGGCTGCACATTGCATACCTCCAGTGGGAAATTGACAATGCTACCAGCTGCTTCCTTCATGTCTTGACTTGTAAACTGTAAGTGTATTTGCTACCCCATCCTATGTAAACTCTATGTTATTAGTACAATCCCAGGTGTCAATTTGTCTGTTGTAATTATGCTGTTGCAACAAAATGTATCTCCTTAAGTGTTGATGAGGATCTTTTGTAAACAAGTTCTTAGCTCAAAGGTTTATAATTCTGAGTTCCCAATAAACACAAATAAATAAAAAAATTCCCTTCACCACCTGCTGCTTCCTGCCAGAAAGGTAGGACTCAAACCAACTGATGATGGTGCCAGTGGGTTTGCAGTACTCTTTAAGGCAATCAAGAAGCACAATGTGATCTAGAGGGTTGAAAGCTGAAGAGACAGATCCAGGAGAACAAGAATTGACCTGTCTTCTATCTCTCGACCTGAGGAAGTCATTATGCACCTAACTAATGCCATTTTGGAGCTATGCCTGGCTGTGAAACCTGACTGGAGTGGCTCATAAATATCAAAGGGCATGAGGTGTTCCTCGAGCTGCTGTGCCACGATTTTCTCAAAACATTACCCAAAAGGGAAGGTTGGAGACAGTATGGTAATTTTCAAGATATCAGCATCGAGCGATAACTTCTTCTGAAGGGCCTCACTAGGCCTCTTCCAAGGCTTCCCTAAAGACTCCTCCGACAGTGAACACTGGACAATCCTGTGAACATCAGGCCAACGGAACCACTTAATCTCATCAAAAAATGAGTTGGAGCCAGGTCCAGTTTACAGTACATGTGCTCCAGCTTCAAGATGACCTCAATGATCTCAGCCACATCCACCAGTTTAAACAACTCCCAAACAGGCAGAGCACCTCTGTTCCATCCAAGACGATCATTGACAGTAGCAAAGCTGCTTGCTGATTGGATCCCCTGACAGATAGCAGACATTTTGTATGAGAAGAACTGAGAAAATTCATCACATGAAGTGATTGAAAAGGCTTTTTTTTGGCTGCAGACAGACCAGATGGAGAAGTCTGTTGACAGTCCTAAAAAGGTGAGCTGGTCAATTATTCCCAGCAGCAATCTCCTAAAAACTTAATCTTTCCCTAATCCCCCCAGTTCTGGATATTGCTGATATTCAGAAGTCTTTAACACCTGTTAAGATTTTAGGAATTTATTTTGGGCAAGTAAATCTCCCCATATTAAAGGGGAATAGAATTTCGGTTTGTGACAACAAAGACCAGACAAAGAAACCTGGAAATTTTCCAAAATGAAAAGCATTCTTACCATCAAGACATTTCACTCCCTATATTTACTTATTTCAGTTTTATTTTACATCCCATTAGCTTTAGAAACATGTTTATTTAACTGTTTTTCCAGATGCTATGGGGAGCAGATTGAACCCTGTTAAGTGAGAGTATACATATCTACCGGAGAAATTAGGCGGCCTGAATATGATAAGCCCTCTATGTTTTTTTTTCATTCCTTTTTTCTTTTCCACCCTAAAATTAGGTTGGAAAATTGCCCCCATCAATGGCAGGAATGGACCAAACTAATGTTACAGGCCTACTATTCTAAATGGGATATACTACCCCTAAAAGGTATGGCTTCCAATTGTATCCCAGAATATGCAGATTCCTCTCTTCCAAAGGCCAGTCAGTTGCAAGATTGTAAATTAACAGTTAGTACAGTACCCTCACTGGGAAACAGATTTATGTACAAGAAATGTCTACAAACCATGCAATTTCTATAATACTCCCTTAATGTTTCCCTTCTAAAATGAAATTGTCTCTTGCTATGTTGAATGCCCATAGGATTCTGGTTAAAACTTGGGATGACTGCTGACAGCTAAATGCACTGGGACCCCTCTCTTTTACCATTTACCCTGTATAGCCCTATGCTGCTGCTGTGCTATTCCACTCACAGCACTTCCTCCCTTATCCCTTTCCCATTCCTGCCCTCTTTTCATCCTACCTCATCTCCCCTTCCCTTACCCCTCCACTCACCCCTCCTCTGTTTCCTCACCTTGTTCTCTCCCTACCCCTGTCCTATGGATCTTACCTGCTCAAGCTTCATTGTGGAATCTCCCCATTGCTCTTTTTTGCTCCTTCCACCCCCAATTTACCCCTGTACTTTCTCTCCTTGTAAGCCCTTTCACCCCTCTTCAGACAAGGCCACTGGCTGCACTTGACAAAATATTTATCTTGCCATATTGTTCTTTTGTTCATGTAATTACTTTCCTCATGTTGTACTACTTACTGAAACCATTGTAATTTGCTATTCTTGTGACTTGACTTGGAACCTCTGTAAAAGAGCTCTTGGCTCAAAGGTCTTTCCGATTTGTTAAATAAATAAATAAAAAAATAAATAAATGTGATATGGCTTTGCTGCCACAGCAGGTTAGGGTCAAAGGCAACCTTTAAGTGCTCCTGACACAATTGAGACAGCTTTGAAAAAATGTAATATTCAGACATAATTGTAGCTTGTATTTTGCATTTTATTCTGTAATTCTCACCTTCTTTCATCATTCTATTGGTATTTGCATCAATACAGTATCTCTGCTGTTTGAGCTCTGGCTGCTGACTACACCTAACATCATAATTCTCTTTATGACACCAAAATACGTAGCGGTGGAGACAATTATGATGTCATAAGCATAAGATTATGATGTCAAGCATAAAGAAGCAGCCAGAGTAGAGACTAGGGAACAGGGATCTTGTTTTCCTGCAATTGTTTTCAGTAATAAAGAAAATGGGTAATTAATTACTGAAAATATATGAAGTACTAAAGAATATGGGATGGAGCTGAATATAAATCTTACTTTTTCAAAGTTTTTCTAATGCTGTCAGCAGCTCTTTAAGCATAACCTCTGGATGAAAGATTTTGCCCTGGGTAGAATGTCAACAGGTGGAGGAAACACAGGAACATTTCTTTTTAAGATGTTCAGTTACTCTTCAAATGTGGAGCTTTCTTGCAAATAGATGGCAGTGGCCCATCTTGAAATCACTACCATATGAAACCCTCATTTTAGGGAACTACACTGGAATGCTCAGACAATTCAGCCCAAGTAATCTCATTGTAATATTTACATGTCTCAAATGTTTTGTTTGGCAACCTGGATGTCAATTTCTACAACAAATGCAATCAGCTCCTGTGTCAATAGCTTTAATGACTGAGAGTACAATAAAACATGTAAAGAAACTTGATTATCAATGGCTACTTAAGGGAAGAATGGATATCCTTTGGCACCGCACTGCCTGGGTATAAAGCAACTAAGGCACTGATGAACAGATATTATGATAAAAGATTAATTTTTGTTTTATAACTTTTTCTTGTATGTTATGAGATTAAGATTGTTACAACATAGCATAGAACTCCGGCATATGTATGTTTAAATTGTTGTAAACTATTCTTGGCTGATTATTGCTTTCTTTATCAAATGTCCTTTCCAGAACTAAGTGTGTAAATAATCCAGGCAAAACATGGAGGATTATATAATTTGTTTTTTTCTTTTCCTTCTACTCTATCATGAATTTTGTGGGGATGAAAAGGGGGTATCCTTTGTCTGTATTTTCTTTCTTTGATTCCTGTAATATTTCTTATTGTTTGATATTATAGTTTTTGTTTCAAATTAAACATTTTTGACAAATATGGGCATCAGACAGGGCTGTGCATTACAACCCACACTGTTTTGTAGTTTTCTCAATAAGCAGCTTCTATGCTTAGAATAATCAGTGACTGGCTCCCTGAAAATTGGCAATTCTAAATGCTCAGTGTTAGCATAAACTGATGACTTGGCTCTTTTAGCACTATTAAGATCAGGGTTACAGCATAAACTGGAACTATTACACACTTATGCTGACAAATATCAACTCAAAATAAATGAAATTAAGAGCCAAGTTCTTGTAGTTGGCTCAAACAAGTCAAATATGACTTGGATGTTGGGAATAAAGCAATTGAAATCAGTGAAATTCTACCATTACTTAGACCTAATCTTTGCAAATAATGGTCTTTGGGCTAAACACTCTAGAGAAGTTTCTATCAAACTACATCAAACAGCAGGGACTCTTTCTATAAGTTAAAATGTTCCCTGGAGCCACTCATTGCTGTATAAGAGTGGTTTCATTCATGTTCGGCAGGAGCAAGTGAAACTGAGCTGTTCTGGCTCAAGCTGAAGGCAAGAGAAACCACTCTTATAGAGGA
Source organism: Neoceratodus forsteri (assembly GCA_016271365.2). NCBI lineage: Eukaryota > Metazoa > Chordata > Ceratodontiformes > Ceratodontidae > Neoceratodus > Neoceratodus forsteri. Next base: position 564,132,284 of record CM028135.1, on the reverse strand, counting down.
ACAAGTGGTGATGGGGACATATTGATATATTATTTATGAAGTGCAATCAATAATATAAAAATACTGTTCCAGGAATGTGCCCATTTCTAGGGCATCTGAGCTGAGACGATCATCACAGAACAACAGTCAATGTCTGACAGGCAATTTCACCTGTCAACATTGTGAATGTTGATGTGACACATTTTGACAACTTCATTGTTGATGCAGCTTGGTGGAACCAGTGGTAACAGTGTTAAACCTTTACTGGAAGCCATTAGGGCAACATACATTTAGCAAGCCTTCTGTCTAATTGAAATATGGGACCCTTCCAAGTATTAGGTATTAGAGATCACTCTTAAATTGTACAGATCTGTATTAGGAATGGGTAATTCAGTTCCAGCCCACCTCAAGAGAGCAGAATTAGGTACAGCAAGTCTTAAGGCCTTGCTGAGATAAATCAAGTAAACTTCAGGCTGAGAATTACTAGAATGCTATTCCATAGAAGAGACGTTAAACTGAGGTCCCATCTGCTTGGATTGGTGGTAGTTCAAGTAGATGTTAAAGATCCCATGGCACTTATCAAAAGAGGGAATTTTATTGAAAAGTAGGGCTTCATAACAAAAAAGCAATCAAGGAGTACAAACAAAAGCAAACATAAGCAAACATGACAGGTCAAAAATACAGAACAAGAATAACTAAATACAGAAAAAGAAAGATTAATACCAGGAGGTACAATGAAACCATAAACAATCAACTTTTTTCAGTAGGAAATTGTAAAACATCATTGTGCAAAATTTCTCTTAAGGATCTTGTAATGCCTGCCAAGATATCCATACTGTATATGAAATCTATTTTTGCTGTAAAACCCCTAAACATCTTGCTTCCCATAAATGATAACGAATAGCAACTAAAATCACATACATATTGTCTGCATTGTATTTAGAACACAAAACCTGATTACCACCATATATTATTTCAGAGTAATTCAATAAAAAAAATTCAGTTTCTCCCCAGCTGGCACTTAAATAATCCCAAAAACCTGCCACAAATATACAATCCTTGAAGAGATGAATTTGAGTCTCAACAATCTGAGAACTTGAGATACGGGACAAAACCTCTCAGCCAATTGTTTGTGTTTATGATTGCCCCGGACACTAAGTCTACCAAAATTCCCAACCACAAACAATCCCACATTTTGGCAGGTATTCTTGAATTATGTAAATGCCGAGAACAGAGGAATGCTGCACAGAACTACACATGGAAATTCCACAGAAGAAAGACACTCAGCATCCACAATTTTACAATAGACAGCCTTTCTATGTAAAACTATAAGATCCTGTGAATGTAGTTTCCATTTGATAGCCAATTTGAAACTATCCACCCCATAGTCAGGCAACAATGATTTTTTCCCAAACAATCTAGTATTACCTAAGTCCCAAAGTTTGAGATGTGGCGTAATCCATGCCAAAATCAAAGGACGCCATAAGGCTGTACCGGGACGAAGAGCTAAACTGAAATTAGAACAAAAAAATATACTATAATAGAAAGCAATAGGATGAACCATACCAACACCCCCTTCTGAAATAGGCTTATAAACAATATCACGCTTTATCGGGTTCAACCTAGAGCCCCAAAAGGCATGAAATAAAATACCCAACAATCTGGTAAATAAACCCTGTGGAGGTGGAAAAACATAACTAATATATAAAAGATAGGCATAAGCAAAGTTTTAATCAAAAGAACCTGTTTCTTCTCATAAATCAATTTATTCCTCAACCCTGAATCTGACGTTCTGCCTTTCCAAGCACATCCAATTCCTAGTAGCCATGTCCTGACCTCCAAAATGTACCCCAAGTATTTGCAATATGCCATCCATAATACTAAAGCCCCCAATAGATCCAGAAGCTGGAAGTGGAGTACTGCCCAGGGGAATACCCAAACTCTTGTTCCAATTAATCTTGGAACCAGAGACTGCTACATACCATTGCATTACTGAAGAAAGGGCTACATCCGTTGTGTCAATCCCCAATGTAAGCACCATATCATCAGCAAATGCTAAAGCCTTAACCAAAAAAACCAGAGCCAGGAACGCATATACCCTTAATATCCGGAGCAAACTGGATTAGTTGAAGAAGAACAGCTTACAAAACGCATATCAATCAATCAATCAATCACTTTATTTAACCAGGCATAAACACCATTGAGCAAGCTCATTTTCAAGGTGGTCCTGGGCATAAATACAATACAGTACACTTCATAAAATTACAATTACGGTGGACAACGGTGCAAAAAAAAAAAAAAGAAAAAACATTGTGAAGGTGCCGGTCAATATGGGCCTATACATACTGGTCAACTTAATTAACATGCAAAGGTACATAATGTTAAGCTTTACTGAAATGAGAAGAGACAACAATCCCATATAGTCTCCGCTGAGTAAGAGCTCATACCTAAATGATAAAAAATAAGGAGGTATTAAGGAATAAAGTAGAAATTGGGGTGAAAGAGTAGGCAGCCAAAAGGGAGGCCAGAATAGGTAAAAGGTAGAGAATAGGAAGGGTCATCTTGGATTAAGGGAACTAGGCTTGTAGGTCCTAGGTTTCTGTTGTTAGGAATGTGGGGTGGATAATATAGTTAGGTGTAGGATTTCAGAGTGGCACCCGAGGCTTAGGGGTCATCGGCATCTGAAACAGTTGCATGATTCCTTCAGATAATCCGTTAATAGAGCTTTGAATGTGAAAATGCTTGGAAGTGAGGATAATTTTAATGAGTCTTGCATAGTGTTCCAAAGTGATGGAAGTGAGAAGTTGATTGCTGCTGAGCCAAGGGTAGTTTTCACTCTAGGAATCTGGAAGCAGATTAAGGAGAAGCATCTCAGGCCATAGGAACCTTTAGCCCATTTGAAGATGTTCGAGATGTATTTAGGGAGGTTATCAGATAATGCTCTAAAAAACCAGGGGAGAGCATTCCTTTTTCTTCTACTTGAGAGTGAGGTCCATCCCAAAACTTGGTATAGACGACAGTGATGTGTACAACAGGGTACATTTAAGATAAATCTTAAAGCCCGGTGGTAAAGGGTATCCAGTTTGTTTAGCATCGTTGATGGGCAATGACTGTAAAGGAAGTCAGCGTAGTCCAGTATAGGTAGGAATGTAGTTTGTACTAGTCTCATTCTGGCTTCTAACGTGAGTAGGTGTTTAATGCGATAGAATAAACCTAATCGCTGTCTTAGTTTCTTCAAGGTTTCATTTAATGGACAGAAAGTTGAGCTTGTTATCCAGCCAGAACCCTAGGCATTTAAAGGTATCAACTACTTCAAGGGTTCATCTAAGAGTGTTCAGATCTGTGTGATATGTTGACATCCGAAGTAGACTTTGGTGAGAGAATCATTGCTTTAGTCTTTTGGTGTTGAGGAGGAGCTTATGAGTGGAAGGTTGTATTGAGGGAGACAAAGTCTTTCTGTAAGTACTCATGGGCCAGATCCAAGGATGAATTGTGGTATAGAGTACAGTATCATCTGCGAATAAGTGCACATTTGCTGTGCCCAGCTGCAAGTCCAGATTATTGATGTATATTGCAAGAGAATAGGGCCCAGGACAAAGCCTTGTGGGACTCCTCATAACAAGGATTTTTGTGGTGACAGATTGCCTATGGCTTTGACTTGTTGTAACCTATTTGTTAGGTAGCTGGTGAACCATTTAATGGCAGAACTATCAAGTCTGATGTTACTCAGAGCAGTAAGCATGATGGTATGATCCACAGTATCGAAGGCCTTGCTTAGATCAAGGAAGAGGGCAAATACATGCTTCTTAGAGTCCAAGGCCATTTGCCAGTCTGTAGTTACTTTTGCAAGAGCCAATATTGTACTGTGTTTGGCTCTGAAGCAGGACTAAGCCAGGTTTAGCAACTTTTGTGAATCCAAATGTTCTCTAAGTTGGATGTTGACAATTTTTTCAAGTAATTTAGAGAGGACGGATAGTATAGAAATAGGCTGGTAATTGTTCAGATCACTCGGATCCCCAGTCTTGAATAATGTAGGATGTGGGCAGTTTTCCACAAGACAGGTAGCTCACCTTGAATCAGAGAGGTGTTGAATAAGCATGTAATGGGGGCGGTCCAATAGGTATGGCCAAGTTTTAGGAAGTAAGGTTCAATATTATCTGCACCCGCACTCTTTTTTGTATCCAGAGAAAGGAGGGGGTCCTCCACTTGCTTGAATGTAGTTGTGAGGAAGCTGAAGGGGGTGGGATGTTGTTGGTTATGGTTGTGATTATCAGTGAAGCCAACAGTATAATCTCTTGCCATGCTAAGTTTGCTGATAGGTGAGGTGTCAAAGGAAAGCCCTGCAGTGGCAAAGTGATCATTAAGCTTTCTAGTATATCAGCTTTGTCCATATAGGTGGTACCATCAGACACAATTTTGTTTGTTAGTTCAAGTTCAAGTTTATTGCGAGAAAACTCCATTGAGCAAGCTCATTCACAAGGAGGTCCTGTGACATAAACACTTAAAGTACAAACACAGATAGGTAATAACAGTATATACATGAAATGAATGTTACATGATACAGGCTGGATATACATACAAGGGTACCACATAGGTGACCGCAGGTGGTAAGCATTGATATGAGACAGGGAAGCGACTTACAGGTTGCATACTGATAAATGAAACATGATGACTGGTGTGTAATACATATACAGTACTTTGGCAGCTAGAACAAACAGTCTACAATTGATATGGGGGAGGAGATTTGATAGAGTAGCAGTGGAGCGAAGCAAAGATAAAGCAGGAGTAGAAGGGAAGGGAAAGCAGTTAATATGACAAATCAATTATACCTCACCAGTGGATAAATATAGCACACATGGGGAAGGAAGAAACTTAATGACAGTTACAGGTGTCTTTTATTTTGGCAGAACTTAGCGATTTGTAGAAGTTTATTGAAACTGTGCTAGTTAGTTTCAGTACGGTTTGTAATTGGTTCCAAATGGAGGGAAGGGCATATGCAATAGCAAGTTTACCAAAGGAAGTCTGCATCCTTGGTATGTCAAGCATAATAAAGTCAGATTTTCTTAACGAGTATGCACTATGTGAGATACTAATAAGGGAAGAGAGATAGCTTGGCAATTTCTGCAGGAGCAGTTTAAGAGTCCATAGCCCAGCATGGAGCAGGCATCTAGTAGTAAGGGATGTCCAACCAACAGCTGCATACAAGTCACAGTGGTCAGCGAACGGTAAGGGAGTTGGTAATGAACCATAACGACAGTGATAAAGGATGTCCAGTTTACTTAGATTTGCAAGAGTGGTAGAGGAATAGATTACATCGCCATAGTTGAGTAGGGAGAAAAGTGGCCTGTACAAGCTTGTTTGAATTTCAAGGGAAAAGGGGCCTATTTCTGTAGAAGAAACCTAACCTTGCTTTTAACCTTCTAGAGACATCTTCGACGTGGTCACTGAAAGATAATTTATTGTCGATCCAGATACCTAGATATTTAAATTTGGTTACAACTTCCAGAGGCTCATTTAGCGTGCAGTGACAATGAAGTCTTGGGCAAGGGTATTGGGGGCCTGAGACAGCACTGCGGAGAATATCATCACTTTAGTCTTCTTAGCATTGAGCAGAAGCTTTGCCTTTATTAGATTATGCTCAAGTTGTCTAAGTCCGCTGAAGCACTCCCTTGACTTCAGATAACGATGAGCCAGAAGTATACAACACAGTATCATCTGCAAAAAGTGCAGACTGGACGTAGCTATGTTAGCATCTAAGTCATTAATGTACAGAGAAAACAAGATAGGGCCTAAGATGGATCCTTGGGGACTCCTCTTGCAACTGGCAAGGCAGCAGAAAAAAGCCTTCCACCTTTACTTTTGGAATCTTCCAGTTAGGTAGCTAGAGAACCACTGGGTGGTATGGTATGTGGCACCCAACTTTGCAAGGCAATTGACTAATAGTTTGTGATCAACAGTATCAAAAGCTTTGCTGGTCCAAAAGACTGACCAGTTACCTTCTTAGCATCTATAGAGAGATCCAATCATTGGTTACTTTTGCTAGTGCAGTGATTGTGCTATGATTAGCCTGGAAGCCAGATTGAGCTGAGGTTAAGAGAGAGAAGGTTTCCAAGTGAGATTTTAACTGAATATGGATCAGTTTTTCGAGAACTTTAGAAAGGATAGGCAATATGGAGATAGGCCTATAGTTGTTTGCATCGCATGGGTCACCAGATTTAAATAGAGGGAGGATATGTGCTGATTTCCAGCAGGACGGCACAGTAGCAGATGTAATGGAAAGATTGAAGATGTGGAGAATTGGGGCAGTGAGATGGGCATAGCCTGACCTTAGGAAAAAGGGTTCCAAGCCATCGTCCCCTGCACTTTTTTTGGTGTCTAAGTTAAGAAGAGAATCTTCTACTTCTTTATAAGTTATCTCGCGCAGTTGGAAGGGGCTGGGTGCAGACCAGATATGGCGGGAAGGGTATGCTGGCTCACCGCAGCACCAGCATAAGGTGATGAGTCAAAAGCTAATCCAGCTGTGGCAAAGTGGGAGTTAAGTTCCTCCAGGATTAGGGACTTGTTTTCCACAATCTTGCCACTTGCAACTATGTTTGTTGGGACAGAGAGGGCCATGGGCCATCCTTCTATAGCTTTGATAGTCTTCCATATTTTATGAGGGTTACCTTTAGCTTGTTCGACAGTAGAAATATAATAGTTAGCTTTAGCAGAGGCGAGTTTTTTCACACAGTTCTTCCTGGCTGTTCTAAAGGCCTGCCAATCTGAAGATTTTGAAGTTTGGAAGGGTGTTTCAGTGGACTGACCTTTGACTCTTTGAGGATGTTCCAGAATTTGGCAGAGTTGTTTTTATTGTCTTCTAGTTCTTTTGGAAGTAACTAGCTTTTTCTGACCTAATTAGCTTGGTACAAGCATTCCTAGTGGTACAGAATGCTAACCAATCAGCCTCCAGGGAAATTTCCTCGCTTTTTTCCACCGGTAGTCCCTATCGCTAAGAGCTTTCTTCAGGATGGGAGAGAACCAGCCAGGAGTTTTATTTTTTGATTTGATCAGTCTTAGTGGGGCGTGTTTGTCTGTTAGCTCCAATAAGAGGCTGCGAAAGATGTTAAATGCCTCATTAAAGGTGGGGGCTAGGTAGAAATCCTGCCAATGAATGTTGCTTAGATCTTACAGGAAAGTGCACTGGCAGAACTTTTTTAGGCATCTTTTCAGTTTGAATTTGGAGGACATTTTTATTTGGGAAGGATGTCTGATGCAGGCAGTAGCACAATGGTTGCTTATATCGTTGAAGAATACTCCAGTATGTGAGACAGTGTGAGGTTTGTTTACTAGGATAAGGTCCAGGAGGGTGCTGCGCTCAGGGTTTTTTCTGTTAGGCCTGGTTATAGCAGTCGCCATTTGTAACAGACCATTAACATCGCATAGATCCTTCAATTTCTTAGAGCAGACATCATTCCAATTTAGATTGAAATTCCCCATTAGAATACACTCAGTACCAGCAGAGTCAAGAAGGTTTTGAAGGTGTGGCAGAAGTGCCAAGCCACCAGACAGTGGTCTGTAGCATGCTGCCATAAGGAGTGATTTCTCACTGAAAAGTGATAATTTTAGAGCAAGGCATTCAAATTCCTTAGCCTTTGAGGTACAGTCAAAGACTGTGACTGTGAATTTGCTTTTGACATATATTGCAACCCTTCCCCCTCTAGTCGGTCTATCACAGTGGTAGATGATATATCCAGGTACGTTGATAGATTTGTCCAGGGTCGAGGGTGTGAGCCAGGATTCAGTTATCATGAAGAAGTCAGGAGATGCATGTAGAGCCCAGGTCTGTATAGAGTCAATCTTCTTTAGCAAACTACAGACATTGATATGGAGAAAGCTAATCCCTTTATATTGAGCGAGGTCCGCAGGGGCATCCAGAGAAATAGGTGGACCTGGGTTTAATTCAACATTTCCCAAACAGAGTAGGAGAAGCAGTAGTAGTTTTTTAAGGTGGTATCTTAGCCTGCTAAACATTCTTTTGTTACTCCTTCTAGCGTACATTGGTTTAGCAGTGGCTGTGTTAAGGGCAGGATTGCTATTTGCTAGGGATAAAACATAGAGAACTGATAGATCCAACACCATCCTTGGAATTGCATGTGTTCTATAGTTATGGTCTGGTGGGAGGAGGGGCATGACCATAAAGGAGACGCCCCTGATGTAGAATGTCATGGTCTAATGTGGAGGCTATATCTTGGTAGATGATAGAGAAAAGAAACTGGCCTTTGTCTGAGTTGCAAACCAAATTTTGGCTAGAGTATAACAAAGTAATATAAGGCAACTATAGAGAAGGATAGGCGCAGATGGCATTCTTAACGTGGAGATATTTCTTTACCAGTAAAACCACAGGATTTGTAACAGTTCCTTGAGAGGGCCAAGAAAATGAGTGGATCTTGTGGGAGGATGGGGTACCAATGTAAAATTAAGGCCTAGATAACTAATAAGGTGTGGCTGGCAATAACCAGTAGGAGTGAGCTAGAAGGCCGGGGTGGGGTTTATGTGTATTTAATCAGGATCGAGGGAGGAGGTGGATGGGGGGCCAAAAAAATTGGGAGCTAGGGCTCCCTTCCTGGAGGTAATCAGTCCCTGAGGGCAAGTCCGTACCTGCGTTTCTGTGAGGGTCTGGTGGCTTCAAACCTGGACTGCAGGTGGAAGTCTGGCAGGTCAGGTTCGTCAGAGAACCATGGCTGTGGCTCTTAAGACTGCCTAGAAGGAGAAGACAGAGGAGAATTAAATAAGAAAGTCAGAGGGGGTGAGGCTGCTCATGGAGCTAAAAAGAAATGCAGAATGGCTTATAAAAGGGGGCTAAGAGGGCAACCCTGCCTTACCCCTCTCCTGACCAGGACTTTATTACCATACCACCCATTCACATTAGGGCACAAAGTGGCATCCGTATAAAGAGCCTTAAGCCAAGAATTAAATACAACAGGGATACAAAATGCTGTCAGGACAGAAAATAGAATGTCATGCGAAATCATATCAAAGGCCTTTTCTTGATCCACACTCAGCACCCACCCAGAGAGATGTAAAGAATCTGCCTGCTGAAACAGCTCTCGAAGTACAATCAAGTTATCCCTAATCTGTCAACCAAGGACTGCACATGTCTGTGCAAGACTAATTAGACTATCAGAAACTGTATTTAATCTATTCAATAAAATTCTGGCCACAATCTTCCTATTAACATTAAGAAGACTCAATGGTGTCCAATTCCCCAGGTCAGCATGATCACCTTTTTTATATAATAATACTAAAACAGCCTCCTCCATAGAGGCAGAAAAATGAGCAGAATGCAACATATGATTAAAAAAGAAAACTAAAGCAGGAGCCAGGTCATCAAGAAAAAAACTGATAAAATCCCACCCCAACCCATCCAAACAGGGAGCAGCATCCAAATTCATGTGAATAACAGCTGTCCGAACTTCAGATTCAGTAACAGGAGCTGTAAACTGAGGAATACTCTGGGTAGGTACCTGTGGCAACTGTAAATCTGTCAGAAGACCTGACAGATCATCACTCGGTGCTGGAGGTTGAAACATAGATCTAAACTTATCCTCCACTATGGATAGAATTCCCTCACGGGTAGAAGCACTATGACCAGTAGAGGAAAGCAGTTCTGAAAGAAACCTATGTTTGACCCTATCCTGGCAACTAGTATATGGATCTAAAGAAGATTTCTTAAGCTGAGTACCAAATCTAGCCTCTTGCATCAATGACTGAGCATGAGAGTAATGAAGAGACATCATTTTCTGTTTCACATGGTGAATCTGAGTACCATAATCCTGTCCAGTAGTAACTGATAAAGATATTAAATGTTGTAAGTGATGACGGAGTTCCAAATACTGTAAGTAATCCTGCTTACTTCGAGATGCAGCTGTGGATTGAAACAAAACTTTCCAGCCTTTTTTTGAATCCTCCCACCAATCTGAAATATCTTCATAACAATCACTAACCGACAATCTGGCAGTCCAATCATGACGCCAAGCCTTCTGTACATTAACACTTCATAATAAGGCATTATTTAAACACCACCTAGTTTTATGACATCTAGGAGTGTCTTTCCAAGAGACTGTAGACTGTAACAAAACATGATCTGAAAATTCCCCACCGTAGTACAAGAAACAAGGACCTGTAACACATTAGAGGCAAAAATAAAATCAATACGGGTCTTAAGTGCACCCTTAAAAAAAGTATAACCCCCTGTAGAATGTCTACTATGATAAGCGTCTCGGAGACCAGCAGTTTGCACAATCCTATTAAGAGCAATAGTATCACAAAAAAGTTTAGAAGTCTTTAAACCCCTATCTGAATGCTGGAGACCACAATTGAAATCACCAACCCAAAATACCAACCTGGAAGTATGAAAATATGGATGTACGGCTTCAAACAAATCAACCCGAGAGGCTTTAGTTTGGGGGGCATAAACAGCAAGTAAATGAAACCTTTCCCCTGCAAAAGAAAAATCAAGTAACAGAGCCCTCCCAGGGGACACCTCAACCAACCTAGTTACTTGAAAAGCAGAAGTAGCAAAGAGAATGCCAATCCCATCACAAGTATCAGTTCCAATAGACCAAAAGAAAGCACCCAGAGGCCAGGCCCTCGAAGCAGCTTGTAATTCAGCATGGGACTTCAATCTGGTATCCAGTAGGCAAACAATATCACAATTAGTGTCCTGAAGAGAAAATGGCATACTGGTCATTTTTCTACCCCCTTTAATACTATTAACATTAATAGTAGCTACAGAGAGAAGATCCATAGAAAAAAGTAGAAAACAAAAGAGAAACCTATTTAAGCCTAGCTTTCCTACATTGCCGTGTCCGTTTAGCTATAGAGTCTGTTCCCCCTCTATCCTCATTATCCGTATTAGACAATAAGGAGGAAGTGTCAGTGCCCTCATCATCTGTTTTCCTATCAGTGGGATCAGAATGTAACACCGCAAACTTATTACCCTGTGCCCAATCTACTGAGTTACCTTCAGAGTCTGGTTCGTCAAGAAAGGATGGTTTTATATGTCAAGGTCATTTTTTTAGACACAGTTGTAAAACCCACATCTTCCTGAGGGGTCAGGGAAGGAGGGGGAGGTATAGCAGAGAGTACCACAGGGTTAGAGTCAGCCTGAGCTACAGGGTCAACCTGAATATTAACAGGTTGCTCCAATATAGGTGCAACTACCCCAACATCCAGCGGAACGCTGACAGAACTCTTAGGAACTGCCTCCGCAGCCTGTTCTGGGAGAGTAGCAGAGTGTATTGCTGTCTGATGTTGTGCTTTAGAAATAATGTCTTCTTGAGAAGGACAATCTTCTCTATTATGAGAAGCCCAAGGACAAGAACCATAAGCATGGCCAGTATGTTCACATAGGTTACAACGAAAAAGATTCAAACATTTGGAATAGTTATGCCCAAATTCAAAACAATGACTACACCGAAGAGTATCACATGCTGAACTAATATGCTTCCAGGAACACACTTAAAACAGGACTTGGGCTGGCCAACATAAAAAATAACACCCCTATCTCTACCAAGATAGAAAGAACTAGGTAAATGCATAGTACCAGAGGTCATGACAAACATTTTCACCCGAATCCTCCAACCCCCATCCCATATTTGTTCACTATCTAAAATAGGGGTGGAGGTATCCAACACCTCACAGCGTTTACAAAGCCAAAATAAAATGTCCTCTATATTAACACCTTCGTTTTTAAACATAACAGTAATCACCCTAACAGCAGGCTTTGTAAGAGGAATCACCAAAAATGGAATCCAAAGGGGGGGGGGGGATTCTTAAGGGTATTATAATGGGCCCAAAACCTATCCAAGCTAGACCTAGTTTTAAAACTAACATTAAAGTTAGAGTTACCAATATTAATGAAAGCAAAAATCTCAGAAGAAAAAAATTTCATGGAGTTTTTCAATAATATACGAGCAATATAAAGTCTGTCTGGGGATTCCTGTAAACCCCTTTATACAAGAAACAGACAGCATTCCTATGGGGGCAGGCTCCTTCCTATTCTGAAAAGATCACAAAGTTTAAAAGGAGATTGCTGCTGAGTGGTAGCCTGAGAAGAAACTGCCTCAGGAAGAGGACCCACCTGATTGCCACCTCCCCAACACCAGAATTCGAAACCCCGACCCCTAAATCTGACTCCTGTACATCCTGAGTAACAACAACAGTATTAGTGTTTGTTAAAGCAGAAGACTCCCCAGAAACAGACACATGAGAAGGAACAACAGGAATGTCTTTAGTAGCAGGAGAAGAAAGCATACCCCGGGGTGGAACATTGGAGCTCATATCCACAGAGTCAGTGGCCACAGCACAAGCAACAGAGTCCAGCATCTTTGCAAAAATAGGGTCCTGAGAGTCCGGGGACCAAGAGCCATTGGAAGCCTGTTCCCAGCTAGCCTCCTGAAGCTCCCACTGAGAAGACCAAGAAGAACCACCAAGTAGTTCATGCTGGTGGTCAGACGAAACCTGAAGCGAAGCCGGAAGTACAAAAGGAGCAGCACAAACCAGAGTCCTACCCGGTCGAGGTACACACTCTGAAACCATGCAGGCAGGTGCAACAGAACAGTCAGGAACCTACAAATCCACTGGCTGTAGGCACACGGTAGGGTTACCGGAAGAACTGCCAGCCAAAACTGAAGCTGAGGGGTTAGCAGAAAATGGCACAACATCTAGCACAGTAGGAGAAGCAGCTGGTTGTCTCACAGGTACAGCAGTAGAAAAAGTTGATTCAGGCGTAGTAGAAATAAGGGTTTGCAAGTCGTGTCCAACTGCTGAATGCATAGTAACACTGGATTTCTGCTGCCTCAAAGATGCAGCATTGTTGCTTACCAGCATCACAGGGTTGTTCTCGATGAACTTTAGGGAAAGCTCAGAAACAAAATGAGTAACAGAATCCATAGTGAGCAGGTCAGGCCCCGAAGTAGTAGAATCATACCCCTCAGCAACAAGCATATTGTCTGTAGCCTCTAGTAGAATAGGAACAGGAGAGGAGGCAAACTCTCCTGCACCTACGACATCCATCTCCTCCTAGGAAACAGCAACACTGGCCATCTTGCGCAGATAACCAAGAGTCCCCCTACTGACAGAGTAGGGGAATTTCCCCGGTGTCCTAGCCAAGTTTCCCTCATTCACTAAAAAAAAATACCACCAACAGCTTAATCTGGTTCAAGGTCAGTTGTCATTCATCCGTATCTCCCTCCACTGGTTGTGCCTGAAAATAGGCAGGATTTGTCTAGTGCACTTACTGGTCAACAAAAACTAAATAAATAAAATTAAAAAAAATGATAAATGTCTAGTTGAAAAATAAAAATGGCAAACTATGGGCTGCCAACAGTCCATCTGGCTTAGGAGGATAACTTCAGACCTTACTTACTATGGCCTGCATTTTTTGGACAGATATGTTAAACGAGGTATCTTGCTAAGTCCTAAATATAAAGCATACATTTAAAACAAAATTCTGAATATTAGTCATGTCAGTGACATGGAAAAATAAGCCTTGCTAGAATTTCATTTTGGCTAACAAGGAATGATGTAAGACACTTTTAAAGACATTATTTGAATCTTTTATCAGACACATGCAAAAAGAAGATTATATACATTAAACCAGATGGAACTTTTAAAAGCAGTATCTTAAAAGCCAGATAAAATAATATCAGTCACTAAACATTGTTCTTGTAACATCCAAGAAACTGAAAATTTGCAACATGTCATGCTTCTCTGTACATGACATATTAGACCAAGACAAATCTGATTAGTTCCACTATGGAAAACAATACAGGCTAAAGATAATGATGTACTTTTAAACATCATGTTTACTTCTGAAAATGAATAGGTTATAACTAAAATTGCTGAATACCAATAAATCATTAATAAAAGACACTTAAAGCATTAAAATATTGGAGTAGCAGTAATAGTATCCTTGTTTCTTAATTGCTAGGGACAATTTTCTTAGTAAGGGATATTGTTTTTTTTGAGGCATAGTATGTCTGTATTTCAACACTTATTTATTATGTGCTGTGTTTATTATGAATTTGTTGTACTATGAACTGTTTTGGTATGGATGCTTGTATTTTATATAATATAATAATATTAACAATAATCTTTATTTGTATTGCACCTTTTAAATATCAAGGTGCAGTACAGTTAAAACAAATAAAACAGTATCATAATCACATTAAAATGTACAGTACAAACTGAATCAACAATTTTCATCACCGAATGCCTTTTTCCAAATAAATGTTTTTAGGGCCTGTTTAAATCCCCCCACAGACATGCACTCCCTAATCCGATGGGCTAGAGAATTCTAGAGGGCAGGGGCCACAAACATAAATGCCCAAGCCCCAGCAGATTTTAAAACACCCTCGGAATCTCCAGCAACCCCTTGTCAGCCAAGCAGAGTGGTCACCAGGGTGATAAGGGATCAAGCCTTTTAGGTAGTGAGGGTCCAGTCCATGTAGGGCTTTATACATGACAGTAAGCCAACTTTAAAGGTGATCTGCCACTGAACAGGCAGCCAGTGCAGTTCCTGCAGCATTGGTGTGACATGGGAAGATCTTGGAGTCCCCAACAACAACCGGGCTGTGGAATTCTGCACCAGCTGCAAGTGACAGATATCAACCCCCCAGTAGCCCAAAGTAAAGCGAGTTGCAGTAATCCAAACGCAAGGTCACAAAGGCATGGATCAATGTAGGTAGGTCACCAGATAAAACAAGGTGCTTGATCCTAGCGATGTTTCTCAGATGATAAAAAGATGACTTAATGACCGCCGACACCTGCACACGAAGCATCAGCCCTACATCCCATAACACCCCTAGGTCCTGCACCCGGTCAGAGACATGAAGCTCAGTGTCTCCAAGGAACAATCCTAATGGACAGCCTGCTCCTGGCCCCCCCATCCAGTGACCTGGATCCAAAACCATCACCTCCCATCTTCCCAGGGTTCAACCTCTGCCAGCTGGACTTCATCCAATCCTGGATTTCAGTGAGGCAGCTGTTGAATAACGAGAGTGCTCCTTCCTGGTCGGGCATGAAAGACAGGTAGATCTGAGTATCATCAGCATAACAGTGAAACCTCAGCCCATACCATCTGACAATGTCTCCGAGGAGAAGCATGTACACCCCGCCAACAACATGGGGACAATACTGAGCCCTGAGGAACCTCACAAGTCAGAGGGGTCGGATCAGAGGGAAGAAAAACCTGACACTACCCTCTGAGTTCTTCCAGTGAGGTAAGATGTAAACCATCAGTGGGCCAAACCAGAAAGCCCACAGATAAGTCTCAGGCACTCAAGCAGAACCCCATGATCAATGGTGTTAAAAGCTGATGACAGATCTAAAAGTACCAAAATGGACCCGTTTCTCTGATCTCTTGCCATCAGGAGATCATTGAGCACCCGAACCAGCACAGTCTCGGTTCTATGCCTCTTTTGGAAACTTGATTGGAGAGGTTTGTAGATGCTATGGATGGTCAGGTGGTTCTCCGGTTGAGCAGCCACTACTTTCTCAATCACCTTCCCCACAAAGGGGAGGTTAGAGATAGTCCTGTAGCTTGCAAGAGAGTCTGGGTCCAAAAAAGCTTTCTTCAACAAAGGTGTCACTACTGCTTCTTTCAAGGAGCAGGAATATTCACCAGATTCAAGGGAGCCCCAGATTATCTGTGCCAGAACTGGGCCGCTAGAATCACCACAACCAATTATCAGGGATGTAGAGCCCAGATCTAAGCTACAAGCATGTAGGGTGCATCCCCTGGACAATCTGCATAACATCCATGATTTCCAGATGGTCGAAGGTACTCCAGGAGAATGGAGGGATAGTGGCCAAGCCCTGATCCTCAGCAACTTGCATAGAATGTGTTGAATGGATCTCTGACCTAATGTCAGCCACCTTATCAGCGACGAACCGAGCAAGCTCTTCACACTGCAATTGTGAAAAAGTTCTTTGGAGCTGCAGACAAGCTGGGTTGCACAGCTTGTCCACAGTTCTGAAGAACTGAGCTGGTCAGTTCTGAGCTGCAGCGATTTCCCCGGACAGGAACTCTGCCTTCTTACTGGAAATGTCTGACTGATAGAGCTGATAATGTTCTAGCAGTCTAAGATGGTCAGTATGTAAGCCGGATTTTCACCAACAATGTTCTAACCTGTGTCCTAGTTGCCGCAACTCCCTCAAGGTTCCATTAAACAACGGAAACCGATGGTGAAGGGAGAGAGGATGCACATGTACTGGTGCAATAGAATCCAGGGCTAAGGTAATGGCATTATTATATGCTAAGACCAAACCTCCATATCAATGCAAGCCACAGGACATTCTGACAGATCAAGCACTGCTGCTAGGCCATCGGAAGTAACATCCTGTAAAGGTGATACTTGACCATCTCCACAGGGTCGACTACAAGTGGGAGGTGACAAAATTGAATCAGCACCGTGTAGTGCTCCAGACCATCCGACTGGTTCCACCCCATGTCTGAGGCCTCAATCCCCAGGAGGAAAGCCAGGTCAAGAGAATGGCCACATTTACGAGTAGCAGTGGTAACCACCTGTGTCAGGCCCAGTGAATTCATCAACTGGAGGAAGTGTTGTCCAAATTGCGAGAGTTTGTCATTGATCCAGGCATTGAAGTCACCCAGAACCATCAGTCTGGGTGACTCAAATGCCATGTCGACCACAAAGTCCGCCACTTCCGTAAGGAATTGCTTCCCATCTCTGGGTGAATGGTAGATGAGAGCTATCCTATAGCCCACACCTGCTATAACAGCACATTCAAATAATCTGGCCTCCTCAGCTGGAACACTGGTGAGATCCAATTCAGTCTTGAAACAGACCGTAACCCCCGCCCGCGGTCCAACCTCGGTTGGTGTATCACCACATACCAGGCCAGAATTGCGGCCTCAAATATGGGGTCTGCATTATCATTCAGCCAGGTTTTGGTGATGCAAGCCAGATCTGCAGACCCAACAAGATCCGCAATCACTGCAGTCTTGTTCCTGACAGATCTGGCATTGCACAACACCGCCTGAGTTGGACAAAACTCCTGGGCTGCCCCGGCCACCTTCCCATCCCCAATGATGATGCCCTTGGGTATAGAAACTAGACAAGATGGCCCATGCTTTAAACTCCACTTCACCCCAGGATGTCTTCTGGGCTTAACAACCCTGATGGGAGCATCCCACTCTTTCAGCCTCTGCTGTTCACCCCCCCATCCCGTCCCCCCCTTATGCGGGCAATACCCAAGGCCCGATAACATTAATAAATAGAAAAAGTCAACAGAGGAGGGCATGGAGAGTGGGGGCTGAATAGTGCATGACCGAGGGGTAACACGCTGTCAAAAATCCCAGGCCCACAACATAGCATCGCAAGTACAAATCTAACTGCTCAATATACAACAACCATAAATAATATATAAAACCCCAGAAATCACAACCTATCCTAAACTTCCCTCACACTTCCCACAACTAAATAATCTATACCTACTCCAAATTAAAATGTCGGTTAACTAAATTAAATAGATTAGACCATCTAAATACATAACCTCCCTAACACATTAAAATAATATAGCCCATGAGTCCTCTCAATACCTGGGGCCAGACACATTTAAACTAACAAAAACAATTATATAGCACACAGGTCCTCTCACTACCCGTGCTACTACAACTAACTACTCACTACTTCTTATAACACAAATAAATACACATCAACATAAAAATAATAAAATAGTAAACAAAAAGAAAAAAATTTGAGGAAATAAATTAGAGCCACTGTCCAGATAAATCTCTCACATATGTCTGGAGAAAAGTGGGTTTGCAGATGTTACCTGGCACTCTCACTGCTCACATAATTTCCACAAAATATACATAAATCAAAAGTACTTGCTGTCAGGAGAAGTTCAGTGGCTGTAAGACCCTCAAACACACAACCTTATATGTTCTCAAGAATATGAAGTTTGTTATGCCAAACCCAATCTCATCAGAAAAAGTCAGCAATTCAAGTAAATCCTGGTCTTCCAATCTCAGGCTTCTGATTCCACATCAAAAAACCATCAGTAGGCCACAGATTTCTCCGTTTCACGAGGGAATTACCTCAGTAAGTCAGTGGTCCACCACCACGACTCCGGGACAAGTCAGCCACCCTGGCTGAATACCCCAGGAGTCTAGGAGAGGGGAATAATGGACCGATCCTCCAACCGACCCCACTCCTGTGTGTGACACTAACCCCGAGGCACCTCAGGAACCCTGCAGATCCAACTAATGTATGAGCCCAAGCTCACTCAGTCACAGAAATGGAAAATACATCCAACATGATCGACACTCCAAAAAAGTCAACAAAGAGAGTTTGAGCCCTTCTATCCAGTAGCTTTCCAGTAGCTTTCAAGTTAAATCCTACCAAAACACAGCTCCCAATAGATCTCCTGGAATCAAACACATTGAACACAGAGCGTTCCGAAGAACACTCCAGCATACACAGCGTTGGTCAAAGATGTTGCACTAGGCAACAACCACTGGGCCCTGAGCAGCTTGATCTCCGCAGCAATCATCAACCAAGCCATTTGGTGCCTGCAAGACACTGCCGAGAAACAAACTCAAGAGATTCCAAGGTGCAGTCCAAATGCAACAGGCAGAAAGCACACAATGAGAGATCAATCAGTCCATGTTTCCAATGGAACAGGGGCTTCACTGATATCCACTACAGCCCCCCCCACCCCCACGCTTAATCCCACAAGTCAAACTCAAAACTGGGCCACAAAACATGAGCCAAGTTTCAATAATCGAAAACAAAACGCTTAGGTGGCAGACAGAGAATGAAAGAGCAACATAAAACATGCATAGCAGTGTAAGGAAAAAGCAAACAATAGACAGACAGTGATATGAAACAAACAGCAGCCCAGTGTGGCCGCCATCTTGTTATCCTTATATGTATCCTTGTATTATCTTTGTTATTACTGTAGTGACATTGTAGTGGTCTTTTGACTGAATTATAATAAACTTAAACTTAAAAAAAGGTGAGTGAGGGTGTGTGGGGGATGGAGTGGTGCTGTGTGGTGGGTGCTCAGTGGGAGATTGGGGTGTAATAATTCCCTTATGTGATCTTGGGGTGACCTCCCCATCATAAATCCCACTTGTTCCGACTGACAAGATTACCTATAACTTTGGATAACCTATTTGCCAGGACTTTTGCTAGGATTTTAATATCTGTGTTCAATAGGGAGATAGGGCGATAACTATCCATACTAAGAGGATCTTTCCCTTGTTTTAGGATTAAAGACCGTCCTCTTGGAAGCTAGGATCCGATAATCGTTATCGAACCAATACTGAAAGACCTCTTTAAAACTGGGGTTATTGATTAATGGCATACCTTTGTAAAAGTTACTGGGAACCCGTCTGGTCCAGGAGACCTGTCTAAGGGCATTTGTTGAATGGCCTGCTGGATTTCTAGGATCGAAATTAGAGCACTCAAAGGCGCTTCTCCATCTGTTACTTTTGGTAGAACCATTGAACTAAAAAATGGATTGATGTCATCCACGGTGGGTTTGTCTTTGGATCTACACATATAACACCTGGAAATAAGATCCAAAGGCCTTCGCCATTTTCCTAGGTCCGTACATACCTGCTCACCCTGTCCCTTCAGAATTCCAGCGATAAATTGGCTGAGTCTAAGTGACGGATACGTATGGCGGTAGTAACTTACTCGCCCTCTCCCCTGTATGTAAATATTGGAGCCTGGTCCTCAAAAGGGCCAGTTCCGCTTTCTGTGACATCAGGCCTGAATATTGGGCCTGCAACTGGTAGAGTCTGGCCCAACTACGCTCCGTCGAGGCTCGGGATAGATTGTATTCTATACTCCTAATGGAAGCAAGCAAGGAATCTAATTGTACTTTTTGCGTACGCTTCCTTTTGGAGGCAATCTTAATCAATTCCCCCCTCAGGGAGCATTTTAAGGCAGCCCAATTAGATCCTTTTTAGCCACTGAGCCTTGATTGCCTTCGAGAAAACCCTTGATAAAATCTACTATGTGCCTCAGTGAAGATTCATCCTTCAACATCTGGCAATTTAATCTCCATTGCGGAGACTGCCTACACCCACAGTTAGCGAAATTCAGACCGCATGGTCAGATATCACTCTGGCAGATATATCTGCCTGTATTATCCCTGACATTGCAAATGAACTAATTAACACATAGTCGATTCGTGAATATGTCTTGTGTGCTGTGGAAAAAAAGGTGTATTGCTGTGCAGTTGGATTGATTACACGCCAAACATCTACCAGAGTGGCCTCACTAATGAGATCCTTCAGCGCTCTTTGTGCTGGCGATAGCCTTCGCCTCTCCCTACCTGATCTATTCAAGTCATTTTGAAGTACTAGATTCCAGTCCCCACCTAATACCGTAAGTTTCCCAGGATTAGACACAACCATATTCAGTAATCTCATAAAAAAGGCTGGGGAATCACAGTTGGGGCCATATATTGACCCCAATAATATCGGATGTGACTCTAGCAAGCCATGCACTATAATGTATCGACCTTCCGGATCCCAAATTTCTTCCACCATTTTAAAAGGAGTGCTCCTTGCTATGAGGATGGCTACCCTTCCCCTATTCGTGGATGTCCCTGTCCCAAAAACTTGCCCTACCCATGTCCTTCTGAAGTAATGGATGTCACTTCTCTTTAGGTGCGTCTCTTGCAGAAAGGCGAGTTGTACTCCCAGTTGAGTTAGGTGCCTTAATATAATTTGTCTCTTAACCCTATCCTTGCTCCTTTTAACATTCCAGCTGACAAACTTAATAGGTTACTCATGTTGTCCAACCATTAATCTTAAACACAAGTGCATAAGAGATATATCAGTGGATTGTACCGCAGTACTATTAAAGTATTCACAGACCCTCTGACTTAAAATATCCTTGAAGAACCCTGACGATGTGCAGCTTTGGATCCCCTCTCACTCCATGATTCCCAACCTTCTTCTCTGTCCCACAGCACTCCAACCCTCTGTCCTATTATCAACAAACTAGAACCCCCTGCCCCAATACTCCCAAACATGCCCCAGTTCAAATAAACTGCACTCCTATTCACTTTATACCACGTGATTCACTTCTAAGCAGCCCAAACTACTCAGCCCTCCCCCAGAGCCCCCTCGCTAATAAACCATGCATAAAACTGTACTTTAACAACAATGAACCAAGTTAGCGGATCTTAACTCTAACAGTTATGTAGCTGCTCACCCCAATAAGTTTGAGCAGACTATTTCCAATGAGGTGTCTTAAATCATCAATTAAAATGGTTTAATGAACCAGTGCAGAGATCAATAGTCCCCACAGCAACCGCTGATTCAAAAAAAAAGGAATCCTTCATAATCAGATCCTGTATGCAAGTCTGATGCACATTGCATGACCCAAGCCATAGACTCTATTTGATCAATCCAGGACAGAACCCCGAAAGTCTCCATTCAGCATCCACCATCTTGACTAATCAGTCTCCTAGTGCCTTCACTCATTCGACTAAAGAGGCCGGTGCACCCAGGTTGTACCATCAACCGAGGGAAGGAGTGACTACACCTCATTTCATCATCATAAACAAGTCCTTCCTCATAGAACACACAGATCCAAGCTACCAAGCCGTGCGAATCAAATTTACCTTGTACTCACAGATACAAGTGAAACAGGGCGAGGGGTCATATTCATATCGGAGTATCAGAGTACATGTAAGTTTATTTCCATGTGAAGATTAACTACTTTGATCAGCTCCGATCCACTCGGAAGACTCAATTACAGGCAGCCCTGTTCTATTCTGCATTACCTAAGACCACCAGCAGGGATCCATTATCTAGCTAAAGATCGCCACAAAGAGTCAATATTAATATTCCTCTATTACTTCTCACTGAGAAATCTGTCCACTCATCATATATTACCAGCTGGACCTCAGTTTACATTATAGTTTCGAAGTTTACAGTGTCCTGTCAAAGGATCATCCTTCTACTGATCATTTGTAGAGATCTGGAAAAATGTTTTTCAGCTCCTGTATAGCTTGCACAGGGGACTCAAATGCCAGCCATTTGTCCTCGTGTTTTATCATCAGTACGGCAGGGTACTTAACCCTGAATGGTTTAGAAGCCGCCACTAATTTGGACACAATCGGGTGCAGCTCTTGCCTCCGTACCCTCACCGAGTGAGGCAGGTCCTGAGTGATACATATCTTCTTGCCTTCCCATGTCAGCTCGCTAACATCTCTCGCCTTGGAAAGCACATGTTGTTTGTCCAGATAGTTAAAAAATTTGAAGATTATTGGTCTGGGTGGCTGGCTCTGGGTTGGTGGTAGGTGCAGCGCTCAGTGGGCTCTCTCAATTACTTACTCTCCACCCCCCGGAGGAGCGCCAGCTATTTTGCAACAGAATTTCTGCAAGAAAGTTATTATAGCACTCCCTTCTTCCTTTTCTGGCAACCCGATTATTATCAAGTTATTCCTCCTACTGCGACCTTCTAAATCCTCCAGCTTGTCTTCTAACTTCTTCATTCTACGTTTCATATTAGTTAGCTCCGTCTCACTCCTCTCTTGTTTTCTCTCCAACGATGTGATCCTAGACTCCGAGTCCCTGACCCTTCTAGACAGCGCGTACACTGCCCCTTTAATCTCCTGTAAATCCTCAGAAATTGAGGTGATAGCAGTCTGGAGAGGTTGCATGATCTCCATAAACCTGCTTTCAGACAGAGCAGCTTCTGATGTGGGCATCTTGGAGTAAGCTGGCGCCTGCTGCTTAGCCGTTTTGCGGCCTTTTCTTTCTCCGGTGTTCATGGAGGGAGTGCCTGGAGCGCCTTCTTCATGTACACTTCCATTAAACAGCCAAGTTCTAGCGTCGGAGGAAAATCCACAGTTGCTCACCCTTATTGGAGCCGGTTTTTGTGTGAAGATACCGCTATATAAAGTCTAAATCGGGAGACTGAGAGCGGAGCTCCGGGAAGAAACTGTCTTCGCTCAGGCTGCCATCACATGACCTGTTTTCTTTTTTACAACTAAAAAAAAGACATGGAGGGATGGTTTCCTTTATTTTAGATGGGGATGGGGATTGGGGAGTGCCACTAGACACCAGGGAAACTTAAACACAGGAATGGCAATTTGGGGGGGGTGCCACTATACACCACGGAAACAGTGCCAATATATGTGGATTGTGATCAGAGGGTAGAGAGTGCACTGGACTCCAGGGAAAGATTAAATTATTAGGGGGATGGTGATCAGAGGGTGGGGTTGCCACTAGACACCAGGGAAAAATAAATAGTATGCTATTTTCGTTCATATGAAAATTTTCATATTTATTTATTTATTGAAATGTTTCACCAGGAGGGCACACTGAAGAACAAGTTGCTCATCTCACGGTGCAACCTGGGGGAGGGGTTACATAGGGTTTTGAAGGATGATCAGTTACAATAGTATGTGGGTAGTACAAACAATACAACATTGTAAGATTATGCAACAGCTGGAACACAAGGCATTGTACAATAAACAGTAGTGGAACATTGGGTAAATTACAATACATGTCCAAAATCATACAAAAGAACATATAAATATACAAAACAGTAATAATGCAGTAGAACTATTTATAGTGTATAAGTATACCAGGAACAGGCTCGCGGTAGTGCGCAAGTGCTGTTGGGGTAAAAAGGATGGGGTTTGGTTATGCACACTGGTGACCCAGAAGGGCAGGTGGAGAAGAGAGAGGGAGAGGCAAGAACTGAATATGAGGAGAAGGGGTAGCCATTTCCTGATTTGAATTTTCATATATTTTTCTTCATATGAAAATTTTCATGT
This sequence comes from Neoceratodus forsteri, assembly GCA_016271365.2. Classification (NCBI taxonomy): domain Eukaryota; kingdom Metazoa; phylum Chordata; order Ceratodontiformes; family Ceratodontidae; genus Neoceratodus; species Neoceratodus forsteri. Next base: position 564,108,485 of record CM028135.1, on the reverse strand, counting down.
GATATTTGGAAAATTAAAAATTGTATGATATTTTCCTTCAGATGAACATTTTTGTATGATATTTTCATTTATACGAAAATGTTCATATTATATTTTCATTCATACGAATATTTTTGTACTAAGTGCAAATGAAAAAAGTGGAAGCGAGTCACAAAAATGGATTTAAAATAAAAAAAAAAAACATTTTGGGATAATTTCTCCAACAGTTAAGTGCAGAACCCACCTAACGGAGTCCTGATGAGCAACAGTGATGTGTTGGTTCTGTGCAGGATGTCATTTTTGAGAGTTTTTTCTTTTTAATTTTTTTGAGAAAAAAATAGAAAACAAAATGGTGGCATAAGAAAAATGTTTTTTTCCCCACTAGAAAGGATTAGTCTCAAACAAAAGGATTTTTTCATTTCACACAGCTATCATGAAGTGCTTACTGAGCATGCTCAGAACTGAAATTTCAAAATTAAATAACTTGCAATAGTTTTATATTTTTCACCAACTCAGCCAAAGGCATATATGTGGGCCAAACTCTTTCTAGACAAAAAATGTCAGGCATAAAGTCCAAACCATCTGGGAACAAGGCAATGATAAAAAAACAACAAAAAACATAGATTTTTTTAACATTTTTTGCTATCCACATCTTGGAATACACCTATCCAATGAAAACAAAACTTGGCATGTCAAGACATCTACCGCACGAGACTGACATGCAAATTTTTTCAAATCCATTGAATTGTTGCAAAGATATTAAAGGCCAAAATTTGAGGTTTAACATAGAAACCCATGCACAGCCCTGAATATAGTTGCACTACTGTGCTACTACTATAGGGGATTGGTTGCACCCCTATAGTTAGGGTTGAGTAGGCACGTTAATGTTAAACCTCAATTTCTGCACTTTAAGAACTTCACAACCATTCAACAGATTTGTGTGAAATGTTGTATACGTGGTCTTGATGGGTAGACCTCTTGATGTGCAAAGTTTTGTTCTGGTCAAATGTGCAGATTCGTAGAAGAGGATAATGAAAAAACAGAAAATTGCAGTTTTTGCTGTTTGTATGTCATCGAGTAATGCCCAGATGATTAGGAATTTTGGTCTGAAATTTTCAGGGTAGATTGGGCCTGACCTACAGAAGTGTCTTTTGCTGGTTTGGTGAAAAATATTGATCTGTTCCAAAGTTATTAAATCTTAAAAATTCCAGTTCTGAGCATGCCCAGTCAGCACTTACGAACATAAGAACATACAAAACTGCCAGCAGAAACATGCCACATGGTCTATCAAGTCTATTCGAATGTGCAACTAGCAGCCCTGCCTTGCAGCTTCCCAACCCCTCCCCCCTCACATTTTCCCCCACCTCTTACCCTGTCTAATCCCCTTTTGAAACTACCCACTGTCTTACAAGATACCACCTCCTCTGGCAGAGTATTACATTGCCCCACAACCTCTCCATGAAAAGTGTCTCATCTCCCTCTTATATCTCTCCTCCAATCTGAGACCTTGCCCTCTCATGTCCCTCCACCTCCTTAGCTTAAATATCCCTTTCAGTGCCTGTCTTAATTTATGTACTTAAAGGTCTCAATCATATACTCCCGATCCCTTCGCTCCTCCAAGGAATACAAATACAACTCAGTAAGCCACTCCTCGTATGTTTTGTATTCCGATCCACGGATCAGCTTTGTCACTCTACACTGTACCCCCTCCAGCAATCTGACATCCTTTTTTAGATATGGTACCAGAACTGTACGCAGCACTCCAAGTGTGATCTGACCAGTGACCTGTAGAGAGGCAGGATCACCTCCCTGCTCCTTGATGAGATTCCTCTTGCAATACATCCCAGCATCCTGTTGGCCCTGGAAGCCACCTTACTGTACTGATCTGCATTGTACATTCTTCCTGTTACAACCACCCCAAGACCTTTTTCTTCCTCAGTGGTGCCTAGCTGCACTCCCCCCAGCAAGTAACCTCTCTCAGGGTTCTTTGCCCAGAAGTTCAGTAACTTACATTTTTTAGCATTGAACACCAACTGCCACTTTTCCAACCCCTCCTCCAGTCTGGTTAGGTTGTCCTGTAGCCCCTGCCATCCTGCTATGTTGTCCACCACCAATGCCATCTTGGTGTCATCAGTGAACATGCTGATCTTATTCCTGATGTCATGTAAGATGTCTGCTATAAATATCCCAAACAACACCAACACCAGTACTGAACCATGTGGCACCCTGCTAGTCACCACACTTGGAGATGAGAGGTTCCCACCACCACCCTCTGCTGTCTCCCTGCAGCCAGTTCTTGATCCAGTTGACCATTTTAGTCCCTGCTCCACATATCTCAACATTCCCAACCTCCCATGTGGCACTGAATCAAAGGCCTTGCTGAAGACCAACTAAACAACATCACAGCATGGCCCTTGTCCATTTCCCATTACCCAATCAAAATATTCCACTAGGTTGGACTGAAAGGACCTTCCTGAGACAAACCCATGCTGATGATTGTCCTGGAACCCATTGTCCTCCAGGAAAGGTACCAGCCTCTTTCAGGATTGTCTCCATCAGCTTCTCCACAATGGATGTAGGCTTACTGGTCTGTAATTGCTCAGTTCATCCTTTGGGCCACTTTTATGGAGGGGCACCATGTGGGCCATCCTTCAGTCTTGTGGTATGCACCCCTGTCCAGGGAGGTATTGAATAGATCTGTCAGTGGCCCAGCCAGGACCTCCACCATTTCCTTCAGCACTCTGGGATGTATGCCATGAGGTCCTGGTGCCTTATCCACCCTCAGATCCCTTAGACCTTCCAACACCCTGCCCTCAGTGATTACTCCATCAGTCATCCTCTCCCTCCACCAACCCTTCCCACCCCTTGTGGTAGTTGTCCTCCTTTCTCCATCATGAATACAGAACAGAAATAATCATTTAGTACTTCTGTCTGTTCCTCCCATTTCTCTGCCCACTCTCATCCCTCCTAATCCTCACTTATCTGGCCCTTGCAGATCCTTCTCTTCCATATATATTTTTCATGTCCTTGATGCTCTGTTGCAGCCTCAGTTCTTGGGAAACCTTGGCCACCATGACTCCCCAAGAGACCTCCTTATAGCTTTTCATGTACCCATCCTGATCCTCCCCCCTCCTGGACCTCCTGTATCTCCTGAATGCTGCTTTTTTACCCTCAGTTTTTCTAAGACTTCCCTACTCATTCAGCTCAATTTCTTTGCCCTTCCCTTTTTTTCTATGTGATTTATTACAGGTATCAGTAGACTCCACCAGCCCCAATTTGATTTTTCCCATTTCTGGTTCAACATCCCAGTGTGACTGAATTCCTTTCAGGTTCTCCTATAAGATTATACCCAGCCTTTCAAAATCAGCCTGTCTTGGAAGTTGACTACCTTAGTGCCACTGTTTCTCTGCTCACACTGAGCATGAACCACACTGAGTTGTGGTCACTCCCAGCCAGTGGGTCTTCCACCCCCACCTCCATTACAGCCTCACTGTTGTTCAGTATGACATCCAGCATATTTCCCAACCTAGTTGACTCGGTAACCATTTGTGCTAGGAAGCAGTCCTGGAAGACTTCCAGGATTACTTGTTCCCTATCACTTGAGATGGCTGGGGTTCTCCATTTCACTCCCAACAGATTGAAGTCCCCCATGATTACTGTGTTACCCTTCCTGCACACCCACCTAACTTGCTCTGCTAGCTCTCTGTCTAAGTCTTCCTCCTGAGTCAGTGGCCTGTAAACCACTGCCATCCTGAGAGTCCTATTTTTCATGTTGTAGAATTGCATCCACAATGTCTCTGTTCCACCCTCCTCCCTCCTCCTTGTATACTTTATTCTTCCTCATGTAAATTGCCAACCTCCCCTTTCCCTTTGCCCTTATCCTCCTGTAAATCCTATACCCTGGAATCATCAGATCCCAGTCCTGGTACTGATTGGTCCATGTTTTGGTGCTGGCCTCTATGTCCATGCCTCCTTCTGCCATTAGAGCCTGTAGTTCTGCAGTTGTGTTCCCCAGGCTGTTTGCATTCAAGGAGACAACAGGCCATGCTGAATCCTTACCCCAGTTCCCATTCCCTTTAACCCCCCTCTCTGACCCATCTCAAGTACCATCCCTGTTCATGCAGGGGTTAACCTCATTTGGCTCCCCTCTCTGGAGTCCCTGCCCACCTGCTGTCCACTTACCAATCCCCCCTCCTAGTTTAAATCCAACCTTGTTGCTATGTACTCCCCTATCCTCAGTTCTAACACCCCTGCCCCTCCCTACTCAAGTGTAGCCTGTGCCCTGTATATAGATCATTATTGACCCAAATTCTGCCCCAGCCTTCCACTATCCTGTACCCCTTGGAACAACACCATTCCCCCAGCCAAGTACTGAACTCCACTATCATTCATTTCCTCACCATATTCACACAGGGTACTGGCAGTACTTCAGAGAAGGCCACTGATCCCCCATCTCTCCTCACACATCCTTCCCAGTTCCTTGAACCTCTCCCTTGCCACTTCTACCACCTCACCTACCAAGTCATTCGTACCCATGTGCACCACAACATGTGGTTTAATCCTTTCCCTCACTGTGCACTTGAGAATCTACTGTCCTGCCCTGCTCCATGTCAACCCAGGTAAGAACCTGACTCAGATGTGACTATGTCTTTCCCCCTTACTGCCCCATCTAACCTCTTTTAGTATGGAATCTCCCAGCACTAGTACACCCACTCTTCAATTCTCATCCTTCCCCATCCCTTTATCTTGCTTCTAGAGTCCACCTTGCCTTGCACATTTATAACTTTGTCCTTACTCCCTTGCAACTAGCCCAACCTCCACCCCTGGAGCTGCCCCTCCCCAAAGCCTCCCACATCCACCACTTCACTCCTTCTGCACTGGCCCCCTCATCCTTTCTCCTGTGTCCCCCTCTTCACCCTTACAGCTGTGCCCCCTCCATTTTACCCTTACCCCTCATCCACCCTTTCAGCTGTGCCCCTCTCCCCTTTACCACTGCCCCCCTCCTCTGGCTGAATGTTGTCCCTTGGACTATCCCTACTCTTTCCACCTCCTGCCTGCTCATGGAGATCCCCACCCTCCTCCTCCACTATTGTAGCCAACACCGCAAACCTATTTTCTGCCCCAGCTGTATTGCTGTGCATGTGATCCTTCCTACTGCCCTGACACTCACCCTTGTTACTTGCCCCCTGTACTCTTTGACCCTGTACCCCAACTTCTTCCCATCCCTTGATTCAGAACTTATGTTATACCTATATTCTGGACTCATGTAACTCCTTGGAGGAGGCCATCCTGCTCCAGTTCTCCTGCCCTGTGCCCCACCCTCTCTAACTCCCTACCAAGCCACTGTAATTTATCTTCCAGTCTTCTCAGCCTGTGACAAACTGAACACCCCTAAGTTTCCATAATATTATCATCCAAACAGCCACCCCAAATCCATTACAGCCCACAATTCTACTCATGTTAGCCCCACTAATGTCCTGCTGTCCCGTACCATTGTTCTTTCTGCTGCCACCACCCCCCCTTATGATAGCCCCTGCACCCACTATTGTATCCTTCCCTAGCATGCTCCATTTACATTCTTCTGTAAATGCTCTGTTGCTCCTAAATATCCTTAATACTAACTATAGTAAAATGATACAGGTTTGTTCATGAAAATGTTGTACCAAATTGTGACATGAGGGGTTCATTTTCAAATGCAGAGTAGATAATTTTTTTCTACCATTTTAACATGCCAAGATCCTACAGTGAGGAATGCACTGTATTGTAAGATAATTGACTTTTAAATGACAAAGAAAAATAAGCTTCAGTGTTCTGAATGCATCAGTGGACACCAACCTTGTGTTCTGAATGTATAGCAGACACCAAACGTGCATTGTCAATGTGGCCAAGACCAGCAAACAACAATGTAGGTTCATAAAAGTTTACTAGTTGTGATCTATGTTGTCAAGAATTATATATTCATGCACTGAAGTGCACTGAAATAAGAAAAAAAAAATCAATAAGATGTAAAATTAAAAAAGTCATAGAAAAGATTGTGCATACCAAATGATCATATTGTCCAACAGTTTAAATGCTGTCAATTCCAGCAATTCTTGAGCGTTTCATATTTTGTGGCAATAGTTTGCAGTTCACCCTGTGCAACTGCAAAGCTTCAATTTCCTGACAGATGTCAGGTCAATGGAAAAGTCTCTGCTGTCTCACCATATCAGTGTCCTGCTGTTGTGGCCATGTGAGACACCGATTTGCATGCTGGTCCTGGAATTTGACAGTGAATATACATTGTAGTTCATTAAATGTAAGCACTTGCATGATAAAAAAATGTTTGGAATAGCAGACAGCAAAGAAGTTTTCAGTTGTATCTTGTCTGGGTTTAATTTTTTAGCAGGTGGACAGTCAGGAAGCACACTAGGGACTGAAGCAGTGGAGAAGGCCATTGCTGAAGTTTCATGAGTAGAACAAATTGTCCGTTGCTTCAGTACCTGAAACAGCAATCAGGTCAGTTGATGAAGTGCTAATAACAGCAGAGGGGGTCTGTCGGTAGAGTGGCAGGAGCAAAGGAGGGGTCAGTCACTGGAGTCTGTAAGTAGAGTGGCAAGAGCAGAGGAAGGGTCAGTCATTGTAGTGATGGAAACAGTGGGAGTGTCCATATCTGCAGTGCTGTGTTCATGGGCACTCTTTTGTGTGCACGGAGTTGTAGGGGAGTCTGTCACTGGTATTGCTGGACAGTGTCATTTCTGAGTTCAAGCATTTGAGCTGTCTGAGAAGTACTGGTGCAGCAGTGTTTGTCTGAGCCTCTTTGAAGTCCATTGATCCACATGCTCCATGTTCACACATGGGCCATTATTTTGTCACTTGTGGCAGACACAAGACAGTGCTCTGGTGGCAACCACACCACCCTTCACAGATCTTACTATCTGGACATGTCTTGTCCAAGAAAAAACTATACCATCCAGTCATTTTGGCCTTCTTATGGATTTGTCAGGCACCCAGAAAAATTTTCTCTTGGAATGCCCACACCCATCATTTGGAGGGTCTTGGGTCAGATTATCACACCATTATGTGAAAATCTCTTCTGCTGTTGAAATGATAGTGATTCATGATTTCACGGCCCTGGTTGATGACCATTTCACCACACCACTCTCCCCATCTGAGGGGTGCTTACGATGGTGTGATCCAAAAATGGGCATATTTGACAGAGAATCCATACTCTGATGGAGCCTTTGAAATTCCATAGAAAGACCATTTTCGTTCATACTGACTGACACAGCCATCTGTGAAATGTACCTCCTTCATAATTTTTTTGTGGTGAGTGTTCATGATGTGTTCACTGGCCAGCTTAACAAAATGTTGAACAGCATGGTGGTCATGTGTGAGGTCATTTGAGATGAATACCAGGTATTCCATGACAAGGTCATTACAATGTGAGCACCTGTAATATGTAACTATCTGGTGCACTGTAGCCCACTAGTGATGCCAGTGGCAGGACTGGATCTCATCCTGGTACTTGTAGGCATAGTTTTCAGCAAAGTTCAGCAACATGATGACCCAGCCTTGTGGTAGATTGGTCTTGAGCAATGCGAATTACATTATTTGCCACAATGTCACATGTAGATGGTGACTGAGAAACTGTAGGCCTTCCAGTAAGTTGTTGTAATGTGGTCTTCTTGCTGTCCAACACTTTGCAGGATGTTTTTGTGTTAATGCCATCATTTGTTTTCTTCACCGTGATGGCTTCCCACTGGTACCATCTCAACATTTCTAATCCATGTTGATTCAATAGAGCCTCTGCAGGTTTTTCAATTGCCTTCACTGTACAAGCCCCACATACCTTCTTCAGATAGTCTTTTCTGAAAAACATAGAATCTTCATTTGCACACACTGTCAGCTCCACAGTTTTGTAAATATTGGTGACTTTTCACTCCGGTAGTTTGTGAAAATCTGCCATGTGGTTTAATGATTGCAGTTTTAATGTGGCATTTTCACAGTACTCGCATAGGCACTTGTCCAGTTTCTGTTTTCTGGCAAGTTTTATATGCTTGGGTCACAAGCTGTTGAACTTGATGGCACTGATATGACACTTGGGTGTTGCTTCAGAAATTTTGCATGTAGTAAATGAAGGAGTTTTGATAGGAACACTTTTGTACTTTGACTTCTTTCCAAGAATGCCTTCTTGTATGGCAGAGGGGTTGCTGACTGTTCAAAAAAGCTTTTTACTTTGTAATTTCCTGAGGCAGTACAGAATTGTGTATGCTTTTTACATACTTCCATTCACTACAAGATAAATTCATGAGTGTTGTCCAGCTAATTCCAAGGGCTGTGCTTGTGTAAATAGCATCTCGTATTTTTTCAGCACCAAAACTGCTCTGACCACTTTCATTCCTGTTGTCTATTCTTCACATTTTCCTTCATGACATCCATAATGCTTGTCTCCAAATTGTGGCATCATTTCATGTTTAGTCCTCTTCTTGACACTGCTGCCTGCCTTGCAGGTGAACCTGATATTATCACTTATCACTTTATTGTTGATGCAAACCATGCAGGTGACTTAGGCAGTCCTGCTTGAGTCCTTTGGATTGTCTTTCAGTTGGCAACAACTGATCGGGTGTTCCCAACTGGAGCTGGATCACTGAAATTTACTTGCACTGCTACTGTTGTTGCTGTTTTTATTTATTTCATAGTGGAAGAAAAGAAGAAACAAAGAGATTGCCCATAACTTACTTTACAGCAGATAAAGCAACAGAACAGAATGTGGATAATTACTTCATAGCAGAGGAAAGGAAGAAACAGAGAGATAACCCATCAGTTGCCCACGGGCAGTGGTCACAATCCAGCCATAGCACCTCTATGGTGCAAGAAGCCTGATCCACCCACCCCCCCAAAGAGATAGATAAGGTGCCACTTGCCCCCATGGGCAGTGGTCACAATCCAGCCATAGCACCTCCATGGTGCAAGGATCCTGATCCACCCCCCCGAAGAGATAGATAAGGTATGATGCTTGAAAAATTGCCACAATTTCTCTGGGCTGTGTGAACACTGAACCAGATCATCACTTGCAATTTGCTGTTTTCAATTACAACACCTTCTCAGGGTAGCACTATTGGCTCCATACCTGTGTAGAGCTCCCTTATTGGCTGGTCTCACTCACCTGAGACAGGAGCACCCAAGACGTGTGGCTTAATGTAAGCCTGCATCCCTGTACTTGGCTACTAATTTATATATTTTAATTTAGCCTGTTCTGCTCGGCCTGTGTAAAGTAACTTACCATTCCCCCCGCTGCAGTTTCTCTCGAACTGTATGTGCACTGATTCAGTGCTAGCTCTGCAAACTTTCCCTTGATTTTTCCCCAATTAAACTTTCACTCTGTACACTGCCTTGAACTGAGTTTGTAAAAAAGTTTTACTGGCTTTGTTAATATATTTTTTTTTAATCCTATTTAAGACTGTACTTGGTTTACATGCTTACTGTTATGGACTTAGTTAGAACATTTAGTGAATTGTAAAATCTGTGTAGCCTCTGTCTTGAGCCTAAGGCACCTGCCCTTGAATTTCATTCTTAATCATCTTCCTTTGTCCCCCTATCCTCCTCTGTCTCTGTTCTGTCCGTCCCCATCAGTCTGTTCTTTTGTTCTTGTTTTGGATTCCGAGTTAGCGGCACCTTGCCTCTGTCTGATACCTCCCTGATTTGTCTTCAAGTTGGTTCTCAGCTCTCTTTGTGTGTTTCTGTTAAGACACCACCATCTGCTCCTATTTAATCTGCTGTCACCTTCCTTACAGGTGCCACTTGCCCACATAGGCAGTGGTCACGATCCAGCCATAGCACCTCTATGGTGCAAGGGTCCTGATCCACCCACCCCAAAAAGAGATAGATAAGGTACAATGCTTGAAAAATTGCCATGATTTCTCTGGGCTGTGTGAGTGCTGAACCAGATCAGCACTTGCAATTTGCTTTTCTCAATGTCAGTGCCTTCTCAGGGTAGCTCTATTGGCTCCATGCTTGTGTAAAGCTCCCTGATTGGCTGGTCTCACTTACCTGAGACAGAAGCACCCGAGATGTGTGGCTTAATGTAAGCCTGCATCCCTGTACTAGGCTTCTAATTTATATATTTTAATTTAGCCTGTCCTGCTCGGCCTGTGTAAAGTAACTTACCACTCCCCCCCGCTGCAGTTTCTCTCCAACTGTATGTGCATTGATTCAGTGCTAGTTCTGCAAACTTCCCCTTGATTTTTTGTCCCACCCCCTCACCCTCCCAGGCCTCCTTTAAATGCACACAGTCTTCGCCCACTCCTATTTGATGTTTCAATTTATTGGTCACTTACTGTCAACAACTGCAATTCCTCTCATCCCCTTTTTGCAACTAAGCATTCTAGCAGCTTTATCTCATTCTGTCTTGCTGAGGCATACCATTTTGGTACATTAGGTTTGCTCATTGATGACTAGCTTATCCTGTCTTGCTAAGGCACTTGATTTAGGTCGGAAGATCTCTCTAGTACTTAGTCTGCTCCAGACTAGTAGCTAAGAAATTTGCTTCAAAGCCTCTCTGCCCCTAGTACTACTCTATAGTCAGGTGAACTCTTTTCTTTTTAGCCTGACTAGGAGCTGTACTTAAGGATTACTGCTTCAGGCTCCACTGCCTATAGTACTATTCTACAGGGATTAAGAAGTTCTCCTCCATTGAGAATTCCTTCTCTAGCCCGCATTTGTAGTGCCCATTGGGTGATAGTCTCATAATGAAGGCATATTACCTGCTTCTATGCTTGTCTCTGCTCATCTTATATGTATTGGACCCGAACGTGAATCAAAAAATAACTCCTAGAGTGGAGAATGGCTCTCTTTTTACATTGTCTGACCGGGACTTTTCCCATCAAGTAGAAGAACTTGTATGTGCTCTAACTTCCCCATGCCCACTGCTGGTCCTTCACCTGCACCGGCATACAGGAACTCTCCTAGAGCCTGCCCACAGGGCTACACCACCTTCTGCATACCTCCCTACTCCCATTGACACTCTTGGTCAGGGTATTATTGTATGCAGCATCAGTAAAACTGGAACTAGCTTCAGAACTTCCTATACTGCCACAGACAAATCACATAACTGAAAGAAGACCCAGCCACCCACACTTCTCCTAGGACTCTGCAGGAGACTCTTGTTCCTGCTTTACTATGCTCATAAAATGTTGAGTTTAATCCAGGCCCTCTGGCACCCATGGAATCCCCAGCAGAACTACAAAGCCTCAAAGGGCTTATATTCTTGCATGTTAATGTATGTAGCCTATTAAAAAATCACTTCTGTTCAGGCCTGGGTATGTCATACTGCTCCAGATGTTCTGATGATTATGGAGTCCTGGCTCTGACCGGCGACCAATAACAATGAAGTTAACATCCCCTCCTACTCTTTGTTCAGAGCCGACAGGCAAACCAGAGGTGATGGGGTAGCTATTTACATCAAGGATAAATTCCCTGCCTCCATAATTGACTCAACCTCTGTCCCAAAAGAATCTGAAAGCTTGTCATTAAATATTGAAATTGCCACCGGCGTCTCATTATGTATAATAGGATGCTACAGACCCCCATCAGCTGGACTACAGTTGTTAAAACATCTCAAAAACATCCTCGGTTCAGCATCTTCAGAGTGTATCATATTAGGGGACTTCAGCTTAGACTGGTTCTCCAGTGCATCCACCCCACTTAAAATGATCTGTGAGTCCCTTGGGTTGTCACAGCTAATAATCAAATCTACTGGTCTTAACAAGCTCAACCCTAATAACAGTACTCTCTTGGATATCATTTTAGTTAACAAACCCCATTTATTCTCCCATGCTGATGTCTTTTTCTCTGATATTAGCGACCATTTCTTCATCGCGTGTGTAAGATCCACTCTTAAATCCACAACTGTACCAAAATTCTCATTTAAAAGATGCATACACAACTTTGATCTCCATGGGTATATATCCGACCTAAGAGACTCAATGCAGTGGCAGGACTTCTGTCTAGCCAAGTCCCTGACTACAGCTTATGATATTTTCTCAGAAATTGTGCTAGGGGCTCTCAACAAGTATGCTCCCATAGTAAAAGTTCATGCCAGAAATAAATCCTGTTGGTTTACAGAAGACCTGAAAGATGCTTTGTGGAGTAGGGATGTACTCTGGAGAACTGCTAGGAAAACTAATTTAATAAATGACTGGAATTCTTTCCGGATGGTGAGGAACCTCTGCACCAAAGTGGTCAGAGAAGCCAAAGCTAATTCTACCACTCTCAGCTGCAGAGCTCCTCAAGAAATGCCTTCAAATTCTGGAAGACTATCAAAGACATAGAAGGTCACACCACTGTAAATTCTGTAACTGCTAAATTTTGACCGACTAATATTGTCATCTCCGGCAGACCGCTCTATCCTCAATACTCAATAATCATTTGCCACTGCAGGGCTAGCCTTTGACCTCTCTCACATGAATATCCTCTGCCAACAACTTAGATTGGATACACAAGAAAACCCATCCCCAGCCCATCCTTCTCTCTGCAGCCTACCTCCCTGAAAGAAGTTGAAGATCTTCTCTTTTAGCTGGACACTAGGAAAAGTGCTGGGACCGACCTCATTGACCCATACTTTAAAGGTTGGCTACCATGTCCTTGCAGTCCCAATACCATCATCTCTTCATCTTATGCTTGTCCCAGGGTGACCTACTGCCCATTTGGAAACATGCACTTGTGGTCCCTTTGTTTAAGTCAGGAGATCCTAGTGACCTCAATAACTACAGGCCAATCTCCTACTTCTAATCCTGTCAAAGATACTGAGAAAACAGTGAACTCCCCAGCTTCATAGCCCAATACTTTACAGCAGAGCTAACCCTGCAGTGGTTTAAATTTAAAAGTTCATAGTTTTAGCATGGGAGGATCGTAATCATACTAACACTCAGCCAGCTATCCTTTCCAGTTTCTGGTGCCTCTACCTGCCCCAACTCTGCCCCATGCTATCTGAAACTGTGACTTGTGGTCAGGAGAATGTAGGCAAGGCCCATACAAGTTTATGGGGCTATTTTTAAAGTCATTTTTTTAGTAATTTTAACAGTCCTAGAGGAAAATTAAGTCATCACTTAACTAGTAGGGTCCCTACTAGTTAAGCAGCTACTATAATTTTCCTCCAGGTCTCTTCTGGAAATACTAAACAACTTTAAAAATAGCCCCCATAGATTTTTGAGGCTGACCCCTGTTCTCAGTGGCCACACACTCACAGTTTCAAAGAGGAAGCAGTGGAGTTGGGGTAGAGCTGGGCACCGGGTGGAAGCTGGAAGGGATCAGCTGGCTGAGGGTTCATGGACAGTTACAGTCCCTTCACATGCTAAAATTATTAACTTTAAAATTCAACTTTTTGCAGGGGGTGAGCTCAGGATGATAGAAGGTATTGGGCCATGAAGCTCAATACCTATATCAGAAACTTACTTTAAATGGCTGCAACATGAGTGCCTAACAAAGAGGACTGTATTCAGCATGAAGCTATTGTTAAGACCATGCAGGGTACATTAGGAAGCACATTTCAACAAAACATTGAGAAACATTTTAAGAACAATGCATATCCTCACTCTGAGCCCTAAAGTACCTAAGCACTCCTCCCCATTACCACAACTACATGGTCTGAACATGGCTGAGGGTTAAGAAGCAAACAATGGCCTGCTCAGCACCCAGCCATGTGGAGACCATGCAGTAGGTGGTAACACAAAAGCAGAGCCCAGCCCCACAGAAATGGACACAGCAGGCAAATCATTTCACAGAAAAACATTTAGTAACAGTCAGACAATACTTTGCACTCCCCCATACCCCAAATAACCACAGACCGCACGGTGTCATAATGGCTGAAGGTTGAGCAGCAAACAATGGCCTGCTGAGCATCCAGCCATGTGGAGACCATGCGGTGGGTGGTGACATAAAATTCTGCCAAACACGATTAAGCTGGGGGGATTCTTGGATGCATGGGGAGAGACATCACCAGTAGAAAATAGGAAGTTGTTATCCCTCTGTACGGACAGTTGGTGAGACCCCATCTAGAGTACTGTGTGCAGTTCTGGAGACACCATCTCCACAAGGACAGAGACAGGATGGAGGCAGTCAACAGGAGGTCAACAACAATGGTGCAGGGTCTGCACCATAAGCTATATGAGGAGAGACTAAAGGAGCTTAATATGTATACCCTAGAGGAAAGAAGGGAGAGAGGGGACATGATGGAGACCTTTAAGTACCTCAAGGGAATCAACAATGTCCAAGAGAGTAGTATATTTCAGAAAAAGAGATGTGCAAGAACAAGGGGTACAATTTGAAGATGGGGGAAGCTCAGGGGCAACATGAGGAAGTATTTTTTTCACAAAGAGGGTGGTGGATGCATGGAATGGCTTTCCTGAGTAGGTTGTAGGATCAATAAAAGTGAAGGAATTCAAGAATGCATGGGACAGACATAAAGCAATTCTGGTGAGGGTCAGGAGGAAATAACCTGTTGGTTAACTAGGATCTCCAGCTTATCCAGTAGGTAGGGAAATGGGCAGACTGGGTAGGCTAGGCGATCCTTATCTGCCATCAAAGTCTATGTTCTATGTTAAGCATTAGCACAGGAAAGCATGGATTTAAAAAAAAATACAATGAATATTACAAAACATCATGGAGACTATTATTACCCACTGACAATGTGGAATGCAACAGAAACAGCATTTTTGGACCAGCACTAACAATACTTTTCCCCCACCACAACAATCACAGATTGTATGGTCTCAACATGGCCTGCTCAGCATCCAGCCATGTGGAGACCATACAGTGGGTGGTTTTAAAGATTGCATACAACAAACCATGGATTTAAACAAGCATTTTGGTAGCTGGAAGGCCGAGCATAAGTACTAAATAACCCTCCAGCCACAGAAGCAAACATCAGCAGGCAGCAAACAGTAAATAAATCACATTACTGAAGACAAAATAAGTTGAAAAAATGATCCCCTGTCCCTAAAACTGGCAGACCTGGTCTGAACCTTACCTTTTGGTGCTCTGAGTGCGCTTTGGATGACTGGAGCTCCTCCTCATTCTGAATGCACAATGACTGCTCCAGGTGGACACCAACACTTTCTGTTGTACAAAAAACAGCAAGAAAGAGGGCAAGCACTTATGTGCAGCAGATTTTACCTCTCCCCCTGTCCACTTATATCAGAGGGAAAACTGGAATCCCAAAAGAATCAGGCAACCAGCTGGGGGGGAGGGGACATTCTAAATATACTTAATAGGAGCATGGACACCATTGGTTGGAAGAGTTGAAAAAGATGACCTGACTCAAATGATAAAGAGCAGGCAAGATGTATTATCTGGCAATATAGCAAGAGCAGCACTGGTAACACACAGGAGCATTAAAAAAAGGGGTGTGCATGTCAAAAAGTAATTAATTGGACATGTTCTGAATGTACTAGCTGAGGACACCAACTATTACTTTCAGAACACATTTTGGAGGTGCTTCAAACTCTAAAAATAATTGGTAAAACAACATAGGTAGGGTGAAAGAACTACAGGAAAGCATATGGATTGTTGAAAGCATACTTTATTTAAACAGAAAAATGGCAGAATTGACAACAAACATACAACTAAAATCTACAGAATTTCCATGTCACAATTTAGGACCAATAAAACAGCAGGAAAATTGGGTTGGTCAGCAAAAAAAAAAAATTCCAGGCAGCTGCAGACCACAGTTTTATATGTATCTCTACATATACAAAGCATTAAAACAGCATTTCAAATATTATTTTTTTATTTTTTCCCTCACTTTATATCACACTCTTAACATTTCCATTCTATTGGTACAAGATTTTCATGAACATACAGTAGCCATACTGCTTAACCTTCCTTACATTTCCTTTAATTTCTTAGATGTATGTACATTAAAAGTGTACCTCCTCTCTGTTCTATAGTGCTAAACTCAAAAATACTCAACCTCTGATAATGATCACTTACTACCCCATAAATGGTCCCACTCCATTTGCAGGCAGACTGACTGAAATTAATTCCTAATGGCATTTTACAGATGAACGGCATTAGATCAGTTTAGCAATGCTTAATTGAAAAGGCACAACTGCCCTTTGCTAATTGTAATAACCAGTGTCCCTTATCCCCTAAATGATCCCACCCCAACTGTAGCAGTATGATCAAATTTATTTCCTAACAGCACTTTAAGAAAGACATTTGAAATATTAAAATAATCCTCTTAAACTTTCCCAAAATTATTTCCTAACCACAAACCACAAAAGAAAGACATTGGAAAATAAGTCACTTAAAAGTCCCTTAAAAGTCACCTTGAAATCCACTCGGGCAATGCCTGATGGAAATAATCACTTAGGAAGTACCCAACAGAAAGGAAGGAGACACAATGTCCTCAATGTCCCTTGCTGCTAGCATCCAGTGTCCCCCCTTTTTTTTTTCTTCAATGGACTATCCCCTGCAGGTCTCAAACTCCCCTTCACCTCATCTAGTAGTAGCTTCTCCCTCCTGGACAGCCCAGGCAGTCCATATAGTTACTAGCAGTGATGAAAGAAACATTTAAAAATAGAAGTCCCTTTTAGACAGAAGTCAATTTGGTAGCCTTTCATGCTTACCCTGTTTGAACCTTAGCATGATCTAAAAAATGATTGCTGTGACATACCCGAGGTTGTGTAATAAGAAGGCTATGTGGATAGCCTGGAGTCCAAATATTTAAAATATCCAAAGTTACAAGTGTGATTATTGAAATTGCAATGAATGGTCTTAACTTTGGCATTTTTCATATCTTGACCCCAAATTTTCAACATAGTCTCTTAATGATCCAACATCATCAACCCCATTGGTGAACATTTTCAAATCCATGTCACAGGTGTGAAAATATATTTCAGACAGAATATGAAAAATTACAGCTGTACTGTTCATGAGGTGATGTGAATAAATGGCTATTTTGAAAGTCTGGACTCAAAATATTGAAAATGACCAAACTTATGTGAGTGACAGAAAATTTCAATGAAACATGTAATAGGCATTTTATGAATTTTCCCCAAATTTTAATGTGCCTTTTGGGACCCCACCTCATGAACACTGGCAGTGAAATTTTGATATTCAGTCTTGAAAGGTGATTTTCGCACAGCGACCACAAACTCAACTTCAGGGTCTGATTAACAAAATGACAGTTGCAGTGTTCATGAGGTGGGGTCTCAAAAAAGGCCATGTTGAAAATGTTGTTAAAGAAATTCTTAAAAATAGTAAAGTTACAAACATAAGTTCAAAACACCATTGAAATACATTATATGACACTTGTCTTTATTCCTTAGTTCATGGTTCAGTTTTTGAAGAGTACAGATGTGTCTCAGTCCACAGAAGATGACAGAATTGGACAGCGGCTGGTAATGTAAGTATAAGATAACGGGGAGTGTGGAGAGTTGGGTGCTCAGTGGGAGGGTTGGGATGGGGTCAGCATCGATGATGAGTGACTGTTTTCTTTGTTTCAAGTAAAAACAAATACATTGGGGATGATTTTTCTATTTCAGGTACGAAGAAACATATTGGGACACTGGGGGTGGGCTCCTCTGTGTCCCACACTGCAGGGGTAGGGGGTCTCTAAATGCCAACATGGGGACTGGGCCCCCGATGTTGGCTACAGTTTAATAAAATAACAGCTGCAGGGGGGCAGTAAATGAGAATTATGAGGATGACAATCAGAGGTTGGGGGTGCCACTAGACACCAGGGATCATTACAAATATAATGGGGATGACCATCAGAGGGTGGCGGTGCCACTAGACTGCAGAGATTATTGTCAAAATCTTGGGGATGGCAATCAGTGAAGGGTGCCACTAGACACAAGGGCTAATTTAAAAAAAAAATGGTGATGGCGATCAGAGGAAGGGGGTGCTACTAGACACCAGGGAAAATATTTTTTATGGGGACAGTGTGTGTGTGTGTGTGTGTGTGTGTGTAGAGGGGGAAGGGGTCATCCCAACAAACACCAGGGAGATGGCAGGGCAGCTTACATCTCACAGTGCAACCAGCAGCAGGAGTTCAGCTGTGGCTGCAGAAGTCAAGAAAGTCTGTTGTTCTCATACAGAGAACATGGGGAGAAATCTTCTCACTCAAGTTAGGCACCCAGGATTTGGATGCCCAGACAAAGTATTTCTGGTCCCATGTTTGAAAATAAATATCAGAATCTAGCTGAATGAGTCCCATTTAGCTAGATTATGGTGTTTGATTTTAAAATGACAGCATTTTAATGTATTTTCCACACTAAATAGTTGCTGAAAACAAAACAAATGACGGCTCATGAAAAGGACTTTTCCCTCATGAGAAAAGGAGCTGATCTTGTGATAATGAATCCTTTTCATGAAATCAGATCCTTTCTTGAATTTTACCTCTATCCTGAAAATGAACTTTCCATAGGAAATAATGTGAACTTTAAAACTCAATAACTTTGAAACAGGTTAATATTTTGTACTAAACAGACACTAGCAGTTAAAAAATTACACAAAAATTACACACCATCTGGGCTCAAGGTGATAAGGAAAAACTGCAAAAGTGGTGACTTTTAACTTTTTACAGTGTCTGGATTTGAAAGTCACACAACCAACCAGAATGAAACTTGCCACATCAAGAGATCTTAGCCACAGGACAGCGATATCTATTTTTGTGCATATCCATTGCAAGGTATAAGTACAAAATTTGAGGTTTAAAATTAAACAGGCTACTCAACCTTAACTATGGGTACAACCATGCCATATATATATTTATAAAATGGCTTAGAAACCCCTAGTCTCTGATTGGCTACTACATCATCTAGCCGTGTCCTTATCAGATGATGTAGTAGCCAACTGGGACTACTGCCCACCAAGATGCCCCATGACAACAAGGAATCAGTGAGCTCTGCCAAGTGTAAACAAAAATGCTAACTCGCAGAGCTCACTGAAGTGACAGCAATCCAGCACAACAGCTGGCACAGCTCATAGCAGGGAAATGGCAGCATCTCTGAAAAAAATTAATTTTCTGTTATGATGCCCCCCCAACCAAGCTCAAAGTATGCTGAACCACAAACAAACTCTAACTTCTCCTCCTCAGTGGTAGAAAAATATGTGGCTTGAAATCTCCACTGTCCCAACTGCTTTTACAGGCAAACACACCAAGAAGAACCCATTATATAACTGTGCCCGTTCCTCCCACTATCCATAAAACAACATCCATTATTTGAGCCACAGTTCCCACTGTACATCACCACAAAAACTTTTTTTTATTACTTTGCTTTGCCTCCTATAAAAATATCAAACTGACCTCAGCAACAACATCTAGTGAGCGTAGCAACTCGTGCATAGCGTGTCTTTTAAATGAAACACATGCCTGGTCCTCCAGGAGTCACCAGACATGATCCTTTCCCACTTCCCCACCTCATTTTGCAAAACATTTACTTATTTATTAATGTATTTGAAGTACTTTCCCATTTCAGAGCAACCTGCCAAAACCACGATGACGGAAGCTGTATAACGGGAGCCTAAATACGGCAACTAGCGAGGGACACGCTGACTCCCACTCTTCGGAGAAAACTCGCTCTGCATTGCCTCCTTTATTCAAAACATGCACACATACAAAAAACAAAAATCTTTTTGTGGAGGACCTTATGCGTGTATATGTGTGTGTGTGTGTCGGGGGGAGATGATCATACAACCGCACATACAGTGACTCACGAATGATGATGCTATCACTCTTCCTAAAACCACAAAATACATTATAAATTAAATAAAAAAAGAAACAAATACAAAATAAAATATCCTATTTCTGCCATTGGTCCTTCTAGGGAAGGCTATGAAGGAACTTCTACAAATATGACAGGGGACTATTTTTCAACATTTCACCTATTAAAAGCAATTTTCATACATACATTATAAACTTTTATTTTATAAATTTTTTTAGTAAAATAATTACCAGGGGTGGAGCCCATTTATAAGTGCAATAACACACTCCAGGTGTGGGTTATCTCCTGATAAAATCGCCCAGGTTCATAAGGCACTCGCGCAGCGCCTCATGCCTAACAATGCACTTGGGAGTGCTCTTATCAGGAGATAACCCACCTTATGTGTTATTGTTGTGATATAGGTATATATATATATATATATATATATATATATATATATACACACACACACATATATGTGTATATATATATATATATATATATATATATATTTCATTGCAAAAAATTTTCAATGCATCAATTAGAGTTGCTATTAAAGCTTGAAAAGCAGGGAAATTTGACGTTAGGGTTTCAAACCCTAACTCTGTATTCCTGCCCCCCCCCCGGCATATGAGTGGCCGAAGAGGCAAGACAACACAAGCAACCAGAGACAGCCATCATTAGGTAAGACAAACAACATTCTGTACAGCTCTTTACAGATAACACAAGAGACACCCATCATCATGGTCCATCAGGTGTATGAGGTCTCCAGCCATGCCAGTGTGTCAGGGGGGTGCCCA
The DNA here is from genome assembly GCA_016271365.2 of Neoceratodus forsteri. NCBI lineage: Eukaryota > Metazoa > Chordata > Ceratodontiformes > Ceratodontidae > Neoceratodus > Neoceratodus forsteri. Next base: position 564,088,021 of record CM028135.1, on the reverse strand, counting down.
CATGTTGGCCACCATGTGGAAGGGCCACTGTGGCAACACACCCCAAAGTGCTCCCTGGAGACCTACCGGGAGACCAACGGAGTCATGGGGGATGGGCAGTGCATAGAGAGGAGCAGTGGTAGACCGCATGGTGTTATATGATGTTAGCTGGCATGGCAGCATGCTGAAGGGTCAGAATGTTTGACATCCAACTTGTTGAATGTGGTCAATGTGTAACTCAGTAACTGAGATAAGTTATACATATTGGAGTCTGGGCAGTTAGTTGAGTTAGATAAGGAGTTAATTAAGCATCATTTTTGGTAAAAAGAATGTTAACTCAGTACCTACGGCTCCTTCAATATGTGGGTGACTATAATAGGTAAAGTCCTGACATGAATCACTTCTATTCCCTTTGGGCAGGCATTGGACACATACATGGAAGCAGATGAAGATAAATATGTCAGCAGACACTAACTTCCCTCATGAAATTGATGATAAGCTGTTTACCAACAGAAGGAGAGGACAGTACAGCCAACTCAAATACTTTTAAACACACACAATAAAACCAGAGAAAGTATTGCAATTCTGCTGGAGGTTCAGAACTGCTATAAATACTTAAGTATATATAGAAAAGCTGTCTTTCCACAGGAACCATCAGAAAAAAATATATAATAAAGGTTCAGAAAGTTCTCTATCAAGCAGCACAAATTGAACTGATTCATTGTCCTAATGCAGCTATAGACAATCAACACAACAGGTACAAAGAACCAAAAGCAAGGGAATAGTGCAGAAAATGAAAACAGGAAGTTGTACAAAATAAATGCAATATTTTTTTAAACTTAAGTATTGTATTTTCAATGTAAACCTGTCAGTAGATTCAGTCAAAGCAGAGGTCAACTCTGAAAAAGCCGTTAGCTTCATTCACAACAATGCATAGTAAATGATTATTACAATATAACAGAAGTTAATATACTTGCACTAATTTACAGTATTTCCTCTGTACCAAGTTGTGTTTGGGAATCCAAAAATGAATTAAAGGGCTGTCTGATGATTTTTTATATTTTAGTAAAACAAAGCTTGTTACAGTAGTTGTCACCTTTTATGTAGCTTTGTGATTTCTTGGCATCATGACATGTAAGTAAATGTTACATATAGTATCTGACTATATAAAATGGGCAGGTGGAAAAAGCAGTGACAACATAGTTGTCGACATCTGGCAGTGATAGGCACAATGCTGACAATTGACATTGTTCCATCAGGATTAAAATTTGTCTTGCGGGTGGCTTTACCCCTGGCACCCCCCATTTGGGGGGCTGTGCCCACCGCACTCCCTTCTTTAAATAACAAACTCCCAGTCAGTGCTGTTTCGGGTTGGGGGTGAAACACCATGAGAACAAAGCCGGTGTACAGTGGGACCATTACAGCAACCTGGTGATATTTGTCACTGTAATGGTCTTCACTGAGATAGGTTCATTGTGCTGATGGTATAAGATACTACTGAACCTTAACCTCTGTCAGGAGGGAAGCTGGGGGGGGGAGTACAGTGGGACAGCAGCTGGTGGGGGGACATCAGAGATGCAGTAAAATTACTGTGTAGGACAACAATTTTCTTTTTCATTTTCACTATATTTTGCTGACTTTTTATTATCTCTGAATATAAACAGAAAGTCAGTATTGCTGGACACTGGCAACTATATTCTAAAACTTAATGTGTGATACATCTCATAAGGAAATGCAGTACATCTCATATTTGTTCTCTTTTCTCAGCATTACTCAGTTTCCAAAGGTGGAAGAAGGCATAAGCCCATCAATACCACCTTCCCCACACCTGCGGGGTGTATCTACATAGAAACATAGAAACATAGAAGTTGACGACAGATAAGGACCGCAAGGCCCATCCAGTCTTCCCATTTCTTTTTCTATCTTATAAATGTGCCATCGGCCTTTGCTCTGTCAGTGACCTATCTATTCATAGTCATTTGTATTGCTCCCTTATGCCTATCCCATGCCTGTTTGAAGCCCTGCACTGTATTCATAGCCACCACTTCTTGTGGTAAGCCATTCCATGCATCTACCACCATTTCTGTGAAAAACAATTTCCTCACATTCCCCCTTAATCGGCCTCCCTCTAATCTCATGCTGTGTCCTCTTGTCCTGCTATTTTTCTTATATTTAAACATGTTAGACTCTTTCACCTTGTTTATGCCCTTAAGGTGTTTGAATGCCTTGATCATATCACCTCTCTCCCTCCCTCCTCTGCTCAAGGGTATACATATTGAGCTCCGTTAATCTGTCCTCATATGTCTTCTGATGCAATCCCTGCACCATTTTGGTTGCCCTTCTCTGGACTGCCTCAATTTGGTTAATGTCCTTGTGAAGGTGTGGCCTCCAATACTGCGCAGTACTCAGATGGGGCCTAACCAATGTCTTGTACAGAGGGATTATTACCTCCCTCTTACGACTCAGGATACCCCTGCTAATACACCCTAACACCCCCCCTTAGCCTTACCTACTGCTTTAGAGGTCTGCTTTGATGATTTTAGATCATCAGTGATGATGATGCCCAAGTCTCTTTCTTCCTTTGTGACAGCTAGCAACTCCCTCCCAGCCTATAAGTGGCTTCAGGGTTTCTCTTCCCTATGTGCATGATTTTGCACTTTTGCATTAAACCTCAGTTGCCACTTTTCTGACCATTCTGCTAGTTTATCCAGATCTCTTCTCATTCTGCCCACCCCATCTGGATCATCTACCCTGTTGCAGATCTTGGTGTCATCTGCAAACAGACAAGCCTTACCCTCTAGTCCATCTGCAAGGTCACTAATGAAGATGTTGAATAGGACTGGCCCCAGGACTGATCCCTGAGGTACCCCACTTGTGACTTGCATCTCTTCTGACTGTATACCATTTACCACCACTCTCTGTTTTCTGCCAGTCAACCAGTTTGCCACCCAGTTGACCAACTTCTGAACCCACCCTGAGCCTACCCAGCTTATTTATCAATCTTCTATGGAACAGTGTCAAAGCTTTGCTGAAGTCAAGGTAGGCGACATCAACTGCTCCCCTTGGTCCACCACTCTGGTTACCCAGTCAAAGAAATCTATGAGATTAGTTTGACAGGACCTTCCTTTGTAAACCCATGCTGTCTTGGATCCTGTGCCCCTATGGATTCCAGGTGTTGCACTATCCTTTCCTTAAGGAGTGCCTCCATAATCTTGCCCACTACTGAGGTAAGACTGACTGGTCTGTAGTTCCCTCCTCCTCCCTGCTACCACTCTTGTGGAGCGGGATCACATGAGCCCTTCTCCAGTCTTCTGGGACCTCTCCTGTGCTCAGAGACTTACTAAACAATTCTGCTAATGGCTCTGCTAGTTCTCCTTTAGCTCCTTAAGTACCCTGGGATGTATGCCATCAGGTCCCATTGCCTTATCCACCCTGAGCTTAGTAAGCTCTTGTAGGACCCTTTCTTTTTGTGAAGGGAGTAGTGCCCACCCCTCCCTGTGTCCACATGATGCTGAGCTGTGGGCCTCTGCCTACCTTCTCTTCTAGTAAATACTGAGTAAAGGTATCTATTTAGGATAGATGCTTTACAGGGTCCTCCTCCTCACATGCTCCCTTTTTCCATTAAGCTTAGCAATACCCCTCTGGACTTTCTCCTTTCACTAATGTATCTATAGAAAGTCTTGTCACCTTTCTTTACTGTTCGTGCTAGTGTTTCTCAGTTTGGGACTTTCGCTGCCTTACTGCCTTACCTGCTTCCCTTAGGGGCAGTTAGGTATGCCTCTCTATCTTCATCCCGCTGTGTTCCTTATATTTCCTGAAGGCCAGCCTTTTGGCTCTGACCTTTCTGCTACTGTATTTGAGAACCAGGTGGTTTCCTTCTTCTTTTCACTTCCTTTTCTGTCTAACACAATGGGATGTTGCTTCAAGTATTGCATCCTTAATGCTTGCCCACTTTGCCTGTACCCTCACCTGTGTTTCTTTTTGCCAGGGCTAGCTTAACTCTGTTGGCCATCTTATCAAAGTCAGCTCCTCTGAAGTCCCATATTTTGCCTTGGAATGGGATGATTTAGACGTAGTAGCCAAATTGAACCATACCATGTGATGGTCACTGGCCCCCAGGTGACCTTCTACCTGGAGATCTGTGATCCCTTCATTGTTAGTCAGTACTAGATCTAGGATAGCCCTGTCTCTTGTGGGTTGCTGTACCAGTTGTTTGAGGCCCTCCCCCTGCAGGGAATCCACTATGAGCAAGGCCACTGTTTTTTCGGTTTTACCGGAAAATCCGTAAAATTCGAATTAGGGTTTGAAACCGAAAAACGAAGATTTCATGGAATCTGGCATTTTCTATCAGATCAGTAAATCTATAAAAAAGAGTGTTTTTCTTTTAATTCCTTCCTGTACTATTTTCAGTTTGCTTTATTTAATGCTCTGTGTATTAAGCCTCTTTAATTCTGATTATTTATGCACATACTAAAGAATGATAACAGAATCCGGTAAAATCCGAAATTAGAGTAGAATCACCGTGAAATTCCGAATCTTAAGTCTTGAAAACGGAATTTAATTGTTTTAATCACCGTAAATCAGTGGCCTTGACTATGAGTCTAGTTCTGGCAGATGTTCCTGCTGGTATTGACCAATCTGTATCCGGCATGTTGAAGTCTCCCATTATCAGAACCTCCCCTTTAGCTGTCATGTTTTGTATATCTTCTAACAGTAATGTGTCTAAGTCCTCCCTCTGGTCTGGGGGCCTGTAGACAACCCCAGTTCTTATGGCTGTCCCATTTCCTGTTTCCAGGGTGACCCACAGTTCTTCTGGCTCCTTATGTGTATTCTGAATTTCTGTAGCTTTGATATTTTCAATTTTCAAGGCTGAACAATTAGTCATCTAAGGCATGCTTGAAGACATTGAATACTTTTTTATCAACCACATTTGAAGGTAATGAATTACATAACCTACTTGATCTAACTGTAAAATAATTTTTCATTTTATTGGTTCTAAACTTAGAAACTCTAAGTGTGTGTTGTGGTACTTTAAACCCTCTGGTTTGGTCACACATGCCAACCACATTCTTAAATAAGATACAAGATTGTTGCTGTGCTAAATTTAAAAACTGATAACTGTGCTCTGTTGAATTATTGTAGGCTCCCTGTACCTGCTACACCAGCACAAAATTTGATAACTGCCACTGACAAATGTGACATTAAAGGCTTGCTCAGATGTGCTCAATAAATCTTTATTTTATGAAAAGAAAAGTATGACAAACAGTGCACAGCATTTTTAAATTGCTCCTACAAGTCTTACACTAACAGTTTCTATCTGCCACTAGTTTTGTGGTGGGGGAGGGGGATTAGCAGAACTGTATGAGAAGTAAGTGCTGACAGAATCATAACTAAGTCTATTAGGTTGGTGATTGCAGGGCACAGTGCTGGTGGGTGCCAGTGGGGGGTGAGCAGTACATGATGCATTTGTGTGGTGATTCATTTGAGAGACTATTTGTGATTGTTTTCTTTTGCTCCAAGTACCTTCAAGTTACCTATTTGGTGTCAGATTATGGGAACACTTGCAACAGTCCATCAAAATTAATCAATGGTGTTTGAATCAGGGTAAAGACAAGGAAGAGCTGACTGAGCTTTGAGAGGGAAAAAGTTAAACAATAAAACAGTAAAGACAAATGAATAAATAGAGAGATGGATAGATAGCTTGATACAGATAGAGACAGAGAGAGAGAGAGAGAGAGAGAGAGAGAGCGATAACACATGGTGATCAGGCCCCAAGACTGTGAGGGACAACTACTGCACATCATCGTTGGCTACATGCAACATATCATCAAAAAGACATGTCATTTTACAAGGCTATTCAGATTTAAATGAGATATGTATTTAATGTTTATCCATTCCCTGGTGTACAGTGTTACCCCCTGGCCCCCTCACTCTTGCCATATATTTTACAACCTATTGACATTTCATTACTATTGTTGGTGGCTGACATAGCCCTCTTCTCACCTTTTCTGGCTATCAACTGATAAATGTAAACTGCAAATCAGAAAGTATGGTTTGAGAGTCAACTCCACCAAGGGGAGGTGACAGGAGGGCTGTGCCAGTTGCTGAACAACAAAGTAGATTGCAAAATATATGGCAGGAGAGACAGTGAGTACCATTGGACACAGGGTGACATTAAACTTATGATTTCGTTCATCAGTTGCCTAAGAAACTAGATGGCATGTAATATAATCACATAATCACATGGCAGTAAATTAGACTGTAAAAGGAGATGTTTCCTCCTGCAGCAGTTCTGATTTATGGTTAGGTAAATATTTTCCTTCCCTCTTACATGAACTGATGTCTGCAGCCATGCGCAAGCTATCAATTACCTTGATTTTCTTCCAAAGTGTTTGTCCTGCTCCAGGGCCTCCTGTTGGTTGACAAACACTAAAAAGTTCAACTCCTAAGCAATGCCAGTTGGTCAGCGAGCCTTACGTTCTCTCACAAGCTCCCTGCTAGCACCTGAACAGATATGATAATTTTGAGTTTTACTGCAGCAATTAAAAAAATCGCCTTATCCCCAGGACTGCAGACCATCCTTTGAAATCAATTCCTTTTATGATTTATCATTTGGTTACTTGTCTCACTTGACTTTTGGAGTCTACAGTGTAGATGCCTGCTCTCTTGATGCCATACAGTAGTTTGTGACTACTAAGTTACTCTTTTTTGTAATGATGTATTCATTCTGTTTTTATTGTAACTAAACATGTAACTTTCTGTATAAAGTTTTAGTCATAGATAACAATTACCAGTATCATCCTTATCATGTATTTTTTCAAAATGTCATAAGACCACATTCTCTCATTTAGTCACTCACTCACTCACTCACCACCACTCACTCACTTATTCACTCCCTAGAGTTCTCTTAGTGAACTGTACTTTGACTAGTCAGTCATGATGCCAAAACAGTCCATGTATGTAATATTTAATGGGAAAACAATCTGATAGAGCATACAGGAATGAAGTCTAACATGATACATACTTGATCTGCAACCATGTTACTTGAATGAGTTAAATGATTACTCATTATCTATGAGTAAAACTGTATGCAGGAAGTTACAAGTTCAGTTACAATGAAACATTAAATGAATGCAGCATTACAAAAAAGCAACTTGCTATTCAGAGATATCACTATTTTTTATAGTACCACAGCACATACTAAAACAGGAGTTTGTGGTTAAATGTGCGTGTGTGTGTGTGTGTGTGTGTGTGCGCCTGTGTGTATTTTTTCTTTTGGGAGGGGGTGCCAACAAGAGTCCTGCTAGAAATATTACATTATTACTGCAATGTTTCATTATTTATGTCATTTGATATAACATGTATTTAGCCTGTAGTTGTAGATAATTATAATACGAAACCACATACAGTAGCAACATCTTGCTATTTCTCTTTTTTCTACAGCATGCTTGTAGTAGTGAATATGTTTATATATAAATAATATATATATATATATATATATATATATATATATATATATTCAAAATGATGGGTGTACAGCACATATATTTCAATATATCGTGACTGCATGCTTCCCTTTACTAACTGTTACAGACCCTATAAGAGGCAACTACTGAGAGTATGATATATTGGTATAGTATCAAATTATTTAATTCTCAACTGAATGTTATCGTACTGCAATGTAAATATTGTATTGTACACAAAGTTATGTATTTCAGTTTGTGGTTGCATGAAATAATTTGTTGGTGGCCATAGATGTTTTCCTGCTCCTTACTGATATTTTTCCCTGACACACTTCATCGTACGCCACCTTCTATAGCTCCTCCTATCTTCTTAAATCTTCAGTTTCTGGAGTGCTCCACTATAATAAATAAATATATGCAAAAATTATATTTTGTAAAAAGCAGTACTTTGATGGGTATCCCCCTCACCCTACCCTATGAGCATGACTGCCCTGGACAAATATGTTAAAAAATATCAGCTGAATTCCAGTATGTTTTAGGTTAAAAATATGAACTGAACTGCAGTATGTTTCCATAGACTTTCCTGAAGTATCACTAGCTCAAGCCCTTTGGGTCCCAGTCTGGCTGACTCATTAAACTCCAATGCACTGGGCAGTATGGAGCAAGGAACTAAGCTACTTTATCACCACAGGAGATCTTTATTGTTTTATACTGATGATTAATAAGATAAGCTATGAAAAATGTTTACATTTGCAAGCTTGATAACTTAAGAAGTGATGGGACTTCCACTCTGACTTAAATGACACTGGGGCTGAACAGCGCTTGACCTCTTTTATTTGGTAATGTCCTTCTGTTTAGAGACTGCATTTTAATGGTTCCATGGGATAATGGCAATCGCAGAAAGGCGATCGAGGTTAGGGTGAGAGTATGTCGCCAAAAATCAATTTTGATGATGTTCACTATGGCACACAGAAAAAAGGCATGGGAGACTTAATTTTTTTATTTATGAGGGGGGCTGCACCCCCTTCACTCCCCTACTTAAGTATTTTCAACTTCAGGGGGGTGCATGTCACTGGGGTGCAAAGCAAAAAAAAATTCCCGGATGGCACACAAAAAGTGACCGCGCCTAGGACCAAACCCAGTACCCTCCCAGCCCTAGCCTGCCACCCACCCACTATGCTACATGGCCAGCATGGCAGCCAATCACTGCACTACACTACACAAACCCTCACTCCTTTTCTGCCTGTCGCACAGCGTGCTCGCTCTCCCCCCTCGTGCATGTACATATAGTGACATCCTGTGAATATAGTTGCTGACCCCCCCATCCAGTCACCTTCCCTGCCCAGTAGCCCTGTGCGCAGGCACTGTGATTGAGTCTCTCTTTTTGATTGTATTCAATTGCAGTCACCATTGTCACAGGCTACCCATTTTAATCCCATGCTTCCTTGGAAGAAAGTAATAAATGTGTGATATTTGGCTGTGATCTATTAGTGATGATGATTTTATTTTTCATATAAAAAATACCTAAGTAAAGAACTCCATAATGTTTCCCAATAACAGCACAAGTGTAAGTCTTCACCACAGTACATTATACTTTTAAGTTTTTAATTATGCAAAAGGGCATACAAAGGAAGCATAATAAAGATGCAGGGAGCACTGAAACTTTAACTGCTGGTGTGCAAGTATATAAAAAGATGCAGATGGATAGAGGTTTCAGAAAGAAGAAAGGAGGGTACTGCACAGGGCGCTGGAGCTACTTCCATGGACTGTGCTGCACAAGAAAGAGACAGTACTGAGACACCTAAAAGGCATGTACTCACTGGTACCTCAAAACTTAATTTTAATCCAAATGTGAGTTGCTTAAAGTGCAAATCAAACAATGATAAAAAAAACCCACCAGGTGTCCTCCAGTCCCATCAAGGCTGGCCCATGGTTCCCTAACAGGACTGCTCATTTGCACATTTTGTAACTCAAGTTTCAGAATAAAGAATCCACTTTTGCTGTTCCAGTGAGCACATGCTTTTTTCTTTTAGGTGCCTAATATTGTGAAATGTTAAAATAAGAAAGAAGACATATAAAACAAGCCATCATATGATTTCATGATAGGACTTACAATAAGATACTGACAGTTAAATGTCCATGCTTGTACTAAACCCAACATTAAACACATTACTTGTTTAAGTGCTTCAGTGAATAACTAAGTGCATGTAAGTGGTTAAACATTTCCTTCTTTTCAACATATAGATAAGGAGGGAATCAGGTCACAGCTAGCTGTGGAACTTTGGAAAAGATTTGTAATTGAGCTGTCAGATTACCCCAGCCACGGTCCCCAGGTAACTTGCTGTGATATTACTCCTTTACAACATTTTATGTCACACATGTATAACAAAAAATAAAGCTAGATCTGCAAAATATCATGTGCTTGTTCTTGTTTCTGTTACAGCCATTCTACAGAAATGGTCATGCATCAGTGAGCATGGAGGCAGTCATTGACTACTGTGTGGTGAAGTCCTGACATAACATTTCTACTTTTGTTTCCTTCTTCTTAAGGTAGCTCGCAATCTAATACATTCTTCAGGTTTAAACGTATAACAGTCTCTTTCCAGCAGTCCTGATGACATTCGGATTCAATGAGGTTCTCACGGCATCACTGTAAGAATACATCTGTAAAATCAAGCAACTCTGTCAGCCTCACACAATCAGAAATCCATTACTAGCCATTGATTCAACAACTACCAGTACATTTAAATGTAGAGAAGATAATAATATAATCAGATCAGCATAAACACACACACACACACACACACACACACACACACACACAAACACTGCTGTATTCTGTTCACCCTTATGGTACTGACTCGATACAAATGAGAGTGGAGCTGACAGAGAGATTGTGTTAGAACATAAAAGTTAGAAAAAATGTTTGCCTGCTATTCCTCCTGGATCTCACCATATCCCATAAAATATAATTATATGTTTGAAATTCAGCACTGTACTTACTGATCTACAACACCCGTGATTGCTGCTTATATTTAGTAGTCACTGTGCTCTATATTAGCCACAGTAGTGACTCTATTCCATGTTTCATACATGAGACACATTAAGGGGTAATATCAGCAGGCAATCATACAACCAGAGGGTAGTGACTATCCCTAACACAAAATATATACAATAAATTGTCAAAAGGGGAAAATTAAGCTTCTGACAGTTTGAATTTTGTTGCAACTCTCTAGGTGAAATAGTGCCTGTCAATGTTATCCCATGACACTGCATCATGTCATATGCTGTAATGCTTTCTTTCAGACTACCATGACAGACAACTATTCACACTCAGCCACAACAGAAAACTGTGGGAACAAAAAGATAAAAAGTGATTCATGAGGTAAATATATGTAATATTGTGAAATGTAGTACCAAGAAAAGAAAGACATACTATATAAAGCAAGCCAACATATGATTTACATGATGCGACTTACAATCAGATATTGACAGTTAAATGTCCATTCATGTAATAAACCCAGCATTAAACACGTTACTTGTTTAAGGATTTCAGTGAATGATTAAGTGCAAGTAGGTGGTTAAGCATTTCTCTTTCCAAGGTAGAGATAAGGAGGGAATCAGGTCACATCTAGCTGTGGATCTTCTTAAACGATCTGAAGCAATAATTTATCTGAATTACCCTGACTGTAATGAACAGAGATATAACTAGTAATTCATTTTCATGTGTCAAAATCTAACACATTCTGCTTTGTCAAGAGATCATTGCTAAAATCTGAATGATTTTATATTGCACTGGGGGGCTTAAGAAGGGGGCAGGATGTGGCTTACCAGTAGAGTTGATTCTAGAGTTGGATGGAATATACCTGTATGTCAGCTCCACGCTCATTTGTATGGAGTCAGTTCAATAATGGTCAATTGAATACAATATTGTGTGTGTGTGATGGGGGCGGTGCTGATTGGCAAGGGCCTTTTTTTTTTGGCAGCACAAAATAAAAAACAACATTAAGGGATGGTTTTCTTTTTTGCAGGAACTAGTAGCTGACCAAGCTGTTTTGGGAAGGGCATGGTAATGGATATGTGGCTGTTTTGGTTTTATGCATTGAAACAGATATTCCATTTGTCAGCTCATTGCAACATCAACTAATTTATTTAATTATTAAACTTATTCAGTACTGATACAGTGAATGTGCTTGAATTTAAATACTGTACCAAAGTGCTGAAGTGCTGAAACAAAAGTTAAAGTGAAATGTGGTCCATGCAAAACACTACTCAGCTTTAAGCATTTTCAGTATTAAGAGTGTTCGGCATTTGACACTTAAATAGTTTTCTCTGTAATCTTATATGCAAAAACAAACTATAAACCAAACTGTCTGGGGAGTGTGCCTAGATGTAGTCAGCCTGTATTGCTGTACTACCAGAGCTGGCAGAAGCAATTTAAAACTCACTCAAATCATCCGTTTATAAAAACTCATTCCTTGGCTAAAATTGACAGCAGCTTATAGTAGACAAATGTATCATACACAGAGTTGGCTGTTATAAGTGGCTTACACTGTACTGATAAGTTTACAACTTTACATTAAAATAAATGCATTTTCAACTTAATTCACTGCAGAGAATTACACTGCAAATAAATGGTGAACAAACTGATATCCGTGCCATTCATGTGGAAAGGATGAAATGAGCACTGTAACCCTCCACCTACCCTCTGGTAGGCACTTAATGATCTTGGATCACCCCACCCCTACCTACCCTGCACTCTTGCTACCTGTCCATCACCTTCTGACAATGGCCCTCAGCCTGCCCACCCTCTCTTTAACCCTGCTATCCTATAATCACTATATTCTATTTAATGTACTGTCTGCTATTAAACATCTTTTCTCATTAACTGGCTCATTATGTCTCTCCAGTATGTACTGTAAATTTATAGCATTGCCATCACTGTGTTAATCCTGTAACCATGATCTACCTCTGTATGTATGTTCCCCATCATCCTTCAATGTGGAACCTTTGTAAATGAGCAGTAAATTGCTCAAAGGTATTTGTAATCCTAGAGTCAAATAAAATAAAATACAATAAAAATAAACTCACTTATTTTATACAGTGCACTGTTATTTCAGTAAGCAGTGTGCAATGCAACTTACATTACAATACATGAAAGCGTTGCAAAAAAATTAAGTGAAGGCTGAGGATGAACGGATGCCACACTTGTATTTAGTGAAAATGAAACAGAGAAATATCAGCTAAACGATGCACTGGATGGAACATGATTCTGCTAAATATCATCATCTTTCATGTATAAAAATGTTTATTCTTGAGGAAAGTGTCCTATCAGGCAAATATTTGAGGTTTGCAAACAATTAAGCAGTTTTAAAGGTGTACTACAGAGAAATATATACACCTTCAGATTTACACATAGGTGGCCTTTTGGTGCAGCATTGCAAACACTGTGCCCATATAGTACAGCAAGAAGCTCTTTGATGGGTCTGTCTGTGCAAGGATCAGCTCCAGTGGGTGCATCCAATGCTCACACCAACCATCCAGTCCACTTTTGCTGGCACCCCTCTCTGCCTGCTAAAATTGACACACATGATCTCATCTGAACCAGTCCTAAGTCAAAGCTTTTAAAGGGTGCCTGATCTGAATCAAAAAGATGGTTTCAAAAGGAGAAACCCAAGATTGTGGAGGTCACTTACTGTAACTCCTGATGACCCCCACAAATAGCATTGTATATAATTCTGATCCTCCTAAATGACTAAACATTGCCTTTGGCTAGCATTTAGGAACAGTGTGGTACTAAAATGTAATAATCAAAAACCAACAACCATAAATTCAAGCGCCCACAAAAGAATCAGACAAAATGTATAATGTAGCTCAACTTTTATCGAGATAGCAAATTTAAATTAAACCACTGCCTGCTTCTCTGCCAGCACTGACATGGTACTCTAAGGTACACTGATGTTGGTCCATGGTTGCAAGGATTCAAGCTGATTAGTCAATCATGACTGGAGGGTGTATTGGAAAGAGGATTGTGGTGGGCAGCCTGCACATAAAAAAAAAATATGGGCAATGGTTTTAATTCTAAATGCTAAACACAAACACTGTTGCTTATCTAATTCAGACCCAGGAAATGTTTATTTTCTCCCAGAAGTTTCACTGCCACAAACAGTGGCACAATTTTTGTGAAATGGGAGAGGGGGTTCTGCCGCAACTCCAGTCCTTTTTCCTGCAATTTGCGGCAGTAAAACCTCTGCATATAAAATAAACATATTTCTTCACATTTTGGTAGGAAACTGCTCATAAAATTAGATTCCTCAGGTGCCGATTAACTAAACAAAACTGTTGGTGTTTACCATTTGAAAGTTTCTTTGATTGAGATATTTAAATTTATTTGCCTCGCTAACTGAAAACAAGATGGTGGTATCTCAACAGTACATTCCACATTTGCAACAGTAAATACCACTTTTGTGGCAATAAAACTATTGTTTCGCATGGCACGTCTAATTTTTCCCATAGGAAATAATGAGAAAATTGAAAATTTAGTAACTTTTGAATGGATTAATATTTTTTCACCAAACCTTCAAAAGGCACATATGTGATCCAAGACCTCTACAACTTTGCAAATTTCAGATCACAACTCCACAAAGTTTATGACAAATCGCGTGTCAAAGAATTTACATAAAAATGGTAATTTTCACATTTTTTGACACTCCACATCTCTGCACCCGCACATCTGACCAGAACAAAACTTGCCACATCAACTTGTCACCTGGGGGGGGAATGCTACAAGTCTCGATGGCTGAGAGGGACCTGGGGGTGGAGGTGGATGTCAAAATGAACAACTCGGAGACTTGTAGGAGGGCAGCAGCCAAGGCCAACAGGATGCTGGGATGCATCGCTAGGGGATCACCTCCAGAAGGAGGGAAGTGATGCTCCCTCTGTATAACTGTCTTGGTGAGGCCACACCTTGAGTACTGCATGCAGTTTGGAGGCCACACTTAAAGAGGGACATTAAACTCCTGGAGAGGGTCCAGAGGAGGACAACCAAATGATTTGGGGCTTGGGGACAGGACCTATGAGGAGAGGCTCAAAGAGCTAAATATGTACACATTGGAAGAGAGAAGGGACCGGGGGAACATAATAGAGGTCTTTAGGTACATGAAGGGGGTAAATAGGGGAGGAACAGTCAGAATGCTTCGAAGGAAGGAGGAGGGGGCCACTAGAGGGCATGGGTGGAAGCTGGAAGGGGGAAGATTCAGGGGAGAAAGGAGGAGGTGCTACTTCACTGAGAGGGTGGTGGAGCCATGGAATGCACTGCCTAGGGGGCTGGTGGAGGCAGAGACAGTGATGGAGTTCAAGAGGGGCTGGGACAGGTACAGGGGAAGGGTTCTGGAAGCAAAATCCAATGCAGCAAGAATATCCAGAACTGGGAAGGGAGAAGCCAGAGAAGGCGAGGGGGGCAGCAAGGTCAGCACCCATGGTGGGGGCTGACCAATCGAGCAGACTCGAAAGACCGTTAGGCCTATTCTGCTGGCATTTTAGTATGTTAGTAAAAGATCTTTGGTCCCCAATGGTTATGCAAAATGTCATGTGAATCAGTCCAATGGTTGCAAAGTTATCAAAGTGTAAAATTTGGGGTTTAACATAGAAGTGACCGTTGAACCCTATCTATAATGTTACTACCATGCCACTACATTGTATATACATATATATATTTATATATATATGTACGACGACGTAGGAGTATATATATATATATATATATATATATATATATATAGTATATGGTGCAAAAAACTCATTAATGTATCAGTTAGAATTAAGTGACAAAAGCAGGGGAATGTGATGCTAAAGTTCCAACCTAACACCCACCCCCAGCCTGCAGACACAGACAGGTGTCAGGGGTATGCCTTTGGTTTATCAACCCTAACACTCACCCCATTCCATAAACAAATAAGCTGAGATTGGTACACTAAACGAGAATGGGGTGAAGGTTAGGACTTAGGACCTGTTCAGGTGAGTGAGGTTGTGTGGGGGTGTCAAGGGAGGTGTAGGAAGGTGGGTGCACAGCAGGTGGTTGGATGGGGGGTGCAGGTGTGATCGGGGATAGATGCTTTTTTTTAAATAAAAGTTTATTGCTTTTGCACAATAATAAAAAAGGAAAAGAAAACAATACAAAACAATAGTGGGGAAAGTACCAACGTATCATAAAGAGTAACAGTTATGAACAAAGAAGACGAACAATACTGATTCTATAACTATAATAATGACAGAGAGCAATAAAACTTAACCGTTTGTCCAAAAAATCTTATAAAAACAAATGCAATAATAAATTAATCCCTACTAATCTAAAGCGCATACTGACCCAGGATTTCCAATACATTAACCCCCTCCTCCTCAGCTACAAAGCGAAAAAATGGAAGCCACCTAACTTTAAACTTCTCTGGCCATTGACCAAGGGAAGCTGTAATTTGTTCTCCATGTCTAAGATCTTAAAACAATTTTTCAGCCAAAGTTCCCGAGGGAATGGGAATCACAGTTGAGTATTAGTTTTTAATGTTGCCCCTACCAAAATATAGAAAAGGTATAAAGAGGATCTGCCTGTCAGAACAACAAGGGGAACCCAAAAATCCAAGTGTGTAAAGAAACATGAAAATGGATCTTAAAAATATGTCCCACTGCCTCTGCTATGTCTTGCCAATAACAAGTTAACTTGGGACAGCTCCAAAAGATATGGGAAAAAGACCCATAGTCACCACACCTTCTCCAATATTCATCTGTGCTCCCCTCCTTAAACATTTAACCCTATCTGGGGTATAAACATACCGAATAGCAACCCTCCACAAGAATTCTCGCCATCTCAGAGAGGAGGTTGCAAAATGAATGCTGCACCAAATTTGATTCAATTCTGCTTCTGATAACTGGACCCCCACATCCACTGCCCATCTATGTTTAACCTGAGAGAGGTGGTCTTCTCTGCTTTCTCCACTTTCCCCTTAAAGTTTCTAGATTTTATAGATAACACCTCTACCTTCCACTGAGCATCTCAGACGTGTGAAAAACAAGCAAATTGGATTCACTTTTTCTAAAAAAAACTAAGTCAATTCCATTACCACACAATGCCTAATTTGAAAATATTTAAAAAGATCCTGAGGTGGGATTCCAAATTCTGACGTTAATTGTGGGAAAGTTTTAAAAACTCCTCCATCTAACAATTGTCCAACATTCTGTAGTTCTAACTCCACCCAATCTCAAGAGCATAAAGATTTAATGAATGAGATGATAGGGGTCTTCTCCCCAACCCCATCCCAAAAATGCTAACTTTTACATTTTTTTTTGCCAAACCTGGACCAGGTAGGCAGTCCAGGAGTTGTAAATGTTTAAATACTGAAGTCGGGAGCCTTTCACCCAAGTAATGTCAGAGAGTTGGAAGGGAGTTAAAGATGCTGATTCAATTCTTTCCCAACTTGGAGGATCCAACTGAAAAGAAAAACTGAAAAGAACCAAAATGCTGAGCTGAGCTGCTGTATGAAAATCCAGAACTGCAGCTTCCCCCTTATCAATTCTCTTACAGGGAATACTAATAAAACCCCTCCCACACTCCTCAATGCAAATGGAGAAATGACCCCAACCCTCCCCAAAAAAATCTCTGATGTCTTCAACAAGGCCTTCACAGGCTGGACATTCTTCTACCTGTGCGTGATACCAACCCAAGCAGTAACACTTCCACATCTGCAAGTACAACACTTCACTTCTACATTAAGATTGTCACTGAAGCCGAGGCCAAAAAATACCTAAAACAAGTTTTTGGGAAAGCTAGATCGAGCACTGACTTGCTCAACCTCAAGATCCTAGATCTCACACTTGATGTTCTACTCTCCCCATAACCAAGATTCTAAATCTCTCACTAATCACAGGCAAGTTCCCTCAATTATGGAAATCAGTGATGGTCAGTCCAGTTTTCAAAAGCAGCGATAAAACTAATCTTGCAAACTACAGGTCAATCTCAATCCCCCCACAAAAGCCCTTGAGAAGACAAAATATGACCAGATAATTCAACATCTCAACAAGTACAACCTCCATGTCCACAACAGCATGGTTTTAGAAGGGCTCACGGTACAACCATGGCCTTGGTGGAATTTACCAGCTATATTAATGAAGCACTTGATCGTAGGTTCTTGGTGGGGCTACTTTTATTGACCTCCAAGGCCTTTGACACTGTCAATCATGAATTGCTTCTCAGCCAATTAGCCAACACTGGGATCTCCACTGATTCACTGGGCTGGTTCTGGAGTTACAGCTCCAACAGAACACAGCTGGCTAAGATACAAGACATTCTATCTGACCTTCGCTATGTCACCACAGGGTGCCCCAAGGCCCATATTAGGCCCCTCCTTTTCAGCCAATTTCTGAATGATCTCCCTAAAATAAGCCAGCACAAGATACTTCTATACCCAGATGATGCTCTGTTGTACACCTTCCACTCAGCACCAGAAGTACTTGAAGAAATGATGCAAGTTGACTTTTGTGCTGTTGAACATTGGTTCCTGAACTCCAAACTACTGCTTAATTATAAGAAAATGAAAATGATGTTGTTCATCCCACATCAAAACCACTGTAAGTCCTTCCCCTCAAAATACATACCAAAAACACAAGATACTTGACGTGGTCAGTAACTTTAAGTACCTTAGGGTCATCCTCGATGGCTCCTTTCTTAGGCCTACACATTGACCACATGGCCAAGGCAGCCAAGGCAAGAATGGCTAACTATATCGGCATAGACACTGCCTCATGGAGTCCAAAATAAAACTATCAGTAAATAGCTCTGTACTCTTGGAAATGGACTACAGTATCATTGTCTATGGGCAGGCACTGACACTGCCCTCAAGAAATTAAGACTACCCTTAACAAAGCATGCAGACTTGTATTGGGGGCACACCAGTTAACTCACACATGTGAGATTTACTCGAGTACTGAATGTCTCAACCTGAACAACAGGATCCACTATCAGTTGTGTCTGTTAGCCAAAAATGGCACCCTTGGCCTTGTACCCCTTGGAGTGCAGAAACTTCTTAGCCACTCCACCTCCTCCAAAAAAAAAAACAGGGGCTCCAGTAATGCGATCTTTAATATCACTGTTCACTGCACATCGCTAGGACAGAGATCCTTTATGTACAGTGCTCTCCTTTGGCTTAATTCTCTTAGTACTGAACTGGTCACTGAACCAAAACATGGTCCCTTTAAAACCAAATTGCAGGTGCACCTGGTAGCCCTTGGTATGTGTGACTGTGACATTACTCACTAGCAGCCATTTGATTCACTCACTAGCATCCTCTAACAGTGTGCTTACCTCCCTCCCCCTTCTGCTCCTGCATCTTTCCACCTATCATTGTCTACTGTGAACTCATTTTTAACTCACCTCTCTGCCCTTTCACACTATCTCCACCCCATACCAATCCATTGTAACCGAACTATCTGGATCCTTTCCTAATTTCCCTAACTACTCTTCCTCATCCATCTTAAATCCATGTATAATCCTAACCTTCCCTAACAAAGCCCCATGGGTGGATCCTGCACTCCCTCTACCCCCTTAAAAAGATCTCTCACTACCCATTTAAAAATATAACCCTCTTGGTAGATCACTTCACCACTCCAACTTCTAATCTCTCACCTCCCTACTTTCTGAACCCTTCTCCCTCCTTCATATCCCTGATTCCTACTTGGTCAAGGTTATCCTCTCCCTCACAGCACTGTCAACACATTGTAGTAATTCCCTGGATGATGAAACTCTTGCTGTTAACTGCAACTGTGTTCAATTGTTATACTACCTATTGATCCTTGTATCTTACACTGTAATACAACTGTAATTTGCATGTATTTGTCTATTATCTGTTTTGTTTTTTTTACCAATGTGGAACTTTTGTAAATGAGCTAGTTAGCTTAAAAGTCTTAATCTGAGAAGTCAATAAATAAATAAATCCTTGGGTGTTAACATAACCTTCCACCTAACCAGAGGTCTTCTCCTTTTCCAAATAAAAGTACTAAGCAATCTCTGGAGGTCGAGACTAAAAGATCTTAATATGGGGATAGGAAAGACAGAGAAAAGAATAAAAATCTGATAGAAAATTCATCTGTACTGATTCAACCTACTGATAATGGGAGATGTTCCCATTACCCACAGTCAGCTTTGACCTCCACCAACAGTTTCCCATAGTTCATCTTAAACAAATCTAAAGGGTTTTTTGGAACCCAAATACCCAGATATCTGTATCCCTCTAAAACTCTATGGAAACCTCCCACAACAAGGTGGGCTGTATATGGGGGGTTACCTCAAAATAAGATTTCTGTTTTATTCTCATTGACCTTAAACCCTAAGAGGGAACCATAGTTATTCAACAACTGTTTAGCTAGGGGAAGGGTCCTACAAGGGTCTGTTAGGTATAAGAGAGTGCCATCCACATATTAAGAGACATGTAACTCTTTGCCTGCCACTTGAATTCTCTGTAACTCCTAGGCCTGTCAAAACATGGCCACGAAAAGGTTCTGCACTCAGAGCAAACAAAAGTGGGGACAGTGAGCACCCCTGTCTTGTGCCTCTCCCAATCTCCAATCTACAGGAAAGTAGATCATTAACCTTTACACATAAGGTGATATGCACATATTAGCTACCCAGGTGTAAAATTTAGAGCCAAAACTGAAATGCCTCAGAACCCAGTGTAAACCCCCCTTCCTAGTGATCAAATATCTTTTCCGTGTCAATCAAAACCACTGCTCCCACCCTGCCCTTCTCCCAATTCTTTTGACTCTGAAATAATGTTTAACAGCTTCTGAATATTATTCTGAAGGTATCTGCCCTTTTGATCCTTATGAATTAAAAAGGGAATAACTGTTTGTAGCCTCAAACTAATTGTTTTTATAAACACTTTAAAATCATAATTAAGTAAGGAGATGGGGCGATAGCTGGAGCACTTAGTCAGATCTTTCCATGGCTTAGGTACCGTAGAACCATAATTATTGCCACATCCCAAGACTCAGGCAAGGATCCAGACTTGTGTGCCGAATTACAAATTTTAGTCTACAAGGGGCTAAATCAGAAGAAAACATTTTGTAAAATTTGGGGATAAACCATCTGATCCCACTGATATTTCAGACTTTAAAGATTTAATAGAGGCCAAAAATGTAACTTCTGGAAAAGGGGAGTTTTAAAAATTGCCATTGTTTGGGGGATAAGGTTGGAAATTCCAAATTATTCAAAAACCTGGTCACACGATCTTCATGCTTTGACTCTCTCTCCCTAGAGTATAAATGCTGGTAAAACTCAAGAAAATCCTGCACTATCTTCCTAATGATTAACTGGAATAGAGGAGTCTGAGATAAGGAGTGGTACATATCTATCAGCCTCCTGCATGCGCAGATGCATGGCCAATAGTCTGCTCATCTTGGCCCCTCCCTCATAATATTTCTAATGGAAAAATCATAAAGAATTTTCTACTTCCCTGTCCATTAACTTGCTTAGACTTTATCAAACTGATTGAAGTTGGTCAAAAAGAGCTTGGGCTTTTTTTTTTATTTTTTATGTAGCTATTCTAATTGTTGAAGTTTGGATTCTAAAACACCTGATGAAGACGATATGTTTTATTCTTAAAAGAGGCATAGGAAATTTAGTGACCCCTTAATACCACTTTCAGTCCATCCTAGATAAATTTCAGAGGAGAGCCCACACCTTCATTCTCAGCCCTGTGTAACCGAATAACTTCCTAAGTTTAGTAACCAAGGTTGGATCTTTGAGTAGGCCAGTGTTATGATGCCAGAGATCCTCCAATCTCCGAAGGCCACTCTATTGATCCCGATATCAGGCATGGTCCAAAATTTTCATTGAACAAATCCAAAAGCCTGAAAATAAATGTGATAAACTCTTCTGATGGACTTTGTTTAACTGGTAAAAATAATACAAAAGACATCGAGGGACGGTTTTCTTATTTACAGCATAAAAGAACATGGGAGGGTGGAGGGATGCTACTAACCACCAACAGAATGTGGAAAAGCAATGGGATCAGGGAGGGGCCACTAAACCACCAGGAAAAATTATAAATATTGGGGATCAGGGAGAAATCACTATACTGTACTGTTGCTCTGGACCATTGATTCACTTTTGAATAACTAGAAAGTGCTCTGTCCCTCAGAATCATGACTTCAATTTTTAACAGAAAATAAAACAAGTTCCAGTGCTCAGTTTTGGATGGAACTAACTTTGAACTCATCTCTGGTGCAACAAGTGATGGATATTGCCATTTTTACAGGTACGACCCCCAAACCATAGTTTGTTCATAAATGAGTTTCTCCTTCCTCCTGCACCAGTGCAGCTCATGGATGTGTGGAGCGCATATTACCGGTGGTCCATCATAAATGAGAGTGTTACTAAAATAGTACATTTCTAGCTCAGACATGCAAATATGGGGCTAGCTATACATTTCATATTGCTACACATGACACTAGACACCTTCACTGTCAGCCTGTCAAAATCTATCCCAAAGGCTAACGGTGTCCTTTTAAAAAGCTAAAAAAAAATACCTTTCATGGCTCAACCCCGTTCCCCTTGAAGTATTAAAACCAAAAGAAATACCTGAGTTAGGTAAACGCCAAGAGGTGTTTACCAAATCAAGGCCCCAGGAATGGGATTCTGGGGTCAGTGTGCCCCAAAAATGCCCAGAAATATGTTAAGTTTGTCCAGAGACATATTTGTGCCACAAATTGCGGTAGCTGTTACATGAGACACCATCCTTGCTCAACAAAACAAAGGGATTTTATCATAATTTGCAGCACAAACTCCCCTTGTTTTTGAAACAACTGCTGTAATTTACAGCAAAAATAAGTTTGTGGACAAAATTGACATATTTCTGTGCATTTGGGGAGTAAACTGACCCCCAGAATCCAATTCCTCAGGCCCCGATTAGGTAAGCATAACTGTTGGTGTTTACCATTTATAAGTATGTTTGGAAATATTTAAATTTGTTGCCTCACTATCTGAAAACAAGATGGTGGAATTGTGACACTACGTTCCATATATGCAGCACCAAATACCACTTTTGCTGCAACAGAAATTAGTTTTGCATGGCATATCTACTTTTTCCCAAAATAAATAATGGGACACTTTAAAATGAAGTAACTTTTGAATGGATTAATATTTTTTTCATCAAACCTTCAAAAGGCACATCTGTAACTTGCGACCTGTATATCCTACAGATTTCAGAGCACAACTTCACATAGTTTCTGATGAATGGCATTGCAAAGAATTTACACATAAATGGTCATTTTCACATTTTTCGACACTGCTCATCTCCATACCCACATATCCAACTGGAATAAAATTTATGACATCATGAGATCATCAGTTCCCAGCAGAGCATGCAAACTTTCATGCAAAGCAGTTGAATGGTAGAAAAGTTATTAAAGTACAAACATTTGAGTTTAATATAGATATGACCATTGAACCCTAACTATAGGGGTGCGACTGTTCCTCTAAAATATATATCATTGCAAAAAACGTTGTTAATGCATCAGTTAGGGTTGTTGGTAAAGTGACAGAAATAGAGAAATATGGTGTTAGGGTTTCCAACCCTAAAGCCACACTCCCACCCTGCAGACACTGACAGGCATTGGGGGTTTACCTTGGGGTTCTCATCCTAAAGATCACCCCATTCCATAAGTAAATAAGCTGAGATGGGTACAGTACAGGAGAATAAGGTGAATATTGGAGCCAATGACCCCAAGGCCTGTTGGTGTCTGCAGGGTGGGGATGGGGAATTAGGTTTGGAAACCCGAATGCCATATTTCCCTACTTCAGTCACTTTACTAACAACCCTGATGCGTTACTGAGGTTTTTGCAATTAATTTCCTTACTTTTCAGATAGTTTAATTGTATCCTTATTTGCCTGTGGGCCCTGCACTTCCACCCTCCATAACTGTCCTCATGCCACATTGGGAGTGCAGGACCCACTGGACTCTGCAGTCTCATGCTCCATGAATTTCCTTATTTTGCTGTGGGAGTGCAGGGTTCTTTGGACCCTGCACACCCATCCCTCAGTAGATGTGCAACAAAATTATCAGCATAGCCATATTTTTACCCCACCTCATGTACCCAGTAGAGAAAATTTTCAAATCCCTACTGAAATGTAATTCTGCAAACCTGCAACGCCATCCTGCACCACAGGTGTGAGAACACATTTTGGGCACGATTTAAAAAATGACAGCTGTGACATACGTGAGGTGGGATAATAAGAAGGCTATGTTGAAAATCTGGGGTAAAAAATATTTAACATTTCCAAAATTACGAGTGAACATATCGAAATTAGAATGAAAGGTCGTAACTCTGTCATTTTTTCATATTTACACCCTAAATTTTCAACACAGTCTTCTTATGATCCCACATCACAAACCCCATACATGAACATTTTACAATCCATACCAAAATGCCACTCCATGCCACTGGAATGAAAACACATTTTGGGCAGGATGTGAAAAATGACAGCTGTAGTGTTCATGAGGTGGTGTGAAAAAATGGCTATGTTGAAAATTTGGAGTCAAAACAGTAAAAATTACCAAAGTTACACACATGCATAGAAAAATTTCAACAAATACATGTAACTCAGGCATTTTAGGAATTGTTTCACCAAATTTTCAACATGGGTTTTAGGGACCCCACCTCATGAACACTGGTACAGTCATTTCGCTAATCGGTCCAGAAAGGTGATTTTGTGCAGTGACTGTGAAAGCACCTTCTGGGACTGATTAATAAAACAACAGTGACAATGTTCATGAGGTGGAGTCCCAAAAAGCCCATGTTGAAAATTTGGTAAAATAAATCCTGAAAATGATAACGATATCAACATAAGTTCAAAATGCTGTTGAAATACTTTATACAGCACTTACCTTGATTCCTCCGTTTGCAGTTCAGCTTTGAAGAGTGCAGATGTGTCCCAGTCCAGAGAAGATAACAGCAGATGACCTATGGAGGTAAGCATAGAGTAAGGAGGGATGTGGGGTGGGAGTGTTCAGTGGGAGGGTGGGGATGGGGACAGGGATGGTGGGGATGACAAGAGATCATTTTTTTTTTCAGATTTAATAATGAAAAGATATTAGGGACTGTTTTCTTTTCTAACAGCTTTTAACAAAAACATATTCAGGACACTGGGAGTGGGCTTCCCAGTGTCTCACACTACTGGAAGGGCTGATATATGCCTTGGGACCATATGGAGTGGGCTCCTCCAGTGTCCCACACTGCTGGGATGCATGACTCAGGACACTGGGAATGGGCTTCCCAGTGTTCCACACTGCTGTGGAAGGGGGAGCTTCTATTGCCAACTCAGAGATTGCACCCCCGATGTTAGCAACTTACCACAGAAGGGGCTTTGGGGCTGTCAGTAATATGCATGTTTGGCAGCAAGTAGATGGTTAATCTTGCACATACCACATTTTCGAACATTAACCATCAACTTGTGGCTAAACATGCACATCCTTGACAGCATTGATAACTAAAGAAAAATTACATTTGCTGTTGTGCTTCTCCTGTGGCACAGAGCACAGGGCACAGGGACAAAACTTCAAAGTATCCTGGGTTTGAGGCCAGTTTTTCCATATTGTTTCACCTTCATTGTAGGTGGAAAAAATATGGGGTCTGACCACAAAACCAGGACCCTTGGATGTTCTATCCCCATGCCTTGTCCTCCACACCACAGGAGAAGCACAACAGCAAAGGTGCTTTTTCTTTACTTATTAAATGTCTCAATCAACTGGATATTTGATTTTCAAAATGCAGCATGCACAAAATAAACTATATCTATTTTTGCCAATACCACATTTTGAACATCAAATATTCAGTTCATAAAAGACAGTGATACTGACCCAGTCCACAGAAGATGACAATGCATGACCTCTGGAGGTAATTACAGGGCAAGAGGGGTATGGGGTGGTGAGTGGGAGGATCAGGATGGGGAAGGGGGATGGTGGGGATGATTAGCGACTGTTTCTTTTTTTATGGTAAAAAAGAAAGACATCAGAGGACTGTTTTCTTTTTACAGATAGAAAAAAATCTTTATTTGTGGACTCTGGGAGTGGGCTTCCCAGTGTCCCACACTGCTACTGGGGGCATGCAATGCTGACACTGGGATTGGGCCACCGATGTTGGCACATACCAAACAGAAGGGGCTAAAAGGGGGCCATCTGACTCTGGGGGTTGGCATCCCGGTATCAGATTATATATTGTATACATATGTGTGTGTATATATATATATATATATATATATATACAGTATATATATATATATATATATATATATATATATATATATACACACACACACACACACATATACAGACACACATATAGGATACATGATGGTCAGGGTGGGATATGGAAATATTCTCACTCCTGCAGCGTGAGCTGTGTATTCTCCGAGTGCCGGGCGTACTAGTAAAATACAGCTCACTCTGCAGGAGTGACAATACTTTCCATATCACATGATTCGCCCATCATGTGCAGGGACCCTGGTTTCATTTTACCGTAACACCGTAATAACAATCACGGAATCTCTGTGGTTTATGGATTTTGAATTCTTGTACCGGTGCCTCACGGAAATTGCATGTCACTGCACAGAATCTCTAAGATTTCAGTATTTTTTTTTTTTTTTTATTTTCTCTTTCTATGTCCCCTTCTCACAGCATCAGTTTCCACTTTTCAGAGATCCCTAGGCTGGGTATCCCCTAGCTTAATCCCCAGGTAATGCTCAGGAGCTCCTGTGGGCCTGCCCTATCTTGCCTGGATTGTACCCCCCAGGTGAGAAGGGAGGGGACCGCAGGTCACCCCTCCACACTCACTTAGTGTGTGTCGGGCAGCTCAGTGGGTCCCTCATGGAGCCTATTTATGAAGTCTGGGGCACCTGGGTCCCTTCTGCCAGTGGCCGATGTAGAGTGATTTTTCCTGGTTTTCTGGTCTCTGTCCCTGAGGGCACCAGCACTAGAGATCAAAGGAGGTAGGTCACAGAGACATGCCACTGCTCCAGATTCTGGCTAGTGTCCTCCCTCCTGATCACTCTGCAGCACTTTGCACCACCACCAGTGGTCACACAGGTGGTGGTAAAGCAGGACCTGCAGTCCACCCTCCCTGGAGGAAGAGAGCAGTCCCCAGGTGCTCAATCCTAGTCCCTGGCCAGACCTCCAGCAACCTGAGTTTGCTTCTGACCCTGGGTCGCTGGCATTGCAAAGCAAGCAATAGTGCTACCGCAAGGCACCAGCTGGCTGACCCAGATTTCAGCATCTTAAAATGAATGCTGCTGTGCTTTGCATTCTTTCTGCTTTGCTGCATATAGAGTCAGTAAGGAAATTACCTGCACTGCTTTGTTGTAATCAGCCATTCAGCTTAACCAACCATGCCTAGTGGTTAGAGTAACAAATGGTGATTGAACTGGGTACATACAACAGACTTTGGTTTGAGTCCCATAACCACCGCCTGCATACTGTACGACTCCAAGCAAGTCACTTAACCTCCCCAGTGCTTTTAGGTCACTCCTTAAAACAGGCAGTTCTACCTAGTGGACCCTACCTCTTTACAAAGAATATATAAAAAAATATCAATATATGTTTACTATATCATAGAATAGTGGTCAGGGTACCATGTAATTTACCTGAGTTTTACTTGGGCTACAATGATTTTGTATAGGTAAAGATAAATATTCAGATACATTTTATGTGTTTTATAAGCTAGTTTTTAGATTTTAGTCAAGTTTTTATTGTATTCTTTGCATATAAGCATCTAGGTTGTAGATTGCTAAATGCAGGATCACTGTTACCAACTAACTTATTCAAGTTTATAATCAGCATGGCCATCCAAAATCCTCAATTGTTTGAATGAAAACTAGTCTGAATGAAAGTATGTTCATGAAAAACAAACTGGCTTACTGCTTATGAAAAGACTTCAGAAATAGCACCCCATTTAGGTAAATTGGATCAGTTACACCTTATCACCCACCTGCTGTTTCAGTCTTAGTGACAACAAAAAGTTTTCTTATAGACTGCTTCAACAAAAAGCAAATGTTAAGTATTTAAGAGTACTTATGTTTGGCCAGTGGATTTTGAAAGCACAGTCAATAACATACAGAAGGTAAGACCCCAGGGGCTGTATGATGCTGGTGGGCATAGTAGTGTTCAATTCACATCTGAACAAAGACATGAAAACTGGGAGACACCCTCTTCATGGACACCAAGTAAAAAAAAAAAGCATCCACATGTCTGGGAGATGCATGAATTAATTTGAAGGTCCTCCACTAATCACTTGTGGATTTTTTAGGTGAAGACACTTTATTTCAAAGAAGCAAATTCAAGCAGTTTTCTTTTTTGCTCCTCCTACCCCCTGGCTATCCACTCCATCAGGCCTGCCAAGGCCCCCTACCACCTGCCGAGTCCCGACCAACATCCACTGACCCTTACTGCTGTGCTACCAGGTAACCCAAAGTAACCTTTCATTGAGTGGGCCCCTACCCCTGTGGGAGGCTACCAGGGGAAGAGAATTGCCCCAAAGAGCTTCCTGTGTATCCTGGACATGGCAGGGGTCAGACCAGACACATGTCTGGGGCTTCTGGCTTATGGAGGGACCAACAGCCATCCTTCAGTTGGTCAGCGAGTATTTTCCCATGTTTTTGGGAGTGTGACAGGCCACGTGATGTCAAGGCACAAGCCGACGTCCATCATGCTCCCTCCTGCAGTGAGGACTGACATGTTGTCATGCCTGTGGCCTCCACCATGGGCCAGCAAATGCTGAGCCATGAACCCACCCTCACTCCCAGGAGAAGGTGAGTGGTTGTTGGGTACTCAAGCCTTCACCACCAGCTGGCCCTCCAACACCTAAGTCTGTTTCTAACTATGGTCAGCGGTGTCACAGGCAGAAACCAATTCAGGCAGTTAAATTATAGATGGGGGAAAACAAAGGTAGTCCACCTTAGCAGTGATAGTTCAGATTAATTCACTTCTGAGTTCTAACAAGCAAAGAGACCAAGTCATTTGTAACTGTGTATGTGGGGTGTGGGTGTTGAAGAAGGGGATCATAGTGCTGTCACTACTGCCACCACCCTGAGGGATGTGGACTGCATTGCTGCCACTGCGATCACAATCAAGGGGGTTTGGGCTGTAGTGCTTCTGCCATCACCACTGGTGGATGGGGAATGTAGTACTGCTGCCATCCCACCTGAGGGATGGGGGCCATAGTACTGATACTGCCATCACACATGAGGAATGGTGAACTTAGTACTACTGCTTCTGTCACACCTGAAGGGGGAAGGTCGTAGAGCTGTTGCTGCTACCATCACACCAGAGGTATGGGGGCCATAGTGCTGCTTCCATCACACATTAGGGATGGGGGCTGTAGTTTTGCTGCTGCCATCACATCTTGTACGTAAAATAACTTTAAATTGGTACAAGGATGGAATGATGTGTAATAGTGGAGGTCAAAATTGCTAAAATGCATGTTAGCAGAGTTAAAATTGTTAAATAAAGTACACAAAACCAAACACCGTTAAAAACGGATTTTGACTTAGCAGACACGTGACAATACCATTTTTAAAATGCAAAATGGAACATGCCCTTTCTCAATCCCGTAAACCAGTGTCCCTGATCATGTGTCGGATTTATACCACAGGGTGAGAGCTTTAGAACATGTTTTCAGATTCTGTGTGTTTCCTGCTCATTCTGTGTGTGCTGTCAGTGTGTGTGTGTGTGTGTGTGTGTGTGTGTATGTGTGTGTGTGTGTTCTGAATGGACTAGGAGTCAGAAACACAGGTGAGTGTGTTTTGCAAGCTAATTGAGTGAGTCAGAGGCTCAGTGAGAAAGGCAAACTGCTTCAGGTAGCACTGAGAAACAGAAACTGCTTTGTAAAAGAGTTTCACTTAGAATTCAGGTTGTTTTGAAGCTGAGAACAGCACAGTAATGGGCTAGGAATGTTAGAAACACAATGGGACATAAGTGAGAGTCTTTTACAAAGCTAATTGAGTAAGTTGCAGCTTAAGAGAGAAAGATAAACTGTTTTCTGAAGCAGTTTCTTTTAGAATGCAAGCTGCAGTGCATTTATCCTCACTCTGGTGACATCAGCAGAGTATGGATGAATGTCGATATCCTCACTCTGCTGATGTCATCAGGATTTATCCTCACTGCAGTGAAAATAACACAGGATATCCTACTGAGTTCTTACTCCCGTGGTATAAATATATATATATATATATATACACGCACACACACACACATATATGTAAATAATATAAAAAATGAAATTGCAGGATGGGAGGTGGCACTACACAACAGTGAGGGATGTGGGTGGGTGGAGGGTGCCACTGGAAACCAGGGATATGGAACAGAGATCGGCAGATGCAGAGTGCCACTAAACACCAGGGAAACGGTAGCTCACAGCTAAGGGTGCAGCCAACAGCTCAAGTTCAAGCTGTGGCTGCGCAACTCAAGATAATCCCACTCTTCTCATTCAGAGAATGCAGCAGAAGTGATCCTGTTGCTAACCTCAGCACCTGGGATTTCGGGTGCCCACAAAGGTTTTTTCTGGCCAGTATTAAAAAAAAACATCCAAATCTAGCTAAATGTGTCCCGCTTAGCTAAGTTTTGATGTTTCTTTTTTATCTCACATTTACTTTTACGTTTTCTTAATTTTCTCTCTCTCCCTAATGAAAAACAAGATGGCAGACACAAAAGAGCTCTGATAAACTACAGCACTCTATGTGACCCCACATACAAAAGACAGTAGCTCTTGAGAAACAAGGGAGCCCCTGAAACAAACTAAACTCTATGTGATCTTACATGCAAAAATGGAGTACCTCCAGCTGTAACAAAAATACTTTTGTGCCTGACATATAGATTTTCCCAGAGGAAATAAAGGGAAAGTTAAAGATTTAGTAACTTTTGAACAGATTAATATTTTTTCACCAAACCTTCAAAAGGCACACGAGTCAGGCAAAGGCTTTCTAGCTTGAAAATTTCAGACCACAGCCTAAAGCCATTTCTGAGAAACAGCTGTAGAAAAAACAGCAAAAACTTGGTAAATTTTGGATATTTTTTACACTCAGTATCTCAAAAACCACAGAACGGATTCACATGTCAAGAGATGTACCCATAGAGACTATGCATGCCAAATTTCTTGCAAATCCGTTGAATGGTTCCAAAGTTATTAACGTTCACAAATGTGGCTTTAACATAAAACTGTGCACTCAACCCTAACTATACTGACGCTACCATGCCAGTAATGTGTGTGTAATGTGTGTGTAATGTGTGTGTGTGTCTATATATATATATATATATATATATATATATATTATAGTATACGGTAGTGCTACCATAGTTAAAATTGATGACCCCATTTGAGGTTAAATGGTGAAACTTTGCACCTTAATAACTTTGCCACCATTCAATGGATCTGCCTGAAATTTGTCAGGCACAGGGCGTGACCATAGATCTTGGGATCTTCCAATGTTCGTTCTGGTCAGATATACAGCTGTGGAGTCATTAAGCGACATTCCGGGGCACATTTACGTTTTTCTGTGCATTCTTTGCTCATACCTACAGGTCGAACGGTTTCTGCGACTGGTCCTAAAACTTCAGGGGATGTGCGGCCGGGGTCCCTGATGTGCCTTTTGAAGATTTTGTGAAAAAATATTGAGCGGTTTAAAAGTTATTCAAAAAACAAGTTCCCATTATAAATCAATGGGAAAAGTTTACAAAAAGTTTAACAGTGTCGCAAATGCACTTTTTAGTGTCGCAAATGACCCTAGTAGTGTTGCAAATCCACCATTTTGTTTTCAGTTACTGATCACAGAAATGCTTGGCATTGAAAATTGGGACCATCTAGGGACATAATTATTTTTGTGTTTACTTAGTCAAGCCCTGAGGATGCTAGCCATGTCTTTATTTTGGGGTAAAACACCCCAGAAATATGCTTTTCAAATTTGTGTAAAAGTAGTGTGGCAAAGTAGTATCGCACTTGCGACACTTTCGCAAATTTTTGATAAAGGTGTTGCAAATCACGACACTACATTTCTAGACTATGGCCAAAATGACAGGAATTCTTTGCCACTCTGCTGCAAAAGAACCGTTTGGTCTTTTGGGCTGAAATTTGGAGGAAAGTCAGCCAACATCTCACAGATGCGCTTTTTGGTGGTTTGGTGACAACATATTACATGGACACAAAGTTACAGTACTCCAAAGTTGACATTTTTTCCAATAGACTAACATGGTGGCGTCCACCGCGCCTTTCGGGGCTCGTATCTCGGAAACAGTGTGAGATATGGAATTTTCGTCACAAAATGCTCATGTATCATGTGAAATTTTAATTTTTTTCTACATCATACGGTTACTGAGATATTAGCAATTTAGTATTACAACTGCTCTTTTCCTGCTCTGAGGCATATTATAATGCATACATTATTTGTTTTCACTGTGTTTCTCAATGGAGCTATTCAGAAGAAATAGGGTGTGCACTCCAGATACTGTTACATGTAGGTTTTACACGTGTGTTTCTGTGCCCGTTTGCATTTCCATTCCCATGTACACCACCATTTGTGTTACCCTTTCCATTTGTGTTACTGTTACCATTTGTGTCTCCACTACTGTTTGTGTTTGTGTTTCACTTAGCATCACCATGCGCATTACCGTTTCTGTTGGCAGCCACCCTTCTGCTTCCATTTACATTTGTCTTTCATTTTGCGTCATCGTTGTTCTTACCATTACCATTTGCATTTCCATTTGCATTCCCATGTCCATGTGCATTATGGTTTGCATTTCCATATGCACTTCTGTTTGCATTTGCATTTCTGTTTTCTTTGGCATTATTGTTGCTGTTACCATTACCGTTTGCATTTACAATTCGTTGTCCATGACCATCGCATTACAGGTTGCGTTCCATACAAGCTTGCATTTGCATTTCCGTTTCTGTTTCCTTTGGCATTATTGTTGCTGTTACAGTTATCATTTGCATTTACCATAGCAGTATCATCACTGTCACATTACTTGTTGCATTTTTGTATGCGCTTGTGTCTCCATTTGCATCACTGTTCAGTTTGGCATCACTTTGCACCTCCGTTTCTATTAACATTTGCTTTACAATTTACATTTGCATCACCATGTGCGTAACCGTTAGCGCTTGCATTTGTGTTGCACTTAAAGTTACTATGTGACAAAAAAAACATGTGGTGTGAGCGCGGGGCCCAAAGGTCCCTGTGCTCCCACCACCACATTCCTTTCACTATTTATAGTCCTCATTCTCAAAAGAAAAGGAAATTAGAGCAAAAACTCTGTTTAATGCATCAGATAGGGTTGTTCCACAGTGACAAAGTGAGGAAATTTGGTGTTAGGTGGAAACCCCTTGAACCCCTCAGCCCGGCCCCAACCCGGCACCAGGGTGTGTGTTGGGGTCGTCAGATCTAACTCTCACCCCATTCTCCTATGCCTCAGTTTGTTCAGCGCATGCATCCCAAGATCTCCATGCCTAATGGGCCATACCAAATTTCCAGGCAAAATCCATTGAAAAGGTGGCAAGATTATTAAAGGTGCAAATTTGACCTTTAACCATAAAAGTGCTACTCAACCCTAACTATGGTAGCACTGCTGTGCTACCAACATATATATATATAAATATATATTATAGTTAGCGCTCATGAGTGAAAATATTTTCCATATTTCATGATCTGCACATCATGTGTGCTATTTATACCACGGGAGTGGGAGCTCCTCTATTACATTTTGTTTTATCTTTGTTTGATGTGTTCATTTCTATTGTCTGTGTGAGTGAATGGGTATGAATGGTGTATCTGTCAGAGCTGTTACTGGTCATTTGTTGTTTGTGTGATTGCTGATTGGATGCTGTTCTGTGTAGTTTGCTGTGTGATTGGGTCATTTGTTTGTGAGGATGGGAATTTCATTTAGGCTTGGGAAAGCGGAACTGTGAGTTTCATTAGTCAGGTATACTTTTATTTGTTTAGTGACTTGTTTTGGTGTTTTGTGGTGATTTTAATTGTTTTGTGCAGTTTTTATGTGGTCTGCTTCGCTTTCACTGTGTCTGTTAAGAGAGTCGACTTTGCTTTTCTTCATGGCTGTTGCTATGCACTGATTAACATTTCCTCTAATAACTTTAAGTTTCCTAGCCATGGTATGGAATGCTGACTGATAGTAAAACAGAAAATTTAGGTAAAGAACATTGCTTGCACTTATGAGAGGTCAGGAGAGCATTAGTAGTGTTTTATTTTGGGACATTTGTTTGAATGGTTGCTCTCAATTGTGATTTGGAGGAGAGTTGTTGTGCAGGTTTGGAGACCACTTCTACGAGTTGTGCCAAAATGCTTTTAGCGTAGTTTGATGAACATGTTGGCTTTTATGTTTCGGATAGGTTGTTTTCACTGATATTTCTGATGTGTTGTGTGGCAGTTGTGCATATTTTTGTATTGGAGACAGTAAGAAGAGAGGGATACTTACTGGAAGTAATCGGTATAGAAAGAAGGAGGAAGTTGACGTCAGCAGAGAAGGTATAAATGGCATTGCTGTTACCATTATCATTTGTGTTTACAATTGCGGTACAGTGACCATGGCATAATGGTTGCATTTCTGTATGTGCTTGCATTTGCGCTTCCGTTTCTGTTTCCTTTGGTGTTATTTTAGCTGTTACCGTTACCGTTTGCATTTCCAATTGTGGTACCATGACCATGCACATTATGGTTTGCATTTCCATATGCGCTTGCATTGGCCTTTGTGTTTCTGTTTCCTTTGACGTTATTTTTGCTCTTACCATTACCATTTGCGATTGCAGTACGTGACCATGCATGTTACGCTTTGCGTTGCTATATGTACTTGTGTTTGCCTTTCTGTTTCTGTTCTCTTTGGCATTATTGTTGCTGTAACTGTTAACATTTGCATTTACAATAGTGGTACTGTGACCGTGCACATTACCAGTTACGTTTCCGTACATGCTTACGTCTCTGTTTGTGTCACTGTTCGCCTTGGCGTCACTTTCCTCTTGCGTTTCTATTAACATTTGCATTACCATTTATGTTTCACCATGTGCATAACCATTAGCACTTCCATTTGCATTACAGTTACTTTATTCGTCACAAGACATCACATGGTAGGGCGCAGGGGCCGAAGAATGACGCTCCACCACCATATTCTCTTCACTATTTATAGTCCTCATTTTCATAAAGAAGGGAAATTCATTGGCAAAAACTCCATTTAATGCATCAGTTAGGGCTGTTACATAGCAACAAAAAGCAAGGAAATTTGGTGTTAGGGTTGAAAGCCACTTTGGACCCCCCCTTGCACCTCCCAAACAGCATTGAGGTGTGCATTGGGGTCATCAGTCCTAACTCTCACCCCATTCTCCTACACCTCAACTTCTTTACACATGTGATGGGGTGAGAGTTAGGGCTGACTACCCCAACGCACACCCCAATGCAGGTTGGGGGTGGGTTGGGGGGTGCAAGGGGGGCTTTCAACCCTAACACAGAATTTAATTGCTTAAGTCATTGTGGAACAACCTAACTGATGCATTAAACTGAGTTTTTGCCATGAAGATATATATATATATATATATATATATATATATATATTAGAGGCAAAAACTCCGTTTAATGCATTAGTTAGGTTGTTCCACAGCGACAAAAGTGAGGAAATTGCAGTTAGGGTTGAAAACCCTCAACTCTGAATTCACCCCCAGCACCACACACACACACAGACACACACACATGAAAGTATGGGGAGGACCAAGTCAACACAACCAGTGACAGACATCCAGCAGCAGGTGACAGAAATAACAAACAATTGTCTAAATGTACTACGAGACATCCCCATCCACCTGACCAGGTACTGCATGCTCAGTGGAGATCAACAGCAAAACCGAGGCCATGTATACCAAGCATACATCCCTGATTGCAGCTGCACAACATACCACACTTTATAGTTTCATGGCCTTACCTACTGATGCCCCACACCAGATGACACCACATGTGATGGGCCACCTGAGCAACAGAGTTGAGCAAACCCAAGGAATTGTACCGGTATAATATCTCTGATTATAACAAGGGTTTGAGAAGTGCAGCTTTCTAATTGACTGTAAACATTGTAACAGCCTTATGTTTAGTTTTTATTAACATGCATGTAGAGCCTAACCATATGATGAACATGCTTTAATGTTGTTTAAAAAAACAGTTTTATTATGATAGCAATAAGCCACTCCCGGGTATTATGTTAATGGTCGGTTTATCACTGTCTAGCGACATGTGGCACTCGGCTACGCCTCATTCAACATTAAACCCCTACATGGTGATTAACAGACCATTTAACATAACCATTGGTCATGTCTCATTGCTTAATTGTCTTTATGACTAGATACTCTCCCTCTGCTAGGCACTGCAGGAGATTTGCAACACAGTGTCACATCCAGTTACACCATACTCTGTCTACTTACTGGAGAATGGCTGTGAATATGAACTCATGAAGATGAACAGTGTAACTTGATCATTACAGTCATCGAAACCTTAGTGTGATTATAACTGACAGAGTCAGTGATGAGAATAACCTTGACGTCCTAGTACACTTATCCCATTGTGAGTTAAATCAATACTAAAAGACATTCTGTTTATATCTACACTATACCTACTTGATTGCTGTTGTACACAATTGACATAGTTATCACTTTGATAGCATCAGTGACAGAAGTGTAGGCAAGCCAAACACTACGTATACAGCCTGAGTGTGAAACAACTGTTAAAAAATTATGCTGTGTCCATAAGTAGCATAGATCACTCATTGCAACAATAGTAAATGTATCACTATTTGAATAAGTTAGTCATCACAGATGCAATGAGATTGTCTTTATCAGGTACAACATACTGAGTAAGTGCCTACAGGAAATCTATCCTATAGACATCTCCGATACAGGTACGTCATTGTTGGCTCAGTAGTCCTATGATATTTTGAAGTTGCTTAGCCTGATCCATGCAATTACACTGTTTCTTACAAAGAATACTTACTGCATCTTTAGTATTGAAACACACTGAAGGTCTATGTATGTACATTAGCAGTACAGCTTCATCAGTAAGAATGCATCTGATACTGGCAGTACAATTTCACAGCATTGAACAGGCAATGCTTTTCCATACGTTTACATCAGCCTCTCTATCTTCAGTAAACAGTTGCAGTAAATGTACTACTGAAAATCAATACTAAATGTAACTTTACTTTTATCTTGAGCATGCTAGTGTCTTGTAGTTAATTTATGTACTTCTCTTAATTAATGTATACTCACTAGTGTTAAAACCTTTCTACAACTGTGACCATGCACCTTTAGCATTTATATTGATAGCGGCACAGTACCAGTTGTGGTGTGGTGTGGACATCGTTAGGTAAGGCCATGCAACTACTAAGTGTGGTACGTTGTGTGCAGCTGCAATCAGGGATGTGTACGTTTGGTGTACATGGCCTCAGTTTTGCTGTTGATCTCCACTGAGCATGCAGTACCTGGTCAGGTGGGTGGGGATGTCTTGTAGTACATTTAGACAATTGTTTGTTATTTCTGTCACCTGCTGCTGGATGTCTGTCATTGGTTGTGTTGACTTGGTGTGTGTGTGTGTGTGTGGTGCTGGGGGGGTGAATTCGGAGTTAGGGTTTTCAACCCTAACAGCGAATTTCCTCACTTTTGTCGCTGTGGAACAACCCTAACTAATGCATTAAATGGAGTTTTTTGCCTCTAATTTCTCTTCTTTTTGAGAATGATAATGAGAAACAGTGAATGTAATGCAGCACCAGGAGCGCGGGGCCTGGCCCCACGCTCCAGCCACATGATGTCTTGTGGCATAGTAACAGGAACAGCAATGCAAACAGAAGCACTAACAGTGGCGCACATGGCAACGCAAGCACGATTGAGAACAGAAAGGGTAACACACATGGTGGCGTAGATGGGAACGGTCTGCCACGTGATGTGTTGTCATATAGTAACATGGTGCCTGCAAACGGAAATGTCAATGGACATGGTGACGCAAAGTGAAACAGAAAGAGAAACAGTACTGTGGACGCAAATGGCAAAAAATAACAGAAATGCAAGCGCAAATGAAAATGCAAAGGATAACGCACATAGGGCCCCGCGCTCACACCACTTAATGTGGCAGCGGGAGCGTGGGGCCCTCCCACCACATGATGTCTTGTGGCATAGTAACAGGAACAGCAATGCAAACAGAAGTGCTAACAGTGGCGCACATGATAACGCAAGCGCAAATGAGAACAGAAAGGGTAACACACATGGTGGCATAGACGGGAATGGTCTGCCACGTGATGTGTTGTCACATAGTAACATGGTGCCTGCAAACGGAAATTTCAATGGGCATGGTGACGCTAAGTAAAACAGAAAGAGAAACAGTACTGTAGACACAAATAGCAAAAAATAACAGAAACGCAAGTACAAATGAAAACGCAATGGATAACGCACGTGGTGGCGCAGACGTCAATGGTAAGTGAAACGGGTACGGAACCGCAAGCATAAAGGGCAACAGTAACATTAATGTAAGTGCACAGGCTGGTTTTCCCCAAAACCTGCATAGAGAAAGACAGTGAGCACAAATAATGTATGCATAATAATGAGTATCGGAGCAGAAAATGAGAACTTGGAATACTAAATAGGTTATATCTCAGGAACCGCATCAGCGAAAAAAATTAAAAGTTGTATGATTTACAACTGTCCATGGGGCTAAGCACTTTCTGACTAAAAGTCCATATCTTGCACCGTTTCGAGATACCGGCCCTGAAAAGCGCGGTGAATGCCGTAATGTTATCCTATGGGAAAAAAGAGAAGTTCGGAGTGCCATAACTTTGCCTCCCTGTAATATTTTTTCACCAAACCACTGAAAAGCACATCTGTGGGCTGTTGGCTGTCTTCCCTCCAAATTTCAGGAAAAAAGACTAAACCGTTATTTTGCAGCAGGGTGCCAAAGGATTCCTGTAATGCGTCGGGCACCGTAATGTTATCCTATGGGAAAAAACATCAACTTTCGAGTGCTGTAACTTTGCTGCCATGTAATATTTTTCAATACAACACTGAAAGGCACATGTGTTAGATGTCATCTGCGTTCCTTCCAAATTTCAGCCCAAAATTCCAACCGTTCTTTGCAGTATAGTGCCAAAAATTACTGTTATTTAGGCATAGTGTCGCAAAGTAGTGTCGCAATTTGCGAAAGCTTTCGCAAAACATTTGCGACACTTTCATGAGTGCGACACTACTTTGCAAAACTACTTTTTCCAGAAATCTGTAAAACATATTTCTGGGGTGTTTTAGCCCAAAATAAAGACATGGCTAGCATCCTCAGGGCCTGACTAGGTGAATACAAAAAGAATTAGGTTGCTAGAGGGTCTCAGTTTTAAATGCCAAGCATTTTTCTGATCACTAACTGAAAACAAGATGGCAGATTTGCAACAGTAACAGGGCCATTTGCGACAGTAAAAAGTGCATTTGCGACACTGTTGAACTTTTTGTTAACTTTTCCCATTGACTTATAATGGGAAATTGTTTTTTGAATAACTTTTGAACCGTTTAATATTTTTTCACGAAAACTTTGAAAGGCACATCGGGGACCATGGCCGCACGTTTCCTGAAGATTTTGGGCTAGTCATACAAACCGTATGACCTGTAGGAGTGACCGTAGAATTCCAGAAAAAGTGTAAATGCACGCGCATATCACGCTTGATAACTCTGCAGCTGTATATCCAACTGATATGACACTTGGCAGATCCTAAGGCCTATGGTTCTTGATTATGTATTCCAAATTTCAGGCAAATACATTAAACAGTTGCAAAGTTATTAAGGTGCAAAGTTTTGGGGTTTAACATAGAAATGGCTCCTCAACCCTAACTATGGTAGCACTACTGTGCTACCATAATATATATATATATATATATATATATATATATATATATATATATATATATTCAATGTTGGGTTGAAACCCCTTTGCACCCTCAGCCCACCCTCCAACTGGAATCGGGTGTGCATTGGGGTCATCGGCCCTAAGTGTCACCCCATCACATGTGGAAAGAAGCTGAGGAATAGGAGAATGGGGTGACAGTTAGGACCGATGACCCCAATGCACACCCTGATTCCAGTTGGGGGGTGGGCTGGAGGGGTGCAAAGGAGTTTCAACCCTAACATCAAATTTCCTAACTTTGGCGCTGTGGAACAACCCTAACTGATGCATTAAACAGAGTTTTTTGCCTCTAATTTGTCTTCTTTTTGAGAATGATAATGAGAAATAGTGAATGTAATGCAGCGGGAGCACGGGGGTGATGTCTTGTCGCATTGTAACATTGTGCCCGCAAACGCAAATCGTAATGTGCATCATGACGCAAAGCGAAACAGAAAGAGGAACAGTACTGTAGACAGAAATGTTAAAAACAACAGAAACACAACCGCAAATGAAGACGCAAAGGATAACGCACATGGTGGCGTAAACGTGAACGGTAAGTAAAACGTGTATGGAACCACAAGCAGAAATGGTAATGGTAAGAGTAATGTAAGCACACAGACTGGTTTTCCCCAAAAGCTGTATAGAGAAAGACAGTGAGTAGAAAGAATGTATGCAAAATAATGACTCTTGGAACACAAAAATCAGTAGTTGTAATAGCAAATTGCTTATATCTCAGTAACCATACGACATAGAAAAAAAATTTAAAAGTCATATGTATTATAACTTTCCTGGCTAGTTATATATGTATGGGGGCTAACACTTTTTGACAAAAACTCCATATCTCGCAATGTTTTCGAGATACAGGCCCTCAACAGAGCGGCGAATGCCGTAATGTTATCCTATGGGGAAAAAAAACAGAAGTTCGGACTGCCTTAACTTTTGAACAGTTTAATATTTTTTCATGAAATCTTCAAAAGGCACATCGGGGGCCACAGCTGCACGTTCCCTGAAGATTTCAGGCCGGTCGCGCAAACCGTGCGACCTGTAGGCGCGACTGTAGAATTCCAGAAAAAGCGTAAATGCGTGAGCAGATCATGCTTAATAACTCCGCAGCTGTGTATCCGACCAATACACAACTTGGCAGATCCCAAGGCCTATGGTTCTTGATTGTGTATTCCACATTTCAGGAAAATCCATCAAACGGTTGCAAAGTTATTAAGGTGCAAAGTTTTGGGGTTTAACATAGAAATGGCTCCTCAACCCTAACTATGGTAGCACTACCGTGCTACCATAATTAATATACATATATATATATATATATATATATATAAAATACCGTGCCACTATAGTTAGGGTTGAGTAGACCATTTAAGGTTAAATCTGAAATTTGGCAGCTTAATAACTTTGCAACCATATGACGGATGTCACTGAAATGTGGAATGCATGGTCTGGTACCATAGCTCTCTGGACCTGCCAAGTTTCGTTACAAGCAGATGTATGTTTGCGGAGCTACAGAGCACCACAGGTTGCATGGTTTGTGGAATCAGTCTGAAACCTTCAGGGAACATGCAGCCAGGGTCCCCGATGTGCTTTTCAAAGATTTTGTGAAAAAATATTAAACAGTTCAAAAGTTATTAAAAAAAACTGTTCCCCATTATAGTCTAAGGGAAAAGTTAACAAAATATTCTAAAGTATCACAAATGCAGTTGTTACTGTCTCAAATTACCTTTTTACTTTCGCAAATCAGCCATCTTGTTTTCAGTTGGTCTTCAGAGAAATGCTTGGTGTTTAAATCTGGCACCCTCCAGGGACACAATTCTTTTTGTGTTCACCTAGTCAAGCCCTGAGGATGCTAGCCATGTCTTTTTTGGGGTGTTAAGTGCCCCAGAAATATGTTTTTTACATTTTTGTAAACAATAGTGTCACAAAGCACTTTCGAATGTACGACAATTTCATGATTTTATTTGCGAAACTGTCGCGATTTAAAAGTACTTTGTGACACTATGCCCAAAACAATAGGGAATCTTTGCTACCCTACTGCAAAAGAACGGTTTGGTCTTTTGGATGAAATTTGAAGGATGAAAGCCAAGATCCCACAGATGTGCCTTGTGGTGTTTTGGTGACAAACTATTATCAGGCTGCAAAGCTCCAGCACTCTGAAGTTGATGATTTTCTTCCCATAGGATAACTTTACGGCGTCCGCCGCCCCTTTCGGGGCCTGTATCTCTAAAACGGTTTGAGATACATACTTTTCATCAGAAACTTGCTTAGTCCCCTGCTAAAGGGCTGAGTGCAAAACTAGCCTGGAAAGTCATAAATAATATGAGACTTTAATTTTTTTTCTTCGTTGTACGGTTCCTGAGATATAAGCAATTTAGTATTCCAAGTGATCATTTTCTAGTATGAGGGTCATTATTATGGAAACATACTTTTTGTTCACTGTGCTTCTGAATGCACCTTTTTGGGACAAAAAGCATGTGCGTTTGTGTTACTGTTACTGTTGGCATTTGTGTTTACGTTTCCGCTTGTGCTTCCATTATCATTTGCATTACCATTAACATTTGCGTCAACATGTGTGTTACCATTTGCATTTGCACTTGCATTTGTGGTACCATTTGCATTACTGTTTCTTTTTGCGTCATCCTGTTAGTTACCGTTTGCATTTGCATTACCGTTTACGTTTGTGTTTGCATAACTGTAACCATTTGTGTTTGCATTACAATTTGCATTTGTGTTTCGGTTACTGTTACTATTAGCATTTGCATTTGTGCTTGCATTTATGTTACCGTTTGCAATACCCTTTTCTTTTTCGTCACCATTAGCATTACCATTACTGTTTTGCATTTGTACTCGTTTTCAGTGGCATTTGCGATTACGTTTGCATCATCGTTACCATTATCGTAAGCATTTTTGTTTACATTACCATTTCTGTTTGTGCTTGCTTTTACATAACCATTTGTGTTTGCATTTCTGTTTGCATCATTGTTAGCATTACCATTAGCATTTGCGTTTAAGTTAATATTACCATTTGCATTTGCATTTCTGTCACTGTTAGCATTTGCACTTGCATTTCTGTTACCGTTTCCTTTTGCATCACCGTTACCGTTAGCATTACTGTTATTGTTTGCATTTGTACTTGTGTTTCTTTTGCTCTTTCCATTTCTGTTAAGGTTTGTGTCACTGTTACTGTTATCATCAACATTTCTGTTTACATCACCATTACCATTTATGTTTGCATTTGTGCATGCATTTACGTAATCATTTGTGTTTGCATTTTTATTTGCATCATGGTTAGCCTTACCATAAGCATTTGCATTTACAGTACCTTTACCATTTACAATTGCTTTTGCACTTGTGTTTACATCACCATTAGAGATGCAACAAATTTTTAATCTGCTGGCGAAATGAACGCAAAGTGGGCACTTCATGCTGGCAGAGCAGAACGTGAAGTGAGCACTGTAAAATGCTCACTTCATGTTATCATTATTACTTCGCATTGCCATTATGACTTAACGCGAAGTAAGGCAAAGTGACAAGTAAATAGGCAGCCCCCAACACATCACATGGCTTACAGTACTGTAAGTCACCTGCTTTAGTCAGGCAGGAAGGAAGTGAGTCAAAGAAGCAGTTTCACTTTCTCCTTTGCATTCATAGAGGGAGAAGGCTTGTGAGAGAGCAGTGTAGGAGTCAGTGTCAAAGTACTTATTGCCTTTGTAAAACAACAACTTTTAAAACCTATCTTTATTTACTTTTGTATTGTGTTTGTTATTTTTTTGGTAGTTATTTTTTATAAGTGTTGTTTTGTGTGTGTGTGTGTGTGTGTGTGTGTGTGTGTGTGTGTGTGACTGTGCAAGTGTGTAGTGTGTGTGTGTGTGCTGCGGACTTGTGTGGGATGGATGGACGTGGACCCTGGAGAAGGTGAGTCACTGGCCCGTGGGCATGGTCAGAGGG
Source organism: Neoceratodus forsteri (assembly GCA_016271365.2). Classification (NCBI taxonomy): domain Eukaryota; kingdom Metazoa; phylum Chordata; order Ceratodontiformes; family Ceratodontidae; genus Neoceratodus; species Neoceratodus forsteri. The sequence goes on along the minus strand of CM028135.1, from coordinate 564,044,649 downwards.
GAATGCGGACACATGGGGGTGGTCATGTCATGCTGGACCACTCCCAACTCTTGGGTGTTGCTTCCCCCTGCCCCCATGTTGAAGCAACAACAACAGCACCAGTGCCAATGGTAGCTGTTGTGCGTCCACCTTCTCCGCCACTACTACCACCACCTGTAGCAGCTGTAGGAGTTTGAGCAGCACCCCCTCCACCACCTCCACAGCCACAGGAGGTAGCCCTAGAAAACCAAGGTGGTGCAAACCATGCAACTCATGTGAGGACTGTGTCTGGTCCCCCCCGCAGCTCCCCAGTGTGGGAGTTTTTTAACTCTGTGGGTGGAGACAGCACAGTCATGGTGTGCCATGTGTGTGGTGTGCTGGTGTGCCATGGCCCCGTGGGATGCATTTGGGGACTGGTGGCCAGTGCACCCACATGCTCAACCACCATAAGGCAGAGTGGCAGGCTGCCATGGAAGGGGCCAGGTGTTTACCTGCTGGCCCTTCTGTGGCAGTGGCGAGGGTCCTGCTGGGGTTGGAGTTGTGCCTTGCAGTCACTGCTGCAGGAGGAGGAGGGCCAGTACAGCAGCTGCTCCACCACCACCACCACCGCCACCACAACCACCATAACCACTCTCTCCACCACCCTGCACTACCTGGATTCCCAGCTGCAGTGGACCCCGCCACAGTACCTGCAACACAGCATGACATCTCCCTGGTGTGGGTGGCTCTGGAAGAGAACAGTCAGAGGGTTGGTACTTTGCAGCAGCAGGTCAACACAATAGAAGAGCAGCAGCAGCAGCAAATAGTTTGAATGCTGCACCTGCTGCTGGACCACAATGGCATCCCACAGCCACAGTAACTTACATGATTGTTTTCTGCCCTCCCACCCCACTACTGTGTTGTACTGTTTTTGTGTGTTTTTTCTTTGTTGTTGTTTAATAATACACATGTTCCCTTCCAGGGGAATCTTTCTTGCACTACATAGTGCAATACATTTCTGTGAAACACCATAATTTCCATTACAGTGTGTCCACGTGATGGAAGAACTCCAGTTCTGAATAGCAACCCACATTCTGCCTCCCTTCTCAGCAACATTAGGACGTGATGCCAGGGAGAGCGCATGTGAGTGCTCCATTCCATTACAGTGAATATCCGATTGTCCAGCAGCTTTCTGAATGTTTCTTTATGTTATAATGGTCAGTTTGTGGTGAAAAGTGTGGGCACATTTCCTGTAAGAAAAGCCTTGTTAGTGGAAACGTTCCCACATTTCACCACAAAGTGAACCTTATAACATAAGGAAACATTGGGATAGCTACCAGACAGTCACTATAGTGGAGCATGCACCTACACTCCCCCTAGTATCACATCCTAACATTGCTGAGAAAGTGGGTCAGTATGTGGGCATCTTTTCTGAATGGTAATTTCTCCATGACGTGACACACTGTAATGAATCACGGGCGGTTTTCACATAAATATATTTCACTCTGTGGAGCAAGAAATATTCCAGTGGGAGTAAGACCCCCACATATTAGGTTATATGCATCACCATAACTATGTAATCTCTGTAAAGCAGCAGCAGAGCAGCAATCTGTTGAGAACTCTGGGCTATATTTTTTAATGCAATGTTACAACTTTGTATACTTACATCCTTACTGACCAGAATGATATGAGAATTTGCAGTAGTTGAGTCTGCTGTACTACCTTTTTTCATGTGTGAAATAATGAAAGGAGCATTCCTTTTAAACTGGTGCTGACCAGGTCTTTGTCATTGTTTTCCTCTGCTTTTCTCTCCATCACATCAGTTAGTTGTTATATATCACTTTTGTTGTTAATTAACAGTTATTCAGCAGTTAGTGTTTTATGACACCATGTAACAATAGTTATTGAAAAGCAGTTGCAAATAAATACAAACCTGGTCAGAATAATATTGGAAGATGTGCTCATTTTTTTCATACATGAAAAAAGTAGTCAACTAAGTAAAGCAGACGTAAACTGTGAAAAAGCGTATCATTCAAGTAACAACTCGGAGGTAACTAGTGGCTGTGGCAATGTAAAAAGCATAAAAATGACAGTTAAAATTGTCATGACATTCTTGCAATGTTGCTTTAATCATAATGTTAGTATGACATCATGAGCTCACAACAAGCACACAACACACAAAAAGTGGCGCAGAGTCCCAGATTTTTCTGCAGGCCCAAAATGCATCCTTCTTGTGTGCAGAACTTTGGCAAGTGGTAACACAGTGAAATAGAGTGCTTCAGCTCATAGAAAGTCCCCAAATTAATGGTGCACTCATTCAAGTGCACAGTGGTGGCACAGAGTCCCAGATTGTTTCTGCAGGCCCAAAATGCATCCTCCTTGTGTGCAGAAAATTAACAAGTAGTGGGGGAGGGGGCATGACCTAGCACTGATCCAGTATGGTTGCATAGAGAGATAGCTCTTGCAACCTGGGGATAAATCCGACATCAGCCGTTACTAATACCCTCGATTTCTGCTAGAATTTTAATTATCGTAGCAGAGAGAAATCCCCATGGCATAATTTTGGGACTTTTCTTGCAAGTTCTCTTTTGGAAATCACTCATCTTTCTCTCCGAAGGTGGATTTGCAGTGTGGCCTACAATATATAGCCTTCTGCAGAATTATCGAGAACTGAAGCGATGTTCAGCCAGTTCATGACCCAAATGGCACAACTCACAATTGCAGTCAATGCCACTACACAGACTTTGCAAGGGATCGAAGTTAGTCTTTCCATAATGAGTGACAAATATCCTCCCATGATGCAGCTCTTCATAGAATAACTGCTACTCTGAGGGAACAGGCCAAATTTATCCACACACTACAAAATAAAGTAGATGACCTGGAAAATTACAGCCGTCCAAACAATATATGGCTTATTGGCTTTCCGGAAGGTGCAGAACAGAAATCAGCCATCGGCTTCTTACAGTCAATCCTCCCAAAGCTGCTCAAGTTACCAGCTGATTTTCACCCTTAGATTGAATGGGAGCATTGCTCGCTTGCCCTTGTACCAAGGCCTGGAGCAAGGCCCAGACTCCTGCTTGCCAGATTTTTGGACTTTGGGCAAAAATAATTTATTATGGCTGCTGCTCGAACTGTGGGGGAAATTACTTGGCAAGAGCATCATATCCAGCTCTGTCAGGACTATTCTAAAGAACTCTCCCATCGCCGTAAGGAATATGCACAGGCATGGAGACTGTTACAAAAACGAAACTACTCTTACTCACTGTGGTATCCAACGACCATGCGGATTATGCACAATTGGTCTCCCTTCTATTTGAGACCCCAGATAGCTTGATGGACTTCCTGTGGGCTAGACATCCTGCAGAGTTTCAGGACCCCAACAATCAGAGTGAGGAAATATAATGCTCTCCCTCTTCATCTGCAGCGAATATTTCCTTGACTCCCAAGCAAGACATACCTGAGCCTGGTGTGCAGATTTTTGACACATTGCTACCATTGAGGCCAGGCAAACAGCAACCATCTCATCATCATGATCGATGACGACATCCTACTGAAAGAGCCGGCTCCCCAAGCCCACAGGTGATGGCTCACTCATCCAGCTTTCAGATCAGCAAGATCCCATAGATCTGCAGACTTTCTTCTCACCCAAACCATTTGCCATTCTACAACCAGACCTGCAGGACTGAGATACTGCACAAGGGATCTCAGAAGGGCAGAGATGGACATGTGTGGGTCGACATCCTCAAGACCTATGCTCTCCATGTCTCAAAGCAAATCCTGGGCCGACATAGTTGCCGCATCTCCAGAACTTGCAGCCAGCCTTCTAACTGTGAACTCACGAGATGGAACTCTCGATGCTACAATTGGTCTTCCCAGACCTGGCTCAGAACCCCCGAACTGAGGACATGTTCAAACTGTATGGTACCAGTTTAATATGGGTGGTTGAGTACGTAATAAGGGAAAGGGAACCTCCTTTTTTCTGTTTGGTTCTCCCTTTATGTGTTAACTTCTTATCGCTTGGCCTGCCATGGGATCTAAATTGCTGGGAGTATTAAGCTCAGCTCTCCCTATCCCTTGTCTATTGGCTGGGCATATTGGAGTATTGTAACTCCTTTTGGGACATGCTTTTGAGGATATCCTGCTATGTGCTTAGGGCCCCATGATCCCGGGGGACTCCTCTTATATGTCCTCAGGGGGGTCTTAGCTCTAACTGTATCTTTACACCCTGTAGTATGGACAAGCTGTTGTGTAGGGTTTTTCCTCCTGTCCTGATCCCAAACCAACTCTCACGGATACCAAAGGAGGTCTTGTGACTTCAGTCAGTGATATATTACCTTTGAGACTCCTGATGGCTGTGGACAGGCTGATATGTGTATATAGTTGGTTAAATGTTATCAGTCAGTATTATGTTTTACAAGTTGAAATTGTTTATAGGTTTTTCCAGATTGTGATTGGTACATGCTTAAAGGGGGGGTTGTGTGTGCATTTGGGGTCCCTTGCTGGTGGTGTTTAAATTGATTACAACAATCTTTCTGGTTCAGATGATATGGGGCAGACCTTCACTTTCAGTCTCTATTAGGTTCTATAGCTCACTCCCTTCTAAATCAGACTTCCCACTAGACTATGGCTGACATTTGCTATATCACCTGTAATGTACCGGACCTTAATACCCCTATGAAGCATTCTCAGTTGCTGAATCATTTCAAGAGACTGGGTGTGCAGGTAGCCCTACTACAAGAGACTAAGTTGAAAAAGTTGGACCATGACAGGCTGAAAGGCTCTTGGATGGGACAGGTTGTTTCTTCTTCAGCCTCCACCTGCAAATGGGGGGTAACTATTTTATTTCACAAACCCTTCAGTGGACACAATAAAAGTGCAGCAAGATAGAGATGGCAGATGTGTGGCAGTTTTGATGGATAATCTGATAGGTACCTTAGTGATAGCTAACGAGTATGGTTTCAATGATGACCAGCCTGAAGTGTTTCACCGCTGGCCCAAGCTATTAGCTCCTTAGCATATCCACAGGTCCCTATAATTTTAGGGGGTGATGTCAATCTCCCCTGGACACTTTCCTAGATCGCACGTCTGCCTACCCAGATCATCATCAGAAATCTCACCTCTCACTGCAGCAGCTGATCACAGATATGGGGTTACAAGACCCCTGGCACTTTCTGCACACATGGGACAAAGATTATACATTTTTTTCTCCATTGCATAACTCACACTCTCAGCTGGGCTTCTGGCTTGTATCCCCTTCTATTAAGAACATCACCAATGATGCTGTAATTCATCCAGTTATCATATCGGATCATGACGCTGTACGACTTCACATACTAAGTAGTCCTCAGCCCCTAGATCCCCGAGCTGGAGGTTGGACCCACTTCTCCTGAGGGACCCTAACTTCCTCAATGGCTTCAGATACAGGTCACTAATTTTCAACAAAACATGCTATAACAGAGGTCCCCCAACAATGGTTTGAGAGGCACTGAAAGCCACCTTATGATGTGCTATCATGGGATATTAAGCGTATTGCAGGTGGCAGAGAAACACCAGCTTAAAACATTGGAATCCTGTCTTATAGAACTCGAGACCAAATTTAAAAGTATGCTGCACACTTCCTTACATTCCTGATAGGCAAGGATATCACTAAAATCCGTCATCAAGTACAGGACCTACTTGCAAGGAAAGCTGAATTGGCCTTCCTTTGACTACGGCATAAATACTGGGAGGTAGGGAGAGAAGGCTGGGAAAGTACTAGCCTACAGACTCTGGAAACAGAGGACCAAGAGCCATATTCCTGGACTCAAAGCACCAGATGGCCCTGTGTATGTTCAACCAGAATGCATAAATGAAATTATGACAGATTTCTATAAACAGCTATATTCTTCCTCCAACACTTTTAATGTTGCACAGGTACAAACCTTTCTGACATCTATACCTATCTGTCATTTAATTCCTCAGCAAGCTGCTATCTTGGAGTCTCCCATTACCCCTCAAGAGGTCACAGATGCACTCCACAATTTAAATCACGAGAAGGCCCCTGGTGGGGATGGATTTCCCCCTGAAATAAGGAACCTAGTTGCACCATTGATAACCCCCTACTTAGTGACGTTTTTAATTTGGCCCTTAGTTCAGGATCCCTCCTCCCATCCCATCAGGAGGCGATCATTACTGTATTTCCCAAAAAAGGGAAAGATGCCACTTTACCTTCCAGCTATTGCCCTATTTCACTTATCAATTCGGATAGTAAGATTTTTGCAAAAATTCTGGCTATCAGGTTAAACCCCTTGCTTCCCCACCTTTTACATCCTTCACAAGTTGGATTTGTCCCGGGTCAGCTCAGCAGAGATCGTATACGTTCCCTTATAAATATTATATATCAGACCAATAACTTCCCAGCACCAGCTGCTGCAGTAGCAATAGATTTTGAGAAGGCATTTGATTTTCTCGAATGGCAGTACCTTCAACAGGTGCTAGAAGCCATGGGCTTTGGTCACAATTTTAGAAGCTGGGTGACTGCTCTGTATCATAATCCTTTGGCTCGGGTACTCACCAACTCTATTCTGTCTGCAACCTTCACTCCGGGGCGGGGCATGAGGCAGGGCTGCCCCCTTTCTCCCTTACTTTTCATAACAGCAGTGGAGCCACTTGCGATTGCCATACGCCATTCTTCAGCCATAACAGGTTTTCCCCTTGGCGATATCATTTTTCCCACATTTATGTATGCAGATGATTTGTTAGTCCCATTAGTGGCCATCACTACTTCCCTCCCTGCTCTGCTTTCCCTCCTTGCAGATTTTACAAGCTACTCTGTCCTAAAGATCAAGAGGTCTAAAACGGAAGTACTCCCCCTTAATAACTTGTGCACTTTAGATCAGGTAGCCCATCTCGGCCTTCATTGGGCCCCACATTCCCTTGCGTATCTAGGGATACAGCTCACAGTAGATCTTACTAAAATATGGGATCTGAACCTTAAACCCCTTCTTGAAGATATCAAGACTGAGTTTGCATGGTGGCGTGGTCTTCATCTGACACTAGCAGGTAAAATATCCGCAATCAAAATGGTGGTAGTCCCTAAACTTTTATATGTCAACTCACATAAACCATTTACACTACCAGCCTCATGGGCTAAAGCCATAGACCAGGCCTTTTCCAATTTTATTTGGGAAGGCACCAAACCCCATTATAATAGAAATAAACTTAGAGCCCATTGGTCACAGGGAGGCTGGGGCCTTCCTTGGCTGGAAGGGTATACATGGGCCTTCACTATAGCACAGACCCTAAACTGGTTCCTCCCACAGACATCTGAGTGACCACAATGGATATATATATGGAGGTGTATATGGCCCAGACCCAATCCCTAGCAGTTTTTCTTTACAATCCCCTTCCCAAACATTTGTCTTCCTGCCAAACAATAGCAGGCTCAGTACTGACATGGCATTTAGTGGAAAAGAAATTGGAGGCAGATTTATGCCTCCTTCTGTCCTCTTATATGGGGAAACATGCTCATAAAAGTAGATGGCAAACCTTTGCAGTGGCATCTATGGCAGAGTAAAGGAATTTTTACACTAAAGGACTTGATGACAGATGACAGTCTCACTATCAAAACATTTCAAACACTGGATCAGGAGTTCCACTCAGGTAAGCAGGCCTTTTGGCAGTACTTGCAGCTCAGAAGCTCAGTTTTAGCTTATATTAAACAACACATAAGACAGATATAGCAAGGTCCCATTTGTTAATTAAATGGCTGACCTATAAGGGGGATAAAGACAGTCTTATATATGCTGATCTTAGGAATCATCTTCCTGCACAATTAGCTCAGGCTAAAGGTAAATGGGAGCAAGCTCTTCAACAATCTATTTTGATGCCCAATGGAAGCTATGCTGGAAATATGCACATTCTATGTATCTAGATATGAGAAGTAAACTTATGCAAAACAAGATACTGTCGCACTGGAATCGCACTCCTGTGGTCTTGTACAGAATGCATCTCATGGACAACAGTCATTGCTGGCGATGTCTTTCGGGAGAGGAGACCTCTTGCACATACTTTGCTTTGCCCACTTCTCATTCCATTTTGGACGCCTGTCTTAGGTCTGGCCTCAACAGGCCTCAGACTCTGCCCTGACTCTAGATCCATTAGTTTGGATTCTGGGCCTTCCTCCTGTGCTGAGTGTGTTCACTCATCAACAACACAGATGGCTGACACTTCTTAGCCTCCAAGCTAGGAGGCTTATCCTCTGTAGGTGGAGAACCACAGAGATACCCATCATCTCTGAATTATATAATGCCCTCTCTAATGTAGCAGTACTGGATTGTCAGTCCCACTTAGCTGCCAACACTCTTTCATAATATATCTTACCTGGGCCCCTTACTTAGCTTATCTCTCCCCATGTGCAGGGATTGGCTGACTTCCCCTGTAGAATGATCTGGACCAACATAGTAGATACACCAGTAGGAAATGGTTTGGAACCCCAAAACCCACCCCCTCCCTGCAAGGACTGTTATATTTTCTCCTTATAGGATAAGAATTCAGATCTGGACCTTAACGTTGCTAGTATTTTGTTAGTATGTCTGTGCTTTTCAGACTTATTCAGGTATCAGGAGACACTTAGGTGTTATGCCCATATTAGACGTCTTATCTAACCTAGATGCGGTGGTAATCATGCAATCTCTCACAGCTTTATTTTTTATCTCTTGGGCACAATACCATAATACAACTTGCTGTATAATTTCTTACTGTATCATTACTTAGCAATGTGTCTTTCTATGGGCTAGACTTTGTCAATTATATAATGACACTGAAGTCAATGTGTATGCATATGTGTCTTGCTGTATCTTCTCTAGGTACCTGGCTATGTCTGATATTATCTTTCAAACTTAATAAAAATTAACTACAAAAGAAAATTAACAAGTGGTAACAGTGAAATGGGAATGTTTCAGCACATAGACAGTCCCCCAGAATTAATGGTGCACTCAGTCATGCATGCAGTGGTGGCACAGAGTCCCATATTTTTTCTACAGGCCCAAAATGCAACCTCCATGTGTGCAGAAAATTGACAAGTGGTAACACAGTGAAATGGGAGTGTTTCAACACATAGAAAGTCCCCCAGAATTAATGGTGCACTCAGTCATGTGCACAGTGGTGGCACAGAGTCCCAGATTTTTTCTGCAGGCCCAAAATGCATCCTCCTTGTGTGCAGAAAATTGACAAGTGATGGCACAGTGAAATGGGAGTGTTTCAGCACATACAAAGTCCCACAGTATAAAATGATAACCATAAGGCCAGTTTGACAGAACAACAAAGCATCTGGAAGATTCCTAAAAAAGCAATGAATGACTTCTCACAACTTAATTGTTATTTCCCTCCCTGGTTCTGAATCTCAAGTCACATTACACTGAAACCCACATCTTGTCAACAAACACAACCTGTGTGCAATATTTGCTGTAGTCTTTCCAAAACAATGAAATGGATGAAATAAAATCTTGATACTTACCAGAATGGATTTCACATGGCTAGTCCATTGGTTCCTCTATGCAGCGCACAGCTGCAGTACCATTCCCACCTAGTTTTAGCGATGGAGACTTTTTTGTTAACCTGTAAAAGAAACAAAATAAGTGTACCATATGTGTTTACCATTGCAGCTCTGAAGTCTACAGAAAACAAAACATACAACTAAAGGAAGTGAAGCAGCATAACAAACATGAGTACACATGCTCACTTTATGGTTTAAATATTAAGAAGTTTTGTGTCTCTAGCTGATGGATGTGGTGGTCTGGGGGCAGACAGACTCAGGCTCAGTGGTGGCAGTGGCTAATAGCAGTCCTGGTGGTGGTGGTGGTGGACCAGGGGTGGACAGACTCAGGCTCAGTGTTGGCAGGGCTAATAGCAGTCCTGGTGGTGGTAGTTTGGGGGAGACAGACTCAGGCTCAGTGGTGGCAGTGGCTAAGAGCAGTCCCGGTGGTGATAGTGGTGGTCTGGGGGTGGACAGACTCAGGCTCAGTGGGGGCAATGGCTAACAGCAGTCCCAGTGGTGGTGGTCTGGGGGGCAGACTCAGGCTCAGTGGTGGCAGTGGCTATCAGCAGTCCTGGTGGTGGTGGTGGTCCGGTGAAGCACACTGCCTTTTAAAAACTTCAGTTAAAACCTGCCAACCTTAATCATATCATCATCCTAATAAAGAAAGCTGCCTTCACAATCATCAATGTCTGAAGTCTGACCACAGGGAAATTCTTTATCCATTGTGTCATCTACGTCAGTGGTGTGCGGTTTCAGGCAGCCACTGCCAGTGCCACCAGGATGGTCCATTTCCACATCACCAAAACCACCATGACTAGGCAGGGGTATGAATACCGAGGTTGCAGTCTATGCTGGTATGTGCCTTGTGTTCATTTTTATGAATGTTAGCAAACTAACATTAGCAGGAGACAGGTTTGTCTGATGATCCCTGACTATTGCACCTGCTGAGCTGATTACCCTCTCAACACTTACACTGGAGGGTGGGCAAATGAGGTACTTCAGTGCCACTACAGTCAGCTCTGGCCATTCACTGACCTTTCCAGTCCAGTACAAAAGGGGATCTTCAGTTATTGTCAGATGCCTCTTTTGAGACAAATATGACTCAACCATTCTCTGTGCTGCATTAAGTCCAGTGGTTGATGCATCATCCTGTTTTCCCGAATCATTTATTCTACAAATACTCACTTGGGACAAAGCCTCCCAAAGCAGGTTGATGCCAGCCACTTTGGATGACAGACTACCTGGAACTGCAGTCCCTTCCCTTGCAGGATATGCTTGATGGTCCTCCAGGTACACCTTCAGCTGGATTATGCTGCTGAGGGTGCTGACCTTAGCGCGTGACTTCTGTGCCCCAAGAACTAAGCACACCAGTTGACCACTGATATTTTTACCTGTTCAGGCCCTCCTCCAGTACTGATGCAATTCCACGTTTGTATCATGGGTCCAGCATTGTTGCTGTGGCAAAGTTGTTATTACGCTGAATGCTCACAACATGATGATTCTGGTCGAATACTGCCAGCATGTGTTGCAGCAACATACTGCTACCACCATCTCCAGCAACATTGAGGCCATGCTGTACATTCACCAATGTCTGCCTCAGCACCCTCAGCAGTGGAATTGATTGGCTAATGGAGGCAGACTACTCACTCACTGCCTGTGTGGCATGTTCAAAGGCCTCAAAATAGTTATTACAGTGTCCATGAGGTGCTTCTTTTTGATAGTCCTCCTTATTCAGGACAGCCACACACCCACCTTTATCTGCATTTTTAATCTCTATAGATGTATTTTATTTTAAGCTTTCTATAGCTGCCCGTCTATATACTGTAGAAATGAAATAGCAGGGAATGCCCTCTTGCTAGCTAATAGTTGTCATCCCCCTCATAGTACTAGTAGTTGTAAATACAGACATTAACTTTGTTACTACTTTTTCAGCACAAGCACATATAATTCAAGAAGCTGTGTATAAGAACTGGTATGTGATCCAGATCTTAGACCTTATACACATGAATTGCCAAGGATGGCATATAGGAAAGCCATGACTCTAGGAGTCACTCGCACACATAGTCATTTTCAAAAAGAGGAAGAAAATGAGACTTGGCTCACAAGAGGTGTGTCTGGTTGCTTTCAATGCAAAAGATGCACAGTCTGTAATCATGTGCAGCCAACTAAAAACTTCAGAAGTGTTAATGTAAATAAAGAATTTGAGATTAGATAGATCATCACATGTGACACGAGTGGGGTCATTTATTTGGCTACTTGTAGCTGAAAGGCCTTTTATACAGATAAAACCACTAGGAATTTTAAAACATGAGTTGAACATTTGAGAGCTATACAGAAACAAAATCTTACTTATGCTACAGCAGCACAGATTTATGATAGTGAAGTAGGAAGTATACATACTTTCTCCTTCACAGCAATTGATAAAGTTAATTTGAATCCTAGAGGTGGCAACTGTATTGATTTGGTTCTGATTAGAGAATCCTTTTGGATTATTAATCTGAAAGCAACGCAGTATCTAGGTCTTAATACTAACTTTGATCTCAAACCTTTTTTGAGGAAAAGGAGAAAATAAGTCATTTTTTAATGTTTTAATGGTGCCTGTAAATCAAGTTTTTTGCTGTGTATTTAATAAAGGATGTAATTGTATTTATCATGTATTGTATAAGTATTGGAATTTGTTTTCTTATTCTTCCCCCCTCCTTTTCCCCCATTCCCCCTTCCCTCCTCCCTTCTATTCCATTCCTTTCCCCTCTTTTCTTTCTTTCCCCCTTTTTCCTTCCCTTTATTTTTCTTCCTTATCTCTTCTGCTCTGTATAGGTCTGCTTTGAAACCTGTCTGTTTTAATGATAATCACCTGAAGCATTTTGCTTGATCAATCAGAGAGGAGGTTATATTTTAACAATGTTATGATGTAATTAACTCTAGTATTTAAGTCTGTGTTGGTGTTAGTTGTACTAGCTTTTGATGAAGGACCCCAGTCCAAAATGTGTCAAGCATGCAACTGTATTTATTTGGAACAAATCTGGAGTAACATTTGCAAACCTTTGCAGCCCTGTGTTCTTTGGTTGGTGAGTGCCCACCTGTTTTCAGGTTTATACTATATATATATATATATATATATTTTTTGTTTACTGTATCAAGCATTTGTCTGACTGTACATGAGCATTGTATTGATGTCTGTGCACTCTTTTCTCTGTATCTTGCATGCTTATATTTTGTCCTATGTACAATTGTTTTGTGAATTGTTCCCAAGTCCACCTTGGAAATGAAAATACTCAATGATGCTTTTACCTGGTTAAATAAAGAAGTCATATATATATATATATATATATATATATATATATATATATATATATATATATATTTACATATGTATATATATTTATAAAATGGTTAAGGACAAAGAATCAATAACTTTGGACAAAGACCATCAGGTGACTGTGCGTATACCAGAGCTCGACTGAACACCTGCACTTTTACCCCACCTCCAAAACAATTTTGACATATTATAAGATAGATGAACCACTCTGAGGTGTGCGGTCACACTCTGATATATGCACACCTTGGGTGGTTGATGCACACCAAGGTGTGAGTATATCACAGCATGACCGCACACCTCAGAGTGGTTTATCTATTACATATGTATATGTATATATATATATATGTATATATATATATATATATATATATATATATATATATATATATATCAAAAGCTGGGACATTTATTGCAGTGTCAGTGGCTCAGTAGGCAGCACACTCACCTCTGAGGCTGGTAGATCAGAGGGCTGTAGGTTCAGTTCCCACATCTGGCACTTGGGTTAATATCCCAATACTGACATTGTAGTGCAACATGAGGGGGTGCTGCACTTTGAAGTGCCATCTTTCAGATGAGACGTTAAACCAAGGTCCTATCTGCCTGGATTGGTAGTAGTTCAGGTGTATGTTAATGATCCCACGGCACTTATCAAAAGAGTAGGAAAATTTTATTCAACAGAACATCACAAAAATAACAGTATGTATAACAGACAATAAAGAACAAAAGCAAAACTATCCAACAGAGAAAAAAAATTGGCATATTAGTAAGTCACCATAGAACAACAACAAAAATAACAGTTTACAATATATTTTTATCCCAAAAAGAAAAATACAGATATAGTTAATCCATATATCAAACTTGTCCAGTTTTGTCTTTTATAAAAGGTACATCCTGCCGCCTAATAGTCCAAGCTGTATATAACACATGAAGTTTCTCAGATAGGCTCTGTTTATGCAATTCCTGTTCAATAAGAGTAGTAACAGTACCAGGATCCTGGTACTTTTGTTGTAGTACCCATTTGCACCTTACTGTCATAGTATGAAATGAATAAAGGCAAAAATAAGTCTAATTAATCCTATTTCCAAACCTAAGTCGTGTAAAGAAAGAAAACCCAACCACCTCTGAGTAAGTCACCTTCCCCCACTGAGGGTCTCCCCACTTCAAGGCCAACTGGGACCATACATCTTTCACATGTGGATAGGATATTAAAAAATGTGCCATTGTTTCCTCTTGTGCGATACAACATGCTCTAGGACACACCTTTCTATTATACTCTTGTGTTTTGCATTTCCTTTTACTTGTAGCCTCTCATGACATGCCAACCAAGTTACATCCCACACACATGGAGGGAAAAATGGATCCTTCAGAGTGGTAAAAACCTTAGCATAATACTGCTGCAGTGTACCCTTAAAGTCTACAGTAATGGCAAAGCCTAGGTCCTGTATGACCATATACATCTGCCTACTAGTTTGCATAGCACAGATAGAGGGAGTCAATTTTCATTTCTTTAATTTAACCAACACAGGCCTAAAATAAGCCAAACTTATCCTAGCAGTAGGTGGCAATACACTCCTCAAATTCCATCCATGATATGGGGCAGTATCCAGGGATGTGCAAAAAGGGACCAGATAGCCAAAGTGGGCATAGAAAAATCAATTACATTTTTATAAAAAAAAAATACTAAAATAAAAAGCTACTAGGTTCAGTAAATTTAACCCACCCAGGGCAAGACGTAAATACAAAATTTTTCTCTTTATATGGTTTAGTCTACACCCCATATCACCTGAAAAACCAGACTCAAAGAGTTGGTTCCAGTACTATAGGGATGGGGTAGACCATGCTGACATGTAAAAACAATGGGAAGAAATGTTTTCACCACAGCTACTTTCTTCTTTTCATCTGCTGCCATCCTTTCCAAAGGGTTACTTTTGTCTTAGCCATCTCTATCTTGTCAGACCAATTCAGCAGGCCATTATCCCCCTCTCAAATGTAACCCCTAGAACTAAAAGAGGCTCAGCGGAGACTACCACTCCCTGAATGGTGTCCACATGTGACATAGAGTCATTTAAAGGGTATACAATACTTTTCTTCATTAACTCTTGCTGCTGCGACAACTGAGAATCATTTTACCTGCTTCATAACCCGTTCTCCTGAGGCTTGGTCTGCTACAAAATGCAGACATCATCCGCATAAGCTATTGTCTTTACTTCTAACATTCCCTCTGTGGGTTAATACCACGGATTAAGTCATCTTGCTGAATGACCCTTTTAAAGGGGTCTATATAAAAACATATAATAGAGGGCTCAAAGGGCACCTTTGATGAACCCTATTAATATGGACATATTTCCCATATGCCCATTAACCAGTGGAATAGTTACTGCCATGTCATAAAATAACATAATCCATGAACAAAATGTCTCTAGCACACCATATGCCTATAGTACATGTGTAATGATAGAATGATGAACCCTGTCAAAGGCTTTGCCACGTTCTAGAGAGAGCACATATCCATTTAGTACCCCTTCCTTCCCTTGTTCTATCATTTCCCTCACCAACAAAGATTATCTTCAATGGAAAGACCCAGAACTGAGCAAGCTTGAGCTACTGACATTAAACTAGGGGCAATGATACTGTAGCTAATCTAGTGGTGAAAATTTTCGTTCAAATGTTATAGTCCACATTTAGTAGACGAAAGGACCTCCAGTTGTCCAGATTGCTTTTATAATTTTTTTTATAAAGAAGAACTTGCACTGCTATATTAAAATGAAAATCCACCTCCAAGTGACCCAGAATCCAATTATAAACATTCACTAAGATATTAACCAGTGATGGTTGTAAAATTTTATCAAATTCTGAAGATAACCCATCCACCCTTGGGGCGGTATTATTCAATTTAGCAATTGCTGCCTCAACCGAAAATGCTTGTATAGGGCATATTAAGGCCTAATAACAATTGTCTGGTGTATCTGGCAGCTGTAAGGCCTCCAAAAACTTAAACAACTTCATTTCCTTTTATCTGGGTGGCAGTATACATCTTAGTTAAGTACTGAGTCACTGCAGCCAAGATTTCTGGGCCAGTAGTAACTAAAGACCCTTGGCCATCTTGTACAGAAGTCATCGCTCTATCCGAGGCTCTCTGACTACACTGCTTAAAAGCATCCCCAAAACTAGCTTTACCTGGAGAGCAGATCTGATGCTCATGCAATATGGACACCGAGCAGGAATAATGCAGCCTTTCCATCTTCTTATTTAAATTAGAAACCTGTGCAGTTAAATTTGCATGCTGCATGTTAATCACAGAATATACCTTCTCCAATTGTGTGTGTAAGCATAAATATTTTTTATACCCTGCCACCCTAGATCTGGTGGCCATTTTTATAAAAAGATTTCTCAAGTCATTTTTAGTGAGGAGCCACCAAGAACTAAAATCCTCTGCTAGACTGGCCACAGACATATGAGCATGCAAAAATTCTCATGCCCTTTGCAGGATCACTACATCTTTTAAAAAAGAACTATTAAGTTTCCAGTAGCTTTTACCATGTATAGGCCTCAAATCATCTCCCAAAGTAACAAGTTACATTACATGATTAGATAGCTCTATTGGAAGTGTCTGTGCAGTATACACCGTACATGACTGTTTAATAAACAAAAATATTTTCTAGTGGAGAGACTCCTCTAGTACGTATGTCCCCCTGTGCATGCAAAGCTCTATAGGCATCCTGTTGGCCACATTGTTGTATAATAGTACATAAACAACTTGTGTCACAAAGGTCTTTGTTGTTGCAGCCCTCTGTCCTGGCTTGCAAGTGCACAATTAAATCACCTCCCACAGAATTTGCTTTGTAGTAAACAAAAGGGTTTGACCAAATTAAAAGATCTATCCTCTCCTTTTTAGTTAAAGGGAATATATGTTTATTATTCTCCATGCTACCCCTTACAGAAAACATCCAATACTAAAGCCCTACCTGATTGTATTGCCACCAGTTTGGAAATTTTAAAACCATCCCCACAAACAAAATTCCCACCCTATCACAAGCAGTCATACCAAAAGAAAAAAAAGAGGGACACAATACCACAATTTCTGTGCAGCTCTCACTAAACAGAATTCAGCCTTGTATCTGTATTAAATACACATCACATAGTAATTCTTTTAATACTGAAAATGTAACTAAACGCCTTCTCGTGTTCCTAATACTGTTCGTATTTAAAGATAAAATATGAAGGGAGAGCAGATCTACAATAGGTGCAGGAAAAACTCAATCAAGGGGGTTTCTGCGAACCTTAAACTTCTTCTAGTCCGAACCCCTTGTGTTTTATGCCACCTTTCATTATTTATGATGGCTAGTTGAGGGTCTTCTTCTGACTCTAAGGAAATAGGGGCTTGAGATGAAGCTTCAGAGTCCCCTTCCTGTTCCAAATCAAGTGAAGATTTAGACAATACCTCAAATTTATTAGACAGGGGTATCTCCACACCTGGGGAGGAGGCTTTAACCACTTTAGGCCAGGGTCTGGACTGCCAAATTCCTCTCTCTTTGAAAGAACCTTACCAGATGGAAGGGGCATATTAGCCTGGTCCTGGTAGGTATGACTGGTTCAGCAACAACTACAGGGGACATCCACTTCAGGGAAATATCCATGTTTTCCTGATCTGCAGGCAAAGGGACCAGATCTGGAACTAAGTCAGGGACTGTGAGCTGTGGGGAAAGGGGAACTATTGGAATGAAAGGGGTAGGAGGAGGATCAAATGTTGCAGATTGGTTAGTGGAAGAAGCTCTGAGGCAATATCTTTTTGAGCATCCCTTAACAAATTTTCCTGACTTGTCTGGTCTGAATGATTATGGGTTGCCTCTGGACATGATCTATATGCATGACCACTCTCAGAGCAAAGGTAACATTTTAGGTCTTCCCAGCAATCTGTACTTGAATACCCAAAGCAAGGCCCAACCCTCACGTAACTAATCACAAGCACAACTAAGTGCATATAAGAGCCCACACTCGAAACAGGATCTTGGCTGGCCAGCATAAAACAATTACCATGCTCCTCCCAGAAACAAGCTATTTGGAAGGTGCACTGGACCAGAACTCTTATTTTGTAGACAAATTTTAAACTTCCACCCCGTCCACAAATGCTTCTCATCAAATATAGTATAGGGGCCACCAAAACCTCACATCTTTTTTGTAACCAGTATAGAGTGTCATACACAGATACAGTTTCATTACGAAAAATAATCATAACATATTTAATAGTGGGTTTAGTTAAGGGCATGGCTCAAAAGTGCAACCATAATGCTGAATATTTCAGGGCTTCATATTTGGACCAAAATCTATCAAGGCCTTGGGGGGTACTATAACTAATATTGTACACCTCAGCACCTGACACATGTATGAGTGCATGCACTTCATTCGAGAAAAAAAGCATTGAGTCCTTAAGTGTTCAACCTACAAACAGCCAATCAGGCACAACTTCTAAACCCCTACATATTGCAGGTGGACTGCATTCCACCTCTGCAAAGGTGGAGGAGCTCCACTAAAGGGTCCTGTCATAGAGTTCTCCCAAGTAGTTTTTCTTTTAACTTTGGGATTTGCTTTGCCCCAGTTGGACCTAGTTCAGTGTCCATTCTGTCCCCCACTTCACTGGCTGAGCCATAGGGTCAGATTCCTCAGAAGATAAACTAGAATTGTCCAATACATTTGGAACTGTCTCAGGGAGAGTTTGTTGCTTATGCCCAGTTCCTTGCGCACAGAAATGTTTGAACTTTCTCCCATTTCTAAGACATGGAGAAATGGGCCCCAAGACTGCCCAGGATAGTGCTATGTGCTAAATCAGGCACCCATGCACCCTCATCACACCTTTTCTACCCAGCATCAATAAGAGACCGAGCCAGGGAGCAAGCAGGGCTTCCTGCAGTTATCAGCAGCAAAACAAAGTCAGAGTCAATCCCTTCACATTCTACCAAGGCTGTGATTGTACAAGAGTGCTCCAATATACTCATTACATCCTGGGATCGTAGTTCAGCTGACTGCCGCATCGTGTCTTCATCTCACACAGCCTGCATTTGTTTCTCTGTGATAGGGACCACTGAGCCAGGCTGTAGACACCCCTTTGATGCTAGTGCATCATCAACCAGGCTGATGCAGGCCACACCAACAGTTGGCAATACTGATAGTTCTCTAGCCGGCTGCTGATTTAAAGTGATAGTCAAATCTTCCACATACTGTACCAATTCAGGCACTGGCTCTGTATCATTCACTGCAGAATGCAAAGGGTGAACAAATGAATTTTCTTGACCATACCAGGGCTAATACCATTTCTCTATTTGTCCTCAACAGATTCTTGAGCCAAGCTTCTTCTGAGTACTGTGTGTCTGTAACAAACTCCTCCATTTCATGGATATTCTCTGAGTCAATCTCCACACAACCAACTCCTAAAACATTCTCCCTAGCTGGACCTGTGGATTGTGAGATCTGCACTCCCACAGGTACACCAGCAGACTGATCCTCCTCCTCCTCTTCCTGGCCAGATTTTCCCCATTCACTGAAAATATACCACCAAAAGCTTGATCTGGTTTAATTTTGGTTGATTACCATCTGTATCCCCCTTCCCCCCAGTCACCCCTGAAAAAGGGACTTCTAAGCCCAGTGGGCCTACCAGATCAACAAAATTCAATAAATAAATAAATTTGATGTTAGGGTTACCAACCCTACCACCCCCCCCACACACTTTTCACACACCAACAGGCATGGCTCCATGGCACACCCCAATGCCTGTTGGTGTGTGGACAGTGGGGGTGGTGGGGTGCTAGGGTTGTTAAACCTAACATCAAATTTCAACTTGACAGTTTAATAAAACCCTAAGTGATGCATTAAAATCGTTTGGACCCTGCACTACAATCCCACAAAGTTGTGTGTCTGTCGAATAAATTAAACAAATGCACATAACTAGGGCATTTTCACCAAATTGTCAACATGAGCTTTTTGGGACAAACCCTCATGAACAGTGACAATGTTTGTTTGTTTTATTTTAAGAAGGAAGTGGACTGGGCACAGCCCTTTTCAGCGATGCCTGACATATAATAGTACAATACAACAAAAGTGACATGTACACAAAAATCCATACATTAATCACAATTACAAACAGTGTAACAATAAAGTTGCTTTAACAATAAATACTTAAAATGAGATTCTGAATGTGCTTTTTGAATTAAATCTCCAATGTGATTTTGTTAATCCATCCCAAAAGTTGATTCCGCACAGTGACCGTGACATTCTGCACCACAGGTGCGAAAACATGTTCCGGGCAGGATGTGCAAAATGACAGCTGCACTGTTCATGAGAAGGTGTTAAAAATGACAATGTAAAAAATCTGGAGTGAAAATATTAAATATTGGTGAAGTTACAAGCATGTGTAGAAACTAAGCAATGCACACTTGTAATGTAGTCATTTAGGAATTTTTTTTTCACCCAATTCACAACATGGGCTTTTTGGGACCCCACCTCAAGGGCAGTGGCACTGTGATTTTGTTAATCCAGCTCAAAAATTGGTTTCACACAGTGACTGTGCCATTCTGCTCCACAGGTATGAAAACACATTCTGGGCAGGATGTGCAAAATGACAGCTGTACTGCTCATAAGGAGGTGTTAAAAAACGGCAATGTTAAAAATCCATAGTGAAAATATTAAAAATTGCAAAGTTACAAGCGTGCATAGAAACTAAGCAACTCACACTCGTAACGCAGTCATTTTTTGGAATTTTTTCACCAAATTTACAACATGGGCTTTTTGGGACCCCACCTCATGAACAGTGGCACTATCATTCCCTTAATCAGTCTCAAAAGGTGATTCCATGCAGTGACCACTAAAACACCTTTTGGGACTGAGAAATGAAATGACAGTTGCATTGTTCATGAGGTGGGGTCCCCAAAACCACATATTGAAAATGTGGGCTCCAAATTCCCAAAAATGACTGGGATATCAACATAAGTTGACCCACCCATTGATTCCCATTATATGGCTTACCTTGGTTACTCAGTTTGTAGTTCTGCTTTGAAGAGTGCAGGCATGTCCCGATCCAGAGAAGCTCACCGTCCTGACCTCCAGAGGGTAAATATGGGTGAGTAGGGTACAGGGAGGTGAGTGCTCAGTGGGAGGGTGGGAGCAGGGAGGGAACTGGGGAGACAACAAGGACAGTTTCCTTTTTGCAGGGTTAATTTAAAAAAAGACTTTTGGGGACCATTTTCTTATTTTACATTAAATAAAAACATACAAAATAATTTGGCACACTGGGTTGGCCCAGTGTACCACACTATTAGGGGGTACATGATCCAACTCAGAGATTGAGCACCCTGATGTCAGGAAAAATAACGGGCTTTGGGAGGGGGCATCTGACAGTGGGAGGGGCATCCCAGTGTCAGAATTAATTTATTACAATTAGGGCACACTGGGTGGGCTCCCAGTGTGCCAGGTTAGCATGGGGGAGGCACATGCTGGAACAGGGACTGGACACCCGTGCCAGAAAAAACATTGCAGGAATAAGCTGCATCACGAGAATCCTGATGCAGGATTCTGCATGGAGGAAAAGATGGTGGGGAACAGTTTTTTCTTTTTACATGTTATATTTTATGCTATACCAGAAAGTGGAAGGAGGGGCAACACAACACAACTTGGGGATTGGGCACCCCAATGGATTAAAAACAACTGGCTTGGGGGAGTAAAACAATGTAAGGAGAGTGTTCCTCGGGCCCTGATTAGGTAAACAACTGTTAGTGTTTACCAAGGGTCTGTATTTAAAAAATGTTTAAACTGTGACAAGCCTCACTAAAAATAACCAAAATGGTGGAAAATTTAAACAGAAACCTGAATTGTGACCAGCAAAGTGCGAATGGTAAATGTCTTTTACCATTCACAAATTACTGTTCGAATGGTAAATGCAATTTACCCTGCACACTGCCTGCCTTGCATCTATCACAAAAAAAGTTATAATTTGAAAATGGTTATATATGTTTTCACCACACCATCCAAAGGCACACTCTTGGCACACACCTCATCACCCCTGAAAGTATCAGAGACAAGGTTAATTCTGTGTGTGCCGTACATGAGAAAAAAACAAAAAATACAATCATTTTGGCATTTTTGACCCCATTTATCACTTTATATCTCTTAAGCCATAACAGCTGCCATCATGAAACTTTCAGTATCTTGCGAAATTGACAACATGACAGGATTTACCAATTTTGTGTTATTTGGTTGAAAATGACAAAGTTATTAATGTGCAAAAATTGAGAGTTAACATTGAAAGACTGTGCCAACCCTAACTATAAGAGCACTATTGCACCCTTATTTTATATATATATATATATATATATATATATATATTTTTATATACAATAGGGTGAGTGACAAATAAGTTTAATAAAACATGTATATTCTCTTCCATTGTATAAATATATTGTGACGTATGCACATGGCCATACTCTTACATTTATATATACTTGCATATATATGACCGCATTTATCGACACTCATTCGTCAGACAATTAAACCCTGAAACAAACCCTCAACCACTAAAAACAGTGTCGGAACTACTTTGGCTTATCAAAACAACAGTAAATGAATGCACCTGAAATTGCAACTGTTACTAAAGACGCTGCGCCTGCCAGAAACCAAAGATGCCGACACCCATGATACACAACTCCAAAATAAATACAAATAATGCTGAAATACCTCCATGAAGAACATGAAACTGCTACACAAGAGTTCCGACTTAACTCTGCCCACAAACAAAACATAACAAATCAGGCCACTTGTTCCACGTTCCTTATGACACATCCGCCTATTAGATAACCTAATTAAATAACCAATCATACCCACATTGAACACTACGAACCAATAACAAACCACTACTGCACTTCCACTGATGAAACTAACCAATAGTACAAACACTTTATGAACCACTGAGGACAAACAAGAACACAAAAAAAAACCAGAAGAAACAAATCAAAATAAAGAACAGACACCATAATTTTAGGGATCGACACACTCCTGCCCTATTGCATAAATCAGACATATGATGGGCAGGAGGTGATATAAAATATCGTCACTTGTGGCTAGTGACCTCAGGATACTTTCTCTCATGGATCTGCTATGCTCCACCTCTCATGAGTATCCTGAGGTCACTAGCCACTCGTGATATTTCCCATATCACCCTCCTGCCCATCATAGTATCATATATATATATATATATATATATATATATATATATATATACATTCTGTTTATGCATCAGTTAGGGTTGATAGCACAGTGACAAAAGTTAGGTTTCCACCCCAGCACCCCTCCAACCCTCATCCTCCACACACAAACAGGCATCGGGGTGTTGCATGGGGTCACCAGGCCCAAATCTTATCCCATTTCATGTATAGTCAAGCTGACATGTTACAGTAAAGGAGAATGGGGTGACAGTTTGGCCTGACGACTCCATGGTACACCCCGATGCCTGTTGGTATGTGGAGGGTGGAGGGTGGGGGTGGGGTGGTAGGGGTGGGAACCCTAATATTGAATTTCCAAACTTTTGTCACTGTGCTAGCAATCATAACTGATGCATTAACTGAGTTTTTTGCAATGACTTTCCCTTCTTTTTGAGAAAGTGTAATGTAACTGGTAACTGGTATGCAGTTATGGGAATGTGGGCCCTCCAGAATCTGCACTCCCTTCATGCTGCCCATTTTTGTATAATGGTGTGCCTATGTGGGAGTGCAGGTCATATGGGCCCTGCACTGACACTTACACATAAGTATGGGGACATACCGCAGCCCTATAATAATGAAAAGGAATCCTTGTAATACTAATTTGGCAATATCTCAGTAACCATAGCAATTATGAAAAAAAAAATCCACTGCAGTTGTAATCATGACTTGGAAACCTCAATGCATGCTTAGTCTAGCTAAAATGGACTAAGCAGCCCAGAGCGAAAAATTTGTATCTCAAATCGTTTTCGAGGTATGGGTGCCGAAAGGTGCCATGGGTGCCCCAATGTTATCCTATGGGAAATTTCTCAACTTCAGAATGCCATAACTACAGAACCATTGTAAATGTTTTCTCCAAACCACCAAAAGGCCCATCTGTTGGGCGAGGGCTTGCCACCCTGCAAAATTCAGCCCAAAAGCCCCAGTTATTTATTTGCAGTGAGGTGACAAAAAAATGCTGGATTTTGGAGCAGCAGTGTCTCAAATTGTGACACTTTCTCAAAAATATGCGAAAGAATGGGCACAAGAGTGTCACAACCTGCAAAAGTGTCGCATCCGATCTGTTGCAATTTGTGACAGTACCATGGGCCGATCACCAAAAAGGCATTTCCGGGAGGGTTACATCAAAAAACAGCTACATTGTGTTCCTCATGCCCCAATTAGGTAAATACAACTGTCAGTGTTTACCTAGGGGCAGTAAAAGTTAAACTACAGCTGCTTTTCTCCTGCTAACTGAAAACAAGATGATGACTGCACGACACTACAGAAGGCATTAACAACAGTAAAATGTACTGGTGGCAGCTTTCAAGAAGGCACATATATTTTTCCCATTGACTATCTGAATAACTTTTGAACAGATGATTATTGTTTCACCACATCTTCAAAAGGCAAATCAGTGACCAGACTGCATATTTCCTGAGAATTTCAGAACAGACAGACAAACTGTTTAGGCACCGAGCAAGAAATGGCCAACAAAATCTATTTTTGTACGTTTATGGGCTCTGCAGCTCCACAACTGCACATCCGACCGTAATGCAACTTGCCATGTCAAGGGATCTATAGCTCCAGACCACGCATGCACAATTTCAGGCAAATCTGTAGTACAGTTGCAAAGTTATTAAAGTGCAAAATATTGGTATTAACATAGAAATGGATGGGCAACCATAACTATAGATGCACTACTGTGCAGCTATAAGATACACACACACACAATATATATATATATATACTTTTTATATATATGTATATATATATACATATATATATATGTATATATAGCTAGATAGATATAGATAGATATACTGTAGATATATATATATATATATATAGCAAAAACTCTGTTAATGCATCAGTTAGGGTTGATAGTACAGTTACAAAGTGTAGAAATTTGATGTTAGGGTTACCACCCCCACCCTCCAACAAATGGATAACATTATGTATTCATGGCAGCATGAAGGGAGCACAGGACCCACATACTCCCTCATTCCATGTGTAAACAGGCTGACGTGGTATAGTGTAGGAGAATGGGGTGAGAGTTAGGCCTAATGACCCCATGGCACACCTTGATGCCTGTTGATGTGTGGAGGGTGGGGGTGGGGTGGTAGGGTGGGAACCCTAACATCAAATTTCCACACTTTTGTCACTATACTATCAACCCTAACTGATGCATTAATGGAGATTTTTGCAATGAATTTCCATTCTTTTTGAGAAAGTGTAATGTAACTGGTATGTAGGAACATGTGGGCACTGTGCTCCTTTCACTTTGCCATGAATATGTAATCTTATCCATTTGTGGGAGCACAGGGCACTATGGGACCTGTGCTACCATATATTCATAAGTGTAGAGACATTTGCTCCCAGCACTGCATAATGGCATGCCCTCCCATTCCCATTTTTGCATAATGGTATATATATTTGGGAGCACTGGCCCTCTGGGCACTCTGCTCCCACTTACATGTAAGTACAGAGACATACCGCAGGCCTAGAGACATGAAAGGGAAGCTGTGTAACACTGATTTTGCAATATCTCACTAATCATAGCAACTATGGAAAAAATTCCACTGCAGTTGTATTCATAACTTGAAACCTCCAAGCATGCTTGAGTTCACCTAAAGGTGATTTAAGCTATGAGAAAAGAAAAATCTGTATCTCTAATAGTTTTCGAGATACAGTCATCAAAAGGTGCTGTGTATGCCACAATGTTATCCTAAGGACAAATTTTAAACTTCGCAGTGCTGTAACTATGGAACCATTGGAAATGTTAATACCAAACTAGCAAAAGGTACATCTGTGCTGCAAGCCCTTGCTACCATGCAAATTTCAGTCCAATATAATATAATTTATTGCTATGATGTGGAAAAGAAATCAATGTTTTGGGGCTGTTCTCCAGCTGTACTTTCAGGAAAGTACCATTAGTTTACATGGGGGAATTTTCGCAAATGTACTGAGGGACTGTCACAAAAGTCATGTAATATTAAATGCAGTACCACTCTTAAGATGGCTGAAAAAATGAAAAAAAGCATATTTCCAGGTATCATTTTGAAAAACAGATGCCAGGAGCATGTTCCTCGGGCCCCAGTTAGGTAAACCCAACTGTTGGTGTTTACCTGGGGCAGTACTTTTTAAATTGCAGTGTTTTTTCCCCTCGCTAACTGAAAAGAAGGCGGCAGCAGCACAAAAGTAAAAAGTGCTTTCACGAAAGTAAAACGTGCTTTTGCAAAAGTAAAAAGTGCTTTCGTGGTGCACGCATATTTTTTCCATAGTCTATGATGGTGCATGAAAAAATTTAGTAACTTTTGATTGGATTACTATTTTTTCAACAAACCTTCAAAAGGCACTTCCCTGATCCAGTCTCCATATACTCTGAAAATTTCAGACCAGACAGACAAACCATCTAGGCTGTGGAGATGAGAAAAGAATTTCACAAAGTTGAGGATTTTTCACACTTTTTCAAGCTCTGCAGATCTGCAATTGCAAATTCAACTGGAAAGAAATGTTCCCGATCCAGCAATCAATGATACCACACTACACTTGCATAAGTTCATGTAAATCAGATGAACGGTTGCAAATGCTTTCGTGAAAGTAAAAACTCTTACACGAAAGTAAAAAATGCTTTTGTGGTGCACGTGTATTTTTTTCATAGGCTATAATGTGGCATGAGAAAGTGTAATAACTTTTGAACGGATTAATATTTTTTCACCAAATCTTCAAAAGGCACTTTCCTGACCCAGTCCCCAATAATATTTATATATATTATTAATATACTCTGAAAATATCAGACCAGACAGACAAACAATCTGGGCTGTGCAGACGAGAAAAGAATTTTGCAAAGTTGAGGATTTTTCACACTTTTTCACGCTCCACAGCTCTGCAACTACAAATCCGAGTGGAATGAAATTTCCAGATCCAGTGACCTATGGTACCACACCTAGCATGCAAAATTTCATGCAAATCATATGAATGGTTGCAAGTGCTGTCAGCAAAGTAATACAAGCTTTTGTGAAAGTAAAATATACTTTTGCAAAACTAAAAAAGCTTTTGTGATGCACATATATTTTTTCTCATAAGCTATAATGGGGAACTTTAATGTTTAACAACTTTTGGAATGATTAATATTTTTTCACCAAACCTTCAAAAGGCAATTCCTTAACCCAGTCCCCATATAACCTAACAATTTCATAGCAGATGGACAAATCATTCAGGCTGAAGAGATGAACAAAGAATTCAAAAAAGTTGAACATTTTTCACACTTTTTAATGCTCTGCAGTTCCACAACCGAAAATCCGACTGGAACAAATCTTTTCTGATCCAGAGCTCTAATATACCACACCTCGTATGCAGTATTTCATGCAAATCAGATAAATGGTTGCAAGTTCTTTCGAGAAACCAGAAAAAGCTTTTGTGAAAGAAAAAAACGTTTTTGCGAAAGTAAAAAAAGCTTTTGTGGTGCACATATATTTTCCCATAGGTCATAATGGGAAACTTCAAAGTTGATAACTTTTGGATGGATTAATGTTTTTTTCACCAAACCTTCAAAAGGCACTTCCTTGACCTAGTCCTCATATACCCTGAAAATTTCAGAACAGACGGATAAACCATTTGGGCTGCAGAGATAAGCAAAGAATTCAAAAAAGTAGAGGATTCTTCACACTTTTTGACACTCCACAGCTCCGTAACTGAAAATCCGACTGGAACAAAACTTTTTAGATCCAGAGAGCTATGATACCACACCGCGCATGCAAAATTTCATGCAAATTGGACTAATGGTTGCAAGAGCTTTCGTGAGAGTGAAAAAAAAGCTTTTGCAAAAGTAAAACATGCTTTGCAAAACCAAAAAAAGCTTTCATGGTGCACATGTATTTATTCCCATAGGCTATAGAGGGACATTTTTAAGTTTAATAACTTTTGAAAGGACTAATAATTTTTCACCAAACCTTCAAAAGACACTTCCTTGACCCAGTCCCCATTTACCCTGAAAATTTCAGAGCAGATGGACAAACCATTCGGGCTGTAAAGACGAGTAAATAATTCAAAAAAGTTGAGGATTTTTCACACCTTTTGATGCTCTGCAGCTCCGTAACCAAATATTCAACCAGAACAAGACTTTCCAGATCCAGAAATCTATGGTCCCACACCATACGTGCAACATTTCGTGCAAATCAGACAACTGTTTGCAAACTTATTATAGTGCAAAATGTTGGATTTAACCTAGAAGTGGCTGTGCAACCCTAACTATTCTGGCCCTACCAGGCCAATATAATATATATATATATATATATATATATATATATATATATATATGCACTAGCCTGATAAACTATGGAATTAATAGGTGGCTTGTCTCACACAGTAAGATCACAACATTAGATACACAGTACCTGATCTTGTGGATAATCAGAGAGTTTCAGTCTCCAGTGTATTCAATCCCTCACCTTTCACCAACCATAAATATATCTGTGTGTGCAAGCCTCAGTATCTGCCCCACACTGCCCCTTACCCCATGGCTTAACAGGGGGCTTTAATTAGCAGTGTTGTTAGTCCCTCACTTTTCCCCAGCACTAAATATATAACAGTGTCATGTAGCCTGCACTGTATCTGCCCCACACTGTATCTGGCCAGTGGGTAAACAGAGGATTTGGGCTTTTAGTGTTGTCAGTCTCTCACATTTCAATAGCACTAAATATATCACAATGTGTGAGATAGCTTGGACTGTTTGTATCACACATGTTGCATCTTTCTCTGCTAATAAGCACAGAGCTTCAGTCTCCAGTGCTGTCAACTTCTCACCTCTCACCAGCAATAAATACATTACAATGTAGGGAACCCTGAACTATTCCTGCTCTGCACTATACATGACTCTGTAGATAAACAGTGGACTTCAGTCTCCAGTGCTGTAAATCCCTTACCTTACACCACAAGTAAATATATCACAGTAGGGTAACCCTGTGCTGTACATAGCCAACGCTGTACCTGGTCATGAGGAAAAAGAGAGGGATTCAGCCTGGGAGTGGACGCCCCCCTCAAAGTTTGTTTGTCGGAATGTCACTGATTAGCTGAAGGGCACATGACACTCACTGGCAAAAGTTTTTGCTGGAGCTGAGCAGTTTTGTAGACTGATGTAGGGACATGGGGTTGCTTAATCATCAACAGTCAGGCAAGGCAGGCTTGATGGGATTTGAAGAGCCTAGGGATGCCACCATCCCCCTCAATATTTATTATATATTGGGGAAAAAACTAAAGGAGAAACTATGGAAATGGGGAAGTGATCAGGAGGTGGGTGAGATGAAGAAGGCAGGTGCTCATGACCGAGGAGGGCAATTTGTTACAATGTAGTGCCTTTTTGTTACTCAGCTTTCCTTAAGACCCCTCCAGCTACTGAATCTGGTTCTCCAGGAAGAGCACAGCAGCTGCAAACACCAGCAGCAGCAAGTCGGGCAACATCATAATTCATAAGAACTCCATCAAACTAAGACTCATAAGAAAGCAGATGTTCAGAATCTTAAAAAAAATTATGAGGACTACAAACTACAGAGAGGGAAAAAATGCATTGTACTGACCAGGGAGATGGTAGGAGCAGCTAGATTCCAATGGTATTGACATTGGGACTAAAGGAAAAGAAGAGGGAGCTGCTAGATGACAAGGATCACAATTGGGGCTGGTAGGAGGAGGCCACTTGATGCCTGGAATGATTAGGACTGGGGAGAGGGAGGGAGGGAGGCAGGAAGGGAGAGAGGTCTGTATATACTGTAGCACAGACGTTTTGATGGGTAGAAAAGCCAAAAAGTAGTAGGTCTGGGAAGGGGGGAGGACAGAGAAAGAAACAGAGAGGGAGCACTTTGATCTCATGCATAGCAATGCTGTAATAAGATTCCAATGTGGAGGCAGAAGACAATTTTTGTTGGATCTGTTTGTGTACTTCCTGACTGTCTTCCCTCTCCCCTCTTGGCAATACATCAGCAAAGCTCTGCTATGCAACTGTAAACAGTAGTTTTTTTTTTGTTTTGTTTTTTCTCTAGACAGGCAAGGTCTCAAGAACTGCAGGCACACTTAAACACCTGTCTGTCTGCCTACCAGGTCCAGGATCCTGACTTCTTAGTGAGATTTCAATGTGAGAGAAGTCAGGGACTTCAGACCCAAACAACCCCCTCCACAAATCCACCACTGGCCTTGACTTCAAACTATGATTTTTTTTCTGGTGCAATGGCATTTCTCTGGGATTCAGTATTCTTTGCAGATTTGTAGCTTGGCATTGGAGATCAGTACAGATGAAAGATTTTTTTAGGTACTGTAAGTCACACTTACTTTGAGCAGTTCTTATTTTTCCACACAATTGCCTGCTGTATAAAGAACAGTTTTGTCACAGGTGACAAATGAAAACAGAAAAGTAGCCTCCATATACCCTTGATATGCTAAAAGGTGTTCATGCCTCTCAGGATGTGCAACAAATACTTAGTATTGCATTGGCAAATACTGACAACTGCTGCTAGCAGAAATGTTAAGTACATTCTATTGTATGATTCACTTCATAGTAGTTGGCCAAGAATGAGCAAAATAAATGAAAATGAACTTTTTCTTTAATTAGAATATCAGTTTTATTTAATTATAAATGTAACCTTCCCACCCCCTCTAATGTGGGTGATTACCTGGCTTACTGGGGAAGGTTGCAGTGTCATGGCCAACAAGCTGCAAATCTGCCCACTTCACCCCATTCCTTCTACATAAGTGGCTCCCCACAGGAGGCAGCATCTTTCTTGCCAGCAAGCTACATGTCATGCAGCTTCACATGGTTCCATTTTGTTTCCCAGCACCTAAGGGTCACACTTCCAGGGACCAGCAAGAAAGCAGTAACATCCTTTGGGCAGGCAGCAGAGATGGTACTGTAATTTCCATGTCGATGGCCATGAAAAGTTGATTGTGGCTCTGCTGTATGTCATGCAACCACAATCAAGGTTGCTGGCTGCAATGAGGAATGGATTATGTGGGGTTGTGCCTCTGGACACAGAAAAAGATATCAGATGCAGCAGAGTAATCCACCACTGAGGGACCCAAAACTGTGGCAGCTTCATGTAGGTTCATTACTCTCAATTGGTTTCAATCGGGGTCAGGAGTCAGAGAGCATATTTGCTCATGGAATCCATTTCACTCTTCTGCTGGGAGCATGAGCTAAAGTGGTGGGCCGGTAATGTCAGTGGCTTTGCAGCAGTGGTGAGGGAGTGGCCCCCAGTTTACTCCAGTGTAGGAGCACAGTAACAGAAAAATAGACTTTTCTGGTGCAGTACCATGCACATTCTTTCTCACTGCAACAAAAAAGAGACCTCAGGGCTACTAACTCCCATCTGTCTCCACAGATCCTACCCTCCTCCTAATCACAGTCCCCAGTCCACACATTGATACTCCCACCCACTTCCCCTGATCTGACCCTCCTCTCAATTGTTGCTTCCCAGTTTATATTCATAGTCTAACTACTGAAGAAAGGAACAGAAGACAGTGACAAAACAAGGTGCCGTTTTGTGCAGCAGACTATGAATATGAACCAGGAGACAGTGATGGGGGGGGGGGGAGGTCAGTGACAGTGGGTTGAAGTACAAATGTTGCTGTGGGCCAGAGGCAATAATTGGGAGCAGGACAGGACTGGCAGTGACAGATGTAGTACAAATGTGGTTGTGAACAGGGGACAGCAATCAGGAGGAGGGTGAGATCAGTGGCAGCACATAAGACTCTATGGAAAGTGTGAGCCATACAGGGAGAAAATACAGATAAGCACACAGCTGGGGAAGGCTTGAAAGAAAAAATATGCTGCTGTGTCTATCCCATGCATGCATGAAACCTTCTACAATTCTAGCTTCCATACAACTTCCGCTGACAATCAATTCTGTGTTTCTGCCAATCTTTCTGTGAAGAAATATTCCTTCACATCCTTCTTAGATTTCCCCTTTCCAATTGTATTGCATGCCCATAGTCCTTGTGTTTATTCTGTCTTGGAAGATTGTCTCTCCCTGCACTCTAGTCACCCCTGTGAGGTACTTGAATGTATCTATCATGTCACCCCTTAGTCTCCAGTCCTCAGGAGTGTATATATTTCAACCTCTCAGTCTGTCTTCATAAGTCTTCCCTTGCAACTCCCAGTCAGCATCATAGTTGCCTTTCTCTGGACCACCTCTACCCTATGTCTTTCCTGAGGTGATATCTTTAGAACTGGACACAGTATTCTAGGTTGGGAAATACCACAGGGGCAGCACCATTGCGGCATCCTCCGTGTGCATCACAGCATCCCTCTATTCCTCTGTATACGTAAAGTAAAACACTTCACCCCTTTTGAATCTATTCTATCTGTAGACTATGAAACCTGGAGGGGCATTATACAAAGAGGAAATCTTAGGCATAAGGAAGATCCCTTCCCTCAACTGCACCCTAGAGGCAGCTCTATCCTTTTTCCATTTACTCATACTAATTTGTTTACTTTACTCAAGCTAGTTTATATATCTGACTCATGACTCTATACCTTGAAGTCACTGATGCTAGTTTATGCCCTTTACTCATACAAATTTATATCTTCAAATTTTCCAATAATAAGGGTTTATGCTCTTAACCCATAGCCCTTGAACAACAGCTCATCAGTGCCAGTCTATACCATTCACCCATACCAATTTATATCCTTCATCCGTACCTCCCAATTAACTTGGAGCTACCTAGCTCATTTATATCTAGCACCCATTTAAATTATGTTGGCTCACATTTGTGCGCCAGCCAACATATTGCATTAGGAGCAGATTTGGAGGTGCGGTCACTGTGAGCGAATGCAGGGCACGCATCAGTAGGTGTGTCCCTCATTCCCCAGTAAGACAGCATGCAGGCACCACATCAGCAAGATGTAATGTGGCGACCATCTCTAAGAAAATATCTGCTGCAATGAGAAGCAAGCTTCTCAATGCAGCAGCACAGCCTCCCCACATAAACATGGTGACAGGGGTGCCCCATCCCCTTGTCACAATCCCTGACCCACTGCATTTGCCAATAGGGGAGCCCACCTGCCATCGGCATAATGACCCCCCAAGTGTGTGAAAAGGACTCCCCCTCAGCATTATGCACTCCTCCCAACAGTCTTCCTTTGCCAACAGGGCGCCCAATCCCTGTCAGCTACAGTCCCGCTTCCCTGTTTATTTAGCCAATGGGGGAGCTCACTCCTCATCGGTATAATGTCCGCCCATCTGTTGTGTGCTGAGGGGGTTGCCCAATCCCCTCAGCTCTTGCCCCCTGAGGTGCTGACGGTGCCCAATCCTCCGAGGCTACCTATCCCAAAAACAATCAGGTGATATGCTGGGAGACCACCTCAGCATGCCAAATGTGCCTGAAAAACAAAAACTGTCCCGTGATGTTCCCTTTTTTTTTATCCTGTAAAAAGGAAAACAGTCCCTCACGGTCTCCCTGCCCCCACCCATAACCTGAGCCCACTGACTGTGCACCCTGCCTCCCCACATACCTCCACCCCATACCTACCTCCAGAGTCTGGCGTAACAATCTTCAGTGGACCAGGAACACGTCTGCACTCTTCAAAGTCGACCACGAACTGACAAAATGCCTGTAAGCTGTATAATGGCATAAATAGGGTTTTTCAACTTTAGTGCATATATCGGGCATTTTGGGGAATTTTGATACCAAATTTTCAACATGGGGTTATTGGTACCCCTCCTCATGAATTCAGTCACTGTCATGGCATTATTCGGTCGCAAAAGGTGATT
Source organism: Neoceratodus forsteri (assembly GCA_016271365.2). Classification (NCBI taxonomy): domain Eukaryota; kingdom Metazoa; phylum Chordata; order Ceratodontiformes; family Ceratodontidae; genus Neoceratodus; species Neoceratodus forsteri. The sequence continues at coordinate 564,010,875 of CM028135.1, read as the reverse complement.
TTGAGGTCACTGTGCAGAATCACCTTTCAGGACCAATTAACAAAACAACAGTACCACTGTTAATGAGGGGGGCTCTCAAAAAGCCTATGTTGCAAATTTGGTGGAAAAAATCCAAAAAATGGCTGTTTTACGAGCGTGCATTGTGCAGTTTTTACCCATGCTCGTAACTTTGTGAATTTGTAATATTTTCACTCCAGATTTTCAAAATTGCCATTTTTCCACACCTTCTCATGAACACTACAGCTGTCATTTTACATATCCTGGCCGAAATGAGTTTTGGCACATCCAGCGCACAATAGCTCGGTTGTTGTGCAAAATCAGTCTTTGGGACAGTTTGTGGAAATGACGGTGACACTGTTTATAAGCAGATGTCTTAAAATGCCTATGTTGAACATTTGTTGATGAAAGCCCATAAAATTACTGTGTTACAAGTGTGCGTTGTGCAGTTTTCATGCACCCATGTAACTTCATAAATTTGCAATATTTTCATATCACATTTCCAACACTGCCATTTTTTCACACCTCCTTATGAACAGTACAGCTGTCATTTTTCATATCCTGCCCAAAATGTGTTTTTGCAACTGTGGCACACAATGGCGTGGTTGCTGTGTGAAATCAACTTTTGGGACAAATTAACAAAATCACAATGCCACTGTTCATGAGTGGAGGTCCCAAAATGCCTATGTTGAAAATGTGGCTAAAACAATCCCCAAAATAATTGGGTTACGGATGTGTGTTGCACACTTTTTTTGCATGCTCATGACTTCACCAATTTTTAATATTTTGACTCCAGATTTTCAACGTTGCCATTTTTTTACACCTCCTCATGAACAATACAGTTGTCATTTTTCACAAACTGCCCAAAATGTGTTTTCGTCTCTGTATCACCAAATGGCATAGCCACTATGCAGAACCACCTTTTAGCTTGCAAACTGATAGTGCCACTCTTCATGAGGTGGGGTCACAAAAAGCCCATGCTGAAAATTTGGAATGAAAATACCAACACAAGCCTATGGCATTAGGGTTTCCATCTGTAACACCCCACTCTGTAAAGACTGACAGGCATCAGGGGTGTGACTTGGGATCATCAGCTGTAATACTCATGCAATTCCACCTCCACCCCCACCCTACAGCCTGTGACAGGCATTGTAGTGTGCCTTGGAGTATCCGGCCACAAAGTTCACCCCATTCTCCTATACTGCACCCACCTCAGTGTATTTTCTTATGGAATGAGGTAAGCATAATGCCCAAATACCCTAAAGCTACCATGACACTTGTCAGTGTCTACAGGGTAGGGTGAGGTAAAATGGCATGAGCATTATAGCTGATGACCCAAAGGCACACCCTAAAGCCTGTCGGTCTCTGCAGGGTGAGGGTGGGGTTGGCATCACTTAAGTACTTCACTGTCATTCCTATTATGCATCTCTAACTTCTGCACTACCAATGCCAATGCCAATGAGACAACATTTAGCATTGACAAATGCTTGTTTATATCACCTATATCATTTATCATTCACCCTTTCTTATCTATGCCTTTTGTGCACACCAGTTGTTTTTATGTCACCCATATCAATTTATATCCTTCACCAGCATCTCTTGACCTGCAATTCTTGAGGTCCAGTTTATATGTCTTACCAATACCAGTATGTTAAATGATTAATCCATACCAGTCTGTATATTTCATACAATCCAGTTTATATTATTTGTTCACACCAGTTTATTATATTTTTCAACTATGCCAGTCGCTCAGTCTTTTTCATCCATATTGTTTCATCTCTTCACATGTATTCATCTTCAGCATGTCTGCTTACATTATCCACCTCTACTCATTGATTATGCATCATTAATTAAGCCATTCCACTTTATATTCTTCTCCCATACTCATTCATTTTATTTCTCGTCCATACCAATTTATATCCATCACCAATTCTGGCTGGTATCTTTACTAGTACTATTTTATATCTGTCAGCCATGTCAGTTTGTATATTTCATCAATGCCAGTTTAAACTTTCTGTCATCTCAGTTTTCATCTCCTTCAGGTCCCATATCCTTTGCCCATATCACTGTTTAGCCCAGCACTGATCAGAACTGTCTGGATGCTACTGCTCCATGTGGGTTTGATGGAAATTTATTAAAATAAAACTTATCTGGGGGCAGGGCCTCATGTTTGTAATGGACCTCGCCTTCCAAGAACAACCAACAACTTTCTCTTTCTCACTTTCACACAAAATTAAAGCAAGTGTGTGAGCAGAGGGAGTAATTCAAATTGTGTGGGAGAGATCACAGTCTTGTGCTCCTTCCCCTCCTCTTAGTTCCTCTCATAGCACACAAGTGGCTTCATCCTACCTCCTGGAGGCCTGCTGTCACTCCCCAACTTCTCCAAATCTATAGGTCAACAAAACAGATTACCAGCAAGAGGAGGTACAAAACTGAGCAACTGACTTCACAACTGACAACTTAAATTTTCTGTCATCTCAACCCTGATCCCCTACAGGTCCCGAGTCCTCTGTCTGAATCACCTCCATGTCCACCACTGATCAAAAATCTCCAGATGCCACCACTCCATGAGGGTTTAATGGAAATTTAGTTAAACATCTGAAGTGGGGCCTCGATTTTGTAATGGATCTCACCTTCCAAGAGCAACCAGCAACTTTCTCGCTTTCTTGGTCTTACACCAAGCATGAAAGCAGGTTCATGAGCAAAGGGAGGGAACCACCTTGTGTGAGAATAACCACAGTCTCAGGGTTCCTTCCCTCACCTCTCAGTTCCTTTTGCAGCACACAGGGGTTTCACCTTCACCTACTCGAGACCTGCTGTCACACTCCAATGTTTCCCAGTCTAAAGGTGAACAAAACAGATTACCAAAAAGAGGAGGTACAAAATCAGGGCAGGTTGCTTCTTCCTCAGCAGTTGATTTTTCTAACTCCTGGAAAAAGAGAAGACAAGTGAGAGGTAATTTGTTTTATTTGGCGGGGGTGGAGAGAAATGGGAAGGGAGAGAGAGACAGAGAGAAAGAGAGGAAGTGCACTAATTCATGCATACTCATCTGCTTTAACTCCACTGCTTGAAGCAACATTATGTGAGACACCTTGTATCATGTCATGCCCTTCTAGACCCCATATATTCTCTCCTCCTTCATTAGCAATACATCAGCATAGTTCCCGCTATGTAGCAGTGGAAAAGCAGGAAAGGTTAATGGTAGGACCAGGCAGATAGCAAGGGATTAAAAAGGAAGTTAAGGAAAAAGAGAAGATGCAAGGGCAGAAAAGAAGTCAAGTAGAGGCCAATCAATCCACAGAGGCCCTTGAGGCTATGTTGAGGTAGATGTGGTCACATATGCCTAGATTTAGTTGAAACTTGCCAAGAGGGTGAGGGCTGACATCAGGCACTGTTACCACAACCCCCAGAAGAGTGCATCCCTTTGGAATAAAGGTTAACCCTAAAACAGTTAGTGCCTGGCATCCTAAGGGCACACACACTTGAGAAAGCACTGCAACCTTGAAAGGAGCAAAAACTTCACTTTGCATGGAATTAAATGCTTTACAGTAATGCCAGCCAATGAAAATTGATGCACCTACAGAAAAATTATAAATTAGGATGGAAGTTTAATTAAAAAGCCGAATGGATTAAGGGAGTGCTACTGCACATGAGAAAGCATTTAGGCATTTTTTTTCCTGAGGAAGCATATATTATATGTGAAACATTGAGAATTCAGCCACTTAAGAATTTGAAAGAATAAAAAAAGTGTAAGATTTGAAGATTTCACATCTGTCTTGATTTTTTGAAGTGCCTCACACTCACATCTGAGAAAATTAAACCCTGAAAGATGAATGCTGGGACCCAGAAGTAGAAGGTGACTCCAGTCACTCCCAATGTCAGTTTCCCTACTCCATCCTGTGGGTTCCCCTCCTGAACTGCTAGAAAACCTAGGTACTAACCTGATGATTGCTTCTATCTTCTCCTTGGGATACACCAAGGTGAAGTTTGGTCAAAATAAAACTGCTATTAAAATTTAAATATCAGCAGTCCCCTCTCCCCCAACCCCCCCACATAGCAGCCTGAATACCATGTGTCATCCTCCCCCCATGGCACTGTACCACCACCATGGGCTACATCCACTCATCAGTCTCAGTCAGCAGCAACTGTAACATTTTCAGACCTGTGTGTGATCCAGTTGAACTCTTCACTGCCAGTGTGACATGCTGGCAAATATCCAGAGCATTGCTAACTCTGCAGTTGGGCATAGTACCATTTTTCTCCCTGGCCAGAGTCAAATACTGCCCTAGGTACTTTTGCCCAATGTGCTGAAATGCACAGAAATGAGCTACCAGCTGTTTGGTCACTGGTCCACATATCCATACCAGGACCTATTATCCAGATCAGTCTCAGTGCCATCATCACCACCACCAGTCAACGGGACACGAGCAGCCTCCTCCTTGACCACTGTTCCTACTCCTGAGCCAGATATTTTGCTACCTCTCAAAGTGTTCCTCTTGTTGCTGCCCCCCCCAGCACCCACCAGCATGGATGCCACACATGTAACAGAGAATTTAATTTGGCAACACAAATTCCACCACCCAACTTCTAACAACTACTCCTTTGCTACTACTACTGTCCCCAGAGCCAATGGATGAAGCTGCTGCAGAGATAGTTTTGGTTTTGTAAGAGTAACATTTTGCCCCACAGAACCTTTGTACTATTTGGATGTCTTGCTGATACGTCTCCCTTTACTTGAGCTTCTCTTTCCTGCCATTTTATATATGTATATTTTAAAATTGCAAGGAAAGAATAGAAACTGCAGTAAAACTAAATACCAGCAGTAGCAGACAGCACCTCACCAGATAGATGAGTAGTCTTTTTTCTTCCTTCCTGGCTGACCAGAAAGCAGAAATTGTGATGTGGTGGTGGTTGAATTCATAGGACAAAAAAAATGTGTTTTTGGTTTGTTTAGACATAATGTGGTCAATTTTTGTCAGATTTGTCTGAAACTTGACATGGCTGTAGTTCAAGAAGAGGTAAACACTTGGTACATTTGTTGATGGTTCTTGATCTTAAACTGTGGATTTGGCACCATGGTGAAGTCGGACAGCAATTTTGGGGTAATTTACATACCCCATGAATGTATCCTGGGATATGATGTGTTAGTTCTGTAGTACTTATTGAGACCTGATTCCAAATATATAGACTGTTCCTTAACTCCAGAGACTGACAGGGTTATGGCTTTTTAAATCTGCAATGTTATCCTAAGGACATTTTCATTTCTTAATTAATATGATTTCTATGTCTATTTTCAGTTGGTATTATTTAGTGACTTAGTTTTGTAGTATTGTACCCATTGAGACCTCTTTTTTAATGTATATATGGATAGTCCCTTACCTCCAAAGACTGACAGAGTTACAGCTTGTTAAAGTTGCAATGTTATCCTATGGGAATTTACATTTTTTTGTATGTGTATGTTTTTATTTGTCTAGTTTCATTTGGTGTTTTATTGAGACCTTTTTTTAATATATATGTATATATACACACACACACACACACACAGATTCCTTCCAAAGATTGACAGAATCCATTTTTATATCTTTTGATACTTTTATTTTTCTCATTAATTTTACTGTTTTCTGTCTGTATCTATCTTTCTTTCTTTCCCTGGTCTGGCCTCTAGTTTATAATTTAGTGATCAGTGGTACAGCATGGTCACTTTGGTGTTGATATCCATGGCTCGGACACCCATCTTCATTGACCTCAGCTTTTTTGGGAGCAACCCCATACCACCTTACCTCCTTCTCCTCCCAATGCAGCTGCAGCAGTGACAGCCCCACCATCTGATCCTCAAGCTTTGCCATGCCTATAGCAGCAGGAGGACATTACTGTTGCCCGAGTCTCAGACTATCAGGAGGAGCAGCAGCAGGAAGAAGAAGAAATGGAAGGGCAAGAACCCCTGTGCCCCCCATCATGGTTCCACCACAACCACCATTTCCCACTATGTGGAGGAACCCTCTGTTTGTCCAGCAGTAGCACCCCACCGCCCACACCAGCCATAGCCCAAGTCCTCTCTTTTGTGGTCTTTTTTACCTGTTACCATAGTGACCACAGTGGGGTCACTAGCTTCTTATGAAATAAACATGTCTTCCAGGGCAAGCAGAGGACCCATGTTGGTACTGTACTGCAGGCATGAGGACACTTCTCATAACAAATCATCTGGCTGAGTGGGAGGAAAAGCAAAGGGAAGCAGAGAGTCGGAGGTGGGTGGAGGTGGTGGCAAGTTTGTGCCAGCAATGGCTCATGGAGGGAATAAGGGAAGTTCTCATGGAAGCAGTGACACCCTCTGTTGAAGTTCAAGCTCCTCATGAGCCAACATCACCAGCTGCACCCACACCACCACCAACAGCAACAGCAGCAGTTGAGCTCACCACACTAAGGGAGGAAGTGAGGGATCTCCATCGGCAGCTTACTAAGATAGAGAATGTTATTAAAATTATTATTGCCAGTTGGCCCGCTGGCACAGCAGCAATGTTTCCATTTGCAGCACTGACATCCCGGGTTTGGTGATGGACTCAGGAGTCTGAGGGCCAGCCTGGGGGAGAAAGATTGAGCATACCAGGGACTGCTCTCCTTCTCTGGGGGGAGGGGGAAGAGTGTCCAGCACTATGTGGACCTCTGGTGGAGGCTGGGGATACAACCACTGCTGACACCTCACGCCAGTATCATTGCATGTCCCCATCCACCAGGGATCTCCAGCATACTAAAAAATTCCAAGCCAATTCATGAAGATCCCCACCTCCACTGCTGCTTCTGCTGTGACTAATGCCCATCAGGGAGGGTTCTGCTCCCATGGCCCCACCCTGGGGGGCAATCCAGGGTTAAAGAGACTGCGTTCCTTGGGGTGGGGTACCCACCCAGCAGACTCGGCCAGGTGAGAAAGCCTGGGCATGGGGTTGGTGAGCAGGGCTGGGCACTGGAACCTCAGACACGGAGGAATGGAGACTGGAGAAAAGAAATATATTATTGCCAATTAGGAGAAGCTGCTTTAGGGTATAGCAGTGCTCTGCCATGGTAGTGTGGGTAGTAGTGGACCTAACATGCAGTGAGCTCTTCATTCACCTATTAAGTCTTCTACCTGTGGCACTTTAACTATTTCCTATCCTCTTCCTATTTACTTCCAAGTATCCCACTTCTTTGTTTCCCCCCAAAAAACAGAAAAATACCACACCAAAAAAAAAAAAGAAATGACAAACCAAAACAGGAAAAATAGTTCACACAAAATATTTACTACAACAGCACTAGTGCTGCTCAGACAGAAAAGGCAGCCTTTTGCTGCTAGCAAGCTATCACAGATCCCCTCCTTCCTTAACACTTCCTTATTACACACAATATAGAAAATGAAACTAGAACATTAAAGTAACACAATTAAAAATAAATTCCACAAATAATTGGCAATCTAGAGGCACATGACACACTAGACAATTTAGGGAAAGATTTCGTTAAAATAACTGCATGTTTCAATTGCTTTTCAAATGTTTGGGGGCATAAAGACTCAGAGCAGACTTAACACCAACTTTCTTTTCATAAGACTGCACAGAATTCAGCCATTGCACGACAATGCAGCTTATTACACCACCACGTGACCTTCAATTCCATGGCTTATTGAAAACTTCACCTTGGGTGCTCTATCCACAGGTGATTTTACCAAATTCACCATTTGCAAAGTTCTAGCTGTAAGGCGAAGTTGAACTTCACCTTGCTGATTAAATTAATGAATTTGGGCAAATTCACAGATTTCTCTATGGAGTGAAGTTTTTTAACTTCTCCCACCTCTAATGCAGTCTGAGCAATGTGAGTGTAGTTGACCTGCTGGGCATGTGCTTCTCAGAAAAATACATGACAACAGATATGGAGTAAGGAGTACATGGACATGTTCTCGTTACTTTATCTGGCTAAGGATGATGAGGATGGGGATTATGAAAAAGGGATAAAGATAAAGAAAAAGAGCAGAAGAAGTGAAATTGAATCAGGCTTCTGAGGACTGGTCCACAGGATGTGTAACTTTGACCTGCATGATCTGTCAGGTAGCCCCAGAGAAGAGTACCATTCTCTTTAACTACTGGAAAATGGCAGTGCCACTACAGACTCTGTGTAAATGGCAAACGTTTTAACAACTGTTTTGGATCTGTGTATATACCACCTGGAGGGATAGAGGCCTCTCCAGGGGTGATGGCCTGCATCCCTCCAGGAGGGGAACTGAGATCATCAGTGAACAGTTTAAAGGCTGCATTAGGAGGCATTTAAACTAGCTGAGGGGGAATGCAGAATGAGGCAGGAAGACATAGTCTGTCCACCCCACAAGCTTACAGGGTCAAAAATGGGAAACCCAAGGATGAGAAGACCAAAAGGGAACAAACACAAATAGGTAACAAAGAGAAAGAGGGAGGGAGAAAGATGGTATAAAGTAGTGGAGGAAAAGAGGGACGGCAAAAGGACAAGAAGAGGGGAGGTGGCAGTACCAGATGGAGAGCCATGTGTGCTAATGTTAAAAGTCTGGACAACAAGATAGCAGACTCAGTGGCTAACATGGTAACAGTGGACCTGGACATACTGGCAATTACAGAGATCTGGTGCAATGAAAACCAGGACTGAAATGTAGTCATACTGGATATGAGTTATTTTGGAAGGACAGGTGGGAAAAAAGGGAGGAAGAGTGGCTCTTTACATAAGGGAGGGCATAAAGGCCAAGGAAATACAGCAGGGACAGAGTAATGTGGAGGTACTGTGGGTCACCATAGAGACAAGGAGGAGGCTGCTATTCAGGTAGAGATGCTCTACAGATCTCTAGTGCAGGGGGAAGAGGAAGACAAGGATATGTTATAAGAAATCCAAGGAATGGCCAACAAAGGTGAGGTACTACTAGTGGGGGACTTCAATCTACCAAATGTGGATTGGAGCACCCCTGCTGCAGCACCAGTTAGAAGTAGAAAAATCCTAGACTCCCTGCTGGTGGTGTTCCTCAGGCAACTAGTTAATGAACCCACTCAGGAGGGGGTGATACGAGACCTTGTACTGTCGAATGGGGACAGTGTTGCTGATGTCACAGCGGGAAGCCAACGGGGGACCAGTAATCATTGTACAGTGTGGTTCAACATAAGGACCAAGCCAAAAACTAACCACACTAAATTGAGGGTTCTGGACTTCAGGAGGGCTGATTTCAAGAAAATGCAAGAGTACTTCAGGGATGCCCTGCCAGAGATAGTGAAAATAGGTAGCACGGAGGAAGAATGGGCAAAAATAAGGAAGACCATCGAGAAGGCAAGAAACCTCACTGTCATGCAGGTAAAAAAGAGAAAAAGAAGAAGGACACCACTATGACCCTCCAAGCAAGTAGCAGAGAAAGTAAGGGAAAAGAAACAGGCATTCAAAAGGTACAAGTCAACATAGAAGGAGAAGGGTAGGGAGAGTTATCAAGAAAAACAAAGGGAGACAGGAAAGGCAGTTAGGAGAGCAAAAGCTCAAACTGTGGAAAACATTGCCAAGTCAGAAAAAAGGGGGGTAAAACATTCTTTCTGTATGTAATGGGAAAGAAAGAAAAGCAAGGCAGGGATAGTGAGACTACAAGGGGAAGTGGGGAAAGTGTGGAAGAGGATCAAAAGAAAACAGACATATTGAACAAGTACTTTGTTCAGTATTTATGATGGAAAGGGTGGGTGATGGGCCACAGAGAGTGGAAAAAGGCATTAAGGAAAGAGAGGCGAACTGTAGCCCTTTTATGGAGGAAAGAATCCTCAGGGAACAAGAAAAAATAAAAGTGGAAAAGGCAATGGGCCCAGACAGGGTCCACCTTAGGATATTAAAAGAACTAAGGGAGGAACTGGCTGCACCTCTGATGACCCTGTACAAGCTATCACTGGATAGTTCCGTGGGATGGCAGGAAGGCAAATGTGGTCCCACAGCACAAAAGTGGAAATAGAAAGGAGGCAGGAAACTATTGCCCAGTAAGCCTGACCTCAGTGGTGGGCAAAGTTATGGAAATACTGCTTAAGGAAATGATCGGGGAATACCTCAATACCAGTGGATTGAAGGATCCAAGACAGCATGGATTTATAAAGGGGAGAGCTGGTCAAACTAAGGTGATAGAGTTTTTTAACTGGTCACCAGTGAGGTACATCAGGGAGCAGTGGTGGATCTAACCTATCTGGATTCAGTAAGGCCTTTGACACCATTCCACACAGAAGACTGGTAAACAAGCTGGGCAGCCTGGGAGTGGGTCCAAAGATAATCAAATGGGATGAAGTTGGCTAAGTAACAGAACTAAGTAACAGAACTCAGAGGGTGAAAGGCCCTTCATCACATAGGGTCACTGGCCACATACAAAGTATAGGGCCTATGGGCAGACTGGATGGGCCCTGCGGTCCTTATCTACTGACAATTTCTATGTGATGGTAAATGGTATTCACTTGAAAGAAGGTAAAGTAACCAATGGGGTGCCACAGAGGTCACTACTGGGACTGGTCCTCTTCAATGTCTTTATTAGTGACATCACAGAGGGTCTGGAAGAAAAGGTATGCTTATTAACAGATGACACAAAAACCTACAACAGAGAGGACACTCCTGGTGGATGGAAAGAATGAAGGAAGATTTAAATAGGCTAAAAGACTGGTCAGGGGTTTGGCAACTGGGATTCAATGCCAAGAAGTGTAAAATTATGCACATCAGGCACAGAAACCCAAGTGCATCATATCAGTTGGGGGGTTGGTGTTAACGACCACAAATCCGGAAAGGGATCTGAGGTCATCATATCTGATGACCTGAAGGTAGCAAAGCAGTGTGATAAGGCAGTGGGAAAGGATAGTAGGATGCTGGGTTGCATGGGAGAGGTCGATTTCTGCAGGTCCCATCTCAAGAAGGACATAGATCAGGTAGAGGCAGTGCAGAGAAGAGCTACCAAGATGGTGCATGGCCTGCATTGGATGCCATACAAGGAAAGACTAAGAAAGTTAAATATGTACTTGCTGGAGGAGAGGAGAGAAAGGGAAGATATGATAGAAACATTAAAATACCTCAGATGTATCAATAAGGTAGATGAGGGTGGCATATTGCACTGAAAGAGATGTTCAAGAACAAGGGGGCATGATACAGTATGAATCTGGCAGGGGGAAGACTTACTGTAAATGGGATGTAAGGAAATACTTCTTTACAGAAAGGGTAGTGGATGCCGGGAACAAACTTCCAGCAGAGGTGGTGGATACTGAAATGGTAGCAGGTTTCAAACATGCATGGGATAGGCATGGGGGTGGTTTTAGTAAGAGAGCTGGGGTGCAAATAAAGTTATAGATCACTTAGGGTCTATGGTGGAACAGTAGTTTGGGACTTTTAGGGCAGACTAGGAGGGCCAGTAGGTATTTTTCTGCTGACAGATTCTATGTTTCTATGTTTAAAAATTAAGGAGCCTTTACTACCAGCAACTAGTACCTTCACTACATTGCTGGTAACATGTTAAAAATGATGTGCCAACACTTCAACACATAACTATGTAACATCTTCCAGGACTCACTAGACAAAGACAAGATCCTTTCAGACTGGAACATTGCAGAAATAACATCAATTCACAAAACAGGTAGTAAACAAATTATTGGAACTATAGACAAATAAGTCTAACATCCATGCCAGTGAAGATCATAAAACATATAATAAAAGAACTTACTGATATTGAAACAAACAATCTTGATCCTTCACAGAACAGTTTTAAAAAAGGAAGATCATGTGCTACCAACTTGCTCTGCTTTAATGAAAACATAAACACCTCTCTAGACTCCAAATTTCCTTGGGATATTTTTTCTGGTATTAGCAAGGCATTTTAGTTTGTACTATACTGGGCAGTTGCCCAAAAACTGGTAGAAGCAAACATTGAACCCTGCTTAGCTAGAGGGTAAATGAATTGGCTACATGAAAGAACACAAGTGATAAAAATTAAGGATTATAAATCTAATACCAACAAATTTACTAGCGGAATCGGTCTTGGGACAGCTTCATCTAACCAAAAATCTAAATAGTCAGGCCTGCAAGTTTGCAGAAGATTCTAAAATAGGTGGCCCCTGTACAATACTAACACAATCACCAGCACATCCACTGTGACCTGGATGGCATATATAATGGGTGCATTAGTTGGGGCATGAAATTTAACAGTGATAAGAGAAAAGTGATGCATTTAGTCAATAGGACCCTGAAGTTTTTTAATAAATTAGGACCAAGACAATGGGGCTTGCCACTAAAAGGCAAGCCAGGTTGTCTGGTGACCCTCTACAAGGAATGAACAAGAAGGGGGAGTGGTGGGAGGAGGGGGAGAGAAGGATCAGGAAAAAGGTTGGTGGTGCTAGTGACATCATCCAAGCAGGGAAGGTGTAATATGACAGGTGATGCCAGAGCCCCAGGGATTGGCTGGGGGGTGGAGCTACAAGGAGCCTGAGCAGGGGTGATACTGGGGTATATCAGGCCAGGACAGAGGCAGCACAATCTCTTTTGCTGAGATTTTCTTGCATAGAACTCAGCACATCTTTGGCAAGCAGCACTGAAGGCATAAAGAACTACTAGGCCTCTAGGCCATGTGGCCCAGGTGACTGGGCCCAGAGCAGTTTGTGTGTGCGTTTTTTGCCTCTCATTGCTTACATTTAGTAGAAGCATAGAATAAGATGAGGTTAAATCTGTACTTAGAATGATCTTTAATGTGGTTTGCTGCAAGGCGTGGGTGAGCCTAAACGTGAGCTCAAAGGTTTTTTATGCTTTGGAGCAAGGTGTTTGTCACTGAGAAGTACACCTGGTGCCTGAAAGAAACAAAGGCTACAGGAAGGCAGGTTGTTTGGGTTGTTTGTTCCAAGTGCATAATGTTTAGCTGGAAGAAAACTGTGATTATTTGTGTCTCAGCTATGTAGGAATTTTGTCTAGGAAAGTTGTGGGATTAATCCTTGGGGGGGAGGGAGATTTTCTTACAGAAAGGTTGTTCTGAGGTATTTGCAGTGAAGGATCATTTGTGTTTTTCCTTTCACTGGACATGCTGATCTGTTTCAGGTCTGAAAAAAAAAATAGAAGCAGAGAGAGGCAATAAACGGCCACAAGAAGGCAGGATCTTTGGGGTGTTGTGTTTTCAGTTGCTGGGCATTACAGTGTTCAGCATTTTCAGTGGGGCAAGCAGACAGGTCTCATTGCAAGGGCCTGCTCACAGGGGGTAGTGCTTGGAAGCTTTGAGGTAGCAGCATATGCGTGTTGGCGTTTTTAAGCTGCAGGGAGAACGAGGTAGCCAACACTAAAGAAGCATGCTTTTCATTGTAATTGAAGGGTATTTCATCTGTTGGCCTAAAAATTGTGGTTTTGTGGTAGAGCGCAGGGGGAGTGGTGCTTGCCAGTGTGTTTATGTGGTGATGCACCGAGGGCAGGTGTCACGATGCACGTTCATTTGGTTGTTGACTGGTGGCGTGCAGGCTGATTTGGTGGAAAAGTCTGGCAAGGGTTAGCTCAGCCTGACTCAGCGACATGCATGTCCAGAGGCCATGTGGTCCATGGTGACTGGGCAGAAAACTGATAAGGTTTTTTTTTCTTCTTACCCTGCTTAGGTTGGGGCATGAGGAGAGAGCTTGTCTGTGTTTGTGGGAATGAGGGGAAGTCAGCAGATGATGGGGGCAGATTGCTCCATTGTGTCTGGGTTACCAGTGATCCTCGTGGCACCTTGGGTTGGGGCCTTCTTTCTCTGAGCAAAGCCAGGGATGCAAGTTGGAAGAGGAGCATTTGCTATACTGGCAGGATGGTCTGCATCTGTCCAGGAAGGGAACAAGTCTTTTGAGAAATCGGTTTAAATGCTTCATTTGCAAGCTTTTAAACTAGTCAAAGGGGGAGGCACTGACAAGCAGCAGGAAAATCCCAGCCTCTCCCTACAAAACAGGGTACTAAATGAGAAAAAGGCCAAGGTAGAACGGTCAGTGTGGCATGCTGCAACAGAAGGTAAAGCCATCAAAAAATGGAGACCAATGAGTACCAATGCCCGTAGTCTGGGTAACAAGCTTCCTGAATTAGTGGCCTTGATGGAGGAGGAACATCTGGATATCGTGGCAGTCACAAAAACATGGTACACACAAAACCATGACTGGGACATAAACATACCAGGATACACTGTCTACAGGAGGGACAGGGAGGGTAAAAGAGGAGGAGGAGGAGTTCTTTACATAAGGAAAGAAATAAAAGCAACAGAACAAAAGGGTAAACAGGGAGGAGAAGAAGCACTGTGGGTAAATTTGAGACAGGCAATGGCACCACAATATGCACAGGGTTAATACAGACCCTCTCAGGGGAGGAAATGGACAGGAAATGATAGAAAGTATACTTAGAATGGCAGAAAAAGGGAGATATTGCTGATGGGTGATCTGAATATGCCATATGTTAACTGGAGTGCAGTTGCAGCTGCCACTTGAAGAGTGCAGTTATTCTAGATGCCCTACAGGGGCATGCCTTAGACAACTAGTACTGGAGCCCACTCGAGAGGGAGCAATATTAGACTTGATTCTCTCAAATGGAGATGGAGAAGAGGATCACAGATGTAGAAGTGGGTAGCCATCTGGGAACTAGCGACCATCGAACAGTATGGTTCACAATAAACACAGCAATAGAGTCAAGCCATACAAAGGCAAAAGTACTGGACTTTAGGAGGGCTGACTTTGCCAAAATGGGTGAGTGCCTAAGGAATGCACTAGCAAATGGGCATGAAGGAGGGGTGGAAGAACAATGGGGAATAATAAAACTGCCATCACAGAGGTAACAAGCCTTTGTGTGAAGCAAATAAACAAAACAAGATGATGTAAGAAACCACTATGGTTTCAAAGGAAGTGGCAGTGAAGGTTCAAGAGAAAAGAAAGCATTCAGGAAGTACAAGGAATCCCAGAAGGAGCAGGACAGAGAACTGTATCAGTTAAAGCAAAGGAGGCTGGGAAGGCAGTCAGAACAGCAAAGGCCCAAACTGAGGAAAAGATAGCCAACTCAGTTAAGAAGGGGGTAAAACCTTTTATAGGTACATCAGGGAGCAAAAGGAAGTCAAGGGAGGGATAGTGAGGCTTAATAAAGGGGAGGGAGGGTGGGCAGAGGAGACTGTGAAAAGCAGAGATACTAAACAAATATTTTTGCTCAGTATTTACAAATGAAGAGGGGAGGTACATAAAACAAACAGTAGTAACACTTTGGATACAGAAGTTGATACCAGCCCATTTACAGAAGAAAGGGTTCTGAAAGAACTCTAAAACTGAAGGTGGACAAAGCAATGGGGCCTGATGGGATTCATCCCAGAATTCTAAAAGAGCTAAGGGTAGAACTAGTGACACCACTGACTACCCTCTTTAACAAATCATGGGAGGATGGGGTGGTACCCGAGGACTGGAAGAGGGCAGATGTGATTCCCCTTCACAAAAGTGGGAGCAAGGCAGAAGCAGAGAAACTACAGACCTGTTAGTTTAACCTCAGTGATAGGGAAAATGATGGAATCACTTCTGAAGGAAAGAATTGTCGAGTATCTAGAGGCCAGAGGGGCACAGGACCCTAGGCAGCATGGATTCACAGTGGGAAGGTCATGCCAGACAAATCTGATAGATTTCTTTGACTGGGTGACCAAGTAGTAGATCAGGGAGGGGCTGTGGACATGGTCTACCTAGACTTTAGCAAGGCATTTGACACAGTCCCACACAAAAGATTAATATACAAGTTAGCCAGCCTGGGAGTGGTCCCAAGATGACAGCCTGGGTAAAGAATTGGCTGGAGAATAGGACACAGACAGTAACAGTAAATGGAGTCCACTCAGAAGAAAGGAGGGTTACTAGTGGGGTACTTCAGGGTTCAGTATTAGGACCGGTTCTCTTCAATGTCTTTATAAGCAACATTGCGGAAGGACTGGAAGGAAAAGTATGTCTCTTTGCAGATGTCACTAAGATCTGCAACAGAGTTGATGCACAGGGTGGGGTGGAAAGGATGAGAAGGGACTTGGCAAGGTTAGAGGAATGGTCAAATGTATGGCAGCTTAGATTCAATGCTAAGAAGTGCAAGGTAATGCACCTGGGAAACAAAAACTCAGGGGAAGAGTACACAATGGGGGGTGAGATACTAACAACAGCAAAAATGGAAAGGGACCTGGGGGTAGTCATATCAGATGACCTAAAGGTGGGCAAGCAATGTGAGAGGGCAGCAAGGAGGGCTGGGGGATACTGGGATGCATAGGGAGAGGCATCACCAGTAGAAAACAGGAAGTTATTATCCCTCTGTACAGACAGCTTGTGAGACCCCATCTGGAGTACTGTGTGCAGTTCTGGAGACCCAATCTCCACAAAGACATAGACAGGATGGAAGCTGTCCAGAGGAGGGCAACTAAAATGGTGCAGGGTCTGCACTGGAAGACATATGAAGAGAGACTTAAGGAGCTTAATATGTATAGCCTCGAGGAAAGGAGGGAGAGGGGGACATGATAGAAACTTTCAAGTACCTCAAGGGAATCAACAAAGTCCAAGAGGGTAGCATCTTTCAAAAAAGAGGTGCAAGAACAAGAGGGCACAATTTGTGAAGATGGAGGCGGCTCAGAGGTTATTGGAAGTATTTTTTCACAGAGAGGGTTGTGGATGCATGGAGCGGCCTTCGGAGGAGGTTGTGGAGTCAAAATCAGTGGTGGAATTCAAGCATGCATGGGACAGTCATAAGGCAATTCTGGGGGGTGGGGGTAAGAAGAAGTAGGCTGCTGGTTAACTAGGATCTGCAGCTTATCCAGTAGGTAGGGAAATGGGCAGACTGGGTGGGCCAAGCTGTCCTTATCTGCCGTCAAATTCTATGTTTCTATGTTTCTATGCTGGAAGGGAGTTGTTAGACAGGGCTTTTGCAGCTGCTTGTAGAGTGCGGAAGGGCAAAGGTTAATGGGGCAGCTGAAGGTCTGGCACCAGTGGAGCGGCATCTTCTTACAGGGGTTTGCTGGTGGTGTAAAGTTTGAGCCTGCAGGAGTGGGCCAGCATGAGAGGAGTGCATCCCTTGCAGGCATATGGTGCAACAGTCAGCGCAAGTGGATCAGGGCACTGCATTAGTGAATGTTTGGTTTAAAAAAAAAAAAAGTAGAGGGCACAGACACCCCCCAGCCGTTTTCAGACAAATGGGGCTGTTTTTGTGTTGGATGGTAGTGTTGCATGGCTATGTTGGGGGGGGCGAGCATACGCAGGCAGATTGGGGCCTAACGGAGCAGGCCCAGAGCAAAGGTGCAAAGGGGGTCATACCTTCTGTTAGAGGCATTGTGCATGACACAGGAGCAGGTCCACAAGGCCAGGAGCAGGGGCATGTAGCAGGCATGGAGGAGTGGGAGGCTGTATTTGGCACCAAAAGCCATCTGTTTGATGTCTAGAACAGCACAGCAGACCAAAAAGGGTAGTTTTTTGTGGGAATGCAGCAGAAGGGTCAGGAGAGCTGCCGTGGTGCGGCCATCATTTTGATCCAGGACATGTGGCAGTGCCATTTTGTACAGGCAGTGTGGCAGCCATCATTTATATATGGATGCACACATCAGTAATAAAATAACAAAATAGGAAGGGATCTTTGATTCCCCTTGTGGGGGAGGTACGGTGACATAAGAAGGCTAATGTATAGCTCAGCATGCTATTGAATAAAGGTGAGAAATATGTTGAAATAAAAAGAACACAAAGGGGGTATGTTGCAATGCTTTCATGATGCCATACTGTGGTCACGGGGGTGGGATCATTTTGGGTGGGTCAAGCATGGGGCTGTGTGGTGGCCACCAACTTTGATAAAGACCATGAGGCAGCGGCCATTTCAGGATGGGGGGTTAATGAGAATGCTGCAATAAGGCCGAGCCAGCAAGGGGGTACCAGAACTGCTTAGTTGATGAAATAATGCTGAGATATGGGCCAGCTGTTGTTAGGATATGATCACCTGCAACATTAGAGGAATCCTGGGGGGGCATGGGTACTAATGTAGCTTGTGAAAATACCCATAGCTAAAATGGACAGCAGAAACTACCTGCTCCCTCCAGGAAGAGGGCTTACACTTTAAAGCATCCTGGATAGCTTTCTCTGGTAAAACATAGGTGAGTTAACCTTTCTTCTGGAAGTCTGTTAAAACAAAAACCAAGGGGGTGAGTCATAAAGTAATTTACTGTTATGGTGGGTGGCAGACTCCTTAATCTTCAGACAACCATTATAATATAGGATGTTTTTGAGAATTTTAAATTGATATCAATGTAATTAGGTAAAGCTAATATATCTAGGGGGATTTTAACTGAAAGTCTGATGTATTCATGTGATTTGTTCAATATTTTGATGGAAAGCGCTTTGATGTTTCAAGTTGTGCTATATAAATAAAAAGATTATTATTATTAATTCAGCCATTCAAGACAGCTGGCTGTGAACTGGGCAAAACCCAAGGCTACAAGTTGGATTTGAATAGCTGGGATTTCCCAGTTGTACATAGAGGACCAGGACTAAATCTAGGGGCCATAAAGGGACTGACAAGGCCTACTAACTGCTTCTTTTTTCTCCACTATCCAAGTACTCGATATTCCCCCACTCTCTGTGTGCTGAGGATCCTTAGTCAGTTGTGCTTTAGTTCAAAGGAGGTAATTCCAATTTAAAAAAAAAACTAAATAAATAAAATAAAATAAATAAAAACTGACAATGTCAATATTACATTTTACTTGAATTGTGGTAAGCAACAATCTGATATTATAGCTATCGTAGAGGTCAGAGGGTAGTCAAGCTTGCCAGTGGCATGGTACCACTACCACTGCCACTGCCGTGGCCAGGCTCTCAGCCAGGTAAGTCAACAGGACCAACATCAGAAAGGGTGTGAGGGCTAACCAGACAGTTTCGGTTTGCTCCAGCATAGGTTTGGGGAAGTCCAGTTATGTAGAGATCACTTACTGGTGCTGTTGCAGGTATTGGATTTATCCCCCATCTGGAAGGTTGGTGCCCAGGTCGATCAGTTTGAGAAGTGATGGGCTGATGTTACAGCCAATTAAAGTTACAGTTGTGGGGTCTAAGCCAGGTCAGGTACTAGGTAGCTTGGGAGAGCAATAGTTTTCATTGGTTCAACATGAGCAAAACAGAGAGGAACACATTAGGGGCTCAGGGCCAGCTGGGCCAGCTGTAGAGGATGAGAAAGGATGCCATGAGTCCATCGGCGTTATGGACTAGAAGGGATTGGTATCCAGCACAGAACATCTCCAATCCCAATCTTTGGAGTGCCTGCCCCAACAATATAGCAATGTTTCAGTGACCCAGCAACAGTCCCGTGGTATGGCGATGGTTGCTGGTCACGTTGAGGCCTGTGATCTGTCTTTTAGCAGCCAATCTACCAGGCACAGGAGGATATGTATTCCCTCTATTCCTAGGTTGGAGGGGCTAAGGTGGACAGGTAATGGTGAAGGCCCTTGGGGCTGAGGTTAGTTGAAGGAGAGACATGGATGTGGGACAGGTAGGACAGGATGCAATGCCTTTAATCTGTTGGTAGCTGAATTAGAGGGATGACAAAGTACTCATCCTGGAGATGTTGGGGGCTAGGGAATTTCTACTCCTAACTGCGGGAGCATAGCAGTTTCAACATGAGCACCTTGATGGTGCAGGAGGAGTTACAAATTCTAAATCTGGAAGAGGCTTAATAACTTGAAAAGGATGGTTATGGAAAGCTGGAGGGACACAGCCAGGGCACTGTACCGGGCTCCCGGGCAGCCAACACATCGAGGGCCAATGAAGCAGGGTGGGCAAGAGTCCAGGAATTCAGGGGGAAGCACTGGTGGGACAGTAACAAACCAGCATGGGATGAGCAGGTAAGGAGGTTTATAGTGGAGAAGTGGGAAGAAGGGCTGGCCCACGCCACAGTAGTGGTACACCTGGCTGGCATCAGTTGAGTATGCCAAGACAGGAGTTGGCTCAACGTTGCAATCAGCAGGGCAGTAAGAAGAATGGTCGCAGGCTGGTGGAGGGGACAGATTGCCAGGACAGACTGGAGGCGTCTCATCAGAGGACAGTTGCTGGAAAAGTACTGGGGGTGACACAGGAGAGGTGTACCTCGGCCCAAGAGGCAGTTCTGTTCAGGGCTGTCTTTGTGGTCATGGCAGCAGGGGCCTTTAGGTGGGGGAAGAGGTGGCCCCACTGAAAACAGCTGCTGTACAAGCTTTGCAGCACAAGATGTCTGGTGGGGGCTGGATAGAGTGGTCATTAACCTGGCCAGGTCCAAGGCAGACCAAAGGGGGAGGGGGAACAAGGTGTCATTGGTAAGGCAGCTACAGTTCACCAATTGAGCAGTGGGGGCTGTGGACGCTTACGTGAACATCCGAGGGAGGGCTGGGGGGCCTTTTTGCTGGCAGGGGTATGGCTCCCTGGTTATGGTCATCAGGTGGGGGCCGTACTCAAGACGGCCATGGCTTTCATTGGGGAGGACCCAGGTGAATTTGCCCTGCATTCCTTTAAGAGTGGGGCAGCAACAGAGGCAGCAGAAAAAGGGGCTGCAGTGGAAGAGGTAAAGAACGTTGGGTGCTGGAAGTCCAGCCTGCTACAAGAGGTATGTCAGGGTTTATAACTGTGACTCTTCCACATCTCAAACAACACCTGCTTCTGCAAGACTGGCTACCCATCTATGAAGCAACAGATGTTAACTTGGCTCTTGATCACTTCATCTCAATTTTCAACAAAGCCTGCAACCTCTTTGCCCCTGCTAAAAGGCACAAAACAAAAATCTCTCTCTAACCCATGGGTCACTGCGGCTCTTCTCTTACAGCTGAAACTAAGGGATCACCTCTGGGCAGTTGCCAGGGCCACTGGCAAACAACTGGACATCCAAAATTACAAACAAGCATGAAATGCCTGCACAAAAGTCATACGGCTAATGAAATCCACCTATTACAAAGAGGATCTCACCAATACATGGAGAAATTGTCGTGCTTTCTGGGACAATATCAAGGATGTCACAGGGAAGCAGCCAAAAACCTCTCTGGCCATGTTAATGGTTGATGGATCCTCAACCCTTGACCCCAAGGTGATCGCAAACATCTTTAACACGGCTTTTTCAGACCTTAGTGCTGTTCTACCCCATGACTTTTTCGAAAACAGGGCCTACTCCCCAAATACCTCAGCCCCTCAGTCTAACCATCCCCTCTTCTACTTCAGGAAGATAAGGCTGAATGAAGCTCGCCGCTATATTACTGCAGCTATCTCTAAATCTAGATCTAGTAGTGACACCCTGGACCTTAAGCTTCTTTTGCTCACCCTCGATGAGGTAATTCATCTATTAACAAAAATCCTAAACCTCTCTCTCAGCTTTGGAAAATTCCCAGACCTATGGAAAACAGCCACCGTGACACCTATCCATAAAAGTGGGGACAAGACGATTCACTCAAATTATCGCCCTATCTCCATACTGCCCCCACTCTCTAAGGCACTTGAGCGCATCGTGGCTGATCAACTTACCGACCACTTGGATAAATACAATATACCTTGTCCACAGCAACATGGCTTCAGGAAAGGTCACAGCACCACCACAGCCCTTCTTGAGTTCACTGGAGCTTTGCACAAATCCCTTGACAACGGTCTTCTCACAGGGGCCGTTTTCGTCGACCTCTCCAAGGCCTTCGATACAGTACACCATGGATTATTAATACACCAACAACTGAATGCGGGGCTATCACCAGACTCTTCTCTCTGGTTTATAAACTACCTAGAAAACCGGTCACAGAGAGTAAAATTAGGACGCTCTTTCTAACACCCTGCCTGTTCGCCTGGTGTCCCACAGGATCCATACTGGGACCCTCCTTTTAGCCTTTTCTTAAACTCCCTCCTTACCACTGCTCTGAGCAGATCATACTATAAGCCGATGATGCTGTTGTATTCTCCACTCACAAAGATCCTGCAACTCTTCAACACAACCTTCAACTTGGTTTCAGTTCTGTAGAGACATGGTTTCTTAATCATAAACTGGTCCTCAATGACAAGAAAACCAAATCTATGCTCTTCTGCAGCTCTCATAACCCACACAAGCTACACCACTTGGCTATCTCCACCACCCAGGGGAACACTCTAGATCAGGTGGGGTCCTTTAAATACTTAGGGCTACAGCTTGACCCTAATCTCTCCTATGGACTTCATGTAGATAATGTAGCTAGAGCTGCTAATACATGGCTTGGTCTCTTCTACAAACACAGACCACACCTCATGCCAGAAGCTTTGAAGGTTGCAGTCCTGAGCTCTGTGATCTCTGTAATAGACTATGGTCTCATCATTTATGGCTCGGCCACAACCACAACCCTTAGATGCCTCTCAACTACCTTAAATAAAGCATGTCGGCTCATCACTGGTGCTCACCGTCTCACCCACACATGTGACCTGTACACTCAGACCGGCTGGCTCCAATTATCAAACTGCATAAAGTTTCTCACCTGCTCCATAGTGAAAAAAATCTACCTTGGCCTTGCACCTTCTGGGGTCTCAACTCTGTTACAACACCGAATTAACAAATGGCACCTTAGGAGATCAACACTACAGCTACTGAAAGTCCCCCACTGTCACACTTCACAGGGACAACGCTCTTTTGCTTGTCGAGTGCCACTCTGGTCCAATGGCCTCAGCCCAACCATCTCCTCTGCCCCAACTATTGGTATGTTTAAAACTAGGCTCTGGGACTACCTCACTACCAACAGCTCCTGTGACTGCCCAACTTAACCTTGTTCTCCACTTCCCTTTCTGCTCTAGTTGTCCCCCACTGGATTCTACCCTCACATCTTGGTATACCCAATGCTGCACTTTTCACCCTCTTACCACCTTTCCTACATTCCTTCTCCCCCCCGCCACCCTCTTCCCTCTCCCTATGACTCTGGCACTTCTTATCTGTTGTCTATCTTCTCTGACAAATGCCGCTGGCTGCCTTGTTACAATGCTACCCTTGAACTGTATTAATCTGTACTCTGTTTGCAATGTCCACATTGTTGTAATGCCTGTCTTGATGTTCCCCATAATTTGTATTTCTCTGACGTGGAACCTTTGTAAAAGAGCCATGGCTCAAAGGTATTTGTAATCCTAGACTTGATAAATAAATAAAATAAATAAATAAGCCACAGAGGCAGCAGAAAAAGGGGCTGCAGTAGAAGAGGTAAAGAAGGTTGGGCACTAGGAGTCCAGCTGCCACAAGAGGTATGTCAGGGTTTATAACAGTGACTCAAGCCACAGAGGCAACAGAAAAAGGGGCTGCAGTGGAAGAAGTAAGGAAGGTTCAGCGCTGAAAGTCCAGCTGCTACAAGAGATGTCAGGGTTTATAACAGTGACTCACACTGTTTATCTTGTCTCTATGGCAGGTTCCAAGAGGAATGTTTGAATAGCTGGACATACAGGGAGGAACAGGGTGCAGGAAAACACTATTTTTAAGCGAAAAAGATGTTCCAGGACTAGAGGGCATGGGATGAAGTTGGAGGAAGGACGATTCAGAGGAAACATGAGAAAGAATTTCTTCACAGAACGGGTGGTGGACAAGTGGAACACCCTGCCAGAGGAAGTGGTGGGGGCAGAAACAATCACGGGATTTAAGAATGCATGGGATAGACATAAAGGAATTCTAGAGGTCAGGGGTAAGGGGAAACAGACTTCTAGGAAAACAAACTGAACTTACAAGCTCAAATGGGCAGACTGGGTGGGCCATAGGCCCTTATCTGCCGACACTGTCTATGTATCTATGTATCTATGGACACTGTTTCATCTATTGGGTAAAAAGGTGGGAGTCACTACTTCCAGAGGAGCAGAGTTGCAATACAATACTGAGCACATCAGGGTGCTATGGAAGGGCATTAGGGGTATGAGGTGGGCACAGCTTCTGCCACTATTGGGTGAGCTAAGGGTGCAGTGGGGCATGCTAGACCACATTATCATACACTTGGGAACAATGGCTTGGGGGCCCTCCATTGGGGGAACTGAAGCAGAACATCCTGTGAAACTCTGAAAGATTTAAAGGTGGTGGCCTAGGGTGACAATCGGCTGGTCCGACATCACCTCCCGGTGGGATGGAGGGAGATCAAGGATGTCTGGCTGATTGAGAAAGTCAGAACATGTCTGAATAGAAGGGTAGCAAGGGTGGCATTGGAAATGGGGGGGCATACACCTGCAACACAAGAACATTTCCTTTGACCAGGTTGCAGCATACAGGTCTGACGGGGTGCATTTGTCAGAATTTGGTATGTGCCTATTCCTGAGGCCAATTGCAGAGCTAGTGGGTGAAATAGCCAAAAAAGGTTAAGATACTAGCCCACAAGGGGGGGGGAGCCCCTCCATCCATCGCAAGCTGAAGCACAGGCAGTGGAAGAAAAAAAGAGGGAGCTGGGGGGAAGGAAAGGGGGAAGTGGGAGGATACACGGGCTGGGGACAAGGAACCCAGATGTTGTTAAAGTGGGAAGGGGGATAGGTCCAGGCACTGGATTCATAAGTGTACAGGCCTAGAGGGCAAAAGCCCGGGTAGGTGGAACCGGCCTGGTTCTGGTTTGGAGGAAGGGGGCCAGATTCACAGTGTCCGGGCCCAGAAATGCAAGATGGAGGAACCAGAAGAAGGAAGAGGCTGGAAACAAGAACATGTAAAAATGAACTATTATGTGGAATTTCAAGTGATAACATTATGAATGTAAATACCCTTTGTGCCAAATAAATATTGCAAATGAGCAACCTAAAGAAAATAAGCATAGTATCCTTTATTCCTGGGTGGGGTTCATGGGACAATGGGGCTTGCCACTAAAAGGCAGGCCAGGTTGTCTGGTGACCCCTACCAGGAATGAACAAGAAGGGGGAGGGGTGGGAATAGGGGGGAGAGAGAGAAGGATCAGGAAAAAGGGTGGTGGTGCTAGTGACATCATCCAAGCAGGGTAGATGTAATATGACCGGCGATGTCAGAGCCACAGGGATTGGCTGGGGGGGCGGAGCCACAAGGGGCCAGATCAGGGGTGATACAGGGGTATATCAGGGCAGGACAGAGGCAGCACAACCTCTCTTGCTGGGATTTTCCCACTCACCCACCCACCCTTTAAGGAAGGTGCGGGGGAAGGCATGGTTGGCACAAGGTTAGGAGGCGAGCAAGTTGAGTGGCCTAGGGGCCTTGGGGTAGGGGCCGGGAAAAAATAGTTTGCTGTGGGGCGGCACCTACAGGCCCAGAGGGCTGGGTCATAGTCCCCTTGGGAGGGGGCAATGATGCCCAGAAGAAATGACTAAGAAGGGGAAGAAAGAAAAGGGGGAGGGGGGAAAGGAAAGGGGGGAGGGGAGTAGGATACATGGGCTGGGGACAAGGAACTGAGACATGGTTAAAGCAGGGAGGGGGATAGGTTCAGGTGCCAGATTCAGAAGTGTCCGGGCCTGGAGGGCAAAAGCACGGGTAGGTGGAATCGGCTTGGTTCTGGTCTGGAGGAAGGGGGCCGGATTCACAGTGTCTGGGCCCAGAAATGAAAGATGAAGGAACCAGAAGAAGGAAGAGGCCGGAAACAAGAAAATGTCAAAAGAAAATGTAAAAATGAACTATTATGTGGAATTTCAAGTGATAACATTATGAATGTAAATATCCTTTGTGCCAAATAAATATTGCCAATGAGCAACCTAAAGAAAATAAGTGTGGCATCCTTTATTCCTGGGTGGGGTTCACAGGACAATTAACAGAAAGTTCATGTGAAAGGGATCTTGAAGTACTTGCATCACCCAATTATGACTCAGAAACAATGCAATGAGGTCATAACAAGAGCTAACAGAATACTCTAGTCAATAAAAAAAGAACATCACTTCACAACATAAAGATGTAATCTTTCATCTTTACAGATCATATGTTAGATCACACCTGGACTTTTGCTACCCCCCTTCAGTGGTATAAGGCAGCGCAAATAAGACAACTCAAACAAGTACAACATCGGGCGACAAAGTTTATACAGGGAATATGGGACAAATCATATTAGCTCTGAGGAAGGCGTCTAGCCGAAACGTCAGCTGTTTCTCCGTGCGTCATCACGCATGTGAGCTGTTCTGGCTTGACCCAGTCTTTTTAAAAAATGTTCCATTTCATGTTTATTTCACTTTGATGTTTCAAGCGTGTTTGTTTTAGTCTGGTCAGCCGCCGCCGCACTCCGTGTGTTTGCTGTCTTTGATATGAGTTGAGACTACAATAAATTTGAAATCACGGTGAGCCGTGCCAAATATTGGTCTTTTATTCAACTGCGGTCAGTGCATTCGGACTGCTTTTTTTTTAAAAAAGTGTGTGGTTTTTTGGATTTATTTCTCTTTCCGAATACAGCACCAGGTCAATTTACTGCACATTGAGTGATAGTTGAGCACCTCAAAGTTTTGTTTGGTTTCGCTACAAATCATATGAACAATGACAATGTTTGTTACAACTAATGCCTTTATCATTAAGAAGGCTAAGAGGGGACCTGTTGATGATGTTTAAAATATTGCCTAACCCCATTCCATTGAGAGACCTCAATCTTATTTTCAAACCAAGTATAACTGAGTCACAATGTCACACCTTCCAATTAGAAGATACACACTTTCTCACTAAAGAAAATAAATACTTTTTCACTAATAGAATAGTAAATATCTGGAACTCTCTACCACTAGAAATAATAATAAGTAGATCATAGAATGAGTTTAAAAAATAGATTGTATAAACACATTTTTAACATCAAAATGAGGTATTACTAGTCCGATGGAGTTAATAATGGACGTTTACCTCCTCAGCTCCTATAGACTTTAGTATGAACCTTAGTATGAAACCAGATAATGAGCATCTGTAAATGTGTGTGTGTGTGGGGGAGGGGCAAGGTCTAGTTAAACCATGATGATGATTTCCATGATAATGATTTCCATAGACACATGCAATATGACCCGGACAAGATCTGAGATTCCCTGGACATGCCATTGTGGGTGGACACAACAAAAAGCTTTGGAGTACGGCATATGAAAAATGGTCTGCCAGGATGGGTGCCCCAGTCTACGTGGAAGCCTGAGCAGAGCAGAAACCAAGATCTCTGTTTTTTTACAACATGGAGACTTCCTCACATGCAACTGCAAATATAAGTATCAATCCTTGTCCTGCGGTTGGGCCCATAACCAACAGTGGCAGTTGGCACAACCATTTTAAGGGGAAAGGGGAATGCTACCATGAGCAATTCAAGGGTTAGGGCAGTAAAATAAATAAGAGTGGATCAGCTTAGAATGGGGCTGCAAGCAGGATAGCAGCCTATTAAATAAGGCTAACAGAATGCATGGGTGCATTGGGAGAGGGTTCAACAGCAGACAGGCAGGGGGTACTGTTACAAATATATAGGTCACTGGCGAGGCCTCACCTGAGCACTATGCCCACTTCTGGAGTCCCCACCTGAAAAAGGATAGGGACAGGCTAGAGAAGGTATAGCGTAGGATGACCAAGAGGATTCAGGACCAGGAGGGCAGATCCTGTGAGGACTGGCTAAAGGCACTGAATGTGCATTCAACTGAAACCAGAAGAGAAGGGAGAAATATGATAAAGACATTTAAGTTTCCGAAAGGAATCAACTAGTGAACTGTGAGATGCTATTTACCAGGAACAGAGATGATAGCACAAGGGCTCACAACTGGAGGTTAACAGGCTAAAGGATGTGAGGAAGTAGTATTTTTCCGAAAGAGTGGCTGAATCATGGAATAGTCTGTTGACAGAGGTGGTGGGTGCCAAAACCATATATGGCTTCAAACATGGCTGGGATAGAATCATGGGAATATTAGTTATGAAGCAGGAAGTTGTGGGGCAGAAAAACTGATAACAGAAGGGGGTCTAGGGTAAGCAAAGACACCACAGAGACAATAGATCCTGAATAATGATAGGGTAATATGGGCAGACTTGGTGGACCATTGGTCTTTTCTACAGTCATTGTCTAGGTTTCCATGTAAAAATCCCCTGTACATTCAATAACTAGGGTGATGGAGGTTGATTTTTAATAGGATTTTGAATTTCCTATAAAGGCCAGCAGCAGCAATTTGAGGTAAACAACCTCAAATCTGTAAGGGACAAGGTGGAACTGAAACAAGCCAAACTGCTAAAAAGAATTAGACTTAGGCAGAATTCGGGACCCTTTTTTACTTCCAGACTTTGTCCAGATTGATTGATCTCCAACTGGATTAATCCCCAAAAGTGCTCCAGGTGACTTTAAGTTAATTAATCACATGTCTTATTACAAAGGTTAGTCTCTGAATGACTTTATCAATCCAGAGAGCACACATCAGTCACATACTTGTTCCTAGATGAGGAGCCGAATAGGGTTAGGGCCTGTGGGCACTCATGGTAAAGGCAGGTGCTCAAACAGCTTTTTGCCTGCTCCCAGGACATTACAGTGAATATGATCTTTTGAACCAGAAAATTGAGGGGGTGATATCATATTGACAATTGTATGCCCATTGGGTGGTTGAGGACATGTTCTATATGCAATAATTTATTACTTTTATACATCAGATGGTTACACAAGAAGACAGTGAAAAAGGTGTGTTCCAATGTTTTGTGCCGATTTTTTGTTCATGAAACATCTGATTTGGCACAGTCAAAAGCTTGCACCAGAGGAGCAGACTGGAGCTGTGGTCTAACATGTATGGATCTCATCTCACACTCAAGGTGAAATGAAGCCTGGAGTTCAGTCGTAGGATGAAGCAATATTTTATTAAACACATATACCAGCAAAAATGGTGGCTCCCAAAACAGCCAGTGATTCACATTCCTGTGCTTTGTCATCCTTTGAATTATTGACGCTCACCATCCTCTTACAAGGCCATCTGTTTTTTAACCATATCTCCCCACCTGTCCCCTTGCTAGGCTCTCACATCTCTCATCCCTGTATCATGCAGAATTTTAAAAGTAGCATCAATAATGCATTTTATTGCCCTCCACTGCCCTCAGAAGAAAGTTCCCCTCCCTTCACTTCCCCATCCCCAATGTCCCCAGAGCCAGGCCAATAAATACACAGACCATATTGTGTGTGGTTGCTCAGTTTGGCAATAATTTTACTGAATCATCACAGCTATCATAGTTTGACAATAACATGTTCACACCTGGTACATATCCAAACTTTCATTTACAATCTCTTTACCATCATATTTACATACATTATATTCATGTACATGATATCCTTCAACATTCTTGTTCAATTCATACTTTCTACCACTTTGTTCTTTTCTTCTGCCCCCCAGATGTACATCATGGGGGAGGGGGCCTGGCCTCTTCCTCTTATGTTGCGAAGGACACAAGCGTACACACCATGCCCCTGCCTCTTGCTTGTCAATCCTGTGTCCTTTTAGATTTATTTCATTCACCCCCTTTTTTTCCTGTCTTCCTTCACCCTTTTTCCCTGCCGTCCACCTTCAGCAGTCCACATGCAGCTTGCCACTGTGCTCCACCTACCACAGTGCCTCCTGCACCTTCCTTCAGGGAGGGTGGGTGGGAAAAATACTTGGAGCAATTTTGTGAGCTCTCAATTGCTGTGCAGTCCCTTATAACTGCCCCTTTGTTCCTGCCCTGGCTCACCGTGTCCACTCACCTGTTGCCTCCTCATTGCCCTCCCCACTCGCTGCCCACCCCATTGGCAACCTCTTCTGTTCCTCCCCTTCTGTTACCTCATGCCCTTAGCCCCTCCCCTTCCCCTCCCCATCCATTTCTCCTGAGCTTTCCACACTTCTTGGCAGGGCTGTGGGACAATGGGGTCTGCCCCTTTAATTGGGCAACCCTCTTTATACTATCACAGAAACACCCTTCTCTTTCCCACCCACTTGCAAATAAATACACCCACTGCCTTCGAAAGCCCAAGCTTCAATGTTGCATGTCTAGAAATCCTGTAAAGAAGAAAACCATCCCATGGTGAGTGTCTTCACTGTTCAGTGTCTGACTCAGAATGAAAGGTGAGTGACCTCTATCCTAGTAGTACAGTAATACCATGGTCATGACACTGTCCTTTTCTTTGTTTCCCATTCCCTGATCCAATCTTCTGGGTCCAGTGTCTGTCCCAATCCCAGTCCCGATGCAATATTGAATCAATGCATTGAATGCTTCATGTCTCTAGACTTTGGGGTTGGCTCTGGAAAGACACTTTCCCTCTATAGTTTAACATTTTGTTCACTTTTTGCTTAAACAAATACATGAATATGGAAACATAGAATTAGTCAGCAGATATGGACCACTTGGCTCACTCAAGCTGTTCAGTTTTCACTACCTATGGCATCACTGCAAGCCCCACTTGATCTCTTGTTCTTTCTCCCATCCTCACATTCCTTTGAACTAAGATACACTTTTGCCAGTCCTATGCATTCTTGAACTCCTCCACTGTTTTTACTTCCACCGCCTCAGCTGATAGGCTGTTCCAGGAATCCACCACTCTATCTGTGAAGAAGTACTTCCTAATATCTCTCCTGAAACTATCCCCTTCCAGCTATATTGCATAGTCACTTGTTCTTGAGCACCTTTTTTTCTGAAAAATACTTTCACCTGAACCTTATTTACCCCTGTGAGGTAATTAAAGGTCTCTATCTTATCACCCCCTCCGCTCTTCCAGGGTGTACATATTGAGTTCCTTTAGTCCTTTCTCATAGGGCATTTGATACAAACCCCACACAAATGTAGTTTCCCTCCTCTGGGCCTCCTCCTCTCTGTCTATGCATTTCTGGAGATGTTGCCTCTGGAACTGTACATAGTATTCTAAGTGAGGTCTTACCAGTGACCTATACAGACGCAACACCACCTCCCTCCTTCTGCTGGTGATACCTCTCCCTATGCATGCCATCATCCCGCTAGTCCTACCAACTGCCTTGTCACACTGCCTGGACACCTTTAGGTCATCAGTGATGATTTCCTCTAGGTCTCTGTCCTGCTTGGTGGTTGTCAGTACCACTCCTCCAATTTTGTACTCTGTCCTGGGTGTCAGTGCCCTAAGGGCATTATTCTGCACTTTTTGCATTGAAACACCCTTTACAGAAATGTGTGTGCTGTTTACATGCAGAATGCATGCCACATGCTTAATTGTGCAATGTTTGCATGTGGTTTGCATGCACAAAGTGAACTTATGCAAACCAGGTCTGAAAAGCAATACAGGTTTGCATGCTACAAGCTTGACATGTGAGCACCAAGTAAACTGGTGGGAACAACTTCTAGAAATCACTTTAGGTTCGCATTTTGCACGCTTGACATGAGTGCAACAGTTAAGCTGGTATGAACATCATTTAAAAATCACATCAGGTTCACATGCTACATGCTTGCCATGTGTGCAACAACTTAGCTGGTGCAAATCTCATCTAAAAAAATATCAGCTTATATCACTTATACTACTGTTAGCAATTAGAGCCATTAAAATACATGTTTCATTGATTCCCCATTCAAATTAGGTAAACTCATTAATTCTGATCCTTTTGCAAGTTGTTTAATGGCTTTTGATTTTTGTCATTAAATTTCCATATATTTGTAAAGTATTGTTTGCTTAATACATTAAATGCCAGGGATATAGTCAGCCAACATCACCCATGCCAGATGTGCAAAGAGGGGTCTTTGTGTTGTGAAGTCTGACCTTTCCGTTTTGGGTGATGAAAATCCCCTTACATATATTTAATAATACAAATGTATTTCTCCATGACTGTTATGCCTCACTTACTTTCCCTTTGTCGTTCTGTATGGGGCATATACACTACAGCCATGCTTAACACTCTTTGTAGTGAGTAGGGTCTTGGAAACATGAAACATGCTCTATCTCACCTTTTGTCACTGAATTGAGGGAAATAGACACTCCTAATGAGGGACAATGAGGACACTAACCCGCACAATAATCAGGACACATCCTGAAACATGGAGATACAGTACCTCTGAACACAGCAGAAACCATTGTATCTACTTGTACCAATATTAGCACCTGAGAATCAATTTCTACCATAAAGCAGGGGAGCCCCCATTTGTACCAAGGTTGCTCTTATGGTGTGACAATAATGGCAATAAATTTTGATTTAATCTTTTGCACAGTAAGTGCCTCCCTGGCCTGTGTGCTCTCATACTGCAGGAGCACTCCTGACTCGACTGTATCTGTATTGTGTTGTTCACTCTCTCCACCTATTAGCAGTGTCATCACATGTACAATGGAGGAGCTCCAGCCAAGCAAGAGCACATGAGTCATATAAGTGGGCACTGTCTACCAGCCACAGAGTAGACAGGCTGCACACTACAGCTTGGAGAAGTCAGTGAGTACTGAACTCTAAATAGCAGTGTTGTGGTATCATATTTTTGTTGGTCTACTCTTAGTGAGTCTCCATCTTCCCTGTTGGCTGGAGGGGCAGATGGTAATCTAGAAGCTAACTCGAGACTAGGCTACCTACTTACTCAAGTTTGGCTCACTGCACAAAAAAACAGCACAGGCCCCCCACCACATGGCAAAAAGCTAGGCCTAGCAGCAGTGGTGACAGCAGTGTGGATTGCCTTCATAGACATTGTTTAGTGCAGTGTGGTAGCAGTCAAAGATGGGTGGGTTCGGTTGGTGAGGTGACTTGGTCGCAGACCACATTGGGGAGCTGGGATGGTTGGGTCTAGTATCCAGCTTCTGGCAGAAGGACAGAGGAGGAGCAGACTGAAAACTGGGTTGGTGGCACACTGGGCCAGGCTACAGGTTCTGGCCAGGTGGCCAGGCAAGTAAAAGTAAATAATTGTTTTAACAGGGGATTGGGGAAGAAGGAAGGGCTGAAATATTGATGTGTTTTTCACATTCCTGTACCTTTGGGCAGCTTCATGACCAGGGACCCTGGTTTTCCATTTTTACCAGTAACACCGGTAGCAATCATAGAATCCTGCTTGGTTTGCGGATTTTGAATTCTTGTACCGGTGCCTCACAGAAATTGCATGTCACTGCACAGAATCTCTAAGATTTCGGCATCTTTTAATTTTTTTTTATTTTCTCTTTCTATGTCCCCTTCTCACAGCATCAGTCTTGACTTTTCAGAGATCCCTAGGCTGGGTATCCCCAAGCTTCACCCCAGGTAATGCTCAGGAGCTCCTGTGGGCCTGCCCCTATCCTGCCTGAATTGTACCCCCCCAGGTGGGAAGGGAGGGAACCCCAGGTTACCCTTCCACACTCTGTTAGTGTGTGTCGGGCAGCTCAATGGGTCCCTCATGGAGCCTGGTTATGAAGTCTGGGGCACCTGGGTCCTTTCTGCCAGTGACCGATGTGGGGTGATTGTTCCTGGTTTTCTGGTCTCTGCCCCTGAGGGCACCAGCACTAGAGGAGTTCCAAGGAGGTAGGTCACATAGAGACATGCCACTGCTCCAGATCCTGGCTAGCATCCACCCCTCCTGATCACTCTGCAGCACCATTACACCACCACTCGTGGTCACACATGTGGTGGTAAAGCAACAGGACCTGCAGCCCACTCTTCCCAGAGGAGGAGAGCAGTCCCCCGGGTGCTTGATCCTACTCCCCTGGCCAGACCTCCAGCAACCGAGTTCACTTCTGACCCTGGGTCGCTGGCATTGCAAGCAATAGTGCTACTGCAGCGCCAGTGGGCCGACTCAGATTTCAGCATCTTAAAATGAATGCTGATGTGCTTTGCATTCTTTCTGCTTTGCTGCATATAGAGTCAGTAAGGAAATCACCTGCAGTGCTTTGTTGTATTCAGCCATTCAGTTTAATCACCCATGCCTAGTGGTTAGAGTAACAAACAGTGATTGAACTGGGTACATCCAGCAGACTTGGGTTTGATTCCCACAACCTCCACTTGCATACTGTATGACTCCAAGCAAGTCATTTAACCTCCCCCAGTGCTTCTAGGTCACTCCTAAAAACAGTTCTGCCTAGTGGGCCTTACCTGCTTTACAAAGAATGTAAAAAAATGCCAATATATGTTTATTACATCATAGAATAGTAATCAGGGTACCATGTAATTTGCCCTGCGTTTTACTTGGGCTGCAGTGATTTTGTATAGGTAAAGGTAAATGGTCAGATACATTTTATGTGTTTTATAAGCTTGTTTTAAGATTTTAGTCAGGTTTTCATTGTATTCTTTGCATATAGAAACATAAAAACATAGAATTGAACTGGGTACATGCATATGAGCATCTAAGTTGTAGATTGCTAAACAGAGGATCACTGCTGCCAACTAGCTTATTCAAGTTCATACTGTGATCAGTAGGGCCATCCAAAATCCTCAGTTGTTTGAATGAAAACTAGTCTGAATGAAAGCATGTTCACAAAGAAGAAACTGCCTTACTACTTATGAAAAGACTTCACAGTTAACATCCCATTTAGGTGAATTGGATGATTTGCACCTTTTCTCCCACCTGCTGTTTCAGTCTCTGACAACAAAAAGTTTTCTGATGACTGCTTCAACAAAAAGCAAAAGTTAAGTATTTAAGTGTACTTATGTTTGGCCAGTGGATTTTGAAAGCACAGTCAATGACATACAGAAGGTAGGACCCCAGGGGCTGTATGATGCTGGTGGGCAGAGTGGTGCTCAATTCACATCTGAACAAAGACATGAACACTGGGAGACACCCTTTTCATGGACACCAAATAAAAAAAAAGCATCCACATGTCTGGGAGATGTATGAATCCATTTGAAGTTCCTCCACTAATCACTTGTGGATTTTTTAAGTGAAGACACTTTATTTCAAAGAAGCAAATACAAACAGTTTTTTTTCTCCTCCTACCCCCTGGCCATCCACTCCTTCAGGCCTGCCAAGGTGCCCCTACCACTGCTGCTGAGTCCCAACCACCATTCAATGCCCCTTATTGCTGTGCTACCAGGTAACCCAAAGTAACCCTTCATTGAGTGGGCACCCTATCCCTATGGGAGGTTATCAGTGGAGGAGAATTGTCCTAAAGAGCTTCCTGTGTATCCTGGGCATGGCAGGGGTCAGAACGGACACATGTCTGGGGCTTCCAGTTTATGGAGGGACCGACAGCTGTCCTTTGGTTGGCCAGCGGGTGTTTTCCCATTTTCTTGACAGGCCACATGATGTCATGGCACAAGCCGACATCCGTCTTGTTCCCTCCTGCATTGAGGGCTGGCATGTTGTTGTGCCTCTGGCCTCCACCAGGGGCCAGCAAATGCTGAGCCATGAACCCGCCCTCCCTCCCAAGAGAAGGTGTGCGGTCATTGGACAATCAAGCCTTCACCCACCAGCTGGCCCTCCAACACCCAAGTCTGTTCCCTAACCCTGGTCATCGGTGTCACAGGCAGAAATCCAATTCAGGCAGTTATATTATAGATAGGAAAAAACAAAGGTAGTCCACCTTAGTGGTGATGGTTCAGATTAATTCACATCTGAGTTCTAACAAGCAAAGAGACCAAGTCATCTGTAACTTGTGCATGTGTGGGTGTGGGTGTTGAAGAAAGGGGATCATAGTGCTGTCACTACTGCCATCACCCCTGAGGACTGTGGACTGCATTGTTGCTACTGCCATCACACCGAAGGGGTGGGGGCTGTAGTGATTCTGCCGTCACCACTGGTGGATGGGGAATGTAGTACTGCTGCCGTCCCACCTGAGGGATGGGAGCCACAGTGCTACTGCTTCTGTCACACCTGAGGAAGGGAGGTCATAGTGCTGTTTTTGCTGCCATCACACCAGAGGGATGGGGGCCATAGTGCTGTTGGTGCTGCCATCGCACCTGAGGGATGGGGCCGTAGTGCTGCTTCCATCACACCTAAGGGATGGGGGCTGTAGTGCTGCTGCTGCTGCCAACACATCTTGTACCTAAAATAACTTTAACCCCCATCCTGCCGCCGACGAGTTAACTCGTCCTACATTAATTAAGCCCCTGCTGCCGCCGACGGCATAACTCGTCTTTTTAAACATTTTTTTTCAGAGCTACAGAGCACATAGACAGGTTTGATTTCATAGAAATCTGCCTAGTGATAGGCAAAGCAGGGACCTTTGACTTCTGTAATTGGTATCACTCTTAACCAATCACAGCTCACCACATAACAGTAGCCTCTTTTTGTACTCATTTGACCTAGATTTGACGCACTTGCATTTTCCCTTTGTGGGCTGCAAGCTGAGGTGGAACCTCTCCGAGTTTCTGAAAACAAACGCTCATCGAACAGTTGCCTGAGATCTACTGCTTTGTGAAGTCAGTGTAAGCAGCTCTTTTTGTGAGGTCAGTTGTTTGTTCTCTAATTTTGAAAACGGGCATTAGTAACTGGAAATTCATTGTGTATATATAGCTACTGGAATGCCGTGATGTAAATTCCTGGCAGACGGACATGTAAGAAGTGAGGGATTTGAAAGGAGATAAGTCTTTACTTTTTGTAAATTAGGAGGCAATGGTACAGACTGTCGGGTACCCACCACGAGAAAACTTGTTTTTTTGTCAGCAATTCATGCAGCCGTGACTTCCACACACCATTTTTACATCTGTAACGGTGTACTTCATTTCCCTTCGAATTAGTGAGCAAACTGAGGTTGTAGTTTTTCCTAATCTATGGGAAAGAGTTTACCACAATACATCACTTTTTTTATTATATTTTTTCTGGGTAGGATAGAAATATTGCTTCAGCATGGATAGGAAAAAAAGTAGATCTTCGGCGCATTCGCCAGTCAGTGCTGGGCATGTATATGTTTTGTAATTTGTTGATCATTAGCGGAAGAAAATACCACTGTGTTGTTTTATAGTGGTTTTTGGGGAGGTTGTGAAATGTGAAGGAGATGGAAGGGGTTTGAATAAATGTCTCCGTGCTCTCTCTCTCTAGTATGCTATCTGAAATGATCAGGGCTCCATATAGTAAACTCCAATTTTATTGTTTACCAACTTGCGATATTTACTTATTTGTGTCCCCATTTTATAATTTACTTTTTATTTTATTTTGTGGTAACCTTCGATAATGGAATAGTAAGTGTTTGTGTGGAACGCTATTAGAATGCTACTGCTCTTGTCAGTCCTCGCCTTTTTTGTGCAGTCCATTCGCTTATTATCCCGAACTCAGAACCACTTCAAGATACTTCATTTGCCTAATTGCTCAGGAAGTCTGCTGCATGGCGTGGCAATAAGTTTACTCCCGAAGGCGACACTAGTAGCGGGATTTTATATACAGAACAGTGCGCCAAGAGTTGAGTAGCAACGGTGATATAGGACTCATTTTCAAACTGAGAGGAATGGGACTGTGAAACATGTGGTGCGACTTGGACTCACTCTGCTGCTGGTAGGTGATGCGTCAGATAGGGAGCGTGAATGAAGGGGTTCCCGCATCCTTTAGGCACAGCCGGTCAGAGTTCAGAGGCGACTTTTCTGTCTGGTGTTTGCAGCTGTATGGGTGAAAGCGATTGTTTGCTCCTATTTGCTCCTATTGTTTGTGTCTGTTTCTTCTGGGATTTACTTTATTTTGCACATTTTAGCCCGTGAGTGGATGGCACGACCTGGATGACTGTGACTGTGACTGCTGGCCGCTGGAAAACCAGATATAGACTGTGGAGGTGAGTGTGGAAACGATAATGGGTTTGCAAAAGGATTCTCGAAGCACTAGCATCTCAAACCCTAGAATATAATGTACACTCGTGAGGCTGGGACTAAGTTGTAGCTGGGTGCTACAAGAGACGAGGTGTCACGATGCATGTAAAATGCAAGGGTTCCCTGTAAACCAGTTGCTGACAGACGGTCGTTTGACTTTATCATTGAAGTGCATTGTAAACTCTCTCTAAGTTGTTATGGGGCCGTTATTTCGAATGGGACAATTACAGTATATATACTGTAGTCAAGACGGATGTCATCCTCAAATCTGTGAGCAGTAAGTTGTTTTCCCTTTGCTGTGCTACTTGCCTCTGCATGCATCTAAAATTCCTATATGTTTTACATCTACTGGCAGACAAGGTATTTAATCGCTCCATTACACTCATAAATTGTTATTTAAAAAGCTCATTTTTTTAAATAAATCCATCAGCAATAAAAATACCTTTTCATAAGTTTATAAATGCCAAGAGTGGTAGGTACATTTTGACTGTACTGTAGAAGAGGTACATAAAAGTCCCACTTTTTTAAACTATTGATCAGAATCAGATTACTTTTTGTTAAAGTATTCCCCTGTGAAATGGTTGTTTAGCAAAATTTTATTTATTCATTGTTAACTGGGCAATGTCCACTAGGCACTATCAAAAAATGATAGGGTTTACTGGGTAAAGGGATAAGTCTAAACTGGAACCAGCAGGTGTAAAGGCATAGGTAATGGGAAAAAAGGTAGATTATTAAACTGGAACCTGTTGGGGGGAGATGCTGAGGGATGGGATGAGATGTGCTAATTTCAAGCCATCTCTGCTTTCAGTTACTCTGCATGTCTGTATTCCCCGATGCCACAATGGCACCTTAGTTAAGCTTCCTAACAGACAGTCCACAGTCCACTCCCAACCATTACTTCTGCTATGATTGGCAGGGTTGGGGAGAGTAAGCAATGAATCATCTCTCCACAAGCTGGGTAAACTTTAGGACAGGATCACTACGCCTTTTTAGGTCCATTGTAATGGAGATATGAACATACGAAGCAGCAGCAGAAGAAGAAGGCCATTCTGCTCATATTGCAGGGACAACAGCTTGAGCTACTGTGACTGCCCTCCTTCCCGACTCCTCCTTACCCACGATCCCTACCTTCCCCATTTGCCTATCCCAGCCTCTCTTAAAGCTGCCCTCTGTCTTCAACGAGATGACCTCTTCTGGCAGTGCATTCCAAGTGTCCACCACCCTCTCTGTGAAGAAGTGCTTCCTGACCTACCTCGCTAAACCTCCCACCCTCCAGCTTAACACTGTGCCCTGGTGTTGTGGTTGCCACTCAGCTAAAGAGACTCTGCTATCAACCTTATTTATCCCTTTCTACTGATACTGTGACATTTATAACCCAATAAATTACAGCGCTGCCGTGGATTGATAATGTATTTTCCGACATTGCCATGGCATGTATTTGTCTATTTGAATCATATTTTACCAAGTAAGCAACCAGAATCCTAACTGATTTGTGTCCAGCTGAGACCGGGGGCAAGGAATATATTGTAACAATGTGATATAAAAAGCACAAGGATCTACATTTTAATATTGAATTAATGTTGACGCAAATGTATTAACTATGAAATAATCAAATCTTATGTACAGTATATGTTGTATATAAGTGGGATATACTTCTAATGTAAATTCCTTTATTGTAAAGTATAATTAGGATTTGTATGTCCTGTTGAATATGTTATTTGTCACATGTTTTTCAGCTGATATTCTAAAGTGGGACCTCACTGGAAATGAGCTATGGCTCAACTGAATTTTGTATCCCTGTTTATATATTATAAATAAAATGTTCCTACTATTACTACATTGTTGAATGGCTGCTTTTTAATGCTCTTGCTATCCAAGTCCCCAAGATCTGGATTTGCTTTTGACATGTAAACATAAAAATAGAGATGTAAAGCAGTGAGAGGAGAGTTACATATCCTTACAGATTATTTTCTGAAGAACGGCCAGTGCCTTTCAGGCTGTGGGTGTGAGCTGACTGTATGGGCAGTTGGTTAGTTAGCAACAGCATTATCGAGCAGGCAGATAATGTCTGATTCTTAATTGTATCGACTGATAAGCTGCTGTGTTACACCATGATAGCCCTACCTCATGGAGCCAACCCAGAGTTAACGTATACATGATCTATGTTACTGTTGCATGAGCTCTGCTAGATCGTCCCAGAAGGAATGCTGTAAACACAGTTGGGGAGATTTTAGATGTTTGCCTTTGTGGAGCACTGACTCACTGTGTAGACAACGTAGGGGTTAAATGAGGAAAGAAAAAAAACACAATAATGGTTCATATTGATCTGTGGGGCCCAGGTTCTTAAGGTAGCAGTGTAAAACTGTTAGAACAGTGAGTCATGTTATTCCCCAAGGGAGGAAAGAAGGTGAGTAAACCTTTAGAATTGTGTGACAGTATTCACCTCACTATGAAATCAGTAGTATGGGAGAGGGTTGCTTAAGCTTGTTAACATCTGAGTGAGTTAAGTACTTGTATTTAAACCGTCATATGAAGGGTCTTTAGGACAGTAAGAGAGGTGGTAAAAAATAAAGACATTGAGCTTTGCCTTGGCCTCATTGGTGGCAACAACGTGGCTTGCATTTCCATCTGGTGACCTGGGTTCGCTCTACAGCCTTGTCCACCTGCCCTGGGCAAGTGGAGCTGTGAGAGCTCAGGCTCCTGGTAGAGGGTAGCAACATTCTTGTTAATGCAGCACCACCTAATGATTAATATGGGCTACCTAGGATGTCATGGGTAAGTGCGTGATGCCCCCCCCAACCAATCAGGCAACAGCAAAGACCTTGGCAGCAGTGTGGAAGGTTGAAGGAAAATGAGGAAAACACCTGCGGGCGCATGATGGTACTACACACCACCACGACTAGCCCTGAAAGTCAACCTGGCCTCCTCATCCTTGGAGATAAAGTTCTGTGTTGTCTGAGTCACTGACGCCACCAGACCAGTCAGTCAGGGAGGTGTCTTCCACTAGGCTGTCGGGGGTAGCTCTGAAACAGAGGTAAAGGTTGCACTTTGAGTCCAGCAGCTGCATGTGTGAAGACTGCTTGAAGGAGAATGAGGACTAGATAGATGAGAACAGCTAATATTTTTCTAGTCAAACTACCTCTGCTGGCTAGGTGGAACTGCCCAGTGGTGGTAGGCCTCAGATGGGCCTGGGCTTCAGGGACTACACTGAGAGTCAGGAGGTGTGAGCACACTGGTGTTGGATCATGTGCACAGCGTGGGATTGTGTGCCCCATGATGTCAGGTGTGTGCTCACCAACACAGGGATGTGTTGGTACCTGCATGGTATAGGTAGCGTACTCACACACAGCTTGGGCAATGGCACCATATGTCAGGCATGTATGCTGGCTCAGCCTACACACCTCTCTTTCTGGTACAGTTTTATATAACTCTCCTCCCTCCCCCTCCCCTCCCTTCCTCTTCCTTCCTTCCCTCCCTCTTCTCTCCTCCCTCCCCTCTCTCCTCCTCTCCTCTCCTCCCGCAACAACAAACAACATCGGATCGGACATGATAGAGAATGGCCCAGGACCATTTTGTTCTCTGCAGCCCATACTGCCCACTGGTCTGCACCAGCTGGCAGACAGCAGCAAGAATGACATGGAAGATGATGACAAAACCTACACAGACAGCTTGGAACAGGTGGGATCTGCCCCAGACTAGGGGAGCGGGGCCCCCCATCAGCTCTCATACCAGTCGGGCCCAGTCACTGTCCCCAGAGAGCCTAGTGGTCACAGAGGTGCAGCCCAACACAGCATATAGCATAGCCATCACCTTACCACCCTGGCTAATACTGCAGATAGTTTATGCATTGCAATCAGTACATTATATTCAAAGGGGTCAATTCCCAAATAGCCACAGGAATTTTCTGTGAAAGAAGACATCCTGGATTGAGATGCTGAGAAGTAAAACTTTGCATGTGCTGAAAATTGTGATTCATGAAATTCACAAATTTCAGACTGATCAGCTGAAACTCGCGTTAGTGTGAATTGCATGAATTTTGGGCGAAATTCACAGACAAAGTGTGCAGTTCTTTTGGGGTATTCCTCTGAGTTAGTGAAATGGAGAAAGTTGATGGACTGGTTGTCTTCTTTCCACCTTAAAGGTGTATGTACTATTTAAAAATATAGCATTACCTGGTGGTCTAGTGACCCTCCCCAATCCCCAATGTCACTATAATACAAATTATTATCTGGTGGTCTAGTAGCCCTCCTGAAGCCCAAATCCTCATATCACTATATTTAGAAATAGTAACATTACTTGGAGGTCAAATGACCTTCCTGATCCCCGATGACCTTGTATTTCATGTTAACAATAACCCCATGTCCTGTTACATAGGTATGCTATGAACCCCTCCCCATTCCCGATCCACCCACTGCTTCAAAATTAGTTTTACCTTTCTTGTGGTAATTTGTATATATCTTTTTTTTTCCTTTCCAGGGCCACAGGAACTGATTTGTCACGAGGCCATATCTGTGACCAACAAACAAAGGCTGTTTGCCAATAGTAAGGTAGGAAAAAGGGCCCATTTTTAAACAGATTTGGAGGGTACATGAAGGAAGTGGATTTCAGTCTCTGGACCAGAAAAAATGGTTGATGGATTTTACTACCATCACACACATATTTTTCTGACCCAAGAACAGAACCTGAGCCAAGATTGGGTCCCTCTTGGAGTAATACATTGTAGAAGCCACATGTCAACATATTGACTTTAGTTCTGCATTGTAGCAGCATGCTTTTGGCTTACAGAAGGTTACTAAGTAACCAACACCTCAGGAAGCTGCTGCACAGTGAGACCAGCTGTGGGAGTGGCGTGCCTGCTTCAGGAAGGCTGAGGTTCTCCTGGCCCTCACGACTACATCTCAGAGATCTGCTGCACAGTGAGTCCAGGCAGGAAAGGCTCCGGGAGGGCCACTATTCTCCTGCCCCTCATGACCAGCACATTGGGGAGCTGCTGCACAGTGAGTCTGGGTGGGGGAGTTGGCGGCGGTGCTTCAGGATGAGGGCCTGGTTCTCCTGGCCCTCACAGCTATCTTACTAAAGGGGCTGCTGCTCTGTCAGTATGGGCATGGGATTGGGGGCACTCTTTGGGGGTAGGGCCGTGCTGCTCCTTTAACTCATGACTAAGACCTTGGGAGCTCCTGCACAGTGGGTCCAGGTGGGGAGTCAGTGGTGATGCTTCAGGAGAGGGCTGGCTCTCCTGGCCTTCTCGACCTAGACCTCAGAGAGCTGCTGCACCATGAGTCTGGCCATTGGAGTCTCGGCGCTGCTTTGGGAAGGGCTGTGGTTCTCCTGGCCTCATGACCCACACCTTGAGGGAGCTACTGCACAGTGAATCTGGGCGGAGTCAGAATCGCTGCTTTGGCGGAGGGTGTGGTTCTTCTGGCCTCACACCAACACATCAGGGAGCTGCTGCACAGTAAGTCCAGGTGCTAGAGTCGGGGGTGCTGCTTTGGGGGATGGCTGTGGTTCTCCTGGCCCTCACGACCTACACCTTGAGGGAGCTGTTGCACAGTGATTCCAGGCAGGGTACATGGCGCCTTCTTTGGGAGGGCTGTGGTTCTCCTGTACCTCACGATCAACACCTCAGGAGCTGCAGCACAGTGAATTGAGTGTGGAAGTTGGCAGGGCTGCTTCAGGAGAGGGCTGTGGTTCTCCTCGCCCTATTAACCAACACCTTGGGGAGCTTCTGCACAGTAAGTCCAGTGGCAGAGTTCGTGGCACTGGTCAGGGTTGGGCCGTGGTTCTCCTAGCCCTCATGACCAACACATCAGGGAGCTGCTGCACAGAGTCCAGGCATGGGAGTCAGCATTGCTGCTTTGGGGAAAGGTCGTGCTTCTCCTAGTGTTGACGACCAACATCTCTGGGAGCTGCTGCACAGTGAGTCTGGGCATAGGAGATGACGCTGCTGCTTTGGGGGCAGACCGTACTGTATAGTACACTATATAAGATACTGTATGGTGGTCTAAATACACACCGCTTTCGTTAACACCTTACTTAATTTGCTGTCCTCACTGTAACCGTGAGATACTGAAGAAACTAGGTCCATTTTCTATTAATTATATAAAACTCATGGGTGATGTATATCTTGTATTTCATCTTTGAACCTTAGGGTGAAGGTGTATCATTGCTATGTATTGACAACCACCAACTATTTTATATAATGTATGGGGAAAAAAATATCACAAAACATGGGACTAAGGCATAGTAGGATAGGGTAACATAAGAAAAATGTGTTAATTATCCAAGGGCAATACAGTGATCTAAAACATAATAGTATAAGGTAATACTAGATAGGTTTTTCCACTGTTCACATGCATCAATGCTGGAGATAGATTTAGGAAAAGACAGATCTTACTTCGAGAGATAGGACTTGCACCACCTGGCATAGGGCCGCACAGCAGACTTTTCTAGCAATACCTGAAGGGGGACCACCTGCCCAACGTCACGTGACCAACAGAACCCCCTTCCAGTACCAGGTTAGGTTAGGTTGTGCCGGTTACGACATCGGCGACCCTGCCATGGGCAGCCTCGATGCCGGACCCTCCCCCATCTACACAACGGTGGGTCCGACGTGGATTCCTCTGACGCAGGTCTGACATTGGGGGGCTTATATCAACCTGAACTGTCCCATGACACCTTTTGGATATCCAAGGGATCCCTACCCGGGGTACTCCACTCCAGACTGGAGTCATTTGGGGCAGTTCAACCCTGGATTTTGCCCTTACTCCAACTACATGGGGTTTCAAGGGTATTATCCTCCACTGGACACCCCTCCTCCTCCTCCTCCCCCAGTCTCAACCAGATCCACTTCCCCTTCCCTGGCTACTTGGATTTCAAGAC
The DNA here is from genome assembly GCA_016271365.2 of Neoceratodus forsteri. Lineage (NCBI taxonomy): Eukaryota > Metazoa > Chordata > Ceratodontiformes > Ceratodontidae > Neoceratodus > Neoceratodus forsteri. The sequence goes on along the minus strand of CM028135.1, from coordinate 563,966,506 downwards.
CCTGATTCAGTCTTGGTGGCAAGGGCCCAGGTCAGAACTGGTCTCAGATCTGGAAACTAGGCTCCTGCAACCACAGCTTCCTATGTCTCCTTCCCCAATCAGCTATCTTGCAACTGTCCATGTCTTGGGAAGACTCGGCAGGACGTTTCCCTACCGGACTTTAGACACTGTCCTGTCAAGGAGAGTGGACTTCATGATGTGTTATATAATAGGGAAAGGATATGCTTTTTCTCCACAGGTTTTAGAAAAGGCAAAGGGTAGGATTTAACTCCACAGAATTTAGAATAGAGAAAGGGTAGGGTTTTTCTACACAGGTTTTTGAAGATGTAAAGGATAGGATTTTTCTCCACAGGTTTTAGAATAGGGAAAGGATAGGGTTTTTCTCCACAGGTTTTTTGAATAGGGAAATGTTAGGGTTTTTCTCCACAGGTTTTACAATATGGAAAGAATAGGGTTTTTCTCCACAGGTTTTTGAAAAGGGAAAGGATAGGATTTTTCTCCACAGGTTTTTGAAGAGGGAAAGGATAAGATTTTTCTCCACAGGTTTTAGAATAGGGAAAGGATAGGGTTTTTCTCCACAGGTTTTTTGAATAGGGAAAGGGTAGGGTTTTTCTCCACAGGTTTTAGAATAGGAAAGGATAGGGTTTTTCTCCACAGGTTTTTGAAAGGAGAAAGGATAGGATTTTTCTACACAGGTTTTAGAATAGAGAAAGGGTAGGGTTTTTCTACACAGGTTTTAGAACAGGGAAAGGATAGGGTTTCTCCACAGGTTTTTCAATAGGGAAATGTTAGGGTTTTCCACAGGTTTTAGAATAGGAAAGGATAAGGTTTTTTCCAAAGGTTTTTGAGAAAGGATTGGATTTTCTCTGCAGGTTTTAGAATAGGAATTGAGAGGGTTTTTGCCATATGTTTCTGGCATTACCATGTCTGATGGAATGCTCTTTTGTATGATGATCCGTACACTTGAAAAAGTGTCGCATCGGTGAAATGTGGACAACTGATAGTAAATGTTAATGATAATAAAAATAGTAAACTATTTTGTGTTCTTTTCTACTGTATAGTACACTATATAAGATACTGTATGGTGGCCTAAATACACACTACTTTCATTAACACCTTACTTAATTTGCTGTTCTCACTGTAACTGTGAGATACTGAAGAAACTAGGTCCATTTTCTATTAATTATTTAAAACTCATGGGTGACGTATATCTTGTATTTCATTTGTGAACCTTAGGGTGAAGGTGTATCATTGCTGTGTATTGACAACCACCAACTATTTTATATAATGTATGGTGAAAAATATTGCAAAACATGGGACTAAGGCATAGTAGGATAGGGTAACATAAAAAAGTGTTAATTTCTCCAAGGGCAATACAGTGACCTAAAACATAATAGTAAAGGTAATACTAGATAGGTTTTGGCTTGCACTCATAATGCAATAGGTGGACACCCATTGACATGAATGAGCATACCATGGTGGTTGGATATGGCACCCTTCTATCTGCAGTTGGGTCTGTAATGAGAAATTAGGGATCAGAAATTTCATCCAAGCCCTGCAGATGTAAGAAAAGGTGTAATGCCTTGACATTTACCCTTTTATAATATAGTTATCCCTACAAATGTGTAACAGAAGCAGTTTGACAGAAAATGATTGAACGGTAGCCGCCATCTTATTTTTGGTCATGTGATCAAGGGATTTAGATATGGGTACAGTCTGGGCCTTGATTTACTAATTGCTTCCCATCATGTAAAACAGGCTACATCTTACTTTAATTTCTGAATTTATTTGTATGTAACCCATAATGCAATAGGTGTGCCCCTCATGTGCCAGCAAGGCCTTCCTTAGGTGGTTGGGTATGGCACCCCAGCTATAGGGTGGTGGGTCTATAATGTGAAATTAGTGATCATACATTTCATCCAAGTCCCTGCAGATGTAAGAAAATGTGTAATCCATTGACATTTACCACTTTTATAATGTTGTTATCCCTACAAACATGTAACAGAAGCAGTTTGATACAGAAAATGATCAAATGGTAGCCGCCATCTTGTTTTTGGTCTTGTGATGCAGGGGATGTAGCTATGGGTACAGTCTGGGCCTTAATTTACTCATTCTCTTCCCTGTCATGTAAAATGGGCTACTTTTTACTTTTACTTTTTGAATTTATTGGCATGCACCCCATAATGCAATAGGTGGACACCCCATTGGCCAACATGGAGCCTTCCATAGGTGGTTGGGTATGGCACCCTGGCTGTCTGCAGGTGGGTCTGTAATGTAGAATTAGGGATTAGAAAATTCATCCAAGCCCTGACAGATGTAAGAAAAGGTGTAATCCATTGACATTTACCACTTTTATAATATAGTTATTACAATAAATTTGTAAGATAGGCAGTTTGATACAGAAAATGATGAAAAGGTAGTTGCCATCTTGTTTTTGGTCATGTGACCCAGGGGATGTAGCTATGGGTACAGTCTGTGCCTTGATTTACTCATTCACTTCCCTGGCATGTAAAACAGGCTACATCTTACTTTTCCTTTCTCAATTTATTGGAATGTAACCCATAATGCAATAGGTGGACACCCCATTGGTCAACATGGATATACCAGGGGTGGTTGGGTATGGCAACCCAGCTATATGCCGGTGGGTCTATAAAGTAAAATTAGTGATCATAAATTTCATCCAGGCCCCGGCAGATGTAAGAAAAGGTGTAATCCATTGATATTTACCACTTTTATAATGTAGTTATCACAATAAATGTGTAACAGAAGCAGTTTGATACAGAAAATGATTGAACAGTAGCCGCCATCTTGTTTTTGGTCATGTGACCCAGGGGATGTAGCTATGGGTACAGTCTGGGCCGTGATTTACTCATTCACTTATCTGTCATGTAAAATGGGCTACTTTTTATTTTTACTTTTTGAATTTATTGGCATGCACCCCATAATGCAATAGGTGGACACCCCATTGGCCAGCATGGGATAACCAGGGGTGGTTGGTTATGGCACCCCGGCTATCTGCAAGTGGGTCTGTAATGTGAAATTATGGATCAGAAAATTCATCCAAGTCCCTGCAGATGTAAGAAAATGTGTAATCCATTGACATTTATCACTTTTATAATGTTGTTATCCCTACAAACGTGTAACAGAAGCAGTTTGATACAGAAAATGTTTGAATGGTGTCAGCCATCTTGTTTTTGGTCATGTGACTCAGGGGATGCAGCTATGGGTACAGTCTGTGCTTTGATTTACTCATTCACTTCCCCGTCATGTAAAACAGGCTACATCTTACTTTTCCTTTCTCAATTTATTGGTATGTAACCCATAATGCAATAGGTGGACACCCTATTGGTCAGCATGGGTATACCAGGGGCAGTTGGGTATGGCACCCTAGCTATATGCTGGTGGGTCTATAAAGTAAAATTAGTGATCATATATTTCATCCAAGCCCCGGCAGATGTAAGAAAAGGTGTAATCCATTGACATTTACCACTTTTATACTGTAGTTATCACAATAAATGTGTAAGATAGGCAGTTTGATACAGGAAATGATGAAACGGTAGCTGCCATCTTGTTTTTGGTCATGTGACCCAGGAGATGTAGTTATGGGTACAATCTGGGCTTTGATTTACTCATTCACTTCCCTGTCATGCAAAACCGACTACTTTTACTTTTACTTTTTAATTTTTGATATGCACCCATAATGCAATAGGTGGACACCCCATTACAACATGGCATACCAATGGTGGTTGGGTATGGCAACTCCGCTATCTGCAAGTGGATCTGTAATGTGAAATTAGGGATCAGAAAATTCATCCAAGCCTCAACAGATGTAAGAAAAGGTGTAATCCATTGACATTTATCACTTTTATAATGTAGTTATCCCTACAAATGTGTAACAGAAACAGTTTGATACAGAAAATGATTGAACAGTAGCCGCCATCTTGTTTTTGGTCATGTGACCCAGGGGATGCAGCTATGGGTACAGTCTGTGCCTTCATTTCCTCATTCACTTCCCCGTCATGTAAAACAGGCTACATCTTACTTTTCCTTTCTCAATTTATTGGTATGTAACCCATAATGCCATAGGTGGACACCCCATTAGTCAGCATGGGTATACCAGGGGTGGTTGGGTATGGCACCCCAGCTATATGCTGGTGGGTCTGTAATGTGAAATTATCGATCAGAAAATTCATCCAAGTCCCTGCAGATGTAAGAAAAGGTGTAATCCATTGACATTTACCACTTTTATAATGTAGTTATCACAATAAATGTGTAAGATAGGCAGTTTGATACAGAAAATGATGAAACGGTAGCTGCCATCTTGTTTTTGGTCATGTGACCCGGGGATGTAGCTATGGGTACAGTCTGTGCCTTGATTTACTCATTCACTTCCCTGTCATGTAAAATGGAGTACTTTTACTTTTACTTTTGAATTTATTGGCATGCACCCATAATGCAATAGGAGGACACCCCATTGACCAGCATGGGCATACCATGGGTGGTTGGTATGGCAACCTGCTATCTGCAAGTGGATCTGTAATGTGAAATTAGGGATCAGAAAATTCATCCAAGCCTCAACAGATGTAAGAAAAGGTGTAATCCATTGACATTTATCACCTTTATAATGTAGTTATCCCTACAAATGTGTAACAGAAGCAGTTTGATACAGAAAATGATTGAACAGTAGCCATCTTGTTTTTGGTCATGTGACCCAGGGATGTAGCTATGGGTACAGTCTGGGCCTTGATTTACTCATTCACTTCCCGCCATGTAAAACAAGCTACTTTTACTTTTCTTTTTGAATTTATTGGCAGGCATCCCATAATGTAATAGCTGGTCACCCCATTGGCCAGCATGGACATACCAGGGGTGGTTGGGTATGGCACCCCGGCTATCTGCAAGTGGGTCTGTAATGTGAAATTAGGGATCATAAATTTCATCCAAGGCCCAGCAGATGTAAGAAAAGGTGTAATCCGTTGACATTTACCACTTTTATAATGTAGTTATCACAATAAATGTGTAAGATAGGCAGTTTGATACAGAAAATGATGAAACGGTAGCTGCCATCTTGTTTTTGGTCATGTGACCCAGGGGATGTAGCTATGGGTACAATCTGGGCTTTGATTTACTCATTCACTTCCCTGTCATGTAAAACAGACTACTTTTTACTTTACTTTTGAATTTATTGGCATGCACACCATAATGCAATAGGTGGACACCCATTGGCCAGCATGGGCATACCAGGGGTGGTTGGGCATGGCAACCTGGCTATCTGCAGATGGGTCTGTAATGTGAAATTAGGGATTGGAAAATTCATCCAAGCCCCAACAGATGTAAGAAAAGGTGTAATCCATTGACATTTATCACTTTTATAATGTCGTTATCCCTACAAATGTGTAACAGAAGCAGTTTGATACAGAAAATGATTGAACGGTAGCCGCCATCTTGTTTTTGGTCATGTGACCTAGAGGATGTAGCTATGGATACAGTCTGGGCCTTGATTTACTCATTCACTTCCCTGGCATGTAAAACAAGCTACTTTTTACTTTTACTTTTGAATTTATTGGCAGGCACCCATAATGTAATAGGTGGTCACCCCATTGGCTAGCATGGACATACCTAGGGTGGTTGGGTATGGCACCGGCTATCTGCAAGTGGGTCTATAATGTGAAATTAGGGATCAGAAATTTCATCCAAGCCACTGCTGCCATAAGAAAGGGTGCAATCCATTGACATTTACCACTTTTATGATCTAATGAGCTCAATAAATGAGTCACAAGCATTTGACACAGAAAATGGCTGAATGGTGTCAGCCATCTTGTTTTTGGTCATGTGACCCTGTGTAGGTAGCTATAGGTGCAATCTGGCCCTTTATTTACTCATTCACTTCCCTATCATGTGAAACAGGCTACTTCTTACTTTTTCTTAATGGATTTTGTGACGTGTAGCCCATAATCCAATAGGTACCCCTCCATAGGCCAGCATGGCCCTACCATTGGTGGTCCGTTCTGGTCACTCTCATAATCTGTAGGTGAGAAACCAATGTGAAATTTGTGTTTATATGAAGAATTTGTAGCCTGAAAGTGAAAATTAGTTACATTTTAGGCAACAATTTTTATCAGTGATGCAACCGATTTTAACGTTTTTACAAACTTCAGTATTTTTTGCAAATACAAATTCGCAAAACAATCAAAATTTCACTAAATAAACATATATATCTCCAAATGTCTTTGTTGGAAAAGTTATATTTTCACTTTGAATTATAGTTGTGTTAGTTTCTCACTACCCTGACAAAAAAAGTTTACCAGGGAATTAAGAAAAATTATGTAATAACGTCATAACCGATAAGTGTACAAACCCAGTGAAAAAACCTCTGGCAGCAGGGATATGCAATTTTCAGAAAAACCTTGGCAGTGTAAGGGTTAAATTGGTAAAAGGATTGAAGGATGTGCAATAGTGGAGGTCAAAATTGCAAAAATGCATGTTAACAGAGTTAAAAATTGTTAAATAAAGTACAGACAACCAAATACCAGTAAAACCAGGTTTTGGCTTAGCAGACACCGGTGACAATACCGTTTTTTACAATGTGCAAAATGGAATATGCCCTTTCTCAATCCCGGTAAACCAGTGTCCCTGTTCATGACACATAGTAGATGGGAACTGAATGGAATGGAGTCAGGGAAACAAATTGTGACAGAGGTTGTTTGTTTTGGGGGGGGTTCAGAACTTCAACCAAGAAAAAAATTGGTTAGTAACTGGGTGGGGTAAAGCCCATCTCTGATGCACTGCTCTGGGATATTGAGAGATGAATCTTACACATTCGAATTTTTCCTGATTTGCATATCCCTTTTCAGTCACAATAAATAAAGTTGATCTTGTTGAGACATTTCAGACATTCTAGAGCTTGCCACCAAGGCGCTAACTAGTACCTGGCCTCCACAGGTTGCTGCCCCCCCTGCTAAAATGTGAAATGGTGCCCCTGGCATAATGTCTACATTTACAGGACATCCTCAGTGTGACAGCATGTTTCCCCTGAGGGACTGATGAGGAGCAGAGTAGTTTTCAGGGGTAAAATGAGGGCTGTCCCTTGCATTCAGGGACAGTTAAGAGGTATGGTATGCACAGACTATTGGAGTCCCACTATAGTCAGGCTTATGCCTCACCAGTGAAGCTGACCTCCACACCCCCAATCTCAAGCACATTATGACATAGGGTAAGGGAGACTGCTGAGATGTGCACCATTGAAATGAATGGGGTAATTTTTTTATTACTATTTTATACATTATTGATGGAGAGTTGGAGAATAATGAAGGCCACCGCTCAACTAACAAGGGCCTTGTTAGTAGAACAGTGACCTTCTTTATTCTCCAACTCACCATCACAATGTATAAAATAGTCATAAAAAATAACTCTATTCCTTTCAAGGGGTTACGCCCCAGCACTCTGACCCATCGACATCATCTCTTAAAGACTCCTGCCTCTGGCTCCCTAGTGAAGAGGTAAGAGACTCTTGACTTATAGCTATACTTGGTGGGTTGTCTGTAGCAGTATGGTTGCACCTGCTTTAGTGTGTGTTCATGGGGGGCGCGTCTGGCCATGTGGGTGGGGGGTATCAAGTTATTGCTACTTTTGTGTTTGCTCTTTAAGTCTGTTTGTGTGGAAGCATTCAAAACTATGGAGAGAAAATAGTAGGAGTACAGACCAGACAGAAGTAATTAAGTAGTTTTGTGGGTAACTGTGTGTGTTGGGGTGGGAATAACCACATGTGTTTCCATTTGTATGTGTGCTACAGTTCAGCTATACAGCTGAGATGAGAGGGGACAAGAAATCTAAAAAGTATAATAGTGGCTTCAAGCATGCTGCATGTCTGTGGAAGTATGCAGATTTGTATTGAAGTAGAAGTGAGCCATATGTGTGCAGGCAGTGCAGCGTAGTGGTTAAAAGCACTGAACTGCAAACCAGGACACTTGGAGACCATAAGATCTGGTTTGAATTTTATCAACCCCCACTTGTATAAGGTATGATCCTGAGGAACTCACTTAACTTCTATGTGTGCAGTTCTCAGTGACCACTTGCCTTTTGCATGCTTGACACATGCATGCAGTCTGTTACAATTTACATAAAAAGCATGTTTCCAAACTTGCTTGCTGCACGCATGCCACATGTTTGCAATCAGTTCCAATTTAACGTTTAAATCACATTTACAGCATGCATATCACACTGGTAGTTTTATGTGTGCAGCATGAAAACATTTCATATAATTATTTATGAAAGGGACAGCTGCCAGACCCTTGCTCATGATGCACAGAAAGTCCCTCACTCTTGTAAGGTAAAATAAATCATCCTCAAAAGAAATCTGTAATGAATTGTAGCTTTTAAGTATTCTTGGGTTTTGCGATACACAGAGAGATGCTAGATGCCTCCATGTCCCGGCACTTCGAGATTTCATCTCTTCATCAGGGGCGTGGCAAAGCAAGATACTCATTTCTTTGTATGTCTTAAATAATTAATATTCCTGAGATTAGTTGTGACATCATTTAACCAAAATACTTGTAACCTTTTTAAAAAAGTGCATTTAAACAAAGAAATAAAACACAAAATGAAAAAAAAAACACACCAATGACAGCATTTGATGAATCTACCTATCAATGTCTCAATCCATTATTTTTATATCACTAAATGAAAGTTATCTGCAGGCTGCCAAAATGCACTAAACTTTGCAAATCTTAATTCTAACATTTAGTTCAGCATTGAGAACCTTAGAAAAAGTAAGAAAACCTATCAGGTGTTATAAAATTTGATCCCTTTTCTCCTAGAATTAGAAACTTCATAATTTGTTTGAAAAAATAATTTTATATTATTTCTCCTTCTTCTATTTTTCTTAGAAATTATTCATAATGTCCATTTAATGCTTAAGGAGTTATAAATAACACAAGACAAACAATGCATGGGAAAGAAACAAGATAAGGTTAGAAAGGTTTGGGGAGGAGGTTAGTTATGGGGGGTTAAAAGAAAAAAAGTCAAACACACATATAACTATGCATGGATCAGTGATTCCAAACTACTAAATGGTAAAAGAGAGGGGATACTGTCCTTTAGAGAGAGAGAGAAAACAGGTACCTTTGCTCATGCTTCTAGTTTTCTCCGGACTGTGCTTATCCTTTACATCCCCTTGGAGTGGCCACTCTATTGCAGGTTTGGTGTCATCCACAAAGAAACATGCATAGAAATACAGAAACTGACAGCAGAGAAGGATCACTTGGCCCACCCAGTCTGCCCTATTACTCTACCTGCTGCAAAAACCACATCCCTTACTTGATCTCCAGCTTCATTTTCTTTCCTCTTGCTAGGGTTCCCCTATGCCTATCCCATGCATTTTTTTTTAATTTCCCCTACTAATTTTGCCACCACCACCTCCACTGGGAGGCTGTTCCATGTAACCACCACCCTTTCTGTGAAGAAATACTTCCTCATGTTACCCCTTAGTCTACCACTTTCAAGCCTAATGTCATGACCCCTTGTTCTAGAACATCTCTTTTTCTGAAAGATGCTACCCTCCTGTATCTTATTTATGTCCTTGAGATATTTGAAGGTCTCTATCATATCCCGCCTCTCTCTCTCTCTCTCTCTCTCCTCCAGGGTATACATATTGAGATCCTCCAGTCTCTCCTCTTATTTATTTTGCTGAAGGCCCCACACCATTTTTGTTCCGCTCCTTTGAACTGCCTCTACCCTGTCTATGTCCTTACAGAGATGTGTCCTCCAAAACTGGATGCAGTACTTCACATGAGATCTCACTAATGTTTTGTACAGAGGCATCACCAAATCTTTTCTTGTGCTGGTATTACCTCTCAATATGCACCCCATTACCTCATTGGCTCTCCCCACAGCCTTGGCACATTATTTGACCACATTTAGGTCATCTATTATCATTACCCCCAGATCACTTTCTTGCTTGGTAGCCATCAGTACCCCCCCCCACCAAGTATGTAAGCCTCACCTGGTTTCTTGTTCCCCAGATGCATGTTTTTGTACTTCTTTGCCTTGAATCCCAGCTGCCACATTCTTGGCCATTCCTATAGATTACCTAGGTCCCTCTTCATTTTGTCCACCCTTCCAAGAGTGTCTACTCTGTTGCAGATGTTAGTGTCTTCTGCAAAGAGGCATACCTTTCCTTCCAGCCCCTCTGCAATGTCTCTTATGAAGATATTGAATAGGAATAGCCCCATAACTGATCCCTGTGGCACCCCACTGGTCACCCTCTTTTCCCCAGATTAAGCTCCATTTACCACCACCCTCTGTGTTCTATCCCTCAACCAATTTGCAACCCAGTTTACCACCATGGGACCAATTCCCAGGCTGCCTACAGCAGCTTGTTTACAAGCTTCTTATGTGGAACAGTGTTGAAGGCCTTGCTTAAATACAGATAGGCCACATCCACCACTCCCCACTGATGCACTTCCCTGGTCACCCAGTCAAAGAAATCTATCAGATTTGTTTGACATGACCCTTCCTGCTGTGAATCCATGCTGCCTCAGATACTGTGCTCTACTGGATTCAAGCTGTTCTACAATTCTTTGTTTTAGCAGTTTTTCCACACCACCAAGGTCAGACTGACTGGTCTATTGTTTCCAGCCTCCTCCCTGCTTCCGCTTTTGTGTAGAAGGACCTTCCCCTCCAGCTTTTCTGCAATGTCACTTATAAAGAGATTAAAGAGGACCAGTCCTAGCACTGATCCCTGAGGCATCCTACTGCCCCCACCCTTTTAGGAGATAACTCTGTTTTCAACCTCCCCTTCTTTCACCTATCATTTAATCAATTTATTTTTTAGTTTATTACCTTTGGACACACTCCTAAGCTACCTATTTTGCTTAATAGTCTCCTAAGTGGAACAGTGTCAAAATCATTACTGACATACCTAGGTATACCACATCCACTGTTCCACCATGATCTAATTCCTTTTTTACCCAATCAAAGAAATCTATCAGATTCATTTGACATGACCTCCACCCATGAATCCATGTTGCCTAAAGTCTTGTAACCCAATGGCTACAAGATATTCAACTATCTTCTCCTTCAGCACTGATTCCATTAGCTTTCCCACCAAAGATGTCAGGCTGACTAGTCTTTTATTCCCAGCCTACTTCCTGCTGCCACTTTTGTGAAGTGGGTCTACATTTGCCCTCCTCCAGTCCTCTGGAACCACTCATGTTTCCAGTGAACTATTTAATAGTACTGCAAGGTGCAGCCAGAACCTCCCGGAGCTTCTTCAGGACCCCAGGAGTCCTTATCCCATGTGGTTCAGTTCTTTTTTCCACCTTCTGATTAGCAAGTCCCTTTAGGACTCCCCTCTTCTGAAAAATGACTAGTGTCCATCTCTCTCTGTCTAGATCTCCTGTTATATTGTTGTGGTCCCTCTCCTTCTCCTTCCACTTTTAACATTGAACAAATGTGTTTGTTCAGGATGCCTGCCTTCTCTTGGTCCTCCTCTACACTGTTTCTCCCATCCCTTTTCATCTTTACAATCCCTCCCAGGGTCTTCTTCTTTATACTTACATACTTAAAAAATGTCTTGGCCAGCTCCATGGCATGCTGGAGACCCAGATTCATGGCCCAAGCCCAGATGTCAGGAGCAGAGACTGGCAGGGAGGGATTGCAGAGCATCCATTGGACACTTCCCTCCCAGGAGGGGGTGGGCAGGACCTCGGCACCTGGAGGTAGACTGGGTGACATGGCTTGGGGGTGTGAAGCCTCAACATGCCCCCCTGTATGTTCCCACCTCCAGTCACTGCCACACTGGGCCAATTAGGGAGGATGGATTGGGAGGGCAAAAGAGAAGAAAAAACACCCCCTGAGCTACCGGATGACAGTGTCTGTTCCCCCAACACCACAAATCCCTGGAAAGTGTCTGGTCTGACCCACAACACCTGGGATATGAAGTTGCACCTAGTGGGTGCTTCCACCTCAAAAGAGATGGACCCTCCCAATGAAGGGATATGTTCAATTACTCGGGTGGCTGCGGGGGGGTGGTTGTCAGAAATGGGATGAGTGGTTCCAGGGTGCACCTTGGAGGCCAGAAGGAGTAGCCGGTTGTGGGTACCTGGGGAGGAGCATACAAAAATAACACGCACACAAACAAAATGTCTTGCCCCCTTTCATTACATCTTGCGCTAGTCTCTCTTCAGTTTGTGACTTTGCGCTCCTTATTGCTTTCCCTGCTTCTCTCTGTTTCTCCTGATACACCTCCCTATACTCCTCCATTTGAACCTCTTAATACTGTAGCTTCTAAATGCTACAATTTTAGACCTTTCCTTTCAAAACACTTCTTTTGAGAATCATAGCAGTCTTTTTTGACTCTTACTTTTAATCACTTGCTTGATACAGAGATGTGTTGCCTTCACTATGCCCCCTTTTAGCTTTGTCAACTGTTCCTCTACCCAATGCAGGTCAAGCCCCTTGACAGGCTGTCATCCCAGAGGCATTCACCAATTCAGAAATGGTTCATCTTGAAGCTGGGCCTGGTGGAGGCCACAAACTCCTGCATGAGGACCAGTAGTAAGAAGGCAAGGTCCAGAAAACCAAGTTCTGGGGCCAAGGAGGTGCAAGGAATGGTAAGAGAAAAAAGGGAAGCCTTTAAAACTTACAAAAGAACCAGTAGGGAGGCAGATAAGGAAAAGTACAACAAGAAATCCAGGGATGTGAGCAGAGTTGCAAGGGCAGCCAAGGCCTCGAAGGAGCTATTACTTGCATAGGGATTAGAGAAAGTGAAAAATATTTCTTTGAGTACTTCAGGCAGAGGAGGAACTGCAGGGATCAGATCATTAGGATCAAGAAGGAAGAAGGGTGGGCATAGAAAGGGGCTGAACAGGCAGAGGTACCAAATGAGTACTTCTGTTCAGTATTTACCAGAGAGCGGGATGGGTCCATACCTTAAGGAATAGAAAGGGTAGATGGTGGGGGAGGAGAGGGGATAACGGATGGAGAGAACCTTGTAAATCAAGTGTTGGAGGGCCTTAAGTCCTTACAGACAGATAAGGTGCCAGGACTGGATGAGATACATCTAAGAGTCCTGAAGGAAATGGCAGAAGTCCTGGCAGCACCTCTAGCTGACTTATTCAATACCTCCCTATAGTCAGGATGTGTGCCTCTAGACTGGAAGACAGCACATGTGGTGCCCCTCGACAAGAGTGGACCCCTGGATGAGCTAGTTAAATAGACTGGTTAGTCTCACATCCATAGTTGGGAAACTAATGGAGACTATCCTGAAAGAGAAGATGGTAGCATTCTTAGAAGAAAAAGGTCTTCAGGATAACCAGTTGCATGTAGGGTTGGGCAAAAGTGTGGATTTCTGCATTTGCAGAAGTTCTGTGAAATTTCGAAATTTTCTCAGAATCTTCTGCTGATCCACCCATGGCTGAATTCTGAACTTTTGCCTATTTACTGTGGATTTCCACCTAGTACTGTGTACAAGTTACTTGTAAACTGCAGACTTGTTGTTGATGACTGTGGAAATAATGTTTCTTATTATTAATTTTGCCGTACCATGTATTTTTCCACAATTTAAATGTGATTATGTGTTTTTTCCCCACCATCAATGTGTGTTCATTTTTCCTTTTCTGAAGGCAGTATCTTAATTGCAATGGTCACATACCGAATGTAATGTTAACCTGTGAAAAGGGTAAGGAGAGAACAGCAACTGCTCAAATGGCGATGGCATTTTGTCTACCCTGAAAATGGCAATGGTATATTATGGCTACTGCACCAATGGCGATAATGGACCTTCCCCCCTCCCCGAGGTGCTATGACCTTGGAGTTGATTATAAATGGTAAGAGGGGTGTGGGGGGGGTGAAGCAAATGCACATTATTGCCATTAATGTAGTAGCCGTAATATACCATTGCCGTTTTAATGGTAGCCGAAATGCCATCACCATTTTAGCAGTTGTCATTCTCTCCTCACCCTTGTCACATAAACCCAATGTAATCATCTTGTTTGATGAGCACCTTAACTGTCTTGTCTTAAAGTAATAATTTGTGTTTTTTTATTTATTATACTTTTTTCACCAATATGTTTTATATTTTGCTTCTTAGACTTCCGCGGTATGGTAAAATATCCACAGTTAGCACTGAAATCTCGTAGAAATGTCAATTTTTCCTGCATGTACCTCTGATGTTTTTCCTTTGGAGTAGTCAGGTTTGGCTGGTTCCCAGTTGTGGCTCTACTTATTTTTGGGCCTTTATTGAAGAGACTGTTGACTCCTTCCCCCCTCTGGATTATTACTTCTTTTGTTGCTTGGATGACAGGGTGGTTTTGGTGTTACCTGAGCTCGCCTTTACTTAATTCTGGACCTGGATTGAAGAGACTGCTGACTCCCTCCTGACTTTTTTTGTGGATTACTAATCTTCATTCATTTGGACGATCGGGTGGTGAGAGGACCCTGCGTCCATATACTTTATTTATTATTTGTTTTGTTGTATTTTACAGCTGTTCTCTTTGGCAGTGTGGAAGATTGCAATTTTCCTTTTCCTCAGTTGTGAGAGGACTGAGGGGGAGTTTACAATTTTTTTTGGTTTTTATTTTTGTAATAATTTTGCCATGTTTATGTTCATTTGTTATCGTATTATGATAGTGTTTTAATTGTCTGGCAGTGAGAGTGCTGCCCTCTCTCTCCAGTGGTGAGAGGACTGGGTGGGGAGGGAACTAATTATTTATTGTGTTGTATATTGCTTTCTGCCTCTCTCCCTCAGTGGTGCGAGGACTTGGCGGGGAAGGGGAATCAATTATTTATTGTATTTTGTTGTATTATGGGTTTGGGGGGTGAGAGTCCCTAAGCTCTGTTTTGCTATGTATTTGTTTTAGTGGGTTATTTTGTGTTTAAGGGGGGTTGTCAGGGTCTCTTAATTACAGGCTCTGAATTGATGTTAAGTTAACTTGGGTGTTGGGTGGGGCTTTTAAATTATTTTTAAATGTGTACTATTAGTTTGTTAGTTTCATTTTTCTTTTAAGGTTTTGCTTGTTTTGCTTTTAGTCAGTAGTACAGCTTACAGCATGTGTTGGCCTTCATCCTCCACAGTTGTGCACTACTCATTCTCCTCTCTTTGTGCCCTTCACCCTTTTTATTCTCCACCTCTCCAGTTTGAGACCTATCAGCGATGTAGGTCACTGGGTATTGCTGGTAAGAGAGGGAGAAGAGTGCTGGGTTATGAACAGGGGAGGATGATAGAGGGGGACATCGTATTGGGGTGGTCAGGTCCAGAAGATGCCCTGGGGCAAAATGGAATACAGACCAAGGTTTTCTATGTCTGGTGTCCATAACCAAGGGCACCACTGATTATTGTGGGCAAATGGCCTGGGTGGCCCATGAGATTCGTCCAACTCGGGCAGTGTTGTGCAATGCCAGGTCCATTAAATATGATAGTGTCAGCTTGGCTCAGTTGGTAGCACATCTGCCTCTGGACTAGAAGGTCGTGGGTTCTCGTCCCACACCGGGATTGGGCTTGCACCTAAAAATTGCTGGCATCCCAGTGCAGTATTAGGGGGTGCTGTACTGCTGGGGTGTGCCGTCCTTTGATGAGATGTTAAACTGATGTCCCTTCTCCCCATTCTGGTGTTGTCCTGGTGGGTGTCCAGGTGGAAGTAAAAGAACCCAGAGCACTCTTCACAAAGAGTAGGGAACATTCCCGGTGTCCTAGCCAACATTCCCCTTCCCATAAACTGGTTGATGCAATTATCCAGGCTGTGTGTGGGTGATGATGTGCGATATGGCCACCACCACACATTCAGTCACTTCACTGCCAGTCTAGCATTGCTTGTAAAGCACTTTGGATGTATGAAAAGTACTACATAAATGTTGATTCTTCTTCTTCTTCTTCTTCTTAAAAACAAGATCGCAATTATTGCTGATCTTGCTGGTACGGTAGACCTGGCTTGCATTACCGAGACCTGGCTGGATGAAAATTCTGGACCCATTTTGGAGGCTATGACTCTAGCCGGGTACTCGGTGTTACACCGTCCAAGATTGGATTGTGGGGGGAGGGGGGTTGTGGTCTGTTTCAAGACTGAACTCGGCCTCACAGAGGTCCCAGTGGGGGGGTTGAGTCCTTTGTGTGTATAGTAGTAGCAGGTGTAGGCTTTTGAATTGAATTGCTGTCATTTACGTCCACCCAGTGATGAGAAGCTATTCCTTCAGGAAGTGGTGGACTTCATCGTCGATATGGCATTTGAGTCTCCCAAATTGATGGTTCTGGGTGACTTTAAGGCCTGGGTCAATGACAAACTCTCTCAATTTGGTCAACACTTCTTCCAGCTAATGACAATGCTGGACCTCACACAGTTGGTTTCCTCTACTACACATAAATTTGGACACTCTCTGGACCTGATCTTCCTCCTGGGGGTCGAGGCATCCGATGTGGGGGTGGAACCCGTAGGGTGGTCAGACCATTACACCGTGGGGTTTAGTTTTTGCACCCCCTCTAGAAGGCCTGCCCCTGTGGAGTTCGTTAGGTACCGCCCTTTGCGGGATATAGATTCCCGAGGCCTTGCAGTGGTGCTTGACCTCTCATCTCCCATGTTGGCAAGCAGTGATCCAGAGACCCTCCTGTCAGCTTATAATATAGCTGTGGCAGGAGTGCTGGATTCTATTGCTCCAGTTTGTGTTCATCCTCTCTCCCTTCACCCCAAGTCCCCTTGTTTGATGGGACATTGAGGGAGATACAGAGACAGAGGCGAAGGTTAGAGCGTTGTTGGCAAAGGTCCGCCCTTGATGCTGACCACCTTAGATTGATGGATCATTATTCGGTCTATCAATCCTCTATCACCCATAAGAAGGCAGAATTCCTGACCAGGGAGATTGCAACTGCGTGGAATTGACCAGCTCAGCTGTTTTGAACTGTGGGCAGACTGTGCAAACCAGCCTGGCTGCAAGTTTGGAAAGCTTTTTCGCAATTGGAGTATGACGCACTTGCTCGGTTCTTTGCAAATAAGGTGGCTGACATTAGGGTGGAACTGTTGCCATCAATAAACAAATGCAGTAACCCTAAAAGCTTATCCTAATGTTAGATAAAACTGTAAAACCTGTAAAGCACCACCTGTAATAATTTCAGAGAAGATATACCCTGTAAGAAACACTTCGTTATAGAGAAAAATAAAGCAGTAACAGAAGATATACCTTGCAAAAGACAATTTGAATCAGAAGATTACAGCAGTAATCTGTTAGCACACACCTGTAGGCACACCTTGTAATAATGCAGAAGAGGGTATGCCAGCAACAACAATTTGAATCAGAGAAAAATAAAGCAATGAAATGTTAGCAACAAACATTAGCAATCCCTGTGAGTACAAAATAAAAATAATAACATACAGTAAATCTGCTTAGTCAAAATAATTCTTAATCCTTTTCCCTTGCTCTGGTAAGGTTCTCTGCTCTGTCCTTTCAAGCAATCTTAGAAGGAAAGAGCTCAGGTGAAGCTAGGTGCCTTGACCAGCAAACCAAGTCTTCTACCTCAAAGATATCAACTAACCTGACTTCTTCAATGGGCCCAACTCAAAAACAAACCAAATTTGCCAATAGCCCACTTTCTTCATCCTTATTCCATACCCTGGATAATTTTTACTTTAACTTGAGTAACTACTTGAACCACTCCATATGGCTTTTATACAGAAGGAAGGATCCCAGGTTGCACAATACCCTAACCAGACCCTGAACACACCTCTCATTGGTTAGGAGAGCTCCTTCTTGCAGCTGGTGTACAAAATAGTCAGTGGAGCAGCAAGATGGCCATGCTGCTGCTGTGCTGCACACCACACCATCTGTTATGCTAAAAGTTTGATTATATTTTTAACCTCTTAGACTTTAAGACCTGCACGTCTTGGCCACTTGTTTAGAATACAGTGATATTTATAGACAGCAGTGTTAAATCACTTATCTTGCCTAGCTCAGTTGAGTATTTTTCTTGGGAGGGCTTCCCGTGCTTTGCTGTATCACATGGGTAATAATTAGTGCTAAGTATGCAGCTGTGGCTTGAACCCGACTTAAACATGGGCAGATGTGTGGCAATATAGGAGTTTTTTTTAAGTTTTTCAGGGTCCTGATATTCTTAACAGCCACACATGTTGGATGTGGAGTCAGGGTCATTTGGACTCAATGGGAGCATTTGGAATGTCCATCGCTTCTTCTCCAGCATGTTATGCAGTGCTAGCTGCTTGTGTTCTTTGAGAGACTCAGCATGGCTGATTTGGCATTTTTTTCCTCCCTGGGATTTTGACATTTTTTCTTTTCCTGGGAAGAGCTGTGGCAGCCCACTGTGAGATGAACCTAGATGAAATTGGCATAATGATGTGCCGACATGCTTCTATTATTTAACTAAAGGTATGCTATCATTGCTTGGCATAGGGGATCTCTCTATTCCATTGGAGTGAGGCTTACCACACTCAGTGGAGTGTTATTCTTTTTCTTTTTTGAACAGATACCCTAACAAATATTCAGAAGACAAAGACCATGCTGCAGGAATATTTTAGTGACATGTGATCGAGAAATTAGGAGTGGTTCCTTCGAACATTGGACCCCTGGACTCTAGTTACTTGAAGGGAGATAAACTTCAGTATTTTCAGTGCTCCTCCCAGGCAAAGTTTAATAAAGACGCTGGTACAGAGACAGGTGCAGTGACAAGTGATAGTTCGTTTTGAGGACATTTCCCTTAGGAGGTATCTGATTTATTTTCAGTAACTGCTGCTGATTTAACACCCAGATTGACTAGTGAACACAGGTAGCTGTGTTTTTCTTTCAGTTTTACTATTTATTAATATGAGTTTGAACTTATACTACATCTCTGAAATAAAACATGGCTTTCTCAATTCGGTAAACTTTTGCTGTTAATTTCTCATAAATTTTCTACCACCAAAATGCTGATAATTGGGTGGCTAGTGTCCCCATAGAGCGTATACTACTGTACATTAACTTATATCATCTTAAGTATTTTAGTAAAAACAAAGAAAAGCCTGCACCAGACTTTCTAATATTGTTTGCGTCACTTCAGGTGTGTGGATTTTTGGATTTAATGTGTTTTGTGGACATAAAATGCACAACAAACTTACTGTATATTGTAATAGGACTCCTAGTTGGAGCCCGTTATTATACTGAGAGGATCTGGCCTCAGTAACATACTATTCACACAGGTGGTTTTGGATCTCATTACTTTAAAAGCCCATTGATCTCCTGAAGTTTGTTACTGAGGATGTAGCTGGGTGTAAAATAATTGGAACTGAATTTTACTTTTGCTTTTATTCATTTTCTATCATCTTGTAGAACTTTATGGGGCCATAACTTCATTTTTGGATCCTTAAAACAACAAATTCTGTTCCATTTAGATGCTAGCAGATATAGCCACTGTATAGTAGACTGGAAATTAATTAAGCAAAAAGGAGTGGAAAATGTAAGGTGCATTGTAACAGGTGTGGGCAAACTTGTCCCTGATTAAGTGCTGGAGAGAAAGATTATTCTAATTTATCATTTTACTGTCTGTGTTGATTAGACAAATACGCTTGCTCTATGTTAGCTGTTATGATTGAAATTCCTATAGTATCTAATGAATTATTATTAGGGGAAACATAAATTGTACATTTCGCTTAGCAGGTCAATGTCACTTCCTGGGGTTCTACAAGATTGCAATTTAAATTTTAAATATAATGTATAATTTCTGAGGACTATGAAGAATTGCAGCAAGAAAGAATGGGACAGAAAGATATCCAGGGTGCTCAAAGGGTGTGTTTAAACAATGTGATCCTGTAAATAGCTGCCAATGGGCTTATACTGGGATAAGAAATCATAGCCTCAAATGGTCCCAGTGTGGGGTTTATGAGGTCTGAAAGTGGATTGAAAGTGTGCATAAAAACTTTCATATGATTTCTCAAGTGGCCCCACAGTATCTGTAACGCACCCTGATTGGACGCTCTTTTGCATCCTGCTCAGGATTGGCTCTTGAACCAGCTGAAACTTTGCTCTGCTCGGGGCTGCTGTGCCGATTCATTTCTATGACAAATGGCTGAAATTTTATGCCTGCTCCCTCCGACCTTAACTTTATAGACCTTCCTCCACGCCCACTGGTAACTCCCCCCCCCACTTGTGCTCCATTGGGTACCTGTTTTGGGACTCCCCACCCCCATCTTTTAGTCACCACCTCCCACTCCCTGGCTGCCTGGCCTTCCTGGCTGTATCCTCACTTCCAACTGATCCAGCTACTGCTCTTCTGCACCCATCTCCTAGCCCCGCCAGCCTGTCTTAACCCCCTCCCTCCCTCCACCTACCCCAAATCCTATCTTAATCATGCGCCTCCACTGTTCTCTACCCCTATTCTATTAATTCTTGCCTGTCTTCCTCCCCTAATGCATGCCCCAAAAGCCTGCTTTCCCTCCCTCCCCCACAGCTTCCACTTTCCTACAGTACATCCTTCCTCCACATAGGCACACTGCACACTGGTCACTGCCCCTTGCCCAGGGCCATCCTACCACCATGAAACTGTCCTACACCCACAATGGTCCTAGCCCTCCACTTCTGTCCCCCCTGTCTACGCTTACCCTCACCCACTATCTTCGATGCTTGGCAACTTCCTGAGATGCCAGCAGGCAAAAGCATTCCCTTAAAGAAATATGCCACAGCTCCTTGAGGCTAGTCCTCCTCCTCCTAATGCTGTCAGGCAACGTGCACCCAAACCCTGGCCAACTCTGCTCTAAATCCACTAATCTAAGCAAGCCTTCGGGTGCCCTCTTATTCATATCAATCAACATCTGCAGCCCCCTTCCTTAAATGGATGCCCTTCAGGCCTTCACCAGCCAACACTGCCCTGACATCCTGGCAGTTGTTGAAACCTGGCTCACACTATCAGTACTGGACCATGCAATCAGCCTTCCTGGCTACAAAATCTTTAGGCTGGATCACCTCTCCAAAAGAGGCGGGGGCTGCGCTCTCCACCTAAAAGACTCCATACAGGGGCACCACATCATTACCTCACTCCAACCCACAACTGCTCAGATACTGCCAGTGAGAATCCTCCTCGGAGCCCAAAACAAAACCCTCACTGTTGCCACCATCTACATCCCTCCCAAAAAACAGGGAACTGGTCTAACAGCTGTTCTTGACTTTGTAAAGTCACTCCCACCGGACACCGAATCCATCCTTCTAGGCGACTTCAACATCAACTGGCCTGCGGCGGATGATGGTGCACACAGGGATTCCATTGCTGTGGTGAACCTCACACAAATGGTTGACTCACCAACCAGGAAAAATTATAGGACCAGCACCAGCACAGTCTTGGACTGGATCCTTACTAGTCACCCATCGCAGATATCTAACACTAATGTCCTCCCTGACTCTCTCAGCGACCACTCCCCTGTTAGCTGCACCTGGTCAAATAAATTCATCAAACAACTGCCAAAAACTATAACCAGCAGGCTTCTACCCTGTTGTCAGCTTTCTCAACTCAAATCCCGCCTCCTCCGTCAAGACTGGTCCCCTATCTTCAATGCAGCCAACGTAAACACTGCCCTTGACCATTTCATAAACATCATCACTGTGGCCTGTGACGTGTATGCTCCTATTAAGAAACACAGAGTCAAATCACTCAGTAACCCTTGGCTCACAGGTGACCTCCTCAGGATGCTAAAAACAAGAGACCACCTATTTGAGCTGGCCAGAAACTCTGGAAGGCAAAACGACATCCAAAACTACAAACGTGTCTGCAATGACTGCACCAAAACCATCAGGCAAATGAAGTCTGTCTACTATAAGCATGCCCTCACAAACTCCTGGGGCAATGGTTGGGAATTCTGGAAGAACATAAAGGAACTCACTGGGAATCCACCCAAAACCCCCCCATCAATACTCAACATCAATGGAACCACAACTCTCAACCAAAAAACCATTGCGGATACCTTTAACAAAGCCTTGTCCGACCTCAGTGCTGTCCTACCCCAGACTACTTTAAAGATGGTGAAGCTCCTCTGTCCGCAATGAACACTACTCCTACCAGCTCCCCCGCTTCTACTTCAAAGCAGTTAAGGTTCACCAAGTACGCAAATATGTTACCAAAGCCCTTGGTAAATCAAGATTCAGTAATGACTCCCATGATCTCAAAATCCTGTCTCTCACACTTGATGAAGTGTTTAGTCCTATGACCAGAATTTTCAACCTCTCCCTCAGCCTTAGCCAGTTCCGAGAGAGATGAAATCTGCCACTGTCATCCAAATCTATAAATGTGGTGACAAATCTGCCCACAATAACTACAGACCTATCTCCTTACTACCCCCATTCTCCAAGGCACTAGAACGCATCATCTCGGACCAGCTCACAGAATACCTGGATATGTACATCATCCTGTCCAAGCAGCAACATGGGTTCCTCAAAGGTCACAGCACCTCCACAGCCCTACTTAAATTCACCGGCACAATCCACAACGCACTTGACTCCAGTGAACTACTAGGCTCAATCTACATTGACTTAACTAAAGCCTTCGACACCATCAATCACTGCCTCCTGCTTGTCCAGCTTCAGAACACTGGTCTGTCAACTGACTCCATTGGCTGGTTTAAGAGTTACCTTGAAGAACGGTCCCAAACAGTAAGAATCGCTGATACACCCTCGGACCCTAGACCGGTCCACTTGGGAGTCCCCCAGGGCTCCATTCTGGGACCACTTTTCTTCAGCCTATTCTTAAACTCACTACCGGAAAGCTGCCCAGAACAAATAATTCTATACGCCGACGATGCTGTAATCCTCACCTCGGACCCTGATCCAATCCAATTACAAAATAAACTTCAGCGGGCCTTCTCTTCCATTGAATCCTGGTTCCTAAATCATAAACTACTTCTCAATCAGGAACAAAAAAACAAGTCTAGGGTCTTCTGCAGCCCCCACAACAAAAACAAACAACTCCACCTCTCCATTGCAACCGAACAAGGAGCCATCCTAGAGCAAGCACAATCATTCAGGTACCTCAGCATCACCAATGATCCCCACCTCTCATACACTGTCCATATCAGCAATGTTGCAAAGCCTGCCAATGCAAGGTTAGGCATATTATTCTGGCACAGGAAACACCTAACCCCAGAAGCACTATCAGTGGTCGTCCAAAGCTCCATCGTCAGCATCATAGACTATGGTCTTATCATATTTGGGTCTGCACCTACCACTGCTCTCAAACGTATCATGACCTCCCTGAATAAGGCCTGTCATCTCATCACTGGCTCACATTGCCGTACCCACACACATGACCTTTATTCCCAATCTGGATGGCTTCAACTGGACAAACGCATAAAATACCAAACCTGCATTACGGCCAAGAAAATTATAATGGGGCTTGCCCCACCTGGTGTCTGTGCCCTCCTTAAGACTAGACATAGCAACGTCAATACAATGAGATCCAATTCCCATCTACTACATATCCCACAATGTCGCATGACCCAAGGACAAAGATCATTCACCTACTGGGCATCCAACTGGCTCAACTCTCTTAGCAGCGACATAGCAACTGGTCCAACACTCGGCCTCTTCATGTCCAAGCTGCACCTCTCACTGCTTGTATCCTGCGATTGCCCATCTTAATATTTCCACCATTCCAGCTGCACATGCCCCAGCACCTAGCACTTACAATCAGTCTTTTCTCTCCGAGCATCTTACCTGTCATATTCCTTTGACAAGGCCCCCTGGCTGCACTGTTTCCTGCCCTGCCCACCTCCCCGTATCTCCACTCCTGCCCCGCCCCAACCAACTCCCATACTCCCCCTTACCCTCCTGCACCTCCTTCCCCCCATCTCCTACCCTCACTCCCCCCCTTGTCTTGCTCATAGCTCAAGTCTTTGTACTGGTTATTACAAGTCTGTAAGTCAATGACTATATGTTTGTAACTAAAAATGATGACTGTTGCACACGCTGACATGGAACCTTTGTAAAAGAGCCTCGGCTCAAAGGTATTGTAATCCTAGATTGAAATAAATTAAAAAAATAATATAAACAAGTAGTAGCCAGTATACAAATCCTTACATACCTGGAGACAATAGGAGCATGAGGCAGTGTACGCTGTGGTGTGCACCTTGGGTTTCACCTAAAAAGACAGATTTCACTGCTAACAAGCATTCTCTAAATGAGGGTTTAGTGAAGGAGCCTTTCCATTTTGTTCGTAACGTAGTAACTTTAAGAATTTTACCTACTTCCCTAAACAGGACCTAAACATGGAGACTGAATTTTATACACAGTAGTAGCCTGATGGGGGCTTGTGTCAGGGAAATATTAATGGTTAGTGCTGCTGATTGCACTCTGGGAGAATTCAGTATACCATCCTTGATTGCAGCATTTTTTCTACTTAGATTAAGTTCTCAGTGCTGATAAAATTATGCTACAAGACAATCTAAGAACTAACATAATTATAAAATTTACTATCAACTGATTTATAATTTGATTGTAGTTATCTTCAAAGTGCTATTGTTTTGGATAAGTATGTTGTCTGTATATCAAGCTCCCTGTAATGTAATAACTGATGGAGACCATTTTTAATGTTTTTATTGTGATGTGAGTATTGTGATGTGATATGATCTTTATAATGTTGTAATAGTTTGTTTTAAGAAACTAGTCAACAATAAACTAAACTAAGCACAGAAACACAGACTTTGAAGGCAGATAAGGACCACTTGGCCCCCCTAGTAGGCCCATTTCCCTACGTATTGGATAAGCTGCAGATCCAAGTTAACCAAAAGCCTACTTCCTCCTACCCACCCACTATAATTGCCTTATGTCTATCCCATGCATTCTTGAATTCCTATACTGTTTTTGATCCCACAATCTCCTCAGGAAGACTGTTCCATGTGTCCACCACCCTCTCCATGAAACAATACTTCCTCTCATTGCCTCTGAGCCGTCCCTTCTCTATCTTTAAATTGTGCCCCCTTGTTCTTGCACATCTCTTTTTATCTGAAAGGTGCAACGCTCTTGGACATTTTTGATTCTCCTGAGGTACTTGACAGTTTCTATCATGTCCCTCCTCTTTCTCCTTTCCACAAAGCTATAAATATTAAACTCTTTTAGTCTCTCTTTGTATTGCTTCTGGTGCAAACCCTGCACCATTTCAGTTGCCCTCCTCTGGACTGTCTCCATCCTGTATATGTCCATGCAGAGATGGGGTCTCCATAACTACATGCAGTACTCCAGATGGTCTCACCAACTGTCTGTACAGAGGGATAACAACTTCTGGTTTTCTACTGGTGATGCTTCTCCCTATGAAACCCAGTATCACCCCAGCCCTCCTTACTGCCTTCTCATTTGCCTGCCTACCTTAAGGTTGTCTGATATGACTACCCCAGGTCCCTTTCCATTTGTATTGTTGTTAGTACCTCCCCCTCATTGTGTACTCTTCTAATGGGTTTTCATTTCTTAGGTGCAATACTTTTCACTTCTTTGCGTTGAATCTAAGCTGCCGTGCTTCTGACTACTTCTCCAACCTTGCCAAGTCCCTTCTTATCTTTTCCAACCCCCCCCCTTGTGTATGAATCCTGTTGCAGATGTTTGAGTTGTCTGCAAAGAGGCATACTTTTCTTCCAGCCCCTCTGCAATATCACCTATAAAGACATTAAAGAGGACCAGTCCCAGTACTGAACCCTGCGGTACCCCACTAGTAACCCTCCTTTCTTCAGAGTGTACTTTGTTTACTATTACCCTCTGCATCCTATTGTCCAGCCAATTTGTTACCCAGGCTGCCACCCTGGGATCTACTCCCAGGCTCGCTCACTTGTTTGTTAATCTTTTGTGTGGGACTGTATCAAATGACTTGCTCACATCTATGTAGATCATAGCCACAGACCCTCCCTACTATTTTGGTCAACCAGTCAAATAAATCTATTAGATTCATCTGACATGACCTTCGCGCTGTGAATCCATGCTGCCTTTGGTCCTGTGCCCTGCTTACTTCCAGGTACTCAACAATTCTTTCTTTCAGAAGTGATTCCATCATTTTCCCTACCACTGAGATCAAACTAATAGGTCTGTAGTTTCCTGTTTTTGCCCTGCTCCCACTTTTGTGAAGAGGAATCACATCTGCCCTCCTCCAGGCCTCAGGTATCACACCATCCTCCCATGATTTGTTAAAAAGGGTAGGCAGTGGTGTCACTAGCTCTCCCCATATTTCTTTTAGAATTCTGGGGTGAATGAAGTTAGGCACCATTGATTTGTCCACCTTGAGATTTAGGAGTTCTTTCAGGACCCTTTCTTCTGTGAAGGGACTGGTATTGATTCCCCTGTCCAGAGTGCTTCTATTGTTTGGTTTAGGTACCTCCCTTAATCTTTTTTTTGTGAATAATGAGCAAAAGTATTAATTCAGTATCTCTGCCTAAACTATACTACACAAAAATCATCATAGGAATTGGAGGCTGTACTCCCAAATATGTGCTCCAGTTTGATGCACTTTATTGTTTCAGAAAATGATACCAACATGTTGAGGTCCTGCAACTTCATCCAGGAACAGTGACATAAAATGTCTTCAATTAGTTGTCTTACAAGGACTCTCTATGACTGGCTATTCCACATAATACAGTATTTGTAAAATGAATTGTAGAAACTTGTAAAAGTGTTTTGTTCTTTCTCACCAATGCTCAGTCTAGTGCCAGTGGCATGTGAGTGAGCCACTCACTCACATGTTTTTCACGGTTTGCTGCTAACAGTAGAAATGTACTGCACAAGATTAAGTGTGGGCTAGAAAAAGCTAAATTCTTTTACATGTTTCCACAATTCATTTTTGAACTATTTCTGGGAATAGAACCATAGAAACATAGAAGTTGATGGCAGATAAGGACCGCAAAGCCCACCCAGTCTGCCCATTTATTTTTCTACTTTATAAATGTGCCATCAGCCTTTGCTCTGTCAATGGCCTATCTATTCATACTCATCTGTATTGTTCCCTTATGCCTATCCCATGACTGTCTGAAGCTCTGCACTTTATTCATATCCACCACTTCCTGAGGTAGGCCATTCCATGCATCCACCACCCTTTCTGTGAAAAAGAACTTCCTCACATAACCCCTTAATGGCTGATTAATCTCTAATCTCATGCTGTGTCTTCTTGTCCTGCTATTTTTCTTATATTGAAACATGTTAGACTCTTTCACCTTGTTAATGCCCTTAAGGTGTTTGAATGTTTCGATCATATCACCTCTCTTCTTCCTTTGCTCTAGGGTATACATATTGAGCTCTATTAATCTGTCCTCATCTGTTTTCTGATGCAGTCCCTGCACCATTTGGTTGCCCTTCTCTGGACTGCCTCCACTTGGTTAATGTCCTTGTGAAGGTGTGGCCTCCAGTACTGCACACAGTGCTCCAGATGGGGCCTAACCAGTACCTTGTAAAGAGGGATTATTACCTCCTTCCTTTTGATTTCTGATACCCTACTAATACACCCTAACATTCCCCTAGCCTTACCTACTGCTTTAGTGCTCTGCTTGGATGATTTCAGGTTCATTGGTGATGATGATGCCCAAGTCTCTTTCTTCCCTTGTGACTGCCAGCAACTCCCCTCCTAGACCATAGGTGGCTTCAGGGTTTCTCTTCCCTATATGCATGATCTTGCACTTCTTTGTGTTACACCCCAGTTGCCACTCTTCCAACCATTTTGCTAGTTTATCCAGCTGTCTTCTCATTCTGCCCACCCCATCTGGATCATCTACTCTGTTGCAAATCTTGATGTCATCTGCAAACAGACAAACCTTACCCTCCAGTCCATCTGCAATGTCACTGATGAAGATATTGAAGAGGACTGGCCCTGATCACTTAGGTACCCCACTTGTGACTTGCATCTCTTCTGACTGTATACAGTTTACCACCACTCTGTTTTCTGCCTGTCAACTGCTTTGCCACCCAGTTGACCAACTTCTGACTCACACTGAGCCTACCCAGCTTATTAATCAGTCTTCTATGTGGAACAGTATTGCAAGCTTTGCTGAAGTCAAGGTAGGCGACATCAACTGCTCCCCATTGGTCCACCTCTCTGGTTTCCCATTCAAAGAAATCTATGAGATTAGTCTGACAGGACCTTCCTTTTGTAAACCCATGCTGTCTTGGATCCTGTACTCCTATGGATTCCAGGTGTTGCACTATCCTTTCCTTAAGGAATGCTTCCATAATCTTACCAACTACTGAGGTAAGATTGACTGGTCTGTAGTTCCCTGCCTTCTCCCTGCTACCAGTCTTGTGGAGCAGGATCACATGAGCCCTTCTCCAGTCTTCTGGAACCTCTCCTGTGCTCAGAGACTCTCTAAACAGTTCTGATAATGGCTCTGCTTGTTCCACCCTTAGCTCCTTTAGTACCCTGGGATGTATACCATCAGGTCCCATTGCCATGTCCACTCTAAGCTTATCGAGGTCTTGTAGGACCCTTTCTTTTGTGAAGGGACTAGTGCATACCTCCCTACCACCCCCCCCCGTCCATGGTGCTGAGCTGTGGGTTCTGCCTTATCTTCTCTTCAGTAAATACTGAGCAGAAGTATCTATTTAGGATAGATGCTTTTACATGGTCCTCCTCCTCCTCACATGACCCCTTATCCCCTTTGATCTTAGCAATACCACCTCTGGACTTTCTCCTTTCACGAATGTACCTATAGAAAGTCTTGTCACCTTCTGTTACTGTTTGTGCTAGTGTTTCCTTGATTTGGGCCTTTGCCTGCCTTACTGACTTCCCTGCTTCCCTTAGGGATGTTTGGTATGCCTCCCTATCTTCATCCTGCTGCATTCCTTTCTATTTCCTGAAGGACAGCCTTTTGACTCTGACCTTTTCTGCTACTGTTTTTCAGAACCAAAGTGGTTTCCTTCTTCTTTTGCACTTCCTTTTCTCTCTAACACAATGGGATGTTGTTTCAAATATTGCATCCTAAATGCTTGCCCACTTTGCCTGTACCCACTCACCTGCATTTCTTTTTGCCAGGACTAGCTTATATCTGTTGGCCATCTTATCAAAGTCCACTCCTCTGAAGTCCCATATTTTTGCCTTGGAATGGGATGATTTAGATGAAGTGTTCAAATTGAACCATACTATGTGATGGTCACTGGTCTCCAGGTGACCTTCTACCTGGAGATATGTGATCCTTTCCCTGTTAGTCAGTACTAGATCTAGGATAGCCCTATCTCTTGTGGGTTGTTGTACCAGTTGTTTGAGTCCCTCTCCCTTCAGAGAATCCAACATGTTTCTAGTTCAGGCAGATGTTCCTGCTGGTATTGACCAATCTGTATCTGGCATGTTGATGTTTCCCATTATCAGAAACTCCCCTTTAGCTGTCATGTATTGTATATCTTCTATCAGTAATGTGTCTATGTCCTCCCTCTGGTCTGGAGGCCTGTACACAACCACAGTTCATATGGCTGTCCCATTTCCTGTTTCCAGGGTTACCCACAGTTTTTCTGGCTCCTTATGTGTATTCTGAATTTCTGTAGCTTTGATATTTTCATTGACACAAAGGGCCACTCCACCACCTCTTTTTGCACCTCGGTCTCTTCTGAAAAGTACATAGCCAGGTACTGAAGTCTCCCAAGTGTGGTTACTGGTAAACCATGTCTCGCTAATGGCTACTATGTCCAGTTTAGCCTCTGTCATTGTCCCAGATTCCCCCCATTTCCCCCACAAAAGACAAAACCATTTGTATGTTGTTGTGCTCAGATTGGCAATTAATTTATCATATATCATAATTCCATTTACAATCCCATCATCATTTATTATTGTCTCTTTCAAAATTGTATTTTATTGCATCCATATATCAATCTCTGATCATCCCTCTTTCTTCCTCTTCTCGCTCCCCCAGGTGAAAATCTGGATGCCTTCTTCATCTCTTTTCCTGGTCGGTAATGGTGAGAACCGAGACCGCTTTTTCTCCTTCAGCTGCTTCTTCTTCTCATCATATTCCTTTTTTCTTCCCCTTCCCCTCCTTCCTCCTCCCTCTTTTTCCCTCTCCTCTCTGCCATCCACCTCTGGCAGGCCATTACCCATCCTACTGGACAAACTCTGTCATCCACCTCTGACAGACCATACAGTCCCCTTTGTTTTTCCCTCATGCTCTAACAGTTTTTATGGGTGGTGGAGGGATCAAAACTTCAGCAAAGTGGCTGAACCACCACTGTGCTGCTCCTTATGTACCTCCTTTAGCCCCTTCCCCTTCCTGTTGCCTGCCTATTGTTCTGCCTTCACCAATTCCTCCCCTTATTTCCCCCCTCCCTCTTTGAGCACACCATCTTCAGGTAAAGGGAAGGTGTGCACCAGGACAACTTGGTCTGCCCCTTAAAGGGCAGACTCCATTGCCCCGGATTCCCCCATTTTCCCCACAAAAGACAAAACCATTTGTATGTTGTTGTGCTCAGATTGGCAATTAATTTATTATATATCATAATTATTTACAATCTCATCATCATTTATTATTGTCTCTTTCACAATTGTATTTTATTGCATCCATATATCAATCTCTGATCATCCCTCTTTCTTCCTCATCTCAATCTACCAGGTGAAAACCTGGGTGCCTTCTTCTTCTCTTTTCCTGGCAGGTAACGGTGAGAACCGAGATCTCGTTTTCTCCTTCGGCTTCTTCTTCTCATCATATTGCTTTTTCCTTCCCCCTTCCCTTTCTTCACCCTCTTTTCTTCCCCCATTAGCCAGTCTCCAGCTTGTGTTGGATGACTGGCTTTCCCCATTTTAGGGTAATTTTCCCCTAGCTTTGGGTACCTCCCCTTTTTTTTTCTTTTCCTGCTAGTCTCCTCCATGCTTCTATAAAACCCATTATTTCTGTATTAAACATATCTATAGCTAGGTCTGACAGATGCACTCCATCTGACCTGTAGAAATCCTCTACCCACTCCTTCATACCTTGCAGTATTATGTGGCCCCCCATCTTTCTTATCAGCGTTCCTACCCTTCTAGTCCTCTTCCTCCTGGCCCTATCTAAAGCTACACGACTGTGTTCATGTCTCCATACCCTTCTTGGTATAATGTCTGACCAAGCAAGGCTTACCCCTGGCCACCACTGCTATATTTTATCTAAATCCCTTTTTACCTGCATATACGTGTCCACCCAAGGCTTTCCCCCAATGTCATTACCCCCAGGTGCAAAATTATTAAATCTGGAATGGGTCACTGCTCTTTCATTTCTTTCAGGTTAAGAAGCAGCTGTGCCCATCTCATCCCTTGGATGCCACACCAAACCAACTTACATTTTCTCACATTCTGGTACAACTGTTTCTCCCAAACTTTTTCTAAGTTCTCTTTTCTGCCCAATAAATGTAAGAGTGACCGCAGATTCATACTTCCATGATCCTCCTTCTTCCTATAGGATTTAAGCAAAATATATATCTTAAATATGGTCTTAGCTCCTTTTTCTGTAGCAGCCATCTCTATGCCCCCCTCCCCCATGTGGTTCTGTACCTGAAAAACAAAACACATATGATATGTTAGTCTCAATACTGCAGTGCTCGAATGTACCTCTTGTAACTGGCATACTGCCTGTGCCCCTTCTCCAACATATTAGTCACCATCTCCCCTGCTGCTGCCCACTGTGAAGCAACCCCTATTTAAAAGGAGTGAGATGAGTAATTGCCTGATCCTCTCCCAGAAATTGCATGCCTTTCTTGAGCATGGCCGTGACTTGATAACTTATGACCGTCTTCCCATCTCCATGTACAAATAATCTCCCTTTCTTAAACCCACGCTCTGCGGCGTAAGCCCACAAACCCTTTACTGGGCACACTGTGCCATCTACATGAGCCTTCAGGGTTACAGTATTACTATTTCCCCCTTGATCCATTTTTGACTTCTTAATTATGATTTGTGTCTCATCTATCCCCCAGCTTATGTCTTCCCATTCCAATCTCCCCTCTTCGTCCTTTCTGCCATGTCCCACAGCCTCACTCATTCTCAATGCCCCTCCGAACATCACTAGATAAATTGTGTGAAATGACTGCGCCTCATCTTTAGATCTGCAAATTGTCGGTAGTGCCCCCTTTAGTTTTGCAAGCCACTGCTCACCTATTGGTCGTCTACTATCCTTAGATCTCTGTTTCAACCTACCCCATCACTGCATCATTCTCCTTATCAACATTGACTTTGTCAGATCCTTCCATTTCTTTAGGCTGCAAACTAAACTAATCCCTTCTAGATATACCGCCATCATGGTGTGAGCCATTCCTCTCTGCCATTGATCTATTGTGAACTTCCCTAACTGTTCCTCCTTAAGTGGCCTACTTACCTCCATGTGATGTACTGCCCTGAAGTTTGGAACACCTGCCAAGCCCCATCATAGGCCCTCAAAGTTCATGGTGCCCATGAGCTGTGAAACAGCAGTTCTGCTTCCTCTTACCAATGTCCCAGAGGTTTGTTGGTATGGGCATTTTCCAATCCTCTGCCGTTGGTGCCAGCATCTAGAAATGATCCAGCTGCAGATGGGGAAGGCTGTCAGCTAGGATATTTTTTACCCCTTCTATGAGCTTGGCCCTGAATGACATATTCAGTTGCCCTTAACACCAACTGTCTCAAAACTGCATGGCCATTTCTGACCTGGCTCCCCTGTTGTTTAAAACTTCTACCACTGTCTTGTTGTCACACCAAAATGTAACCTTCTGATTCCATAGCTCCTCTCCCCACACCAGGGTGCAGGCCCAAATGGGCATGATCACCAACAGTGTGATGTCTTTTACTTTTCCGTCCCTCAACTAATTTGTAGGCCATGGTTCCTCAAACCATTTTCCCCTCAAATAGCCCCCTATACCTAAACCCCCTGCCACATTTGTATAGAGTTCGAGATCCGTGTTATACACCCAGTCATCCTGCCAAAAGAAACAGCCATTATAGGTGCTGAGGAACTCATCCCATGCCCAGAAGTCATCCTTAACTCCCTTTGTCATGTCTACCCAGTGGTGTGGTCTGGTTACTCCCACTGTGGCCCTTGCTAGCCTTTTTGTGAAAGCCCTCCCCAGTCCAATTGCCCTGCACGTGAAGTTCACATGTCCCAAGACCTGTTGCACCTGTTTTAATTGCACTGTTCTCCTACTTGTATCTACTTGAATCAACTGCTTCAGCTTCATCACTTTGTTGTCTGGCAACCTAAAGACCTCTCCCAGGGTGTATATTTCA
Source organism: Neoceratodus forsteri (assembly GCA_016271365.2). Lineage (NCBI taxonomy): Eukaryota > Metazoa > Chordata > Ceratodontiformes > Ceratodontidae > Neoceratodus > Neoceratodus forsteri. The sequence goes on along the minus strand of CM028135.1, from coordinate 563,933,376 downwards.
ATGCCCAGGAATTCTAAAACCTTACTGGGGCCTTCTGTTTTTTATGGTGCCAATGGAACCCTTAACTCTTTGCACAAATCTTGGAAACTGGCTAACATTCTTTCTGTCTCTCTCCTCCCACTGCCTTTAAAAAGGAAATCATCCAGGTAGTGTATGACAATCTAGTATCCTTTTTTTTCTGAAATATCCACTGTAAGCAGGTGCTGAATGCTTCAAATGTAGCACATGCTACGGCACATCCCAATGGTATTGCTTTGTCAAAATACTACTGGTCCCCTATCTTAAAGCCCAATGAGTCCCAATCTTCCCTCCTAACTGGAAGCAACCTGAAAGCAGACTCTATATCTGTTTCTGCCATCCACGACTCAGGAGTCACTCATATAATCTGCACTGCCTCTTCTAATGTGGCGTAGGTCACTTTACTATGCTCCCCGCTTATAAAATCATTCACTGAGTCCCCTTCTGGAAATGAGAGGTGGTGGATTACCGTGTATTCTCCCTGCTGTTTTTTGGGGACCAAACCCAAAGGAGAAATTCTCATATTCAGCAATGGGGAGGGGTAGCATATGGCCCTTCTACTCTACCTGCTGCCTTTTCCTTCTCTGTATTTTTGTCTTAGAATATCCTCCTTTCCTTTAACTGAACCCAGATTGTTCACCTCTCTCGCTCACCTTGGGCCTTCACATTGTAACGGGAAACTGGTCTTAAACCCTTTCTTAATTGACTCCACCACCTCCCTATCTGGGTATCTTTCTAGCCACTTTTCCCACACTTCTATCATGATGGGCATTCTTGCTTCTTGAAATTGATGTCCTGCTCTCTTCTCTTCATTTCTACTACACACACCCTCTCTGCCCCTTTCCTTTTTCTTTGCTGTTAGTAAGTCTGGCTCCCTCTACCTGCATGCCTCTGCCTCTCAAACCTCTCTTCCATGACTGCCCCATAACTCTGCCCTTCCCAAAAAAAACTGTGAACCTGTTCCTTGCCCCCCTGTCCCTTGGGCCCCTTGTACCCATGTCATTCTGCATCTACTCACTGGGTGTGTTCCCCCACATTTTGAGCAAGAGTACCAAAAATGGCATTGGAGCCAGGAGCAAAATGCCCTATTGTAACCCCAGTAACACCTCTGTGGTGCCCCGCCCCTTTTCCCCATATCCCCTTCCAGCATGGACTGGTCAGTTACATAGTTTGTCCACAGATCTAATTGTGCCATGTTCCATCTTACATCCCCATAAGACGCCATACTTTGCCGGAAGAATTTATCGTAGTATATCCACCCACTCCTCCTTTCGCCTTCACCCGTCTTATTATCATGGAATAAGTGATCAGTGGTATGGCCAGCTCTGGTTTCTTGTCCAGTACTATAGCTGAGTATGTGGTGAAACCTAGAAACCACCCATCCCAAGTCTTTCCTTTAGTAAATTTGTCCTCCTCTTTCTTGCCTAACAAAACTACTGCTGCTGCCATTTCACTCTTCCCTATATTCTCCGTTTCCTCATATTTTGCTCCCTCTTCCCAGCTCACTAATGCAAAACTGCCCATCTACTCCCCCTTCCATATTTTCTCTTTCATGGCCAGCGGTACTTGATCCCCTATTCTCATTCCTGGGGTTCCTATCTCCCTCATTCCCTTTCCTACATTCTCCAACCCTTTCTCACCTCCTTTGTCACCGCTTTATCCGACCTAATCTCAGCCAGTGCCGACTCCATCTGTCCCAACCCCCCTGTCCTGAGTGCTGAAATAATTTGACCTATGTATTCTTTTATGCTTTCTCCTACCATCCTGGATAAATTACCTGTGACCTTGTCCACTCCTTGTTGCCTGCTGCCCTTGGGGCACACTGGCATGTCCTCTTGTGGTGGAATCACTAGTTGTACTGTTGGCTGTGGAGGAACCATTGTGCTTGGGGGATCCAGTCTGGGTTCCACCAGGGAACCACCACCTGTTCTTGGGGAGGTACTGACAGGACTGGGACATAGGGCTATGGCAGTACTGGGCTAGCCACTCTGGGAGGTATCACCAGTGGTGGCTGTGCCCTGGTAGGGCTGCGTGGCCTCCCTGCCTGCTGTTTTTCACAGCCCCCTTTTCCCTTCCCAGTTTTCCACTTCTCCCAGGATCTCCCTGGCTCCTCCCCTTCCACCATCTGCCACATTCTGTTGGCCTTCTCTGCTAGCTCCATGATAGCCTTGTAAGCATCCTCTTTTGATGGCCTCTTCTTTTATGATGTCATTTCATCATGTTTGCCTGTGAGAAGCTGTGAAGATAACTGACAAAAAAGTTTTAATTAGTCATCTGCTAAAACTAGGCCTTGAGTAGCTAGGCCACCCCTTTTTTTTTGTCCCATCGTTGCTTGTAGCACTGGCTCTGTGCATGTTCAGGCCTCCTCCCTTTTGTTAGGCCTGTCCTGTGGCCTGTCATGCCCTGATGGTGGCAAATGGCATCACAACACCCAGTCTGGTTCGGCCAGCCCCCTCCCACCCCACTGAAGGCTCCCCTTTTTTCCCCCGGTTGCCCTAAACCCTGTATTCAGCTCTGTCAGCCCATCTCCCCCGTGCCGCAGCTGACCTCCCGATCACCTAGGCCCCTTTTTTTTTGCGCTCACCCTCTGGGCCTCTGCCTCCCTCTCCATGGCCACCCTGGGCCTATCCAGTCCCCCTTTATGTGTCACCTTCTTCCTCAGATTGCTCTGCATGGCCTCTCAGCCTCATCACTCATTGCCCACTGCTCTACAGCATCTGTTGCCATCTGCGAGTTATCTTCTGCCTTCTGCAGCTGCCCCTTGCACGTGAGCCCTATTTGCCCTTCATACCTCCCTACATAACCCATTCCCATTCCCTGAATGCCCCTTGTCAGAGCACCTTCTTTGCCATGTGCTCCTCTGGGCATGTGACATCATGCCACATGGCTGGCCTAACCTATTTGATGCTAGCCCATCTGACCAGGCCTCTAACCTTCACTTCTTCCTTTTCGGTTCCTGTTGGCCAATAACTTGCATCCAGGGTCTCACTTACCCCAAACCTTAGTGTAGTGTCTTTAGCTTCTGCTGCCATTACTAGGCCCACCCCAAACCCAGATCAGATCGCCGCACGGCCTACCCATGGTGTGTGATGTCAATCCACATGGCCATCTCTGTCAGCTCCCCCGCTAGTCTTTTCTGTCAGCCTTCCAAACACAGTGCCCTGTCCCATGTTCAAAGGCAGCCCTGCATGGCCCATTTCAAGATTCACCCATAAATAAAACCTTCCTCCACTTTCCAACCCCTTGGAAACTGCATGTGACATCACACCACATGGACATCTCTGTTGTCCCCATGCTAGTCCTTTTGTCAGGCCTCCCCCACACAAAACGTCCTGTCCCCATGCTCAAAGGCAAGCTAGCACAGCACCAGGTCAAGGATTAAAGCCTTCTCAATTCACTCACACTAAATGGACACAGCATCTTCCTAGCAGGCTTACACGCATTCCAGAGAGCTTCTCTTAATGCCCTATAACCAGCCAGCTCATCATCATGACTTAAACCTTTGCCCTTTTCTTCTTCACCCAGTTGCTTGCTCTCCCCTCCAACCATGCTCTTCTAGGTCTGTTCACTAGGCCACCACTGGCCAACATCACTGCATACTGCATCATATTCAGTTTCTATAGATGCCTTGCTATCACTGCAAATTTGTCAATGAACCCTCAAACTTTTTTTTAACTTTCTACCAGCTTCACCTCTTGTCCCTATGTTTTCAGCCTTTTCTCACACCTGAGCCATCCACATATAGGTTTTCTTAAAACAGGATTCCCCCATACAAAGTTTAAAAAAAATCATCTCTAGTTAAACATAGCTGTTTGTTTTCTTATCTGCTTTATCCTAGTCCACAAACCTCTGCTCCAATCAATATGTGAATCTGACGTGCTGTAGTTTCAGTATAGATCAAAACTTCAGCAAAAGTGGCTGAACCACAACTGTGCTGCCCCTTATGCACCTCCTTTAGCCCTTCCCCTTCCTGCTGCCTGCCTATTGTTCTGTCTTTACCTGTTCCTCACCTTATCGTCCCTCTCCCTTTCTGAGCACACCATCTTCAGGTAAAGGGAAGAGATGCACCAGGACAACTTGGTCTGCCCCTTAAAGGGCAAACTCCATTATTACCCGCAAGTCTGGGATCTTGTTTCCCAGACTGCGAGCATTTGTGTATATGATTTTCCATTGGTCAGATTTTGGTGTGTTAGTTGTTGGGCGAGGTCTTGTGTTTCTCTTGTGTGTTGTATGGGGAACCAGACCTTTTTCCTTACCTGGTGATGCAAATGAACTACAAACATGCTGAACTCCTGTTTGACCACTAGCTGAAGGGGGGAGGGGTGTTCTTCCCTTTCAACATATGAGGTGCTGCACCCCTCTCCCCATTTGCTAGTTTAAATATTCTGCAAAGACATCAAACTTCTGCCCCAATGCACTGACTCACTCGTTAGTTAGATGCAGTCCATCAAATTTAAAAACCTTTCACTCCCAAAACTTGCCAGTTCTCTACAAATTTGTGTCCTTTTTCCTGGCACCAGCCCTTGAGCCACATGTTTATCTCCCCTATCTCCCCTTCTCTGACCTTCTGTCCATCTGCCCCCCTCTCTCAGACTGGCAGGATCTCAAAGAAGAAGATGCCAGATGAAATGGATGATAGTTTGTCACTCAGCCTGGTCAGGTGTTCCTTGGTCATCACAAGGAAGACCAAGGGAGATTGTTAGTCCCTGTGTGCACTAGGATGTATATTTTTCTCCTACTTTCTGAACAATTTTAGCAATGCATTCAGTGCCTCTCTATGCTGATATACCTAGGAGACATCTGACCATTACCCCTGGCTGGAGCTATGTATCAACTCCCTGAATCATGGAGTCTCCTATGATCAGAAGTTTTTTGGATTTCCTTTTTGCTTGTTTTGTTTTGGTTCCTGTTTTGGGTGAGTTTTGTTGTGCTAGCTCCTGTGCTGCAGTGTCCTGCTCTACAGTGTCATCTGCCCCTTTGTTTGATTTCTGAGATAGAGGCAGACACCTGTCTATAGTTTTAATATGGTTTGTGGAGGTGATATGTTGGAGAGCTACAGTACTCTACTAAGTCCATGTAGAGAGCCAATTTAAGACATATGAAACCACCTTTCTCTGATGAAGTGGCAGAGCCACAAAGATTGGTGACATTTTGGTGGAACTATGAAGTATATCAAACTAGTCTACATATTTTGGAGTAAAGTCTTCAGTTCATGTGTTCAGTGTTCCATTAAGATGTTTTAAATGAGGTTTAAAAAAAGTGAGAAATCCAAGAAACATTCTGGTTTACAATTTACATTTTACTCCTTCTTAGCATGGTTTTCTCATCCCTCTGGAAGGGCCCTGCCCTATACTTCCATGTCTCAAACAGTTACCTACACATGTTGATCCCATGGCATACCCCCTGTGGTGGGACCTTGCCACAACCAGGCAACATTCCCTGTCACTGAAGCTAATGTGCTGGGAGACACCTACTCCAGGGTTGAAGTGGCTGGTAGCAGAGAGTGGGGTCCAGATGCATTGGCTATCACACTGCTCACTAAGTATCTTCTATTTTAAGCCATATAACCTCCCTGGTATGCAGTCATGAGTGCCCACAGAATTAACATGGAGGCAGGGTGTTTCTTGTGCTGTGTGGTCACCCACAATGCCAAGGTAGTCCCATTTCCCACCTGCTGGCAGTACTCAAAAAGTAGGATGCTCAGCATCCTTCCTGAGGGTCAGTGCATGTTACATTCACATTGTGTGCCAGACCCCATGGGCTTAGGTGAGAAGATGGAACTGAGGATCAATACTGGGCCTCCAATGTAGTGGAACAGTGCTCAACTAGCCAGCACCACTAGGCTGTACAAATTTTTTCAAGCTGAAAGAGATTTTCTGACCATGCATTAATTCCCTAATTTGTAAATAACCATGTCTACCTTTCAACATAACTACATGATAGTAAAACCTTTTGACCATTATATGAAAAAAAAATTCCATTTTATAACTGCAATAACCCACAACAGGGCATTTTTGTGCAGGGTAGGAGTTGCTGGGTGAAAAAGGAGGAGGTCATTTTTTGGGGGGGAGAGGGGGGAATTAATACATTTCCCATGTGTAGTGAAAGATTTTTGAGTATTGGACTTATGCTTTCCAATTCATCAAGTTGTATACATTAACTCTCGAGAAACCTGTATCCTATTATTGGTTATTTCTTGCATAATTTGTGGATTGAATAACTGGACAAATAATCAGCACAAATAAAACACAGTTTTAAAACTAGGTATGAACCATTGAATGATTTCAGTGATCAAAGACCAAACACTGTCACAAAAATGCATGCATAAGACATTGTTCCTAGAATGTCAAGCTTCACAAATACAACTGGTTATGTTTATACCATTTCATAAATCTAGGGTACTATAGCTGTAGTTTATCGTACTGAAAAACTGCTGATTTTAAAAGTTTATATTCATAGTGTCACAAGTATCATTTTCCTGAAACCCAAAGATAGTAAGATCTTATTGTGTCCATATAATTAACTATTTATGTAACAATGTGCTGCAAATGCTTGAGCTACATAGCATTTAGTTGCCCTTTACAATACTGACGCCTGTCACAGATATGTATTATTATTATGTGCATATAATCAATTGTATATAAACATGAAGTGAAAATATTCAAAATAATTCAGTCCTATTTTATTTGAGTAAATACCACATCTCCACAGATAAACAAATCTGCATTTCAAAAGAAATATTTTTAGAATTGCATTTGAAGATAATTGTACAAATGCATTGACTGCTATACATCAATATAGATAATTCTGAGCATACTGTAATAATGTAATAATATATTGTATATTGAAGCACCAAACATTTTCCTACTTATTTTCTAACAGGCATATTTAAGAGGATGATGATCAAATACATTTCTTTTTTCATGTTTGTATTTTAAGCTAAAAGTAATTTATTTCTGTGTATACAGAATTTGCTTTCCATCTGGTAAAATGCCAGGGGGCTCCTGGGATCTGATTCACTGACAGTGTTGGCTTGAGAGCTGGCATCAGACTTACAAATTTCAGGGGAAGTCACTTGTTTGCCAAGACAGGAGTGATTCAATATTTAGCACAAAAAGAAATCAGCCAGTTTTAATGAACACATATGGGAACCTTACAGGTGCTCATTAACTTATATTCCAAACAAAAAATAAAAGTGATCCTTTCTCTGAAACTGAACAGAAGGAAACTTTAAGCATTAAGTTTTGGAGATCTATTGGCTGGATATCTCTACATTTGTTTGTGCAATTACTGTAGCATGTTCCTTTAAATTCTAAAATAAATCTGTTGCTTGAAAAATACCTGCCCCAAATTTCTAGAAAAATCATCTGAAATTGCATTTGTATCAAGTTATAATTTGTATTTAAAATGCAAGACTTTTCCTCATGAAAAAGTCAAGATGTGGCCACCTGGTTTTACATCTGCAGTGATTTTATACTTGTTTAACACAGTACTGTAAATACAAAAGGAAATCAAATAGCAAACTTAGATGAAGATGTAGCAAATATCTACAGCTCAAATGAAATGCATACCAGTTGAAGGACAATAACTTAAAAACTTCTAAAACATTCAGAGCAATCAAGAATTGCAGCGTATCTTCCACTGGCTCTACGACGATGGTTTGACAACTTCATTGTCGACCGATGTTACAGCAACGGCTTTATGTCGACTGCATTTGTGGTTGGTATAAAACCATTCACTACAGACTTTTTTTCATCGGGGGGCTTTGCCTCTAAACCCCCCCCCCCATGCAGGAGGCTAGTCCGCTGCACACCCTGTAACAAAACTAATCAACTCTGAGTCTGAGTTAATTCGGGGAGGGGGTGGAAGACCCCCAAAAAACAGTGCCGGTTAGAGCCCGGGTTCTAGTGAGAACCAAACATGAACTTAACATGAACATTGTGGTTTCCTTCAGAACTGAACAGAACTAGAACCACCTAATTGAATGAGGTGGTGAACCAGAACTGAACACAAACCAGCTCTTTTTAAAATGCAGAACTGTGCTATACCTGTACATTTCCTGTAGTACTGTCCTTTCCCTGTGCTGCATGCCAGTACAGGTGTTATAGGTGGCTGTTTGATTTCCAAACTCCACAGCCTCGCATCATTACCGGGACTGGGCCAGACAGCTTGGTGACAATTACAGCCTCGACCTATACCGGTGCAGACTGTATGATGTGTAAACCATTGTTGAAAGCAGAGCGGCTTTGGAGCAGAGATACAGCAACACCAACACAATGATGCAGGTAGTGTAAATGCTGCTGTGACTTGAGATCATGTGGGCTCTGCAGCGAAAATGCCACCAGAACACAACTAATCTTTGTTACACCTGCAGAGGTTACTGGCCACTATGGTTCCCTGTACCCTTTCTCTTTTGGTAAGTGGGTAAGGAGCACTAGGCATACCAGGGGAAACTCAGGAGCACTGAGGAGGTTAAGTGACTGGATGCATACTTAGTGTATTTGAAAGTACTCAATGACATTTCTTGCTTTCTTTGTCTTTTGTCCTTTATATATTTGACATTGCTTAATTAAACTTATGATGTTTGACAAATTCAACAATATTCATGTTTTATTTATATTAAAAAACTGAATTTTGAGAAGTGAACCAGAACTGATACATTAACAAAAGGCTAGAACTGAACCGAACTAGAACCCCACCTGTAGAACATGAACTGAACTAGAACCCCAGAATATCATAGAACCCTGGCACTAGTGCCGGGTCCCACAGTGAGAGTACAGGGACCTGTCATTGTGACTGTATTGTCGTTTGCAGTGCAGGTTTTGCTGTGCGATCAACATACACCTTCAGCTATCCCAATAATCAGTGCTTATAAGTGAAATTTAGAGAATTATACATGGTAATTCTTATAGCAAGATGAGGTGTACTTGCAATTAATTTGCAACAAAAGGCAAAATAAATAATTTTTATAATGCTACACTGGTCTTTTTAGAACTCTGTTAGTGAATGCACTGCCCATTCAATTGCACTGACAGTGTTGATCATCTACACTGTCATAGAGATGTCAAAAATGTTCACCTTCATGTAGAAAAGCAGTGCAGTCAAACTATTTCCAATATTGTTATTCTATTATTCAATACATTTCTTAAAGTCAGATCAAAGATTCCTAAAAACAATATTAAGTCTTGATTTTCTGTTAACTGGAAATCATGAAAATACTTCTGTGTCTCTCATTATGTTGTCCCAGCATAGAAGTACACTATATAGGTCCTACTGCTTGCATATTCTCAATGTCCTTCAGCTCTGGACAGTTGTTGTCCTAGCTCCTTAACCCACCAGTTTTCAGAACCTTGGATTGGGTCAAGCAGGAGTAGGTCCACTCCCTCAGATATTTTGGCATCTGTTTGGATTGGCTCTTGAATTTCTACTGGCAAAGTGCTTCCATCCAATCTAAACTTATCCTCAAATTTAACACATTGTCCTGGAACAAAGCTTGTATCCTGCTCTGTTTGTCTGTGTCCTTCCTCAAAATGATATTCCTAGGCTTTTGATTATGGTGAAGTAGTCTGAAGTGCAGGTTACATATCCACTCAGGCCAGACTGTATTCCCTCTTCCAACATTTTGCTGATTCACTTCTCTGTACACTCAAATTGCATTCCCCAAACCTCCATCAAGTGTGTGCACCATTATTGCAATACTTGCTTAATTTTTAAATTCAGGCTTTGTACCCTTCCTGGCTTCCTCACCTTCCCCTCCTCTCCCACTCCCCCTTCCTTGTCTCCTATAGACTTTAACATGACTAACCCCTTCCTTCACCAAGAACTCTGCTGTGCAAATTCTTTATCCCTACAGACACATACTCCTCTGGAGTAAACTTTAGTCCCTGTGTTCTTCCTCCTCCCATTACACTCTATAAGTTCAGCTCCATGAGAACACCAACAACACCAGCTTCTACATATACTAAATGGAACAGCCTTATTTCTGCAAATAGTTATACTGTAGCACCAGTGCAACCCCCAAAAGCTGCTTAAAAGCCTGTAATTCATTCAAATCAATTCAATTTTCTTATATAGAATGAAAACCAAGAAAGAAAAAATTGAATTGATTTGAATAAATTACAGGCTTTTAAACAGCCTCTGACCCTGCTGGTACAACTTGTTTCAACCTGCAGTTCTAATACTTATTTCATTTTTCTACAAAGGACATTTGCATGGTAACATGGTTTCTGCTTTTTCTGCTGTTTCTGCTTGCATGCACTTGACATCACAATTCTGTTTATGACATCACAGTCTGTTGCTGTAGGATAGTTATGATGTCATAAACTGGGGATTATGATGTCAGGTTTAGACAAGCTGCCAAAGCAGATGACATCTAGAGGACAGTGATCCTATTTTCATGAAACTGTCCTCAGTAATGATGGAAAAGGGGGGATATAAGTGCAAAAAGTATAAGAGATAGAAACTGAATTGTGTCTAAATCTTACATTTTTCAAAGTTATCTGAATGGTGTCAGGAGCTCTTTAAACAACATTGGGGTGAATGGTTACTATAACTATCTGCTTTTGATGTTGGCCACATATCAGGTGCATCCCTGTAAACAGTTGAAAAAGTTTAGGAGAGATGCATAAGAAATGTGATAAAATTGTTTTATATTAGCCAAGGTTTAGCTTTCTAAACCTGTAATGTTGTACAGCTTTTCTTCACCCACCATCCACCATTACCACAAAAGGAGCCCTTCCTCTTTCAGTCTTCTCACCACACCACCCCCACGCACATCTAAACATTTTTTTTACCTTTCATTGACCATAGAGAAATCTGCACCAAGATCATAAAGTCCTGCCTGAGGTTTGAAGGTGCTGCCATACCAAACATCTATTTCTGATGACTTATGGCTCCTCCAATTCCAGAAATTGCTCCATATTCCACACATTAAATGCCTGCTGGAGTTACCTGCAGTTATATGCATTACCAAAAGCTATGTGTAGACATTAGTTTGGATTGAAGTACAATACCAAAAACATTGGGAAATGTGATAAAAGAATAAAAAATCCTTTGAGTCTTGGTAAATGTTTTGTGTGGTCTTCCTCCAGGTTTAAAAGATTGTTCATTATACATAGCAACATACATCAAAACATAGACTTTGTTTGCAGAAAAGGATCTCTTGGTCCACCTACCCTGCCCTACAATCTCTGCCTACTGTGCTACCACGTATCTTATTCAATTTCCATCCTTACCCCCACAACCCTGGTACACTAAGGTCCCCTTGTATCTAACCCATGCATGCTTGAATCCTGCCACCATTTTAGTACTCGCCACCTCTGCAGATAGTCTATTCCAAGCATCTACCACCCTTTCTGTGAAAAAGTACTTCCTCACATCCTCTCTAAGCCTCACCCCCCTCCAGCCTCATTTCATGTCCCCTTGTCCTTTGGCTTCCTTTTCTATGTAAAATGCCCACCTGCTGTACCTTAATAATACCGCTGATGTATTTGAATGTTTCTATCAAGTCTCCCCTTTCCCTCCTCTCCTCTAGAGAGTACATATTTAATTTGCTGAGTCTTTCCTCATAGGGTTTCTGATGCAGGCCATGCACCATTTTGGTTGCCCTCCTCTGTATCACCTCCACCTGATCTACAGTATATCCTTTCAGAGACGGGGCCTCCAGTACTGAACACGGTACTCCAGGTGGGGTCTCACCAGTGATCTATACAGGGGTGTAACCCCACCTCCCTCTTTCTGCTGGTGATACCGCTCCCTAATACCCCAGCATTCTACTAGCCTTTCCCACTATCTTATCACACTGCCTTGCTACCTTCAGGTTATCAGATATGTGTGGTATGATATTTTAGCATTTGCATTGCCATAACATATTTTAAGGCATATACAGTTACATACACACCACTGCTTTGAGAGAGTACTTTCAAAGTTATGGCAATTTCATTGCTGAATCAAACAATTTTTCAAACCCCGAAGCACACCATGCCACACATTCACAAAGATTCAGAGGGTGATTGCACCCTAATATCGCTTTTACCAACTTTTGTGGCTTTGTGCTTCAACAATAACTGATGACTATATACATTTTTTGTGCAATTAATTTATTTTTTTGAAAGATATATAATAACATGTGCACATCTTTGTATTGACAATGCCATTAATACACTTAATTGCAAGCAGTACTTGGAGTACATTGGCACAACCTGCATAACCTGCATCAAGCAGTCACAGCCAGTGTTCAGTGTCACCCCCCCCTTCACCTAGCCCCAATCCAAGTAGCTCCTGGCATCCAATGGCACCCCTTCACCCTCTCCAGCTCAATCATTCCCTGCCATGCAAATGCTCCCTCTCATATAGACTGTCCCAATACAAGCAACCCTGTCATCCATGACACCTCCTTCAAACACCCATTTCCAATTCAAGCATTGCTGATGTCCAGCTGCACTCCCTACAACACTTTTCCCACTTTCAAGAATCATTGGCATCCAGTGACACCCCCTCCACACCTAGACCTTTCCAAGCATCCCTGGTATCAAGTGCATACCCTCCCCTTAGATGGCAGTTGTGGATTTACCTTCTCTCACCCCACAATTGACTGTCTGGCAAACATAATCATAAACTCACTAAATGTCAGCTAATGATAACATATATTTAGGGCAATACAGAAGATGTTATATGTTGTGCAGAAAATCATGCAAGACCATTTTACACAGAAACAGAGAAACATAGAAGGTGACAGCAGAAAAAGATCAATGGTCCATCCAGTCTGCCCATGGGTCAATACAGAATCCTGTGATCTGGCATCATTTTCCATGATTCCCTGTAAGACACATCCTAATACTGACACTGAAATAGAAAATGCTATTAGAAACACACTATTTATGAGTTTGTGATTACATTTTCCAGATGGTGGCTGACTGCAGAGATGAGTAGTGGGATCTATCAACCCCCATCTAGGATGAGTGTGGTTTTCATTGGCAATGAGGTTGGCAGATGTGGCTGAGGTCACTGTGCTACCCATGGATGGGGAGACTGGGAGGAGAAGGCGTTAGTAGTGCAACCAGAAATGGGCTCCCATTTATTGTAAAATGTTAATAATTAAGGAGGTCCATCAACATGTGGGACAATTGAGAGGTATATACAGAACTTAAGCAGTAACACTCAAACAAGTTGTCATTTCTATTAATGCCTTGTTGGGAAGTGTTGATAATCTGAGCAAAGCAAAGGGCGATTAACCCCGGCCAGAGTTAATCCCCTGCAAAAGCCTGCTTGTTGTGAGAGCATTACTGCAATTATGCTGTATGGCTAACTGCTAATTATGCTGTATGTTTGTCTTTAGGGGGAAAAAAACGTAACTTTGGAAAAGAAAAGGCACGCTGAACAGAACTGCATGCTACTTTGCTGTGAGCTGTACCAATCGTATTACGTGCAGTTAAGTGACATTAAATATCAACCATTACAAAATGGATGGGAGTAATTGTGTAAACTGACTGGCTGAAGCATTCTTTGACCCATGATGATAGATCAGTGTACTGAGTAATCTCAGCTGAAAACTGATTACTAACATCAGCAATTTTCTTAAAACAAAGGGGAGGTGCGCACTGGGGTGGTGGTGCTCTCAATTAGTATTACAATCAATCTACAGTACAAGAATTGGGCACACCCCAGCCAGAAAGAATAATGACTCCACAGCTTTCTTCATATCTTAAACATAGAAACATAGACTTTGATTGCAAATAAAAACCACTTGGCCCACCTGGTCTGCCCATTTCCCTACCTACAGGATAAGCTGCAGATCCTAGTTAACCAACAGCCTATTTCTTCTTACCCCCCACAAAAATTGCCTTATGTCTGTCACAAGTATTCTTGAATTCTCCCACAGTTTTAGACCCCACAACCTCCTCAGGAAGGCTGTTCCATGCGTCCACCACCCTCTCTGTGAAAAAAATACTTCCTCACATTGCCCCTGAACCACCACCCCCTCTATCTTTAAATTGTGTCCCTTGTTCTTGCACATCTCTTTTTCTGAAAGATGCTTCCCTCTTGGACTTTGTTGATTCCACTGAGGTACTTAAAAGTTTCTATCATGTCCCCCCTCTTCCTCCTTTCCTTAAGGGTATACATATTAAGCTCCTTTAGTCTCTCCTCATATGGCTTCTCTTGCAGACCCTGCACCATTACAGTTGCCCTCCTCTGGACTGCCTCTATCCTGTCTATGTCCTTGCAGAGATGGGGTCTCCAGAACTGGTTGTAGTACTCCAGATGGGGTCTCACCAACTGTCTGTACAGAAGGAAAACAACTTCCTGTTTTCTGCTGGTGATGCCTCTCCCTATACATCCCATTATATCCCCAGCCCTCCCTACTGCCTTCTCACATTGCTTGCTAACCTTAAGGTCATCTGATATGATTGCCCCTAGGTTGCTTTCCATTTGTGTTATTGTTACTACCTCCCCCCCCCCCATTGTGTAATCTTCCCCTGGGTTTTTGTTTCCCAGGTGCATTATCTTGCACTTCTTTGCATTGAATCCAAGCTGCCATGCTTCTGACCATTCCTCCAACATTGCCAAGTCCCTTCTCATCCTTTTCACACCTCCTTGTGCATCAACCCTGTTGCAGATCTTTGTGTCATCTGCAAAGAGGCATACTTATCATTCCAGTCCCTCTGCAATGTCACTTATAAAGACATTAAAAAGGAGTAGACCCAGTACTGAACCTTGCAGTACACCACTAGTAACCTCTCTTTCTTCAAAGTGGACTCCATTTATAATTACCTTCTGTGTCCTGTTGTCCAGCCAATGTTTTACCCAGGCTACCACCCTGGGACCCACTCCCAGGCTGGTTAATTTGACTATTAATCTTTTGTGTAAGACTGTGTCAAATGTCTTGCTAAAGTCTAGGTAGACCATGTCCACAGCCCCTCCCTGGTCTACTACATTGGTCACCCAGTCAAAGAAATCAATTAGATTCATCTGACATAACCTTCTTGCTGTGAACCCATGCTGCCTTGGGTCCTGTACCCAACTGGCCTCTAGGTACTCAACAATTCTTTCCTTCAGAAGTGATTCCATCACATTCCCTACCACAGAGGTCAAACTGACAGGTCTGTGGTTTCCTGCCTCTGTCTTGGTTACACTTTTCTGACGGGGAATCACATCCACCTTCCTCCAGTCCTCAGGTACCACACCATCCTCCCATGATTTGTTAAAAAGGGTAGTCAGTGGTTTCACTAGTTCTCGCCTTAATTCTTTTAGAATTCTAGGGTGAATTCCACCAGGCCCCATTGCTTTGTTCACCTTCAGTTTTAGGAGTTCTTTCAGAACTCTTTCTTCTGTGAAAGGACTGGGATCAACCCCCCTATCAAGAGTGCTTCTGTTAATTGGATTACGCACCTCCCCCGCCTCCTCCTCTTTTGTGAATACTGAGCAGAAATATTCATTCAGTATCCCTGCTGTTTCACTGTTCCTCTCTTCCCACCCACAGTCCATTCTATTCAGCCTCACTATCCCTCCCTTTGTCTTTTTATGCTGCCTGATGTACCTATAAAAGGTTTTGTCCCCCTTCTTAACCGAGTTGGCCATCTTTTCCTCAGATTGGGCCTTTGCTATTCTGACTTCCTTCTCTGCTTCCTTCTGCCTTAACTGGTACAGCTTTCTGTCCTGCTCCTTCTGTGTTTCTTTATACTTAATGAATGCTATCTTTTTCTCCCTGACTTTCCCCACCACCTCTTTTGAGAACTGTAGTGGCTTTTTCTTTCATTTTGATTTATTTATTTGTTTCACACAAAGGCTTGTTTCCTCTGTGATGGTGATTTTGATGTGTCCCCGTTGTTGCTCAACCCCTCCTTCTAGCCTGTTTGCTGATGCTTTTCTAAGGCACTCTCCCATCTTGCCAAAGTCAGCCCTCCTGAAGTCCAGTACCCTCACTTTTGTATGGCTTGATTCTGTAGCTGAGTTTATTGTGAACCACACTGTTTGATGGTCACTTGTTCTCAGATGGCAACCCACTTCTAGATCTGAGATCCTGTCACTGTCCCCATTTGAGAGTATGAGGTCTAAGATTGCTCCCTCATGAGTGGGTTCTGAAACTAGCTGTCTGAGACATGCTACCTGTAGGGCATCGAGAATGGCTCTGCTCTTGGATGTGACTGCATCAAATGTGCTCCAGTTAAGATCTGGCATATTCAGGTCTCCCGTCAACAGTATCTCTCCTTTCTCTGCCATCTTAAGAATGCCTTCTATCATATCCTTGTCCATTCCATCCCTCTGACATGGGGGTCTGTATACAACCCCCGTGCGGATTGTGGTGCTATTTACAGTCTCTAAGGTGACCCACAATGCCTCCTCTCCTCCCTGTTTACTCTTTTGTTCAGTTGCTTTTATCCATTCCTTTAGATAGAGAGTTACTTCTCCCCCTCTTCTCCCCTCCCTGTCTTTCCTGTAGGTTATGTACCCTGGCATGTTAACATCCCAGTCGTGGTTCTCTGTGTACCATGTTTCAGTGACTGCTATGATATCCAGGCATCCCTGTTCCATCAAGGCCACCAGGTCAGGGAGCTTGTTGCCCAGACTACAGGGATTGGTACTCATTACACTCCATTTCCTGATTGCCTTACTCCTTTTTGCCCCATCCCTGTCCTTATTGCCTTTGTCACTTTCTCCATTAACCCCTGCCCTTCTCCCCATCGACATCTCTATCTTGGTGTTTACCTCATTTACTACCCTGACTTTTTAAGGGGGTGCTAGGATTTCCCTGCTCCTTTCCAATGCCTCCCCCCTTGGCTAGTTTAAATGCTTGCCAATGAAGCATTTAAACCTATCACCTAGGATCCTGGTTCCCCTCCTGGACAAATTCAGCCCATCATGCCAGTATAGGCATGCATCACTTCAGGTGGACCCCCAGTCCCCAATGAAGCCAAATCCCTGAGCTCTGCACCAGTTTTTCAACCACGGATTGAATTCCATGGTGTGGAGCACCCTACAGTCACCTAGGCCATAGACAGGCAGCACCTCCAAGAAGGTTACCATGTGTGCTACTTGTCTAAGGCCCTCCCCTACTCCCCAAACTCTTCCTGCACTGCTCTGATCCCTTTCTTAGCCAGGTCATTTGTTCCTAGGTGGACAATGACATCCAGCTCCCTCCCCTCTGCAGCTGCTCTGGTGATCCTGAGGATTCACTCCCTGTCCCTCCAAGCCATGGCACCAGGCAGGCACCTTATCTCCCTCTCCCCTTCTTCCCTCAGTTCTACCTTCCCTAACGATGGGGTCCCCACCAGGAGTTGTTTCTTTCCCTGTGGGGTCCCATGCCACCCTCCTGTGGGTCTCCCTTGTTGAGGTTCCCAGCATCCTCCTTGGTCTCCACTGCAGGTGCCTCCATAGAGGAACCAAACTTTGCCAGAACAGCATAGGAATTGTGGAGAGGTACAACTGGAGGGATGCACCTCTGTTCCACCACCCTCACCCTCCCTGAGCCCAGTGTGGTCCAACCAGTCCTCTTTCTTGGCATCCTCTGAGGCAACAGCATTGGCCGTGGTGGTCCCTGGATGGAAGAGGAGGTCCCACAAATCCTGGCCAATTCAACCTGGAGATGAGCAACCTCCTCCCTCAGCCCAGAGAGCTGCCTGCTGATGGGATAACACCGCATCCCCCAGAACGTCTTCTGGAAGACTGCTGCTCCACAGCCATTGCACTGCCCCACTCCCATCATGTCTTATTCCTGGCCCCTTCACTGTTGTTTGGAATCCTTACTCTTTCCTCTGTTTCATTTTTTTTCTTTTCTCCCTACTTACTTACCTACTGCCTCTGTGCCCTTTAAGCTCCTGATCGTCCTGTTCTGAGACAAGAAGATCCTATATTTCTCAATAGACCCCTTACCTGCTCAAAGGCCGACCTCCAGCAGCTGGGGGGCAGAGAGCTACTCTTGCCCTTCTAGGATGGTGAATCTTTGGTGGCTCTGTGATCGCTTACTTCCTGCTCCCAAGCAGGAAGTTCCTGTTGTCAGTCAAATCCTGTACCTATAAAAGTAGAACTAACTTTGGGTGGGAGAGTGTATAGGAGGGAAGGAGGGAGGGCAATATAGACCCAGTAGAGAAGTCCAGTCACACATCACTTCTTCCTCCCAGTCTTCTCTGCCAAGCCTCTGGCAGACTCTATCTAGGGCAGTGTGTAAATCTAGCTTCCTTCTAGCTTATCCACTCTCCCTACTTAACAGAGCTTTCTACATGTAATTCAATTGCACAGATAACGATCCCCTTCAGTCACCTAAGACTTACACCTAGATAACTACTCAGATAACCATTCACTTCAGCTAATTCAGACAAACACACTAACTTTTTTTTTGTGTGTGTGTGCGTTTTTATCCTAAATTGAAGATCCCAGTAGAAGAGTTCTACTTCTTTAGTCCAAGTAGAGAAGTCCAGTCACACAGCACTCCTTCCTCCTGGTGTTCTCTGCCAAGCCTAATTTATTATAAAACAATAAAAGACCCTCAGTACAAAGACTATGCATGCCTGACGTGTTTCAGATCAGTTAAAATCCTTTATCAAAGGCTAGTGCACCTCTTAAATCACATACTATAAATACTTACAAGTAACTGACAATTCATGACATCCAATTGTTAACATTCAAATTGATTAGTTGTTTGAAAAATAAGAAGACAACACTCAAGGTCTCACTTAATGATAAAACATTAACCATGACACTGCCAACTAGCATAGAAGACAACAATTAGCATATTCACATCAGAAAAAGAAACACACAAACAACACAGGTTGTGGGGAAGGGGAAAAGAAAAGCAAAAAACTGGCATCAAAAGTGCTAATCTGTGTGCATAAACTTCTTAGAAGGATAACATTTCTAGTTTTTCTATACAGAATTCATCAGAAATGCATCACTGTTTCTGATAAACTGTTTCTTTTCTAGATATGGTTTCAGTTCACAACTGGTATTTAAACCTGGGGCTTTTGTAGCTTTACATTGCAAGATCCAAAAGGTTTCCCTTTTCAGCAGTAAGCTATTAAAATTATCCCCTCTGGGATTCCAGCTTACCTTTTCAGTGATGATAAAGTAAAAATTATGTTTATGTTTGTTGGTGGCTTCAGCAAGGTGATTAGCTGTTGCATATAGTGGGTCACCAAGGTCAATCGCCCTCATATGCTCTCCCAGTCTTTGTTTAAAAGGACGGGTGGTCTTTCCTACACAGAACACTTTACAGGTACGTTGTGCAAGATACATTACTTCTTCTGTTGTGCATATTGTGAGCTGCATAGTGTGAAATGTTTTCTCTATAGTTACATGGTTGATGTTTTATGCTAAGTACCCACATTGAAAGATAAACTTGTGCATGGTCACTATATAGATCAAAAAGCACCAATATGGTTAAAGATAAAAAAAAGGTTGTGTGAGGTGCAAGAATTGTATGTATTGTGATAATGTTAAATGTGCTGACTATTTCTCCATTGTAAATGTAGAAAAAATATTTCACATTAGGCAGTTCATAACATGCACAGCAGCAGGAGTAGTGTATCTTACATAATGTATCTGCAAAGTGTTCTAAGTAGGAAAGACCACATGTTCTTTTAAACAAAGACTGGGTGAGCATATGAGGGCAATTGATTGTGGTGACCCACTATATGAAACAGCCAATCACATTGCTGAAGCCAAACAAACATGAACATTATTTTGACTTTATCATCATTGATAAAGTAAGCAGGAATTCCAGATGGGGTAATTTTAATAACTTACTGATGAAAAAGGAAACCTTTTGGATCCTGCAACTTTCAAAGGCACCAGGTTTAAATACCGGTTTTGAACTGAAACCATATCCAGAAAAGAAATAGCTTGCCAGAAACAGTGATGCATTTATGATGGATTCTGTGAAGAAGAAGTAGAAATGTTATCCTTCTAAGAAGTTTACGAACACAGATAAGCACTTTGATGTCAGTTTTATGCATTTCCTTTCCCCTTCCTACCAACCTCCAGTGTTTTATGTGTATTTCTTTTTTGCTGCTAATATGCAACTTGTAGCCTTCTGTGCTAGTTGGCAGTGTCATGGTTAATGTTTTATAATTGAGACCTTGAGGTATGATATTTTTATTTGTCAAGCAACCAATCAATTTAATTAACAATTGGACATCATGAATTGTCAGTTACTTGTTAGTATTTATTGTATGTAATTTTAGAGGTGTACTAGCCGTTGATAAAGGATTTTAACTAATCCAAAATACATCAGGTGTGCACAGTCTTTGTATTGTGGGTCCAGGATATTCAAAGGGGATGCACCTGGCACAATAGAATTGCACTGGCGCAACCCCGCATTGCACCCCAGTGGGATATTGAGATGGCTGCCTGGAGCAGCGCAAATCCTGATGTGTTGGGGTGCAATGTAAGTGTATGCAGCACAGATGCAGGGGGTGTGCCCATGCATATGTGGGACATCCCGATATTCAGTCCCGGATGTGCGACGCGTATGCCAGCACACCCCTGCATTGTGCCACATAGGGAGGCTCAAAGTTGAGCCTGTGAAACAGTGGAACAATTCCCAGCCACCCACAGGTGGGCTGCTGTATTGCAAGGTGTAGCACAGAAGCTGCCAGCTGTGGGTGGCTGCCCGCCCACCCAAAACACCATCACAAAGCACCCACATACCCTGCTAGTCTAACGGTGCGACCGTCCCTCCCATCTCCCTGATCAGTGGGTAAAGTAGCTTAAATGAGCCCTGGTAGTCTAGTGGTACCCCCTTCCCTCCTGTGTCCCTGATCAGCAGGTAAAGTAGATTAAATGAGCTCTGGCAGTCTAGTGGTACCCCACCGCCCATTGCCGCAGTTGCTTCATAAAACACATCCCTGGTGATTCAGTAGCACCCCCCTCCCTACAGACAGAACCCCATGCCCACCCCCCCCCATCATTGGCGGGCATCTGCTTGCCTGCCGTATACGCCCGACAGCCCACCAAGTGACAGGTACAGTATGGACTTACAGGACACTACTTGAGAGACAAATATGTGAATGTCTTCATTCACATGTTTGGATCTATCAATACAGTGTGCCCTGCAAAAGGCATAGTCCCACACTGGGGACCAATGGGCTTACAGCCCATACTGTACCTGTCATTCAACAAATGGATGGGTGGTATGTGGGTGGAGTTGTTGCTGCCACTGATGATGGGGGGCAGGTAGCCTTCTGTGTGAGTGGGAGGGATGAGAGGTGCCACTAGATCACAAGGATATTTCTGATGGTACTGTACTGCGATCATGACGATGGGCAGGGGGCACCACTAGACCACCAGAGACAGTCTTCTTTTACTTTATCGGGGAATCGGGGACACAGGAGGAAGGGGGGACCACTTGATCACCAGGGAAAGGTCTTCATGAACATTTTTCAGGGAATCTGGGGTTCAGGAGTGTGGGGGAACCACTTGAACACCAGAGAAAGTTCTTCATTAACATTTATCAGGAAATTGGGGGATCAGGAGGTTGGGGGGATCACTAGACTACCAGGGACTGTCATGCTGTGCCTCTACTGTGATCGCGGCTATGGGGTGGGGGATGTCCCAGGATCCCCACTGCACACATCATGCTGTGCAGGGTGCCAGGCACATGTCACCAGGCTGCCCTACGTAAGGCATGCAAATGGTGCCATAATGACATGCAAATGGCCTCATTTGCACCTTGTATATATTATGGCCTCATTTGCATACCCCACACTGAATATCACGGGTGCTGTGCCTAATGCAACTGCACTTGCGCTGGTGCATCCCTGAGTTCCCTATCTGTGGCTTGCACCGGTGCAGTGCCACTGCACCGTGCGCAGTGAGTGCCATATTCAATGGTGCTGTGCCATGGTGCATCACCATTGAATATCACCTGGTCCTGGCACTGACGCACCCCAGTTGCGCTGGGCCCAGGTTTGCGCCACTGCCCGGTGCAGTCTGAATATCTGGGCCTGGGACTTTTTTTATTTTATAATAAATGTTTAAAGGAAAACAGCAGTAAACTGAGTCAAAACATCCCCAAACTGATTGAATGTTATTTGTACATTTGCTGTTACCCAATTTTTCCACAAGTTTTGTAGTGTTTGTTAAGCAATTTATTTACTTACATCCCAGTGTGTACGGTGTGGCATTCTCCATTCTGTGTGCCCATGTTGTCTGGTGCCGAGTGTCAAACAATTTATTTACTTACATTCTGGTGTGTACAGTGCGGCGTTCTCCATGCTGTGTGGATGTGTTGTCTGTCACTGCTCTCAGCATTCAAATTCCACCAATGTGGGCAGTCGCATCTCTCCTCGGAGCAGTGCCTTATGGGTTATTGCATCTGTGAATTGTTATTTGTGCACCTGCATTTGTCACACCCTTTCACCATGAGTGCGCACAGCTGCTGGCCTGTCATCACTGTTTCTCACTTTACTGTCCATGAGTGGGTTTAAAATTAAGACTTTTATGCTGTTATCTCTAGTGTGTCCCTGTCTCGTTTTTCACTCATCCTTGTTCAAACTAAATGATGTATGCATATTTAATTCTGCTGTGTTTTTGGGTGTATTTTTGGCACTTTGTTTCATTGCTTTATCCCCTTCCTCCATGACATACGGTGGCTGTGTGTCTTGTTTTGGGGGGGTGTTGTTGGTGATGGCATGCTACCCTAATTTTGTCAAGCAGGGGAAAAGGTAAACAGCAGTCATTAGATGCACCAGCATGTTGTGGGTACTGCATCATTCTCAAGGTTAACAGTAGCCTTCACAAGCATGTTTGTGTCTGTCAAGTTACAGGGCTGTCTGTGGCTGAAAATGATTATAAGTCTGGGTGGCTATATTGCATGAAATACAGAAATAACTGAATATATTTGGGCAGTAATGTCAGTATATGACCTGATGTTACAGAAGTGTTGAAATCTGGGCCTCCGGTTGCATGGGATGGTCTCCACAGTTGTGGTATCAATGTGTTTGCTGGTTGGTGTGGGGACTACTCCAACATCATGCCAGGTGTTCTGTAAAGTTGTTCCATTTTACAGTAACCTTGTATTACTAAACAAAAATAAAATTTCTGTACACACACCTGCAGAACTGAAGGGGTCTAAAAAGGAATTGCAGTACATCATACATATGCTGTCTGGGACTTCATTGACTATATAATGTATGGTAAGTGCCTATTAACCATCATAATCAGCAGTCACGCAGCTTTGTTATGCACTGTTTAGAATTTTAAAAGTTGTTAACCACACTTCAGAACTTCCAAACAGTGGCATAACAAAAAAGAATGCACCAGAGTTCCATGATTCTTACACATAGAATGCAAACAGTGTTTTTTTGACCATACACTATAAAAGATGATGGCAGGGGATCGGGTGACAACCACGCTGTAATCGCCTCTCGTGGTTGCTAGAGCTACAGTAAACCTCTCGAGCTGCGCTCTCGAGGTTTACCATGTTGCCCTAGCAACCACTCGAGATGATTACAGTGTGGTTTTCACCCGATCTCCATCCATTATCCTCTATGTTATACATGTAAGTGTGTGTGATGATATTTACCTTTTTTTGGAAAGTTAAAGTTTGTGTTATTACTTCTAGTTTGCTCTGTCATGCTCTGTCATGTGTCATGTTTTCAGCACACCCTGTATACTGTGGTTGAATATATTTCTGTAGTAGACACCATCCCCCACCCACATGCACTCACTGGGACCAGTAGTGTGTTGACCCTCCACTGGAACAAGGTGCCCACAGTTCCAATCTCTTTGTGCCCTGCTTTTGGTTTTAAAATTTCTGACGTGGGTTCCCACAAACAATAGTTCATTTTTCTGTATCATGCAATGTAGCATGCCACTGCTTCTGTGGTAGGTGCCTTTAGTACGTGTATTCTAGTCTGTCCCCCCCATTACATATCCCAATGTACCAAGGTGAAAGTTCTGGAATACATGGTGTACAAAATCCTTACAAAGACAACATTTTTTGTTTTCCCGCTCACAAGGTTGTTATATAAAAAAGGAGATAATTAATTTATATCTGGTATGCTGCTGGACAATACATTTCTGTAGTTCACACCACCCCCCACCCCATGTGCACACACACACACACACACACACACACACACACACACACACACACACTGGGACTAGTAGTGTGTTAACACTCCAGTGCGGCAAGGTACCCACAGTTACCCACAATTCCAATCTGTTTGTACCGTCATTTTGGTTTTGAAATGTCTGACATGGTTTCTCAAAAACAATAGTTAATGTTTCTGTGTCATGCAATGTAGCATGCCACTGCTTCTGTGGGAGGTGCCTTTACTACATGTATTCCAGTATGCCCCCCTCGGTACATATACAAAGGCTTCTGAGGTGAAACTTTGGGAATGCACGGTGTACAAAAACATCATACAGACCACATTTTTTGTTTTCCCACTCACAAGGTTGTCATATAAAAAAAAAAGAAATATTTAATTGCAAACAGTACTTAGAAGAGTACCACAGTATTCATACATGGTACAAAGCTACTGAAAAGGGATCAAGTGGGTCACAGGCAAACAGTAGCCAGCACTAGCACCAACATGTTGTGGTATGGCATGTTACCAAAATGTGGTAAATAGAGCTAGATTCTAATATCAGCATGCAATAGCAACAGAATGTTTGGGTATGTCAGGGTACCGAGCACTAGTCTTGAAAATTAAATAGTGTCAAAATGACTTGAGCGCTGGGTGCTACGTTGCCACACCTGGTTTGGTTAGGTCATGATGCTGCATCACACACACCCTGGAGTGGTGTATTGTGTTCATATATGGGGGTTCTGGCGTACAGTATGTTTTGATAAAGATCACATAGGAGAGTGCAATAACAGGCTGCCACAGCATCGGCTTTTATTGGTGTTTCTGTTTAAAACATTTCAACACATACGTTATGCTGTGTTACAATACACTGCTGCAGTGACCCCCCCAACACACACACTGTTACCCCCAGTGAGGGGAGCATACAGTGCAACAAGGGGCCCATACTTAGTATCCACTTTGTATTATGTTGTATTAGTAGTATATCCTTCTACCTAGTGTAAAGGGGCACCTCTACCACCCAATACCAGTGCTGCAGATTGTACACCTGCTGTCTACTGGCATCCCCTCCCCAGATCATCCATTCAATATATTGTACACCGCTTCCTACTGTATAGCAACACCCCCCCTATTATTCTACACTTCAATATGGTATCTATTGCCCCCCACCCCCATTGTCCATCCTGAGACTGTGAGATGTTTCCCGGGTATCTATTTGCACACCCTTCTATATATTGTATTCCTTTTCATGTTACAGTATGTAGTGACCCCCACAACCTCAGATCAACTGTGCTGTGTGTTGTATATGTCTCCCTATGGTCCACTACCAACCTCTCACCCAAACACACATGATTTATATTGTCCACCTCACATGGTGTTTAGTACCACCCAAACCATGATCATAACTTCTGTTTATTGTACACCTCCCCCCTGGTGTACAACAGCATACTCAACCCACAATCACCTGTCCTATAGTAAGACATCTCTCTGGTGTGTAGTGGCACCCCCAACCACAGTCATCCAGTCTGTGTACCATTCAATATCCATTATGCGCAGTGAAACACCACCCCCACCATCTGAATTCTCATTTTCAAATTGAATGGCAAACGCTGGTTGTCCAGTGTCACCTCCTCGACCCACCTGCACCAACACCCTTAGCCATCCAAATACCTATGTAACAGAGATGCCTGTGGATGTGCATTATTACTGATACAGCAACCATCATAGCTCATTTCTCACCTCTTCTGCTGGACATCATATCAGCAGACATTGACCATGTGTACAGTAGACTGTACACTGATGCGGCATTCATAGTACAGCTATGATGTGGCATTGGTAGTCAATGCATGTCCTAAGACACAGTCTCGGTGTGGTTGAACAGGTTGTGTTCTGTGTGCTTATAGGGAGATGTATGGTACCGGAGTGCCATTGATCCACAGTCCAGTTGTCATTGGGCAGTGGGGCTACTGTACTACCAATGTTCACTGGACCATTTGTCTATGGCCATCTGTGGGTGTAGGGTCAGGGCACCACTACACAACAGAGAGATCATGTGGTACACGGACTGGTTGATTGTGGTTGTGAGGTGCCACTAGACACCTGAGAGAGGTGTACAATATATGGAATGCGTGACCATGGGATGTGTGGTATCAATAGACTACAGTGTTACATTACACAGTACAACGGTTGGATTATGACTGTCTATGGTGTTTAGCTGTAGGCAGTTATTTTTCAGCTGAATGTCTAGTTTAAGAAAAGTGTATCTCCATGAGCTAGACAGATCCTGTGAGTAAATAATGCAGCATTCCTCCACAAGCTGCTGTGTGTCCTTTAAGATAACTTAATATTTATAACATAGAGCATAATGTATGGTCTTTGGTTAATAACCACTATGTAAACACTTTGAGAGGTTGTCATTACATCAATGTAAACCTTGGTAGTGTAGCTCTCACATTTTTACAATAACATGGCAACCTCGTGAAGTGTTGACTTAGTGGTTATGAACAAAAGACCATACACTGTATTTTATAATGAATAGTAAGGTCTCCCCACACATTATAGAAAATGCAACCGATTTCTTGCAAGACTGCCATGGCTACCCATGAAGGTTGTCAGCATTTCTCCTTGGTTCCCATTTTATCAAGATGGCTGGTGTGGTCACACAAAATGTACTTTCCTGAGGTACCAGAGTCTCAGACTCATAATTTGCGTAATCTATGTAATAGCCACTTCTCTTACAGAAATGAAATCAGCCTGCTATGACAATTGGGGGGGCACTGTGGTGTATGAAAAGGTGATAGGACACATGAAGGTAGAAATGAACCAATGCTTAGCAGTACAGAGGAGGTTAA
Source organism: Neoceratodus forsteri (assembly GCA_016271365.2). NCBI lineage: Eukaryota > Metazoa > Chordata > Ceratodontiformes > Ceratodontidae > Neoceratodus > Neoceratodus forsteri. The sequence continues at coordinate 563,906,483 of CM028135.1, read as the reverse complement.
TAGCTTTGTGGTGCTGTCAACATATGAGGAGGCAGAGGTAGTACAGGATCTCCATTGGTCGCGTGATGGGGAATGGGTATGGAAGGTCCATGGTGCAGCAGTATGCAGGGGAAAGAGGGTAGTGGTAAGAGGTAGTGAGAAAAGTTGTTAAGGTCATTGGAGGAAGGTACAGTAAAAGAATGAATGACCACTGGGGGTTGGGTGTTAGAGGGTGAATTATTGTAAGTGGGGAGGTGGAATAGATTGTAAAGTAGGGAAGGGGAGTACAGTAGGAGAGTATTGGGAGGGGAGGTGGGCAGGTATGGTGACGTGAAATAGGATGGCACCATGGAAAGGAGGGAGATGCAATGGAGCAGGGCATGGTGGACAACTGTGGCAGTTACAAGGGTAAAGGAATTGTGGGGAATGATGAGACAAGAACAGGCAGTTGTACTAGAAATGGTTGATTTCAGCAATATACAATGACAGTGTGTGTGTGTGTGTGTGCGTGTGTGATGCCAGGATTTACCCACACCTGGTTTGGTTAGGTCAAGATGCCACATTACCCACACCCTGGAGTTGTGCATTGTGTTCATACAATGGCCCTCTTTATTGTTGTTAGAGAAAATAAATAAAAAATGTATTTTTCTTTTTTAATTGTTTGATTATTTCTAGTTAATTGATTATGAATAGCACAGGGAGGGGAAGGCGGGAGGCATCATGAACTGATTCATATGGGTACAACTGACTTTGCATGGTGACCATTTCAGGGAGCTGGGTAAGTTGTGTGAGGAGATGGGGGTATTAGTGGCATTCTCCAAAGTACTGCCAGTACCTCGTGCTACCACAGTGAGGAAAAGGATAGGTGATTTCAGTAAGTGCCTTTGCAGATGGTGTTGGTGTAATCTGTATGGGTTTGTATTAGAATGGGGAATGATTGGGTACAGAATGATATGTATGCAGTGTACAATTTACAGTTCAGTATTGAGGGGAATGTGTGGTTAACACAAATGATAGGAGGTTACATAGCCACAAAGGTGGACTTAATCGAGAAGGGGTGTTGGGGAGAGACAAGAATAACAATTGTAGGCTAGGAGACCATATAAGGGAGCTAGAGGAGTTAACACCATGAGTAGATGGAGAAGATGGAGGAGGTAGGCATAAAGGGAAGGGGTAGGGATGAGAAGGATATCTGTATGGAAGCTAATGGAAATTGCTGGAACGTGGTATCACTGAATGCGATAAGCCTCTGGAAAAAATCAGCAGAGCAGCAGGCTCTCATGGCAGAGTGGGTGGGGAGGGGGTGCACTGCGTTCATCACAGAAATGTGGTGAACCCATGAATGGGATTTGGATATGATGATCACAGGATACATATTATCCAGGAAGGATAGGACAAAGGGGAAAGGGGGGATTGCAATCTATGTAAGGGATGGGATTAGGTGTATAAGGGATGAAGTGGCTGATGGTTGGATGGATGGCATCTTGATGCAGCTTCAGAACTGAAAAGGCTGGCCAGTGAGGATGGGTGTAGTGTGATGGACATCAGCTCTAATTTAGGATCTGGACTGAGACGTAGCAGAACAAATCAATATGGTATGCAGGAAGGGGAACATACCTGTAAGACAGTTGGGAGTGGAGTACCCACTACCAATGATTATAAAATGAGTAGGAAAAACCAGCCAATCAGAGCTCAAGCTCTGCATGTATAAAATATGTTCCATGCATGGTTAAAAAAAAAGCTGCCAGTAAAAAGGCCAAGATCCTGGTGCCATAGAACATTGGCATTTTCACTGGCTGCCATTTTTTCTTTACCCAATGCAAGAGAACAAATCAGTGTGAGAAAGTGAGTTGTGTGGAAGTCTGTGGTGAATTCCATTCTCGAGGAGTTACACTGTATGATTGACAGAGCCCTTAATTAGCTATTGCCATGGTGGCCACCAGTATACCGGAAGTAAAGAGCTGCAGGTGTGAGAAAGTGAGAATATCTAAGAGCCTGCATGCATATTTGTGGAGAATGGAAAGGGGATACGGCAGGGGGGGGAGGGGTTGCTGTCAACATCACTGACTCCAGAATTAAGCACTCTGTCTTTCCCACTTTCCAAGTAAGAAGTGAAGGGCAAAGAAACACAGCTTGATGACTAAGGAGTTCATGATGGGGGTAGGGTCCTGCATAGTGTCATTTCTGTGGTTCAGAAAATCAGGGTGGGAGGGAGGGAAAGACAAGCATATGTACATGAAGAAGTACAGATAGGTGTCCCTACTTGACAGATTGCCCTAGGCTTCCAGAGAGCTGAGGCTCATAAAGGGTGTTAAAGATTGACAAAAGGAATTCTTTCTAAACATAAGGGAGAGAAGGATTTCCAGGGACCAAATTGTGAGGACTATGAGGGATGTGGTGTTGGTGGTCAAATGGGAGGATCAGGTAGAGGCACTTCACGACCTCTTATGTTCGTTTTTCATGGAAGAGAACGGGGGCCTGATAACGAAAGGGAGGAGGGTAGTAGGCATGATGAGTGTAGGGGATGACAGATGTATGGAGAACAGAGTGGAGGTTACTTGAAGGTTTGAGGGAAATGAATGTAGACAAGGCACATGGACTAGACAGCATTCACCAAATGGTGGAGAGAGAACTAGCAGAGGGTCCTGGTGTGGCTAGAGGCTGACCTGTTCAATACCTCACTTGAACAGGATGCTTATCAGAAGAGCAGAGTATGTTTCATGCAGTGCCCAACCACAAAAGTGGACCAAAGTAGTAACCAGGCAACTACAGACAAGTGAGTCTAAAATCTGTTGTGGGAAAGCCCATAGAGACAATCCTGAAAGAGAGGCTTGTGACCTTTTTTGAGGTCAGTGGCCATAAGAATGGTCCACAGCACATGCTTCTCTCAGGTAGATTCTGCCACAGCAACCTATTTGAGTAGTACGACTGGGTGGCAAGAGAAGTGTGCAATGACCATGCAATGTACGTCATTTATTTGCAATTTAGCAATGACTTTTATTATATGTTGGATGTGAGACTGGGTGGGAAGTTGTAATACATGTGGACTGTAGTACTTCTTAAGGCCTTATTGCTTAAATGAAAACACATTCTGTGCTTTAACTTTGTGTTTCATATACTGAAAAATAAATGCAATCATTTCTTTTGGATGTCAGTTAGGAGTACTTATTTTGACAATTGTATACAATTCTCTTATAGAAACCATGGCAACTGTGTCTAACGAGCATCTGTCTGAGGAAAGCAACAGTACTTCCGGCAACAGTGACAATGAGGTAGAACAGATCTGTAGGAATATCTTTCGCAGAGCAGCTGCTGCATCTGTCCACATTAGGTCATATATGTTTCAGCCACAGAGGCAGCAACCACGTGATTCATCAAGTGATAAGACCACCTCATCTGATGAGGAGGCATAAGTTTTGCAGAGTTGCCTTAATGACCTCAACTGGTGCACATGCAGCAACTGCACCATTATGCCAAGTATCAGGGAGTGCCTGTGCTGCAAAGAGGTTGGTCATCAACTAGGAGACAAGCTGGATGGTGTGATGTACATCACACAAAATCCAAACTTTACTACAAGTTGCTTGGACCCATTTGTTGTATGCCTAGCAGTCATCACCTCCTAATCCTGTTATCATCACCCTCAACCGGCAACACCAGCGCCTAATAGGTATTGTAATGTTGTTGTCCATTCCTTTCTTTAAAAATTCTTGATAGTGTTGTTATGTTATGACCAATGATCTGCAGATAGAGAAATAGTATATAGAAAGGTGTTTTTCCTCTTTTTGACTTATTTTGACTGTTTTTAGTGCTCCTATCTGAATAATTATCCTTGGTTGCTGTGGATGTGGTGGTACTGTGCATGGGTAGTATTGTTGTGCCATTCCTGATTGCTATTGTCTGATTGCTATTGTTTTTGTAAACATAGTCTTCGTTTTTTTTATATATAAATGTGTGTGGTAGCCCCATTGAATGATGCTGTTAGTCAGTGCTTTGTAATTTATTTCCCCCCTTTTTTTTGTGGGGGGGTAGTAGTTATCGGACAGAGAATTTAAGGTCACTGATAGTAGAGTCATCCATGCTGCATCTCGTCACCTGTTGCCATCTTTGCCATTCATGGCTTTCTGTGCTCGCAGTGATCTTGGTGGAGTTTATCATGTGGCTCATTGGCGACTAGCTCACTTTCAGATTGGTATCTCGTATGACTAAGGCCCCTGCAATTCTGTGGTTGCTGAATTTTCTGCAGAATTTGCATCATGCCACAGAATTCATTAAGTGCTGAGAATTAATTGTTTTTGGTGAATTTTCATTCAGATATATGGTTTTTCCATGGTGCCAGGCTTCCATACTCATCTTGTTTATCCTAAATCACCTCCCCCGTGCTTGGCATATGAAGTCATCAATGACATCACATCATATTTTAGCCAATGGCAGAACTGGATTCTGCCACAGAAATGAATAAATCATGCCACAGAAATCAGAAAATGCTGCCGCAGAAGCCTAGGAGCCCTGCTGCAGAAATCAGGAAATGCAGCCACAGAGCACTAGGGGTCCTGCATACAACTTATCATGGGTAACAAGTGCCACTTAGCCAATGCTTGATTGCACAACCCAATTGTGTAATACTACAATAACAGACTGTGGTGCCATGTGTATACTATCTATTTATGCATTTTCAAGGTGGTCAAAGGTACTTGGTCATCCACTCAAGAGTCACAACGTACCCTGGGCGTGCATTAATGCATGGTATAGAAATGCCATGTTGTTGGTTATATCGTACACATTGTCCACTTCACTTTCTGTGGTTGGCTTGTGTGTACTTGTCACTTGCGATTATGAGTCATAACTGGGTCCATGTAGACCGCACACTTTCCAGTACGTCCAAGAATATGGTTGATGCCCATCTATGTACTGTGACTGTACTTGTAAAATAATGTTTTTATGATAAGCTTAACACCTTTGTTTTATTTCTTACTGTTTTACTTTCAATTTTTGCTCCCATATTTAGGTCGATGAGGTTAGCTTCATACTTTCAGTATACCCATGGAGTATATGATATCTTTGGCAGAAAAATCCTTCTTGTTATCTCTGCATGTGCAGTTACAACCATTAGATCAAAGTGGCCAGAGGCTAGTGGGTGCTACAGAGGTTTTCGCAATGCAGATGAACAGGATGATGACAAAGTGCTGGCCAATTCGTTACTAAAGGAGTTCAACCCCAGTAGCTTGAGAGCCATATCAAAAGTTGTTGTTGATTACAGTTCTTTACTATGCATTATAACAAGAGAGAACATTTTCTAAGCTTAGTTGTAACACATTGATAACTGTTATGGGCACGGTGTTTCATGCCCTACTTGCTTTTTTTGGAGCTCACAGTTAATTCAGACTAGCAAGCATGTATAATGTAGACATTATCTACAAAAAATATTGCTGATTTTTAAAAAAGGTTAGTCTTGTGGAAAGCAGCACAGTCAACCACTGAGTAACCTGTAACATTAACATTTAATAAAAATGAAAAATAATTACATTTCTAGCAGCCACTTTTGTAAATCATTGTTCTGATACAGGAACAGTTATGTACTCATTACTTTGTAATTTAAAACATATTAGAATAGCAACACAGTTTTAACAAATAAACATATAAAATCAAAATGAAATTGCAGGCCAACATGGAAAGGTGGTTGGGGGGGTAGTGGTAACTGTATCAGTATTATCACCTCATGAACCAATGTGTACAGATGAATGAAGGTGGAGGATGATGTGGAACAAGGGCAGGAATGGCCCTAGAACTGGAATAAAATGCAGGCCACTTAATAGTATGCCAGTGAGATATAAGACCAGGGTGGAAGTGTCAAGCAACAGATTCTCACTGATACCTACACTAGAGGAGGTTAATCAGGAGGACCTGGAAGACAAGGATGGTGAGGAAGAGATTACTCTCAGCCCAGAGGGCACTGTTAGGGTTGCTAAAGGGTTTAGGGCTTCAATGGGCGAGGATAAGAGGGCTGGAGGTAATAGACAGAACAGTAGCTAAGGAGAGGGAGGACTGAGTACTATCTGTGTGGAGTACAAGTATCTGCATCAGAGGAGGAGAAGGACTGGGGATTGATGATCACTAGTGAACTGAAGCACTCCACGCAGTGCAAAAAAGCAGCAGCAAAAGAAAACAATATGCTGGGATACATATCTATGACGATCAGTAGTAGGACAAAGGAGGTTATACTGCCCTTGTTCAGGTCACTGGTAAGGCCACATTTAGAGTATGTAGTTCAGTAGTGGTGCCCACACCTCAAATAAGTCAGTAACCTGCTGGAGAAGGTCCAGAGGAGGGCTACAAAGATGATAGCCAGTCAGCAGGGTAAGACATATGAGGAGAGGTTGACGGCACTAAACATGTACTCCCTGGAAGACAAGAGAGAGCCAATAGGGAGATGGGCAAAGGATTCAGGGTAGAGGCAGGTAACCTGAGGCTGGTGGAGCCACCGGCAGGGAGTGACTACAACTATGTGTTTTTCATGTTAAATATAGAGAAAGAGGAAATAGGATGGGGAACTAGTATCTCAGATTTCATAATGGCCAACTTCAGAAGGATGATGGAAATGATACAGGGGTATTTGGAAAGGATCAATCCAGATATGGACAATGATCATAGATGTGAGATCATTAAATGTGGTATTGTGGAGGCAAGCACAACATGTTCAAGGGTCCTGAGTAAGAGATCTACTCACAAGAACACTACATGGGTGAGCAGGGTAGTCATGGAGAAAGCAAGAAATAAAACAGCCTCCTTTAGATGGTTCAAAAGAACTGGAATAGGGGAGGACAGAGTGGATAACCTAAATGAGTCAAGAGAGACTACAAGGACAGTCAGGGCTGCCAAGGCATCATGGAATCTCAGGATAGCACAGGGCATTTAATGTAGAAAGAAGGACTTATTCAGGTACCTGGGCCACATGGCATATATCAGAGGGTGGTAAGAGAACTACAGGATTCTGTACATTGACCAGTGTACTTTGAAATTTTCAGATCACACTTCTTGGTAGACACCAACAGCAACATCAGTCTATTTGCAGATGACACCAAGATGGGAGCAGTATTGAATGGCTTGGAGGGGTGGCAGGGGTTGAAAATGGATATGACAATACTGGAGGAACAGTCTGACACTTGTCAGCTGGGGTAAAATGACAATAAATGCCATGTAATACATTTTGGAGCAAAAAAACAAAGAATGAGCTATCAGCTAGCACAAACAGAGTAGGTGAAGGATACATGGTGGATCATAATGGGAGCAATGAACATTTACAGTAATTAATCGTAAGTGGTTACAAGGCACAGTGACATAATTATGTTCATTGACCAATCTATGTTTACAAAGAGGTATTACTACATCAGGATATTTCTTGTGAAGAAAACAAACAGTGACGTAATACTGACATTAAAGTTTTTTTGTCGAAAGACATACAAATGTGATCATTCAACTTTAAAACTATGTTCATTATAAAGTATGGTGCAAACATGGACAGTTAAAAACATATTTGCTGTTCCATCCCCATATTAGTACAAAAAGGTATTAGTCATGCTGGGCAGTCTGGGGGTAGGCATAGCATGGATTGATGCATACCTTGCAGAGGCATGGCGATGCAGACAGGGAGTGCATGGATTGAAGACAGCAAGGATTATGTAGGCAATGATAAAGTCATGTTGGGGGCTCAATTGAAAACAGAAATAGGAGAGTTTAGGGGGTGCCCTTGATTACTATAGGCAGGCTGTGGTAAACATGGGGAGGTGGTTGAGGTCCTGCACTTAAGTCAACAAATTAGAAGTAGGCAGGGGTACACCGGATGGACAGCTGGACAGTTTGTACCATCCCAAACTAACACGATGAGACATACTGATCCTCAGGAGGGAAAATTCAAGTGTGGTTGTCACATAGACCATTGCACTGGGCCAAGAAGGAAGACATTGCAGTGGTCACAGGAGGGAGATGTCAGGTAGTGCCATGACAGAGACCCCTGGAAGTGGGCGGGTGAGTGAGATGTGTTTTCACATCAAACAGACACATCGGAGTGGCCAGGGAGGTAGACATCAAGTTGTACAGTCACTGAAACTGATCACTGTAAACATGAGAGGGAGACATTTGGTTCTTCTGTCCAGAATACCATCAATGTGTGCCCTGGGGGATGGAGACCTCATGTTCTACCAACATTGAAACCCCCAGTAGTGGGCCACAGAGGGATATATCACATTCAACCATCACAGAGAGCACTTTCAGTGGCCCTGCAGAGGTAGATGTTGGGTTCTGCTGTACATAACACCCATTGCAGTGTGCTATGTACTAATTATACTTAGTAGTTGATGAGTCTTGTACAGCACACCAATAACGTGATGTGTGTTACTGAAGAAAGGGACACATACTGTTGAAAAGGAGGTTAAATAACTTATGGCCAAATCAAGGTGATATGATTATCAATGTTTACCACTGTTTAGCGTCAAACTGAATGATTTTCAGATTAGCATGGGCAGTACGAATACTGTTCAGGACCCAAAATTGTTTCTGGAATAGGCATTGTAATAGCATAACACATTTATAGCATGTTACGAGTTCACAGTATGCAATCAAAGAACATCTATTTGATGTCCCTTTTTTCTTCAAATACGCTTGATACTTGAGTAATGCTTATGCAGCAGCTCCTCTTTTGCAAGTTGTTTTATGGCAACGATATTTGCTGGACGATCTGGTGAGTGTAAAGGGGGGATTTCAGTAAGACTTCCCTCACGCATTTTAATGATGTCACTGAGTAGCTGTGACACATACTTATATATTTCTGCCTCCTTGACGATTTTGACAACCCACTGATGGGTCTGTTTTGAGAAAGCAAACATATGCCTTGGCTGCCACTTCCTTTACCCTGTCTTTATGACAGCCTGTGGCAGATTTTGGTTTTCACTATAATCAAGCATTGCTAATTGTGAGCATGCAGTCATCCCTTGAAAAGAGAAGTGCTGTCTCTTTGGGCAGCATTTGTTGAAAAGTGAGTTAAACACCTCAAGGTTGCCCGTGTGACAGAATTGAGTTATTTTCTCCATGTTTTTCAATAGACATGGATCCAGTATGACACTCTTCAGGGCTTCATAAGGTGGTTCTCCCTTCCTGAGCCACTCAGTACTTCGGCGCTCCTCTGGCATGATCAGGCCATGCTCACACTGTCTGTAATCAAGGGCTGCATCCCATGAACGAATATTGACTGCGGCTCCAAGACTGATGTCCACTTCTCCCTCAGGAGGGTGCTGTTCCTGTGGCATGTATTGATGGACCACCAAAAATGGTTCAAGATACAACAAATCCACCCCATTAGTTTCTCACAGCTTTTGGGTTTGGACTTGGCAGTGAGTTTCTTCATGATAGACTTGCACCCATGCCTCACACCATACTGATGTGTGACTCCAGGGAAAGTGTTACCTTTAGACATCAGACAGCTGATTTATGGATGCCTGTCAGTTGATACCATGTGCACATGCAGTCCCTTATCCAATACACTTTGCATGCACCTCATGAACACCTCCTTCTCCATGCAATTTGAGTTTGCAACCTCCAATACTTGGACCAAAGATGACTCTATGATGGAATTGCTGTCCATGTCCATAAGTGTATATGTGCAATACTTCGCACTGTGCCCTGGGGAGTCACATCTTTCATCCCTGATTGCTGACATTGATTTTCCTGGCAGGAGTTCCCAGTTTCTGTTACACATTTTGCCATGATTGGTTGAGAACAGGTATTGTCTTTGCAAGTTATCGTACTGAATCTCCTCCAGAAATAGCATGCACAAGAAACGGAAAAACTGTAAGATTCGTGCATATGTATTCCCGCTAAACAATACACAGGAGGACAATCGAAGATTGCCTGTGATGATCTTGCTGATGAGTGACTGTGACCTCCATGTGAATGTGTGGTTGTTTTGGCAGCACAAGTTGACAATTAACATGCTACTAAGCAAGCAGCTGTCTATTATCATCTTCATTCGGAGATTACAAACTTGGCAGACTATCGTACTAAGAATTGAAAACAGACAACTATGAAAAACAAAATATTTTATCTCTGTCACCATACCATGACAAGAAGTTATTGAGTCATCAACACTGTCATTAATATCCAGTTCCGAATCGCTATCACTGAAAGGGATAAACAAGGAATGAGTTTTGTCCTTGTCACTGTTGCTTTCACAAGAAAACAGTGAGAAGTCTTCCGGTACGATGGTGGCAGTTTCAGTACCTTGTTTCCATGGTGTCGAGGTACTTACAGGTGAATATAGATGGACATCAGTAAATGAAGTTTCCAATTCTGTTGTCTGTGAAATGACAGGAATGCTTGGTGATTGCTCAGTATTGGTACTTGGCTGGTCTAGCAGAGACTTGGATTTGGAGAAGTATGTGTGATTATAAAAAACACTTCAGTGGTCTCAGGCTATTGACATACAAAGTCATACATTTCAGGGTAGCACTGAACTCCATTTGACTCACATTGTATGTCTTGAGGTACAGAAATGTGAGTCGCTGTTATAACAGAGGAAGACTGCGGAGTCAGTACCTGTAATGTGGATACCAAAAAATTGAAGTTACGAATAGTCTTAATAAATCTTAAATATAAACACATCATCATAAAGCAAAGTTAGTTAATAAGAGTCTCCATTTGTCCATGGCAGTAGTGGGTAGTATGGATAATGGGAGCTCGGTTTCACCTAGGGAAGTGATAGTGTTGTACGGCAGGTGTCTGTCTCTGTCATGGGCCCAGTGTTATCCATGTTGTCAATAGTTGATATCTCAAAGTGACTGAACATCATCATGAGTGTGTTCTTTGATGATACTAAGATGGCATGAGTGGTTGATGACAGACAATGGTGGGATTGCATAGAGGAACATATAACAAAACTAATGGAGTGGGTGTTGAACTGGCACTCTGTGAGTGGTCAGCATATCACAGTAGAGAGAAATTTCGCAGTGGAATGCTGCTGAGGTTCAGGAGGTCTACATGCCACAACTGACTGGGCAAATCTAGGGATATCGTGAGGGGACTAGTAACCAGACAAAAAGTATGGGGCTCTTTAGAAAGAACAACAGGAGAAAGGACTGTGTGCATTGGCAGGTTCAGACAACAGATATGCAGTACTCACAGCAGAGGGTGATAAGGAAGGTGTGTACCTTGGAGATGTGGCAGTGGCAAGTGGTAGTGCACTATCACATGCTACACTGGTGGTGGTTTCAGCACATATTAGCAGTCACATTAATGGAGAAGCTAAGCCCCAGTTCTACTACGTATCTTAGTCACATGTGCAGGTAGAGGGGAAGTGTTCTTTGAGGAGGGAGTTGAGGTGAGAAGTGGGGGGAGCATCATAAATGTCCTGGGGAAGGGAGTTCCATTGTTTAGGCATGCACAATTTAAAGGCTGCCTGGCCTGCTGTGGTGGACATGTGTGGAACAGACAGGAGCTGGAAGTAGTATTTCGTGACACAATACTCTTGACGACATGTGCCATTCTTGAAATCATAGCCCAGTCAGTTTTGAAGAGGTAAAGTAGGAATTATATAAGTTGAGGGTGGGCAGATCGTGTGATCAAATAGTATTGACATTACGCTGCCCATACAACTAAGAGAGGTACTGGCAAAACAAGTGGAATGGATGTTTAAACAGTCCATGGATACATGGTGGGTACAAGCAGATTGGAAGAAGGCAGACATAGTGACACTCATAACAGTTAAAAGTGTGAGGAATAGGGCAATTGTCATCCAGTCACTCTCACATAGGTAGGGTGTGTTAAGTAATGAATGCAATACTGGAAAAAAGGATGGTTATATATTTGTAGACAGTGGTGCTTCAAGATAATTGAAAGTATGGCATCACTTGAGGACAGTTATGTCAAGCAAACTTCATTGAATTATTCAGTGATGAGACAATGGCGGTAGATAAGCATGGGTACAACTCCATTTTGAGGCCACTCCTGGAGTATGCCATGCACTTTTGGAGGCCCCATGCAAGAAGGCTATTGATGGCATGGAAAGGGTGAAGAGGAGGGTCACTAAAATGGTGCATGTAGTAAGAGGGATGGCATATGAGGACTGTTTGAGGAAACTGGATTTGTTGGCTCTAGAGATAATCTTGGAAACAGAAAGCATGACTGAAACATTCAAGTGTGAAAAGGATATCAATACAGTGGTCAAAACATTCTTTACATGTAAGGTAGATAGATTAACTAAGGGGCCTGGCCTGAAGGTGGAGAAATGTTTGGAAGTATTACTTCACAGAAACAGTGGTTGAGCCCTGGAATAGACTGTCCTGGAGGTGGTGAGTGCAACTACAGTGGAGAGATTCAAGAGGGCCTTTGAAAACCAAAAATGTTTGACAAGGGGATCAAGCAGGGACATCTTGTTACTGTTGGTGACTGTTAGAGAGAGGCACTGAGGAGACACAATGTGCCATGAAGTCCCCGCTATGCCGTGACATTTGTATGAATCTATGAATATAAGTACATAGACTATACTCGATTACCAAATCTGCAGAATCACTTTGTTGTACCACAGTGAAGTTCTGAGTCATGCTGACATCAATAGCACACCTTGAGAGGTCAGTGAGTAGCAGAAATGTGAGGTAGTAGAACACAGTTCTACAATGCTGTTGTACAATAGAACGGTATAATAACATCCAATGACCTTTGAACTGTGGTAAAACAGCATTTTGAAAAAGATACATTTACATTAGAGCAATGATGTGCTACACACTCTATAGAGAATTGTGTATGAGCAGTCATACTGAACAAGGATATTTTTGTATCGACAGGTTTCATTGGTAACAGATGACATCAGGAGGGCAGCTCTAGAGGTGCTCTGTTACCAAGGAAACCTTGACATACAAGAATATCCTTTTTAGTGTATGACTTCTCATATACAATCTTTTATATCTTTTAGTCCCAGCATAGAAAGTCACACAGAACCAGCTAGTGCAGACAACGGAGAATACAAATAATAAAAAAAAATTGTTGTTAACAGACAGTGTGCTTCAGATGTCTCTGCAAGCTCAAGTTGAAAATAAATCCTGCTTAACTGTATCGAGGAAAGCAAATATGTGGCAGCATTCTGAGTTGTTCTGCTGCAATACTGACATCTTAATGATGTCACTACTGCAGCAGAACAAGCATATTCCAGGCATGGAATTCCATGCATAACAGCATTCAGTAATGCACTGTAATGTAATCTGCACCTTAGCAATACTGTGTGACCAGCCTCTGACCATACATGGTCATATGCTTTAGGTACTACTGTCCAGCTGTAACTGTAACTTACAGCAGTGCCATGGCTGTTTCATTCCACCAAAGCAATCATGAATTCAGGCCTAGGGGCATACCAATATGATAATTACCTGCATTGACATCAATTCTGGCTGTTGATATTGTGACTTGCACTGCTGGAAGATGGAGAGAACAGAACCTTCACATAAACAAGGACATTTCTGTTGTTCATCATCTGTAACACAAACAAGGATATATGTATCAGACATTAAAATGACGCATACCGTGATACATATCTGTATACTGTTAGTAAATATTGACTACATGTACAGTACATACTCACTCCCACACACACACCACCAGGCAGCAGTGCACTCCCCCCACACAGACACATTTCCACATCCCAACAGAGTAACTCATTATGATAAAGTGACACACTACCTCCTATATACACACAAACACACACACACACACGCACACACACACACACACACACACACACAACAGCACTGTGCTGCCAACACCACAGGACTATATGTTGTCTGACAGCCAGAGTATTTCATGATAACACAGTAACATAACTGTGCTGGCTTTTACTTATAATGTGTGATCAACATTGTGATAAGCCTCTGTATCACTTCAAAGTAGCCAAGACTTACAGAGGTCCATTCACACCGGCAATCATGTATGCACTCCTTCATACAATTCTGGGCACTCTGGCCTGTGATGGACAGACTCCCACAACTACTAAAATCACACACACACACACACACACACACACACACACCTCACAAGCAGCATGTTTTGCCACCCACCACCCCAACACAGCAGTTGGTCCCACACACACAGTATGTTCTCAGAAATCATACAAACTGAACTTGGCTGGCTTTTAGTTACAATGCATGAGCAACATTGTGATAAGCCTCTGTACCACTTCAAGGTAGCTAAACCTCACAGAGGTCCATTCACACCAGCAATCATGCATGCAATCGGTCATTCTCAGAAAATAACTACCTATCAAAGCAAAGACACGGTCAACTTTTGACACTTGAAAGGTTGGAAATGCATCAGAAATTCCAATCATGACAACAGAAAGGGTATATAACAGTCTCATAAACTTGAATAAGTATAAATTGGCAGGGCCTGAGGGTATCAATCTACAATTCCTAATAAATACGGCAAAAGAACTTGCAGAAACTATAGCCACCTTGTTTAATAGGTCACTGAAGGAGGTAAAAGTGGTAGATGACTAGAAGTTTGCTTACAACATCATTTTAAAAAAGGAGATAGATCCCGAGTAGAGAACTATAGGCCATTAGCATCACTTCTAGTTTAAGGAAGCTACTGGAAGGGTATGTTAAGATGTATCTAGAAGAGAACCTAAAGCAATTAGGTCTGATAGACATAACACAACATGGTTTTGCAGGGGGAGATCATGCGTTAGCAACTTAATGCATTTCTTTGAACCGGTTAGCTCGGCATTGGACCTGGGTCTCCCAGTGGATATGGTTTATCTTGATTACGCTAAGGCCTTTGACTCTGTTTGTTATGAGATACTGATGCAGGTCCTGCAGGAATATGGAATAAACCAGAATTTATGTAATTGGATAGGTTCCTGGTTGGAGAACATGATACAGAGAGTTCAGATTAGGGGTTACCAATCAGACTGCGGAGATATGATGAGTGGGTTCCTCTAGGGGTCAGTTCTTGGGCCCCTGTTGCTTAACACACTGGTTCATTCAGTACAGGTGGCGGATGGTGCCTGGATATGTAAACACGCTGACAATACAAAATTGGAGGTGGTAGTAAATGATGAAGAGTCATCTAAGAGATTGCAGAGTCAGCTAATGGCACTTGAATCATGGGCAAAGAAACACAAGCTACAGTTTAATGAACTGAAATGTAGGGTAATGCATTTTGGTGGAGGGAATCGAATGCACCAATATAGTCTAAATGACAAAATCATTCAAGAAACAGACAGCAAGTTAGACTTCGGAGTACACATTTCAAATACTCTCGGTTTTGACAAACACAATGTGGAGGTAATAAACATAAGTAATAAGGTCATGTAGAATATACTCAAGCATATAAAAAACAGAAGAGAAGAAGTATTGGTACCACTGTATACAACTTTGGTTAGACCTATACTTGTATATGTGGCACTATTCTCAGCACCACAGACAGTAGCTGCATCAAACAGGGTAGAGAGGATGCAAAGAAGATTCACAAAGAAAATATGAAACATGCAACATCTCAGTTACAAAGCTAGGCTGTAAAGGATCAATCTTTATTCTATGGCCTATTGTAAATTAAGGGGGATCTGTACTTTGCTTACAAGACCTTTAATGATGCAGTTATATGAGAAACAGCAGCATTAAAACAGAAAAGCAAAAATTGCACACAAAACAAGATCACATATAAAGCAACTTTTGGGAGAAAGGTACAATACCACCAGGAGAGCAAGGTGGTATAACCAATGAGTCATAAATAGAGTTAAATTCTCTCCCCTGTGAGGTAGTCAATGCACGCAGTATGGTCAGTTTTAAAAAACTACTGGATTTAAATATGGGCCCCAAAAAATGGGACAATTGACCACTGCAGTGGCAGGTTCTAGATTTGGCTATGATAGTCAACTGAACCTGAAAATATCACCCATGCACCTACGTACCTAACTACAAGACACAGACATACCCACTCACAGACACACAGCACCTGACAGCAATGTGTCAACCACCACACTCTCAAGCCTTGCCACGTCAACACAAATGATCTCACTCTGACACTCAGACACACATCCTCTCTCTCACACATACACACACATACACACACATATCAGCTGACACTAAGGTGACACCACACACACACACACACACACACACACACACACCTTGTTGTGCCCACAAGAACTCAAGAACTTCCTCTGCATGACATACAGATGCTCCTTCCAACATACACACACTCACAAAAGTAGATGCAACCCACACACACAAACACAAACACAATCACTCACACACACAAACACACTGCATACGCAGGGTTAGACATTGGCAGCACCATGTTACAGAGATGCAAGTAGATTTTTGTATAAGCCTAGCAAGATTATCATTTAACTAGACCTGTGGCTTGTATTGGATAAATAAACATGTCACTGTGCAGAAACTGGGCCAGTGGAAATGTCTGTGGGGACAGTGGAGTTTACCAGTCACTAGCCCTGGCAGGCTAGTGAATGCAAACCTTAATTCAATTCATGCATATGTCAGACAAAATTTGTTGGTCATGGGAAATGTGGGTCCATTACATGAAGAATAGTAATAGCAGTGATGTGTGTAATGTGTTGAGAAAAAGTAGTGTCATACACTCAGTCTTGAAATCAGAGGTCTAAATACACCATATCTGATGCTGGTCAATGAGCACCAAAAAAATGTTTCAGCACAGTGCACCTTTGAAAAATGCATGTGGTGTCAAAATGGGGGTTTGGTGGAGGCTCAGTGAAATTACATAGCATACAGCAAAGAAAAGAATTGAAGAACAAATATACTGTACAGTACTTACTGTTGGGCATACTGAATAATGAAACACTGAAGTATTCAGACTTGAAATGTGTAGAACAAACAACCTCATTATCAGTGGCAGAAAAGGTCAGTATCTCATAATCTGTCTTTCCCAATGCCTTCAGCCACTCATGCTGCAACTTAGCATCATTTGGTAGCCTGGGAAAGGATACCTTCACACCATTAATTTTTTCCCCCTGTGGTGTTCCAACAACTGGCAAACATGCATGTAGGCATTTTCTCAATATGCCGGTAACAAGGAAGGACATATACACATAAAACACAGATAAGAAAGTGAAGATGACAGTACACAGACACATGACAGCACTACAGTACAATGAATAAGTAGTTTTGATTGGTTGTTTAGATCACAGATGATACACTCATTCATTTGATGCAGGAAAATGAACGGATGAGATACTGATAATGGCAGGAACAATGACATACTATCAGTAATCACCAGTACTGTGAAAAGTATACCGAACAACACAGACAGTGATCAGCAGATAATGACAGCAGCTCCAATACTGTCACTGTCCTGGTTGAGCATATCTAAATGGGTAAAATGCAATGCATACATAACCACAATGCCTGTGCTCACAGACAGCCAAGCACACTGTGAGAGAACTCCAAGCTAATGTAAAAGGAAATGCATGACACCCTTGAAACACATGACGGACTTCAGTTCAATGTAACATAGTATTGTATATGGGGAAAATAAAGCAAATGAGTGAGGGCCATAAAAAGTGGTAGGAGCGTTGACGGGGGAGTTGGGCGACACAATAAATACAAAATATGAAAGATGTCTTCAAATAATGGCCAGCAACCATGAGGGAGACATAATAATTAACTGTCTCTGCCTTCTTTCATTCCTACCTTCACTTTGATGTAATCAATATCAACACCAACACGTCATTGCTCGTATCGCTAGTACCACAGCGCACTACCTTGCAGCGCCAGACTTTCATTTGTTAAAACATGACCAGAACTGTAATTCTAAAATTGCTTCTATTTGGTTAGCCTGTCCTGTTGTGGAGACAATGACATACAAATGGCAGTTCATGTCATGGGTTACTGAATTGGGGTTTAATCTTTTATTGTGGCTACTATTTATGTTCACTATTTATGTTGGTGCATTACCAACCTACAGTGCATGCCCACAGACAACAAAGTTACCCAGCACAACATGAGCCATACCCATAGCCACCTCCATCTTGTGAATGTGCACACCATCCTCTGTGAGGCACAATCGAGATAACACACAAGGAACATGGCGCGGTTGTTCATGAGGCACCAAACTCAGATTACGCTAAAACATTAAGGAAAGCTAATTACTACAAAGAAACTCCATATTTCAATAAATATTGATTGCTGTCATGGGGGGGGCTAGATTTGGATGATGAAAGCAGCAGAATATATGGTGTTCTCCTTTAACATATGAAAAAATCTGTGGAGTCACTATTCTTTCAGGTTGGTGAGTGCCTGATTCCTGTACTGTGGATTAGCCATTTTCTAACACATTGGGGCCATTTTATAATTGCAGAAGTACACTGTAGGGTGTGGTATATCATGGGACATATCACCACTAATACAAGGTTATGGACTCAGGGAGGAAGTGTCTGCTGTTAGAGATGGGCTGCTGGTGTCAGATTTATTGGGTGGGGGGCAACAACATCAGAGATGTGCTCCCAGTGCTGGCATAATTGAGAAACAGACAGCTGACACCAGGCATGGATTCTTGGTGCCAGTACCTTTTCAAAAAGGAAAACCATCACCAGAGATGGGGAAAGAAAGAAAGAAAGAAGCTAAAATATATTCAAACATTGTTTACTTCATGGTTTCATGTGCAACCACAGTTTAGCTGTGCATGAGTACTGCAATCACAGTAGCCTGTGAAAACACCTTCTGGAAAAAGACACTGGGCAAGATTTTCAAAGGGTGGCACAGGGCTTGCATCAAACCCTGCACCATAAAACTTTGAAATGCTCCCAACACCAATGCTGTTTGCTGCAACTGTGCCCAATTTTCTAAAGTCAGACATAGTTGTGACTGTTTCCTGATTTATGGCCGCTTACAATAAGTTTCTGGCATAAGCACTGTAAAAATGGTCCTCGGGACTGACGCATGTTAGACCACAAAAAGATGGTCTAACTTGTGTCAGCTGAAGCACTGGATTGAAAAATTCTATTAGATTATGGCAAGCTCTGTCCGCCATTTCTTTTTTTTTTTTTTCTTCAATTCAAATTTTATTAAAGTTTCCAATACAGAGAACGAATCACAGTAGAGTAAATCATGAACCCCAAACATCAGATGTAGAGTACAAGATGATTTGCTCTCCCCACCCTCCCACCACCCAACCCAACACCCCCGAACAACCCCAGCGCATCGTTACACCTTTAGCACAGCACCAAAGAATATAACCTGGTAGTACTTAAGCCTGTAGTGCATAGCAAGTCTGCAGTGGACCCCAGATCCTGTCAAACTTCTCAAGTTTGTTACTGTATACAGACTGGCAATAGTCCTCTCTGTTCTGAGATTCGCAAGCAATTCCTGAAGCCATTCAACATAAGATGGTACCTCCATATCCTTCCAGTGTCTCAACACCACTTTTTTAACAAACATCGATATCAAGGCTATGTGGTACCTCCTGTTCACTACCGAAATGGAGGAGAAATCCTCAAGAAGACATATTTCGGGGGTGAACAATTCTGAGAGCCCTAAAAGAGGATCAGCATGCTGATTAATCATGGTCCAAGTGGGGCAGCTTTTGAACAGCTCCAGAAAATATGAAGGAGGTCACCTTCTTGAGACTGGCATCTTGTGCAAAGGGGAGAGAACATCAGACCCAATCTGGCAAGCCTCTGCGGAGAGTAATAAATGTTATGCAGAATTTTGAATTGCATTAATCTAAGTCTGTCCTGCTTAAGGAACTTATAACAACTTTGCCACAGGAGAGACCAATCCATATCTCTTCCCTGAAAGAGAGAGGCCCAAAAGGAGATGGGAGCGAAATTGTCAAGGTAAGCCCAGGTAAATAGAGCAGTGTATATTTTAGATACAGCATGAGGCGAGCCCGCCAACTCCGTGAGGGTAGCCTGAAAACTGATATTGGGAGCTGGGGAGGGGGGGTCGGACCCATTACCTTAACCAATAAATGGCGAATTTGAAAAATCTTGAAAATTGTTGTGTGAGGTACCATAAACTTGTGCATAATGCCAGCTGAAGTGCACCATTGACTGTTGGATAACATAAACTCATCTAGACAGCAGTTTCTTATCTGAGGGATCCAACTAGGTGAGAGAAGCTTGCCATCCAGCAAAAAATTAGGGTTGCCTATTACGGGTTGTGATGAATCCTTGAGATTCTCATATCTCAGAAAAGCACACAATTGAGTATGAACCCTGATTGAGATGGCTATGGGGAACTACGTAGAGATTCTGGTAGGGAACTGACCTTGGTGTATAGCAGCACAGCCGGGGAAAGGCCATGTTTTCTAATGGTAGCAGACTCGATGGCTAACCAAGTCGGGGTATATGTGGCAGCCATGGATGGTTGATCCACGGTCAGCCATCTGAGATACTTATTGGCCTGACTGGCCCAGTAGTATAGCCCAATATGGGGGAGTCTTAACCCTCCTTTAGCATTAGGGGCTGTTAACTTGTGAAAAGCCATCCTAGCCTTCTTGTCGCCCCATATAAAAGTAGAGATCATACTATGCACTTTTTTAACCTAGGACAGGGGGAGCTATATGTTTAGCATGTTAAGGGGGTAGAATAAGCGGGGAAATACCTTCATTTTGATTAGATAGATTCTGCCCCAAAGAGAAAGGGGAAGTAAGGTCCACCTGTGGAGGTCTAGGTCTATTTTATGTACCAGTGCATCAATATTAAGTTGTCTGAGCCATGCTGTGTCCTGAGTAAGAAGGAGCCCCAGACATTTAATATAATCGGACTTCCAGATAAGCTCAAACGCAATAATGTCCTGTTTATATACCCTATGGTTAAGAGGAAAAACCACAGTCTTTCCTACATTGAGTTTATAATTTGAGACATTGCTGAAGTTGTCTATTAACTTCAGAATAATGGGAATAGATGTGAGTGGGTGGGTTACCTGCAGCAGAAGATCATCTGCGTAGGCCACCACTTTAACCACCTGCTCCCCAAGAGAGATACCCGAGATGCCCTGGGCACCTGACAATCTCCTAATAAGAGGCTCTAGGTAAATATTGAAGAGGAGGAGGGATAAAGGACACCCCTGTCTGGTCCCTACATGTAATTTAAAGGGGGTGGAGATTACCCCATTGCATGAGATTCTGGCAGAAGGGAACTTATATAATGAGTTAACCCAATTCCAGAATTTCGTGGGAAAACTGAAAACTTCCATTGCAGCAAACAAGTAATCCCAGTGGACTCTGTCGAACGCCTTCTCAGCATCCAACGAGATCAGGACCATTGGATGAGAAGCATCCTTGGATGCCAAGAAGACGTGAGACAGGGCCCTCAAATGGTCGACTGATGATCTCCCTTTCATAAAACCAACCTGATCTGCTCCAATTAAAAAGGGAAGTACTGCCTCCAAACGATCAGCTAATAGTCTTGCCAAAATTTTAATATCATGGTTAAGAAGGGAGATCGGCCTATAACTTGAGACCATATCAGACGGTCTGTCCAGCTTGGGCAACAAAACAATCAGTGCTTCAAAAAGGGAGGGTTCGGATGCTTGACTGGAGAGAATGGCCTGGAAAAGTGGCAGCAAAATGGGAATCAATTACTTAGAGAATACTTTGTAAAAATTGGAGGTAAACCCGTCAGGGCCCGGAGATTTGTGGGATGGGAGAGATGTGATTACCCTTTCAATTTCACCCTCAGAGACAGGAGACTCCAAAATTTTCTTCTGTGATTGTGAGAGATGGCAGTTGCAAATCGCTCAGATATTCATAAAGTCTATCCTTAGATGGGGAGTTGGCCATAGGGCCATATAAATCCTGGAAATAGTTTGTGAACTCCTCTGCTATCTCTGAGGGTAAGACCTTAAGTGAATTGTCTTTGGAGGAATGGACTACGGGAATAAATCTGGCGGATTTCTGTTGCTTAATGCACAGTGCCAACATTCTACCTGCCTTCTCACCCTGATCAGTATATACCGCTTTTGTTTTCAAAATGGCAAATTCAGCTTGCTCCGTTAACATTGCTAGGTAGGCTTCTCTCAATTTCGTTAAATCTTGTTTAAATGACTCAGAGGAAGATAGAGAGAGAACAGTCTCCATACCCCTAATCTGAGAGAGAAGGTCAGACGTCCGAGATGCCCTCTCTCTTTTCCTTTTCGATGTTAGGCCAATTATAATCCCCCCCTAAATATGCTTTACAGGTGCCCCATACTATATCAGGCTTCCCCACAGAGTTAGAATTGGAAGCAATAAACTGCTCTATTTGGGATATTATATATTGAACCATCTTTGACTCCTTCAAAATTTGATTATTCAACTTCCACCTGCCCCCTTTATTGGGCAGTGACGCTATGGTTATTTGGCAGTTGGCCACAGAGTGATCCGACAGGGGCCCTGAAACAATAATAGAGCTTATAACCCCTGGTAAGAGAGATGGAGAGATGAAGATATAATCAATGCTCGAGGAAGTTGCATGCACTGGAGAAACATAAGTATACTCCCTTGTATTGGGATGTAATACACGCCATATATCACAAAGACCTATACAGTCCATCAGGTCCCTAAACGCTCTTTGTGCTGGGAGAGACCTTGACGGGATTGACCTGACCTGTCAAGAGCTTGATCAAAAATGAGATTAAAATCACCCCCTATAACCATGGGGATATCCAAAAATGGAGTTAGGGCTTCTATTATCTGAACAAAAAAGCTGGGGGAGTCTACATTAGGGCCCAGATGGCCCCAAGACAATATCCAGGGTATGCAATCTACCTTTAACAAACAGAAATCTACCCGAAGGAGCGGGAATAACTTGGAGAGGTTTAAATGGAACCGACCTATGCAAAAGAATCATAACCCCTCTACTGTGGGTCGTGCCCTCCGACGCAAACAGCTGCCCAATTTGCTGCCGTCTCATTTTGTCTGCCTCCCTCTTAAGCAAATGCGTCTCCTGCAAAAACATAATTTCTGCCTTCAGATGGTTTTTGTATGTTTCAAAATTTGATATTGCTTAGTCCTATGCCTTACCCCTTTAGTGTTCCAACTGATAAATTGAATATTTCTGGCCATCACTCATGATGTCAGTCAGAAATCCCCCGAAGCACCACATACATTTGTATTTCACATCAATACTACTCCAAACGAAATATGCGCTGGGTTGTTCAACCTCCCCCCTGCCCCAGCCATCACTGAATCCATCCCCCCAATCACCCCTCTGAAACCCCCACCCTAAGCACCCCATAAACCCTGACCCCCACACACCCACCCACCTTTTGCAAAGCCTCCAAAGAGAATAGAACATCCTCGATTCTTATTGATTGCCATCATCCTTAAATAGTGCAAGGGAATTGTCTGCACAAAACCCTTAGAGAAAGTAATCCTCCCTACAGAAGCCCCATGAACCATGCTTCGACATGATCCACAGAGCATGAAGTGTGTAAAGCACTTGCATCAAGTGTGGAAAAAGTAATCTCAGACATCCTCTTGTGGCACAGCCCTTGAACGACGGGGGTAAACAGCCAAGAATAAGCGGGCCATTACTGCCTGCTTTGGTATAGGGCAAAAGTAAGGGTTCCTGGGCCGCTGTCCAGACCACATTTCTAGGACCAGAAACAGTGACCATCTCACTTAGTTAAGGGAAATTTGAAAAAAAGAAATAAGGAGTCCTCCAAAAACAGCACTCAAGGAGGGTTATACAGAAGGGACAGACCAACGCCAATTAAAGTGTGCAGAAACCCTGATATCACCATCTGTCTATAGCTGCAAAATCTCCACCTGGTATACAGGCTAACCATATTTATTGCCGAATGGCAACAGGGAACAAAAAAGAGTGGAAAACATAGAAAAAAACAAGACCATGGAAACAGGACCAGAAAGGGACTGCAGCTACAGGCAGAATCACATTGTAAACACAGAGAAAACTGAGCATTGCCCCACCCCCAATCCATAGAATCAGGACATCGCCCCTGAGAAAGTGAGTTGCCAGATCTGTTAGAGTGGAATTTGACTTGAGCACAGTGACCCCACACGAATACAAAAACGAGACTGAACTTGGCCAGAGTCAGAACATGAGAGTCAACAAAAAATTAGACAGTCCTGGAGAAGAGAACCAGATCAGGAGCAAGATGTCCATTTTCAGTCAGCGAGGAGACCCTTCTTGAGAGTTGCAGCATGGAATTAAATAGCCAGATATACAGTTTGTCACCAACGTAGCCCCGGAGACATAGTAGAGAAATATAATTTGCAGCAGCTAGACTACACCACCACTGAAAAGCTCAGCATAGCACCCCACACCAGGTCGACTCTCATGTAGGCTTAAAAAGGTCAGGAAACACTTCCTTGAGCCCTGTGGTTGCTGACTCCACTTCCTCGTAGGTTGCCCGGGAACCATTCAGGCAAACTTGAAGCCTTCTAGGAAAACCCATACAAAATTTGATTCCCTCGGCAATCAACTTGAGGACCAGTTTGTGAAACGTGGCTCATTTCTGGCGTACAGATAAAGGCAAATCTTGCGCCACCCTCAGCTTTTTACCTTCCCATTGCAAATCTTGTACTTCCTCAACTATATAAGAAGTGCTGTCACCGTGAAGTTTAGAAAGCGAAATATGAATGACCTGGGGGCTCCAACCGGGGGGGAGTGCATGATGAGCTTTTTCTATTATGTAGCTTGCACCAAAGGGGAAGGCCTGCCACCTTCTCCACAGACATTTTAATAAACTTAATGGGTTCTGAGCCCTCTTCACCTTCAGGCAAACCAATAATTACCGCATTGTTGTGGTGACTGCACCCCTCCAAATCTTCCACCTTGTTCTCCATCTTCACTAGCCTTTGCCTCAAGGACACTAGCTCCAATTCTTTTTTTGTCCTGTTTCCTTTCAACGGAGCGTATGCAAGCTTCATTGTCAGTAATCTTCTTGGAGAGCTCCTCCAGGGTGCCAGAGATGCCTTTTATTTCTCCTGCCATGTTCTGCATTTCAGCCTTAAAAGGCTGAAACTCCTCTAAAAATCTTGAGGGGGTAAGAGGATCCGTATCAGGGCTCTCAGTAGTAACAGGCAGCGAGGATTGCAAGGAGGAGGCCTTGGCTTTCTTAGAGGCCTTCTCGAGCGTAATGGGAGGCGTGTGTTTAGAAGCAATTTTCCGCATCTCTTCGTCCATCGACTTCATATATCAGGGGCACAGACGTTCAGGAAGGTGACAGTCAGGTGATCTGCAGTGGAAAACTCCATAAAGCAGGGTTTTAAAGATATTTAATGGGCGGTAGGTTGGAGCAAGCAGAGAGGCGTCCTACCCAAAACACCGCATCACGTGACTCCCGCTCTGTCCACCATTTCTGTGGCACACTGGTGGCTTGGAACAATCTCAGACCTTTGAAAATCTGGCCCATTATTTTATTCTTCTGTGCATGCACAACTGGTAGCATTTTAGCATGTTCATGACTTTTTCGATTTACAGTTTTTTTTATTCCAGAAACACCAAACTCCAATGAACCTGTAAGTTTCAGGTTTCAAATCTCATCCATTTTTTTATTTATACTATAGCAGGCAAATGAAGGGCTAGAGTTATGAAAGACATACTCCGGTAGCAGGTAGTGTGTTCTGTGTCATGCCTCGCAATTCAGGAAACAGTAGCAATTAATGGGTACACAAGAGCATGCCTGCTCAAAACTGTGGAAGTAACACATGCTAACTACTGGGGTCCATTAGCTGAAAGATAGCAGAGCTGGGCAGGGCAAGGTACCACTGCTAAGCACAAAAACCAAGCCAGCAATGCAGGCACAGTAACAAAACATGCACACATGGTGCAACTCCTGAAGGATTCAAGCCCTCCAGCACACACAAAACTGATGCAGATGTAGCAGCCTCCAGTAGTATGGCCATGATTAGCTTGCCATCCACACGCCCATGATGATGTACAGTATCACAGCATTCAGGAAGCAAATAGTGAGTATCATTGGCTCAGTAAGTAGCACCCTCACCTCTGAGGCCAGGAGATCAGAGGGCTGTGGGTTCAGTTCCCACATCTGGCATTTGGGTTAATATCCCATACTGACTCTGTAGTGCAGCATGAGGGTGGTGCTGCACTTCTGAGGTGCCATCTTTCAGATGAGATGTTAAACCAAGGTCCCAGCTGCCTGGATTGGTGGTAGTTCAGGTGGATGCAAATGATCCCATGGGACCTTTCAAAAAAGAGTAGGGTTTCTTATTAAGGAAAGAAAAATCATACAAACAATAACAGATGCAGCTAAAAAAAGGAAAACCATATAATCATTTTAAACATGTCAAGGAAAAAGGAAAGAAAAACCTAGCTCATCAGCTTACAATATTGACTCACCATATTACAATAGAAAGCTTAAACCTAGAACCCTTATTACATCTAGAATACCTTTACACTGTACAGGTGTTTATATCTGCAACAATGAATACTGACTACTTACTATTGGTCCTTATCAGGTCACTGGTGCATCAGAGTCAATAATCCAGGGCATATTCCACCAATGAGCTCTGACAGCATTTTAACATCTGTGAAAAACGTAACAGTAAGTTCATTCTGAATCTTTCGTATCAGCTCTAAATGCTCTGTTTCTGTTGTAAGGTAAACAATGATCTTGTGTTCCAAATGAACCATTTAATAACTACTAACACAACATGCACTGTGATCTAATTCCATAGTAAGGCCTGACCACTATAATAACCATACATTAAAGCCTCGTAAGTCATGGAACCAAACCATGGTGCATTCCACTCTGTGGACAGTAGTGCCCAAAACCCCTGTGTATAGGAATAGGTGAAAAACATGCACAGTATTGTTTCCAGTGTAGTAACACATTGTGGCCTACTACAATACCATTCCTGCAGCTGCTTATGTTTATGACTGGACTTGATGTTGATCTTTTCATGACAACTAAGCCAGTGAATATCATATATTTTCTCTGGAATGCTAGTCTCTGTACTGTAACTAACGATTCTAATGAGGAAACATACTGTGGAGGACATCTTGAGAATATATAACATGGTCTTGAAAAAAAAGTCTCTTGTATTACTTTATAAATATCTCTCCATGGTTTAACAGTGACTTGTGAACTGATAATTTGCCAGTGCTTAAGTTTCAAAAATGCTTCTCTAAGGTAGTCTGGTACAGCTATTGATTTCTTTAAGACTCGGAACTGCACATTTTCCCACTGGGTAAACCAAGGTACACAAGTTGCCGAAAAGAGGGGTACCCACTCTTGTCCCACAAATACTAATTGGGGCTCAATACTGGTATATAAGAAAACAGTAAAATAAAAGATGATTGGATTAATCATACCCAATCCTCCCTGCCTAATCCCTAAATAGGCCACATTTCTCTTTATGGGGTTCAACCTGCTCCCCCAGATGGCCTGGAAAAAATCAACTTAATACAGTTGTTTATAACTGTTTTGGCAGTGGATAAACATGGCTAACATAACAAAAATTGGTAATAAAAAAGTGTTAACTAAATATACTCTCTTCTGCTTACTGTGCTTCCACTTATTCAAGCCAGTAACTAATTATTGTCCTAGCACCAATTTGGGTCCCCAGCTGGCAAAATCATCATGTTCTGCACCATAACATATACCCAGAATATTAATTGAGTGCCTTAAGACAGGTATACCTTGAATATCTTGAATAAGTGGTTCAGCAGCCCCCAATTGTTTAGCCACACACTTAGTCTTATTCAAATGAAACCCCACAAAAGTGCTATATCTAGCCCACATCTGGATTGCTTGTTCAGCAGATCTAATGCTTCGTACCAAGATACACAAATCATCAGCATACGCAATTGCCACAAACCTAAGAGTAGTTTCCAAGATGGACAAATGTTGTAAATCTACAGAATCATTCAATAAGCATAAAAAGGGGGTCTATGCTAAAGGCGAAGAGGAGAGGACTCAAAGGGCAGCCTTGCCTGACCCCTTCCCTGCTATGCACATGGACCCTTTCCAATCCTGCACTAAGGGAACTACTATTGCAGTTTTATAAGTAAGCAATAAGACACAATGGGGTGTGCATTATGGTGCGATAACCACACCCCTAGGGGTATAGTTAGGCACGAGGCCAAAGGCCAAGTGCTGGTCATCCCTGGGAGTGCAGTTATTATACTGTAATTCACAACCCTGGAGTATCTTATTGCACTTATAAAATGTTCCTTTATTTTTTAGAAGCAGTTTTTTTATTTTTAAACACATTTTTAAATAAGTAAAAATGTAAGTGAATCTGTGCTTTTAACATAAAATAGTCCTTCTGCCTATTGGTACTAGATTAAAGTAGTGTTATACAGTATGTGCCTCCCTGCCTACTTAAGCTTCATATTCCCCTGCCAGCCAGAAAAATTCACAAATGCTATTTTTCTCATTCTAAGTATGACACATAGCCCCATTATTTTATTTCATTCTCCTCACTCTGTAGACAAAACTAAAAGGAAGCCATAACAGAGGCTTCTCAGTTCCCCAGTGATGCAAGCATGAGCGTCGTTCAAAACTACCACACTCACTGACAGCATCATGAACTGCTCGCTCTGTCCTAAAAGATAAATAGCAGGGTGAGTCATTTACCACCTTTTCTCTTTGTTTATATAGTATCATTGCTTACTTTCTTCATTCTGTTTTTTTTTTTTTTGATCTGTGTTTCCCCACATTCAAGAAATGGAATGCTTATCATGGAATGTTTACCATGGAATACAGGTATTCAAAATTCTGCTCAGTTCTACTAGCAGAATGTTCCTCTACTAACATACTGTACACACAGACAACAAAGGCCTGTTTTAGAGCAAGAGACTCAATTATCTCACTTGTCAGGGAAAGCAGACGAAATTTCCCTGATGAGCAGGTAAAGATAGAAGGGGGATTTTTCACTGTTAGCAAAGAAACAGTTGTAATGAAAACTATAAACAATACTTAATGTTTCTAATTTGTTTATGTGTGTAAGGAGAGTGTGATGATCTGCCAAACAACATTTAATTACTTTATTTTATTTTATATTTAAGATCATTTTAATTTTAGGGCCCAGTTGAAGGTTTCTACAGAGTAAAGGTAGCGGCCATGTTTGTGGTGGAAGATAGTTCTGGTTGTAGGAGGACTGATCTGCTCATTGTGCACTGTGGTTTAGGACCAGGATGACTGTGCATATACAGAGAATTAATGTACGGTCAGCTGATCTGTCTTGGCCAATTCGATTTCTAGATTTTTTCTTTCCATTTTGTAAAAGCTCTTGATCCACTCTATAAATATTATGGGTATCCCTTATTGTTCTAACACCACCCATAGAAATGTATGACTAACTGCATCGAATGCCTTTGCCTGGTCTAATGAAAGTACCACCGCTGTTGTGTGGTCTCTGTGACTGTGGTCAAACAATTCCCTTAAAAGAATAAGATGATCTGTTATTTTTCTACCTGGCACTGAGCATGTCTGAGCTGGCAAGATTAACAAGTCAGCTATTGCTAGTAGTCTAGTATTCAGGATTTTGGCTAGTAATTTATAATTGGTATTCAATAAAGTCAGGGGTCTCCAATTCTAAATATTACTTGCATCACCTTTTTTAAAAGTATACACTATATGCCCTGTAGTCATTCTCAGTGATGGATTTTGTGTGTGTAGGATGGCAGTAAACACCTGTGCTAATTCCTCTAGGATTTTGTTCCCAATGTATTTGTATACCTCGGTAGTCAGACCATCACCTCCCGGGGATTTATTACCTACTAAGGTGCTTAAGGCCTGAGCCACCTCTGTCGGTCATACTGGCTGGATAAAAGGGTCTGCTATTTCAACTGAACAAACAGGGATGTCCAAATCCTGAAACAGAGTTTGATAATCTGTATCATTAGAATGATCAACCACAAGCAGTGTCTGCGTATGTTGGAATACAGTCCTTTTAATGTCTTGGATGTCCTCACAATGGACATCATGCTCATCTCTTAAACCTGACATTTGTTTATGCCTTACACTATCATGACAAGTTTCATGTGGACAGGTATATTCTTTATTTCCCTGTTTTGTAAATCTCTGCTGATTCCACAAATTTTGTGCCTGTGTTAGATGAAAATTCACCATTGATTTCTTTAAATTGTGCATTTGTTCCTGATATTCTGACCTGTTGTATATGATAATAACAGTAATTTTTGAAGTTGCTTTCTATTTTGTAAGTACTGATGATATGCAGTATGCCTTCTGTGTTTAGAGTAAGTTTCCAAAAATGCTGTCAAATCTGATGTAGTGTCTTCCCACCACAAGGGGGGGTCGTCATACATGCAATATACAGATTTTCTGGCTTCTATGAATGAATCAATTCCTTGAGTGATGTCAGGAGATTCAAACAGTGAAGAACTACATTTCCATGTCTCTGGGTCATAATTAATACATACTGTGTTTCCTACTACCACTTTCATTAACCTATGATCGGAAAATTCTGATACTAACACATCAGCATTCTGGATGTGCATAGATGAAGAAATAAATAAATAATCTATTCTTGTTGCTAATGCTTCCTTATGAAAAATGGGTACAGATCTCCCCCTTGATACTTGATGTGTATCTTTCAACTGTGCAGCATGGGTGACGTTTTTGAGATAAGCCATGTCACAAAAGATTTTCTGCATTCTAGTGTTTACCCCCCTGTCTGCCAATGAGGTGCTGCAGTTAAAATCACCTCCCCATACCACAGTATCGGAAGAGTGCTGGTATGGTTGAATAAGTTGGAATAATTCTATTCATTCTGCCTTTGTTTGAGCTGTATGTATGTTAATAATGTGAAACAACACATTTTGAATCTTAAGTTCCAGCAAGAGAACCCTTCCTGAGGATAAGTCAAGAATCTTGACTAAGTGAAAGTCAATAAGCTGAAGCTAAAATCGCCAGCTCAGAGCATGAATCACTACCAACAGACCAATATGATGGACCTGCATACCAAGCTTTGGATGCGTCTTTAATATCCTGCAGCATGTGACGTCTGGTTTCCTGCAAAAGAAATACTCCTGGCCCATGACATATAAAAGATTAAAACACCACCTGCCATTTGCTATGATTCTTAATACTATTTACATTTAGTGAATAAAAGCCAATTGGAGTACACAATGCAGGGGAGTTAGTGAATCCTCACTCAAGGAGGTTTTCTTGTTGACCTTCTAGTAGATCTCATTACCAGGCTTGGCCATCCCTAAAGTGTGGGGCTGTGTTGCACTGTGTGTATTGCAATCCATGTTAAGTGGGCCCTCTCTATCTGACCCTTCCTCTGGCAGGGAAGATCGTATAGAAGAGTCATCTAATTCATTCCCCAAAGTTTCCAGTACAGTATGTCACCCAGGGGGTCGAACCTATTTGCAACCAGTATCCCTGTAGTTCTCTGAGCTTTGGATCTAGGTTGTGACCAGTTCTGACATCTGGAGATTGCTTTTTTAGCTTTGCCTATCTCCTGTGGTGGCTGGGGAGGGGGGCATTCCTACCTGCATATCACCTGCGTCAAGCAGGACTGGCAATGTCCCCCTGCCACATGTGTAGCTTACATAGGAGGTGGCACAGGCAAATCCCCAAGAGGAGTTGCAACCTCTAGCTCTAGTTCAGCAGGGGTCTTGACAGGGGAAGTTCACACCAGATCCTTTGGGGCAACCTCCTCTGGGGGGGACCTGAGGTGGTATGGATCTCCCTCTTTTCCTTTGTACCATGGCAACCAAAAGCATCTGCTCTTCCATAACTGCTTGATTGGGTTGATTATGAACCGTCCAGTGACAAGAATGATATGAATGCCCCTTGGTATCACACAAATTGCATAACTGTTCATTGTGACAATGACCACTACTATGCCCCATATCCCCACATAAAAAGCATTTTAACTTGTCGCACAAGCTGCTATTTCTCCACATCTATAGCATGCCTTCAGTTGCCCCTGATAAAAAAGTACTCCTCTGTCACTTCCAAGAAAAAAGCTATTAGGCAGGTGCTGTAAACATGTCTCGGTGTTATGTAACACAATCCTCACTCTCCACCCCCTAGTCCATATCTTTTCATCATCGAAGATGGCCTCTGGATTTCCCAACACTGTGCACCTTTGCTTGAGCCAGTATAGTAGATCCATTACACTAATGCCTTTGTTCCTAAACAACTCTGTGATTGTCCTGCTAGTTGGCTTCGTCAGGGGTATTGCCTCAAAGGGAGACCATAAAGGTGTAGTTTTCAACGTTTGCTATAGCTCCTGAAATTTTTGCAGACCACTCCTAAACTTAAAGCTCACATTGAATGACTGTTCCCCTAAAATATGTATAAGAGCATAAATTTCTGCAGCCATGTAAGCCATAGATGCTTTCAAAAAAGTTTTGGTAACAAAAAGACAGTCGGGGAAGACATCCAACCCCCCTCTCTAAATTTAACGAACAGCATTATGCAGTTTTGCTGAGAAGACAGGTTCTCTGAAAAAGGAGGCATAAGTTCTTCTACCCCCTGTAGTTTGTGACCCTTCAATGTTAGCTGTAGGATTAGGCCGGGGCACTGCTGACCATGTAGGCCCCTGTGCATGATTGCCCCGAGAGCTGGCATTATAGCTAGGTGGATTGCCATTAGGAACCTTTGTACCTGAACTGTTAAGATACAGATGCAGGATCTGGATGAGCTGTAATTCTTCAGATAAATGCATAGGAGACTCAGCCTCACTTAAGGGTGTGTCACTAGGTGCTACAGCTGCTGCAATGCCATTCAGAATATTGTCATGAGGGCTGGGCATATGAAGAGGTGAAGAGCCTGAAACCCAGCGCCCTGTCTGGTTCAATTCCCACCCAGCTCCTTGGAGCGCAGCATCCACAGACCAGTCTGAACTTTGCAAGTCCGATGTAGGGGTGCCACTATGTTGGCTTGAGGCCAAGGCCACTATATTCGCCATTCTGGGTGTAGCCCCTTCAGTCTTGTTTGCCAGATTTCCTTTAAATGTAAACAAAAAGAGGGAACTAGTACTTGTCTTCACCAGTGAACTGCAACAGTCATAGGTTCTGCTGTTGGGCTCTGTGCTGCAATCATATCAGGTATGACAGCAAATTTAGGATTTCCAGGCATCTGTATTGAGCGTGTCTGATCCTGCAGCTGTTTTTCAGATGACAGCTGCTCAGTGTTCGCCCTCGTCTGCTTTGAATGTCGGCGACATTGAGCTATCGCACTCTGCAATTCCTTTTGTCTGTGTGTGAGCTCCCGCTCCTCCTGCAGCAACTGAGCTTCTAGCTGATCAGGTATGTCTTGCAAGACATCTCCACTCAGTACCTGGAGAAATTCATCCAATTGCACATCCTTATGCTGTATATCAGGCCCATTTATTCCTTCCTTTTCTTCCCCATCGGGGAACATTAAAGCAGGTATCTTCTGAATGTCAGATACTCTATCTGGAGAAGTTGGTGCATCAGAGTAATTGTCAGTCTCTTGAGCAGTTAAGACAGTGGAGGAGACCAGTTACACTACCTCTCTCACATCCTTCTCTGCTGATGACTCAGAGAAAGTGGCCATCTTGCAGACCAGAGGTTCCCTACTTGCAACATCTCCTCCCTCCATCTCCACAGAAGAAGTTTTCTCTTATAATTCCTTCTTTTTCCTTTCCAGCTCCTCACTTCGATCTGATTGATCCATAAAAGTGTCCAAACTCATTTTCTGGCCTCTAGTGGTATACAAGACAGGGGAGGAGGCCATCTCCCCTGCCACATCAGCACTTCCTCCTCCTCCTCTGCTGTCTGGCTCCAAACTGTGCTCCTCCACTCTGTTCTCAGGAAGTCAAGCCCCCTGCTGACAGAGTAGGGGAATTTTTTATTCAAGATTTTCAAACAAAAAACACAGAAAAAGTATTACAGCATACAAAATCATAATGAAAGAAACAAAAACCAGAAATAAATATTTCAGCATACAAGAATGTCAAAATCAAAACAAATAAAATCAACACCCAACAGAGACCCACGCGCCCCCCCCCACTAGAAGAGTAGGGGGATTTTTTATTCAAGATTTTCAATCAAAAAAAAATTACAGAAGACTAATACAGAATACAAAATCATAATGAAAAGAAACAAAAATCAGAAAGAAATATACAAGAGTGTCAAAAGGAAAACAAAAAATCATCACCCAGTGGGATCTGCCTCTACCCATTTCCTCAGCAAGGTGGTCTGAAGGAATGGGAGCTTAAGTGAGTTACCCAAGGTCACTCAGTGATAAACTAGCTCTAGCAGGGATTGTACCTGTGATCTTCTCGAGCCCAAGTGTATAAGGCAAGATACAATGCAAGTTACAGGTACTATAGCCTGGGTGCCCAGTAAATGGACTGACTACTGCATAGTGGATGACTGTGTCTTTAAAATAGATAGAGCATGCCCTTTGCCCATTCTAAAGCACATGGTGCTTGCACTACTGCAAATTCCTATGTGATAGTGCCTGGCATGTCATCTTCTGCAGCCCAGATAACAAGTTAATGACCACATGAATATTAATGTATCATTTACACAACTGCGCAAAGCAATTCATGAACAGAATTGCTGTGCCTCTTAGCAGAGCTCCTGTTGCCTCTTGAATCTTGTGGCAGTGCAAAAATGGTAGTGTTCTCTTTATTTACCATGTGCTACTTTTACATTCATGAATCTAGCCCAAAGTGTCTGAACATGGAACTTTTCAGGGTTTGTTGCTACCCCATAACTCAATGACAGTTGAACCTACTGTAAATATAGCAGATTTAGCATGTTATGCTAACCTTCAACAAAAAGAAATGCCAAAACAGTTGGTTGTATAGTGCAGTGTTTTAAGGCTCTGAGCTACCAATCTGGTGACATCCAGCAAACCAGACCTGGGTTTAAATCCCACAGCTTCCACTTGCATACTGTGTGACCCTCAGCAAGTCACTTAACTTCCCTGTGCTCCCAGCTCGCTCCTGTAAAAAAACTTTCAGCTTAGTGTGCTACTCCTGGTTAAACCACTAAAAAAAAAATTTAGTGTCTGGATTTGAAGACAGCCAAGTAGTAAGTAGCCAGAAATTGGACCATAACAGTAAATTGCTGACTTAAACCTATATTGCTTCCCAGGCCGTGACTCTGCGTTTGCTCTGGCCTGTTTTTATCATTTTCTTGCATTGTCTAGCTATCTTTTTGAATTTTTGACTTCTTTCTTTGGTGGGGGTGGTTCTGCACTTTTTATTTAGCCTCTCCTTTCTTTTAACCATCCTACATATCTTTGTGTTAAACCATGCTGGGACACGACCCCTGCAATCATTATTTTACTATTTCTGGAACAGTTCATTTGTTATGTGACACTATGTTGAATGCTTTGCTCAGGTCTGGGAAAATAATATTCACAGCATTTCCATTATCTAGGTCCCTACTTGTGGGCTCATAGATATGTGATTAGTTGTTAGTACAAGACCTGCCGGCATTAAAGCCATGTTGCAATTTATCATTAATTCCTAGCCTCTCACATTCTCCTTCTATAAGGCTAGATTCACAAATGTGTGTGGGGCAAAGTTCCACACTGCAACACCAGCTGTGGACTGAAATCCTTGCAGCTGCAGAGGTTGAAATTCACAGCCACAGCAGTTGCAGCAGAAGACACCGCTGCTTCCATCAGCCCAAACAGTTGTCCTCAGCTGCAGAGATTTCCTGGGCAACAGCTTCTGCAAGCCTCCATAAATCATGGAGATGGTCATAATACAGTTTCACCATTGTGAATACTAGCAGCTGCGGAAACCTGCGGATCTACAAGTGGCAATTCACTTGCGTCTGGTTTTTCCCACAGCTGCAGGTACTTTGGGATGTTTGTGAATCTAGCACTAAGTCTTTCAACAGTTTTCTCCATTAACTTTCCCGATATAGACATCAGGCTTATTGGTCTACTATTACTAGGTAATTCTTTGCTGCCCTTTGTAAATACTGGGATTACTTCTGCTGTCCTCTGCATCCTAAATATTTCCCCTATATTAATGGACTGTATAAATAGGTACTTTAAAATTGGGGTTAATTCATTGGCTAGTTCTTTATTAGCATTGGACTCATGTCATTAGACCCTGTTGACTTACCTATTTTTAAGAATGGAGGAATGGGGGTACTGTTTAACCAGGAAAAACAAATTATTTAGTTGCTGTATTCATCCTTGTAAGAACAGATCCAGAAACAAATGGTTTGATACCTTTTATTTGACCAACATAGATGTTACATAGTTCTTTTTGTAACTTCTGTGTTTGTCCAATACAAGGTATCAAATCAGTTGCTTCTGGATCTGTTTAACCAGGAAAAGCACATTAAGCCAGAGCATCTTTGCAGGTGCAACATGGAGGCACAAGGAAATTAAATGATTTGCTCAGGGTCATACATTATGCAAGTGTGGGCTGGTGGGATTCAAACCTAGGTCTCCAGGTTTGCAGCTCAGTGCTCTAAACCACTACACTATACTGCTTCCCTATTTTAGTGCCCTTATATTTCTTTTTATTCATCCATAGTAATCAGGATGCTTTTTTTAATTTTTACTTCAATATTTGTAAGTTTGTCATCATCTAGTTGGTAACAGGAACAGAAATATCTTTTGAGTTCTTCAGTTATTTCTATATTATTTGTTAATAACTTGTTTTCCATTTCAAATCAGTTCTATATTTTTAGTTATATTTCTTCAATAAACGTAACTGAACAAAGCATTCAACACAGTGTCACATAACAAATGAACTGTTCCAGAAATAGTAAAATAACGATAGCAGGGGACATGTCCCAGTGTGGTTTAATACAAAGATATGTAGGATGGTTAAAAGAAAGGAGAGGCTAAATAAAAAGTGCAGAACCACCCCCACCAAAGAAAGAAGTCAAAAATGCAAAAAGATAGTTAGACAATGCAAGAAAATGATAAAATAAAGGCCAGAGCAATGCAGAGTCACAGCTAGGGAAGCAGTACAGGTTTAAGTCAGCAATTTACTGTTACACTCAAATTTCTGGCTAATTATTGCTTGGCTGTCTTCAAATCCAGCCACTGAATTTTTTTTTTAGTGGTTTAACCAGGAGTAGCACACTATGAGCCCTCAAGTAGGGACCTAAATAATGGAAATGCTGTGGATATTATTTTCCCAGACCTGAGCAAAGCATTCAACACAGTGTCACATAACAAATGAACTGTTCCAGAAATAGTAAAATAATGATAGCAGGGGATGTGTCCCAGTGTGGTTTAATACAAAGATATGTAGGATGGTTAAAAGAAAGGAGAGGCTAAATAAAAAATGCAGAATCACCCCCACCAAAGAAAGAAGTCAAAAATTCAAAAAGATAGTTAGACAATGCAAGAAAATGATAAAAAAAAAAGGCCAGAGCAAATGCAGAGTCATGGCTGGCACTATGTAAAAAAGACAATTATAAAAGTTGTTTTAGTTATATAGGTAGTCTAAGAAAAGAGAATAACCAAATAAACAGTTTGAAAGATGGGAACAGGATTATAGTTAGAGAGGAAGAAATTGCCTCAGCCTTTAATAATTACTTTTTAAGTGTATTCAAAACATCTAACCATCATTTGGATGAAAGGGAGTGTTCATGGACAAACTAGAGGGACCGCTAAAAATAAATACAATGCAAATCAAGGAGAAGCTGAGGAATTTAAAGACATCTAAATCCTGTGGACCAGGTGGGTATCATCCATTATTCTTGAGAGAGTTGGCAGATGAACTGGCTGGCCCCTTGGCGGTTTTGTTCAACAGGTCATTGGTAGAAGGGGAGTTTCGGATGTGTGGAAAGTGCACACATCACCCCAATCTTTAAGGCAGGTGATAATCAGCTGGTCCAGAGCTACAGGCCAATAAGTGTCACATCTGTGATAGGTAAAATAATGGAGGGATGTATTAAGGATCTCTTGGAGCAGAATCTGTACAGCCTCCAGGTCATAGATGTGGCCCAGCATGGCTTTGAGGCTGGCAGATCCTGTACTAGTAACTTGTTACACTTCTTTGAAACAGTCAGTCAGGCACTGTATCAGGGCCTTCCTGTGGGTGTGGTCTATTTAGACTACTACAGTGTCTCATGAGATCCTTATGAGCACACTCCAGGAACTTGGGATGCATATGCAATTAAGAACATGGATAAATGCATGGCTTATGGAAAGGCACCAGAGAGTGCAAATAAGAGGGTTCCTGTCTGAACTTGGGGGGGGGGTGACAAGCAGGGTGCCCCAAAGCTCCGTGCTGGGACCAATATTGTTTAAGCTGTTTGTCACATCCATGCAAGTTTCTGAGGGAGCATGGCTGTGTAAATTTGTGGATGATACAAAACTTGGGGAACTGGTAAATTCACCTGCATCAGGTATCACCCTTCAGGATCAGCTGTACAAGTTGGAACAGTGGGCAGAAAAATACAAGTTGAATTTTAACATTGAAAAGTATAAAATCATGCACTTTGGTAGTAACAACAAAAAAGCCATCTACAAGTTAAATAATAAATTATTGGCCAGCACTGATAATGAAAGGGATTTGGGTGTGATAATATCTGACACCCTAACATTTGATAATCAAAGCTCTGACATGGTAAAAAGAGCAAATAAGTTAGAAGGGAATATATTAAGGAATATTCACAGTAGAAGTGAAAAGGTCCTGGTGCCCCTGTACAAATCCTTGGTTAGGCCTATATTAGAATATGGGAGGCTGTTTTTCACCCCACAAAGTGTAGGTGTTGCAAGTATGTGGAAAGAGTACAGTGAAGACTTGCAAAGAAAATAGTCACACTAATGGGATATGGCTACTAAGATAGACTTACAAGCTTAGGCCTGTACTCAATGTCATATTGAGGATTAAAGGGTGACTTGTGCTTCACATAGAAGTGTTTTTGAAATAAAGTCCTTTCGGAGTGTGCAGGACTTAGAAGAAAGAAAATGTCAGATAGGGCAAACAGGCTCCACACCTATCAGTTACAAGGAGAAAATTACAAAACACAAAGGAGAGGAAGATGGCATAGCCTGAGAGTGGTTAGTGGGTGGAACTGGCTGCCACCAGAGGTGGTGGGAGCCGGTAGTATGGCAACATTTAGGAGGTTGCTTGATCAGCATATGCACAACAGGAAGTGGGAGTATATCCACTGAAATGTAACAAGTCCACTTACGGCCTTGAGGCTGATAGGACTTGTAAACCAAACTATGACACTGAAAAGCTATTACAACTAGAAATAAATAGAAACATTATAAGATGGGCAGGAAATTGTTTAAAAAAAACAAAGCCAAAGAGTCAGACTAAAGGGTAACCTGTTAAAGGATGGTAACATCACAAGTGGGGTGCCCCAGGGATTGATACTGGGACCTGTATTATTCGCACCTTTTATAAAAGACTTGGAAAATAACTTTCACAACACATGTAACAAGTGTGCTGATGACACAAAAATAGTTGGGAAGGCAAACACAGCCAGAGAGGCTGGGAAAATCCAAACAGATCTAAATAATATTGTGGAATGGGCCAACAAATGGAAGAAGCAATTCATTAGCTAGAAATGTATGGTAATGCATTTGGGGGAAAATAATAGTTCAATGTTTATGGAATAGCAATGTGGTATATAGTGCTTGTGTGACTTGTAGTACTTTTTGTGGCTTAACTCTATTTCCACCCTTGAGTAGTAGGTGTATAGGTAGGAAGTTTTAGGGAATAGAAGGCCCAGGAACAAGGGTGAGATGAGTGCCTGAGAAGGAGGAGAAGGGGATGGTGGAGGATGAAAAAACACTCCCTAAGCAAGGGGGGGTCCATTTGGTGGAGGGCTTTTGTAGAGGTTGTGGGAAGAGCTATTCCCAACATTGAACCATGGGCAAAGCCTTCATATTCAATGTTTGTGGAATAGCAATGGGATACATAGTGCTTGTGTAACTTGTAGTACTTTTTGTGGCTTAACTCTAATCCCATCCTTGAGTAGTAGGTATGTAGGTAGGAAGTTGTAGGGAATAGAAGGCCCCAAAAGATACCTCCTCCAACTCACGGAGAGTATGACCCTCCTGGCACTCAGGAGAGGAAACCCCCCCCCCAGGGAGAGGAAACTTCTGAGGACCCATGGCTGGTGGTCTGCCTGTCCTCTGGGCATGCTAAAAGGAGAAGGACCTAGGTTCTAGTAACCATAGCTAATTTGAGGGTAGTGAACTTCTTGGAGAGACAATGATCCTTCCTTGATCCATGGATGATCCAGATTGAGCGATGATCTTGAGATTGGAGAGTAGGTCTTTTCTGAAGGAGATATAGAATCTGAAGTGTGAAGTAAATCCAGGTAAAGAAGGGTGAATGACGTCCAAGTTTCCAGATGGTGAATGATGTCTGTCCTGAGAGGTTGAAAGGGAGTAATGCATTGAGGGAGCATGACTTGATTGATAATTTACTAGACAGAGGATGGTGGAATGTTATGGTATGAGAAGTCATTGGTGAATGATCTAATTTGTGTAAGGTTTGACTGTCAAGGTACAGTCTAGAGGCAAGGAATTCAGTAGTGAGCTAGAAGTCACTAAAAAGCTTACTTGAGTAGAAAAGAGTCTTTGAGTGCCCTGGAGAGGATGGTTCACTCTCGATCCCTGGACGTTGCAAACTGGATGATCCTGAAGATGAAGGGTAAGTCTTTTACATGGGGTGGTAGAATTATAGTTTTAGAAAAGATCCATTTGAGGAAGGGCTAATATAGTCCATATATTTGAGATGATGAAAGATGCGTGTCCAAAAGGATTGTATAGGTGTAATGAGCTGAGAAAGCACTATTTGATTGATATACAACCATACAGGGAATGATGGGACTTGCAATAATTTGTAAAGTCATGGGTAAATTATCCAATTCATGTAACATTTGATGTTCAAAGTAGTCTGGAGACAAGAAATTGAAATTTATTAGCGAGTGATAAGTCACTAAGTAAGCATTACAGAGTAGAAATGAGTAGAGGAGAGTTTAGAGTGACTGATGGGATAATGCCAGAAGTGATTAGTAAACAAATAGGAGAAGATCTGCAGAAGCAGTGCAGATGGTAACTTAGTATATCTGGGAATGATTGGAAGTTTGGTATATGGGATGGATGCCTTCTTTGGTCATGATTTTTATAACTTTATATGTAAATACTCTGCTGGTACGCTGCCTGAAGTAAGTGCAGGCATTTCTGTGCTATGATTTTTGGGGATACGACTATGGTGGCACGTGATTGGTTAAGTTTACAGGTAATCTGATTCTGAAATTTTTAAGATAAGCTTGGAGGAGGATATAAAGAATAGTCTGTAGGCTGAATTGGCAGTGTGATTGATTAGTGTAGGATGCCATAGGATCTTAGTGTTATGGCTGATTAAAACCGGTTGGAAGACAAGACTGAGTTAGTGAATTTGGCTTTACTGTTACAGATTTCTGGATAGGATTTGTGAAAGTCAGTTCTTGGTGACAGTCTTTACTACAGAGATTAATGAAGGTAACTGGAGAAGGAGAGGCTGTAGGGTCCGCTGAAAGAGTGGTTCACTTGGCTAATGGTATTAGATGAAAAGGTGCAGATGATTGTATATGAAATGGTGATGTCTGTGAAATTCTTAAATCAAGCAATGATTGTTGAGAAGTAGGACTTCAGTAACTTGGCTAACAGAGTTGGAGTTGATAAAAGAGTCTGCTGGAGGTAAAATGGATGAAATACGTATTTGAATAGGTTATCTTGCAATTCCTCATATCCATGGAAGTGATACTAATTACAAAGTCAGAGCATAGCAGAAGGATTTAATTCCTTTCCATGTAGGAGGATAACCAGTGAGACAAGGTAGACAGGGAAGTCATGGTGATTGAATGGACAGGAGTCAGAAGGAATATCCAATAGAGTTGTAGAAGATCTTCATATTGTCCAGGTGAATGGTATTCCATGAATGCTCATGGGGAGCTGATTGGAAAGTATGTAAAACTCTAGGATGACATAGGAGTCTACAAGGCATGTTAACCAATGGATATTTGCTGGCAGTAGTATTTCTCCAGAGTAATGAATGAGTGATCCAATGAGTAATGGAAGAGTACTGTTAGAATGGCCAGAGTAGGAGTATGAGATGGATAATATGGCAGAGTGGTTGACCAGGTAGGAATACTGGTCAGTGATATGGTACTACACCCAAAGAGCCACAGCAAACAGTACGAAGCCCCAAGCCCGTTTGGTAGAGTTGAGAGGCACCCAGTCAAATGGGAAGAAAGTCCAGATAAAATCCCAAGAAACTGAAGGAATGAGCTGGGGAAGGTGAATGGGCTAGGTGAAGCCAGATGACACAGTGCAGGAGGGAACATGACTGGGTTGGTTCCTCAGCAAATGGCAGCAGAATACAGGAAGGCTGAAGTAGTCACTAGACAATGAACTATGGAAGGCTGAGAAGCCATGTGAAGCAGATAAAATGCCCATGTCCTAAGAATAATCCAACCAGGATATCATTTGGACAAGTGACCTGCAGCAGAGAAGTCCTAGAGGCAGTCAAACTGGATTGAGAGATGTAACAGACCAGCCAGCAAGATCCAAATCAAAAGAGAAACTGGGCCAAGGGGTGAGGTATGATTGTCCATAAATGAGCGGGATGTCAAGTGGCAAGGAGGACTGGAATTCAGTTAGAGTAAATCAGTCCAGAGATTTGAGGGAATTGGTAATCAGGAAGGATATGGAATTGCAGAAGAAAGGACCTGTAGGTGCATATGTAGGTTCCAATCTGAAGTAGGTGAGGTGAAGTGAGATGACAGGCATGACACTCTTGGTGATAGTAGAAGGGGAAAACCCAGTTGGGATATGCTCAAGTCCAGGAGGGAGCAGCAAACAACTGTCTAGAGGAGAGCAAGTAAAATCAAATTGGTTGACTAATGAACACGCTTCCAGGCTTTGTAAACGAGGAGAGAGAACTATTCTTTGACACCACTCTACCGAGGTATGAGGATAGAAGCAACAGGCAACTGAGGTCCTTTCAGATGGAAGCAGCAACCGAGTAAGAGATTGAGGATACGAAGACCCAGTGGATCCAAAAACAGTCTACCACTCCTCAATGTCAATGAGATGACGTATAGGTGATTTCGACAGGCAGAGCTGAAGGTGGAAGGCAGTTGGAGTGCAGTGGTCCCATTCCCGAAGGAAAGCAGCAACCTGTAACAGGTAGAGAATGCAGAAGTGGAAGAAGTGAGGCAAGCTCGGGCTGTCAACCAGAGCGGGTAGTGCTGAGAGACTTGAAGAAAAACTGCAGGAAAGGAAGAATGGAGACTACTGGTAGGAGGCGATCCAGTTTCAGAAGGGGTGCAGCATCCAATAGTAGGTTGAGAATGAACACATATGAATAATAGACTGTAAAATCAGGCAACCATTCGTGACTGGAGAGTCAAGATGATCCAGACTGAATGTAGCAAGGAAGTGGGATGGTGAGAAGTACTCATGTGAAACAGCTCCATTCTGCCAGACAGATATAGATTAATGAGGGCACATGGGGTGAAGAAGCTCCATTCCAGAAGGGAAGCAACAACCGGTAAGAGGTAAAGAAGGCATGGTTAGAGTCAATAAATTGTAGACACGTCTCTCATCCCTAGTAGTCTGGGCGAGCTAACCTTCACTCAGTTCTGTCAAGCAGAGTTAGGAATGGAGGATGTCAGCTGGTAAGTAGCAGGAGATAGTGACTGGAATGGAATCCCATCCCTGGTATACAGGGGAAGCCTACCTGCACTCAGCACCTCAGAAAGTGCGAGTTAGAGACAGAGTCCAAAATACTGCTGGTATGGGCTGGCCAAGGCAATACACTTCAGTAGAGAGAGGAGATGAAGCACAAGGAGCAGGTAGAGGATGATGAAGTAATGGATAGCATGGAATCATAGGTATAGTAACATAAAGCAGTAGAAATGATATACACCTATCATTGTGGGTATGCTAAACACAGGTAGCAGTAGTAGATGGGTAAAGTGCTCTGGATCATAGTCTGAGGAGACAACTGGGGAACAGTGAAGGACCAAGTAACGAGATAAGAAAAAAAGCACTGTACCAGAAGGTAGCAGTGATTCATTATGTGGAGGTCTCCTACTGAAAATGCAGCCTTGGCGAGTTCCCATATCTCCAGAGGTTAGGTTAAACTAGAGAAAGTAACTGTAATGTAGACTGTTAGTATGCTGATTCAGAGCCATGACCCTGAGTCGGACTTTCTCTGTAACCTGAGAAAAGAGCTAAGTAGATACAGGAGAGAACAGCAAGGGCTACAGATGTAGCTATGCTTCCTATGCCAACAGTGTACACCTGGTACCACAGCTGGTCTGCTGCCTTTGTATTAGGGATATCCGAGGAGCAAGGTACACTTCCCATGAAAGGATTATGCAGGGCTAATCCCCCACTTATACCTTGGACGATAAAGGGTATTGTAGTAGTTGAGGTAGAATCTGAGAATGTATACTGTGGGATAACAAGTATCTCAGCAGGACAGTAGTGTGCAAGGCTGGTAGGTACTCTTAAAGAGTATCAACAAGTGGGGCTGCTCTAGATTGAGACATGTCAGCAGAAGCTGATTAGTGACTTGTGCAAAAGTCAGTGGTGAAGAGGCAACTAGGGAATCACATGAATACTGAGGCAGAGAGAAAAAACTATACTGTGGCATACTTATTTGTGGGTGTTAAGG
Organism: Neoceratodus forsteri; assembly: GCA_016271365.2. NCBI lineage: Eukaryota > Metazoa > Chordata > Ceratodontiformes > Ceratodontidae > Neoceratodus > Neoceratodus forsteri. The sequence continues at coordinate 563,861,948 of CM028135.1, read as the reverse complement.
AAGGCAGAAGTAGAGTCGCATCATCTCCATGGAGTAGGTAAGAAATGAATGAAATGGTAGGTCTGAGCAAATGGAGGTCCAGAGCAGGACATGGAGCTACAGGTGTGGAAGGGCCTGTAGGAGGTAAGGGGGCAAAGAAGATAGCAAAATTGTGTTATAGAAGTAAAGTAAATTCCAGGGTTGTCCAGGAGAGGATGTACAGAGGTTTGTGTAGAATTGTAGGAGTACGTGGCAGCAGTGGTCGGAACCACTGGCGTCATCCTTGATCCATATAGGAAATGGAAAGGGGAAACTCTGTGGAACTAAAGCGTATGAGACATGAGGAAAGAAGTGGGGATGCCATAAGCAACTCCTGGGGGCTACGAGAATGCCCTAAAAGAACCAAGTAAGGAAGGAACAGGGGAAACACAATACAAAAGGGGAGAGGGCAGAAAAAGAGAAGGAAGGCAGCTGGAGCGGTAAAGGAGACAAACCAGAACAGAGGACAAAGGGGAACCACAGGACACAGGGAGGAGAGGGGAAGGGAGATGAGAGAGGAGCACAGAAACAACAAACCAGGCAGCAGGTAGTGTTACAATGCACTGACACTCGAGCCACGCAGGAGCTCTGAGAAAAAAACACTCCCTAAGCAAGGGAGGTGCATTTGGTGGAGGGCTTATGTAGCAGTTGTGGGAGGAGCTATTCCCCACATTGACCCACGAGTAAAGCCCTCCCAAAAAACACAATATTACATGAATGGAACTAAGATAAAAACAATCTTGTACAAAAATGACCTTGCACTACATGTTACAGAAGATCTACAGCTAAGAATGAAGGTTAATATAATACATGCAAAAATAAATAATTTATTGAATACTATTGGAAGGGCATGTTACCCATAGATCATAAACAGTTTTTCTACTTTTGTAAATGTCCTACATTAGGCCTTTAAAAAATGTTGGTTCCCAGTTCTAGGGAGGTTTAAATGTGGGGGGGAATGTAAAAACAGAACAAATCCAACACAAGGCAATGAAAATGATACAGGGAACAGAGCACGTGGCATACGAAGAAAGACTGGCACATCTAGGCTTGTACTGACTGGAACAGTGAAGAACAAGGGTGGACCTATTATTAATGTTTAATATATATAATGACAAGGAGGTGAAAGACGCACTAAATCTGCAGAGAGGACAGGAAACCTATGTACTAAGATTGTACAACAAACAAAAAACATCACTGTTTAAAGGGATACTTTCAACCTTTTTTTTTGCATCATATTATTTTGAGGTGAAGATCCACATGTTATGATTGCTTACTTTCTCTAAAATCAATTGATGTTGCTGATTGTTTCAGCTGCCTCCTTGCTTACTAGAACTGAAATGCATGGCAATGTATAGCTATACCCTGCTCTGTTTTGCTTCAAATTACTGAACTACTCTTAGTGCACACTTTCTGAACATTACCAGCACCCACAAATAGTGCAGCCACTCATGATACAATAGTCTCCTCTACTCCCACTGCATAATGAGCAGCTAGATTGTATTGGGGGTGTTCCTGAGTCCAAGAGAGATGCAATGCGAGCTGGTCAAGAAATGTAAACAAATGTGTTTTGGTTTGGTAACACCAGTATGGTGGTCAGTAAGTGTTTCACTTTTTAAAAGCAACAAGGGATGTGAATCAAGCTACTAGCTACATCAATAGTCTCTATTGAATGTGGACAATCAAAAAATCTGTTTTTTATACTAGAGAAACTTTAAAGTCAAAGGGGGTTGACAGTGTCCCTTTAAGTAAAATACAAGGAAACTGTTTTACACATAGAGCGTGGTGAGTATGTGGAACAATGTACCACAAGAATTGCCAGTGCTGATTTAAATAATTACTAAAAAGAGTGTTAACACCTGGCTGCAGGGAGATAAAAGCAAGGCATTGTTAATATGAACAGTAAGATGGACATTCAAGGACACGTTGTCTAATTTAATTTCTGAAAACACAATATCAAAAACAGTATTTTATCTGTTACAATATAATAATGTTTATTTAGTCTGTTTAGCTTGTTTATATGCTGGTTTTGTATCTTTGTTTATTAAACATGGTTACTCCATTCATGCATTGTTTCACATTTCTGTAAGCCAGTGTTCCTTATCTTATCTTTATTTCCTCCACCACCCCATATACTCCTTCCCCTCCTCTGGGTTACAGATGACAATGAGTTGTTAAGTCAGTGTAATTTCCTGGTCAAAAGCTGTAAAATCAATAGATATAGTAGATCTAGTTTCTGTATTTTAACACAGACTCTGGAAAAGGTAAAACCTAAATTAAAATAATAAGAGGGAAGATGAGAGAAATTCAGCACAATGAAACTGGATGAAACTTATGTGCCCTTGCTGGTGTTATTATGGAAGCTTCAAGGAGTAACTCAGCCCCACTACTAAGAGCAGGTGTCACTGTTATCTCAGAGTGTACTCCCGATTGAAAGAATTAAAAAAAAAAATAAAGAGATGAAAGTATCTTCATGAATCTGGAGATTTTTGTTCCATACCAGTTGGACTCAGGTGCTCCAACAAAATACCAATCAGAAAGGGGAACAGCATGGCCTCCTTTTTGATTTTCAGAACTCCTGTAACATAAATGTTTGTCACAGCATGTCTGATATCTTTTAGTAAGTCTGGCTGTTACTATTTTTTTCTCTCTGATAGCCAGCCTTGTAACAATTTCATGCACTTCTGTTTTCAGGCTTCTGTTAGTAGAAAAGAAAATGCTTAAGGCAAATCTTCCACAGAGGGACAACCAAAAGAGTTTTTTTTCAGAGGACTGAAATCTATGTAAATACCATTAAAAACATTGCTGTTACAAAAGAAAATATTTTTACAAAATTGTCATTCAAACTAACATTGCATGAACACATACATAATTTCACATAATCAATACATAATGCAAACAGGACAGGAACTTTCAAAGTCTTAGAGATTAGTGAAAGAAGATTTTATGCGTGAAGTTAGTATGTCTTGTCTGGCTATGCAAAACTGCAAAAAGTAAATGTGCAAGACCACTTTAAAGGTTAGTGCTGCTGCTACTACCATCCAGTGACTAACATGAGCAAATTAGACCACAAAAAAACAATATTTTCAGGTTGCATTACTGTATCATAAGTGCCACAGTTTTTTCAGAGCAGGTTGACTGGTACCAGGTACATCAGCACTTTGTGGTGTTCTGTCATTTCATCAGGGGTTTACAGGGAATACCAAATACCACAATTAGGGCCAGATATTCAAAACTTTGCCCAGGGATAAATTAGCACTGCCAGGCAGGCAAACTTAACCTGAAGCACAGCACAGGCCGTATTCAAAAGGAATAGCCTGGGGCAAACTGCTTCTGAATATAGCATAGGAAAGAGGCCAGGCAAACTGGGCTGGGAGTGCAGGGCAAACTTAGCCTGGTACAAGACAGCTCTGAATATGGCAACCAGGAAGTGCAAGTCACAACAGCAAAACAGTGCACAGTGATGTGAAGGTAGGTAGAGGTGAACTATGTGGCCAATGTGTGTGCCAGCAAATGCGTGGAACCAGTACAGCTGCAGGCAACAGCGTATGTGAAAGTACAGTGTTCCAAACTGTAAAATATTCCCTGAACTGTTTGCGCAGCGCTAACATGTTTGCATGGGTTCAGCACAGGGCTAAACCGTTAGCCCAGTGCAAACACATTTGCCTGGTGCTAAACTTTGCCGTATTCAAAAGTGACATGCAAATGAGTCTACTTACGTAGTCTGTGGGCAAACATCGAGATTAGCATCTCTTTATGCCCTGATTTGCATGCTGTTTGCACCAGGCTAATGGTTTAGCCCTGTGCTAAACCCACGCAAACGTGTTAGCGCTGCGCAAACAGCTTGGGGAATATTATACAGTTTTGAACACTACTTCCATATGTGCTGCTGCCTGCAGCTGTACTAGGACAACACAGCATAGGCACAGATGGTGGTGGTGATGCATGCAACTGTCACACTGTAGGTCATGCTACAGTGCACAGCAGACACTACAGTAGCAAGGGAGCCAGTAGTGTGTGAACACAACAATGCCTATGGTGTGTAGGGCAGTGATGATGACTGCACTATACACAGTGAGAGGCCCAACCTGCAGGTGTTTACTGACAATGGACATTACTGTTATATGGTTGTGTGACCCACAGATGCTGCACCTCAGCCATGGGATGCTCACAGTGACATATACATATCCGGCTTTGTGTGCTGTGGCAGTTGTACAGCTGTGTGGTATGCGGCTGGGGGGGCATATATTATCAGAAAGGCACACTGGTGTTGGGATATGCCCAATACTGGCCCATGTGCACTGCATGATGTGTCCCAGCATTGTGGCCACTCCTGGTCTGTGGCACAGTGTGGCCACCCATACACTCTCCCCTCAACATCCTCCATGCCCACAGTGCTGCATGTGTGTGCTGGCATCTGTTGGTGTCCACAGAAGTGTGGTCCACAGGTGTGTGCAGGGTCACCACTTACTGCCTGGCATGGCTGGGACTGATGGCAGATGATGCCATCAGTTAGCATCTTGCTTCCTCTATGTTTGGCTTTGTTTATGTGTCATATTTATTTGTTAGGGTTGCGGAAAACCCACGCAAACACTGCGCAAAGCCATAGTGTCACACAAAGCTGATTGCCCAGGGTTAAGACAAGCTTTTCCTGGGCGGTAATGTGCACCGTGCTAAGTCATGCAAAACCACTTTACACGGCGCTAGTCGCTGAATATAGCATTGCACCTGTATTCATGTCAGTTTGCCCCTTGCATACATTATGATTTTGCCCGGCACTAATGCAGTTTGCATGCGCTATTTGTCCTTTTGAATATAGCAGACCCACGCTAATCCCGCGCTAAACCTGCACAAATGTTTTCTGCCCAGTGCAAGTTTTGAATATCTGGCCTTTAGTGCCCTATTCAGAAGGTCCATTATTCATTGTGTCTGAGAAATACTGTTCAGGTCATGCACAGCCCTACCAAGAGGTGCATCGTGATTCAACAGCAAGCTTGAGGTTTGTGGGCATACGATGAGCAGGACAGTCTGCACAAGTAGGCAATACCACAAAGAGACTCCTCGCATGTGAATCTTATTGGATACATGAGCTGGAGAATCTGGCACTAAATGATGTCAATGAGGATTTGAGAATATTACTTTCTGACATCATTTACGTTGTCCTCCTTCTGACATGATTTATGTGATTCTTTTAAATACCATATTAGGCATTATTGAATTCATGTTAAAGTCTGCCCACCTATACTGTGTGATATAATGTGTTTATGCCTTGTAGTCACTTAAAATATTTAAAATATTATTTTTTTAGTGTGAGTTCGCTGATCTCTTATTCTTTCCCTGCTATCCATTCTTCAGCCCTTTTACTCCACCCCATCCCACTTCTTCTCTTCACATTGTGTTCTTTCCTGTTCTGGAATGATTTAGCTCTTTGCCATGCTGCAGGACACTTTTCTTCTGTTATATGCAAACACTTGGTACTGAATACTAATTGCAATTTTGCTCTTTGTTATTTTGCATGATACACTTGTCCTGTTGCAAGCAAACACTTGGAGAGGGATATTAATTTTGAAGTCCAGTGCTGGTTTGCTGTAAAATAGAAACATACAAATCTGTAGGCAGATAAGGACAGTCTTGGGTAAGTTACTTTTTCTATTACTTTTCTATTATGTTGGAAAACTTGTTCCAGGAAGCTCTTTGCAGTCACTAGCAAGGATAGAGAAGTACTAGAAAAAGTAATACACCTTACAATTATAGCTACTTATTTCTTTTTATACACAAACAATACAAAAATAACAAATAACTATAACAGATTACATTTTTTGAAAGTAATAGGTTAGTTACTAGTTACTTTCGAATAAATCTAATCAGTTACAGTTACGTATTTCTTTTGCATAAAAAGACATAAGTAATTGTAACTGTAAGGTATATTACTTTTTCTAGTACTTCTCCATCCCTGCTAGTGACTGCACAGAGCTTTCTGGAACAAGTTTCCAAAAGTAATAGAAAGTAATAGAAAAAGTAACTTACCTAACACTGGATAAGGACCTGTTGGCCCATGGAGTTGGCCCATTTGTCCCTGCCTATACTGTCACTGCAGACCCTACCTGACCTCTGGCTATCCCACCCTTTGATTCCCAACTAAAATTCCTTTGTGCCAATCCCATGCATGCTTGAAGCACACCATTGTTTTCACAAACCCCCACCTCTGCTGCAAGAATGTTCCAGGCATCCATTGCTCTTACAGTGAAGAAGTACTTCTTCATATCCCTCCCACATTTTCCACCTTTCAGCTTCATTGCATGTCCCTTTGTTCTGGTGCATCTTCTCTGAAAAATATTCCCCTCCTGTTCAACCCCTTGATGTATTTATAGGTCTCTATCATGTCCCCCTGTTCTCTTCCAGGATGTACATATTGAGATCCCTTAGTTTCTCCTCAAAGGGCACCTGATGCACCTTTGTACCATTTTAGTTGTTCTCCTCTGGACAGCCTCAACCTTGTCTATGTTCTTCCTGAGATAAGGTCTCCAGAACTGTACACCTTACTGCAGGTGGGGTCTCACCAGTGATCTATACTGTGGCAACACTGCCTCCCCGTTCTTCTGATGATACCCCTCCCTATGCAACCCAGCATTACACCAGCCCTGCCTACTGCCTTGTTGTACGGCCTTACTTCCTCAAGATCATCAGATATGATTACTCCCAGGTCTCATTCCTATTTGCTGACTACCAATACCTCTTCGCCCATATTGTACTCTGTCTCTGTGTTTCTGCACTCAAGTTGCATGATTCTGAACTTTTTCACATTGAAATCCAGCTGCCATACCCTTTACCACTCCTTGAGTTTTTCAGGTCTCTACACATTCTCTCGACCCTCTCTGTGGTATTTATTGTATTGCAGATTTTGGTGTTATCTGCAAAGAGGCAAACCTTCTTCCCAGCTCTTCTGCAGTGTCATTTAACAAGACATTAAAGAGGACTAAACCCAGTACTGAGCAATGAAGTACCCCACTGGTCACTCCACCTTCCCCCAAGTGAGTTCCTTATATCACCATACTCTGCTGCCTATCCATCAACCAGTTTTGTACCCAATTTACCACGTTAGGACCCACCCCAAACTTCCTATTTTCTTATGATCCTCCTGTGTGGTACATTGTTGCAGGGTTTATTGAAGTCTAAGGACTCTAAGAAGCCTACTTCTACTGACCTACTCTGATCTATTCCCCTGGTCACCCTGTCAAAGAAATCTATCAGGTTTGTCTGGCATGACCTTGTGTTTTGTAACCCACTGGATTCCAGCTACTCCACAATTCTTTCCTTCAATAGTGACTCCATTAACTTCCCCACCACTGATGTCAGACTGACTGGACTGTTGTTGCCTGATTCCTTCCTGATACTGTTTTTATGAGGCAGAACTGTGTCTGCCCACCCCAAGTCCTCAAGAACCAATCTTTTTTCAGTGAGTTGTTAAACAGGGCTGTCAGAGGTGCAGACAGTATCTCCTGAAGGTACAAAGTGCTTGTAATAATAAATGTAATACATCAAGAGTTGAAAATGCAGCCAACAGGAATAATTCTGTCATATTATATTTTTATAATATTTTTTTCATAATGCATTAAATTAAAGATGAACATCTGTGATTACACTTTGAAATCAAAATCAACTCAGAGCATCTATGTCTCCATGTGGCCTCTTTTTCAGTGGACACAGTGGAGGTAGATGACTTGGTGTGCTGGCCAAGGCACCTAGCTTCACCTGAGCTCTTTCCTTCTAAGACTGCTTGAAAGACAGAGTAGAGAAACTTACCAGAGGAAGGGAAAAGGATTAAGACTTATTTAGGCTAAGAGGATTTACTGTGTGGTGTTGTTTTTATTTTTTACTCACAGGGATTGCTACTGTTTGTTGCTAACATTTCATTGTTTTATTTTTCTCTGTAGCATAGTGTTTCTTACAGCGTATATCTTCTCTGAAATTATTACAAGTGGTGCTTTACAGGTTTTACAGTTTTATCTAACATTAGGATAAGCTTTCACGGTTACTGCATTTGTTGTTGACTGATTGTTTCTGCTCTTACCTCCTTGTTCTTTCGTCCGTGGTTTTTCTTTTTCGGCAGGGGAAGGGCCCAGTCACCCACCCCCATCCCCAACCACCCCACACTACACTCCTCTTATAGGGTACCACAGTTGTGACATTTCCTGTGGCAGAGCAGGAAGGGGTGGATCAGTGGGGCCTCCACAAGGTGAGCTAATTTACAGGGGCACTAGTAATTTAACTTGTTATAACAAGTTAAACAAAACACAATCACACCATTACCTGCATTTTTTTTCCTTTTTTTTTCCTTCTAATTACTCTGACTGGGTTATAAACCCAGCAGCTTATCTGGAATGGATATCATTAACTGCAGGTACTGTGGAACAATTTTCAGAAGGACTGTCTTACAGGATTTAGGACACTGTCCTACATGCTGGGCCTTCGGAGATCTTAGGGCTCAGCTCCGAGCAGCATGGGCAGAGATTTCACGCCTCAAATTTCATATTCAAGAGGAAATACATTATAAGAACCACCCACCATTTCCCCAGCATCAAACAGAAAAACCTCGACCGCAGAGGGTAGTTGGTCCAGGAGGTTGGCAGGTGGTTAGGAGGGGCAAATCGGGTGCCCCATCACTCTCTGCTCTCCAACACATTACCTCCAAAAACCATATAAACACTACAAACAGGTATCTGCCTCTATCTCTGAAATCAAACAAAGAGGCAGAAGACACTGCAGAGTAGGACACTGCAGCACATGAGTTAGCACAACAAAACTCACCCAAATCAGGAACTAAAATAAAAAAGCAAAAAGGAAATCCAAAAAACTTCTGATCATAGGAGACTCCATGATTCGGGGAGTTGATACCCATCTCCAGCCAGGGGTAATGGTCAGATGTCTCCCAGGTACATCAGCATGGAGAGACACTGACCGCATTGCTAAAATTGTTCACAAAGCAGGAGAAAACATTGATGTCCTAGTACACATAGGGACTAATGATCTTGCCAGCTGGTCAGTTGTGGAGACCAAGGAACACCTGACCAGCCTGGGTGACAAACTATCATCTATTTCATCTGGCATCTCCTTCTCTGAGATCCTGCCAGTCTGGTAGAGGGGATCAGATGGACAGAAGGTCTGAGAAGGGGAGATAGGGGAGCTAAACACGTGGCTCAAGGGCTGGTGCCAGGAAAAAGGACACAGATTTGTAAGGAACTGGCAACAGTTCTGGGAGTGAAAGTTCTTTAAATTTGATGGACTGCATCTGACTAAGGAGAGAGTCAATGCATTGGGGCAGAAGTTTGACGTCTTTGCAGAATATTTAAACTAGCAAATGGGGAGAGGGGTGCAGCACCCTATACATCGAATGGGAAGAACACCCCACCCCCTCAGCTAGTGGTCAAACAGGGATTCAGCATGTTTGCAGTTCATTAGCATCACCAGTAAGAAAAAAGGTTTGTCTCCCCATACGATGCACAGGGGTAATGCCAAACCTCACCTAACAACTAACACACCAAAATCTGGCCAATGGAAAATCATGTACACAAATGCTCACAGCCTGGGAAATAAGATCCCAGACCTGCAGGCAATAATGTCAGAGGCTAAACTGGACATAGTAGCAATTAGTGAGACGTGGTTTACCAGTAACCACACTTGGGAGACTTCAGTACCTGGCTATGTATTGTTCAGAAGAGATCGAGGTGCAAAAAGGGGGGGAGGAGTGGCCCTGTATGTTGATGAAAATAACAAAGCTACAGAAATTCAGAATACACATAAGGAGCCAGAAGAACTGTGGGTCACTCTGGAAACAGGAAATGGGACAGCCATAAGAACTGGGGTTGTCTATAGGCCCCCAGACCAGGGGGAGGACATAGACACATTACTGTTAGAAGATATACAAAACATGACAGCTAAAGGGGAGGTTCTGATAATGGGAGACTTCAACATGCCAGATACAGATTGGTCAATACCAGCAGGAACATCTGCCAGAACTAGACACATAGTGGATTCCCTGCAGGAGGAGGGCATCGAACAACTGGTACAGCAACCCATGAGAGACAGGGCTATCCTAGATCTAGTACTGACTAACAAGGAAGGGATCACAGATCTCCAGGTAGAAGGTCACCTGGAGGCCAGTGACCATCACATGGTATGGTTCAATTTGGCTACTACATCTAAATCATCCCATTCCAAGGCAAAATATGGGACTTCAGAGGAGCTGACTTTGATAAGATGGCCAATAGAGTTAAGCTAGCCCTGGCAAAAAGAAACACAGGTGAGGGGGTACAGGCAAAGTGGGCAAGCATTAAGGATGCAATACTTGAAGCAACATCCCATTGTGTTAGACAGAAAAGGAAGTGCAAAAGAAGAAGGAAACCACTTTGGCTCTCAAATACAGTAGCAGAAAAGGTCAGAGCCAAAAGGCTGGCCTTCAGGAAATATAAGGGAACATAGTGGGATGAAGATAGGGAGGCATACCAAACTGCCCTAAGGGAAGCAGGGAAGGCAGTAAGGCAGGCAAAGTCCCAAACTGAGGAAAAACTAGCACGAACAGTAAAGAAGGTGACAAGACTTTCTATAGATACATTAGTGAAAGGAGAAAGTCCAGAGGGGGTATTGCTGCTTAATGGAGAAAAGGAGCATGTGAGGAGAGGAGGACCCCAAAGGCATCTATCCTAAATAGAATACTTTTGCTCAGTATTTACTGAAGAGAAGATAGGCAGGGCCCACAGCTCTGCATCATGGACACGGGGGAGGGAGGTGAGCACTACTCCCTCACAAAAGAAAGGGTCCTACAAGAGCCAGCAAGCTCAGGTGGATAAGGCAATGGAACCTGAAGGCATACATCCCAGGGTACTTAAGGAGCTAAAGGTGGAACTAGCAGAGCCATTAGCAGAACTGTTTAGTGAGTCTCTGAGTACAGGAGAGGTCCCAGAAGACTGGAGAAGGGCTCATGTGATCCCGCTTCACAAGAGTGATAGCAGAGAGCAGGCGGGGAACTACAGACCAGTCAGTCTTACCTCAGTAGTGGGCAAGATTATGGAGGCACTCTTAAGGAAAGGATAGTGCAACACCTGGAATCCATAGGGCACAGGATCCGAGACAGCATGGGTTTACAAAGGAAGGTCCTGTCAAACTAATCTCATAGATTTCTTTGACTGGGTAACCAGAGTGGTGGACCAAGGGGAGCAGTTGATGTCACCTACCTTGACTTCAGCAAAGCTTTGACACTGTTCCACATAGAAGATTGATAAATAAGCTGGGTAGGCTCGGGATGGGTCGAAGTTGGTCAACTGGGTGGCAAACTGGTTGTGGGCAGAAAACAGAGAGTGGTGGTAAATGGTATAGAGTCAGAAGAAATGCAAGTCACAAGTGGGGTACCTCAGGGATCAGTCCTGGGCCCAGTCCTCTTCAACATCTTCATTAGTGACCTTGCAGATGGACTAGAGGGTAAGGCTTGTCTGTTTGCAGATGACACCAAGATCTGCAACAGAGTAGATGATCCAGATGGGGTGGGTAGAATGAGAAGAGATCTGGATAAACTAGCAAAATGGTCAGAAGAGTGGCAACTGGGATTTGTTGCAAAGAAGTGCAAAATCATACACATAGGGGAGAGAAACCCTGAAGCCACCTGTAGGCTGGGAAGGGAGTTGCTAGCAGTCACAAAGGAAGAAAGAGACTTGGGCATCATCATCACTGATGATGTGAAATCATCCAAGCAGACCTCTAAAGCAGTAAGTAAGGCTAGTGGGGTGTTAGGGTGTATTAGTAGGGGTATCACAAGTCGTAAGAGGGAGGTAATAATCCCTCTTTACAAGACACTGGTTAGGCCCCATCTGGAGTACTGCGTGCAGTATTGGAGGCCACATCTTCACAAGGACATTAACCAAATTGAGGCAGTCCAGAGAAGGGCAACCAAAATGGTGCAGAAACTGCATCAGAAGACATATGAGGACAGATAAACAGAGCTCGATATGTATACCCTTGAGCAAAGGAGGGAGAGAGGTGATATGATCGAGGCATTCAAACACCTTAAGGGCATTAACTAGGTGAAATAGTCTAACATGTTTAAATATAAGAAAAATAGCAGGACAAGAGGACACAGCATGAGATTAGAGGGGGGCCCGATTAAGGGAGAATGTGAGGAAATTCTTTTTCACAGAAAGGGTGGTGGATGCATGGAATGGCCTACCACAAGAAGTGGAGGCTATGAATACAGTTCAGGGCTTCAAACAGGCATGGGATAGGCATAAGGGAGCAATACAAATGCCTATGAATAGATAGGCCACTGACAGAGCAAAGGCCGATGGCACATTTATAAGGTAGAAAAAGAAATGGGCAGACTGGATGGGCCTTGTGGTCCTTATCTACCATCAGCTTCTATGTTTCTGTGTTTCTTTGCTAAGTTCATAATTTATCTAAACTGGAGAGAACAAAGAGCAAGGTTAATGTTTCAAAAATGGTACCAGGTCAAACTGACCATTGACACCAGGCCACCCTCTAACCTCCGAAGTAAATAGCCATAGTCTTTCCACTTCATAAGTAGATTACCATAATCACCCCCACGCCTCAAATTCTTTTTCACTTTTTCTACATCTTTGAAAAAACATACAGCATTCTGGGTCCCCAATCTGAGGGTAGCCTGTGAGTTTGGAGACTGCGATTGGGCGCCTACCAAAACGTGACTCAATCGCAGCACCTTACACCTCAGCAATGAGGGAGAGAGGGCGACTGGATGGGGGGGTGCATGGATATAGTGACAACCTGTCGCTACATCTATACATGAGTGGGGGGAGCGAACATGCTGTGCATGGCGTGGGACGGGAGGGAGGGATTATGAGGGGTGGCACCACGGTGAGCTGCCAAGCTGCTCCCATAGTGTGGTGGGTATGTTCAGGGCTGTGGCATGTGTGGTGTTGAGTTCAGGTCCAGGCATGGGTGCCTTTTGTTGTGTCCAGCCCAATAATTGATTTTGGGGGATTTGCACCCACCAACATGCACCCCCCCCTCGGAATTGAGTATCCTTAGGTAGGGAGGGTGTGGAATGCAGAGCCCCCCCGACATTTACATGTAAAAATTAAGTCCCTGGCACCCTTTTGATGTGCGCCAGGACTGCATCGCAAAAAATATTTTTTGGGTGATGTTGTCGTCGCCCTAAAGGCGATCTCCCATCGACGATCGCCATTATCACATAAACCCGATCTGAGCACTTGTAAAGCAGTTGCATATTTCAGATTTTCATTCTGTATTGCTCTACAGAGTTTGCCTCTTCATGTGTGAAATTTGCATTTTTATTTTGCCCAAGTAGTAGGCATCACATAAGCACATAGCCAAAAAGATAGCATCATTAGTGTCACGTAAGATTAGGTCCTTAATCTCATATATAACCTCTGCCATTGCAGTTAGGAAATCTACCAGTTGAGATAACTCTACAGTAGGAACATCTTTTACACTGATGTCACCCATGGCTTATCTTACTGAGCCAGATTTCTTTCCTGTCCTTTTGTTGTTTACTGTGGACAAAGTGATTTTTAGTGGTGGTTGCCCTACAATACACCATACTTGGTGGTTGTGGTTCCACCAAGCCGCTTTGACAAAAAATTTGTTGAAAGGCATTACAGCGATGGCACAATGATGACAGTCAGCATTGTGCCATCAGTGAAACAGAGTGTTTTTTGCCTTCACCCCCCACACCCCCCATGTGGGGGGCTCTGCCTCTGCACCCTCACAATTTATGATTATCAGCTCTGAGTTGGAGTTGTTTCAGGGAGGGGGGCCTATACACTGGAGAAAACAATGTTGGTGTACAGTGGACCATTACAGTGAACTGCCAGTTTTGTCACTGTATTGGTTTTTGTGGTATTACCATCTCTATTTCAACAGTATACGCGTAGCTGTGCACATATATTCTGCAGTGTCCTAACCCCCTTAAGTACCACCCAGTGTGTTTTAATAATTTTAGCTATGTAGTTTCAATGCACTGACTATGTAATAACAAAATTACAAAGTTTCAGCTCATGTTCCACTGTTCTAGTTTCAGTTAACATTTGATCCTTATTTTGTTGCCTTGCAAAGGTTCCTGCATCAAAAATACAGCTCTCTGAATGCCCCCTTTCTTTGAACGTATTCCTGATGTCCAAAACTCCTCTTTGAAAGGTACTGTCTATGCTAAAGTTTTTTCATAAATGCAGGAACTGTTCCTTGGGTGTTTTGGTTGATGAGTAGGACATCTTAAAGAGGGCAAGAATGTGTTTTTTAGATATCAGTCTCTACAGTACCCATTTCTGATAAGGAAATCTGTATGTCCGGAAAGCTCACTGAGTCAGGATTCATTGTACATTTAAAAACAAGTTGGGATTAGTATTATTGATTTAATCTGTGAACATCAACAGTTCTCCTGTCCCTCACCATACCAGTGTGACATTATCTATGTACCACTTAAAGAGTGACAATTTGTAAAAGAGAGGATTGATAATCTGGTCATTCTCTCTGCCATAGGGTAGCATGCAGGATAGTTTTACTGAAGGCAAATGCTTCCCTCATCACAGTACCCTTAACCCGTATGTAGTCTGTACTCTGGAAATGGAACACATTGAACTAATTGCAACAGGAATGGATGGAGGGGGTTGACACCTTCTGGTCTCCTATTTAAATAAAACATGAATATATCCAAGGCCCCTTCATGGGGTTTATTGGAATACAATGACTCAATATCCAAAGTAGCCAGGATTATGCCCTCCTCCAACTCCATATCACTTAGAATAGTCAGTGTTTCTTTGGTGTCTCTGTTGCAAGGCCATTGCTCATAGACAAAACTCCTGATGTGAGCATCAACAAAATGCAATAATGTTTCAGTTAACCCTTTACCTGTGGGTGACTAGTATACTCAGTGCACAGCTGCTGTTGTGCTACCGTGGATGGAGAGTGCAATTAATTTTCACAGGCTCCGTTTGTCTGTTCCTTTTTACAATAATATTTATTTGCTTATTTCTTTGTAATTACTGTGACCCCATTTAATACACAGGCTCCATCTGTGTTTCAAATGCCATAATACATATAATACATACATACATAATAGTGCTGGCAGATAAGGACTTACATGGTCCACTGAGTCTGCCATGTATCCCCCCTCTATTGAGCCCCCTCCAGACCTTATCCATTCCCTCTTCACTCCCAGTATACCCATGTGCTTATCTCATGCGTGCTTGAAACCCAAGACAATCTCTCCCACAACTACCCCTTCTGTCAGGTCATTCCAAGCATCTACCACCATCTCCATGAAATAGTACTTCTTCACTTTACCCTTAAACTATGCACTCTCCAACTTCATACATTTTTCCCCAGTTGCTGAGCATCCTTTCATTCATACAAACTGTCAGGAGAAAAGGACTCTATGGCCTATCCATTCTACCCATGACCCCCCAAGAAGATCCCTCTCCTTTACTAGCCTGCCCCTGCCCATAAGGCCCATGTATCTATCCCAGGCTCGTTTGAAGCTGTCTACCAGATCCACCCCCACCACCTTTTCCAGCAGACTGTTCCATGGCATTATCACCCTCTCAGGAAAGAACCTCCCCCTGATGTCCCCTCTGAATCTACCCCTTCCAGTTTGTATGTATACCCTCTAGTGGATTTGTTCTAACTCATTCTGAAGATGCTGTTGACCCTCACTTCATTTATGCCCTTCAAATACTTGAATGTCTCCACCATATACCCCCTCTCCCTTATCTCCTCCAGTGTGTACAGGCCTAACTCTTCCAGTCTCTCCTCATAAGACTTCCCTTGCAGTCCCCTTACCATTTTGGTTGCTCTTCTCTGGACCCTTTTCAGCCTGTCCTTGTCCCCTTGCTGATATGTCCTCTAAAACTGGACCCCATATTCCTTGTGTGGTCTGACCATTGTTTTGTATAGTGGCAGGATCACCTTCCTCCTCCTGCTTGTGAATCCCCTTCCTTTAATGGGCAGACTAGGTGGGCCAAGTGATCCTTATCTGTTGTCAAATTCTATGTTTCTATGCATGCCAGCATTCTGAGTGCCTTTTCTGCAGCTCTGTCACACTGACTCTGGACTTTCAAGTTCTCTGAAACAGTGATCTCCAGGTCTATTTCCTGTTCTGTTACTTCCAGCTCCCCCCCAAACTGATACTTCACCTTTGGATTATTTCACCCTATGTGAATAATTTTGCATTATTTTATATTGAACTGCATCTGCCATCTTTCTGACCACTTCTCCAGCCTAACCAAATCCTCCTTCATATCCTCCACCTCTCTTCCACCATATCAAACCTATTGCTGCATATGTTCATGTCGTCCACAGACGTACTTTTCCCCTGAAGACCATCTGTGATGTCCCCAATGTATATGTTGAAGAGTATGAGTCCCAACACAGACCCCTGGGGAACCCCACTCGACACCCTTTCTTCCTTTGAGTGTACCCCATTCACCACAACCCTCTGCGTCCTCCCCTTCAACCAGTGTTCTAACCAGCTTGTGAGCTTGCTCCCTACTCCTAAGCTATCTACCTTACCTATCAGCCTCCTGTGGGGGATGCTGTCAAATGCCTTCCTGAAGTCCAGGTAGGCCACGTCCACCTTGGTCCCATATTTCCTTCACTCTGTCAAAGAATTGAATCAGGTTGGTCTGGCAAGACCTGCCATCTATGAATCCATGTTGATTGTCATTTAGGAGCCCCCACTAGATATTTTATCAGCCTTTCCTTAATAAGCACCTCCATTAGTTTTCAGACCATGGAGGTTAAACTAACTGGGTGGTAGTTTCCTGTCTCCTCCCTTCTTCCTCCCTTATGTAGGGGTACTACCTCAGCCCTCTTCCAGTCCCCAGGAACCCTTACCTTGTGTAGTGACAGGTTAAATAACCTCGTGAGTGGTGCTGCTAATTTCTGTCTTAATTCTATGAGTACCCTCAGGTGAGTCCCATCCAGACCCATCATCTTGTCCATCTGTGGCTTTTCTAATTCTTCCAGTACCCTAACCTCCATGAAGGGACTTGAGTCCATCTCACTACTCATTCTTCCCCTACCTTCCAACTTCGGCCCCTTCCCCTCCTCCACCATGAAGACCAATGCAAAGTATCTATTCAGGACCTCGGCTTTTTCTGTATCTCCTTCCACCATTGCCCCTCCTCTCCCTCGAGCTTCATAATCCCATGCATCCCCTTCCTTCTGTTGCTCACGTAGCTGATAAATCTCTTGTCCCCCCTTTTTGCCTCCCTTGCTATATGCTCTTCTGTTTCAGTCTTTGCACGTATGATCACCTTCCCAGCTTCAAACAGTTTTTTCTTATATACTGTACCTCCCTGTCTGTCTCCCTCTGCGATGCTTTATAAACCTTGAATGCCCTCTTTTTCTCCCTAATTGCACTCCTCACTTCAGTTATGAACCAAAGTGGTTTCCTCCCCTCCCTTTTCTTGCTAACTATCCTAACTCACAGTTCTGTCACCTTCAGTGTTCCTCTCTTTAATTCCCCTCAGAGCTTCTCTACATCTTCCAAGTCTTCCTTCCCTTCTAGTTCCTCCTTCACCATTGCCCTCATCCTCCTAAAGTCTGCCTTTCTAAAGTCTAACACTATAGTGTTGGAACTGCTCTTATCCTGACCTTTTCTGATTCTAAAGTTTATAGTCCTATGGTCACTGTCATCCAAATTTTCCCCAAGCTCCACCCCCTTGACTCTGTCCCCATTTGTCACAACCAGATCAAGTATGACACTCCCCCTTGTTGGTTCCATAACCAGTTGGCTGATAAACACTTCTTGCAAGGCTTCCAGCAACTCCCTTCTCCTTGCTGTGGATGCTGCCAGAATGTCCCAAGCCACGTTTGGTAGATTTAGATCTCCCACCACCATGACTTCCTCCTTGCTGGCCATCTCCTGTATCACCCTTTCTGCCTGTCTAGCTATTTCTTCCCCCTGATTTTGTGGTCTGTTGACCACTCCTTACTTCACTGCCCCCCCCATTTTGCTTAAAGTGACCCATAGGGTCTCTGCTGATTCATACCTCCCCTCTCACATCATTGCCCTAATCCCGTCTTTTACATAAAGGGCAACCCCCCTTTCCTGCCCTGTCCCTCCTGTAGAGTACATACCCAGGTATTTTCACCTCTTAACTGTGGGTTTCAGTCCACCAATTGTGGGGGAGAGTGAGTTAGGTCAGATCCTCCTGCCATTCCCACTAGGCTACACCTAGCTTCACCCTCCTACTCTCCTAGTTTAATGCCCTCCCTAGTATTTTATCTATGTATCCCTGCAGTTTTCCCCTCAAAATCCTAGCCCCCTCATTGTTTCTATGCAACCTGTCCCTCTCATACAGATGCTGGTCCACCCATGTGTCCCTCCAAAGTCCTATACATTCGTGGCTCTCCCTCCTACACCACTGCCTTAGCCAGTGGTTAAAGTCTTTGATTCTCAATTATCTAGCTATACTGGAGCAGTGTACTGGAAGAACTTCTGAAAAAGCTAAGGAATCCACCATCCATTTGCACCCTCTAGTTACTTTCATAACTCTCTTCTGCACCTCCCCCACCTCCTCCCCTGCCAGATCGTTTGCACCTAGGTGGAGAACCAGGTGAGGTTCCCCCAATCAGCCTAATGCACTTCTTAATTTTTGGCAGTGCACTGCTCGTCTCCATCTCTGTCCCACAAAACACTGACCTCCCCTTGAAAGCTGCTCCCTTTCTTAGCCAGTCAGTCCCTTTAATAATAGAGTCCCCATACACTATTACCAGTTCTTCCTGTGCTAACCCTAAGGGTGCCTCCACTGCTCATATCTGGCTTTCTCCTGAGTTCCTTTTGACTTCCCTCCGTTCGCTCTCCTCCCCCCCTTACCCCCACTATCCTTTTGTCCCCCTTCCCTTCTGGATGGTCCCCAGTCTATCCCCTCCCCCGTGCCTCCTCCAGCCTCAGCCTTTTCCATTCCTGTTACTCTCTGTCCTTGTCATCAGTATCCCATTCTCTCCCTGGATTCCTGTACCTTGTACCGGACTGTGTTCTTCCGTCAGGATGTCCCCTCCCTGGATGCCTGTACCTTGTGCCCCTCTCTGTTCCCTCCTTAGCATGCACCCTCCTGCTTCCTTCCCCCTGTCTTTCTCACTCCTGACTGTTACATCATGTTCCCAATGCTATGTTTCCCTTCTTTCCTGGTGTCTCCCTTCCATTTGTCCTCCTTAACCATATCAGCCCTTGCTTCTGTCTTTTTATGCTTTTCCTGGCATGTCTCCTTATTCCCTTTTATCTCTGTCCCATTGACTTCTTCATGCTCCATCAGCTCTGTTAAGGGCCAATATCTATTTGAGCCTGTTGTGTATCTATGCTCAAAAATGCCACTTATACTGCTTATTGTGTATGCCTCTCCTGATCTGGGCCTACTGTCCCTAACCCCCTGTGTGACCTGCCCCCTCCATCTCCTGTCTACCCAGCCATCCTGTCTCCTTTCCTCTACCTGATTTCCTTCAGTGATTCTCCTGATGATTTCACCTTACACCCAGAACAATTCCCTTTGTAGCCATGCTAGCTCAGCCTCCAGTCTCCCAGCCTTAGGCAAACTGGGCATGTCCCCAGTCTCCACAGAGTGTTCATGAACAATTCTGCATCACAGTTATTACCCCCACAATTCTTTCTCCCTTTTGCCCTCTTTTCCCTTTCTTCCACTGGTTGTCCCTCCCCTTATGCCACTGGCCCACACCCTGTCGTGCCTCTCCATACTGCTCCATCCCATGAGGCTGCCATTGACCCTCCCCCAGGTGTGTCCTCCCATACTTCTCTGTCCTCCAGCCCACACCCTTCTTCCCCCAAGGCCATTCCCTCATCTCTCCCTTTCACCTCCTGGCACCATGCCCCCAGTGTGCAACCCTTCCCCTTCCTTTACCCTGTCCTGACTGTCCCAAACTCAACACAGTTTAACAAATTAAATCTTAACCATGACCTATTAGCTGAGCCTTGAGCCTGCCATCTTTCAACACAAAAAAAATCTGACCTTTTAACAATTTAACCTTAATCCAGACCTATTAGCTGAGCCTTGACTCAGCCTGCCAGCTTTAACTCAAACAATTTATCATTAACTGTGGTCATATAACTTTAAACCTTAGCCATTAACCTCAACACACAATTTCAACCCTTGATGTGAGTGACTTACTCCTCAAGCTCCTCCCCCCTAGACCCTATGTCCAATCTGTTCAGTTTCAGTTCACAACTGAAGTCCTTCCCCACAGACATCAAGACCTACCCCTGTGTCTGTTTGACTATTTAACAAAGGTTGGGAGGGAGGGGAGGAGGGGTGGGTGGAGGACATTTTTTAGCCAAAACAAAAGAGAGAGCAGCTCCCTGCATTTGTCTTTTGTGGCTGGGTGCTGTTGTTAAATCCAAGCCGCTCAGATTGAGTGCTCCTGTCTCTGTCCTCTGAATGTTGATCTGGTCCTCCTCTGCCACCCATGCAACCTCTCTCCCTGCTTCTGATGTGGTGATTGCCAGTCCCTCTGCTGGCCACCAATGCAGTGATCTGCCTCTGCAACAGAAGACCAAACAGCTCCTTGCATTTGTCTTTTGCAACTGGGCGCTGTTGCTAAATCCCAGCTGCTCAGATTGAGCCCTCCTGTCTCTGTCCTCTGAGCATTGATCCGGTCCTCCTCCACCGCCGATGTGACCTCTTTCCCTGCCTGTGATGTGGCAGTCACCATTTCTCCCTTGGCATCCTGTTTATACCTTTTAGATATTTAAACATCTCGATCATATCCCCCTCTCTCTCCTATTCTGCAATGTGTACATATCCATTAGGAATTTACAATTATCAGGAAAAGACAGTCTTGTTACAATTCTTAAGATTTTCAGTGCAGGAAGAGTTCAAAGCACAGCTGACTTATTTTGGGGATGACTGCTTTCAGAGCACAAACCACCAGGCTGTTTTGGGGCTGGGGACGTTTACCTGTGTCTGGCATGGATGTCTGGATTTTTCTCTGTTTGATTAGCAGGGGATTTTCTCTGTCAAATTGTTGTGTATAGTATATTGCATACAGGAAGGCACTCAACGCAGCGGTGTGTCAGAGCTCTTAGCTGATTGTTTTGTGAGGGCACAGTTTAGGCCCAACCCTTCCCACCCCTCACCCCACCCACCCCTGGAAATAGTTCCTTTATACCTGGGGTTCTGACATCATTTCCTCAAGAGTGCAAGGTGCATATCAATGTCATATCCTCTCTAGCACACAACACTGAAAATATACGCATGCACATTGTATAAAATATATATATTTCTATATAACAAACCAATCACACACACAAGCACACACACACACACAAAAAAGTACATAGTTATGTGGGGAGTAGTACAATGTAATGGCTGTGGGGCAGCAGCCTTCCGGGAGTCTTTCTGGAGGCTGATATGCTGCCCTATTTGCAGACAACTCTCTGCCCTGAGGGAGGAAGTTGCCCGCCTTCAGCCACACTGGACAGCAGTAAGAGAACCTTCCCCAGGCCAGACTGGATAGTAGAAGCGAACCCCCCCATCCAGGGAGCACCAGAGCCACCACCACTATCTCAGAGGTTGCAAAGAAAGCACAGCAGTTGGACCACAGTGGGCTCAGGGAGGGTGAGGAGGGTGGAACAGAGGCACACCCAGTTAGTTGTTCTACTCCACAATCCATACACCATTCTGGGGGAGCACAGCTCCCCTATGGATGCACCCATGGAGGAGATTAAGGAGGCTGAGGACACCTGTCACAGGAAGGAGGCAGAGGATGCCACAAGGAAAGGAAGCAGCTCCTGGTGGGAGTCTCAATTATTAGGGGGATAGAACTGGGGGAGCAGGGAAAACTGAAGTAAAGTGCCTGCCTGCTGCCATGGTTTGGAGGGACAGGAAGCGCATCCTCAGGATCATGAGAACAGCTGCACGGGAGTCTGAGCTGGATGTCATTGTCCACCTAGGGACAAATGACTTGGCTCAACATGAGATTAGAGCAGTGCAGAAGGACTTTGTAGAACTGGGGAGGGGCCTAAGATAAGTAGCACACACAGCATCCTTCTCAGAGGTGCTGCCTGTAAATGGCATGAGTGAGGCAAGGGTACTTGCACCATGCAGTTTAATGAGTGGTTGAAAAAATGGTGGAGCACAGGGGCTGGGCTCATTGGGGACTGGGGTTCCACCTGAGGGACACAAGCCTATACTGGCAGGATGGTCTGCATCTGTCCAGGAAGGAACAAGTCTTTGAGCAATCAGTTTAAATGCTTCATTGGCAAGCTTTTAAACTAGTCAAGGGGTGAGTCACTGATAAGCAGCAGGAAAATCCCAGCCTCCCTACAAAACAGGGTACTAAATGGAAAAAGACCGAGGCTGAAAGGTCAGTGGGGATGCTGCAACAGAAAGTAAAGCCATCAAAAATGGAAAGCAATGAGTACCAATGCGTGATCTGAGTAACAAGCTTCCTGAATTAGTGGCCTTGATGGAGGAGGAACATCTGGATATCGTGCAGTCACAGAAACATGGTCCACACAAAACCATGACTGGGACATAAACATACCAGGATACACTATCTACAGGAGAGACAGAGAGGGTAAAAGAGGAGGAGGAGTAGCTCTTTACATAAGGGAAGGAATCAAAGTAACAGAACAAAAGAGAAAACAGGGAGGAGAAGAAGCACTGTGGGTAAATTTGGAGACCGACAATGGCACCACAATCTGCACAGGGGTTGTATACAGACCACCTTCTCAGGGGGAGGAAATGGACAAGGAAATGATAGAAAGTATACTTAGTATGGCAAAAAAAGGGGAGATATTGCTGATGGGTGATCTGAATATGCCAGATGTTAACTGGAGTGCAGTTGCCACAGCCACCTCGAAGAGTGGGGTTATTCTAGATGCCCTACAGGGGGCATGCCTTAGACAACTAGTACTGGAGCCCACTCAAGAGGAAGTAATCTTAGATCTGGTTCTCTCAAATGGAGATGAAGAGAGGATCACAGAAGTAGAAGTGGGTAGCCATCTGAGAACTAGCGACCATCGAACAGTATGGTTCACAATAAACACAGCAATAGAGTCAAGCCATACAAAGGCAAAGGTACTGGACTTTAGGAGGGCTGACTTTGACAAAATGGGTAAGTGCCTAAGGAATGCACTAGCAAATGGGCAGGAAGGAGGGGTGGAAGAACAATGGGGAATAATAAAAACTGCCATCACAGAGGCAACAAGCCTTTGTGTGAAGCAAATAAACAAAACTAAACGATGTAAGAAACCACTATGGTTCTCAAAGGAAGTGGCAGTGAAGATTCAAGAGAAAAGAAAGCTTTCAGGAAGTACAAGGAATCACAGAAGGAGCAGGACAGAGAACTGTATCAGTTAAAGCAAAGGAAGCAGGGAAGGCAGTCAGAACAGCAAAGGCCCAAACCAAGAAAAGATAGCCAACTCAGTTAAGAGGATAAAACCTTTATAGGTACATCAGGGGAAGGAAGACCAAGGGAGGGATAGTGAGGCTTAATAAAGGGGAGGAGGGTGGGCAGAGGGAGAATGTGAAAAGGCAGAGATACTAAACAAATATTTTGCTCAGTATTTACAAAGGAAGAGGGGTACCTAGAACAAACAGTAGAAACACACTGGATACAGAAGTTGATACCAGCCCATTTACAGAAGAAAGGGTTCTGAAAGAACTCTTAAAACTGAAGGTGGACAAAGCAATGGGGCCTGATGGGATTCATCCCAGAATTCTAAAAGAACTAAGGGTAGAATTAGTGACACCACTGACTACCCTGTTTAACAAATCATGGGAGGATGGGGTGGTACCCGAGGACTGGAGGAGGGCAGATGTGATTCCTCTTCACAAAAGTGGGAGCAAGGCAGGAGCAGGAAACTGCAGACCTGTTAGTTTAACCTCAGTGGTAGGGAAAATGATGGAATCACTTCTGAAGGAAAGAATTGTCGAGTATCTAGAGGCTAGAGGGGCACAGGACCCAAGGCAGCATGGATTCACAGCAGGAAGGTCATGCCAGACAAATCTGATAGATTTCTTTGACTGGGTGACCAAAGTAGTAGATCAGGGAGGGGCTGTAGACATGGCCTACCTAGACTTTAGCAAGGCATTTGACACAGTCCCACACAAAAGATTAATATACAAGTTAGCTAGCCTGGGAGCGTCCCAGATGACAGCCTGGGTAAAAATTGGCTGGAAAATAGGACACAGAGAGTAATAGTAAATGGAGTCCACTCTGATGAAAGGGGGTTACTAGTGAGGTACCATGAGGGTTCAGTATTAGGACCAGTCCTCTTCAATGTCTTTATAAGCAACATTGCAGAGGGACTGGAAGAAAAGTATGTCTCTTTGCAGATGACACAAAGATCTGCAACAGAGTTGATGCACAAGGTGGGGTGGAAAGGAAGAAAAGGGACTTGGCAAGGTTAGAGGAATGGTCAAATGTATGGCAGCTTAGATTCAGTACTAAGATGTGCAAGGTAATGCACCTGGGAAACAAAAACCCAGAGGAAGAGTACACAATGGGGGGTGAGATACTAACAGCAACAAAAATGGAAAGGGACCTGGGGGTAGTCATATCAGATGACCTAATGGTGGGCAAGCAATGTGAGAGGGCAACAATGAGGGCTGGGGGGATATTGGGATGCATCGGGAGAGGCATCACCAGTAGAAAACAGGAAATTATTATCCCTCTGTACAGACAGCTGGTCAGACCCCATCTGAGTACTGTGTGCAGTTCTGGAGACCCAGTCTCGCAAAGACATAGACAGGATGGAAGCTGTCCAGAGGAGGGCACTAAAATGGTGCAGGGTCTGCACCGGAAGACATATGAAGAGACTAAAGGAGCTTAATATGTATAGCCTTGAGGAAAGGAGGGAGAGGGGGACATGATAGAAACTTTCAAGTACCTCAAGGGAATCAACAAAGTCCAAGAGGGTAGCATCTTTCAAAAAAAGAGGTGTGCAAGAACAAGGGGGCACAATTTGTAGATAGAGGGGGCGGCTCAGAGGTAATTTAAGGAAGTATTTTTTTCACAGAGAGGGTTGTGGATGCATGGAACAGCCTTCCGGAGGAGGTTGTGGAGTCAAAAACAGTGGTGGAATTCAAGCATGCATGGGACAGTCATAAGGCAATTCTAGGGGATGGGGGTAGGAAGAAGTAGGCTGCCGGTTAACTGGGATCTGCAGCTTATCTAGTAGGCAGGGAAATGGGCAGACTGGGTTGGCCAAGCGGTCCTTATCTGCCGTCAAATTCTATGTTTCTATGTTTCTATATCCAGCTCCCTCAGCCATTCCTCGTATGACTTCCCTTGCATCCACTGTATCATCTGAGAAGCCCTCCTCTTAACTGCCTCCACCCTCTCTATATCTCTGTCTTCAAATGCGGTCTCCAGAATTGTACACAGAACTCCAGATGAGGTCTAATCAGGGCTGTATAAACGGGCATTATGACATCCCTCCTTCTACTAGCTATGCCTCAACTTATAGCATAATACAGTGTATTCTAACCATTTTTGTTTCATTCTTCTATTAAGTGTAACTCTAAGGTCTAAAGACAGTGAAAGGTCACCATCAGTGCTGCACACTACTCTCGCAGCACTCTGACTTTTCAAAAACAATTTCTCCACTTATAAAACACTCTATTAAATTAATTAAAGTAACTATTTTGTGGAGGAGAGACCCAAGTGCCGGGGGAGTGTCGCAGTTGCAGCGATGCCCAGCAGTGGCAGTTGCATTGTAACTGTTTATCAGCACTGCTTTAGTAAATCTGCCTTCTGTTTTATATTTAAACTAATGAAAACATTTTTTTTTTTTTTTGTTGGTGAAGATGCCCGAGTCCGGGGGCGAGGGGATGTTGCAATTACACTGATGTTGTGGCAGTCGCAGTGAGGCAGAGAGCATACAATTATACAGTTTTGATTTGTTTAGGATAAGGAAATTAAATGGTAAAAAATGTTCAGACCCAGTGCTTACAAGATGTTAGCAGGCAGTGTTCTTTACTACAATCACAACAGAAGTCAGAGACATGAATAAAGAAAACTACTTTGTTTTTCAGCTATGTTTGAAATGAAAATAGCAGTGCTGGCAGTTCAGGGTGAGGTCCTGTGAATGTTGTAATGGTGTAAATTCCCCGCACTATTAATAACAAAACATGAAATATAGGCAACTGTGTATCTATGGATTTTCTTTATGCACACTTGCTGTGTGATGACCTCATAAACTTCTTGAGGTTCGCTCTTAAGGTTTATGGGTCATCACACATTTCAGGTGTGTAATAAAATCGAAAGCACAATCAGCCACCTGTGCATTATTGTCTATGTAATGCTTTCATCTACATTCACAGATTTGATGCTTGCAACATATGATCCTCACAGAAACCTGGCTTAGTAATAAGATTCCCCATCTAACCATCTCCCTCCCTGGTTACTCCTTAGCTAGACAGGATAGGAGCAGTAGAAGAGGGATAGTGGCCATGTACACCTCCTCTACCCTACAACATGCCATCACCCTGCCACCTCACTACCTGAAATATATGAGGCCCTCATAATTCGGCTATCCCTGCCTTTCTCTGTTCCAATTTTTGTACAGGGGATCTATTGTCGCCCCAGTCTTCCCTTCACCATGAACACTGACCTCATAATTACCATTGTATCCCACTCGCAATAGGGAGAGCTGTTCATATTGGGTGACTTTAACTTAAACTGGTTGTCACCCACGCAAGCTACAACTCATAATAATATTACCTCCCAAAACTTAACTCAGCTTATACACGAACCCACTCATTTGAACATTAAATCCCATAATCACACCCTCATCGACTGGGCCCTCACCTACCACCCAAACTATGTCATCCAATCTGGCATCCTTCCCGATGCCATAAGTGACAATCTCTTGATCTACATTGTTAAAAAGTCCACAGGCCCAAAGCTCCATATAAAATAATAATGAAATGCTTAATTAAATCCCTCAACATTGCCCCTCTTCTTCATTTTCTGGACAACACTGACTGGGCTCTGTTAATCTCCGCCCATCATGAGGACGCAGCCCTAGACTATTTTTAAAGAAAAATTTGTCAAAATCTAGAAATCTTTATGCTCCTTTCAAGCGTACAAGAATACGTGGTAACCATGTCCCCTGGGTCACTCTGGAACTGCTTCTCTGCCTCCCAGCTTGTGACCAAGCATGGCAGAAACATAGAACCACTACATCTCCAAGTGACATTTTAGCATACCAGAAATTCTGCAATGCTTGCACTAAAGCAGCTAGACTAGCTAAGTCAGAATACTTCAAATCCATTTTCCATAGAATCCTAAACTCCCCTTCAAAATTCTGGAAAGTTGTCCACTCCCTATTCCCCCCTCATCACCCACCCCACATCCCCAGTCCTTAGTATAAATAACCTCTGTGTAGTGGACCATGCTGCAGTGGCTGAGGAATTCAAAGCCTACTTCACCTTGTGTGCCTCTGCCTTGATAGCCTCCCTCCCCACTTACCAAGCTTCTACACCTCCCAACAACATCAATGATTGTCTCTATGATCTCCCAATAGAGAACCATCACCCTTTCTCCTTCTCCTTGGTCTTGTCTATAGACACCCTTACTGCACTGCTGACTATCAACCCATCCAAAGGAAGCTCTCCTGATGAACTTGACCCTAAGCTTCTCTACCTATCTGCCATAGCTATTGCCTACCCCCTTTCTCTAATCCTAAATCTGTGCTTCTCGACAGCAGCTATCCCCACACCCTGGAAACACACTGTTGTCCTCCCCCTCCCTAAGATTGGTGACTCCATTGCCCCAGGCAACTAATGACCTATTTCCTTGCTCCCTAACTTAGCTAAGCTCCAGGAACACCTTGTACTCTCACAAATCTCCTCCTTTCTCTCTGTCTCTAATTTATTTCCCCTTTCCAATCTGGATTTAAGAAGAACCATTCTACCACTACCTTCCTTCTCAGACTCACTGATTCAATCCTTACAGGAATGGACAATGGCTTGATTACCTCTGCCATCTTTGTTGACCTTGCCAAGGCATTCGGCGCAGTGTCCCACCCCCTGCTTCTCCAATCGCTCTCTTCAGCTGGTCTCTTGCAACCAGCAACCAACTGGTTTAAGGCCTACCTCAGAGGGTGGACACAATCAGTCAGAGTTGTGGAGTCTTGCTCCCCCTAACCAAATCCACACTGGAGTCCCCCAAGGTTCAGCATTGGGCACACTCCTTTTCTCCATCTTTCTAAATGACTTACCGTCAGACTGCACTACTTTATCCATCCATATGTACGCTGATGACACCGTCTTATTCAGCTCTGGCCAATCTCCATCTAATGTGTAAACCAGAATCCAGCTCAACTTCATTAAGATCCAGCACTGGCTTGACTCCCATCAGATCTTTCTAAATGCCAAGAAAACAGTCTCCATGACCTTTGGCACTGGGAAGAGACTCACTAGGCTCCCCATTCTACCCTCCTTCCACACCCTAGATAGGACTATACTTGAGGATACCTCCTCCTTCAGATACCTTGGGGTTTGGCTGGACCAACGCCTCAACTTCTCTTGGCATAACAATGCCATCCTGAAAAAACTGCTCCCCAAGCTCAGCACCTTATTTTTTCTTTTTATCTCCTCTATTTTTATCCTTCTGCAGCTACAGTCCCTGCCTACCTCCAGCCACCACATACTCCTCACGGCCGACCCCAGAGTTGTGCATGCCTAGCTGGCATATGCATCTGTACCATCGAGAGGGGCCCCCTCCGATGCCCCAGCACCTGTCCAAGATCCACTACTGGCACACACCTCTGTCCAGGCATTCACTGGCCGGTGAAGCTGCGGCTATCAAGCTGCCGTGGGCTTTGTGCTGCCATTTTCCCCCTATTTTGGTCCCCTGGAGTGTGAGCGTGCAATGACATCGTGAGCGTGCCAATATCTGCTGCACTCCACCCCTTGTTGCACCACTCTAGTAGTGCCCCAGGTTGTTACCAGGGGCCACTACAGAGTAGTGGTTCCCTGGATCCCTCCCATGGATGGGAGAGCAGTCCTCCAGATGCTCAATCCCATTCCTCCCCTGCCTACCTCTGATGCCACGGGCTCATGCCCGAATCTGGGTCACCAGCATGGTGTGAGATGTGGCATCCAGCACCTCAACCCTCAGTGCTACTGGGCCGGCTCAGGCTTGTTACCTTATACAAGAACCGTTATAGCATTCCTATTACGGCCAGGCATGAAATTGTCCAGAAAATGATTCTCCCAATTTTCGACTGCTGTGATATAGTATATAGTACCGCTCCCAAATCCACTTTATCCAGATTGGAGCCCCTTTTCAACTCTTTCTGCTACCTTGCCCTGGACTCGTCCTTTCAGACTCACCACTACAATCTCTACCACACCCTGTCTTTCCACTTACTAGCAAACAGACACCTCTCTCATTGTGCCAAACTTAACTCTAAATACTGGCTAGGCTCCCTATCCCTGTACCTGTTCTCCTCTCTCTATCCCTGCCCCCTCCCACCCACTCCTTAACATCCTCTGACTCACGTACCTTTGTGGTCCCCCACTGTTCTACCCTTGCTGGCCAGACTGCTTTCTCTATACCTTCCCTGAACTCTGGAATGCTCTTCCCCCACAAATCTGTCACTCCTCATCCCCATACTCCCTCTCCACAGCACTATAAAATGTCCTCAACTTTAACTGCTCCTGTTTTCCTAAATCCTAATTTCCCTTCTAGTTCCCCTCCCTAGTTCCTCAGTCAAAATGGTTCCAGTTTCATCATCCATAGGGCACTCTTTCTTCTCTCTGTCCTGGCAGGGTCTAGAATACATTACAACAAGGACTCTTAAGTAGCTATAACTTGCACTTAAATGTCCATATAGTTTGATTCAATGTTCTACCCACTTATATTGTATCCTTTCTCTGGTATTCCTAACTGCATAATTGTAAATGTGTACTCAAAATGCTGTTCCTACTGTTACTACCTATTCAAATACCTGCTGATGTATTGTTGCTGTCTATTCAAATATTGGTTGTTGTATTCTCCCCCTTACCCCTTACCCCCAGGTCAAACTTGGAGACAAGCAACTTGTTGTTCAGTGTGCCTTCCTGGTAAAGCATTTCAATAAAATAAAAAATATAAAATAAAAATAAATATTCTATTGCGTTTTTTGCTAATAACTCATGTATTTGGTGAAAGTTTAGTATATATTCATTTTATCAATCACTCTTTTTGAAATATGGCATCTCTGTTAATAGAATACCGCATAGCAGAATTAAAGTTTAAGACAGTACACATAGCCTTTACTACCTTTTCAACTATAGTGCAAGCTCTACATTTGTCTTTTGTGAGTGAAGACTGTGACTGATCACTGGGGACATGTAACATCTGACATACAATAAACAAAACAAAATCAGTGCACACTCCAATCACCAGTGTACAGGGAATTTTATTACCTATTTAAAAGCACACATATAAGTGCCAAAGCCAAAACATGCTGTCAAATGTAGGACTGTATGTGACATACAGCACCTTTGTGGTATTTAAGGGGGTTATGATCTACAGACTTCAGCTCTGATGAAGTCATGGTTGTGTCATTCCAAAACATCAGCTGGTACATGTTGATACTCAAGCGTATGCTGTTGTCATCTCACCTTGTGGAAAAGCTTTAGTGGGGAATTGAACCACTGATTCTGAATTGTGTTTATTGTGTGGGTTTACAATGTTTAATACATTAGTGCAAGTTGGTTTCAATCATGTTTGGATACACTTTTTCTTTCTTGAATATTGGGGTAAAGTAAGAAACACCTGTGATTGTATTATCTAAGCTCTGATATCTCTGTTTTACCCTTGGGTAAACTGCTAGCTTACGTTGATTTCCATGTCATTATTGAACTGGCTCAGAACATGTTGTTCTGCATCATAGCCCTCTACGAGCCAGTGGTACCCACTGAAATTATTATTTTTGTGTTTTGTAACTTCACATATATTTAGTCATCGATGCATTAGGCAGTACAGAACCATTAGACCTCCATGACCCATCCAAATGTATACATGAACATTGCCATGGTCTTATTTATAGTAATGAAATAACAGTTGATAAACATCTGGGGTGGGATATTCAAAGGGGTTGCGCATGGAACAACAGTGTTGTGCCATGCGCAACCCACTGATGCATCCTGGCATGATATTCAAAAGGGGAACTTGCTCCACACAAATCCCCATGCGCCGGGGTGCACCAGTAATGTATGCGGTGCAAGTGCGGGGGGTGTGCACATGCATATGCGGCACATCCCGATATTCAGCCTGGGATGTGTGGTGCATATGCAGGCACACACCCACCTTGCACTGCGAGGGGGGTGCAAAGATGTGCCCGAAAAATACAGGAGCAAGGACTGGCCAACCACAGGCCAGCTGCCATATTGCTGGGCACAACATGGCAGCTGCCAGCTATGGGTGGCCACCCGAGCCCTGGTGGCACTGTCTGGTGGCGTAGCACCCCCCAATGCCCGATCGCAGGCTGCAATATCTAAATCACTCCCTGGTGGTCCAGTGGACCGAACTCCATGCCCGATCACGGGCTGTACTAAGGTATTTTACTCCCTGGTGGTCCAGTGGTACCCTTACCCCCCTACGAACTCACCCACTCACACCCACCACCCCTATCTCCCCCAGTCAGCGGCTGGTGGCAGCACCCCACCCGCAAGCCGCCTGGCCGCCCACTGACTGACAGTGCATAGTACGGCTGTACGCCTATTGGTCCACATCATAGGCCAACAGGTGTGCAGACTGTACTGTACTACACAGTCCCGAAATGTGAATGGGTAGGAGTACCACTGGACCACCAGGGAGTAAAATGTTCGGTACAGCCAGTGATCGGGCATGGAGTTCGGTCCACTGGACCACCAGGGAGTTTTTTAACTACTACTGCCCACAATCGGGCACGGAGTTCAGTCCACTGGACCACCAGGGAGTAAATTAGATGTTACAGCCCATGATCGGGCAATGGGACACATTGATGGTGAGAGGCTGGGGGCGTCGGCCCCTGACGGCTGCAGCCTGGCAGGGTGCTAGGCACAAGTCACAGGGGATCGGCACACCTGCATGAAAATGGGGCCATAATGACATGCAAATGGTCCCATTTGCATGTTGCATACATTATGGCCCCATTTGCATGTCCACAGCTGAATATCATGGTTGCTGCACCTAGCTCAACAGCACTTGCGCTAGCTCACCCACCTGCTCCTCTCTGACCACTTGCCCTGGTGCAGTGCCACTGCACCATGTGCACTGCCGGTGGCCACAGTGCCATATTCAAAGGTACGGAGCCATTGTGCAGCACCTTTGAATATAGTCCAGACCATGCCCTTGCGCATCCCAGTTGCACTGCACTTTGCCATTGCCCAGTTGGTAAAAAATGCTATTCAAAGCTAAATAGCATAGTGTGCTCTCCAACTCTGAATAGGAGTAGGTAGAGGCTGCTGTAACCCCATTACCACTGCCTTTAAACCAACCAACACTGTCCTGGCCTACTTTCCCTAAAATGGCCCTGCAATGAATATTGCAGGTGCGGTATTTGATATTCACAAAAGCAGCCATGCAAATGAGCCCACTGGGCATGCAAAGTGCTAGCTGGCCAGTTGCATGCACATTATGGGCTCATTTATATGGGCTGTGGGTGTCCTAGTGTGCCCCCCAGCCCATGCTCAAAGCAACCATAGTCAATGGTGGTCAAGTGGTTCTTCCCCTGTCCCCGATTGCCATTCCTGTATAAAAAATAAATTATATGCCCTGATAGTCTAGTGGTTCCTCCCACCTCCATGGTCTCCAATCGCCACCCCAAAATTTAAAAAACTGTGCCCTGGTAGTCTAGTGGTCCTTCCCCCTTCCCTCCTTCTCCAATAGCAGTCCCCATATAACAAAAATCTCATTCTCTGGTAGTCTAGTTGTCCCTCCCCAATCTCTTATCACCATCCCAACATTAAAATAAATTCTTCCCTTGTAGTCCAGCGGTCCCTCCCCCTCCGTGTTCTCTGATCACCCTCCTGACATTGAAATAAATTCCTCCCCATTAGTCCAATGGTCCCCCTTCCCTGGTCTCCAAACGCCCTCCCAATAATGAAATCAATTTGCCCCTGGTAGTCTAGTGGTCCTGTTCTATGTGATAATGGTGAAAGTCTAAAGGCAATCACCATTATCGCACAGTCAGAGTGCCGAAAACATTACGGATGGCACCCTTCCCATGCGTCCACCTCACGGGATACCTAGTGGTCCCTACCCCCTCCCTGGTCTCCATGCCCTGTCACAAATCCAGTTTATGGGTGCATACTGGACTTTTGTGAATACCACACTGGATCAAAATCCAGTTTGCATGGCGCAAACTGGGTTTGTGACCCGGCAAAGTTTTCTGTACCTAGCCCCAATACTCTTGTATAATCTAGTTTGACTTATCATGCATTAGTACAATAATATTAAACTCTGTACTGTAACTGTGAACTATGGAAACTGCTGGACCATCTCAGGAAAAATAGAATATACTCCTGTGTGGGATTAAATTTCATAAAATACTCAGTTTGTGTGCAATGCAATAGAGAAAGTAAATCATACATCTATGTGATCTCAGCCTCTGTCTGTATTTGTCCAAAGTAATTTCTGGGTTTGTTCCAAGAAATACAGGTTGATTTTGGATGGGGGACAAGTGGTGAGAGTCCATTCCCTATGGTGATCGCATCCCTTGGTGGTGGTGATAGGGTTTCCAAATCTCTAAAAATTGTGGGGTTCTAATTTTTAGTGTAGCTGTGATATGTTCCATGGCCTCTAGCTCTAAAACATCGTGGTCCTAGAGTTCTACTGTGGGGGTCTGGGGAGTGAGCCAGTGTAATGTAATACATTTCAAGGCTGTGATTCTTAACATATTGCTCGAATTCTGTCTGTTTGCTGAGCATCATAGTAGTACAGGAAACACCAAAACTAGGTTTCTAAAAGTCGTAAAGATTTGTATATTAAGAAACCTTTACAACTTGGAGTGTACTTCTCCCCAGAATCCCTCCAGTACCCTATGCAATCCAATAATGTGGAAGTGGGAGTCAGTTTCTTTGCACTGCCTTAAACATGTAGCTGTATACATGGCACCATAGTGTCTGGTCACTGTAGCGATCTTTACACCAATGACCTGGGGCATACTGCATTTTGCTCAGGAAGAGTTACGCCTAACTCTTTGTGGTGTAGCATGTGTACAACATTTTTTCTGCAACTGTGAAAAAACACTGGCCAAGAATAGCCTTTAAGGGGATATGCCATACTTTTCAATGGCTTTTTTTTTCCTGAGGAACGTCCGCAGCTTCACTTTTTTATGCAGTCCGCAGTGTATTTTTCCAGCAGCTGTGGAAATTTTGTATATACCACTCATTGCAATTTCCCCTTTTTTTTCCAACAACTGTGAAACCTTTGGGGACTTATGGATGGTTTTGCACCTTCAGAGTGTTTTGAGAATCCAGCCTCATGTTCATTACACCAGCTCCAATGATATACAGTAGCTGACATTAACTCAAAAGTGATTGTCGATTTTGAAAGACTTCAGAACTGGTTAACTAATAACAACCTTATCCTAAATAACAGTAACACCAAAGATATGCTATATGGGTCCCAGCCTAAGCTCAGGTCCTGCCCTACTTGACTTATCATCCATTACTCCAGTGCATCTCTCCTATGCTCCGTAAACAATATAAAATACCTAGGAGTTACTCTAGACTGTGCCATTGATTTCAACTTGCACATGTCCAGTGTCTGCAAGACTGTAAACTTCAACCTCGGATTGGTATACAAAATTAAAATTCTCTGTCTCCTGCTGCCAGGCTGGCTATAGCACACAGTGTCCTATTTCCCTAGCCCCATATACAGTTTCACCCCCTACTAAGCACTGCCAATCTGGACAAATGGAACATCACTTACAATAATATATGCAGGTTTGCCCTGTCCACTCCCAGACTGATCCACCACTGCTTACTCTATGCAAAGCTAGGTTGGCTATCCCATCCTTCCTGTTGACTATTTGCTATCAGAAGTATTATTAGTAACATTGTCAGAGTCTCTAAACCTCCTGCCCTTACAACATTGTTTACCCCCAAGTTAATTTGTACCCCCTGCACTCCTGTGACCAATTTCTCATGGATGTCCCTCAGGTTACCACTAAAATGGGTTAGCAGACCTTTGCTGCTTTTCCCCCCAGAATCTGGAATATCTTCCCTCTCAACTCTAAGCTGCACAATCTCACTTCAGTTTCAAGCAAGCACTTCTCAAGCACTTAAGCAAGACAAATGTCTACACCACTGACTCTCAATTTTTCCCAATCAAATTTCTTTTAATCTTATTAACACCTTTTGTCTCTCCATCCTCTCAGGTTTGAACTCCAGTGCTCAGTGTGCCCCCCCCAAACTCCCCTTGAAGTGTAATTGCAAAATGTTTCCCCCTCGATATCCCACTTATTATGTAATTAGCCACTGTTTTCTCCTGTACTTATTATTTTTGATTTCTCTTTTATTCTGACTTTGCTCACTATGCAATGTCTTTTTTTATTCTGTAAGTATATTGAACAAAATTATGCTTTCTCTATTACATTGTATGCTAATGCATGTTTGCTTTACTGTTGTGCAATTGTTCTGTAACCTCCCAGGTTATGCCTGAAAACAGGCAAAGGTTTTGCCTAGTAGACTTACCCAGTCAACTAAAAAATAAATACATAAATAAATAAAATAATAAAATAATGGGTCAGAACTCTTCAAATAGGTCAGAACTCTTCAGTTAAACTTTGTCTTTGTAGAAGAGGCTGTCACATTCCATTCATTCCTGCTTCTAAGTTCCCATTGTCACACTGGGATTTGCTCTCCACTTTCTGATTCCCATTTATGTCTAGTGTGGTTTAACATTGTATGATTGCATTTATTTAACAAGACATAGAGTTCATATATGTACCATGCTTTTGCCTTTAGTACTATGATCCGGTGAAAAAAAGTTTAATGCCTAATTGCTGTCTTGTTACCAAAGCCAAATTATCTTGAACCAATATCAAGTAGCAGACCTGCAAGAACCTGTAACAATCTCCTAAGCAGATTTGATACTGTATCTCTCCTGTAACTCTTGGAATGAAAGACATCTACCATCTGTCACACATTGTGCAAATCTGGTGAGGCCTTTCTGTTCCCAGAACCCTAAACCGATGAGTAACTGAGAAGGGAAGAAGGCATCCTGATGATGCATCATAGACAGTTGTCCCAACTCACAGCAATTTCAGAGTACTGGCAGATTTTCAGATTTTGATCAGAATCTGTACAGTGTTTTGACCATTGGTTCCACATGGTATGTAAAGATGTAGGAAGTCTGCGAAATTCACTTCATTAGTTAATTCGCAGATTTTGTTAATTTGTCAGAGCAATTTCGCAAAATTTGTAGCTGCAAATGTCATGGATTATGACAAGGAAAGTGAAATTTTGCCTGTGAAACTTTTACTTCAAGGGAAAAAAAAACACGAATTTCAATGGAATTTTCATGCAAATCTTGCAAACAGAACTTTTGGAGTTTTTCAAAACCCTGTGAATTCTGCGATGTGCAAATTTTTGATGTTTCGCATGAACTTTGTGGGTGAAGTTTAACTTTGCAACATCTCTAATAGTGTGTCTGAATCCAATAGGAAGGACTACTGTTGAAAGTGCCCAGAGTGTGAGCACTTGGGACATATCTGCTTCAATGTCATGCCACCTCAGGTCTGATCTCTGTTGTGCCCAAGCTGGTCTACAGAGCACCAGGGCAGAGGGACGAGGGAGATGGGGTACTAGGAGCAAAGATTCAAAAGGGGCAGCAAATGGGGGGTAGTGGTGAGGGTTCTCAATTTACCCAACATAGATTATAGTTTCATAGTTTCATAGTTTAGAATCAAGTTCAGAAGACCAAAGTCCATAAATGAACTCACCACCATTTACTCCCAGTGGTGGATCATAGAAATTTATTTTCGCCCATAAAAGTGTCCAAACTATTTTTAAATACTGACATACTTCCACTCTCTACTACATGACTTGGTAGTGTATTCCAAGTGTTAACAATTCTCTGGGTAAACCACTGACTCCTTTTAACAGTGTTATTCCTCTCTCTAATGAGTCTTGATTTATGTGACCTTGTGTTCTTATAATGATGTGTATTTTTATTTAGATCAGTGAGCTCAAATATTTCTGGGTTGTTATTAGCCTTAAAGGACAAGCAAAACTTTCCCCTTAGACATCTGTAGTTCATTGAATATAATTGTAAATACTGTAATCTATCATGACAGTGCATGCCTTTAATCTCCAAAATTTGTTTAGTGGCTTTCCTTTGTACTCTTTCTATTCTGTTTTTTCCCTGAGTAGAATAAGACACACTGAAAGGTAGACAGTATTCCATATGTGGACGTACAAGAGCTGTGTACAGTGGGAGGATAACTGCAGATTCTCTACTTTTTATCGATCTCAGGATGCAGTGTATAATTCGGTTGCATTTCCTGACCATTTTATCTGTATGAATGTCAAATTTTAAATTATCGTCGATCCAGACACCTAAGTCCTTTTCATCTGTACAGATTTCAAGCTAGATATTGTTAATACTATATTGATATTTTAAGTTCTGGGTTCCAAGATGCATGACCTTACATTTTTGTTCATTAAAGACTAATTTATGTTCATGTGCCCAGTGATTCAAAGGATGTAAACTATCTTGAAAAGCTTTGGATGTTTCAGCATTATAGACAATGTCACCTACTTTGCAATCACCTGCATACTTGCAACACCAGGTACCTACTGGTGCTTGCATGGAGGATAACAATATATTAAATAAAGTAGGTCCCAAGACTGAGCCTTGGGGCACCCCACTGGACACATCCCCCCAGGGAGAAGTAAACCTCATATCAACACATATTGAGATCTTTTACTTAACCATGAATTGATCCAGTTTATAATATTTGGATGGAATTTTAATCTCATTAATTCTTGGATAAGGATCTTAATAGACACTGTGTCAAAAGCCTTCGAAAAGTCCTGGAAGACCACATCTACTGGCATTCCTTCATAAAAAGTAGCACTAACTTGTTCAAAAAAAGGCAGCAAATTGGTTAGGCATGATCTTCCTGGTATGAAGCCATGTTGCATTATATCACAATAGCCTGTATCATTTAAATGTTGTATAATATGCTTTTGTAATAGTCTTTCAGAGGTTTTACCCAGTACTGATGTAAGGCTAATAGGCCTATAATTGGGGCATTCTGGCAGCTTAAAGTACCAGGGGCCGAGACATGCTAAATATGTTATAGGACTGGTTGCAGGTACAGCTGGCCAGAGAGCTCACAAGACAAACTGTTGTTCTCAGTGTGATGCTCATCAATTTAGAAATGGTAGGTGGGGCAAGGCTGGGACAGCCACTGTGATCCAATGACTGTAACACCACCATATGCTTTGCAATGGCCCTGGGTGTCAGTATAACCTCATCAAAAAATGTAGTTTGGGATTTCATAAGAGCAGGCTTAGAGCAGATGAGGGAACATGTGAAAGATAAGCTGAAGGGAGTGGACAAAATCAGGGGATTGGAAGAGAGGTGGGGAGTCATTAAAGAGGCCATTCCTGAGGCAACTAAGTAATGCCTGAGAATGGACACCAACAGTAACAGGTACAAGAAACCAATCTGGTTCTCATGGAAGGTCAGGGAGGTAGTGAGGGCTAAAAAGTGGCCTTCATTAGATATTTACAGAAACAGCAAGATGATGAATGACAGCATTACAAGTTAAAGATGAGGGAGGCAAAGAAGGCAGTCAAGGATGAAAAATCTGACAAGCTACTGCATGTTGCAGTGAGAGTCAAAGAATGAAAAAACAGTTCTTTAGATACATTAGGGAAAAAAGAAATACAAAAGGGGATTTAGTAGTAGTAGTAAATTGCTTTATTTTTATATAGGATAAAAAGATTAGGACCAGAAGGTCCTATTTACAAAGTTGTCCTTTTTACAAAGCATCAGCTACAGTGCAGAGGCAGTACTGTAATTATTAGGTTGATGGAGGGGGCAGGGTGATAGAGGAGGGCAAGCATAAGGCAGGAATTCCTAATAACTACCTTTTGCTCTGTGTTC
Organism: Neoceratodus forsteri; assembly: GCA_016271365.2. Taxonomy (NCBI): domain Eukaryota; kingdom Metazoa; phylum Chordata; order Ceratodontiformes; family Ceratodontidae; genus Neoceratodus; species Neoceratodus forsteri. The sequence continues at coordinate 563,822,825 of CM028135.1, read as the reverse complement.
GTAGTGAAGGGTAGCAGGCCCTTGCCTGAAAGCAGCATAAAGGCTACAGCAAGAGGGACCCCAGAAATGGAGAAGGTGGTAATTATGGGAGAAAGGTTTACAAAAGGGTTAGCATCCCAGAAAGTATATAAAGCTGCAGGGCCAGATGGGATGCGCTTGAGGGTGCTCTGGTAACTGTCATTGGAATTTCTTGGACCCCTGGCAAGGCAATTCAGTAGGTCCCTACAGTCAGAGGTGTTCAGAAAGATTGGAGGGCAGCATCATGATGACGTGCTGTGCATGAAACCGATTGGGATTACTTGTTCCTGGTGGTGAGGCTTGGCATTGACTTTTTGTTAATAAAATATGCCTGTTTTTGTATGCCAATTACAGAGTGCTGAGTTTTGTTTTTCTTTTTTGAGGGCAGCACTTGCAGTTCTTCACAAGTGAGGGCAAAATGAGAAAGTGGTTAACTATAGACTCACTAGTCTTACCTCCATTGCAGGTAAGTAATGAAGACACTAGAGAAAGAGGATTAGTGACCGCCCTGAAAAGAAATGGCTGCATAATATTTAGCATCACGGGATCATGGTAGGAAGGTCTTGCCACACCAACCTGATAGTGTTCTTTGACTGAATAGGGAAGTGGATACGTGACAATCAGTGGATTTGCTTTACTTTGACTTCAGCAAGCCATTCAACCCCATATGGCAGAGAAGATTGCTTAGGTAGTTAGATGATCTGGGAAAAGTGAAAGATTTATTTAGATGGTGTGAAGCTGATTGAGAAAGGGGACAGCAGAGGGTGATGGTACACAGGGTCAAGTCAGAGGAGAGGGAGGTCAGGGGTGGAATGCCACAGGATTCAGCCCTGGGGCCCATCCATTTAAATATGTTCTTCAGGACATAGGAGAGGGAATACAAGACAAGAAGTCTCTCTTCACATATAACACAAAGCCAGTGGAATGTAGATAGCGAGAAAGGGATTAGGGAGCAACAAAGGGACCTGTAAAGATTAGAGAGGTAATCCAAAATTGGCAGTTGAAAGTCAATGCCAAGAAGTGCACACAAGAATTGAATAGTGGGAGGAGGGATTAAGTTGGACACTACCACTGAGTAAAGGGACCTGAGAGTCATCATAAATGATTCCTTAAAATACTCTAGCGATTGTGATGAGGACTACAGAAATCCCACCAGGATGTTGGCATGTACAGGGACAGGATGATAGCAGGAGGAAGGAGTTGATATTGCCTCTCTATAGATCACTGGTGAGGGCACATCTGGAATACTGTGCTCAGTTCTGGATCCCTCAACTAAGAAAAGACAAAGAAAGGTTAGAGACAGTGCAATGTACTGTAGGTAAACAAAATGGTTCTGATCCACCAGGCAGTTCCTACAAGGATCAGTTTACAATTTAAACACAGAAACAAAATTTGTTAGCAGAAAAGTAGAGATGTGCTAAATGCACAAATTTCGTTCCATGAAATATTTTACGAACTTTGCACATTTTGTAAAATATTTTGTGGGTGTGAAATGTGAAATTCCATCAGTGAAATCACAAATTTCACCCATGAAATCATGCATTTTGCCCATGAAATGCGGAATTTTGCCCGTGACCTGTGAAATTTCACCACTCTCTGGAAACATTGCACTGCTTGCAGACAAAATTCCACATTTCAGCTGGCCTGTTGGCACAGCAGTTGAATTTCCCCTCGCAATGCTGGCGACCTGGGTTCAGGAACGGACCCAGGTTGCTGAATGGCCAGCTGGGCAAGAATGATGGAGCATCATGAGGACTGCTCTCCTTGTCCAGGGGGGTGGTGAGTGCACCTCGTGCTCGACAGACCCATGGCAGAGGCTGAGGGTCACACAGCTACCTGTGCCTAGCAAATCCAGGAAGTGGGGCGGATGCAGGATATCATTGCACATCCCTTCCCCCAGAGAAAACCAGGAAAAGGGTACAGCTGCCAGTCACCCTTGATGATGCCCGCCACAGCTTAAACTAACTCCCCAGGCCAGCCCTCTGACCTGTCCCGAAGTCTGCGGCATTATGCCAGGGGCACTGCAGACCCACCATGGGGGCTATCCATGAGGTATTGGAGGGTCGTGACAATTGTGGAGGGGTAGAAGTCCATGGTCCTTGACCGGGCAGAAGTATTGGGTGGCTAGCAGCTCGAGGAGATAAAAAATGAAAAAAAAAAGTAATAATAATAATTCCGCATTTCACAGATTAAATTCCTGATCTGGTTGGTGGAACTTCACATTTCGCATTCACAAACCTCATGGGCGAACTGAGTGAAGTTCACAAAATATTTTGCATTGTGAAATTCGTAATTTCGCTGGAATTTTGCCAGCAAAATTAAATTTCACTGTGACAGATGTTCCTTTTTTAAAAACTAAATTTTATTATACTTTTTCCTTTTCTTACAGATACAGGTGTATAAGGAAGAAAGAAATAGTAATAGAAATATTAGTACAATAGAAATAGTAAAAATAGTTCAAGCAGCAACATTACCACAAGAAACAGTAATATCAGTGTTACAGAATGTTAGTGTGAAGAAGTAAAAAACACAGCCAAATTGTAGTCTTCCAAGTTACAAATTGTTCATAATGCTCAGGTTCTTCCATGTGCCTAGAGGAAGTGCTGTTCATGTCCTGTAATCCTTGTTAAAATCAGCTCAGTGGAAGAATCCTGTTCTTGAATCTGAATGCTGTAGACCTGCAAGAAACCCAGGTAAAATCTTCTTTGGTGTCTTATTTGTCACCCTCTGTTTCATTTCTCAGTGTGGCAATGTCTAGCTGTGATTAGGGGACAAACTTTGGGTCTGTATCCAGTTGATAAAAAAACCATCTGTGCCAGAAGTCCAGACCATTTTGGGCATGTTCCCTTAGCCTGTATCTTTATTGTTGCATATTATAAGTAGAGTTAAATATGTTTTACCAGTTTGCTAGTGTTGGTAGAGTTTTTGTTAGCTAAAGTCTTGTTAAGACATTTTTTGGGCAGCAGTGACTAGAGTTAACATTAACTGGATTGCTGTCTCCCTTAGACACCTAGGAGGATAACCCATCAGGTTTAGTAAAGAAATTACCAACCCAGAGTCTCTAAATATGTGCTGAATGGACTCCTCTCCAGGAAGCATTGGAAGTGGAAGACATCTGGAGGCAAATCAAACTAGGCATCCTCGAAACTATGAAAATCTTCATCAGGATAGTCATGAAAAAAAAAATAGCATAAAAGGCCAGAGTGGTTCAATGACCATGTCAAAAAAGTCATCAGGACTGAAAGAGAGGCCTTATATTCATACAAAAGGGACCAGAATGGCAGCAAGTGGGAAGAATTCAACAAAAGGAGCAAAGAGGCCAAGGGGGCAATGAGACTGGCAAAGGCACAGGCTGAACTGAGAATTATGAAGGGTGTCAAGGAGGGGAACAAACAGTTCTTTCACTATATACTGTAAGGAAAGAGAGGAAGAAGGGGGGAGGAATAGTTAGACTCTTAGATGGAGACATGCTGGTCGAAGGGGACAAACAGAAGGCCATCATCCAGAACAACTTCTTCTGTTCTGTGTTCATGTAGAAACATGATGGGCCAATGTCTGAATGTGGCATTAAGGCAGCAAATCTGAGGATCAAACCAATGGAGCCACCAAATATTACAGCCAGCAGAGTCCGGGAGGCACTAGTTCAGCGTAAAGTGGACAAAGCACCAGGGCCAGATGGACTGCATCCTAGGATATTGAGAGAGCGCGGGTAAAAATTAAAGGCTCCCTTGGCACACTTGTTCAATCAATCACCTTAATCAGGGGTCATGCCTGCGGAATGGAGATGTGCAGATGAGGTGATGCTCCACAAGGTTGGAGGGAAGGAAGAAGTTGGCAGTTACAGACCAGTTAGCCTCATGTCAGTGCTTGGCAAACTTACAGAGACCCTAATCGAACAAGACCTAGTAGAATACAATGGGAAGTCAGGTCTTCAGGATGGAAAACAGCACAGATTTGTGGAGGGCAGGTCATGCCAGACAAACCTAATTACATTTTTTGACTGTGTAAAAAAAGGAACTGGACAAGAATTACCCAGTGGACCTCCTGTATTTTGATTTTAGTAAGGCATTTGATTCCTTGCCACACAAGCATCTGCTTAAAAAGTTGGAGGACCTTGGTGCTGCCCATAATATAATTAGCTGTGTGAGAAGTTGGATAAAGGGAAGGAAGCAGAGGGTAGTAGTGAAAGGTGTGAGGTTGGGGAAGGGAGAGGTCACCAGCAGTGTGCCTCAGGGCCTTGGTCCAGTCCTCTTCAACATATTCATTAAGGATATTGGTGTAGGCATCCACAGCAAGTTCATTCTCTTTGAGGATGACACAAGGCTGGGTGGTAGGGTAGACAATGAAGAGGCCATCTGGGACCTACAGAATGACCTCCAGAGGTTATAAAAATGGTCCAAAATCTGGCAGATGAAGTTCAATGCAAGGAAGTGCAAAGTGATACACTTGGGTAAGGGCAACCCTAGGACAGAATACAGGCTTGATGGAGTCCAGCTCTGTACCACTTATACAGAAAGAGACCTGGGGTCATTATTGTGGACATCCTTAAACAATCCAGCCAGTGTAACAGAGTATACAATAAGACAAATATAATATTGGGATGTATTGCAAAAAGCTTTGACAGTAGGAACAGGGAAGTGATCCTTATGGTTTACAGGTCTCTGGTGAGACCCCATGTGGAATACTGCTTTCAGTTTTGGAGTTCTCACCTTAGGAAGGACAAGTACAGACCAGAGGCAGTTCAGCAGAGGGTGACTAAAATGATACAAGGGCTTCATGAACTCTCATATGAGGATTGACTGAAGGCACTGGACATGTACTCCCTGGAGACCAGGAGGGAGAGGGGGAATATGATTGAAACATTCAAGTTCATGAGAGGCTTACATAAGGTACCATACTCTGAACCATTCAACAGGATTCCGCACATGAACACAAGAGGACACAAATGGAAATTGCATGTGGGACACTTCATGAGGGACTTAAATTAACACTACCTCACTGAAAGGGTGGTGGAGCCATGGAATGGGTTGCAAACTGAAGTGGTGGAAGCTTAGTCTGTTGTAGCATTCAGGCATTGGTGGGACAGAGTAAGGGCTTCATTGGATCCAATGGGAATCAGGAATGGCACAAAACCCAGAGGGGGAGACTAGGACTGTGTCTGCTAGACTAAATAGACCAATTGTCTCCTTCTGTCATCTCTCTCTATTTTTCTCTGTTTCTCTCAAATATGCTATTAATTGAGGACACAAGCCAAACATTTGGCTATGGTTTGCCTTTGTTTCTTCACAGGCCATCCAAAGCTTCTGATATTGTGAGCCCATGTAGTGCATTATAAAGTATCTCATTCTGCATTTAAATGCAAAATACATCCAGTATATAGAGGAAGTAATACAATAATCTGGAATTGAGTATTTACTATATGCCAGTATTCTATTGAACAGTCTCTGTGATTCTCTGCATTCAACTTATTTGAAATAGCTATGCCATCATCTGGTACAAGCTCTATTAATCCTTTATGAAACACCCTTATGAGGTGATACCAGTGGTCTTCATTTTGATAGCCACTAAGCACTTTCTGTAACATATTCAAATGTTCTGATAGAGATTTGCATTTTTCCCAGTCATAGGAGGTAGGACCTCAGTTGTGAATAGTGGGAGTGTGCTGCCAAAGAGAGTTGGAATTCTTGTAACATCTGGAACAATTTAAACCCCTGCATGTCATACAGCTGGTGCACATGATGTAAGCCTAGTAATTCTCAGATTTTGAGCATGTTTTCAAGTGTGCTGGGGGTAGGCTTTATCATAAGCCATAACACTAAGCCAAATATTAAGGTTCCATTTCATATTAGCGACTGAGGAATGGCAATGCATGATAACGGTGCTAAAGTCACAATGAGACCACTTTTGCAAAAGTCTTTTCTTTGCCCCCACATCACCTTACTATATATTCTTACTCCCAAGGGAGCACAACTTGGGGAAGGCGGGGAACCAGGATCTCAAAACAGTGTCGGCACTGAGTTCAGTTGCCATTGTGATGCTTCGCTATTCATCGGTCGCTATCTTCATGGGCTACCAAGTATTAAGGGTTGGAAAGAAGTATTTTTTACACCTATTTCTCTATGGTTGGATAGTAATGGCTGTATACTGCGATAAGACCTGTAGTTGGATTGTATTGATTAGACTTTCAAATATATATTTATCTAGGTTGCATAGTTCATTAAGTGTAAATTATTTTAATTTCCAATATTACTTGTGGTGTTGGGAGATCCACTTGCAGACAGAATGGAGTTAAACTGATGTGCAATAAAGTGTCAGGTTAGATAAGTTTAGCCCCTATTTTTCTTTTAGGAATTGTAGGACCGAATATTTTAGTCTTGCTTTTCTACCTCCCTGCAGGAAATGTGATATCACCTTCTTCCAATAGTAGAAGAAATTTTAATTAGGAACAATGAGTTGTGACTACTGCAGCTACCAAATCCTGGGGAAGATACTTTGCCTAATAGTTTGCTTCCACTTTGTTCAGTAGAGACAGTGGATACCCCAAGACCCCAAGATCTTCTGTAAATTTTTGATTGAAGGGCTTATAGTTTAGCAGCTCTAGGTCATCTTGACTTTCAGCTAAAGAATTATCCAGATATTTCATGGCCACCCGCTCCATCTAGTTGGGAGTTACAATTTAAGAGTATGGGGGGGCATAGCTGTAGTGAGAACCTCAGTCTTCATCACATTTAGTTTAAACTTTGACAGCATTCCAAATTTTTGCAGGAGCTTCCAAATATCAGGGATAGAGATATCTGGGGAGGTGAGGATGGGGACAATGTGTTCCATAAATAAAGCTACCCAGTAGTCACTGCTCTGCAGTGGAATCTCCTCCACTTCTGTGGCTTGTCTTATCACCATGGCCAAAGGCTTTATAAAGCACGTGAATGAAAGCTGTAAGAGCATGTACCCCTTGGGGTGCCTGAGTGTAAATCGATAGTGTTACATAAAGCTCCATATGTGGATGAATGCTTGTGGTGCCACAAAGAGGGACCAGAACAGCTGTATGATCTTTAAGGGGAAACCATATTTTTCTAGGGTGTCCGAGGGGAATTGCCTAGACAACCTAGCAAATGATTTTCAGCATCTAAATTTGAAACTACCATGGCGCTTGAGCTTTGTATTGCATAGTCTATCAGGTGCATGGTCCATCTGACATTATTATGGATTTGCCATTGTCTAATGAAGCTTGACTTGTCTTTATTCAATAATGGGGAGAGAACAGAGTCTATTCTAGAAGCCCATTAAAATGTAAATAATTTCTAATTAAAATTAAAAACTGAGATTGGGTGGTAGGAGGAAGGTTGGCACGGGTCATTTCCAACCTTTAGTATTGCTACAATTGTAGCATATTCCCAGGAAGTTGATGGAGTACCCCCTTCACAAACATGGCTGTATGACTTTAGCAAATACAGGATTAAGCTCTCTATGAACTTCTTATGAAATTTTGGCTGGGGTATTTACCTGTTTTACAATGTTTTATTGCCTCTGAAATTTCCTTGTCCAAAATCAAAGCGGGTAATTGATTTTTCTGGTCTTCTGACATCTGTGGAAGCCATAGCTGGCTCAGAAAGACTTCTATCTGCTGGAGGTTGGGGGTATACTTTTGGCAGTACAGGTCCCTATAATATCTATCCATTATCTACGGATCCCATGATGGTCCCTAGTAAGGATGCCAGACACTGGGGGCCCAATTTTAAAAGAGCCATTATAGCGATGCAACTTACATTGCTCTAAGGGTTGTGGCAAATTCCAGGAGTTCCAGGGACCCTGTGCCCAATTTTATAAAAACTGCAGTCCCTCTACCAAACTCCCAAGGTTTGCAGAAAGCTGCCAAGTGCATCAAACATGTGGCACAATTGCAGGAATTGCCACAGGATCAACCCCAACCCCCACCTGGCACAACATTAGAGGGGCTGGATGTTTGGAGGAGACCACTTGCCAGAAGGGAGGCAGGGGGCATAAAGGGCATGGGAAAGGCATAGCCAGAGTCAGGGGGACAGCTGAGACTACAAGGTAGGGATTTGACACCCGGCGGGGTGCATTTACTGCAGTATTAAGTTTGTATATGTCCAGCAATGAAAGTAGTGTAGTACACTATACACTGCCTATGACTCCTACTGTACACAGATCAGCTCAAATGCAATGTAATGCATGAGAGGAGGGATAATTGACAATTCTGTATATCACAGCATCAAAACCCAGAGTAACACAGCAGACCGCACAAGGGTACAGTAATACAGCCATAACATTGTGATCTGTATAACTGTACAGTTGTGTGGTCTGCTGTGTTACGCTTGGTAATGATGCCTTGTTATGCAGCATTTTCAGTTATCTCTTCTCCCATGCATTGCATTTGAGCTGTGTCTGTATGTACAGTAGGAGTCATATGTACTGTGCAGTGTACTGAACTACACTACTTTACATTGGCTAGGGGAAGGCACAGGGATACAAGGAGGGGGAAATTAAGATGGGGATAGAGGATTAGCAGGCAGCAGGAGGGTGAAAAGGATAAAGGAGGGAAGGTCATTATTCTGGAGGACTCAATACTATAGGGGATAAGATGGGGGAAGGGTCACCAGAAAAAGCAGCATTTGGATGGAGTACATGCCAGGCATGACAGCGGGTAGAGTGGGACAGCATATTAGCAGATGTGTGAGGAAGGTAGGGGAAAAACCACACAGTGCGTTACACCTTGGCAGAAATGACCTGGAGAGGAGAAGAATAGAAGAGGTGCAGAACAGTTTCAGGGAACTGGCAAAACTATACAGTATGGTGGGAAGGTCGGTAGCTTTCTCAGAAATCCTACTAGTGCCAAGAATGAGTACAGCCAGGAAGCAGAGAATCACTGAATTCAATAGATGGCTGCAAGAATGGAATGGGTCCATGGGGTATGGATTATTGTGGGGGTGGGGCAACAAGTGGGAGAACACAGACCGGTATGCAGAGGATAGATTGCCCCTTAGTAAGGAGGGCTCACAGGTACTGAAGCATAAGTTTGAGGAGTTCATCAAAGAAAATTATAATTTAAACTAAGTAAGAGGAGCCAAAGGAGTGGGAATTCACCAACAGAGGGTGTCCTTTTGACCTCCACCCACAGTAAGACAGGACTCAAATTCAAATAGGAGGGGATATGGAGGGAAGGGAAAAGGCCCAGAGTGCAGTAGATCAAACTGGAGTGTGGTATCACTGAATGCTAGAAGCCTGGGGAACAAGATGGCAGAGTTGCAAGCATTGATGGTGAAAGGGGAGGTGGACATAGCCACCATCACCAAGACATGGCAACCCAATACCATGACTAGGACCTAGCCATTCCAGGTTTCAAGCAATACCAGAGGGATAGGGAAAAAGAGAAAGTGAGTGGGGTGGCCATCTATGTTAAGGAAAGGATAAGGTTCAATAGGGAGTAGAGAGAGGGAGTAAGGCAGGGCAGAAGCCATATGGGTGCAACTATACAACCCAAGGGGTAACAAGGTCAGACTGGGAGTAGTGTATAGGCCTCTGACACAGAATGATGAAACTGATAGGGAGCTTGGGGAGCAGCTAAAGAGGCTTAGTGACAAAGGGAGCACTGTGGTGGTGAGGAACTTTAATCTATCAGGGGTGGATTCGAGTATCCTGGCTACCTCATGTGCCAGAGAGCAGATCCTCCTGGAAGCCTTGCAGAACAGCTTTCTGACACAGAGGGTAGCAGAACCAACTAGGGAGGGGACCTGGTGCTGGAGGATGGGGAGCAAGTCAGGGATGTTGGAGTAGAGGATCCCCTGGCAGGAAGCGACCACCATACAGTGTGGTTCTCAATCAATCTAGGTAAGGAAGTAGCCACTACAAGGACTAAGGTCCTAGATTTCAAAAGGGCAGACTTTGGAAGGATGGGTAGTATACTGGAAGGGCACATAACCAGCATCCACCTGAACATGGACACCGAACAAAAATGGGCAATCATCAAGAGGGGCCAGGCTGAGGCCACTAGCACATGTGTCAAGAGCCTGAGCAAGAAACCCAGGACAAGAAAGCCAAGCTAAATGAACAAAGAGGTATTGGAGAGGGTAAGGGAAAAGAGAGCTGTATTTAGAACCTACAAAAAATCCAACAAGGAAGAGGACAGGGAGGATTATGTGAGGAAATCCAGGGAAGTGAATAGGACAGTAAGGGCAGCCAAAGCATCGAGAGAAGTGAGGCTGGCCCAAGTGATCAAAAAAAGTTAAAAGGATTTCTTCGGGTATATAAGAGAGAAGAGAAAGAGTAAGGCTCAGATTATAAGGCTCAAGAATGGCAGTGAGTGGGTAAAAAAGGGAGCAGAGCAGGCAGAAGTACTCAGTGAGTACTTCTGTTCAATATTCACCTAGGAGAGGGATGGGCCTGTACCTAAGAGGAAGTGCAGGGTCGAGGTGGGAGGGGAGATCATGGATGGGGAAATAACAGAGCAAAGGATGTTGGAGAGCCTTAAGTCCCTCAGGGTTGATATGGCACCTGGGCTGGACAGAATTCATCACTGAGTACTGATAGAGTTGACAATAGTCATGGCAGGGCCATTGGTGGACCTGCTCAACACCGCTCTTGGAACTGGATACATACCCAGTGATTGGAGGGTGATGCATGTGGTGCCCCTCCATAAGAGTGGGCCCAAAGATGAACCAGGTACTGTAACTATAGACCAGTCAGCCTAACCTCAATTGTGGGAAAGCTAATGGAGCTTATCCTCAAGGAAAGGCTGGTAAACTTTCTGGAGGATAATGATCTCCAGGACGGTAGACAGCATGGGTTTGTCACTGGCAGATCCTGCTAGATGATCCTGGTGGACTTTTTTGATTGGGTGACATGGGCACTGGACACGGGTCATGCGGTGGACATCCTATACCTGGACTTCAGCCAGGCCTTTGATTCAGTGCCACATGATAGGTTGACCAGCACACTGAGCAACCTGGGAGTGGGGAGGAAACTGGTTAGATGGGTCAGGAGCTGGTTGCAGTATAGACAGCAGAATGTAGTGGGGGGGGGTGAGGTATCTGAGTCCAGGTTGGTAACAAGTGGGGATCCACAGGGTTTAGTGCTGGGACCTGTTGTTTAATGTTTTCATTACCGACATCGCAGAAGGGATAAAGAGTAAGATCAGTCTCTTTGACGATGACACCAAGATCTGTGCGGAGGTTGATGGAGGGGAAGGTGGTAGAAAAATAGAAACATAGACTTTGACAGCAGATAAGGACCACTTGGCCCACCTAGTCTGCCCATTTCCCTACCTAGAGGAGAAGCTACAGATCCTGTTTAACCAACAGCCTATTTCTTTCTACCCCCTCACAAAAATTTCCTTATGTCGGTCCCATGGTAAAGTACTCCAGGAGGATTTAGCAAAACTGGAGGAATGGTATAACACATGACAACTTGGGTTCAATGCCAAGAAGTGCAAAGTCATGCACTTGGGAGACAGGAACCCCAGAAATAGTTACTTGTTGGGGGGGTGCAGTTTTCCAAGTCAAAGGAGGAGAAGGATCAGGGTATACTAGCGACAGGGGAAGTGAACCACTCAGCCAAGTGCAGGAAGACAGCGGCAAAGGCCAACAGAATGCTGGGGTCCATCACAAGGGGAATTATCTCTAGGAGAGGGGAAGTTATCCTGCCCCTGTACAGGTCTCTGGTGAGGCTGCACTTGGAGTAATGCATGAAGTACTGGCACCCCAACTTGAAAAAGGACATCAAGCTATCGGAGAGGGTACAGGGCTGAGCAATGAAAATGATCCTGGGGTTGGGAGATAAACCTTATGAGGAGAGACTGAGAGAGCTCAATATGTATTCCCTGGAGGATAGAAGAGAGAGAGAGAGAGAGAGAGAGAGAGGGGATATGACTGAGACCTTCAAGTACTTAAAGGATATGAACAGAGTAAGTACTGGAAGTATTTTCAAATTAAAAGGTGGAAGAGAAACTGGATGGCACAGTCTGAATCTGGATGGGGCAGATTCAGGAGGGAAGTGAGGAGGCACTGTTTCACAGAAAAGGTAGTGGTAGAGTGGAATATGCTGCCAGAAGAGGTGATATCACTGCGGATGGTGGGCAGCTTCAAAAGGGGGTGGGAGAGGTTCAGAGGAAGGGTTCAAATTATAAGGGGGCAGGGGGAAGGAGTGAATGATAAATGGGCAAAATCAATGGGGGGGAGTCAAGTGGGAGGGCATCTGCAGTCTGAAAGACTGAAGTGCTGCATACTTGAGCAGATTAGATAGACCAATAGGACTGTACCTGCTGGCAATTTTGTTTGTTCATATGTTCATATTGCTGGACATGTACAAAATTCATGCCGTTGTACACGTACCCCTTCAGGTGCCACATACCTACCTTGCAGTCTCAGCTGTCCCACCAATTTCCCCCATGCCTCTGTCTGTACCCTTTATGCCCTGGTGACCAACTGTCTACTGCTGTCTCACAGGTGCAAGCCACTTAGACCAATGTCTGGCTGGTCTAAGTGGTCCTCCATTGCAGCATCCATGGAGGGGCTTGTAAAACTCCAAAAAAGGGGATGTTGCAGCCCCCCATGGCACAAACCCCCTTGTGACCTGGCTCACTGGGGTGTTTGGCGCAACCTTAGTGCATGGGGGCTTTGGCGCAGCTGCATCTGGACTTTAAGCAAGCTGCTTTAGAAAATCATGTTTGAGACAAGTTATGATATAAGTCACCACTTATGTCAAACTCTTTTGACAAAACCCATTTAAGTCAGTCTATCTGCTTTTAAAATTGGGTCCTGGGTCTTACAGCTGCAAAATACATGCCTGTATTTTGGGGGTCTCCTAATTGTCTAACCAATCTTGAAGTGCCCCGTGCTTATCCTTCATAGTGATATTGTCAGAGGTAGCACAACATCTGTTCTATCTGAAGGTCCATTATGGCTTGTATGTTTGCCTTGGTCTGAGCTATGTGATGTTGCAGACCCTTATCTCTGTGAGTACATTTGGAGGTTAATTAGATTTTTCTGTGGGAATTTTAATTTCTTTTCCCTCACTTTACTTTTATGTGAGGCATATGCCAATAACTGGCCCCTAAGAATGCCTATATCCCAAAGTAGGGAGGTACAGGTGTCACTCTGATTATTGTCTGCTTTTATAGTAAGAAGTTCTTCTTCAACTAATTTGGGAAAGACTTCATCCCTCAACAGCAGAACATTCAGCTACCAGGCTGTTGACTTACATTGGTTACCAAAGTGCACTTTTAGAATGACTGGTGAGTGGTCTGATGGAAGCTGGGGCCCATGTGAGATATCCTGCACCTTATCCATATGTTCTACAGTTGTGAAAATGTAATCTAGAGGAGCTGATGTCTGTGGATGGGAAAATTTGCCTCCAAACCTCCACTGGTCTTTAATGTGTTACAGTGGTTTTAAAATATTTTTTGAGCTACTGTGCTTCTGGTGGATCCTGTATTACAAGTGTGAAGAGCCAGATTCACAACTAAATTTAAGCTCCCCTTCCATGACTAATTGGCCCTGGAGTACAGACATAGATGTAAGCTTGTCAAAGAAAAATCTTATGACTTTTTTATGATCCTGGTGGGAAGTCTACACTTACTAAAGTAACTAAGTTATCCAGTAATCAACCCACCACTATAACAAATCTGCCTTTGCTGTCTATTAATTTGTCTATCATAGTGAATGGGACATTCTTCGGTATCAATATTGCAGTACATCTACTCTGTACAATTTTATGTGATGAGGCTTCTATTAAATTGTAGCCATTGCAGAGTAACTTGAAAGCCTACATATAACCAGAAATGTAAGTATTATTTTAATTATTAATTAACAAACCAGCAAAAGAAGGTGCTTCAGGGAGCCATTCATATAGAATAGTGCTCTCATGAAAGGGTACCTAAAAACCAAAAACTAGAAACACCCATTCTGGATAGCATGTACTCTTATAACAGCTCTACAATCTACAGAAATAATGTTGTTAACCCAATTATGTCAAAGGAATGATGTATTTCATTACAAAAACATAATTTAGAGCTTTTTAAAATACAATACAAGGTACAATATATTTTTCCTTTTTATTTAGTTTTTGTTGACCGGGTAAGTGCACTAGACAAATCCTGCCTATGTTCAGGCACGACCCAAGGAAGGGGGATACAGATGAATGCCAACTGACCTTGAACCAGATTAAGCTGTTGGTGGTATTTTTAGTTAATGAGGGAAATTTAGCCAGGACATTGGGGAAATTCCTCTACTCTTTTCAATAAGTGCCTTGGGATCTTTAACATCCACCTGAACTATCACCAATCCAGGCAGATGGGACCTCAGTTTAATGTCTCACCTGAAAGATGGCACCTCAGAAGTGCAGCACCCCTCTCATGCTGCACTACAGTGTCAGTACTGAGATATTAACCAAAGTGCCAGATGTGGGAACTGAACCCACAGCCCTCTGATCTCCTGGCCTCTGAGGCAAGTGTGCTACCTACTGAGCCACTGACACTGCTGCATGTGTGCATGGTAAATGGCAAGACAATTTAGCAGCAATCAAAAGATCAGCAAAGCAGAGTAGTAACATAAACAGTAAACACTGCATGTAGAGATAAAGCATGAAGGGACAGCAGTTCACACAGCTCACAGAATAGCCCCCTAAGGGCAAAAAATCTTGTGTTTTGCTACGTCTAGGTGGAGCTTCTTCAAGGAGCTGAACACCTCCATTTTCCCCCTCCTTTCACTCTTACACCCCCTCCCTCCTCTTCCCCCCACTCTCTCATGTTATTGCTGCTGCTGTTCTGTCTTTGCCTGTTTGTTAAGGCACTATCCCTATCCCATGTACTACATCAATAGTTTTTACCATTGTCAATTGTTTTATGTTCATTGTTACCCCTGTCTTTAACTATTGTATGTTGACATTATCTTCCTGATGTGGAACCTTTGTAAATGAGCTTGTAGCTCAAAGGCTGTAATCCGAGAATTCAATAAATAAAACATAAAATATGGATGTTTAGAATTTGATATAGGTGTTAATGAAATATATATATTGTTCATATTCCTAAGTGTGGCAGAAGCATTATTACCATTATCCAGAACCTGGAGAACAGGGATAACGTCATATTTGAATTTTGTAATTATTTTTGGGAATTTATGAACATTTTTGGGTAAGGCCCAAGGTAAATCCCAAGTGCTGTATTTTAAAAGTGATATTATGGCCAGCCCAGTCATGTGGAGGGCTGAGGCAGTGATGCCTTACCTCCTGCCACACCTGTGACCCGTGTTCGCAGTGTGAGCTGGTTGCTGGGGTTGGCTGGGGAGGGTGAGGATCTAGCATCCAGAAGACAGCTCTCCTCTCCTGGGGAGGGGTGGGACTAGAGATCAGCACATGTCTGGCCTCTAGCAGTGGCTGGAAGCTGGCACCCTGATTCCACAGATGGGGGTGGAGATGAAGCAGACACCCAGTGTGCCATGTACGGAAGTGCATGCAGCTCTGCCATTGGCATCATTGCATGCTTATACACTGCACTCAGAGCTGGGGAGAAAGAAAAACTGGAGCACAAGAAATACTGCAGACTGGAGGGGTGATTCCATTCCTGCACAGGAGCTTCACCTGGTTAGCTAGCACCTCAAGCAAGCGTTGAGAACCAGTGGATGTCTGGGTGATGGGGCTGGGAAAGCAGGAGGAAGAGGGCCGGTCTGGGAGGAGTTAAAAAATAAACAAAACAAAATGAAATGATATTATAACCTATTGTTCTGTCATAATTTGGGGTCTTTTGTCTACAGGATAATTGTTAATGAATAACAGTCCACACTTAGAGTGTATGGGAAATAAACATTATTATTATTACTTGCAAAGTTAATGATTTTCAAAAATAATATTTTTCTGTTTTTTCTTTCACAATAGTCTGAAGTTACCTTTTGCAAAATTAAAGGGCTAAAACCTAGAAGTGAGCATAATAGAATCTCTAGCTGACAGTGCAAGCTGCAAAAGAAAATATGTAAAACCCCAAGAGAAAATATTTCTTTGGTTTAAACTGTTGTGTAAAAAGTCATTGCTATTTTAACTTTTGTCAAAATAATACTTTATTGTTGTTGTTAAAGTTGGTAATCACTATTGCATAGCTGTGACAACTGTAACTGCAAATATGCTTAGCACTGAGACATTAATTTATACCCCAGCACAGCTGACTTTAATTAAAATTAAAAATGAAAGAATACAACCGCTGGAAAAAATGTTGGAAGATAATGTTTTGAGTGTGGAAAATTTGCAGATCAGGTAAAGATTTTAGAAAAGTTTATACAGGAAAGTAAAAATGACCTTTCTAATAACTACTATGCGAGTTATAAGATGCTAGACAATGGCAGAATCAGTGTTTGAATTTGACAAGAGAAAAAGTTTAACTAGCAGATGATTATGCGCAGGTTAACAAAGATTTGGTTGAGTTAAAAGAAAAGTATGAAAGTCTACAGAGCAAAAGTCAAGCTAAGAAAAAAATGAAAGTAATCAAGAGATTAAACTGTAGTTCTGATTCTGGTATCTCATCCAGAGACACTTCTGACTCAGAAATGAATTACAGAGCCAAAACAAAATCCTTAGACCAAACAGTACAGTAATTCAAATTCTGATTCAGAGCCAAAAATATTTGGGAAATACAAGAGGATGCACACGATTAGACAAAGGAGAATTCCTCCATACCTCAAGCAAAGGTGTTAGAGGCAATCACCTTTAATCCAGCTAAGAGGGGACAGAAATCACCCATGTCTAAGAAGGAAATACAGTTGAAACCCATCCTAGACCCAACTGTGGCTTAGCAGCCTTATCAAAACTCAGACCAATGCCAACACCCATGTCTCTCCCAAAAGAGGGGGAGAGGACCGAAGTGTAGGGTATGCCAATGAGTATGATAAATACAGAACTGATCACAAGGAGCACCACTATTCTGACTATGATCAGCAAAGTTATGGTGCATCTCAACACATGATTAAGCATAGATCTGCAACAATGAAGAAAATTCTCAAGGAGTTATACATTGAAAGGATGGAGTAAATGAAGTTTAAAAAAGAAATGGAGTAACTTGAAAAGGAACTAGAGCAGTCAATAGCTCTTGTTCAAAATGTCTCACTCCATTTTGCTTGGTCACCTGACCTTCATTTTCCTGTGCAAAATCCTTTTTCAACTGTACTTAGTGTGGGTGGAACAAGCAGGACTATGTGACTTGTAGATTTTGTTCACTCCATTGCTGACATGGTAACAGAAAATGCTGTTGTTAGAAAGAATAATGAGACTGGAATGAGATTTAAAACTGAGATACCAAGTAAAGTTGAAAATGCTGCCTCTGTGCCTATCCTTTCTCAAAGGTATTCAGGGTCAGGTTCAACAGCAGTGCAAGATGCCATGGTAAAACTGCTATGTTGCCAGGGAAGCCAGACAAATTCTGCCTGGGCAACTTAATTAACAAAGGAAGAGCAGGAGGATTTTACTTTGACAAAGGGAGTAAAAGGGAGGAGAGTGATACAAGAAGGAGTGTACAGCTGGATACAAGATATTTCTCAAAAAGCGGTTAACGGTGACGGTTGCATGCTGTACTGGACTATTCACCCTGAGTGTAAACACAAGCACAAGGGGGAACAGCTCAGACACAAAGGGCAACCCTGAGTGCAAACACAAACACAAGGGGGAGTCATACCTCTCAATTTTCAGAGGCTGCCATGGACTAGAGCCTGTGTGGCTGGCTGTGTGCGTTTGTCTCTGTCAGTAGTTTAGTTTTTGTGGATTTTCATGTGTTTCTGCATGGAGGAACTGGACCATTCTTGGATATAACATCTATGAACATTTCCTGGACTATGAAACTGCAAAACATCACCACCAGGTATTGGCATTCTCATCATAAACCAACTTTTTTGGAAGCCATCAAAGCCTAAAGTAAGATCAGTAAATCTGTTATACAAGGACTGAGTTGTGGAGTGCTGCATTGAATCCACATTCCCATCTGACTTGTTCTTAAAGGATGTGTACTTGTCTTTGAGGTCTATTCACAACCATTTTGGAGAACAAAGGCTAGATACTAATAAAGGATTTTTACATCCTGCATATGCCCCAGGCCAATGTTCATCACCTTCAGGAATTTAATCCCTTCAGGAATTTATCACAATCTGGAACTTTGAGCTACAATATCAGTTTTCTGGTCCCTGGTAGTTCACCATTTCCTGAGGATTTGATTACTTTTCATCAATCACATGGTACCTCTGAGAACATGGCTTTATATTGTGCTCTGGAATATCACGGGGCAAGCGCAGACCAGCAAGGCCAAGAGGACTAGATGCCCTACAATAAAACTAGTCTGCAAAATGATTAAAGTGTACCTTCTTAGGATACTACTTATGCTACTTCTGATATCTGGAAATGTTCATCCTAAACCGGGTCCTACCGGCCGAACACCCCATGCCACAAAAAGGTGGAAGGGGTCCCTCACATTAGCCTCAATCAATGTCTGCAGCCTCCTTAGCAAACCTGACATCTTGCAATCCTGGGTCCAGCAACATAGCCCTGATGTACTCTCTGTTGTCGAAACATGGCTTAACCCCAAGATACCAGACGCTGCAGTCACCATCCCTGGATACTCTATATTCAGGCAGGACAGGGTTTCCAAATGAGGCGGAGGCTGTGCCATCTACCTGAGGAATTCCTATCTGTGTCAAGTCTTCTTATTCTCAAACCCTAAACCACCCTCGCAGGTTCTCACTATTAAAGTTCTACTCAGGGCGCACAACAAGGAGCTCACCATTGCCTCTGTGCACCTACCCCCTAAAGATCAGCCCAATGGATTTATGAGCATATAGGAAAGCCTACAGGGATTACACCATAACTCTGAACTCATAGTACTAGGCAACTTCTACGTAAATTGGCTATCGCTGGAGGCCAGAAACTACGAGGATGCTGTCACATCACAGAACCTCACCCAGCTTGTTACCACCCCCCACCAGAAGCAACTACAGGACAGGGTTGCACACACTTCTGGACTGGATCCTTACTAATCACCCTGAACGAACCTCAAAAGTCTCAGTGCTCCCTTGTGGGATCAGTGACCACTCACCGGTCACATGTACCAGGACAAACAAATTCATTAAGCCCCCTCCTAAAATAATCCACACCAGAGTGTTAAAGCAGGGGTACCGTGAGCTACTAAAGACACACCTAAGCCACCTGGACTGGACACCAATTGACTCTGCCATTGATGCAAACCAAGCCTTAGACCTTTTCATCAGCCACTTCACTGCGGCCTGCAATATCTTTGCACCTCTCAAAAAGCTGAAGGTCAGGGGCAGAGCTAACCCTTGGATAACCCCCGATCTAATCACTTAACTCAAACTTAGGGATCATCTCTGGCACTCTGCCCGTGCAACATCCAAACCTGGGGATAATCATAAGTATAAAGCTGCCAGAATTGAGTGCATGTGGGCAGTTAGGAATGCCAAAAGCAAATACTTCAAGGAAGCTCTTTCCAACTCCTGGGGTGATGGAAAAACATTTTGGAGTAACTTGAAAGACCTTACAGGCAAAGACCCTAAGTCACCACCCATCATGCTCAACATAAATGGAACACCAACATCTGACCTGTACACACTCACCAACACCTTTAACAATGCATTCTTCAACTTGGATAGTGTCCTCCCTTCTAATTTCTTTGATGCCCCCTCTGGTAGTAACCCTTCTGCAACTACTCCTCTCCTACACCCTGCCTCACAGTTCTACTTCAAGGAGATCCCAGTGCATGAAGCCAGAACCTATATTCAGAAGGCCATTCACAACGCAGGATACAGGGGTGACTCCCTTGACCTGAAGTTGTAAGCACTTGTCCTTGAAGAAGTCCTTGAACCCCTGACAAAGATCCTCAATCTATCACTAATGATGTCCCAGTTCCCATCTCTCTGGAAGCAGGTGACCATCACACCGGTACACAAAAGTGGAGACAAATCACTGCACTCTAACTACAGACCTATCTCCATCCTCCCTCCATTATCTAAGGCCCTGGAGCGCATCGCCTCAGACCAACTAGTTAAGTACCTAGAAAAATATGTTATCCAGTGTCCTGAGCAACATGGTTTCTGAAAAGGGCACAGTACCACCACTGCACTATTAGAATTCACAGACTTCATCCATACCATGCTCGATCAAGGAAACTGTGTAGAGGCAGTATTCATCGACCTTATGAAAGCCTTTGATACTGTGAACCACCCACTCCTACTCAAGCAATTATCAAATATTGGGCTCTCCAATGAAGCACTGCTCTGGTTTTCAAGCTACCTTGGGGAGAGGGTCCAGTGGTTAGGATTGCTGGTGTCACCTCAGAAGAAAAGCCAGTCCTTTCAGGGGTCCCACAGGGGTCCATCCTGGGGCCACTACTCTTCAGCCTCTTCCTCAATGACCTTCCCAGTGTCTGCCACCAGAAATTACTGCTCTATGCTGATGATGCAGTCATGTTCACCAACCACCAAAATGCAAGCTCCTTGAGAAACAATTACAGCTTGAATTCATGCGCATCGAAAAATGGTTCAAGTCACACAAACTGGTCATGAACTACAGCAAAACAAAGGTTATGACCTTCTACAATGCCAGGACCAAGTACAAATCCCATGACCTCACCATCCTAAACCAAACAGGGACCTTACTTGAACACGTTCCTGATTTTACATACCTAGGTGTCACATTGGACAGCTCACTCTTCTACCATCGGCACATAGATTCTGTCGCCAAAGCCACCAACATCCATATAGGTCTGCTCTACAGGCAAAAACACTGAATGACTCCTGACACTCTCCAGTTGGCTAGCAACAGCTCTGTCACCTCCATCATCAATTAAGGGCTAACAATTTATGGCTCTGCCTCCACCACTGCCCTCTGCAGAATTACAGTTGCACTCAACAAAGCATGCAGACTGCTAACTGGGGCTGACCGACTTACACACACTTCTGACCTGTACATTCAGGCAGGATGGCTTCCTCTCATCAGCCAGATACAGTATCAAACCTGCCTCTTAGCCAAAAAAGTACTCCTCGGGGTCATGCCCCCAGGCATTGAAAAGCTCCTCATTGACCACCACAGCACCCAGCAAACTAGAAGTTCACAACAACTAACCTTCCTTGTCCCCAGATGCCAGACTACCATGGGCCAGAGGGCCTTTGCCCACAGAGCACCACAGTGGTACAATACTCTCAACAAAGAAACTCTTACTGCTGCTGCTTTTGGCTCTTTTAAGAGACAACTCCAACTTCTTCTCATTTCAACTAGTCATTGTGACTGCCTCGCCTAATCAGAGGCCCACCGCTCACTGCCCTCCACCTCAGTCTTGACAGCTACCTGTCCCTGCCTTGCCCCCTTCTTCCTGCCTACCCCCTTGCCCCCTCTTCCTTTCCTCCTTTCTGGGCATTTCCTGACTTTTATCCCTTCCTTCCTTCCCTTTTAGAGCTCATACCCTCACCCTCTACCCTCCAACAATGGCCTTCCTGCCTGCATACCCCCTTCCCTCTCACCTACAGTGCTTATATCTAAGATTGCCCTTGGCTGGTATGTCATGCTACCTAACATTTGGCACATTTTGAATTACTGGAATTTCCTAAGCCTCAGTCTCTTACTTCTTTTTATTATGTAACTACGCATTATTATGTTGACCTTTGTATGTATGTATACCCCCATTCCTTTGACGTGGAACCTTTGTAAATGAGCAGTTCCTGCTCAAAGGTATTTGTAATCCTAGATTTCAATAAAATAAAAATAAAATAAAATAAACATTGAAAACAGTCTGAATCATGAGTCTTTGCTTGATTCTGGGGCTGAAGTAAGCCTTGTGTCTAAAAGTCTCTTTGATAGGTTGACTAATGCCTCAGGTAACGCAAAGAAGCTGAAAACCCTTCCTAAAAGCTTACAGATTGTATATTATAGTGAGGAAGCTCAAAAGACCTTAGGTAAAGTTTGGCTGAAACTAAAATTTGGTAAAATGGGAATGAAACATCCAATGTATTTTACAAACAGAGGATGTAGTGATTTATTGATTGGAAATGACCTTCTAAAGAGTTTTAAACCTATTCTACACTACACTGAGAAAATCTTATGGTAACAGGTAAAAAGGCCTATTCCATTTAGAAAGAATCGTAAAGTTTCTAAACAGTGAAAATTATGCCTTCAGAAAATGATGTAATGATTAAAATTAATTTTGTATGTTCTAATGCAATTGATGTATCTAGTATTGGTAATTTTAAAATTGGTTAAATGGAGAAGTAAAGCTTATGTGGTTTGTCAAAACAAGATGTGGTAAATCTGTAATTAAAACTAAGGCCTAACTTTCTTCACAAAGAAAGCAAATCCAGTTTTTCTCAGTGCCATCTTTTTTGTAATCTGCTATGTACCACTGTAAATATCTTTTCATTGTATGCTGTTTGCATTTAGTTTTTGAAACACTGTATATGTGTACACACATATATATATGTGTGTGTATATATATATACACACACACACACACACACACACATATATATATATATATATATATATATATATATATATATATATATAGATATATAGGTCTGTTCATGAAAGGGTTACCAGTGCCCACCATACAGTGCATACCACATTTTAAAAAATCAAGAACTGTCAGGCACATGTTTTTGACTAAATCTGAATGCTGGCTATATGGGCAGATAAATAACATAACTATAGAATTCTAGGGTATCTATATTTTTTTTTGATGGAGTATCCCTCTCCATTTTGTTACTTTTTTTACCTGAAAAAGTGTGACAAGCAAAAACACATGGCTTACTAATTGTTTTTGCAAGCTTTATTTACTGTTTTCCATTATTAAAGTAAGTCCACTTACTAATATGGAGTTGTGTTTTTATTATCTGTACTCTTTAGCCCATTGTAATGCTCCATTCTTAATTTATGCAGCTTTGTATTTAGTGCGGTGAACGTAACAGTTGGTGTCACAGGACGTTACATTCACTCACATGGCCCCCAAATCTGTAATTGTGCTATTAGCACTTTAAAAGATTTTCTGGCTTCTCTCCTAGTTTGCCTCCTTGTGATAACTGACTGTGTTACTGCCTGATCTATCTTTCCCACAGAAGGGACAGCAACCTTTGACCCTCACTCTACTTGGGGTCACATCAGGCCCAATGTTTATCCATCAGTCTGTGACAGTTGCAAAGTCATAACCTGCCCATCAGAACCAAGGAGCAACCATAGAGATGAGCTGAGTTGTGGTTTAAAACCCATTGTTTGCACATGGCTCCTCCATTTGTAGGGCTACATTCCATGAAGATAAGCACTGCAAGCAACAATGAGGGTTGCAGTTACATTCACCACAGGTAGATTTTGGTTACCATCATTCACTGATTGTTGGGCAAATTTTCAGACAGCATATTTCAGTGACAACTGCATGTCTAAGTAAAGTGCTGGGCATACATTGTAATAGGGATTATTCAGTGTATATGGGGTGGAGAGTTAAAATGGATTTTCTTTGTGGTGTCACTCGTTACAGTCACCTAAATGTGTGGTGTCAACCATCATACCTGCCAGTACTGTTATTATTGTCAAATTCCCCCAGGTTTTGTAACACTATGTCAGTTATTAGTAGTGGTGTGATAGCCATGAGGCATGTTCAGTAATTTTTTTATAACTTGAAACAAATGTGTGGTGTCACTTGTTACATTCACCATGTTATATGGCGTTAAGCATCACACTTGCCAGTAATGTAATTGCTGATTTTTTTCATGTTTTATAACAGAATGTCAGTCAGTAATAGTAGTATGTCAGTTGTTAGGCAAGTATAGTACAGTTTTAGTAAGTCAAACATAAGTGTGGTGTCGCTTGTTACATTCACCATGGTATGTGGTATCAAACATCACACCTGTCACTACTGTTATTATTGTCAGAGTTCTCCAGGTTTTGTAGCACCGTGTCTGCTATTATTAGTAGCATGTTAGCCATTAGGCATGTTCACTAAACTTTCTAAAACTGAAACAAATGTGTGGTGTCACTCATTACATTCATCACGGTATGTGGTGTTATGCATCACACTTGTCAGTAATGTAATTGTCAATTTTTTTTCATGTTCTATAGTTGTATGTAAGTCAGTAGTAGTAGTATTAGTATGTTAGTTGTTGGGCATGTTTAGTATAGTTTTAGTAAGTGAAACATAAGTGTGGTGTCACTTGTTACATTCACCATGGTACGTGGTGTAAAACATCACATTTACAATCAATGTAATATAATTCTTATAAATATTTGTTTCTCATGTTTTAATGCAACTCATTACATGTTTATTAAAGTTTTTACTACTAAAATAAATGTTTTGTGTCAGGTGCTACATTCACCACGGTGTGTGGTATCACTTGTTACACTCAACACAATACAATTCTTTTGTCTCAGGAACCTGTGGGGCTTCTATCTTCCAATATGTTTATTTTTTCATACTTGGGTCATAATATCTTGAAATGCATCACAAATGTTATCTAGAAATAATTTGAAAATTTGATCCTCATGTCACACTTTGGAACCCCTTTTCATGAACAGACCCATGTATAATTATATATATGTTTGGCACCATGTCCTGTCTTATATTTGTATATATCTCCAGTGTTGCACTTTCTCTGTATACTGCATTACATCTGTCTTGACTCCTGTACCCCTTCCCCTGAGTCACATCTGGAAACGCGCTTTGATTCATTAATGCCTTTCCTGTTATCAACTTTTAAAGAAATAAAAATGTTCCTTCTATTGAAAGACATGTTTTTAAGTGATGCCAATTATTTCACTTCAATTAAAAGTAAAAATAAAATACCTAAAGATTTAAATCTCCAACAACCTACTGTTAATATAAAAGAGGCTATCAAACTGGCTGATACTTTACCAGTGGTAGCTGCGGGGACTTTGGAAAAGGGACAAGAAATTTCTCTTTTTCCCATGGGGTTAACTCTTTTTAGCCCACTGAATCTGATTGATAGTGAGCACCCTATCTCTGCACACTCAGAGGCATCATCTATTTTGGCTGGGCCTCCAGACAAAGTTTTTGAAAAATTAGATGCAGAAGTAAATAAGAAAAATTTAGCCCCTGAATTTTCAGCCCAATGCCTAGATATCCATTCTAATTATACTATCAAAGTATTGGCTCACCCAATTATGGCAAATATTGTCCTTTTGAAAGCCTGTAAAGAAATTAAACAATATATTGGACAGTTATCAACTTTGTTTTCTCAAAGATTTAATGAGTTGGTAGAGATGACTGAGCTGATTAGAGACAAACCTTAGGAGAGAATAAGACATTGTTCATGTCCCTATATTCTTATTCCACCAACCTCCCCAAAAAGGAAAAAAGGCAGGAATAATAATTAAAAAAAAGATCCAATCAAAAAAATTAAATAAAAAGAAAAAAAACAAGGAACAACCAAAAGACAATTGATAACACCACACAAATTGAACTTTCTAATAAATCATCAGATGCTCTTATACCTCTTTCTAGGGATTTGGGTGCCATTGAGAAGATCTCATCTGCCATTCCAGCTCCTCTTTAAAATGATAATGAAAATGATAAACCAAAGGCCTCTGGTAAGATAGATAACACCAGAGGATCTTTTCTACTACTAAAAAAGGCAGTTTCTCTGTCAAAAACTAATCAGACTCAAGAGGCTTTACTTGCAAACCCAAGAGTAAAAATCTCTAAGACAAATGTATCTCATCTAATAAATCAAACTATTGTTACTGGGGAAGAAGTGGTGTTTAAACTAGAAACATTTGTATTAAATCTTATGAAACACAAGAAACATTACAAGAGCTAATAGAATATCTCATTAGACCTGAATTGGAACATCTCAGGGTGGCAAAGTCTGTCTTGTATGCCTTTCAGGATAATAAGACTTCTTATAATCCTTTATATTTGTTGTTGCCCAGTATGGAAGTGGCAAAATACATTTGGTCAAAACAACAAAGACTGAATACCTTTGGAATTCTAATTTTGTCACCTGTCACATGGGCAATTATATGGAAATACACATATAATAACAAAACTCATGATACATGTTTTTCAGCAGAAATCATTCATGTTACCCTTGCATTGTTAAATTGGAACTTTGATGAACAAAAGTTACTAAATAAACTGACTACTTTGGGAATTAGTCAGATTGAGGGGGAATGTCCAGCCAATTTGACATACTTTGTTTGGAAATTATTGGCCACTATTCTTCAAATTGAAATTAGTCCAGTCAACTTAGAATCTGTTACAAGGGTACATGGTGGAGAAAATGAGACACAAATAGATATTACAGTAAACACCACTGAACTATATGAATATTTACTTTTACAATCTGAAGAGCTGGATAGGGCCAACAATTTTTTTGGTGGCCTTTTTGGACCCTAAATCTTGCACTCACATGGACAGGGAAAAATTTTAATAGTTCTTGACTAACGCATCAGTCTAACACAATTTTGTTCATGTTTTCAGACCTACCAGCTGAAACAACAGATGCTAATTTACTCTCATGGAATATTGCTGGATTTAGCAGTAAAATGGTAGAAGCTAATTGGGTTGACTTTGTGCAAACATTTGACATATTATTATTTCAAGAAACTTAGGCAGTAAAAGAAATATCTATTAATGACTATGAAGCACGCTGTAGATATGCTACATAGGATAATCAATATGGCAGACCAAAAGGTGGTTTAGCATTTCGTGTCAGACTAGGTAGTGGTATTCAGGTGTTGGATTTTGTTTCCCCTACCAATGAAATTGCACTGAGCATTATACAGTGGACTAACAATCTTTTTCTCATTGTTAACATTTAAGTTCCTCCTCACTATTATTTAACATTGTCTTATGATTTTTGGACAAAATTAACTGACAATGCTGACACTTTGCTTTGAAGCACCAGGTTGATATGGTTTTAACTCTCGCATGGCAAATAGTGATAATTTTGCAGTACTGCAATCTTATATGTATCTGGGGAATCTCTCAGCAATAAACTCCTCAGATAAAGTAGTTAATGAAGCATGGAAACAATTTATCAAGTTCATTACTGATAATAATCTCCTAATTCTTAATGGCAGAGTTGAAGGAGACAGGGAGGGGCCTTGTACCTTCTTTTCTGCCTCTGGTCAGAGTATTATAAACTACATAGTAATCTCTCCTGAAAGTCATGTCATCTTTAAAAATGTTTGTTTGTACACATGTGAGGTCTTATAGTGACACTGCAGTACTTTTATTAACAGTGCTAATTCCAATTCCAATTCCAAGGAAGGAGCGACACCCTGTTGAAAAGAACAATTATGTGAGGCCCCTGGTTTCTTTAGGGCATTCCAAATTAGCCCTTACCTTAAAAATTAGAGAAAGATTTGGTGATGTTATCTACTCTCCCCCTATGACCCATTTACTGTCAATTGCTAAAGACCAAATTTCAGCTAAGCATTTAAATGAAAAATGTGAACCTTGTTTACAGTGTAGTAGCAAAAAGATTTATTCCACAGTTGGAAGGAACCACCCTGCTTCTTGGTTTAATATGCAATGTAAGGTGGACAAATGCAAACTAAGAATGTTAGTAAGATTTACCAAAAAAAATCCAACTAAGGCCAATTTTGCATTACTGAATAGAGCAAGAAAATCTTATAAAATGTTTTTGTCACAAAAAAATCAAAATTTACTCAAAGACAATGGCAGCATAATAAGAGCCAAAGAATCTTAGACATTTTAGTTTATGGTCTCTAAAGGGGTTAATATGTACTCTCCTTCTCTTGCTATCTATATTATGGAGGATACATGGGTATTGTAGTTTAAAAAATTGTTCACTTCTGACACCTCTTCAACAGTTAGCGGTACTCCAGATTTGATATTTTCAAACACTTATCAACCAACCAACAAAACCACGGGTCCTGACACTATTCCCAGAGAAATTTAAAAGACCATATGAATTATCGGGTGCATTTTCTAACCAATTCTTTTAATGTCTGCTTAGCAGAAAAATGTATTCCTCAGTCATGGACCAAAAACTTAATCATGTCACTTCATAAAAAAGGATAATATACAATAATATCCCATCAAATTACCACTATATTAGTCTAATTGATATCAGCTGAAAACAAATGTTTTGAATTCTTCTGAATAAACTTAAAGGGTGGATAAATCAATTTAGCCCACTGTCTAATTTCCAAGCAGGATTACACCATGGTTTCTCCACCATTGACAACATTTTCATGGTAGCTTATTTGCTTGAAAAGTTTTGTTTATTTAGAAAACTGAAACGTTATGCTTTGTTTGTTGACTTTAATCAATATGGTCCAGCTGTATCACTTACAAATCTCTTGTGTCCATACAATAATGGCTTTCAGAAAATTTTGTTCCATATTGTCATACAATATCCTTTGAATAATACTTAAAGAGATAACAATCTAAAAGATATTCTGACCAGATATGCCAATACAAATTATGATGTATTATTCATATTAATACACTCTAGAGAAAAAAAAGAATCCGAAAACAATTGCTTCTTTTATCACAGCTGTAATTAGCTCTAAAAGGAAAAGATTGCTAGCTTTAAAATCCAGGGGTGGTGACATTGGAAACTAACTCTTGTTATAGATAGATGCAGCTTATTGTATTGTTTACTATTCTTATCTTGGTACTATGAATGAAAATCTGTAGTCTGTGTATCTTCTATAAATAGGAGCTGCAATGTATGCAATGATTTGGATTGTAGCATAGAGTTTGCACAATTAACTTGCACTATGTTTTTAAAGGACATTTTATTTTATATTTGTATACTGTTGTAAAGTCCAAAACTATGTCTTGGAAGAACAATAAAATATTTGACTTGACAAAAAGTGATGCCATCACTGTGGGGTAACGGATCTTCAGGATACCAGGGTACCCAGCCCTTAAAAATGGTCCAGTACAAAACATCACTTGCATCTTAGAAAAAACAAACAAAAATGTTAAGTAAGCTTAATTTTAATTTTGATTTAAAAAAAAAATTGCAAAAAATAGTAAACAAAATCAGATTTTTTATTTAATAAAAGTATAATAAGGTAACAAAATAGTACAAAACTTCTGTAATTTCATTAAGAAATTCCAATGTAACTATGAATGCTAAAAAGGTAAACTACAAATAGATCTTAAACTAAAATCCATGTAATACCAAAAGGGTAACTTCCAATCAAGGAATGATATCTTGTTAAATACTGGTAAATGTTACAAGGGCCAGTTTAGTAATACCTTAAGCACATGTGGTTCAAAATGTATTAACTATAACAAAAAGTAGCCTACTATACTTGTGCTGCAATGTTAAAGATTAACAAGGGTGTAAGATTCTATAAAAAATAAAAAGGAACAAGAGTCGAGTTAAAATCTTAATTGCAATACTGCTTCTTGGAAACTGATGAATAAAGAGAATTTGTTGTATTTGTGAAATGTTTAAACAAAGTATAAATTGTAGAAGTTAAAAGAGTAAAAAGTTGTAATCATGTTTAATCATGTTTTTTCATATAGTAGGGTACATATTTGTATGCCCAAAAGTACATCTCCAAGATGTCATACAGTGACGTTACATCCTATGATGTCACATCCGATGACATCATATGTCATGATGTCATGTGCTGATAATGTCATAAGTTACCACATAATCATGCAACTTTGTGTTCTATGGTTCATTTTACCTGCAGTGCTTAAACTATATACTGATGTACTGTTGTAGGATTATAGTTTTGAATTACAAAATGCATCTTTGGGGTGCATTTTTAATTCAAATGGGGGGAATTTGGAACAAAACCTAGTTATAAAAATATTTTATTTTATTGTTATAATTTTACTATATTATTTTTAGTTATTAATTGCTATTTTATATTCTTTATAAGGACTTAATTACAAGGGATACTATAATACTTCTGGTTAAAATCAGTGCCCGCATGAGTTTAATGGCAGAAAGAAAAAACATTGCTTAAGCCTTGAGAAAAAAATCTGCTTAAGTGAGCACTAGAAAGGGAATGATGTATTGGACTTAAGTTTCAATTCAAAACTGGGATATTAAGAGACACTTTCTGCTAAAGTGCTAGTCCAGAGACAGAGGCCTGAATTCTGGAAGAGTTAAAGGTTATAATGCCCTAGCAACCAAGAGACAAGAAAGAATGAATTGCTATGAACTTGACATGTGATATACCACATCTGGACTCCGTGTTGAGTTGAAATTGGCATGCATTGATACCTCTTTTAAGAAGTACCATTCACTTCAATGGAAATGAGACACTTACCAATTGCAAATGCATAAAAAGTCCCAATAAGACCAAATACAGACACTCAGTAAAGGCTGCTGAGATATCTTGGGAGACTAAATATCAGATCTCCAAGAGCTTTGTAATGCTTGCTATTTACAGACTTTAGTAGCACCAGGACTGTCAGGGATAAACAGACAAGTTTAGTGTCAAAAGCAACCTAACTTTCTGACCTATCTAGAGACCTATCATTTAATAAAGTGCCTGGTTGCAGAGTTTAGTCACTTCATGTTAAAGAGTTTCTGAATGAACTCCAAGCTGCAGGATGTCACACTTCATTAAGCACAAACAAAGAAGTCAATGTATTTGTAAGAGAATCATGTGTTTTGTAATCTCCCTGAAGACATTTTATGGATACATCATATATTATTCCGAAGCCAATAATGTTTAGATCAATACTATTGCTTTGTTTTGAGAAACTGTGTTAAAATTATAATGTTAAACATAGACTTTGATGGCAGATAAGGGCCACTTGGCCCACCCAGTCTGCCCATTCTCCTACCTATTGGATATGCTGCAGATTCTAGTTAACCAACAGCCTACTTCCTGCAACCCCCCCATTATAATTGCCTTATGTCTGTCCCATGCATGTTTGAATTCCCCCACTGTTTTAGACCCCACAATCTCTCCAGGAAGGTGGTTCCATGTGTCCACCACTCTCTCCATGAAAAAGAATTTCCTCACATTACCCCCTGAGCTGTCCCTCCTCTAACTTTAAATTGTGCCCCCTTGTTCTTACACATCTCTTTTTTCTGAAAGATGCTACCCTCTAGCCTTTATTAGCCTAATTTAGGAAATACTAACCCTAGAAACATGAAAAAAATGTTGAAAGACTCCATTCAATGAAATAAATTCAAAAATGTTGCTTTAAAAGTTATATCATTTGGAATAAAGAAGCTATAAAAGAAAGTTAATTTCATTGATAAAAGTAAGTCTGAAGCCAGTGGGATACTATTAGTGTGGTAATAAATGTCAGCCATACATCACCCAAGGACTAATTAGAGTCTGTTGATGATGTCTCTCAACTTGAAAACTTATATGGAATGTCTGTTGGTCCAGCCCAGAACTGCCTGAATCCTGGAGCTGGATGGACCTACAGTGGTCTGACTGAAAAATGATTATTATTTTGGACTTTCACTAGGCCAAAAGCTTAAAGCCAAGCCTACTTGGGACCAGCATTTGGGTTAAGTAATTGTATCCACCAGGGGGTGATAAGGACAAGCTTGAAAGTCTGCACAACATTGCAATGAGGTCCAACTGCTGAAACTACTTGTTACAGGAAGGACTTTTTCCAATATTGAGTGAAGCAAGGTCTATGTTTTACATACTTAGTGTTGACTAAAGTATTGTTTTAGAATTTCTGCTAAATGCCTGGGCAAAAGACTGACTTTGAAATTCACCAGCCAAGGAAAGCCTGCAGTGCTGTTGGATAACAGTGAGTCTGGAGTTGCAAATTTGAAAGCAGAAAGGAACTGAAACAGTAAGAAATCATAGAATCCAGTTATCTAAACAACATTGCTGTCCACAGGGAAATCCTTTCCTACAAACTGTTGTGCTGCTGAACTGCTAAAATCTGATTTCCTGATTTTTCCTGCCAAAATCCTGATAAAAGACTTTTGATGGTTAGTTACAGTAAGTCAAACAAGAATGATCCAGCCTGTGCTGCGTCATCACTGCCAGAATAGTTTACAATTCCAGGTTCAAGGGGGAAAAGACAGAGGACATCAGTCAAGCCACTGAAGGATGTTTATCATCCCAAATCAGAAGTTCTCACCAAGATTTTAAAAGTTAAAAGTAAAGAAGACCAAGACTACAGATAACCAGAAATGTAAGTATTATTTGTAATTAATCTCAGGTTAATATTTCAATTTGGCTATTTGGGGTGGCAACATAGTGAACTTATCTTTTAATTACAAAACCTTGGGTATATAGGTTAAAAATTTAGAAAAAAAAGAATATATTTTACATGCAATGAACTTTTGAAATAAGTCTTATACAGAAATATAATCTGAGACACTAATGTAATGAATGTTCATGTTCTTATATCAGAAAGTCATGCTAAATACTAAGTAAGCTGACAGCCTAGTATATTTATTTATTTTATTTTATTGAATTTTATTGACCCAGTAGGCCCTCTGAGACTAGAAGTCCCTATTTCAGGGGTGGCTAGGGGGGAGGGGTTACAAATGGTAACCAACTGAAATTGAACCAAATTAAGCTGTTGGTGATATTTTTAGTGAATTGGGGAAATTTGGCCAGGACACCGGGGGAAATTCCCCTACTCTTGCAGTGGGAGGACTTGCTGTCAGTGAGCCATGGCCACTTCTGGTGGAGCTCTGGAGAAGCAGGATGCCTGGTTGGAAGGGCAGGTAGCTCTTCTTACTGAAGACCCTTTGGAAGACTTGGAAATTTTTATGGATGTTACTTCAGACCCTGACAAGCTTAAAGTTATGGAGGAGCTTATTTTGAATAAGGATCATGGACAAGGAATGCCAGAAGTGGAATTGGCCTCAGATTTGGTACTTGATGTCTTAGAAAAATCCTTGATGGAAATGCTCACCAAAGAAAAGGAACAACATTTGTTTGAAATGGAATGATTGATGAAACACCTCACCCAACTGCAGAAAACAACGCCGGCTGTCAAAACTCCTGACCCGCTTGTCAATGGGCCTACACCTGAGAGTGACGTGGCATGCCACCAGAGTACAACAGGGCGGGGTGAGTCAGATTCCATCTCCTTTCTGCAGAATTCTCCTGCTTTTGATAAAGAACAGATGATTACAGCTGGCAGTCAAGGAGTCAATGATAACTTGTGCCAAAAGCCGATACATGTTAGCCCTACCACAGTTCAGCAATGTAATCAGTCTATTACAGAACTTAAACAAGTTACGATACCTCAAAAAACAGCTGATTATGAGAAGCTGTTAGTCACCAAGAGTACCAAAAGCAATGAAGCGCCACACTGTTCAACGCTTTCAAAGACAACGGGATTTGTTTTAAGAAATCTTACTCCAGACACAATGCTAGCATCCAAAGATGAAAGGTGATTTACCAAACTGATGCCTCACACCAAAAAGAGGCAACTGAATTTACCTTTACTCAAAACACTTCATCCAGAGCTGGGTTGCGAGAGGACCTTAAAGAGAAACACACAGCAGTTACGAGTGCAAACTGACATCTCCCTAGCAGTCATACACTTGCCTCAACATGAAAGGACACTTTAAAAAGCCCCAGTGTTATACCAGCTGCTGTTCAAGAGCTTCTGTCATTGAATATACCCATACATGAATCCTGGTCCCCCCAGAAAGCATTAAGTGAGGCAGGATGGGCTCAAAATACAGATGTCATATGGATCCCCACTCCTGATTGGGATCCAAAGCTGAATTTTTCTCAGAATACACCTGAATGGTGCCCTACAGTTCCAAAGCTTGATATGACAACAGGAACACTTTCAATCAATCATTCACAAGGAAAGGAGCCTTTCACATCTAACCCTGTAACCAATACAGGCATTCAACAGATAGACAAAGTAACTTTGGCTAACATTTCAGCCTCAGAACCCCCTTCCCCTAAATGTGGAAATTTGCAAGATCCTGCTGACCCTCAGAAACCACTGCTGTCAGAACTGTTTGCCAAAATCAAGAAAGAAGCAGCACCAAGGCGAAAGGCAGTTTGCATTAGATACAAGGGAGGGCTGTAGGTTAGGCCGGACAGACATTACGTGGGCAAACTATTGTTAATAGATTAATTTCACTTCTCCCTGAGAGAAGCTTTTGCCTTTATCAACATTTCAGGAGAAGACAACTTTGATTTTAACTTTAGATCTGCCTATGCCCTCAATTTATTTTGGGAAATGTATAATCAAGTTAAATTCTCTCCCGCAAGGACCCCCTTTATGGTTATTCCTTTAACAAAACCACTAATTAAGTATGTCACTGTGATGTTCAGGAATGAGGGGGTCCATGTGGAGGACATAACTTACTGGTTAAGTCAAAAATGTGATGTGATGAGTCCACCAGAAGCCATTTTAGACACAGAAATGTTCTGGATGGGGGTATGGTGTTATAAAGTAAAACTTAGACAAACTGAATCTCATATTGAACATGTTTCTAACTCTTTCTTGTTGGGTAGGGATAGAGGTGTCTGCTTTTATGCTGGTCAGCCAAGGGCCTGCTAAAAATGTGGATCAAGAACGCATCTCTCCAGTTCATGCGATAGACCTCGGTGCGATAATTGTGGAGAGTGTGGGCATATTGCCTTTCAATGTGAAACATAACTAGATGTGATCTTTGTGAGGATACTGGCCATGTATTTACTGAATGCCCCTGGGCAGCCAAAAACAGGACCATATGTTTAAGTCCAGATCTCCTTATTCAGGAAGTGCAGGATTCAGTGTCTCCACAATGTAAGGCTTCTTGAGTTCCTTATAGAACAACTTTAGACCCCTTAGTAGAACTGGTACCTTCACCCCCCACAAACTGTCACTGTAGAGAAGCAAGAAAACACTGAACCCATACTACCTCCTGTCCCCACTTCCCCTGTACAATCTGCACCATATTCTTTACTCCTAGTGTGCTATACTGACCCTATTGAGGACATTTCCACCTCTTCCAGTCAAGCACCCTTCACACCAGTTCCTGTAAGGAGATCAACTAGGAATCTGAAAACAGATTTGGCCCCAACCCCAAGGACATTTACTCCAAGAACCCTTTTACAGTCTTAGTGACCCAATGTGGAGACACAGAGATGGATATGGAAGATTCTGACTCTCAATCCTTATAAACAGAGGCTAGCATAACAAAGCAGTGTAACTCGGACTATAAAGGGAAGAAAAAGAAAAGGAGAAAAAAAGAACTTTGAGATAGCCTTTTTTATCATGCAAGGCCCTTTTAAGAATCAGATCACTGAATGTACATAGCCTCATTAATCCTAGAACTAGATCTGTGGCTTTCAATCAAATTCATGATACAGCTATTGACATTTGCTTTTTGCAGAAAACCTGGATGCATAACAGTGACCAGGCAAGGGTATTTCAAAGAGAGTGGGTATGGGGACATTCTTATTGGTCCTTTGGGATGGAAACAGCAGATGACATAGGATTTCTATTTAATTCATGTAACTTCACTCTCATTAAATTATTAGATTTGGTTTCAGGAAGAGCATTGATTCTAGGTGGTTTATGGGATAACATGCATTGCAGATCAATTAATGTATATGGTCCACAGATCAAGTCTGAGAGACTAGCATTATTTGATAGTTTAGGGCCTGATTTGCTCACTTCTTCCAACATTTTTTTTATGTGGAGATTTTAACTGTAGTATGCAGTCTTCTCTTGGTGGTAAGACACTCCAAGGGAAGAAGGTATATTGTGACTCAAATGCACTACAGAAGTTGACTTCAGGACCTAAATTCACATTCCACAGAAGCATATTCACTTCTACTATAGATCACGTATTTATGTCTAAGTCACTACCATCATTCCAATTTAAAATTATAGTTACTGATTTCTCAGACCATTTATTACTATGCTGTTCCTTTTTAACTACTCCAGATCACCCATATCTGCCGCCTAGGTGGAAACTGAATTCTTCCATCCTATCTGACCCTAGGATAATAAGTCAAATTACAAATATTTTGTATGCATGTATTTCAGTGCATTTTTTGTATGAAGAAATTGGAACTTAGTGGGCTGATTCCAAAATAGATTTAAAAGCATTTTTTTATGAAATATGGAAAGAAAAAAGGTAATGTGAAATTTCTACAGTACTTAAAACTGAGGCACCATCTCCAGAATTTGTACTTTGCAGCAAATACCTCCAAAATTGACTATACAGATCCAATTAATTTAGTAAAAAAGGAAATGACCAAATTTCAATATGACAGAGCACAGACAATGAATGCTTTATTACTTAATGTAACTAAGAAGTCTCCTCAAGGAGATTCTTATGAGGCTTTCAAAACCTTTAAGAATGCCACCCTTTTAGAATCCCTGTTTAATAAGGAAGCCAATTTGGTAACTTCAGTAGAGGCACTGAATGTAGTCACAAACGATTTCACTGCTTTCCACAATCCCTAGGACCCCCACAGAGGCCGTAATACAGCAATTTTTAAATAACGTATCAGTCATAGTCCCCCAGATGACAAATCCAATTTAACAAAACCTGTTGAAGCCAGGGAAATTGAGTTAGCAATTAAGTCTGAAAAATGGCATATCACTCAGCCCAGATGGCTTAACAAATGAATTTAATAAATGTTTTTCTAAACCACTGTCACAATGTTTGAAGATCATTTTTTGGGTCTTTTCTATCTAATTATAACACCCCGAAGTGGTTCACAGAAGATCTTTTAATTTTTCTTTATAAATCTGGAGATAAAACCTCTATTAACAATTGGACACCAATCACACTTTTAAATACTGACTACAAAATATTGGCCATTGTCATCAATAATAGGCTTAAACAATTTGCAATTCTGTTTTTTTACCCTTTGCAGTTTTGCAGCCTACCTGATAGGAAAATTCAGCAGGCTTTAATAATAATAAGGGAAATAATTGATTATGTTTCATTGAACAGGAAAGCAGGATGTATTATTTCCATGGACCAATACAAGGTCTTTGACAGGGTCTATCGCCCATTTCTTTTTTTAACCCTAGAAAAATATGGAGTCCCAATACCAGTAATGCAATGGCTAAAATCATTATATAATGAGGCAATTGTCTACCTGATAATTAGAAATCAGGTCACAAAAGGGTTCTCCATAAATACTGGGGTACGGAAAGGTTGTCCCCTTAGCCCTCTCCTGTATATTTTCTCACTAGATCCCCTCATTCGCCTTTTAACAGATAATCCTAGATGGTTAGGGATATCTGGACCAGATGATATGCAGAGATTTCATATACATACCTATGCAGATTATATCTGATTATTTTTTTCTGATCCTACACAAGTATCTCTCTTTTTAGAGGTAATGAGTCAATAATCATATGTTTCTAATGCTCGCCTGAATAGAATAAAAGTAAAGGCCTGTTCCTTGGCTCCAACTGTCTAGCTCCAATAATCATTGATGGAATATCAATCACTTCAAATCCCTTAAAGATTTTGGGTATTTATTTTGGAGCACAAAATCAGGCCCTTTTTAATTGGGACTCTGTTTTGGTACTGGTAGACCAAAAAGTTCAAAGACGGAGGCATTGGAGACTCACTAAACATAAAAGAATACAAATTATCAAGCAGTTCATAATTCTCATAATTCTTCATACAGCCTTAATTTTTCCACTCCCTATAGAAATGGAAACCAAACTGTATAGCCTTTTTTTTCAGTTGCTATGGGGAAACAGACTAAACCCCATCAAACAGCAATATACCTATTTACCTAAGGAAATGGAAGGATTAGGTATGATAGATCCCATAGTTTTTTTCACACTCTATTTTTCTCTCAAACACTTAAAATAGGTCTAACCCCTGGTAATACAATATTTTCTTATTGGATAAAACTGTATTTGTTTAGCTATTTTTCTAAATGGCAGACTACACCCCCTAAGTTATCCAGTATTTTTTGAATTTCTCTTTGGTTCAAGCCTGCAGCTCAAAAATTATACAGATGGAATTTAACGGTACAACAAATTATAAAGAGCTCAGGATCCCAGTTATTTAAAATAGTAATGACTTTCATCTACCTAACCACACCAAGTTTTAAAAACTGCCCTTCCTCTCAGAATTCTAGAGTCTTATCTCAATTGAATAATAAGAGAATCGCTACTCATATGTGGGAATTTTTATGGTAGGCTGTTTATGGCAGGATCAACATTAGAGGCAATGCAAAATATAAAGCTAAAATAGAAAGGAACTGCCCTTTCGAAAAGTGCATTAATCTCGAAGAAACCATGGAACACTTTCTATTTCAATGTTCATATGCAAACTCTCTTTGGAAATACCTTGCCACAAGATGGAACATGGGGTGGTTAAAATCTGTACATTATGAAAATTGGGTGTCAGGGCAGTTTGGTAACTTAAAGAATTATTACCACAAAGATACATTGGTTGTTTTTTGCTGTTGCTTAAAATTCTACCTCTGGCAAGCTAGATGCCAGTGGGTTCTTTATCAAAAACTTTGGCCTTATAAACAGTAGAGACCCTTATACACTCCACTATGGAAAAAGCACATCTCTCAGACATTGAAATTTATTCATCTAAATGTTTTTTTTTATTGGTGGAAATGGTTTTCAGTGTTTATTAAATATAAATAGATAATGGTGATGGTACTCAGAATACGTTTAAGATTGTATAATATAAACAAGGACATTAGCCTCTATATATTGGCCTGCCATTTAGCCTTTGCTTTTTCTTTGATTTGTATGGATTTCTCTCTTTTCTAATGTAATCTGAGTTACTGTGTATGTAAGCATGGTTCCTTTAATGTTGTAATAATAACAAAAATTCCCCATCTCTTTTGGCAAGGGGGTTATACATAGTTATTTTTACAATAATCCAATAACGTATGACTGCAATACTTATTTGATTTTATTTACCTTATGATTTGTATATTATTTTGTGTGACTTAACACTGTTTGTAATTATTTGTTTTTGATGTTATAATAATACAAAATTCCTCTACTGCATTGCTGACAGTAGGGGAAGGTGTTGGCTTTTGTCTGCAGGATGGCAGACTGTGCTCAACCTCTCATGGAGAAGGATGTTTTGCTCAGCTCTACAGAGAAATGTATGGATGTTGATATCTTGCCTGAAAGTTCTTTGCCTCTTGCAATGGAGGAAACTGTACTATGGTTTTTGTCCCAGAGAGCGTGAAGAATTTGCAGGGGACTCCTGGCACTGACCCAGTATTGGAGATTGCGTCTGAATCTTGTTGGATTGCCACAGCCAGTGGGCTGCCTATGAGACATTCAGGACTGCATCATATTTCTCCCAACTCTGTGAGGGGTAACCAACTTTTGAAAGGGTCTGACCACACTGTGATGAAGGTACTTCTGGGTGCTGCTAATGGTAAGCAGAGAATGGGGTTGTTGCTCCTCCTACAAGATTGACTTGCATGGACTGTGTGACAGCAATTTGGATTACCTCCTGATTCTGACGCATTTTTGGATGAGGACTGGTTGGCTAATAAAGCGCCTAGTGACTCAGGCTGGAAATGTATGGCCTTAGGACATTGGATTCCCGATCCAGATTGGGGTGATGGTTCTTCTCTCTACTTGGCCACATCACAGCACGTCACCGTAAATGAAATCCTGAGCTCAGATAATGAACTACATGATCATAATAAGGCCTTACTTAAATCTGCTGTGCAGCATGTAGAGGATCAGGCTGTGGCCTTGTCTAGGCCGAGCACTTCCTCCCGAGGGGGTGGGGAACATAGAATGAGTCAGGCAGGTTAAGTGAAGACTAATTTTGAGATGGATAACATGCAGCATTCTAAACGTGTTACTATGTCAGACTTGTTTAAAAATAAATTAGAACATGCACCTAGAAGAAATGCAGTTAGATTACGTTATAAGGGAGGGCTTGCTGAACACAAAGATAGATACTATGTTGCAAAGCAGCTGTTAAGGGGTTCTATGTGTCTTTTCCCTGCAGATATGTATGCTTTAATTCGTATTTCAGGTGTGGATTAGCTTTAAAACCAATAACAGTCTGGAAAAAATTTGGGACAAATATTCTACCTTGAAATCTATCCCTCTATGGACCCCTTTCTATGTGATTCCCCTTACAAAGCCCCAAATTAGATATATTACTATCATGTTTTGAAATGAAGGGGTCAATGTTAGTGATATTTAC
This sequence comes from Neoceratodus forsteri, assembly GCA_016271365.2. Taxonomy (NCBI): domain Eukaryota; kingdom Metazoa; phylum Chordata; order Ceratodontiformes; family Ceratodontidae; genus Neoceratodus; species Neoceratodus forsteri. Next base: position 563,782,734 of record CM028135.1, on the reverse strand, counting down.
CACTGGCTTCAAAATTGCTGTGATGTTCTAGGCCACCCTGAAGCCATTCTTAACTTAGCAGGGATTTGGACTGGGGGATGGAAATTTAAGGTGAAGTTATTTCAAGTTAATTCTGACATCATTCATTTTCCCAATAGTTTTTAAGGGGGGGATAAAGACAGAGGGGTTTGTTTTTATGGGGTTCAGCCCAAAGTCTGTTAAAAATGTGGGGCTAAAACTCATATTAGCAGCTCCTGTGATATGTTGAGATGTTCATTATGTGTGTGGGGGGGAGGGGTACGGTCACTCAGTAGACCTTTGTGAGAATATGTTTTAAAGTAATCTCTATGATGAAAAAGGACATGCCTTTCATCAATGCCCCAGGGCTAAACAAAATAGAACTGAGGGGTGGGATCAGGATGATTTGGTCAATAGAGCCCAGGATAAACAAAGGGATTCTAGCTTTAGTACTTCCGCTGAAGCACATGGAGAGGACATGGACCAAAGGGATAGCCTGAGTCCAAGCAAGCCTGCAGCAAGTAGACAACCACCTCTTGATGACAGGCCTATGCTTGATCCACAGCAGGAAGATAAAGATGTTGTAGATGGTACTCCTCCAACTGAAGCACCTTCCACCATTGTGGAACAACCCACTACTGCATCAATGCCCCCAGGTTTGAAACAGTTAAAAGCTGATGGTTCACTAGGGCCTCTCTCAGAAAATCTATTCCTAGCCCTATACCCATGGCAAATTTTTTTGCACCACTTTATGATGACTTAGGGGATTCAGATTTAGAATCTGATGCCTCACATAGGTCTGAAATGGTAACTGAAGATGAGGATAGTAAAATTACTGAATTGGCTAAAGAAAAAAAGGAAAAAAGGGGAAAGAAAAGGAAAGCAAGTCTCAGTTAAAAAGGGGGGTCTTGACTTCACTAAACCTTAGATGGCTACTTTACAGCTTGCTTCATACAATGTATGTAGTTTAAAGAACTATAAAAAACAACTTTCTATGTTTTCCTATTTTGATTCCCTTATTATGGACATCCTATTTGTTCAGGAAACTAGACTATCCTCCCTTTATGAAATAGACCTAGGTAAAAGACAGTGGATCTGGGGTCCTTCTTCTTGGGCATTTGGTTCAGATTCCACTGATGGGATTGTGATTTTGTTTAAAAATACTAATTTTTGAGTCCCCAATCTTATAGATATATGACCAGGAAGGGCTCTAATTCTAGATTGTTCCCTTGGAGATTTTGCCTTTTGTCTTATTATATATATATGCCTGAAGTAAAAACTGCCAGAATTGAATTGTTTGAAGAGATAAAACCCTTTTTATATACTAGAAAACATATAATATGGGAAGGGGATTTTAATTGTGATATAGATGCAAAATGTATGGAAGATGTCCAAAAAAAATGTACTGTGACTCTAATGAATGAAAAAAAAAATGTTTTCAATGCTGGCTTATCTGATGCTTATAGAGCCTTAAAAAATGATAATGGAGCCACATATCACAGGCATGTGTATGTTACTCGTAAATATATGTTTTTTATTTCCAAATATATTAAACCAATTTTTAGTGTTGCCAAACCTACAGAATTTTCAGATCATCAGATTTTATTATGTAATTTCAGTCTTGCTGATGTTCCTACTGAAGTATTCTCCACCATATAGAGGTGGAGGTTAAATATGTCACTTTTTTTTTTACTCCCCAGATTGTGTTCTTAGTTTAGAGATTTTTTTGAAGCCAGAAATTCAACTATATGTTTGTATGATAATCTATATGAATAGAGGCTTGATGCTAAAACTGAGCTGAAAACATTGCACTTTGGTTTGGGATGGTGGAAGGCTAATGCTAATTATTTGAAATATTTACAATATCAAAATCAATTACATAAACTAATGTTTTTTCCTCCAAGTGATCATGCGGAATTTAAATCATAAGTCTTTGAAATTAAAAAACATGAAGATTTATCAATATGATAAGGCTAAGTCCCTAGAAATGGAATTTAGATTTGGGACAAGAACACAGCCTGCATCTGATCCCTATAAAGCATGCAAGCAAAGATTAGATAAAACCTTAATGATTAGCCTATTTAAATCTAATGGTACTATAGCAGACACAGATCTAGATATGTTACTAGTAGCACAACAATTTGTAACAGATATGTTTAGTGATACAATAAGGATTACTGATCCTCTACAGGATAACTTTATGGCACCACTTCCACAAGTAGAGGAATCTGTAAAAAATTATTTGACTGAGCCCATCTCTTCACAAGAAGTGGAAGAGGTGACAAATTGATGGTATACCCAATGATTTCTATAAAAATTTTCTTCCACATATGAGTTTTTTACCCCTACTGTTTAATTTTATGTTGACCTCAGAGTTACAATTTGAAGGTTTTAGCACCTCCCTTCTTAATTTTCTTCATAAAAAAGGGACACGAAATTGCTTTCTAACTGAAGACCTATTTGTCTCCTTAATAGTGACTACAAAATCTTATCAAACATTAAGAATAGATTTTTACTGGATGCTGATACTCTCATTCATCCAGCTCAGACCTGTGCAATTCCTCGTAGGAAAATTCAACACAATCTTTATCTATTAAGGGAACATTTTGAGGCTGGTAAACTGGGAAAAGTTTTGGGTTATGTGATTGCCTTAGATCAGGCCAAGGTGTTTGATCGGGTTAGGCATGGATATCTTTTTGATCTATTATTGAAATATGGTATTCCCCATCAATTTGTACAGTGGATTACTATGCTATACACTAAAGCTATGATAATTCCTACTGTTAATGGATTATTTGGGTCAGACATTAAGCTCAGTAGAGGCATTAGGCATTAGGCCACTTATTTATTTATTTAAAAGATTTCCAGGAAGGCACACTGAGCAGTAGTGCTGGATTCCAGGTGCATCCTGGGTGAAGGGGCAGAGGGAAATGGTACATATATAAGGCAGTAAACATCCAATAATTTGCAATAAACAAGAGGTAATGCAGTACATAATTAACAGGAAGCTAGTCTACTGACAGCATATAAGTGGAGCAGTTTTACACCAATTTAGAGCAAAAACAGGAGCAGTGGTAAAAGTAAAATCATGCTTAGTAACACAAATAATACAGAAATAAATCAGAAATACTGAAGACAGCATCAGGTAATGTGATCATAGGAGACTGGAAGCCCTAAACTGACTGTTTGCTGCTATATGACTATTAGATACATATTACCCGCAGGCACAAGATGGTGTGAAATGGGAATTGATGAGAAAGCTGAAGTCCTTAGTCTGGGACATATGTCTGATGGCAGACAGGAGAGAGTTCCACAGTTTGGGAATCTGAAGGATGCTTGGCTGCTAGAGGTGGTTACCCGCAGGACTACCAAGGTGCATGTGTCATAGTTCCTAAGGGAGAGGACAGGAGGGGTAGAAATAGCCAACACATCAGAGAGATAGGTGGACAAGGTCAGGGACCAGTATTTGGCAGTGACTTTGGTGCAGTGGGACAGGCGGCAGTTATGGAGTGAGGTAAAGGAGAGGGACCTGTAGAGAGCACAGGGGTGAGTGGAGGGCAGGTTATCCCATGTGAAGTGACAGAAAGAGTGGAAGAGAGGGTCCAGTCTGACTAATATGGACTTGGGAGTGGCACTGTACACTACGTCACTATAGTCAAAAATAGGGAGTATTATTTTCTGTATTAGTGCACGGCAGTAAGCATCAATGACTCTGATAGAGGGTGCCCAATTTAGGATGTAGCTTTTTGTGTATGGCATCGACATGTATGGAAAAGTCGAGATGCTCCATGTGTCCTCTATTATATACGTTTGCCCTTGATCCAGTAATTAGACAAATTCAATGGGATCAACATATTGTTGGTTTAGCCCCCCCATCCTTCATTAGTAACAGAAAAAGTCATGGCATACAGTATGCTGATGACGTTACATTGTTGATACAGGATGTTAATTCACTTCAACATACACTGGAAGTGTTTCATAGTTGTGGGCAATCCTCAGGGGCACAAATTAATAAAGAGAAAAGTTTTATTTTTGCCTTAGCTCAGACCCAGACAGTACCTCTGGATTTTGTTGGAATTCCTCTGGTAGATGCCCTTCAAAAAACTTTGGGTATTTGGTTTGGGCAGGGAGACCTGGCTGCCTATAATTGGGAACAGCAACTGACGTTTGAAGAAACTAAAGCTAAAATGTGGAAACAGTGGAAATTTGGAAAGAAAAAAGTAGTATGGTAATTAAGGAATTTTTATTGCCAGTTTTCCTTTATTTAAGTTATCTTTACCCCTCCCCCCAGTTAATTTAGAAACAAAAATCTTTAGTTTATTTTTTCAGATGGTGTGGGGTAATCAATTAAATCCATTTTAAAGGGACATTACATATTTACCTGTGCAAAAAGGTGGGTTACATATGATAAATCCTATTGATTTCTGTCATTCCATTTTCCTTTTAACTCCTTTAGTTTTCTGTGGAGACCAGTCACTATGTCATGGCAATCATGGTCAGAATATTTTTGGAATCATTATTTCCAGAAGTGGATACTTTTGACCCTTAAAATATTAGTTCAAGATCATATTCCAAGTTATGAGATTTCAACTATAAAAAAGTTTCAGCAATGGAAAATGTTATTTCAAAAATGAATTTAATTGGATGGGAAATCATTTTATTCATATATAGTTTATGATGTACAGCAAGTTTCTTTTCTTTTTACTGAATGTGTACCCACTAAAATGACTTTTGCCTTACACAAATTAACGGATTTTAGACTCCCGGTTCATGTATGGGATATTGTCTGGATTTCTACCCGAAGGAGATTGGGAGTTAGGGGTAACCTTAAGTATAAACCACAGATGGCCAGATATTGTCCTAGGCTTTCACGTCATAATATAGAAGAGAGTCTATCACATTTTTATATTGATTGTACTTTCAGTAAGATGTTTTGGAATGAGGCAGCAATCTGTTGGAATTTGCCATTCCTAACACTAATCACATATAATACTTTAATCCTAGGAGATTATACAGGGGTATGGAGAAAATACCATAAAAGTACGTTGAATGTTTTCTTTGCATATGTTCAATATTTTTTGTGGCAAGCACAATGTCAATATGTCTTACAGCAGCAAGTGTTAAATGTTACCATTATTTCTCAAATAGAGGCAGGGGTGATACAAGTTAAAGAGAATGTTACTCGCAGGTTTTCTCCGGATAAATTTGTTCAGCTTTGGAAAAATTTTCTCTAAACAGACAACTGTTTTTCTGATTTTGTGTTATATTGATGTCAATTTTCTGTAACTTTATGATTTACCCTGTTTGAATGGAGATTGTGTTTGTTATACTCTGAATATTTTTGTGATGTTATGTTTCTTTTGTTTAATAAACCTCCCCTACTCTGAGGTAGGGGGAGCCGCTGTCTGTTTTGCTGGACAGCATTCGGTGCCAGGATGGAGGAGGAGGAGGAGGAGGATGTCCTGATGGCCATGGTTTAATCCCCATCCATGGCTTATGGATAAGTAGGGGATGGCACTGTGGATACGAAACATTCTGTTGAGGCTGAGATGGCCAAGGAAACAGTTTAGTAGGTGAAATTGATGAGGCGTTTATGGATGAGGCAAATGTGGGAGATATGCTCCCTGCAGACGTTTCCATGTCAACTGCAGAAGAAATGCATCCAGTAAATGCACCTGTTCCTTCTGCTAAACAGGTTAAAGAATGTCCTGGTGTGGCAGCTGTGGGTTTCTCTGCAACTACAGAGATCAAACAGCAGCCGCAAAGTGCTTCTGACAAGAGAAATTTCAGAACTGATACAAGCACTACAGGAGCTGCAGAAACAGAACAAAAAAGACATAATACGGCCCCACAAATAACTGCAGGTGAGCAGGTACAGGAATCTTTTGGGGTAACTTACCAGTAGACTCGTTCCCATCAGAGAATTTGTTGACAGATGCAGTACTTGAAAGGGCTGGCTAGATAAAAGATAGACAAGATACAAACAGGCAGAACTCTTGTACCCCTGACAAAGAGTCATGCCTTGGACTCAAAGTGCTGGGGATATTGCAGCCAGAGGCTCCTGCACTTAGCAAACTTATTGCTGTCTGGCCTAATTTTGTGCTCCAAGAGTGCTGCCTGTTTGTGTTTTGTGTGTTAGAATTCTGCTTTGGCTAGCACTGACTCTTTCCCTTCAACTCTCCAAACACCTGTGCTTTTGTTTCTGGATAAAAGATAGAAATGGAAAATGGTTGCCTGATGATAAATGTGAACATTTTACTCAAAGAGATACTGGGGCCCCCATCAACTAGCAGAACACAAAGGAACAATGTAAATAAGCCTTCACAACAGTAAGAGGGTCCACTTCTAGGACAAACACCCCAAATGGGTGTGGACTGTACTGTGACAGAGGGCTTAGAACTTGAAAACTTTAACAGGGCCCTGGATTCAGAGGGCCTTTCTGTTTTCTACCCTCTTCTCCATCTACACAAGACTGTACTGCAACAGAGCACTCAAAACATGGAAACTTTAACAGTGCCCAGTATTCGGAGGGCCCTCTTCTTCTGTACCCTCTTCTCCATCAACACAAGACCGGAGAAGAACAGGCCCTACTTTTTCAGACTTATTCAGTACATATAGGCTGGAACAAACCCCCAGACAAAATGCAGTCCCCCTCAGATATAAGGGGGGGGGAGGATTACAGGAACACCTGGATAGACTGTATGTTGCAAACAAATTGTTTAAAGAATCTATGGCCTTTCAGGCTTCAGATGTATGCCTTGATAAATGTAAGGGGAGGATACATTTTATATTACCTTTAAGACTTGTAATCACCTTGATATATTCTGGAGGAAGTATGAAGCAATTAAAATTACTCCCCTGGGGGCCACTTTTTAGGCAATACCCCTAACAAAACCTTTGCTCAAGACAATCAAGATAATGTTTAGAAATGAAGGGGTTACTATTAGTAACATTAAGTTTTGGTAGGAGAAAAAACGTTTCTTTTTAAGGCCCTCAAGAACCAATAATTGACACCGAAGGGATTTGGAAAGGGAGCTGGATATTCAAGGTCAAACTCAGTATGGTGGAGAATGATGTTATATACTGTATGTCCCAAATAGTTATTTTTCTAGGGAGGGACAGGGGCATGTGTTTTTAACCAGGGCAGCCAAAAACATGCTGTAAGTGTGGAAATCAAATACACTTAAGCAGTACCTGCAATAAATTAAAGTGTGCCCTGTGTGGGGACTTTGACCATGTCAGCTCAGTATGCAGAAATATTTTTAGATGCAATTGGTGCAATAAGCAAGGACATGCTTACCATCAGTGTCCCTGGGCAGGCCAGAACACAACAGGATGCCCAGCTCAGGAACACATAATTAAACAGGCATAGGAAAGATGCAGGTCCTAGGATCTTGATCCTGCAGGTAATGCAGGCCAAACTTCAGAACAAACACAACATGATTCTGAATCAGCTGAGGATATGGATAGGCTTTCTACATCCAAGAACACTTCCTCCCTCCCACTCCCCCCCCACCCCCACAAGAGGTACTGCAGTATCTACAGAACTTTTAGGGGAAAGTATTGACAAAAGCTTGACAAAAGCACAAACTTAATGTCCCCCCCATGAACATTTTCAGCTCCCAAGTGTTAGATGTCTTTTAAGGTCTGTATATAAAGTAGAAAAAGGGAAGTGGTTATCCCTCTGTACAGACAGTTGGTGAGACCCCATCTGGAGTACTGCGTGCAGTTTTGGAGACCTCATCTACGCAAGGTCATAGACAGGATGGAAGCAGTCCAGAGGAGGGCAACTAAAATGGTGCAGGGTCTACATCAGAAACCATATGAAGAGAAACTGAGAGAGTTTAATATGTATACCCTTGATGAAAGGAGGGATGGGGGGACATGATAGAAACTTTTAAGTACCTCAAGGGAATCAACAAAGTCCAGGAGAGTAGCATCTTTCAGAAAAAGAGATGTGTGAGAACAAGGGGGCACAATTTAAAGTTAGAGGGGGGATGGCTCAGAGGTAATGTGAGGAAATTCTTTTTCATGGAGAGAGTGGTGGATGCATGGAACTGCCTTCCTGGAAAGGTTGTGGGGTCTAAAACAGTGGGGGAATTCAAACATGCATGGGACAGACATAAGGCAATTATAGTGGGGGGTTGCAGGAAGTAGACTGTTGATTAACTAGAATCTGCAGTTTATCCAATAGGTAGGGAAACGGGCAGACTGGGTGGGCCAAGTGGTCCTTATCTGCCATCAAAGTCTATGTTTCTATGTTTCTATAAGCAAAAGAGAACTACCATACCGATTGTAACACAAAACACTTTTCAAGTTCTGCAGGATGAGGAAGGAGGGGAGTCAGACCTTGAGTCAAACATTTCTTCCTGATCAGAAGCAATATCAGCATGGGAATTGGAAGAGGAGTCTGCAGCAGGTGTCCTGGAAACAAAAAAGGAAAAGGGGAGGAAAAGAAAATTAAGTGGGGACAAGAATACCTAAGCCCTAGAAATACATGTCATCACTTCAAATTGGCTCATTAACTGTATGTAGTATGAAGAATTAAAAAAAAGTTGGTTATTCTTTCTTTTTCAGCAACTTGCTGGAGATATCACATTCCTCCAAGAAACCAGGTTTAAATCTCTTTTTGACATTTTCCAAATGAATAAGGGGTGGATATGGGGACCTTCTTATTGGTCCTTTGGACAGGATGCAGCCGATGTGGAAGAAAACCTGTTTAAGAACACAAATGTACAAATTCAGAGGTTGGTAGATATTTCTTCTGGCAGAGTATTAATTCTGGATTATGTGTATAGGGGATTCTCTTTAAGACTAATAAACACATATTCCCCACAAACCAAGACAGCAAGAATTGAGCTCTTTAACAAAATCAGACCCCTTCTATATACAGCTAAGCATGTCATTTGGGGGGGGGGGGGCGCATGAATTGTAGCCTGGATATAGAAACAAAAACTAGTGTACAGAAAAATGAATATTGTGACTCTCATGCCCTACATAACATTTTTCCACTACAAGTTTAAGGGATGCTTATAGAACATTACATAAAGATCCCAGGTTCACTTACAGAAGAAACACTTTGGCAACAAGAATATAATTTTTATTTATCTCAAAATGTTTCTGTTCTCACTACTTTATTTATTTATTATTTATTTTATTTAAAATCTTGGAAAAAAACATTATTGAGCTAAAGCTCTTTACATAGGTTCCATGTCAGATGAGTTACAAACATCCATAGGAGTAACAGATGATAAACAACAGCATGCAGGGTTTAAGGGAATAAAACAGTTGTACAACAACAATACAGTTTCTGTAGGCATTTGGTATAACAAATGAACAGAGTTAGAGGTAGGAACTACAGAGGGGATAATGCAGGTTAATTGGAACTAGACAAAACAGGGGGATGGGATCAGCCCAGTAGGCCTACTCAGACACAGGAGGTGTAGGATGCAACAGCTGAAGGAGCAGGATTAGGGTAAGAGGGAGAAGGGAAGTATGTCAGCCAGAGGCCTCATCAGCATGGTGTAGGGGGGAGGAAGAGGAAGGATAGGAGGAGGGATGGAAGTAGTGGAATGGGGCATGGAGAATGAGGAATGAGAGAGGGTAACGAGGTGACGGGAGGGTGGGTGGTAGACAGTGAGGGCTAGATGGGTGTGGGTGTTAGGGGAGGCAGCATGGGGAGGAAGGTGGTGGCCAGTGAGGACTGGAAGGGTGTGGGTGTTGGGGGGATGAGCAAGGTGAGGGGAGAGGGGAGACAAGAAGTAAGTGTTGTAGACAGATAAGAGGCGAGGGTGGTGAGGTAAGGTAAGTGCAGTTAACTGAGGACTGGACCATGTTAGTGGTAATAGTCAAAGATGGCGTTAGCAATGAGCTTCTGCCTCAGCTTCAGCTTAAAAGTGGCCTAGGTGACAGCTGATGAGATTTTACTACAGAGGTTGTTAAACCAGAGTGGTGCCTGGTAGGAAAACGTCCTCTGACTTTGGGAGGTACAGCAGTGTGGGATCTTGAAGATCTGACTATCTGAGCTTCTAGTGCAACTCTGGTTGTCAGAAGGGGTGAGGAGCTTATGAACCCCAGGAGGCACAAGATCTAAGCTGACTTTTTTTTGCTAGTAGGCAGGTCTGGTACATAAGTCTACTCTTGAGCTGGAGCCAGTTAGCCTAGGAGTACAGGTCACAGGTGTGGGACATACATGCAGAGCCAGTGAGGAGTCGGCAGGCTTTATTGAGAGCTAACTTGATACGATAGAGGGCTGAGTTTGTGGCTGCCCTATAAATAACCAGTCCATAGTTGATACGTGAGACTACTGAACTGTGGATAGCAAGGTTGAGGGCCTCTTGGGATAGCCAATATTTATGCCTAAAGAGCAGACCAATACGCAAATTAACTGCCTTGGAAAATATTGCCAATGTGTTGAACATAAGAAAGGATATTGTTGATGGTGACCCCAAGGCAGTTAAAATGTGAAACAAGCTCCAGTGGGAAGCCCACAGCAATGGTGATAGTAAGAGGATGGGTTCAGTGTGTATTTTATAGGTTGGTGAATAGCATAATTTTCATCTTCTTATAGTTAATTTAAGTATGTGATTGCGGAACCATTTTTCAATATCAGAGAAATTTTGTTGAAGTTGGGTTTCTAGGGCCTTGGGTCAGGATCGCTGGCAAAGATGACAGCATCATCTGCGTATAGCAGAATGTGACCCTGGCAGGTGGATGGGAGAGAGTTGAAGAAAATACTAAACAGGAGTGGTCCCAAAGCAGACCCTTGAGGCACACCTGAGCAAACAGGCCTAGTGTCTGATAGTACATTCCCGATCTTCACTTCCTGCATACGATGATGTACTGTAGATAACTATTGAACTAGGCAACAGTGTCTAGGGAAAGATCAATGTCTACCAGCTGGTCAAGCAGGAGGGTGTAGTTGACAGTATCAAAGGCTTTTGTAAGGTCAATAAAAGCAGCACCGGTTAGATTACCATGATCGAAGGAGTTGTGTATGAAGCCTGTGAATTCAAGTAAAGCTGTTGTGGTACTGTGCCCTTGCCTAAACTCATGTTGTTGTGGACATTGCAGTTGGTATTTTTCCAGGCAATTGACCAACTGGTCAGCTACTATCCATTCCAGGGCTTTGGATAAAGGAGGGAGAATGGAGATCGGCCTGTAATTCCCATGCACGGTGCGGTCCCCATTCTTGTGCACTGGTGTTACTAGCATTGATTTCCATTTTTGTGGAAATTGCTAGTACCTAAGAGAGAGATTAACTATGTTGGTTAGTGAGGCTAGGATCTCATTCAGGGAAGTGGCAAAAAACTTTGAGATCCAAGCCATCTCCACTGTGTCTATTTTTTCTGAGCACCTTGAGGAAGTATTTTTTTGCTTTGGATTGCGATAAGATTTTAAAGTGGAATGGCGGGCGCAAGGGACTGCTGTCAAAGCTTCCATAGTTATTTATCATTCCAGGGCAGTTGAAGTCTGGGAGAGAACTCCACTTAGATCAGTGAATGCTTTGTTAAACATATTTGCTATAAGACGGGGGTCAAGGGAAGGGGCACCTTCGATGTTAATCATCATGGGAGACAACTTAGGGTCCTTCCCCATGATGTCTTGTAGATTGCTCCAGAACTTTTTGCCATCGTTCCAGGAGCATGTGAGGGCACCTTTGTATTGTTTGCTTTTTGCTGCTCTGTGTGCAGTCATTTCTCAATTTTTTATATGCCATTAGGTCAGTGTGCCTACCCGTAGCCCGGGCCCTGTGCCACAGATTTAATGTTTCATACTGTGAATTTGCAGACCACTTGCTACTTAAATGTAAGATTAGCCTGAAAGATGTATCCCCAAAATGTCCCTCAATGAATAAACAATGGAAGTTAAATTCATCCCTGTTGGATTCTGAAGAAATTAGGTAGGATCTGGTGCACCTCTTCCAGGCCAGAAAATCAGTCTTTTGTTTATATGGTGATTGGTGGTCTTGGTGGGCAGATCTTAAGCAATATTTTTTTACAGTTCGGCAAAACAAAAGGAAATGTATAGTATTTAAAATATTTGGAATTTAGAAACCAATATTATAAACTTATGTCTCTTCCAAATAATGGGGCTGAAAATATCAGAGAACAAATTAATATAATATAATATCAGATGTTTTGCTACCAATATGATAGAGCACAAACACTAAACCAAGAAATGAGGTTTGGCACGTAATTGCAGCCCCATGCAGATCCATATGTTGCCTGTAAATAAAAATTAGAACAAAAAATAATGGATGGGCTATACAATGAAAATGGATTATTAAATACATCAGATGTAGGCATGTTGGAAATAGTCCAGAGAAGCATATTAAGTCATTTGGGAAAGGAATTTCAACCCCAAAGCACATGGGAAGGAGCAGTAAGGTATGAATAGGTCAGATAGCTGGGAAGGCATTTGAGGCAATTGGTTTGGATAGGGATAATTATGGTGGTTTTCCAGGAAGTGGGAAGGGGAGTGTATAAGGAAACATGGTCACAACAGTGACATACCATGGCAGCCCAGGAGGCTTTGTCAGATACGTAGTCGGATAGGCATAAACAGGAGACCACCAAATTTAAGAGAAACAGTCACAGTTGCTAAGGCTGACTAGGTACTGTAGAAGACATTTTTTGAAGGGCACAGTTTTGGGAGTTGCTTGAATCTGTGCAGGGAGGTTGTTGTACCAGCTAGGTGCTCTGTACATAAATACCCTTTTTCCTTGGGAAGTCCGACAAAAAGGTACCTGAAAGGTTAGATTGGGTGCGCTCCTTGTGCTGCAAATGTTGGTGTTGGACCTGTTTAGGATTTGTTGGGCTGGGGGGCTAACCCTAGGATGAGCTTTTTGGCAAAAAGACAGGTGTGATAGTTGATTTTGTTCTGGAGGTTAAGTCAATTGCCCTGCATGTATAGGTCACAGGTGTGTGTATCCCTACTAGCACCAGTAATTAATCTGTAGGCTTTGTTAAGGGCAACCCCAGTCTTTCTGAGTGCAGTGGTGGAGGCAGCATCATAAAATACAATGCCATAGTTCAATGATAGACAGTATGGAGCTAGTCACTGCTAGGCATAGGGCCCCTTGAGTCATACAGTACTGATATTTATAAAGGAGGCCTAGCCTGATATTAGCTGTTTTGGAGATGTTAGCAATGTGCTCTTGACAGGAAAGAGTACTATCCAGGGTGATGCCCAGGTACTTGAAGCTAGGTACCTGCTTGAGTAGAGTGCCAGTGTTGTTAAAGATGGGTAGCTGGGCTATTTTAAATTTGTTATGAGACCCTGCAAAGACCATTGATTATTTTTTATAGTTCATAATTAATCTCTTCTCAGTGAACAATGCTTCAATAGAGGTAAAACTGTGTTGCAGGTCACTAGTAAGGGGTGCAGGATTGGGCTGGCTGGAGTAAATTATAACATCATTTGCATACAGGAGAAGGTCACAGGGGCAGGCTAGGGGAAGGATATTGAGGTAGAGGCTAAATAGTAGGGGACCGAGGATAGATCCCGGTTGAACACCAGATAGGACAGGGCGGCCATGTGAGAGTGAGTCAGAAATTTTTACGCATTGGGTTCTGCCACCTAGGTAACTTCTGAACCAGGAGATGATGTCATTCGAAAGTCCTAGGGAGAGTATGGTCAGGAGCAGTATGGAATGATTGACTGTATGAAAAGCCTTAGTAAGATCTATATAGATAGACCCTACAAAGTGTCCATGGTTGAGCTCTTTATAAATAAAGTCTGTGTAGGTGAGCAGGGCAGTCGCAGTGCTGTGCTCTGTCCTAAATCCATGTTGCTCTGGACATTGAATGGCATGGGCAGAGAGACATTCAATTAATAGGTCGGCCACTAAGCATTCAATTACTTTTGAGAGGGGTGGTAAAATGGCTATGAGACGGTAGCTGGCAAGGCTGACTCTGTCACCACCCTTGTGGATTGGTGTCAGATCTGCCACTTTCCAGACAAAGGGAAATTGACCTAGTCATAGGGAAAGACTTAGGATCCAGGTGAATGAGGCCAGGACAGCATCAATAGAGAGGAGAAGCAGTTTGAGGTCAAGTGTGTCAGAGCTGTGACTTGATTTAACAAGCACTTTCACAAGGTGTTTCCTGGCAGCAGAAGGGGAGATTGTTTTGAAATAGAATTGGGGGATATTTGGAGGGGAGTTTCTATTGCGGGCAATATCCTCAGGAGACGCTCATCAAAGAAATTGTGGGGGGGGGGACTCCATTCAGGTCAGTGAATGAGGTATTGAGAGTGTTTGCAGTTTTGCAGGGGTTGTGAATAGTGACCCCATTGTAATTGAGTAGGGTGGGAGGGGAATGATTGGATTCACCTGTAAGGTTTTTCCATATTTTCCCATAATGTTTTACTATTATCCCAGGAGCTAGAGAACATGTCTTGGTAGTATGCAGCTTTAGTCTGCCGGATGGCTGAGGTACAATTGTTTCTGGTGGCCCTATTGCATTGCCAGTCTCTGGGTTTGCCAGTGGCATGCATCACTTGCCAAAGGTTGTCATGAGTGGCCATTAGGAGCAGAATGGAGGCTGTAATCCATGAGTTTGAGACCCCTTTCACCTTCTGTTTCCTGAGAGGAGCAAATAAGTTACAGGCCATGTTGAATAGGGTGATGAAGTAGTTTAATGCCTCGTCAACACAGTGAGGAAGACTGGGACTAATTACAATTGAGGAGATAGTCTTGGAAGTGTTCCTGATGCCCTTTCCTGAGAAACCACCAATGTGATATTTTACATGGGCATTTAGGGACTTTGTTGGTCCAGAGCAATGTGATTGGGGAGTGGTCACTCAGGGCATCAGGTAACACTGTGGTATCAGTGATCCTTCTGGGGTGGTAAGAAAATATCAGGTCGATCAGTGTGCTAGTACTGGTCCTATAGTTTAGTCTGGTGGGAGTAAAGACCTGCTGGGAGAGGTCAATGGCAGTGGCTGCATCCTTACAGGGGTTGGAATCAGGAGACAACCAATTGATGTTAAAATCCCCCAGTGCAATGTCTTTCATGCCTTTTAGAAGACTGGTAATGAAGTCACGGAGTGTATGGAAGCCTTTGCAACTCTCCTTAGGTGGAATGTAGACTGAGAGGATTGCAATAAACTTCCCTTTTGTTACCTAACGAGACCCCTAGAGGTTGAGCACCGTCCCTGAGGAGCAGTGTGGGAAGAACCTGGCCTTGAAGGGAGACAGAGATGTATAGGGTGCAGCCACCACCATGTTTATTGATTTTTTTCCTACAAGTTTGTGTCCTCAAATTAGCTGGGAATTTAAAAGATACAACAGATATGCTTAACAGAGTTAGGAATATTATCTGGGAGGAAAATATGTACTGGGTAGGGATTGACGTTGAATAGTTACACACATACTGAGGTTCTTACTAAGGCATTCAGGAGCTAAGGAGGCTAATAGCCCTTTAAGTGCTCCTATCCATTTACCCATAATACTGAACAGTACTGCCATTTACAGTAATACGTGTCCATCCAATCACTGTTTGAAACTTTGTTTACTATTACTTATTACAACTTCTAAGGATAACCCATTCCAGGGGGCCACCACCCTCTGTGTGTAGAAGGCCTTCCTTTTGTTTGTGTTAAAGTTTTTAAGTTCCAGTTGTAACGGGTGCCCCTTGGTGTAGTCCAAGTTATTTTTTAAATTCCAGGTTTAATTCACTTATTAAATAATTGTCCTGCATGATGTCATAACAGATCAAAAGGTGCCCTCTTATTATTCTTGTCTCAAGGGACATGAGGTTCAAGTCTAGAAGTCTTTCATCATATGATTTATACCTCAAGTCATAAATCATCTTTGTGGCTCACCTCTGCACCCCTCCATCATGTTAGCACCATCCCTCGATATTGGCCCCCACACTGGGCTGCCATAGTCCAGCAGTAGCCTCATGTAGGCCCTGTACAGCTGCATGATGACCTCTTTACTTCTACTTCTAAAGTTCCTTTTTATTACCCATAGTAATTTATTTGCTTTGTTGACCTGGTTTATATATTGCATTTTGTATGATAGTTTATTGTCAGTTATTATACCCATATCCCTCTCTTCTTCTGAATGTCTTAGGGTTTGTCCATTTAAGGAGTAGTTTATCATTTTAATGTGGTTACCTAGGTGTATGACACAGCATTTGTCTGTGTTAAAGCTCTTGCCTCATTGTGTGGCCCAGTTATTTATTTTGTCAAGATCCCTTTGCATAGAATAGATATCTTCCTCATGTAAGGTAATTCCTGCTATTTTAGTATTGTCTACATATTCACTCAGCCAGTTTATTGTGTCTTTACCCATGCTAGCCATAAGCACCCTAAACAGCACTGGTTACAAGACTGACCCCTGCTCCAGCCCACTAGTCACGGGCACTGAGGAGGAGTAATATCCATTCACGCAGTCCTTCTGGGTCCTTCCCATCAGCCACACCTGCACCCATTTAATTATTCCTATGTCAAGCTCTATACTATTAGTCTATTTATGATTTCAGAGTGGGGACTTTATCAAATGCCTTTGCAAAATCTAAATACATACAATCCACCAGTTTCCCATTATCCAGGGCAGCAGATATCTTCCCATAAAACCGGAGCAAATTCATAACACATGACCTTCCCTTCCTGAAAGCCATGCTGCTCCAAGTCGATCTGTCCGACGTTTAGGAGATGAGAGTTTATTTCATCTTTTAGTACTGCTTCCAACAGTTTTTCCGGTACCAATGACAGACTAATTGGGCGGTAGTTCACACAATTTGCACTGTCTCCCTTCTTATGGACAGACATCACATTCACTGTCAGCCAGTCTAGTAGGACTTCATTTGTTTCTAAGGATTTAGTAAATACCAATTTTAGGGGAGTGGCTATTTCTGAAGATGGCAACTTCAGTATGGCATTAGATATATTATCTGATACAGCAGAAAAGGTATTTTTAGGTTATTTAGTTTGTCATTAATACTACTTTCTGTTATTTGTATACAGGTAGAGGCCTTTAAACTTACAGGATTACTTATCGTAGCCTTTTGGGAGAAGACAGTTCCAAAATATGCATTAACTATATCAGCCATTTGCTTAGTATCATTTACCATTTTACCTTCTGCAGCTGGCATGCATAGATCCTTGTTAGTTTTCTTAAGTGAGTTTACATAACCATAAAAATGTTGCATGTTATTTTTTCCTGCCCATCTAGCAAGCTTTTTTCCATATTTTATTTACTTCTTTTAATTAACTTTTTGCACTGCCCTTGTACTGTTTTAAAATGTTTCCATATTCCTGGTATTTTACTTTTTTTTGTATGCTGCACACAATTTGTGTTTTTTCTTTAGTAATGTTTTAATTTTGCTGTTAAGCCACTTGGGATTTGCTCCAATGTTGCTGTATTTACCTTTCTTTTTGATGTGTTTGTTGCATAACGCTATTATGTGCTATTTAAGAATGTCCCACATATCATTTACTAATTTATCTTCAAAAATAAAATCCCATTTCGTTTCTTTCAGCTCTGCTATAATCTGCTCCCTATTTGCTGTGTCAAAGAGGTAGATTTTTAGTAGCCCTTAGTAAGTGAGATATATTTGTTAACATTAAACAGAATGCAGTTATGGTCACTATTTCCTATATGAGAGGTAACTCTACAATACCTGACCCTTATTTTCCCAGTTGCCATAACTAGATCCAGGATATTTTCCCCTCTGGTGGGGTTTGTTACATATTGGGTAATGCCTTTTTGGTTTACTGTATCCAATAGCATGTTACTAGTTAATTTGTTCCCTTCCATTCTTTCCCAGTCTATGTCTGCAAGGTTGAAATCCCCCATCAGTACCACTTCTGCCATGGTACAGGCTCTTTCAATCTCATTTAAAATAGTAGTGGTCTCCTCATGGTTTGATCCTGGGGATCTGTAGCAAACCCCCAAAATTATGAAGATGTTTGTCCCAGTTTCCAGTCATAGCCATATGGTTTCTACTTCATCATATTTTTGTTTAATCTCCGCTGAAATATCCAAAAACTTAATGGAGTTTGATATATATGCTGCTACCCCCTTCTTTCTCCTTCTCATCCAAATAGTATAACATATATCCAGCAATTTCTCTTCCCCATATGTCCTGAACTGTCCACCAGATTTCGGATAACCTCACTATGTCCATTTTATTATGTGTCATGACCTCACATTCATCTTTTTTATCCCTTATGCTTCTTATACTGGCCAGTACGCATTTCAAATTATTATTACCAGATACTTTACCCAATTTACTGTTTTCTTTACCTCGCTTGCTTAACATGGTGTGTCTCTTTATGTCACTCCCTTCTCCCCAGCTAGTTTAAATGCCTCTCCATTTCAGCAGCTATATGATTAGCCAGGGTTGCTGTTCTGAGGGGACTAAGGTGTAAACCATCCTTTGCATATTGTCCCATGTAAGTAGGAAACTTACATTCTCTGCTGTATATCTATTTATTAATCTAGAATTTATCCTCTAATTAGTGTTTTTTTTTCTCTATCTGCCTTTAGTTTTGAGAGTAATCCAGAGATTATAGGGGTTTGTTCTGCTTGTCTGATGATACCAGCACATTCCAATAACTCCCTTTCCACATCCTTTTCATGATCCCTCCCTACATTATTTATGCCGACATGAATTGCCATTATTTGAGTACTAGTTTTTTCCTCTAGTAGCTTTTGGAGTTGTTTCCTAATATCCCCATCTCTTACGCCTGGTAAACAATTTACAACTGTATTTGCTTGATTTTGTTTACAAATAGGCAAGTCCATTTTCCTTAATATTGAGTCTCCTATGATGAGAACATACTTTGGCCCCTCTTCTCTCACTGTTTGCAAGGTGCTAGATGGGATATCATTCCCAACATTTTAGCTCATCATATGGTCCCCTCCGTTGTCACCCAAAGGGTATATCTATTATGTAATGACATCTCATGACCTCCTAACACCCTCCTTTTTTTATTTTTTGGGTATTTGGTTATAGTGGCCCAATTGGTATTTTCCTGTTCCATTTCTGCTACACCCTAGGTCCCATAATATTATGAGTGCCTTTGATGGTTGTATTTGGTTGTAGGAGTGGTGCTGGTGTATATTCTCTTTCATCATTCATTTGGGCTATTTTGTTCTCAAGGGTGCTAACTTCCCCCTCAAAACTCCCAGCTCCTTACACATGGTACATATAAACTGATCCATATATGTATTTTCCCACTGAGAAGTATACATCCTACATTCTTGGCATTTAATGATTGTCTTATTCTCAAGTAATACTCAACAAACCCTCGGTTACCTCCATGTTTGTAATGCAAGTAGGCCCAGTTTGTTTCATTCCATGTAGTTCTTTGCAATGTTCCCCACATGGTACCTTGTGTCTGTGGTTTTGTAAGGGGTGTTCCCTAGCCCCTTGTCCTCTCTGGACATGCCTGACATGCGCTAAGATGCACTTGTCTTTCTGCATGTCTCTGCATGCTGCTCTGTGCGCTCACCGAGCTCACATGTCTCACTCTAGATCTTGTTTCTATCCCCTTCCCAAGGACTGGAAGTAGTGTCACTCCCCCCTCGCCTATCCTTTTGCCCACAAAAGATGTTTATTTGTTAAACTATTGTATTTTCCACACTATCCCCAGTTACAGTTACAGTTTTCAGCAGGTTTTTAGTCTCACAGTAATGTTTGTTGGTTACAGTGCCCTTCTGTAGTCCTCGTTTGCGTTTGTGGACTACAGCAATCTGCCCCTGCCATGTTCCTGCTTCCTATCAGTACTAGTCTCTAGCTCTTTTAGGTATACACTCAGAGGTTTTGTTTCTTGCTCCACTGAATGGGTTCTTGCGCCCTGTCTTAGGTTTTTCAAGAGTCTCAAAGAAAACACAGAGGTCATCCTGCAAATAAGCAGTGTTGCTCACTCTGGAGCTTGTTTATATCCCCCCAAAGACTGAAAGTTGTGTCACTCCTGCCTCACATATCCTTTTGCCCACAAAAGATGTTTATTTGTTAAAATATTGTATTTTCCATGCTATCCCCAGTTACAGCTAGTTTCCAGCAGGTTTTTAGTCTTACAGTAAAATTATTGATTACAGTGCCCATCTGTAGTCCACGTTTGCATCTGTGGACTACAGCAATCCGCCCCTTGTTCCTGCTTCCTGTCAGTACTAGTATCTAGTTTTTTATATATACACTGAGCATTTTTTTGTTTCTTGCTCCACTGAATGGGCTCATGCCACCCTGTCTTAGGTCTTGCAAGAGTCTCGCATAACCACATCAGTTATATATGAACAAGGTTTGACTGTGTGCAGGTATTTTTTAGAGAATTCTGTAAATAGCAGTGAAAGCCCAACAGAGTTTATACTGCAAGCACTGGATTTTGTGTTAAGACATAATGCCTTTGAGTTTGAGAGAAATTTCTATTTTCAAGTATGAGGTACAGCTATGGGGGCCAGCATAGCCCCAAGCTATGTAAATTTGTTTTTTGGAGTGTGGGAGCTCACAACCATTAATAGTCCAGAAGTGAACCCCTATTTCAAATACATCAGAGATTGGAACAGATACATAGACAATTACCTATGTATCTGGCAGGGAGTTCCAGATTTGATACCAGAACGTATAACATGGCTAAAGCAGAACACTTTAAATCTTAGGTTCACTTATAACTTTGATAAGAACAAACTGATTTTTTTGGATCTGAAATTGTATGGGGAAGTAGGGAATAAGGTATATACAAAATGCCGCTGGAAAGAAACTGCCACCAACTCAGGTCTCAGAGCAGAAAGAGCCCACCTCAAAAAACTCAAAGAATCCATACCCTATAGTCAACTATTAAGACTCAGGTACATTTGTACCAGGGATGAAGACTTCCTCACTCAGGCGGCTGAACTAGAATACTAGGACTACCTGGTCTGCCCTTCAAAGGGGACACACTCTATTATACTGTCCCTGGTAAAACATTTAACCATCCCCTTGAACAAGCCACAGAAGTTTTCATAAAAGAATGCATCACTTGTGATACCATATTTGTGGTATATGATATTTGGTGTCCATGGAAAAAAACTTTACATTGGATGTACAATCTGGTCACTGAAATGGACATGTTCATTCCATAGTCAATAATAAACAAGACGCTCCTGTTGGTGTTTATGTTACTGAATTCCATAACTCTGATGTATCAGTGCTGCAATTTATGGGCATCAAACAAATGCCACCACTGTCCAAAGTTGGTAATACGGCAGACAAGCTATTACAGAGAGAGTCCTTCTGGATCTATACGCTTCGCAGCATTAAATCCAGAGGATTCAATGACCGATGGGATATAAAACCCTTTATAAAAATAGTCTAAAAAATATAAATACTGATGCAGGAATGCGTACCAGATTGTATTTTCTTATTGTTGTAACTCTTGGCTAAGTTAGGGTAGTATCTGGTTATGTGAATTTTATGATTTATTTTTTGATATATCACTTTGGTCAGAAATAGGTCTCCTTAAGGTTACCAGGAAAAAGAAGGGTTGTCTCTAAAGGGCAAGCCCCATTCTTCTAGGCCTGTAACCTTTGAAGGAGGGTCAGATAGCAGGGGGGAGAAAAAGGTGTGGGGGAAGGGGAGGGATTTTGTGACATTAGTGGGTGTGATTGAGATGAAAAGGGGCTCAACTGAGGTGATTATGATCTTGTAAGGGGGTGGGGCTAGGGATAGCAAGAAAAATAAGCGATTGTAGGGAATGGAAGAGAGAGAGAGGAGAATGAGAGCTAGGAGGTGGGGTTAGAATGGGGAATATA
Organism: Neoceratodus forsteri; assembly: GCA_016271365.2. Taxonomy (NCBI): domain Eukaryota; kingdom Metazoa; phylum Chordata; order Ceratodontiformes; family Ceratodontidae; genus Neoceratodus; species Neoceratodus forsteri. The sequence goes on along the minus strand of CM028135.1, from coordinate 563,760,989 downwards.
AAGGACAGCACAGATGGACTCTCCCTCACTTTTGCTAAACAGAATTTTATTTTGTTTAGCACATCAGTCAAAGTGTTCCTGGATTTGTTTCTGAGGTAGTTTTGGTTGTTTAAGGTAAGCTAGGTTTTCTGGATAGTAAGGTAGGTTGGTAAAAATGCAGTAAGCTGGCATTTGTGCTTAGGCTATTTAATCTGAATTTGTTAATAATTCTTGTGCTGCTGAATAGGTTGTCCTTTTCAGTGGGATAGATTTGGAAAATGTCTTAGGAGTGGTAGCAAGCTGGATTTATGCTAATACTGTTTAATCTGAATGTGTTAAGCATTCTTGTGCTGCTGAATAGTTTGTCCTTTTTAGTGGGGTACATTTGGAAAATGTTTTCGGAGCAGCCTAGGGCTATATGAGAAAGTCTGCTGTGATTGGTGATTTTATTTGGAGACGCCAGAGACAACTACATGATATCAGCCTTGGGTTGTGGAAGTGGATTTTATTCTAATTTTGGTGAGCTGATTAGGTCAGGAGCCTGGTAGGAAACAGTAATGGGCACCCAATCTGAATTTTGTAGCACACATGGTATGAACTCTGTGGTCAGTAGGACACAGGTTGGGCATTGGCGCGAGGGGAAGAAGATTGCAACTGTGCCAAGATAGTGGCCCATGGATAAAAAACACTGAGGGTGAAGGTAGCTCTTAATGTAAGGGAGTGACTTGGTCAGGCTCCTAAAAGTTACGAGTGGTGGAGCACCCGAAATGAAAGTGCGGATAGGAATTCCTGACTTTTAACATGGAGGTTTGCTGGCTCTTTGTGTTCTTTCAGTTGGGCGCTAAAGATGAGATGGATGGGCACTCAAAAAAACAAATCTACAGCCATGGGGTATGGACTCAGAGGGTTGGGCCTGAAATGCACACATGGCTCCAGGAGGGAGGACTGGGACTTGTTGAGTTTCCAGGTGAATGGAAGATATTATTTTGACAAGGCCTCGCCAATGAGGTGTTCAGTGGCATGTACTACATTTGAAATGTTCAGCACCTGGTTACAATGGGATTTTAAGGAAATATATGGACATGGGACAGTGGTACATTACTTAGATGATTTTTTGTTTATAGGGGAAGGAAAACAAGGAGAAGAAAAAATGTAGAGGGATTTTAAAGATATGTGCCAGGTTTTAGGAGTTCCACTGGTGGTAGAAAAAACAGAAGGTCCCAGTCACTGTTTAGAATTCCTGGAGATAGAAACTGACACAGAGATGGGATTGTTTAGACTACTGGAGGAGGAGGTGAAGAAATTGAGGGAACTGTTAGAGGAGTTAACAAAAAAGCGGCAGATGACACTGCAGAAGGTACAACAGGTATTGAGCCATTTAAATTTTGCTTGTAGGGCCATTGGGCCTGGGTGAGCATTTACACATCACTTGGCCAGGTCTACAAGAGGGAAGAGGAGTCTACACCACTGGGTAGATTTGGGCAAGATGGTCAGGGAGGACATGATGGTGTGGGAACAGTTTCTGGAATCATACAATCGGATAACTTTCTGTCAAGAGGAAAGATTGTTTAATACAGATTTGGTGCTGTATACTAATGCTTCAGGGGGAATGGGGTTGGGGCCTTTTGCAAGGGGCAATGATTTTTGGAACCATGGCCACAAGAATGGGTAAAGAAAGGGCTCACTAAGGACATCACTCCATTGGAGATATTTCCAGTATGGATGGCAACAGTGGTATGGGGGGAGTCACTACGGAAGTAGAGGGTGACATTTTGGTGCCACAACCGAGTGGTGGTAGATGTTCTAAATAAAAAAGGGGTGAATTCAAGTACAGTCTTGTGGGTATTATGGCAGTTGGTTTTGCAAAGTTTAAAACTTAACATGAGTTTATGTGCCAGGCAAATTGAGGGCATACAGAATACTGTAGCTGACATCCTCTCCCATCTACAGATGGACAAATTCTGGGACATTACTACAAGGGCAAATGAAACAGGGACAAAGATTCCGGAGGGATTCTGGGAGATTGATTGGGAGGAACAGAGTATTTCTTTCAGAACTCCTGGACAGACAGTACCCTTAAGGTCTATGAGGGCTCCTGGAGAGTGTTTCAGGCTTTCTGGACCTTGCACAGCATGAAGATAAGTGGGACAGTCATGGAGGAGCAGGTAGCCAAGTTCATGGTTCTGGATGGCAAAAAGGGATGGCCCATGCTACTATGGGAGTCCTATGGGAGTCCACTTGGCCTCCATAGGTTGGGTTAGTATCCTGAATGGTTGGGGGGACCTCAGCAAGGAGCTAATCATAAAACAGATGATGATGGGGTGGCAGAGGGTGACAGGGAGAGAACAGGATAAGAGAAGACCCTTATCAGAGCACAGAGTTGATGGGTGTCCTGCCACAAGTATGTTATTTGGCCTATTAGGTAGTTTTGTTGAAGGCAGTTTTCATGGCCATGTATGGGGGGGGAGATTTAGGATGGGAAATATTTGGACCCAGCAAAGGTAATCCCAGGGTCAGTGTTACAGTGGAAGGACATTCAATGCAGCAGGGAAAGGTTCACTGTCTTTTTAAAGAAATCCAAGATGCATCAAGTGGAAAAAGGGGTCAGCATTTCCTCGCAGCAACATAGGATAGAACTTATTTGCCTAGTCTGGGCATTATGGGAGCTTGGAGCCATTAGGCCACCAGGCCAGGGTTTAATGTTCATTCACAAGAATAGGAAGAAGGTGATCAAATCATTTAGCCGGGGTGTTGAAGAAGGGAATTATAGCCCTGGGTGAAGACCCTTTGAGATAATCATTGCATTCATTCTGGATAGGAACAGCAACTAAAGCTGCGCCCAAAGGAGTGCAAGAAGAGAGTCTGAAGAATCTGCGCAGGTGGAAATCCAACTGTTATAAAAAATACATTGGAAGCATCAGTATCTAATGGATGTTGTTGTTTTTTTATTCATAGGAACTGGACAAAAGGGAATACAAATGTGGGGTTAAGAAAAGGGTGGGGGGGATAGGTCACCAGGTAATGTGCTCACAGTGTTGTTTATATGTTATAGAAAAAAGCCAGTGGCGGAAGAGTGGATTGTGGGGCACTCATATATATATTGGGTGGAGAGACAAGCTGAAAGGAATCCTGGGGGAAAACAGCTTTCATTTGCTCACCAAGAAGTACAGATCCTGTGGAAGGGAATACTAGGGATGCCATGGGAGAAATTTCTGCCATTATTGGAGGAGACCTGCAGGACCAACCCTGAACAAGGTTTAATCATTGTACATCTGGGTGGCAATGACCTAGGTACCTGACCTTGGCTAGACATTTTTAATCAGATACAAGAGGACCTGGGACTGGTTAAGGGAAGGTGGCCTAGGGTCACCTTGGTATGTTCAGAGATGGTATCAAGAAGGGTTTGGAGACATGCAAATAGTCACAAGGCGATAGAGGGTGCAAGGAAGAGAATGAATAGAAGAGTGGGTACATGTTTTCAGAGATTTGGTGGGGGATATTTAGACATGATGAATTGGTTTAAAAAAATCACAGGTTTGTATAGAATGGATAGGGGCCAACTCATGGAGATGGGTAACCACATTTTCATTATGGAACTAGAGAAGGGAATAAATGCTTGGTTGAGAAAATAAAAAAGGGGGGGTGGGGACAAAAGGGCGAAACCCGCCTTCAAATGTAAGTTGGAGACAGACTAGTGGAAGAAAGGAAAATAAAGAAGTCCTTCAGTAGGGAAGGGGAAGGAACCCAGTTTTGATTTACATCAAGGTGGGGTGTAGGAGAAGAGGGTGTGGACACCGAGTAGATGGAAAATGGGGGGCAGGAATGGACACCTGGCCCTCAATTAAAGAAATGACCTGCTCAGATTTACATCTGGGGTAAAAAAGGACAGAAATTAAACAATAAAGAAACACCCCCTCATATGTGCATCTGGGGGTGAAGAAAAGAATGTGATTTTTTTTGTTATTTTGAAATAATGATGAGTAGGTAAAAATGTAATAATGATACAGAATTAATGTGACATTATAAATAAAATGGATTAAAGTGTTTTTAAAATGTGGTAATTAAAGGAACTCAGTATTTTGTGGTGTGACAAAATGAATTGTTAAAATTTGAATAAATGGTGTGCTGACTGAGCAACCAACACAATACTGAGTGTGGCTGTAGAACAAGGTAATAATTGCTTATGTGAATTTTAGGTTTATGACTTTTTGGTATATCCCTCTGGATGGAAACAGGTCTACTTATAGTTATCCTGAAAATCCCACTCTGCAAGTTTTAGTGTGGTAGTGCTGATACTTACATAAAAAGGTTATTTGAGAGCCTAAATATAAGAACATGTATAATTAAGCCTGGGATCTAAAAAGCATTTGAAATAAGCTTTTTAATGTTGAACATTTAAACTTTACAATCTAAGTCTTTGAGTTTGCATAGAATTCATGAACTATTGCAATGCTTCTTTTCATTCCTTTCCTTTCTCTCTTTTTGACTGAATCTAGTGACTCAGAATTCCAGTATCCAGGATTTAAATGCTGAAAATGTGCCTTGATAAATGCTGCCTAAATCCATCTCTGCTAGTCACTTCTGCTTCCTTACTTTTTCTATTACTGGTTTCTCTAGATCAGTAAGGCATATTGGCCCGAATATTCAAACTGCGCCAGGCTATGCCGCAAGCCTGGTCGCAGCTCAACTTTGTTGCACAGGAGTGTGGCCTGGGCAATATTCAACAGAGCTGTGCTATGGTGCAGCAGCTTTGAATATCGCACTCTAGCCACCCCCACTGTGCATGGCGCAGTGGCACTGCACCAGCGCAAGTGGCCAGAGTGGAACATGGAGATGCTCTAGCACAAGTGCCATTGCACCATGCACAGCACCTGTGATATTCAAAAGGGGACATGCAAATGGGGCCATAATTTATGCAAGGTGCACAGAGGGCCATTCGCATCTCATTACAGCCCCATTTGCATGCCGTTAGCATACAGGTGTACCGATCCCTGACGACTTGCGCCTGGCACCCTGCCAGGCAGCACTTGTCTGGGACCAACGCCCCCTGCAGCCCGATCGTGGGCATTCGTCTAACAGAAACACCCCCCTCCTATATCCCTGGACTGAGTAGTATGGTATGGGCTGCATGCCCATTGGCTCACGCTGTGAACCAATGAGCGTGCAGCCTACCAGCTTTAATCGGTCGGCAGGCGCGGGTGGCAGGTGGGTGGGGTGCTGCCGCCCGCCGCCGACGGAAGAGCGGGCGGTGGATCTCAGTGGGTGGGTAGGGAGGGGGTACACTAGACCACCAGGGTAATAGGAATATTTTATGCTGTACAGATGCCCGCGATTGGGCAGTGATTGGTCCACTGGACCACCAGGGATATTGGACATGGGGGGGTTATTGTTATACACAAATGCCAGTGATCGGGCACATAGTGGTCCACTGGACCACCAGGGATGTTGGGAGGGGTTATTTTTATACACAAATGCCCACAATGGGGCATGGGGGGGCACCAGGTGCGGCAGGAACTCGGGTGGCCATTCACAGCTGGCAGCTGCCGTGTTGCGCCCTGCAATGTGACAGCACACTTGTGGGTGGCCATCACTTGTTCCTTTTTTTTTTTGGCTTAACTTTGGGCAGGCGCAGGTAGGGGCTGCGCATGCATGACTCTGCACATCCCAGGCTGAATATCAGGCTGTGCAGGTTATGCATAGGCACACCCCCCCACACCTGTGCCTGCATACATTACTGATACGCTCCAGCGCATTGGGATTTGTGCGGCGCACTTTTCCCTTTTGAATATCGCGCCGAGGCGCATCAGTGGGTTGTGCATGAATATCTGGGCCTATGTCTTTAAGTATATTATTTAGTGCATTTAAATGCTATTTGAAATTGCACAAATCTAACAAAATACTGGACAAATGATTTTGGATAGCAGTATGAAGTTCGTAATTAAAGGTTTTAATGCACTGTCTATGTTTATAAACAAGATTCTCAGTTTTAATAGGGTTTGGTCACTTAGTTTTTGTTAATGAAACACCAGGTGTTTGTTATTAACAATTACATAGAAAACAATGCTTTGTCTTGTTAATGCCATGCCCCCTGATGAAGGGTTTGGTTACCCAAAGCACCAGGGCAAGTAGTAGTCTCTGTACATTTGGCTGCACTCATCTTTTTAAATCATGCAATAAATCTTTTAAAGTACATTTTGGTTGAGTGCTATGTTCTTTCAGCTGAGTGCAAAACCTTTCTGGAGATTTGATTATTTTGGTTATACCATCCATGTAATTTGAATGTCCTAATTTTCTTCACGTCAGTGTTATATGAAATTTGTTTGACTTTACTTTAAGTTGACCTAGCATAATAATAAGATATAGTTATATTTTTAAGTGAATTGATCCATATGTGTTCCAGCTTTAGGGTTTTTAGTGTATCTAATATATCTTTCAACCAACATGAGGAAGAATTTCTAGTTACCCAGGTTACCTTTTCATCCATGCATTTTGTATTAACCTATTTGGATCAGTGATTTTACATCTGATCCAATAGGTTATTTTTGCAGCAAGAGCTAAACACTTCATTTGATGCAGCCTAACTCTGCCCTGGCAATTTCTGAAGCTGTTCATGTAGACAAGCAATAATACCTGACTAGGTGGGCAGTATTGGGCAATACTGGTCCACCCAGGGGCATAATGAGGCCTGACACCACACTCAGAGGGCCTTGTAGCTCCTGGAATATTCAATATTGGCCTATACTGACCACCCTGCAGGGTATTACTGTGCTTAGAAAATGGGCTACATGTGACATCTTTGTATGGGATTTAAAAGAAGGAAAAAAAAATAGAGTAAATATGAACATTAAGTCTTTTTTCTTGGAAAGTAGTCCCTCTACTGGTTTATCTGCCAGTAGAGGGCACTGTCGTCTTTGACAACTGTTTTTTATTTATGTTACCTTGGTGATAGCACTTTGTGCTCCATTTACCTCCATTTAAGTTGGTTACGAAGGAATGTATGTGAATCAGGCAGGGTAGTTGCCTAGAAGGCATAGAATCTACTTTTTTCTGTCTCTATTTTTTTGAATATGTATAACCATTTTTCAGCAACATTAAAGAACAGTCAGAAAGGGAGGGGGACAATGGGGCATTAGTGGGACAAATGGTTGCATGGTAGACTAACACTGAATTGCTAAGCAGGAGCCTAATGACAATCAGTAGGAACTGATCGGAAGCGGGTGTGTGCTGGGTCTATTCAGAAGGTAAAAGTAAGCAGAAAATGCCTTCTACAGTATGTGGAGAGGGGGTGAATTTATCTCTTGGATTAAACAGTTTTATTTAATCATTGTGACTGCCATGAGAGGGGGGGAGCGGAGATGTACTGTAAGTACTAGTTGTACTGCTAGTTGTAGTGCAGAATCGGTTTAAAAACTGTGACTGTCCAATGTTTTTTTTTAAATCAAGTATTTTAAGGTTTTTTTTTAAAAGAATGGCAGTGGAGTTGTGGGCAGGGTTGTGCATGTGTGTCTGTGTGTGTGTGATGGGGTTGATTTGGTCAACAAGGGGTCATTCTGCCTCAAGTCAAAATAGCATGGCTAAAAATGCCACAGCAGAACAGTGCCCAACAAAAACAGAGTCAAGCAAAACACCAACCTGTTTTGCACACCATGCCCATTCAAAATAATGAGTAGTTATTTTTATATAATGGCTTTGCCCCATCCCATCCCCAGAACTTAAATAACCAACTCCGGGGGGAGGACCTCAGCGATGGTGAGAAATTTGGGATGAGGGAGTTTTTTTTAAATCAGAGCAGAAAGTTCTAGCAGGGGAGACCGGGGGGGGGGGAGCCGAACCACGGTCCCAGGTCTCCTGACTGTGTCGTGTGCTGGTGCCCTAGCTAGTGTCCTCCATGGGAGCAGCTCAACCAGGCACTCAGCACATGGCTACTCGCCCACTCTCCCTTTCAGTATGCAGTGACGGGGTAGCGGTATTCCCCTACAGCTGTTCTACCCCTGTCACTGTAAACTTTCACACTCACTATACAACATGTTAAATACCACGCTGTCTTACATGTGCAATATTGCCGGTGCCGTCTTGGTCTTTCCTCTTACTTAGTGAACGAAACAAAATGGTGGCTACTGAATTTTGAAATTTGAACTGGCACAGGAATACTAGTTTAACAGTGAGGCATGGCAGGCTGGAACTTATTATTTCCTGGTCATGTATTAAAAGTTAATGTACCCCTCCTGGCTGGGGGACCCATCAATGAGAGAGTAGGAAATAAAAAGTTCATTTTCTAAGAATGCATTAAATAGACCTGTATAGCTGAATAAAAACCTTTTCCAGTTATTCAATGTTTTTGTCATACCATATTGCAGCAGCATACAGGGCTACAGGGTTCGTCTTCATCTCTGCTGCATGTAGAATGGAAACTAGCGAGTTTCCCCAATACCTGGCATTCAATCTCAATAAAGCATTGTTTGGGTTAACTTGTTTAAAGTATATGTAACCTGTTTTACTGACTTACAGTTATTAGAAAGCTAAAAACCCAAACAGCAATTACTAGAAACTACATTCAGGGGAAAAGTTTTGAAATACCAGACAGATTTTGAACTTTGTTTCCCTATTGTTAAAATGTGTGTCTTTGTTTTGTTAATAGACAATTTACTTTGGCTGCAGTATTGTTGCAATAACATGAGTTTCTTTTTCAATCCCATGGGCAAGACAGAAATCAGGATTAAATCATCAGCGAACATGAGCCCTGGTACTGGAATGCCCCTTTCCGAGGGAGAGTGAGAATTTTCTATCAAAAAGGAGGCTGGAAGATCATTGACAAATAAATTCAAGCATAACAGAGCAAAAATACAGCCTTGTTTCACACCTTGATTTGTTTCAAAGGAATGTGAAATATTACCTGCCAGATTATATTTTTATTTATTTTAGATTTTGTTGACCAGGTAAGTGCACTAGGCAGATTCTGCCTATTTTCAGGCACGACCAGGGGGGAGGGGGATACAGATGAAATGCCAACTGACCTTGCACCAGAGTAAGCTGTTGGTGGTATTTTTAGTGAGTAAAGGACATTTGGCCAGGGCACCGGGGAAATTCCCCTACTGCATTGCAGGCGGTAGGGGGAGCTGATGGTGTGAGTCTGCGACATGGCAGACTGTGCTCTACCTTCTGTGGAGTCGGACGTTATGCTTCCTGTTGGAGAAGTGCTCTGTAGTACTCAACCTGAGTTGGCTTTATCTCAGGATGAAGTGATCGATGGGGTTGCACCTTTGGAGCTTTCTGGAGATGAGTGCGGTTTGATCCGTGCAGAGGAAGTCCTAGACGTGAATTTATATCCAGAGTTGCCTTCTGGAGAGAAGAATCCAGATTCTGCTTCAGTGTGATGATCTTCTTCTACAGATGTCCAACGGGGCAGTGGCGTTACTATGGAGAATCCCCTCTGCATGTCAGTGGGTTGTCAGGCTGGACATTCTCATGAGGAGTCTCGGCTGCCTCACTCATCAGACACCGCCCGCATTGGAATGCGGAATTTGAGAGCTGCGGATGATCCCTTTCCCTCAGCTGACTAGAGCAAGGATTCTGCTCTGCCAGACATGGGCTGGGTTTTTCAGGATGGTCACTGTTTGCCTGATTCTGAATGGATGTCGTTTATGGCTGCATCACCTCCTGTATCTGGGGACTTGGCTTTGGCTCCTGATATGTCGGTTCCTGATCATACAACTTCAGGTGACTATATTAAACCCATTTCTACTACTGCAGATGCTGTTGATGGGAACAGTACTGATTCACCTCATAATTCCCCCTGTCCGTCTCCTCATGGGGACTATTTTCGCTCAGGCCCTCGTTTTTCTGATTTATTCAGAAATAATAGGCTGGAACAAACCCCCAGGCAGAACACCGTTCACCTACACTATAGGGGAGGCCTTCAGGAACACCCTGACCTTTTTTATGTTGTTCGGAGGTTACTTAAAAACTCCATGAACTTTCAGGCCTCCAATATCTATGCCCTCATCAACATCAGAGGGGAGGACACGTTTGATGTCAGTTTTCACTTCTTTTTCAGGCCTGGACAAATTTTGGCAAAAATATGAAGCTTTAAAGGCTACTCCACTGTGGGCTCCGTTTTGGGCTATTCCCATTACCAAGCCTTTATTTAAGACAGTTAACATCATTTTCAGAAATGAAGGGGTTAATGTGGGGGACATCCTTTATTGGTTACAGAGCAAATGTACGGTGCTTGGTCCTCCTGAACCTATTATTGATGGTGAAGGGATTTGGACCCAGAGCTGGAAGTTTAAAATTAAATTACATATTATAGGAGATAATGATCAGCATATTCTGAATAGTTTTTTTGGGGGGGGAGAGGATAGTGGGGCATGTTTTTACCTGGGCCAGCCCAAGGCCTGCTTCAAATGTGGGCATCCCCTTCATTTGAGCAGTGCATATGATTAAGTTAAATGTGCACTTTGTGGGGAACTGGACCATGATAGTGGGATCTGTCACAATGTTTTTCGTTGCAACTGGTGTGATGCACAAGGCCATGTCTATCATCAGTGTCCTTATGCAGGGCAAAATAATCAAGGGGACCTTGATAAGGAAACCCTGATCTCAGATGCTCAAGAGAGGTTTAGGCCTAGTCCTGAGGATGCAGGCACTTTTGGCATGAACCCTTCCACCTCTGACCCTCCAGATGCACCTGATCCCCAGGCTCCTGCTTCGGATCTTGGCCCTACTACGCCTAGTACTGCAGCTCCTGAGTGTCCATAATCCATTTCACCTGATCTGCCCCCCTCCCCCAGATTCTGAGTTTCAGAAGCCTCACCCCAAAAGGGTTTACGAGGTCCCATGCTAAGAAACTGTCTCAGACTGCTTTTATTTCCACACAAAATGCCTTTCAGGTTTTGCAGGACCAAGATGGGGACCCAGAGTCCGATGTATCTGTTACTTCTGGGGCTATGTCTAGAATGGAATGTGATGATGAGGGTGGTCCTGCCTTACTGGAGTCTAAGAAAAAATCAGGGTGTAAATGTAAGAAAGACAAAACTTAATTTATTCTACTGGCTTCATAGAATTTAAGTTCACTTAATACATACAACACCAAAAATTCTAGGAAGCGTTTTTGGCTTTTGCCTTTTTGTGAATCACAGGCTGCAGACGTTCTGTTTCTGTAAGAAACTAGATTTACTTCCATATTGGATATCACTCAAACCAAAAAATCATGGGTACATGGGCCCTCCTTTTGGTCCTTTGGTCCTGATGCTGCTGATGGGGATGGGATACTCTTTTACCACACCCAAGTTCAGATTCTACAGTTGGTAGATATTGTCCCAGAAGCGCGCTGCTTTTGGACTGCTTTTTTAAAGGCTATCTCCTTTGCCTCATTAATAACTATGCTCCTCAGGTCAAGTCAGCCAAGATAGACTTGTTCCATGATATTGAGCAATATCTATTTTCCCCTAGACATATTATATGGGGGAGGGGCGATTTTAACTGTGTTTTGGATCTGAAATTTAGGGATCAGATACAACAGAAGGTGTATTGCGACTCTCATGCCCTTCACAAACTTATTTTGAAAGCCTCTTTATTGGATACCTATAGGGCACTTCTTTCTGATTCTAGGCCTACTTATAGACATAGCAGTGAGGCTACAAGAATTGATTGTGTTTTCTTTTCCCGTTATTTATCTCCTGTTAAATTTTGCCTAAACCCATGTGAATTTTCAGATCATATGTTATTGAAAGTTTGTTTTAATCATTCCCATATTCCTCCCTGATTTCCTGCAATACCCGTAAGATGGAAGCTGAACCCTGTGTTGCTTGCTCAGGTTCATTTCCAGACTGTTCTTTTGAATGTGCTTGAGCATCAGCAGTCATTAGCTGGGCTTTATGATTCATGGGGTGCATGGTGGGTGGCCACTAAATTTGAATTTTGGAATTGTGCTACCTCCTTTTCTAGGTAGACCCTGACTAAGGATTATATCACTTATCTAGGTCACTGGGACCAGTTTTATAAATTACTCTCCCTACCCACTTCCTCGGTTGTTCATATCCAAGAGCAAATCTCTCTGATTAAGGGAAAGATGAAACAATTTCATTATGGGAAAGCTTGTCATCTCCATGATGAGATCCTCTGGGCTTAAGTCATCCCCTGTTTCTGATCCTTTTTCAGCCTGCAAGCAAGCATTGGAAAAAAGATTAAGGAAGGTCTTTTTAATTCTAATGGGATTCTAAAAACTACTGATGTTGATATGTTGCACATGGTTCAACAGGTTCTGCAGGACCAACATGGGCAGGCTTTCAAGCCAACAGGTGTTTGGGAAACTCTTTTTTCTATGCACCACCTAAGTTGGCTCCTCAGCACATACAGGAGTTAAATCTCCCCATTACCAAAGTGGAGGTCAGGCTGAAAATTACTTGTCTGAAGACTAGAGTTTCACCTGGCCTGGATGGCCTTATTGATGAACTTTCTAAATTTTTTTTGGATGATTTCAGTGATATTCTGACTCGTGTTTTTAACGAAATGCTAGTCGCTGATACTTCACCTTCAGACTTTTCAGACGCCTTGACTACTTTTTTGTTCAAAAAGGGGAAGAAATATGATATTGGCAGTTGAAGGCCAATTAGTCTTTTAAACACAGATTACAAAATTTTTTCTGCTATTCTGTGTCACAGACTTCATCGAGTTACCACAACCATTATCCACCCTGTTCAAACCTGCTCAATCCCTGGTTGTAACATTCAGCAAAATTTAATGTTACTGAGGAATATTTGTGAATGCAGTCATTTACGGAAACTTCAGGGGTATTTACTATCACTTGATCAAGTGAAAACTTTCGATAAAGTTTCCCATGATCTTTTGTTTCAAATGCTTCACCTCTATGGATTTTCACTGAAATTTAGAGCTTGGGTGCGTCTTTTATATAATACGGCCAAGTCTTTCCCCTTAGTTAATGGACTGAAAGCGGCTGGAGTGAAATTATGTAGGGGTGTATGTCAGGGTTGCCCCATTAGCCCCTTACTATATACCTTTGTATTGGACCCATTAATTCGGGAACTCCTTCACCGTCATGATATCCTGGGCCTCACTTCTGCCATAGAGGTTCCTGCTCAGATTTTGGCTGTTTATGCTGATGATATGTGTCTTTTATCACATGATATGGCTTCTGGACTTAATGGTCTGAATACCTTGGCTCAATGCAGCACTATTTCTGGGACTCTGGTTAATTATGAGAAAAGTGCAGGGATTTTTTGGGGGGAAGTGTCTTTTGCTCCCTCCATAGGACAGATAGCTATAACTCAGGGCCCTATAAAAATATTTGGGTATTTTTTTGGTAATGGGGATTTGGCTGACCTTGATTAGAAGCTGTGTATTGAACTGAGTGAACGTAAGGTTCAATTATGGAAATCATGGACTTTTTCCAAACAAAAGCGTGTTATGGTTATTAAGAAATTTCTTCTGCCTCTGTTTTTGTATTTTAGCTCTGTATTTCCATTCACTAAACAATATGAGACTTGATTGTACAGCATTTTTTTCCAAATGCTTTGGGGAAGTCAATTGAACCCGGTTAAGATAGATTTTAGTTATTTGAAAATTAATGCAGGGGGCCTTAGCATGATTAATCCTTTAGTTTTTTTATTTTTATTTTTCATTTTTTATTAAATCTACTTATAAGAAGCCTGCACATTATAAGTCTCATCCTTGGGACTTTTGGAGTATTTTTGGTATGGGATTTTTTGACCAAGTGGTCTACTGAGGTTCCTGTTGTTAAATAAAAATCGGGTGCCCCTTCGTTTCTTTCTTCTGTAGCAGCAAAATTACGGATATGAAAACTTGCTCAATCAGTGGTTCATCAATTTTCCAGGAAAGCTTTTTATATTGAAGCAATGACTAGGAATTTTTTGGTAGTGGTTGATTTCCCAAGATGTTTCCCCACCAAAACTCATTTGGCTTTACAGGTCTTAATTGATAAACGTATTCCTGCTAAAATGTGGGATGTCATTTGGCTTAGCTGTCATGGAAGACTAGGGGTCAAGGGTAATCTAAAACACGAGGCTGTTACTGAAAGACAGTGTATTCGTAGTGAATGTCTTGGGATGGAGGAAACCATGGAACATTTTTTTTCTTTCCTGTCACTATGCTAGGCTTTCTTGGTCCGTTTTATTAAATAAGTGAGGATGGAGTAGCACTAGATATGTTTCATATGAGAGCTTGATTCTTGGGGATTATTCGGGTTTCTTTTCCCAATATTGTCCTAACACACTGAATGTCATTTTTTTATTTTTTTATTTTCTCTTTATGCTCCCTTCTCGCCGCTGAAATCCCGTTTCTTCTGGAGTCTCCAATGGCTTTGTTCATCTCTGCTCCTGCTAGCCGGTGACCAGTGCAGTCCATCCCTCCCATGGAGCCTTGGATATTCCCCCCAAGCAGGTATGGGGTGGGGCCCTTACACCCCAACATGTCTATATTTCGTTGGGAGATGCTGGTACTGGCGCCAGTAGGGGCATTGGGGATTGTGGCCCGGAGCTCCATCCGCTGGGAGTCCCGTGGGGTACATACATAGATACATAGACAGTGTTGGCAGATAAGGGCCTATGGCCCACCCAGTCTGCCCATTTGAGCTTGTAAGTTCAGTTTGTTTTCCTAGAAGTCTGTTGCACCTTACCCCTGACCTCCAGAATTCCTTCATGTCTATCCCATGCATTCTTAAATCCCGTGATTGTTTCAGCCCCCACCACTTTCTCTGGCAGGGTGTTCCACTTGTCCACCACCCATTCTGTGAAGAAATTCTTTCTCATGTTTCCTCTGAATTGTCCTCCCTCCACTTCATCCCAGGCCCTCTAGTCCTGGAACATCTTTTTCGCTTAAAAATAGTGTTTTGCTGCATCCTGTTCCTCCATGTAAGATACTTGTATGTCTCTATCATATCCCCTCTTTCCCTCCTCTCCTCCAGGGAGTACATGTTCAGTTCCTTCAACCTGTCTTCATAGGACTTGTGATGCAATTCATGCACCATCTTTGTTGCCCTCCTCTGAACCTTCTACCCTGTCTATGTCCTTACGTAGGGTATGGTCTCCAGAACTGTACACTGTACTCAGGTGGGGCCTCACTAGTGTCTTGTATAGCGGAATTATGACCTGCCTCTTATCCTGCTGGTAATGCCCCTGCCTATACATCCCAGCATCCTATTTGCTTTACCTGCTGCCTTGTCACACTGTTTCCTACCTTGAGGTCATCAGAGATGATAACCCCAAGATCCCTTCCTGCTTGGTGCATGCTATATCCTCACCCCAACTGATATATTGTGCCAGGGTTTTGTGCCCCATATGCATTATCTTGCACTTCTTTGCATTGAATTTCAACTGCCAAACCCTGACCATTCTTCAAGTTTCTGCAGGTCCTTTCATTCTGTCTACACCCTCTGGTGTATCTACTCTATACAGAGCTTTGTGTCATCAGCGAACAGTGAAATTCTGCCTTCTAGGTCCTGCGCCATGTCACTGATGAAGATGTTGAATAGGACCGGTCCCAGCACTGATCCCTGTGGTACCCCACTGGTCACTCTTCCCTCTGTGGAGTGACAGCCATTTACCACCACCCTCTGTGTCCTGCCATCCAGCCAGTTACCTACCCACCACACTACTGTCCTGCCCACACCCATATTCCCCAGTTTGTGTAATAGTCTTCTATGTGGCACAGTGTCAAAGGCCTTGCTGAAGTCCAGATAGGCCATGTCCACTGCCCTCCCGATCCACCTCCCTAGTCACCCAGTCAAAAATTCAATGAGGTTGGTCTGACATGACCTCCCCGGTGAAACCATGCTGCCTTGGGTCCTGTAGTCCATTGACAACCAGATGTTCCACCAATCTCTCCTTCAGTAGTACTTCCATGATCTTCCCCACTACCGAGGTGAGGCTGACTGGTCTGTAGTTCCCCGCTTCCTCTTTGTTCCCACTTTTGTATAAGGGACTACATCTGCTGTCCTCCAGTCTTTGGGTACTCTCCTGTTTCCAGTGATCAGCTAAACAGGATAGCCAGAGGTTCAGCCACCACCTCTCTTAGTTCTTTAAGGACCCTGGGTTGCACCCCATCTGGCCCCATTGCTTTATCAACTCTTATTACTTCCAGTTCCTTCAGGACCCTTTCTGTAAAGGGACTTGTGTCCATTTCTGCACCATTCTCACCCCTTGTACTCCTTCAGACCCATTACCCTCCTCTTCCTCAGTAAAGACTGAGCAGAAATACCTGTTCAGTATGTCAGCTTTACTGTTGTCATCCTCCACGCGGCCCCCATCCTCCCCCTTCAGTCTCACTATCCCTCCCTTTGTCTTTCTTTTTTCACTTATGTACCTGTAAAAGGTTTTGTCCTCTCTACCCACTGATTTTGCAATGGGTTCTTCTGTCTGAGCTTTGGCTTCCCTTACTGACCTCCCTGCCTCCCTTTGCTTCTCCTGGTACTTCTCCCTATTCCCTTCTGCCTGTGTCTTTTTGTATTGCCTTAATGCAATCTTTTTGGCTTTCACTTTCTTTGCTACCTCTTTGGAACCATAATGGTCTCCTCTTCCTTTTCCTCTTGCTAACCTGCTTAATACATAATTCTGTTGTTCTTGTAATCCCCATTTTAAATACTGCCCACTGTTCCTCAACCCCTGATTCCTGTCCCATTCCCTTAATGCCTCTTTCAAGTATCTCCCATTTTCCCAAAGTCTGCCCCTAAAATCCAGGATACGTGTTTTGTGTAGTTTGGTTCTGCTCTTTCTGTGATTTCAAACCACAATGACTGGTGGTCACTGTTTCCCAGGTGCTCCCACTGTTACCCCCATCACACTGTCCCTGTTTGTGAGCACAAGGTCCAGTATTGTCTTCTGCCGAGTTGGTTCCATGACCAGTTGTTTGAGGAAGGCACCCTGAAGGGAGTCCAGAATAAATCTGCTCTTAGTTGATGCTGCTGCTGGGATGCTCCAGTCCACGTCTGGAATATTGAAGTCTCCAACCAGTACTACCTCACCCTTGTCTGCCATCCTTTGGATGGCTAGCATCAGCTCCCTATCTGTTTCTTCCTCCTGGGCTGGTGGTCTATAGACCACACCTGTGCCAATGGCTGTCCCCATATTCCTTTCCAGCTTAACCCACAGTATCTCTCCCCCATTTTGTTCCTCCTGGATCTCTGTGGCCCTTATGTCATTTTTCACATACAGTGCCACTCCTCCTCCCTTCCTGCCTGCTCTGTCTCTTCTGAATATGTTGTAGCCAGGTATGGCCATCTTCCAGTCGTGGTTATCATTACACCAGGTTTCAGTGATGGCCAATGTCCAGGTCTGACTGCACCATGACAGCCTCCAGATCTTCCATCTTGTTGCTAAGGCTCCTGGCATTTGCATGCATGGCTTTCCATGATTTGACCTCCTAGACTGTATCACTGTTCTACTCCAGCCCCTTCCCTGGTTGTCATTTATCCCTGGTTCTCCTTGCTGTCTGCCCATCTGCTGAATTTTGCCTTTCTGCTTATCCACCTCTTGGGCACTAATCTCCATCTTTTGCACACTGCTTTGCAGAGATAGCCACCTCTGGTTCACTGGTTCCACTGCTAGCTGTGGGGGGAGCAAGTAGGTACCTCCTTGCTGGCCTGCACCCCTTTGCTAGTTTAAATGCTTGTCAATGTAGCATTTAAACTTATCATTGAGTGCTTGATTCCCTCCAGGATGGATGCAGGCTCTCAGGCTTGAACAAACCTCCATCCCTCCAGGTGGGTCCCCAGTCACCAATGAATCCAAACCCTTCCTCACAGCACCAGTTCTTCAACCATGAGTTAAAGTTCCTGGCACTCCTTATCTCCCTTGCCTCTCACAGGTAGTACTTCTGAAAGTGACAGAAGTAGCTACTTGTTGAGACCCTCCCCAGTTTCCTAAACTCTTCCTGAACTTCCTTTGGCTCCCCATTTGCCAGGTCATTAGTACCTAGGTGGATAATGACATCCAGCTCACCCTCCCGTCTTGCCTTCCCAGTGATCCCCAGGATCTTCCTTCCATCCCTCCATGCCGTGGCACCTGGGGTATTTCCTGGTTTTCTGGTGTCCCCTCCGAGGACATAGACACACGAGGAGAGCCAGTGTGTGAGGCATGTATTGACGTGCAATCTCCTTCTTACTTTCTGTCTGCGTCCTCCCCTCCCCACTGACTGTCCCAGCTGCACCGACACCTGTCGTCACCCAGGTGGTGCTAGAGTAGCAGGACAGGCAATCTTCCCCACCCCAGAGAAGGAGAGTGGCCGATGGGCACTCTATCCTTCTCCCCCCGGCCAGCCCTCCAGTTACCTGAGTCCGTTCCCAAACCCGGGTCACTGGCGCCATGAGCAGTAAACCTACTGCTGCGCCTGACGGGCCGACCCTCTGAATGTCATTTTTGAATGTATTACATTTTATATGTGGCAGGCACGTTGTTTGTTTTCCTTACAGCATTCATATACTTTGCCTTCAGTTTTACTTCAACATATTGAATCAGCCATGCTGACCCAGAAAACTTTTGAATTGGTCCTTTTGACTGCTCACCAGTTCCATGAATATTGGTAACATGTTTATTGGATTTAAAATTCCCAGTGACATTTATGTTTGAAGTAATGTTATCTTCGAATGCTTCATTCAGGATTATAGGGCTTATTTGTTGTTTTCTCATCCTTTTCTAGGAATCTTTTAGCTTTCTTTTTTTTTTTTATTTTAATTTGAAACGTTTTGTGCTGCTTGTATTGATGTTTTGTTTCTTGCAATAAACAATTCCCCTACTCTGAGGTAGGAAGTGCTGTTGCAGTCTGTCCTGGTGGCAGTAGGTGTGGACATGGTGAAGGAAATGGACTTGGAGGAGGCAGGAGGGTTCGTTACACCTCCTGATTCTCAACAGCCTGGAACGCAGTGGGTGGGAGACCTGCTTTTTGGAACTGATACTCAAGGTGACATGCAGCAGAAATCAGCTCAAGATAAAGAAGATGACAAGTTTTTACATTTGGAATGCCAAAAACAATGATTATTGGAGGTAATTGCCCAGCAAGAAGCTTTATTGACTAAGCAACTTGTTAATACTGATTTGCACTGCTCGATAGATGTGCCTCATGCTCTAACTTGGGTGGAGGAAGATGTTTCAGATGATGAACTATCTCACGATAAACTATAACAACCTTTATTAAATGGACTTCCTCATATTAGCCCTCAGGATTCTGTGGTGGTGCCTCTGACACAACCGGCTTTGCCACTTTCAAGTATTGACGCTCAGCAGGTTTAAGCTGCTGACATGGCAGCATCAAAGGCTTTGCAGGATGAGTCAGTCGGTAACACCCCATGCCAGGCTTTCGCCTCCCCGACAGAGCACCTTGCTTCTGATACACCTGTGCACTCTGACTACTCTGAGTCATGGTCTGTAGATGCCATGTCATCTGCTGCAGGTTGGGAGAAAACTATGGATAGTAAACAATTGGTTTCAGGTACGTTCCCAATCAAAATTTCTTCAGTTGCAGTACAGGCTGCTAAACCTGTTGAAGGTGTTCTCTCCCCAATGAGTTTTCCATCAAATATACCTACAGTGCCACTTCTGACACAACATTTGCCAGAACAGACTGCACTCCCTGTCCCAGATGCTCCCCTGAATCAAAGACCTGATAAACCTCGCACATCTTTTGCTTCTTTATTTCATCTGCCTGTGATCCCTGCTAAGCACGACAATGCTGTTTGTTTGATTTATAAAGGGGTGTTGGACTGTGTCCCTGACCATGTCTATGTGGGAAAATCTTTATTGAAGGATTCTTCATGTATTTTTGTGGCTGAAATATATGATCGTATCCATGTGTCAGGTGAGCACACCTTTGCTATTAGTTTCAAGACATCTAGTGGTTTGGAGCATTTTTGGAAAAAGTACAATGAACTTAGAAACACCCTTCTTTGGACCCCTTTCGAGGCTATTCCTCTCACTAAACCAGCGGTTAAGTTTGTAACTGTCTTATTTCAAAATGAAGGGGTCAGTGTGACAGATATGACTTACTGGATGAAGCAGTGCTGTACCATATCGGATGGTCCTACAGCTATTTTTGATAGTGAACACTATTGGACTGGGGGGGTGGAAATTTAAGGTTATGCTTTTTTCAGTTGGTGATGACCTACAGCACTTGCTTAATTCCTTTTTCCTAGGTTGTGACAGAGGGGTTCTGTTTTATGCAGGTCAGCCAAAGGCCTGCTATAAATGTGGTTGAGGTCCACGTGAGCAGTGCATGTGATAAGGTGTGCTGTTCTCTTTGTAATGAGTTGGGCCATGTTAGTACTAACTGTTTAAATGAATTAGTTTGCAGCCTGTGTGATGACAAAGGACATTCTTATCAGAGTTGTTCTTGGACAGCACATAACACTAATCCTGGAGGTGATAGTGAAGAACAAAGACTCTTGATAGCGGTTGCTCAATGACAACAGTCAGGGACAGTGTTTCCCCCACCCTCACCCCACCCCTTCACCCCTTCATAATTACGCAGGCCCAGTTTGAGGCACCACATATGGATCCTCTAGTAGATGTAATCCCTACCCCTGTAGCTCCTTCTAAGTCAGGAGTTAGTGGCGACAATATAACAATGGTAGTACTTCCTATATAGGTTCCTGAAGATATTATGGCCTCCCCCCCTTTCCCAACAAGACAAGGAAAGGTATTTTGGCCAGCAAGCGATTTGAAAAACCCACTCCAGCATCCAAATTGGCTAAAACACAATCTATCCCTCTTCACAAAAGATCTCAAAATCTTCCTAACGAAGACAGTGATTCTGAAGTACTCTCAGACTCTTCTTCCAAGATCTCAGTAGGTGAGGTAGAGGTGAGTCAGCTAGGAGAAACTCCTACTAACCAACAAAGTAGGTCCCAAGGGAAGAAGTAAAAGCCTCATGTGAAATATAAAACTAGATTGGGTACCAGGAGTGGGGTTAGAAAAAAAATGAATGTTTTCTTAAAAATCGGGTATGTTTTATTTTTTTGCTTTCTTCTCCTTTTTTGTATGTCTCTTTTTTTCAGCTCAATCAATGTCAATAGTATTAAGAGCCTGAGGAAGAGATATGTGTTTTTCTCAGCCTCTGCTTCTTCAACAACCGGGTATATCTATTATACAGAATACCAGACTGCATACTTTATTGGATATTCAGAAAGCTACTGCTGCTTGGTATGTGGGACCATCCTATTGGTCATTAGGTAAAGACCAATGTTCAGTTGTGGAGATCTTGTTTCATGGCTTACACTTTACATGTCTTAAACTGTTGGATCTGATCCCTGGCAGGGCTTTATTGCTGGATATTTGTTTTCAAGGGAAATTTTTACCTTATAAATATTTATGCAATGCAGTCTCCTTGTCTCTGCCACTACACCCGGGCACCTGACCCCGGGCATACTGTCCATGCCATGGTTCCCTGGACATTGCCTTTCTCAATTTGTCTCTTACGTGAAATGTGCAATTGCTTTCTGCTGCATACCTGTGTGTGACCTACCCATCCCGGGGGTTCACTACCTTAGCGGATATAAGTTGTATTATGTCCGTCCATACCCCCTGGACTATGTTACTATCTCACTCATCCTGTCAAGATGTACTTACTCACTACCGTATACAATTGTCTGTATCCTAATGTTGTACTCTACTATTTGTCTGTATCCTAATGTTGTACTCTCCCGGGTCATTCCTGAAAATAGGCATACTACTTGTCTAGTGTACTTACCCGGTCAACAAAAGCTAAAATAAAAAAAAAAAAAAGCTGACAGGGTTTCTCTTTTCAGATTGATACAACCCCATTTACATACTGCATAGTTGGTTATTTGGGGGGAGGGATTTTAATTGTGGTTTAGATAAAAGGGATAGGGGATCACACACTAAAACACTAAAACCCTTTTGTGATTCCAACTGTTTAAATGAAGTACTTCGCAAAGTGAATTTGATGGATGCCATGTTTTCCCACCTTTCACAAGTGGTACCAACTTTTCATGAAGGTCCTTTGTCTACTAGGATAGATTTTTCCTTTCTATCATAACATTCATGTATTTCAGCTGCAGGAGTTCAGGCGGTACAATTTTCAGATAATTCTTTGCTTTTTCTTAGTTTGGGAATAGGAGTTCAGATTGGCCGGGGATTGTGGAAATGTAATTCCTCTTTGCTACATAAGACTGCTGTCGTACACAAGTGCAATATTTTCTCTCTGCAAAGAAGACAATCTTTTTCCTATATGATTCACCAGTTCAGTGGTGGGAGGATCTGAAGTGAGAGTTGATTGTCTTGCTGAAAGTATTGAGTAAAAAAGATAGAGATATGCAATATTTACAATATTTGCAAAATAGAAAACAATTACAGTCTCTGATTTCTTTATCATGTACATCAGCACATGATTACCGCACTCAGATTTCATACTTACAGGGAGAAATGTTTCAGTTTCATCAAAACAGGCAGCTGTTTCAGCTTTCCAACAAAGGTTTGGTTTAATGGGGGTTGTTTCTACTAGCTGCTCATACGATGCCTGTAAACAGAGTGAAACACAAAAAAGAATGGATAGTTTGCAAGATTCTTTAGGTCAGGTTCACAATGCATATAATAAAATAATGGATATGTTGTCTACATATACTAAAAATGTATTTTCACATAAAGATATAGATCCAGAATGTATTCTCCATTTTTTTACGAGGCATAGAGATTCCTGAGTTTCCAGCCACTTTGGCATAAGAACTATTGGAAGAAATTCATTCTTCTGAAATAGTAACAGCTGTCAGGTCTTTACCTCTTAACAAATCTCCAGGCAAAGATGGCATTACCACTGAAGTTTATAGACTTATTGTAGTTATGTTGGCCTCAGAGTTGGCCTATGTGTTTTCTTATATGCTTCAGACTACATTACCTTTTAATATGGTACAATGTTCCTTGGTGTACATTCACAAGGCAGGAGATTAACATTTTTTAGCCAAATGGAGACCTATTTGTCTATTAAATACTGATTTTAAACTTCTAACTAAAATATTGACTGTTTACTGATTACTTTCATGGTAAAGAGAGCCTCTTCTCTTCATCTGGACGCCTGCAGGGGGGTGCTAGCCTGACGGTGCTTCACGCCGTCTGCCCACCCACCACCCACCCACCCAGGGGCGGTTGTCAATTTAAGGATCCACCCCATGACATCACATCCGGTGACATCACATCCTGTGGCCCAGAACCTATCTTCCCACTTTCCCATTTGCAGGTTATACCTGCTGGCCACTAGAGGGACCTATGCTCCCTCGCTACTTCCTTCTCCTACCTGTACAGTACTCCTTCCCTTGGATCTTGCTCATCACAATGTATTGGCCCTGCCTCACGCTCTGCTTGTGCCTATCTCCACTAGCAGTGCACTTGCCCACTTACCCATCTGCTAATCTGCACTGTGCCCTGGCACTCCTCCCTCCCCTTGCTCCTGAACCTGCTCTCTTGCCCCTTGGGACCTCTGTGTGTCTCGGTCCTCCCTGCCCTAACCCAGCTTCCTCCTTGCCTCAGGCACATCTGGGTGTCTTCTTATTCTTGCATTCCCTTCCTGTACCACCCTGCCCACCCCCTGCTCCCTTAACGTCCCCTCCCCCCGTGTCATTCGTAGGAAAACCTCTCACCATCTCCCAGCCAGGGTGTTAGTCATGCTACTACTCCTGTCAGGGAACATTCATCCAAACCCTGGCCCGGTTCCCAGGAGCTCCCCGACTAGCACCACAGGCCTATGCATGGTCTCCATGAATTTCTGTAGCCTCCTAAAAAAGTTTGACTCACTACAATGCCTGGTCACATCAATTAACCCTGATGTCATCGCTCTGGTTGAGACTTAACCCTGATGTCATCGCTCTGGTTGCGACTTGGCTGTCAAAATCCTCCCCTGACTTCCTGGTCTCCCTTCCTGGTTTCACCCTCTTCCGGTCCGACTGTGTTGGGAGATGAGGTGGCAGCTGCGCTATTTATGTCAAGGAATCTCTCCCCATACTAGCCCTGCCTGCTCCAATCCTTGACTCCAGGGCCCAGGCGCCTACGCTGAAACTAACCCCTGACCCTTTAAAGGGACTCCTTTATCTGACTACTGCATACGTGCCCCCCCCAGGGACCAAACGCAGGCCATTGCCTCTCTTACAGAATACCTTTCCTCACTACCTCCTTCCGCTGATCAAATTCTGGTGGGTGATTTAAATGTCAACTGGCTCAGCCCCTCCTCCTCCTTTACCCATGACTCCTTTTCTGCAATAGACCTAACACAACTAGTTACCCAACCTACCAGGACTAACCCCAAGAGAGGCTCCAGTACCCTGCTTGATGTGGTACTCACCAACTGCCCTAATCGGATCCCCAATGTACAAGTCCTCCCAGACTCTCTCAGTGATCACTCCCCCATTCTATTCCACTGGTCATCCTCAGTCCCAAACCCATAGCACAGTCCACATGCCAGCAGCGTCTAATACCTGGTGGTCTGATAAAACTTAAGGAACTCTGTCCCAAATTGACTGGTCTCCTATACAGGCAACTCCTGACATTGACACAGCTCTCTCCTTCTTTACCCGAACTTTTAATAATGCCTGTGATTTCTTTGCCCCAATGTCGACCCGCCGTTCTAAAAGACAGAATGCCCCCTGGGTAACCCCAGCTTTGATCCACCAACTCAAACATAGGGACAACCTATGGCACCGTGCCATTGAGACTGGCTAGCCCAGTGACAGGCAGTTATATGCTGCCACCAAACAAGTGCACTGGCCATCAGAAAGGCCAAGTCTGAGCACCATCGGTCCTCACCACAGCCTCATGGGGAACCCGAACCTTCTGGGATAACATTAAACAGTTAAATGGGAGTGCACACTCCCCCCACCCACCAGATCAACATTAATGGCGTGATCTCTTCAGACCCAGACGTCTTAGCCAACCACCTCAACAGCTCATTCACTGACCTTAGCCCTATCCTCCCTACAAATTTTTTTGACCTTCATCTCCCAGTGCCTGCCGTAAATCTTTCTCGCCCTTATTTTCTCCTCCGCCGTGTTTCTGCCCAAGAACTTAGGCTGCACCTTGTCGCTGCCCTCAAGAGTAATAGTACAGGCAGTGACACCCTGGATCCGTGTATCCTATGGCTGGTCTTAGACACAGTCTTTTCCCCAATCATGTGCCTCATCAACCACTCTCTTTGCTTGGGGAAGATTCCAACTGCCTGGAAAGTCGCCACTGTCACCCCTATCTTTAAAGGTGGTGATAGGTCTGTGGCTGGAAACTATCGGGCAATCTCCATTCTCTCTCCTCTCTTCAAGGCCTTGGAAAAAGTGGTAGCCTCTCAAATCTCTGACTACCTCTTCACCTACAACGTCCTATGTCCTGGGCAGCATGGCTTCCAAGCGGACCACAATACCAACACAGCCCTCCTAGAGTTCTCCAACTTTCTCCACTCCTCCTTAGACACTGGTTCTCTGGCTGGTGCGGTCTTCATTGACCTCTCTAAAGCTTTCGACACTGTCTCCCACCCCATCCTTCTTGATGCTCTTAGTCTCTTTGGTTTTGCTGCAAGGCCTATCTCCTGGTGCACCAGTTATCTATGTGACCACTCAGAGCGTGTAAAAATTAATTGGACCTACTCAGACATCTGTCCCATCTTTTCTAGGGTTCCCCAAGGCTCCATTCTGGGCTCCTTACTATTCTCCCTTTACCTTCACACCCTTTCACGCTCTTGCTCGGGGAACATTCTATTGTACGCTGATGATGCAGTCATCTTTGCCTCAAGTTGTAACCCTATTACCCTCCAGGACTCACTGCAGAAGTCCTTCGCTGAAGCCAAGGGCTGGTTCAAGGAACATAGATTGGTGATAAATCTTAAAAAAACAAAAACCATGTTCTTCACTCATCCTCAAAACAAGTCCTGCAACTTCAAACTCCTCATTCACCCTGGGTCCTCTTTCCCACTTGAACAAGTTTGCTCCTATAAATACCTAGGGATCCATTTTGACCCCTCCTCTCCTTCCATGGACACATCGCTGCCTAGCCACTGCCACTAATATCCGATTGGGCATCTTACATCCGGTATAAACACTGCCTCCCCCCGGAGGCTCTTCAACTCGCAGTCACCTCCTCTATCCTGTCCCTAGCGGACTACGGACTGCCAGTGTATGGTGCTGCTGAACAGACCACACTCCATAAAATTTGCATTACTCTGAATAAGGCCTGCAGGTTAATTACTGGGGCACCTAGGCTAACACTCACCTGTCTACTGTACACTAAAGCGCTGATACTTGATCTTGGTGAGTGCCTCAAATATCTGACCTGTACCCTTACAAAAAAGACCCTCCTTGGGCTATCCCCACCTGGATTGACCAACACCATTCACCACTCTGTCCCACTAGTTCATACTTGGACCTCTGGGAAAACCTCTCTTGTTATCCCTAGAGCTAGGATCTCTCACGGCCAAAGAGCCTTCAGCTTTAGGGCCCCCTTCTGGTTCAACACAATGCCCCACTCCATCTCCGAAGCTCCAACTATATCATGCTTCAAAACATCCTTACGGAACTACCTTGTTAACACCCGGCTGTAATTGCCACTAGTCAAGCCATACTCAATACTAATGACAAAGCTTACTACTAAGCTGCTAAGGAAAACATAACTCTGGTATTGTTTGCATCAATCCTACCTGTACCAGCTTGTTTGTATCTATGTCTTAAGTTACTGTTATACTGTGTTATACTGTTATACTGTGTATTTTCGTTTGTCTTACTGTGACAAGGTACCTTTGTAAATGAGCCTATGGCTCAAAGGTTTTCCAAACTGCTGTCTAAATAAATAAATAAATAGATTACAAAGAGTGGCGAAGCATGTGATTAGCCCTGTACAAGCGTGCTCAGTTAAACACTCAAATATCTTGGAACATTTACTATTACTTTGGGAGATTGTTATGAGGAGCAATAAAAATGAGGTTGAGGGCTTTTTATGCTCCTTAGATCAGAGTAAGGCCTTTGACTTAGTTAGTCATGTTTATATGTGGGAGGTCTTGAAATGTTTTAATGTCTCGGGGCAATTTATTTAGTGGAGTCAACTATTGTACAATTCAGCTACTGTAACCCCATTAGTTAATGGGCATGTCGGACCCTTAATTCCGGTACAAAGAGGGGTTAGGCAAGGCTGCCCCTCAGCCCACTCTTATATGTATTTTATATTGACCCTTTATTAAGGAGCATTAATGCTCATGCTGGTATCAGGTCTTTACAGTTGAGGACATTGCAAAACCCTGCTAAATGTATTGCCTATGCAGATGACTTATGTCTTCTCTTGCCAGATGAAATTTCTATAGCAATAGCATTACATATATATATATATATATATATATATATATATATATATATATATATATATTATTCTGATTATTCTTTGGTATCAGGTGCAAGTTTAAATACATCAAAGTGTCAAGGCATCCATTTGGGGATGCATCAACAGATGGTTACTATGATATCAGGAATTCCTTTTTTTCACCATCCAATAAAAATGTTAGGATTTGTTAAACTGGACCTCAAAGATAGAACTAGGACGTGTGATGGTGTCCAAATGGAATACTGGAATACTTGATAAACAAAAATGTGTGGTATTAATTAAAATGAAACTTTTACAATTCCTTTATGTTAGTAAGGTGTATCCACCTCCAAAGAAATTAGAAGCTAACCTGCTGAGCTTGTTCTTTCATGCAGTTTGGGGAAGTAGGTTAAATCCTATAAAAAGGAATATTACGTATTTGGCTTATTCATTGGGGGTTTGAATATGGTCAACCCATTGGTATTTTATTTATTGTATTTTTTTGTACTAATCTTAGACCACTGTTAATAAATCAGAATAAAGTTTTGGTTTCTTATTTTTATGCTGCTGTTCAACAATGGTTTCACTGTTGGGAGGAATCATGGGCATTTCACTTGAAACAAGATCCTGCCCTTCCTGTTTTTTATAGGGAAATTTTTCTAAAGTTATGAACCTAGTGTGTGTCTAGCCATATGTTGATTGGTAAAACTAGAAAACAGTTATACCATCATATTATGTCCACAAATTTTACTAAACCTCTGACTTTTCCTCTTTGACCACTACATTTGCAAGAGGCCTACTTGGCTTTATTTTATTTATTTATTTATTTGAGTTTTGGTGACCGGGTAGGACCACTGAGACAATTACAGTCTCTTTTTCAGGGTCGACCCTGGGACATACATGGTACAGTAGAGCAGAGCAATTATACAGGGAGTCAGTACATTATAGTATCAAATTTGACTACATTGTGCAATGGATATAATTATGTAGAGCTAGTTATGCACATCATGTCTACCCATCTCTAAGTTCTATAAGTTCTAGAGCTTGTTATGTACACCATATATACATATCTATAAGTTCTACATACATTAAGATTTTAACTATACACAGGCAATAGATTTCACATTTTGAACATGAAAAAGAAAGGAAGAGTAGGGCTGTTGGAAGGGCCGGGGAGGAATAGTAAAGGTGGTAGGGGTAAGAGGTGAGGCTGGGGGGCTGTTTAGAGCTTTGGCAGAAGCAGGAGCAGGAGTGAGAGGCTTCGAGAAAGGCTTCCAGATTGGACTTGAATATAGGAAGAGAAGGAAAGTCAGGATGTGGGGAGGGAGGGTGTTACAATCAGAGATGGCAGCAAATGAGAATGACCTCCTGGAGAGGGATAAATGTAGATTGGAGGGGACTAGCAGGAGGAGGAAGGAGGTGCGTACGGTGCGGGGTGCCTGCTGGCAGACATTCCCAAGGAAAATGTGGGATTTTCTTTGGCTTAGTCACCATGGTAAGATTAATGTCAAAGGGAATCAAAAGCACTAACAGCTTGCTGAATGCAGTTGTATCAGACCAGACTGTGCACAAGCAGAGGAGACTATTGAACATTTATTTTTTCTTTCTACTTTTATTCATAGATTTTGGCAAATTCTTGCAAATACTTGGTCTGCACCTATTTTTTCCACAATGACTTGTGAGGAAATGATGTATGGTGCTTACCATAAGGGTTGGAGGCACTTCCATGGGCCCCCACGGGCAGCGTTCATGATCCAGCCATAGCACATCTACGGTGCAAGGAGCCTGATCCACCTACCCCCAAAAGAGATAGATAAGATGCCACTTGCACCCACAGGCAGTAGTCACGATCCAGCCATAGCACCTCTACAGTGCAAGGAGCCTGATCCACCCAACCCCCAAAGAGATAGATAAGGTACGAAGCTTGAAAAATTGCCATGATTTCTCGGGGCTGTGTGAACACTGAACAGGATCATCACTTGCAATTTGCTGTTTTCAATTTCTGCGCCTTCTCAGGGTAGTGCTATTGGCTCCATGCCTGTGTAGAGCTCCCTGATTGGCTGGCATCACTCACCTGAGACAGGATCACCCGAGACATGTGGCTTAATGTAAGCCTGCACCCTGTACTAGGCTTCAAATTTATATATTTTAATTTAGCCTGTTCTGCTCGGCCTGTGTAAAGTAACTTACCATTCCCCCTGCTGCAGTTTCTCTCTCCAACTGTATGTGCACTGATTCAGTGGTAGCTCTGCAAACTTCCTCTTGATTTTTCCCCAGTTAAGCTTTCACTCTGTACACTGCCCTGAACTGAATTTGTAAAAAAGTTTTTCTGGCTTTGTTAATATATTTTTTTAGTCCTATTTAAGACTGTACTGGGTTTACATGCTTACTGCTATGGACTTAGAAAATTCAGTGAATTGTAAAATTTTTGTAGCCTCTGTCTTGAGTCTAAGGTTCCTGCCCTTGACTTTCATTCTTAATCATCTTCCTTTGTCCCCCTGTCCTCCTCTGTCTCTGTTCTGTCCCTCCTGCCCTTCCCCATCAGTCTGTTCTGTTGTGCTTGTTTTGGATTCCTGAGTTAGCTGGCACCTTGCCTCTGTCTGAGAACACTGCCTGACTTGTCCTTCAAGTTGGTACTCAGCTCTCTTTATGTGTCTCTGTTTAGACACCCCCCATCTGCTCCTATTTAATCTGCTGTCTCTTTTCTTACAGGTGCCACTTTCCTCCACGGTCAGCGGTCATGATCCAGCCATAGCACCTCTACGGTGTAAGGAGCCTGATCCACCCACCCCCCAAAGAGATAGATAAGGGACAATGCTTGAAAAGTTGCCATGATTTCTCTGGGCTGTGTGAATGCTGAACCAGGTCATCACTTGCAATTTGCTGTTTTAAATTTCAGCACCTTCTCAGGGTAGTGCCATTGGCTCCACACCTGTGTAGAGCTCCCTGATTGGCTGGTTTCACTCACCTGAGAAAGGATCACACGAGACATGTGGCTTAATGTATGCCTGCATCCCTGTACTCGGCTTCTAATTTATATATTTTAATTTAGCCTGTTCTGCTCGGCCTGTATAAAGTAACTTACCATTCCCCCCACTGCAATTTCTCTCCAACTGTATGTGCACTGATTCAGTTCTAGCTCTGCAAACTTTCCCTTAACTTTTCCCTAATTAAGCTTTCACTCTGTACACTGCCTTGAACTGAGTTTGTAAAAAAGTTTTACTGGCTTTGTTAATATATTTTTTTTAATCCTATTTAAGACTGTACTGGGTTTACATGCTTACTGCTATGGACTTAGAAAATTCAGTGAATTGTAAAATCTGTGTAGCCTCTGTCTTGAGCCTAAGGCTCCGGCCCTTGACTTTAATTCTTAATCATATTCCTTTGTCCCCCTGTCCTCCTCTGTCTCTGTTCTGTCCCTCCTGCCCTCCCCCATCAGTCTGTTCTTTTGTGCTTGTTTTGGATTCTCGAGTTAGCCAACACCTTGACTCTGTCTGAGACCTCCCCCTGACTTGTCTTTCAAGTTGGTGCTCAGCTCTCTTTGTGTGTCTCTGTTTAGACACCCCCCATCTGCTCCTATTTAATCTGCTGTCTCCTTCCTTACAGGTGCCACTTGCTCCCATGGGCAGTGATCACTATCCAGCCATAGCACCTCTACGGTGCAAGGAGCCTGATACACCCACCCCCCAAAGAGATAGATAAGGTACGAAGCTTGAAAAATTGCCATGATTTTTCTGGGCTGTGTGAATGCTGAACTGGATCATCGCTTGCAATTTACTGTTTTCAATTTCAGCACCTTCTCAGGGTAGCGCTATTGGCTTCATGCCTGTATAGATCTCCCTGATTGTCTGGTCTCACTCACCTGAGACAGGATCACCCGAGACGTGTGGTTTAATGTAAGCCTCCATCCCTGTACTCAGCTTCTAATTTATATATTTTAATTTAGCCTGTTCTGCTCCGCCTGTGTAAAGTAACTTACCATTCCCCCCTGCTGTAGTTTCTCTCCAACTGTATGTGAACTGATTCATTGCTAGCTCTGCAAACTTCCACTTGATTTTTTGTCCCACCCCCTCCCCCTCCCAGGCCTCCTTTAAATGCACACAGTCTCCGCCCACTCCAACTTGATGTTTCAATTTATTGGTTACTTACTGTCAACAACTGCAATTCTTCCCATCCCCTTTTTGCAACTAAGCCTTCTAGCAGTTTTATCTCATTATGTCTTGCTGAGGCATACCATTTTGGTACTTTAGGTTTGCTTATTGCTGACTAGCATTTCCTGTCTTGCTAAGGCAGTTGATTTAGGTCAGGTGATTTCTCTAGTACTTAATCTGCTCCAGAGTAGTAGCTAAGAAATTTGCTTCAAAGCCTCTCTGCCCCTAATACTAGACTATAGTCAGGTGAACTCTTTTCTTATTAGCCTGACTAGGAGCTGTACTTAAGGATTACTGCTTCAGGCTCCACTGCCTATAGTAGTATTCTGCAGGGATTAAGAAATTCTCCTCCATTGAGAATCCCTTCTCTTGCCCGCAATTGTAGTGCCCATTGGGTGATAGTCTCATAATGAGGGCATATTACCTGCTTCTCTGCTTATCTCTGCACATCTTACATGTATTGGACCCAAACGTGAATCAAAAAATAACTCCTAGAGTGGAGTTCAGCTCTCTTTTTACATTGTCTGACTGGAACTTTTCCTACCAAGTAGAAGAACTTATATGTGCTCTAACTTCCCCTAGCCTGCTGCTGGTCCTTCACCTGCACCAGCATGCAGGAACTCTCCTACAGCCTGCCCACAGGGCTACCCCACCTTCTGCCTACTCCCCCCTACTTCCATTGACTTTCTCGGTCAGGGTATTATTATATGCAGCAACAGGAAGACTGAGAACTAGCCTCAGAACTCACTATACTGCCTCAGACAAATCATGTAACCAAAAGAAGACCCAGCCACACACACTTCTCCTAGGACTCTGCAGAAAACTCTTGTTCCTGCTTTTACTATGCTCAGGAAATATTAAGCTTAATCCAGGTCCTCTGGCACCCATGAAATCCCTAGCAGAGCTACAGAGCCTCAAGGAGCTAACATTCTTGCATGTTAATGTATGCAGCCTATTAAAAAAAAAATCACTTCTGTTCAGGCCTGGGTATGTCATATTGCTCCAGATGTTCTGGTGATTACAGAGTCCTGGCTCTGACTGGTGACCAGTAACAGCGACATTAACATCCCCTCCTACTTTTTGTTCAGAGCTGACAGGCAAACCAGAGGTGTGGGGTAGCTATTTACATCAAGGATAAATTCCCTGCCTCCATAATTGACTCAACCTCTGTCCCAAAAGAATTCGAAAACTTGTCATTAAAGACTGAAATTGCCACTGGTGTCTCATTATGTATAATAGGATGCTACAGACCCCCATCAGCTGGTCTACAGTTGTTAAAATATCTCAAAAACATCCTGGGTTCGGCATCTTCAGAGTGTATCATATTAGGGGACTTCAACTTAGACTGGCTCTCCAGTGCATCCACCCCACTTAAAATGTTCTATGATTCCCTTGGGTTGTCATAGCTAATAAACGAATCCACTCATCCTAACAAGCTCAACCATAATAACAATACTCTCTTGGATATCATTTTAGTTAACAACCCCCATTTATTCTCCCAAGCTGGCATCTTTTTCTCTGATATTAGTACCATTGCTTCATCATGTGTGTAAGATCCACTCTTAAATCCACAACTGTACCAAAATTCTCCTTTAAAAGGTGCATACGCAACTTTGATCTCCATGGATATATATCAGATCTAAGAGACTCCATGCAATGGCAGGACTTCTATCTAGCCAAGTATTAAGATATTTTCTCAGAAATTGTGCTGGGGCTCTCAACAAGTATGCTCCCATAGTAAAAGTTTGTGCCAGAAACAAATCCTATCAGTGGTTTACAGAAGACCTGAAAGATGCTTTGTGGAGTAGGGATGTACTCTGGAGAACTGCTAGGAAAACTGATTTAATAAATGACTGGAATTCTTTCCGGAGGGTGAGGAACCTCTGCACCAAAATGGTCAGAGAAGCCAAATCTAATTTCTACCGCTCTCAGCTGAAGAGTTCCTCAAGAAATGTCTCAAAATTCTGGAAGACTATCAAAGACATTTGAAGGTCACACCACTGTAAATTCCCTACCTACTAAATTATTGATCAACAATACTGTCATCTCTGACAGACCATCTATCCTTGATGCTCTCAATAATCATTTTGCCACTGCAGGGCTAGCCTTTGACTCCTCTCCCATGAATATCCTCCACCAACAACTTAGATTGGATACACAAGAAACACCCATCCCCAGTCCATCCTTCTCTCTGCAGCCTACTACCCTGAAAGAAGTCAAATATCTTCTCCTTCAGCTGGACACTAGGAAAAGTGCTGGGGCCGACCTCACTGATCCGTATTTCTTAAAGCTCAGCTACTGTGTCCTCGCAGTCCCAATTACTCATCTCTTCAACTTATCCTTGTCCCAGGGTGACCTACCGCCCATTTGTAAAAATGCACTTGTGGTCCCTTTGTTTAAGTCAGGAGATCCTAGTGACCTCAATAACTACAGGCCAATCTCCCTACTTCCAATCCTGTCAAAGATGCTGGAGAAAATAGTGAACTCACAGCTTTGGAAGTACCTGGAATCAGAAAAATTGCTCATCCCGTTACAATCTGGTTTTAGAGCACAGCACAGTACAATCTCTACTCTTGCCAAGGTGACAAACAACTGAAAGCTTGAATTAAACAAAAAAAAAACTTTGTCTGAGTAGTTTTCTTGGACCTAAGCAATGTGTTCGATACCGTTGATCACAGACTGCTTCTGTCATCCTTCCAGAACATTGGTTTGGATTCCCCATCCCTTAAATGGTTCTCCAAATACCTCTCAGGATGACTTCAAAAAGTAAAGGCAGAAAGGGAAGTTTCTCCACCAAAACCCCTATTGAGGGGTGTAGCGCAAGGTTCCATTCTTGGTCCCTTGCTCTTCACCATTTCTATTAACAATGTAGATGCACCCATCAAAGGAGCACAATTACACCTATTTGTGGATGATATGGTACTCTATGCTAGTAGCCCCACACCTGAAGCAGCCTGTAAAGCCCTTCAAAATGAATTTAATCTGCTGCAACATCAGCTTATAAACCAGAAACTGCTCTTAAATGCAAAAAAAAAAAACAAAGCAATGTTCCTCTCACCCCTTCAAAATGCAATAAATCCTGCAATTGCTGGGACACTCCCACAGATCACTACCATTCTAAATGAGCAGTTGGACTACGTACCAAAGTTCAAGTACCTGGGGTTCTGGTTAGACCATAGACTTACTTTCACAGATCACTTAGAAGAACTGGCAAAGAAACTTAGACAAAGACTTGGTCTGTTCCTTAGGATTAATAATCTCCTCACAAGAGATGCTAAACTGAAACTGGTTCAGACTACCTTTCTTTCCCTATTGGATTATGCAGACTTTCTATATGGTCAGGGATCTGCAGGTACCCTATCCAAACTCGATACGCTTTATCACAGAGCCATAAGATTTATCACTGGTCTTCCATACTCAACCCGTCACTGTGCATTGTACACTGCAGTGGGATGGTCGTCCCTTGCTTACAGATGGCAAAAAAATGCTGTGGTTTGGACATACAAAGCTATCTCAAATAAACTGCCCCAGTATATTGCTGTCTCTTTACCTTTGTGCACTCTGGGGAAGTATGCCCTGAGAAGCACCTCATATATCTACCTTTATGTTTACAAAGCAAAATCTTGCATCGGCAGAGCAGCCATCAGCTTTGTGCTCCCTCAACTGTGGAACAAGCTGCAAAAAACTTTGAAATTAACTCACCCCATCTGCCTAGCAGCTTTTAAATCTCTATATCTACATCATAATAAGGAGTCCTGTGCATGTCTACCTTAAATAGTGACTCCTATAAGTCCAAGCACACTCTAATTATACTGTTAAAAGACTGATCACATCTATAATCGACTCTTCCCTCTCCCCTTTTTCTACCCCCATATCTGTCCCTTCCACATTCCTTTGACCCAGGTTCCAGCTCTAAATTCTCCATACCGTATCACTATATATCTTTATATATTAGGTTTTATTTGTGTTCGGTGCATCTGATATGTATATTTCTTTACTTTTATGAAAAATTGTGCCCTACCCAAAACTAGCTGTATCTTCTGTTCCAAACATATACTACTGTCAATGCTACCTGCTGATACTTTGTATATACTGTATTATTGTATTTCACTTTATTTGTATTATTACTATTTTCTTGTGTGTTGCATCCCAAGTATATTGTCCCTTGTTCCTTGTTAACAAACCCAGGTCCACCTCAAAAATGAGCTTGCTCAACAGTGGATCACCTGGTTAAATAAAGACTTTGATTGATTGATTGGCTATGAATGTTATTTGTTTAGTGCTTAAATGGACAGCCAGATGTAGGTTTATGTTGCAGCAAAAAGATACAGCTATTGATATTATTATGAATATTACTAGGGAACTACGTGATATTTTCCAGGGGCGGAATGCAATGTTTTACCACATGTTTTGGAAGCTCATTGGCAGAATATGCCTTGGATAATTACCTCTGATTTTCCTATTACGTGAATGATTTTTGATTTCCTTGTATATTCCTTTTTTGATTTTTTTTGGTTTTTTTTTATGCTAAATTAAGCTTTTTCTGGTTTCTGTTTTATTTGAATGCTTGTATAATTCTTTTGTCTGATTTATCTTTTCAATAAATTCCCCTACTCTTTTTGAGAAGTGCTATGGGATCTTTAACATCCACCTGAACTACCACCAAAACAGCCAAATGGGACCTCGGTTAAATGTCTCATCTGAAAGACGGAACCTCAGGAGTGCAGCACCCCCTTCCCCCATGCTGCACTACAGTATCAGTATTGGGATACCAACCCAAGTGCCTGGTGTCAGGATAGAACCCACAGCCTTCTGATCTCCCAGCCTCAGAGGAGAGTGTGCTACCTGCTGAGCCGCTGACACTGACATGTCTTGCTGGAGTCCAATTTTTAGAGTAAAGACCAATAATTATTCTTAATGTTGTGTGGTTTATTTCTAAGTTATATAATTTTCTTCCAAGATGTGCCCTATTGACTCCATGAAATGTACTTTTAAAATCTACAAATGCTAGATAAATGGGTATGTGTTTCTTAATGTAATATTTCTCCAAAATACGGTGCAGGATAAAGCAGTGATCTGTAGTTGAATATCCCTTCCTGAAATATTCTGTTGTTCAATCCAAGAGTTCAATCTGGCCAAAATAACTCTAAAGAAAATGTTTCCTAGGCAACCAAGAAGGCTATTTTATTTATAACTGCAGTGTCAGTGGCTCAGCAGGTAGCACACTCGCCTCTGAGGCTGGGAGATCAGAAGGCTGTGGGTTCTATCCCGACACCAGGCACTTGGATTAATATCCCAATACTGACACTGCAGTGCAGCATGAGGGTGAGGTGCTGCACTCTTGAGGTGCCGTCTTTTGGGTGAGACATTAAACCGAGGTCCTATCTGTCTGTTATGGTGGTAGTCCAGGTGAATGTTAAAGATCCCATGGCACTTCTCGAAAAGAATAGGGAATTTTTTTATTTACAATGAGCACACACATTTTGTACAAATATTATTTACAATTCCATATATACAACTTATTCACAACTTTTTTTAACCAATTCCTGTAATGTTTTGCACATTTTTCTTGCCCTGTCTTCCCTGAATATCCTACATTCCTCCTGACACACTTTATCCACTTCCCCTAGTACTTTAAACAAAAGATCTTGCAAGGTTACTTCTTTTTGCTACAAAATCTTAGACATCTGTTTTGCCATATTACCCATTTTAATACAGCTAGAATCACACATATGGTATTGTTGTCAAATTTCTCCCATATTTTGGATAATTGTCCATAAATCAATGTTTCATAATTCATATAATTAAAGTATTTCATCCCCCCAAACTTAGCTAACATGCCCCAAAAGGGTTTAATATAAGAACAACCAAAGAACATATGCATCATTGTTTCTTCTTGTAACCCACAATTAACCTCCCCACATATTTTTTCCTCCATTATTTTATGTTTATGAATACTCCTCATATTTAATTTTCCATGACTGCACATCCAACTCACTTCTTTCATTTTTTGAATTCTTTTTTCTAGTATTGCAGTCAATAAGCCTTCTACCACTATTCCTTTTTAACTTTAAACACCTCTTTCTCATAAAAAAAACTTTCCATTGTTTCTTTATATACTTGTTTCCTGTTTTTTCCATTAAAGAATCTACTTTAGCTCCCCATTGAGTAAGATAGCTCCTACAAGTCTGCATATATCCAGGCCATATTTTCACACCTTGTAAGTTCCCTTTCTTCCATATATTTCTAATCAAAGGGTCCCCCCACTCTTGCGTGAACTACAACCATCCCAACTTTTCCCCTTTAATTATAGGAACTAAATTAAATGTGGTAAATATCTCCACTAAAAAACAACTGGTTGCAACATATTTAATCCACAGTCTTTTACTTCTCTGTATGTTATCCCCCTTTTAATAGGGTTTCATTTGTTGCCCCATAACATCTGAAAAAACAAAGACAATATTTTAGCCTGCATCTTTTGTGGCACCATATATATATATATATATATATATATATATATATGCTAAATAAAAAAGGATTGGCAAAATAAAGGCTTTTATCAACTACATTATTTTTTCTTTTGTCATATGCCATTGCTTTCAGGTGTTCACTTTCCTCTGAGGTATCTCAAATTTTTCTTCCCAGTTCTGTTGTATCATTTTTGGATTACCATATATAATCCCTAAAATCCCTTTGTACAATTCCTAATTTGCCTGTTTTCTCCATATTCATGTTTCCTAATGGGTGCACTTCATTTTTACCTTTATTTACCTTTATATCTGTGTATTGATTATTACTTTCCACCAAATCCAGCATTTTGTCCCCTGCCTTCTGATCTTTAACCAATATTATGCAATCATCTGCATATGCACTCGTCTTGCTTAAGTATTTCCCTTGCCACATTACATTCTGAATGTCTTTATCTTCTTTTATTTTCTTTAATATAGGGTCCAAACATAGTACGTATAACAAAGGACTCAACGGGCAGCCCTGTCTCACCCAATTCTTTATAAATATTGGTATCCCCATATGGCCATTAATCATTGTGCATATCTGAGCCTCCTTATATAAAGTCATAATCAAATTAATCAGTTCCTCTGGGATATTATATTCCTTTAATGTATCCCATATGTATGGATGATTAATTACATCAAATACAGTATCCTGGTCTAGTGAGTACAGCAATTCCTCTATTTCATTTTCTTGACCTTTCTGTATTGCTTATATATGCTAAATATTGTTGTATTTCCCTTCCTGGAATTGTACATGTCTGAGTTGTTAATGCCAATTCTTCTGCAAACATTCTTAATCTGTTATTTACTATTTTAGTCAGTGTTTTATAGTCTGTTGTTAATAAGCTTATTGGTTTCCAGTTTTGAATTTGCATTCGGTCTCCTTTTTTAAATAAAAAAATGTTATTCCCAACTTCATGCTCTCAGTTAATTCACCACTCTTAAATATTTCATTATACAGTTGCCATG
Source organism: Neoceratodus forsteri (assembly GCA_016271365.2). Classification (NCBI taxonomy): domain Eukaryota; kingdom Metazoa; phylum Chordata; order Ceratodontiformes; family Ceratodontidae; genus Neoceratodus; species Neoceratodus forsteri. Next base: position 563,722,079 of record CM028135.1, on the reverse strand, counting down.
ACATTGGTGTCAATTATTCTTCAAATATTTTATCAAATTCATTTGGTATGCCATCTACTCCTGGTGAAATGTTGCTTGATAATGATCTGATGGCTTCTTTTATTTCCTCTTCCTTAATTTCTTTATTTAGCAAATCTTCTTCTTCTTTTTTTAATTTTGACTTATTTAACTTATTAAAAAAATAATTTCCTTCCTCATTTTTTTCCTTTCTGATATTTTTCTCTTAAATATTATTGCACTATCCCTTTCATCTGTCTTATATCTGTTTGCACATTCCCTTGCTTGTCTTGTAATTCATACATTACACATTCATTAATTCTATCTTTATTGCTGTCAAAAGGATTTGTTTGTTGTTTTGCACTTTGTGTCCCACTTTTCTGTTCCATTATCAGAGATTTTATTCTAATGTACTGATATTTCCCCATTTCTTGTTTTACATCTTGCATTTGTTGTTCTTCATTTATTCTCTCTTGTCTGTCTCATTATTAATTTGTATAATTTATCTTTTAAACCCAAATATTTCCCATAATTATCTTCTTCATTTTTTCCCCTTCTTCTATCAATAATGTCTTGATGTCATTTTTGGTATCCTCCCACCACTCTTTATTACTGTTATATATTTATTTAACCGTTTCCCTAGCTTCTAATAATTCTTATAATTCTTTCACATTTTCCTTGCACCTCTCATCCTCTAGTTTTGCCACATTCATTCTTTAAAAGCCTCTACCAAATACAATTTTCTTCCCCAAATGAATATTTATCTTCACTGCCATGTGATCTGTAGTTTCAATTGGAATACTCTGCACTTGGTCCAGGGCAGTATCCTTTGGAACCATCCAAAATCTATCCTTGATGATCTTATCCTTTTAAAGTATGTATATTCTACCTTATTTCCTTTGATTATATATGCATCATCTAACCCTGCATTAGCCATTATTTTCTTTAACTGATTTGAATCACAGAAAAACTTCCCAGTCATCATCCCCCAGTCAGCTTTAGTTAATCATACATAAACTCACTTATGTCAGCTGTAGTAATGTCTATCTCTGCGGCACATATACATGATGAATGTACCATATACTGTAGTACAGTCAAAAGCATTGTTTTTCTTTCCCCCTCTAGGTACATGTAACTAATCCCGGGCCACCCCTGAAAAAAGGACTGTCAAAGTCTCAGTGGGCCTACTCGGTTACCAAAATTTAAATAAAATAAAATAAAAAATCCACAATTGAAGCCCCCCCCAAAGTACTAATGTTTAAATGTGCAAGAATGGCTCAATTATTCCCTTCACTCTATTTCTTTCTAATTTGGTCTGTGGATTATAGATTACTACTATCAGTATCACAATGTCTTTTATTATACAATCTACAATGAATGCTGTAGCTGGTACTGGCTCTATTATTTTACAGATTTTCACTTCTCTGGACATGAACACTACCCCCACCCCAAACATCTTTCTTCACCTATTGACCACAATGATGGTCCCCAAACTCAGTCCTTTTGCACCTGTTGTAATTCATTTATTGTATGCAGTCTAGTATCTTGTAATATTATGATGTCACTTTTTAAGTCACTAACAATTTTAAAGGTGATGCACCTTTTTTCCTGTTTTTTGTACTGTTCACATTATTTGTGATATATTTCAAGCTTCCCATTAATTAGTTTGGTGCCAAAAAACGTTTGCTTCCTTGTTACCCTATGTCCCATGCTTTTTTTCTTTTGGTTGAAGCTTGTGCATCAGACATTCCTACATCTGTACCATCTTCTCCCAAAGATGGGTCAGAGCTATTATCTTCTGACTCTTCCTCTGCCATTGTTCCATCTTTATCTTGCAAGGGGGGTATATTTATCAATTAAATCCACTCCTTCTCTGTGCTTTTCCACCAGTATCTGATGTTTTTGTTGATTTTGATCCTTATTCTTAAATCTGGTCACCATAGTATATTTATTGTGTTTTTGATGCATTTTCTTTTCTTTGCCCTTCTTCTTTTCCTGTGTCTTGTTCTTAATTCTTTTTTTTTCCTTTTTCTGTTTCTTTCTGAGCTGTACTCCTTGCTTCCTCTTCTTTCCTTTCTTGTTGCAATTCCTCTTCATTTAATGCCTCCCATACTATTTTATTCTGCTTGCCTTTTTCCTTCTCTGGCACTGGAAAATAAATATCATGCTCAGCTCTCTCTCCTACATCTGGGCTATTGTGTGATGCCCAGGGGCATTTGAAAAGATGTGTCCTTCTTCCTCGCATAGGCTACACTTTACTTTATTTTTACATTCTGTTCCATAATGTCCCAATGTTCCACACAAGCCACATTTCACTTGTTGCAAGCATTGATTAAATGCCCTTTTACCCCACATTTATAACAAGCTCATGGTTGACCCACATAAAATACTATCCCTTTATCTTGTCCAAGATAAAAACAATTTGGGAGGTGCTGCATTTCTCCTTCTACTTGCTTTAAAGTTATCTTGTATTTTCCCATCTCCCGTCCATATACATTCTTCATCAAGAATTGGTTCTGATGGGGCATGCATTGTACATCTTTGTTTAATCCAGAAATTAATGTCAACAACGTTAACCCCCTCATTTTGAAAAAGAACTGTTACTACTTTAAAGGCTGATTTTGTCAAGGGTATTGCACTTAAATTCCTCCACAGTTCTGTATATTTCATCTGTTGGTACAGCTTCCAAAATGTGTTTAGGCCACACTGATGCTTAAAGCTAACATATTCTTTGCTTCCTATGACATGTATAAGGGCATATATTTCATAGGGGTAAAACATCATGCTTTCCTTTAATAGCCTTCTCACCACAAAGATCCTATCAGGTGCATCCATTGTTGACCCTCTGTATTTCAAATGAACCACATTTCTTCTTTTGGCCTGCTGCAGTTTATTTTCACTAGTGAACAGTTTCTCTTTTGTGTTCCCTCCCCAGGCCTTCTCCCTCTCCTCGCCTCTATTCTTATTCTCTTTCACCATTCGAATTGTTGTTTCTTCTATTTCCATTGAGGTATCCTTTCCTTTTAAGGATTCCCTGCTTCCATCATCAGAGCTACTAGGCTAGGTTCCCTTTGATGTTGCTGTGTCATGCCATTGCAGCTGTTTTTGACAGGCTTTCGGCCAGTCAGACTTGCTTTGTAGCGCTCATTCTGTTTTTTTACTTGCTCCACCTTCATACATACTACGCTTCACAATCAATATCTTTCCCTTTTCCTCCCACAGGTATAAAAAAACATTTGACTCACATTTTTTACTTTTTCAGCATCCTCCATCTCCACAGAGGATCACTCTCCTTCTGGATCTTATATCAGCTCCTTGCTTTCTTGTGGCTGCATTTCCTTGCTCCTTTTTACATTTTCCTCCTGATCCATGGCTTCTGGTGTAATCAAGACAAGGGAGGAGGCCCTCTCCCCAGTCTCATATGTCAGTCCTCACTCAGTGCAACACAGACACTGACACAGAAATTGTCAGTCCAGCATAGCGCCCTCTACCAACAGAGTAGGGGAGGTTGTATTGAAACATAAATCGTACAGTAATAAACAAAACATGGTACAGTAAGAGAAAAACAGAAAAACTTAAATGCAACCAAACAATCAAGTAACAGCAAAATCAGAGTCTGTGATCCAAGGAAGTGCCTTCCAAAGTTCCAAAAGAGCCGCATCCGAAAATAAGGTACGTTTGTGCTCATAAATGTCCTTCAAATCCTGTACAATTTTTTTCTCAAGCTCCAAGTAAGAGCAGTCTTTTTGCTATAAAGTAAATAGGCAATACACCATCCAGATATTCCATTTAATGATGACAAAAACAAGGTTTAAAGTATCCTTGAGCCAAAGCAACCACTGAGGGGAAAAAACTCTGTATACAATATTCAAATAAGAAACCATCTGAAACAAGGGAGTTGCCCATGTCTGTGCCAAAAAGACCGCCAATTTTTAATAAAAGAACAGTCAAAAAATAAATGAGTAATAGTTTTGAGTTAGGTAATACATAATAATCGGGAACACATGCGGTCTTGAAACTGCTTATGTTTATGATTTGCTTCCACATTAATCCTTTCATGGTATGACAGCCAATGAAAATCCCACATATGGGCAGGAATCCTCTTACATTGTAACAAGGACAAGAGGGAAGGGGAGGGAGATGTTGACTGGGGCACTTTTTGAAGGGTTCTGGTATGGCACAAACAGTCAAGAGTAAGTTATTATATAATACTTTATGGGAATGGTTTAATAACATCTAGGCAGACACCTTCCATTGTCTGAGATGTAAAAACATATGTTTAACGTAGGTCGGTATACCAACAGTGTGTCTTAACACTGTTAATGAATTACTTTCCCACTGATGAAACCAAATCCTACAAGAGTCATAGAACCAGGGTTCCTACCCTCTCTGAGCATGGATCAACAAAGGCCGGAGGTTTGCATTAAAAAAAAATACATGAGAAAAATAACAAAGGGTTAACCATACAAACACCACCCTCAGGAATAGGTAAATAAGTGACATTCCACTTTACCAGGTTTAATCTGCTTCCCCAAAGAGCCTGAAAGAACAGGCTAAAAACTGTAGTTTCTAACTGTTTTGGAATGGGGAATATATAGCTCAAGAAAAGGAAGGTCGATATCAGATAGTTTTTAATCAAAAAGACACATTTTTTTTCCCAATCTGCCCCTATTCCAAGAGGCCACCTTAAGTTTACCTTGTTGTAGTTTAATATTCCAGTTAAAAAAATCTGAGTCCTGAGTCCCAAAAAAACCTTAAAATTCGAATAGGGCCCTCAACTAACTATAAAGGGCCAATATGGTTCGAAGGGGAAATTACAGAGCCTACCGGAACAACCAAACATTTAGTAAAATTCAAAACAGCACCAGAAAAATCTCCAAAAATGGAGCACTCATGGAGAGAAAGAACCACTGAAGCTTCATTGGCAACAAGAAAACAAACATCATCCTCATAAGCAATAGCCTTGTAAGGCAAGAGTAAAGCAAAACTAGAAATAGCATGAATCTGAGAATGGGCATTCAACCGACAAAGCAAAACATCTAAAAAAATACATATAACAACGGGCTCAAAGGACAGACCTGGTGAACCCCCCATTTTATAGGGATCATGGGTCCTGTCCAACCATTCACTACAGGCACCACAGTAGCTGTTCTATAGAAAGCACAGATCCACCATATCATAACATCTGGTACATGCAGAAAATGAAGTGCTTCCCATAAAAAATCATGATGAACTGAATCAAAAGCTGCTTTCTGATCTTCTGAAACAACAAGTCCCAAAACCGAATATGCATACCCATGAGAAAATAATTCTCGAAGGAGGATCAAATGATCAGAAATTCTCCTTTGAGGCACAGAACCTGATTGGGCAGGATGCAAAACTACCTCCACAATCCCCATCAAACGCTTCACAATAATTTTTGACAATAGCTTAAAATCAGTGTTTAACTTGCATAAAGGCTGCCAATTCTCAAGAGAATGGATATCACCTTTCTGCTTATAAATATAAATCAGAGTACCCACTGTAAATTCCAAAGGGATAAATTTGCACGTTAACATGGAATTAAACACTGATGTAGGTTCTGGGACCAAATGGTCCACCAGCACCTTATATAAGGCTGCAGGGAGACCATCCAGACCAGGAGTTCTCTGTACAGGTAAGGAAGAAATAGCCAATTTCAGATCCTGCTCTATTATAGGAGAACATGCCAGGTCCAGACTTGACTGTGAGGGAGCTGGAATATCAAGGCCACTATACAAGGTCGCACTACTACCAGCTACAGCTGGGAGAGGAGAAAAAAGGGCTGTAGTGTAATCTGTCACAATTTGACAAATATCAGTTTGTGAGGTACATAAGGTTTCTGCAGAATTAATAAGATACGTCATATTTTTCTGGGCAATCTGACGGGAATTTGATTCAAAAGGGCAAACAACATCACGGGTTCCAACAATACCAAATTTGTGCTGATGATAAAGCTGTTGCGATTGCTGGAATTTAAAATTAAATGTATCATTCTGTATTACTTTCAATTTTTGAGAAAGGTCTTGCCCCGTCGTATACGCTATTGTTAACAATGACTGAAAATGTACCCCTTCTGCAAATAGTCCAAATATTCCCGCCTACATTTCAAGCAAGTATAACTTTTAAAAAAATGAACCAGATCATGCTTCGTGTCAGTCAACCACCGAACTGGGTCTTCGTAACATATAAAAACAGATTTACGGGCCTGTATAAAGGACAAAAGGGGCTGCATAAATGTCGGGACCTGTAACAGGGATGTGTTGAATTTCCAAAGACCTGAACCTCTACAGGAAAGGACAACAGAGCCTAAACTAACGGAAAGCAGCTTATGGTCAGAAAACGCAACAGCTTGAACTATGGCGGAAGTAATTGGTACTGTATGAGACAAAAAAACAAAATCAATACGAGTGGCTAATTTACCCTTTTGGAAAATAGGAGTGTGTTCTGCAGTAAAAGAGAAATAAGCATCAGTTAAATGGGTGACATGGACCAATTTCCCCAATTCATGGGAGTCACAAAACAGTTTCTTTGTAGCAGCAAAGGAGCTCTTATCCTGAAGACTGAAGCCACAATTAAAATCACCAGCAAATAATACCTGAAAAGAGGTATGCAAATATGGGTGAAGTAAAGAAAATAAAGCTATAAATGCAGTTTTAGTTTGAGGGGCATAAATGTTAATCACCCGATAAGGACAGGACCCAATGACAAAATCTATAATGAGCGCCCTACCAGGGGCTACATCAAATAATTTGAGCAAACGGAAATCTGGGATATTAATCAAAATTCCCAGTCCGGAACAGGAGTCCTGACCAATCGACCAAACAGAAGGACCCAGTAACCAGTCCTGTTGTGCTTGTCGAATCTCGTGTGTAGTATGAATCCTGGCATCCAGTAACAAAAACATCCCCAAAGGCAAAAGCCGCAAAAAGGAAAAAATCAATCTCCTTTTAGCCATACGCTTCATACTATTTACATTAATAGTATGGCAAACAAAGTGAGACATAGCACAAAAACAGGCAAAAAAACACTTTACAATTTTCTTTTCCCAACCACCTTTTTCCCTTTAAACTTTACTCTGGCCTTCCTTTTCTGAGAAAGACCAGTACCAGGTTTAAACTCTGAGTCAGTGGTACCATCAGGGAGGGAAGAAGCGATGGAGGAAGAGTCAGACTCACCTCCAGAGTCATCAGAAAGGGGTTGGAGAAACTCAAAAGAATTAGATAAGGGTACAGGAGGGGGTTCCGGACCACAGAAAGGTGATGGTACAACCCGAGGGTTATTCCTCCTCGACCTCCAGTGCACAACACTTGTGGGCACTCGGGGGGGGCATAGTACTTGGGCCTGGGACAGGGTTCTGGACAGGTAAAATAGATTGGGCAGGATCAGGAGCAAGAGAAATCACAACTGAGGGATTATTAGAAAAGGAAACCACCTGAGGTACAACCTCTGAAGATGCAACAGGCACTGGGGCCTGCAGTAAGGGCTGTACTGCCTTAGGAGGAGGTACAACCAGGGAGGTCCGGAGACAAGCCTTCTGTGCTTGTGTAATAATGAAGCGCTGATCCACACCACCATCATGAAATTCCTGATTATGTGCAGCCCATTGACAAGTCTGAAACATATGCCCTATTTCATCACACAGGTTACACTTACATTCATTCAAACAGTGTGCCCCTACATGGCCCAATTCCCCACAGATATTGCATTTCATCTTGTCACACACATTACTAAGATGTGCAGAGTCACCACACTGGTAGCAAGCCTTAGGCTGACCCAGGTAGAACAGGACCCCCCCCATCTCGACCTAGAAAGAAAGAGTTAGGTAGATACACAGCACCAGATTCATTAGAGTGTAACAAGACCTTAACCTTCCAACCCCCAGTCCAAATATTCTCGGTATCCAATCTAGCTTCAGGCTGACCCTGGACATCACAATGCTGTTTCAGCCAGTAGACAACATCATCCACCTCAACCCCCTCATTTCAAAACAGAAAAGTAATATTCTTAAAAGCAGGTTTGGAAAGGGGAATAGCCTGAAATGGGGTCCATAGTGCAGTAGTCTTCAAGGCATTATACTTCAACCAAAAACACTCCAAGCCCCTAGATGTTTGAAAGCTAATATCAAATGTGGATCCACCTGAGATATGAATCAAAGCATATATTTCATGAGAAAAGAATTTTAATGAATCCTTAATAAAAGTGCATGCCACGTACACGCGATCTAGTGGCTCAGGTAACCCCCCCTCAGGTATGCTAAGTGAATAGCATTATGCCTCTTAGCAGCCTGGATCAGAAATTTAAATAAAGAGGAATAAGAACAGCTTGGTCCCAGTTTTTTGGGGGGTGGCTGCAGTGGTGAGGGAGCTAGCGTCATCGTTGAGTTTGTGGAAAGAGAAGCCCAAGGTGGAGAACCCTTTAAATAGGCTAACACAGGGTTCTGTGTAAGCTCCAGTTCTTTAGGGAGACACAAGGGGTCAGGAGAGATGTTAGATCTAACTGTTGTACTCAACAGCTCTGGGAAATCTTCAGGGTGGGGGGACAGCATAGGACATGGACCTGAAATCCATTGCCCCATGACAGGACCCTGAACCCAGCCAGCGCCTCACAATGCCGAATCTATTGTCCAGGTAGGCTCTTTACAGGTTTCCACAACAGGAGGTTCAGATACCAGAAGAGATAGCCATACAGGTGGCAAATCAGTAGTAGTAGGTAAAGCTGAATCAGTACTCACTGCAGTCATCAGGGAAGCGGGCTGTAAGACTGCAGCTATAGACTAGCTAGGAGAGTCTAAGCCTGTTGCAATAACAGTCAGTGGAGGTGTCACAGTGTGCAGGTCCCGAGAAACATCAGACCCAGAAGAAGCAGCTAACCTGTCAGCTCTCAATCGCTGTAGTTCTCGATTCACTTTCTTTTTCGCACTAGCAAAATGGCGCTCTGCCACAGCTAAATGCTCCTGAATCTCCATTTCTGCCAAACAGGGGGCATCTGGGTCGGAGGAGGAAAAATCCTTCGGTATTTCGGCTGTAGACATGGAAATTGGTATGTCTGTTCCAAAGTGAGAGAGCTGAAGTCCAGGCTTAGCAGCCTGAACATTGTCGACAGGACTCAAAGCAGAAGCAGTAGCAATAACTGGCAAAACTTCATTAGGTGTAGTCGAGGTCACCATAGGATCAGAGGTAGGAGCTGAGACCAAGTCTCCCACCTCCATAGCTCCCTCCTCAGAAGGCAAGGATGTGTCCACCATCTTGGACAGAGGTTCCTTCTCTGATGAGTAGGGGAATTTCCCCAGTGCCATGGCCAAATTTCTCCCAATTCACTAAAATAGCACCAAAAGCTTAAGCTGGTTCAAAATCAGTTGGCTTTCATCTGTATCCCCCTTCCCCCGGGTCATGCCTGAAAATAGGCAGAATTTGTCTAGTGCACTTACCAGGTCAACAAAAAACTAAATAAAATTACAAAAAATAATTTTCAGGGAACTTTGTATCCCCCTTTTGAAGATTGGGAATATTATGTTACCCTTCCATGCATAAGAATAGCATTCTCTTCCATAATTTTGTTGCACAAAATAGCCTAAAGGTTACTCCACCATTCTATTTGAATTTTATAAATGAATGGAGGCATCTTATCAGGTCCTGGAGCTTTATCAGCTTTGGTTTGACTAATGATCACTGCTATTTTGTATGGAGTAATGTTTAAAGGCTGAGAAGCATTCTGTAGTTTCATAAGGACACTGTTTTGAGAGTTAACAACTGAGTTACCGAAAAACATTTTTTGATAGTAATTGACCTAGGTCATTGGTGTTATATGTGCTGAGATATTTGAGGCATGATTGCCTGTTCCTTTGACCACTAACAGCCAACATGTCTTTGAGTAACCTGATTGTATAACTTCTAGCATATAGGAACATTTTTAGCCTAAAATAGATGGCACTAGAGCTGTGCGGAACGGGAAAATTCTGAATCCATGCAGTTTTGATGAAATTTTGCAAAAATCCATGACATTTTTCAGAATTTCATAGGAATGTCTCAGAATCTTTTAAATTTAGTAATTTGGTTATAACTGAGCCACCATTTAAGATAGAGCTCTGAAATTTGGAATGTCTACTCTGGGCCAAATAGCATGAAATTCGGATGGACAGTTTCAAAATTATAGGTGCTCAAATGCTGTCATTTTATTGTTCATACAAAAAATCATGAACATTTTCATCTGCATAGACAGTGGCATCCCCCAAAATAAAACCCAATTCTGCAGCATTTTGCAGCACTCTGCTGAATGCTGCAGGAGACCTAATAAATAAAGCAATGTCATTTCAATGGCAATTAGTCCCTTTTGTCATTTGGGAAAATGTGACACTGCCAGGATGAAGTGAATGCCACAGTTTCCTGCATGACAAAATGGACTAACTGCCATTGAAATTACATTGTTTTATTCAGTAGGTCTGTCTGCTGCAGCATACTGTAGAGTGCTTTAACAGTGAATTTCATCCTGGGTGATGCCACTGTACCTTAACCATCTATTGGTTCAGGGATCTTACATTTAGCATGATTTCTTGATGATAGAGGTTCTAGCAATGCACCAGATTTCATGACAATATGATGTATAGTGTCAAAATTATATGTGCTCAAAATCTGTCAGTTTATTTTTTTCAGGAAATTTCATAGGTTTCATAGGTTGTTCAAGCTACAGAGACATTTGTCCTTAATGCTTGCCTTGTTTTAAACCATAGTTGGTTTATTCTGATAGAACTGTATTTATCCAGACCATATTTAAAGGAACCCATTGATCCACTACTTACTACTTCATCTGGAAAACTGTTACATAGTTTAACCCCTGTCTGGCTAAACCAGTTTTTCCTTCTTAAGGTGCTCCATTTGACATATGTTGATTGTAATCTATGTTTCCTAGGTTCATGTAAGTGAATGACCCTAACCTGTAATATTAATTCCTGCCCCAATTGATCACCCTGGCGTGCCCTGTAGATCATGTACATACCCCCTCCTTCTTCTATGATATTGTAATGTGTAAAGACCTAAGTTGTTTAGTCTCTCCTGATATGATACATGTCCCTGACCTATAATTCTCTTGTGGCCCTACGCTGCACCCCCTCCAATCTTTTAACATCACTTTTTTTTGTATGGTGACAAGACCTGGACACAATACTCCAGTTGGGCCTCACCAAGGCTCTATACAAGGGCAAAATCACTCTGCTATCTCTATTACCAATGTGCCGTAATATACAGTTTAGCACCTGATTATTTTTCTTAACAACCATACAACAATGTGTACTAAATTTTAATTCACTTGTTATGTTCACCCCCAGATCTCTTTCCTTCTTAGTTTGACGTAATTGCATTATACCTATGCTGTATGCATTTTTGTTATTTCTACTTCCCAGGTGCATCACTGCACATTTTCTAAGGTTAAGTTCTAGTTTATAATGATCTATCCACTGGCTCAACATATCTAGTGTTGTCTGAACATTATTTTGATGCTCAATACTGTTTACTATGCCCCCAATTCTACATTCATCTGCAAATTTACTTATTCAGATGTTAGGTAAACTACACTTGATTGAAGTAACACATAAATTGAATAGACATGGGCCCAAGACAGATCCCTGTGGAACTCCACTTGCAACTACTTTCCAATATGAAAGAACCCCTTTAATAGTAACTATGTGCCTTCTATCATACAGCCATGCTTCTACCCATTTAACTATATTAGTTGGTAGCTGAGCACTGATCATTACTTCAAATAATTCTTTATGTGGCAGTTTATTGAACGCCTTGGAAAAGTCCAAAAATATGATGTCCACTGCATTTCTCTTATCCAGGGCATTGTTAACTTTTTCATAAAAGGTTAACATATTTGTCTGACATGACTTGGTTTTTGTGAAACCATGTTGGGTTGGGTCAGTTTGATTAGTTAATGACAAGTGGCTTTGTATACATTCTTTCAGGATTCCTTTGAATAACTTCCATACTATGGATGTTAAAATAACTGGTCTAAAATTTTCAAGTTTTATAGCGGGGCCTTTCTTTAATAATGAAACAACTATGGCAGATGGCATATGACATTGCAGAGGGACTGGAAGGAAAAGTACGCCTTTTTGCAGATGACACAAAGATCTGCAACAGGGTTGATACAAAAGGAGGCATGGAAAGGATGAAAAGGGACTTGGCAAGGTTGGAGGAATGGTCAGACATATGGCAGCTAGGATTCAATGCAAAAAAGTGCAAAATAATGCACCTGGGAAACAAGAACCAAGGGGAAGAATACACAATGGGTGGGAGGTAGTAACAACAACAAAACAGGAAAGGGACCTGGGGGTAATCATATCAGATGACCTTAAGGTTAGCAAGCAATGTGAGAAGGCAGTAGGGAGGGCCGGGGTATACTGGGATGTATAGGAGAGGCATCAGCAGCAGAAAACAGGAAGTTTTATCCCTCTGTACAGACAGTTGGTGAGACCCCATCTGGAATACTGTGTCGGTTCTGGAGACCCCATCTCTGCAAGGACATAGACAGGATAGAGGCAGTCAGAGGAGCAACTAAAATGGTGCAGGGTCTGCAAGAGAAGCCGTATGAGGAGATACTAAATGAGCTTAATATGTATACCCTTGAGGAAAGAAGGGAGGGGACATGATAGAAACTTTCAAGTACCTCAAGGGAATCAACAAAGTCCAAGAGGGTAGCATCTTTCAGAAAAGTGACTTGCAAGAACAAGGGGACAGAATTTAAAAGATAGAAGGAGGGCAGTTCAGGGGCAATGTGAGGAAGTATTACTTCACAGAGAGGTAGTGGATGCATGGAACAGCCTTCCTGAGGAAGCTGTGGGGTCTAAAACTGTGGTAGAATTCAAGAATGCATGGGACAGAAATAAGGCAATTCTTGTGTGGGGCAGGAAGATATAGGCTGTTGGTTAACTAGGATCTGTGGCCTATCCTGTAGGTAGGGAAATGGGCAGACTAGATGGGCCTAGTGGTCCTTATCTGCTGTCAAAGTCTATGTTTCTATGTTTCTATGGCATCTTTCCAAGCTTGAACCACTATTCCCTGGTCTAAGGATTCCTGAAATATATAAGTCAATGGAAGAGCTAGAAAGCCTGCCAATTCTTTTAATACTCTGGGATGAAGCTCATCCAATCCTTGGGACTTATTTATATTATTGTTTTCCAATCTTGCCAGAACATCTGCAGGGTCAATTTTAACCTGACCTGCCTGAGATCTTAATTATTATCGGTGCTATTGGTAGTGCCCTTAGTAAATACCAAACTGAAGTACGAATTTTGCATATCTGCCATTTGTTTAGTGTCAATTACAGGTTCATCCTATTCATTAATAAAAGGGCCTATGTTTATTGATCTCTTCTTTTTACTGTTGATGTAATTGTAAAAAGCTTTGCTGTTGTCCTTTATTCTTAAAGCCAAGCCACGTTCATATTCTGCCTTAGCTTTCTTAGTTTCCTTCTTCAGTTGTCTTACTTTCTCCTTATACACTAACCATCCTTTATAGTTATTACTTTTATTTACCCTTTTAAAGATTTTATCTTCTTCCCCAACGATTTTTTTAAGCTTAGAATTGAACCATCCCTTTTTGTTATTTTTCCTGACATATTTATTTGTGCTTGGTATATATTTTAGTATACCCACTTGAATTTTCTTTATTAAGATTTCCCAGATTGTATCTACAAAATTGTTAGAAAACTCAGTATACCAATCCCAATCAGCCTTCTCAGTCCTAAAGTCAGAAAAGTTTGCTCTATTAAAGTTAAGCTTTTGTATTACCCCTTCAGTATTTTTTATACATGTTTGACCTGACATTGTAAAACAGACTTTACAATGATCATTGTTTCCTAGGGGGATTCCCAGTGCTGGATTGTCTGTTTTATTCCCCATATTAATTAGTACCAAGTCTAGGATGTTTTGACCCCTTGTTGCAGCCATTACCCTCTATTCAAACCCCACATGATCAAGTACATCAAGGAATTTTTTTCCAGTGATAGATTTCTCCCTTGATTCTACCCAATCTATTTCAGGAATATTAAAATCCCCTGTTAAGATTATATCTTCAGCTGGATCCAAGTTTGAAATAAATTTCAGGAGAAGGTCATCATCCTGTTTGGTTATGGATGGGGGCCTATACACCAGTCCCAATCTAGTTTTTGGTAGAGTCTTGTGTATTATTATTACCCATAGCATTTCAATACTTTCAAAGTAAATCATCTCCTGTTCACTATTTATAGTATATTATATATATATATATATATATATGGCTATTTCTCCTCCTCTTCTATGGTTTCTGGATTTTGAATATAATTTTTACCCCAAGATATTTCCCCCCAAGGATCTCCTCCATCCCACCATGTTTCAGTGACTAATGCTATATCGATGTTTCCAGAATGCAACATACGCTGGAATTCATCAAATTTATTTAATAAACTTCTTGCATTCAATAATGCTATATTCCATCCATCACTCTTATCTATAGTGCCCATGTTTTTATTTTTTCCTATGTCTGCAAGAGTCTGCCCCTCTCCTTCCAGTTTAAATGAAACTTGATTACCTTATTTATTTTGAACCCCAACAGCCTAGTACCTGCTTTATTTAGGTGCAACCCATCATGCTTAAAAAGAGAATTATTTTGAAAAGTCCCAGTATTTTCTACAAAGCCAATGTTCATCTCTATGCAAAAGGATCTCAACCATTTATTCAATTGGATTATGGCCCAGTTTTTATATTCTTGTGGTCCCTGTTCTGGCAAAATCCCTGATATTATAATCTTGCCCCCTTTGGTTTGAATTGTATTTACTATATTCCTAAAGCCTTATTGTGTAGTTTTGAGCTTATTTATCCCTATATCATTTATCGCCACATGTAAAATGACTAAGGGTTCATGTGTGTTTTCCATCAGGCCTTCAAGCAATATTTCTAGATCTGTTATCTTAACCCCTGGTAACGTACTGACTGTTGTGTGCAATTTCCTATTCCTGCAAACTATCTCATCTGTTCCCCTAGTTATCAAGTCCCCAATTACAAGGATACCTCTAGTTTCCATTTCCCCAAAACTCAAAGTACCATCTACCCCATCTTGCACTTCAACAACACCTATGCTACCATTGTTATGTTGCTCCCTTTGTTCTTCTTTCTGGTTTGATATAATGATATCAGTATGTTCTCTGGAAGCTATACTACTATTTTCTTCAGATTCAAGAGTCTTATTTAGGGCCTCAAACTTGTTACTAAGTTGTAGAGGATTACTCTGCTGTATACCTTATCTATTATTGCTTGCTGATATTCTTTTATTCTTGCCCTTTGTTGACAACAAACTCCTCATTATTTCATAAAATAATTTCATCTGCATATAACTTGGGCACCTTTGGAGATAGACTTGTGTAAATTCATATAGATAACCTTTTTGTAATGCTTATAGAATTGTCTAAATATGGAGAGAATTAGATAAAAATTTTCAAGTTACAGGGTTTCAGAACTTTACTGCGTAAATATTTGCAAAACTTTGTGAAAACTATCAAAAATGTGGATGTTTGTAACTTCTCTAGTCTTGCATGCATAGTGTTAACATTTGACATGCATATCCATAGTCAGTGTATCCTGGTGTCTAACACAACTGGATAAATTGGTTAAGCAGTTTTAATTTTGCAGAAGAACAAAAAAATATTAGTAGCATTGTTTTACATATTTATGATAGCATATACTGTAGATGAAGCATCCATAATGTTTTTGTGGAATTTAACATTGACAATGGACATATCACTACTTTATTTGATGAGTTGGGCTGAGCTTTTTGCAGTCCTGCTGTTCTTCTCTGGGTGACAAACTCCTCCCCCTTTCTTTTTTGGCATAGCCAGATTGACCAAATAGAAGTACTGATTCCACAGATATCCTCTTAGTTCTTTACAGTTACAAACTCCCTTAAAACATGAGTCACCTACTCCTTTTCCTATCAACCTATCATGTTGGAATAGCCAGAATTCTTTCTTCCTGCTGTCCAAGACATTGTCTCCCCCTCTTCATCTTTTTGAGTACTTGTAAGTCCTAGACTTGCATGTGCACCAGGCTCCCCAGATGATAAAGTTGCTGTATGTGATCCTTAAATATCCTGCTTTAGGGTTGGAACTGGTGACACTCTGTGCTTTCTTGCTCCAACCTGGGGGCCTACCACTGTTGTGCTATCCAGCTCAGCTTTCCATTTCTTGGTGAAACTGTGCATCTAACTCCAGAACCTGGTGACCCCCTGCACTATCTGCCTCTTATACCCCCATCCTTTAATTAAAATTCTTCAGATAACTCTGAGTGAAATTAGAAAATTCCAGTTTGGTGGAATTTTTCATGAAATTCTAAAATTTTCACAAAGACTTATGGGACTTGACTTTAAGTACAGATGTTATGTTGCAGTTTCTCACAGAAAGTAATTAATAAAACTGGAACACACAGTCTCCTTGTAAGATCTAAGTACCTGCCAAATTTCATGATATTGCATTCTCTAGTTTTAAAATTTCAGGGGTATATAAATTTGTAATTTACATTCTTGCAAAATTAAATGTTTTAACGCTGTGAAAGTTTGACTACTTTGAATTCAATCCCATTTAAAGCTGCAAATATGAACATTTTCAGAAATGACTATGTGGTATAGTAGTTTAAGTATTTCAACTCTGGTTAAATTTGGATATGTAGTTTTAAAATTAGAAGGAAATTTACTGGAATTAAAATGTTGGCAACGTGTTTGGTAGGCTATTGCTCTGTCCCATTTAAAGTTAGAAATCTGAAAGTCTGTGCATATTCACATGTAGTGATATCTTGTATACCTGTCAATTGTAGAAACATTTCAATGAATACTATTAAAATTATACTAAAATTACAGAAATCCAAATTTTGGCAAAATATTTGGATACATAGGACTCATTTCCCATTGAAGCTTGAGACTTAATCCTTAGGCTGCTGCCAACATATCTTGTCCTAAAAACCTATGTGTTCTAAATCTAACATTGTGAATATACGCATTCTAGGCACATCTCTAAATCCTGGTATTGTGGAGAAATTTGGATAAAAAATTTTAAAATTACCTCAAAATAACTGAAAATGTAATTTTGATTAAATATTTGGCCACCCATACCTCTGCACACTTTCAATTTGCAAATCTGAAATTTATTAAACTCATGTATGCCACAGGTTATTGTTTCTGTTCCATACTTGGTGTTAGTTAGACTCATACTTTTAAAATTATACTGAAAGGACTGAAATTTAAAATTTTGTGAAATTTTGCAAAATGTTTATGAAAATTATATGGAATTCTGCAGAATCAGAATGGTCATTCTGAGGGCATTTTGATGGTGAAATTTTCTATTCTGCACAGCTCTAGATGACACTGAGTAAGAAAAAAATTCTTATATTCCTTTCTGAATTTGTTCAGGAGAGAATACTTGTCCTTGGCTGGATTCAATCTTATGAATCTAATGAACCATGACGGAGATGGTTTAAGTTATTTTAAGTCATAACTAAGTGAAGTATCATGTGTTTTTCCTTTTACTGGACAGTAAAACAGTGGCAGAGTAGTGCTACTAATATCCTGGATGAGAAAGGAAAACTTGTCACTCCAGAACAGACATTTGGGGAAGCAGGGTTAATTTCTGGGCACTTCTTGCAATGATAATTTTTTGCAATTTGCAACTGTAACTGGATCTGGTGCCTTCTTTTCTGGAGTGCTGAGTTTTCCTTTCTTATAATGAGTTTGGAGCTGGCAGTAGAGGTGGGTGAAAGTTGAGAATTCTGCTTTTGCAGAATGTTTGTGAAACATAGAAACATGGAAACATAGACTTTGATGGCAGATAAGGACTGCTTGGCCTACCTAGTCTGCCCATGTCCCTACCTACAGGATAAGCTGCAGATCCTAGTTAACCAACAGCCTATTTCTTCCTACCCCCCCCAAAAAAATTGCCTTAAGTCTGTCCCATGCATTCTTAAATTCTCCAACAGTTTTAGACCCTACAGCCTCCTCAAGAAGGCTGTTCCATGTGTCCACCACCCTCTCTGTGAAAAAATACTTCCGCACATTGCCCCTGGACCCCCCATCTTCAGATTGTGTCCCCTTGTTCTTGCACATCTCTTTTTTTGAAAGATGCTACCCTCTTGGACTTTGTTGATTTCACTGAGGTACTTAAAAGTTTCTATCATGTCCCCCTCTCCCTCCTTTCCTCAAATGTATTCATATTGAGCTCCTTTAGTCTCTCCTCATATGGCTTCTCCTGCAGACCCGGCAACATTTTAGTTGCCCTCCTCTGGACAGCCTCTATCCTGTTTAAGTCTTTGCAGAGATAGGGTTTCCAGAACTGGACACAGTACTCCAGATGGGGCCTCACCAACTGTCTGTACAGAGGGATAACAACTTCCTGTTTTCTGATGATGATACCTCTCCCTATACATCCCAGTATCCCCCCAGCACTCCCTACTGCCTTATCACATTGCTTGCTAACCTTAAGGTCTTCTGATATAATTACCCCAGGTCCCTTTCCATTTTCATTGTTGTTACTACCTCCCCCCATTGTGTAATTGTCCCCTGGGTTTTTGTTTCCCAGGTGCATAATTTTGCACTTCTTTGCATTGAATCCAGGCTACCATACTTCTGACCATTCCTCCAGCCTTGCCAAGTCCTTTCTCATCCTTTCCACACCTCCTTGTGTATCAACCCTGTTGCAGATCTTTATGTCATCTGCAAAGAGACATACTTTAGGTTCCAGTTCCTCTACAATGTCACTTATAAAGACATTAAAAAGGACTGGACCCAGTACTGAACCCTGTGGTAGCCCAATAGTAACCCCTCTTTCTTCAGATTGGACTCCATTTACAATTACTTTCTGTGTCCTGTTGTCCAGCCAATGTTTTACCCATGCTACCACCCTGGGACCCACTCCCAGGCTGGTTAATTTGACTATTAATCTTTTGTGTGAGACTGTGTCAAATGTCTTGCTAAAGTCTAGGGAGGCCATATCCACAGCCCCTCCCTGGTCTACTACTTTTGTCGCCCAGTCAAAGAAATCAATTAGATTCATCTGACATGACCTTCCCACTGTGAACCCATGCTGCCTTGATTCCTGTGCCCCACTGGCCTCTAGGTATTCAACAATTATTTCCTTCAGAAGTGATTCCATCACTTTCCCTATCACAGAGGCCTAACTGACAGTTCTGTAGTTTCCTGCCTCTGTGCTGCTCCCACTTTTGTGAAGGGGAATCACATCTGCCTTCCTTCAGTCCTCAGGTACCACACCATCCTCCCATGATTTGTTAAAAAGGGTAGTCAGTGGTTTCACTAGTTCTCCCCTTAATTCTTTTAGAATTCCAGAGTGAATTCCATCACGCTCCATTACTTTGTCCACCTTCAGTTTTAGGAGTTCTTTCAGAAACCTTTCTTCTGTGAAAATACTGGGATTGACCCCCCTATCCAGAGTACTTCTGTTAATTGGATTAAGAACCTCCCCTTCTGAAATTCTGATATTTTTGTGGAATCTTCTGAACTTCCACCATTGGCAAGTTCAAAATCTTCTGAATGTATTGGGTGGGTTTTCGCCATGTTCCACGGAATTTTATGGCTGAACAGTGGAATAATACACATGAACTGCAGAATAACAGTTCTGAGGAATTTTTTTCTGCATTTTAATGAATTATTCTGCAATACATGCAATTATTCCTCAACTCAGTGATCAGTTCTGTGGATTGTTTTCTCTGCAGTTTAATAGAATACTCTGCAGTTTATACATTTTCCTACTGTTCTAAGTTGGAAGTTCAGTGAAACTTACTTATTTGATGTCAGCACTTTAGCAGAACTGAAAGTCCAACTTTCTCAGAAATTCCAAGGGTGAATGTTTTTTTTTCACACACCTCTAACTGGTAGACCTTCTCAGTGCCACATAGCGATTCTTGTGTGCACCATTCCACCACAAGCTAATATCTTGGATGATTTGCATATTTGTTTTGAGGATAAATTTGGCATTAGAGCATTTAATTTATCTTGATTTTCCAGGATAGCTAGCACATCAGATATTTTAGATTCTGTTCTTTGTGAGAATAAAACCCTTCTATGATTACTTATTTCTAATTGTGGTACAGAGGAATTTTCTTCATGTTGTGTAATATCAGCGGGGGCATTTAATTTAAGGAGCAAATGATACTGATTGGTCTCAGAACATAAGATAACATCAAATTCTGAATAACTGTGAATTTGCCATAGAAATGCAAACACATGATCCACACCTGCTTTATTTGAATTTGAGCAGCTGTAATACTGTATGCTGTTTTTTTACTTTTGAGAGATCCATTTAATATGCTTAAACCTAATTTTTCCTTGAGATACACTGGCCTTCTGACACTTCTATTCACCATTTTGCCCACTGACATTCTTTTGGGAATTACAAGCCCCTCTTCTATGGAAGAATCTGGGTACATAGTACCAAGTCTAGCATTAAAATCACCCATAAGCAGTATTCCAGGTTCTGGAAATGCTTCTATAGCTTTCTGGAGTTGAAACTCTAGATCTTCCCAGATTTGCATGTCATAGTAGCATGTGTTTTCTGATGGAACGTAACAATTACACCCATAGAGCAATTCTTTGTTCCAGGATATTAATGCAATTTTTAAGTCTGATGCTACAACTGAATAATATTTTAAACCGATATCTTTCTGAGTTTGAATACAAGTTACTAAACCGCCTACTGGTCTTCCACATTTAGCTGACTTTTTTGCTTCAGCCAAAAAATATGTAAAGCCTTCTAGGTATAGGTTTCCCATGTCCCAGGTTTGTTGCAGGCAAATTACTATATGTTTTGATAAAAAATTGTTTAAATTTTGAATCAGTTATACTCTTTGAGTAACCTGCTACATTCCAAGGTAAAAATGAATTTGTTAAATGTTCCTCATAATTATCTAAGAATAATAATATTAGTAGTATTATTACCCATAATTATCTAGATGACTGTCTTGTCCAGAGTTTGATAGCAAGTTCTCATGGAGTCAACCCTACTTTAAATCAGGTAAACATTGATAGTGGTTTTGAATTGGAATTTTAATTTTCAACTGAGAATGCAATTTTCAAAAGTACATAAGAAGTTGATTGAGTTTGTTTATAACTCTGAGATGTGACAGTACCAGGGGAGGATCTTACTAGTACTCATGGTGAGGTCTCACTAATGATCAATACAGGGTTATTACTACCTCCCTCTTTCTGCTGTTGATACCCCTGCCTATGCATCAAAGCATCCTGTTAGCCTTTCCTACTGCCTTGTCACACTGTTTAGCTACCTTCAGGTCATCATAAATGATTATCCCCATGTCCCTTTCTTGCTTTGTGGCTGCTAGTACTTCTCCCAGTTGATATATGGCCCCCAGGTTCTATGCCCCATGTGCAAAATGTTACACTTTTTTGCATTGAAGCCCAGCTGCCAAACCTGTGACCTTTGTTCCAGCTTTTTTTTTATCTTTCATTCAATCCACCCCCTCCCTCAAAGTATCTACTCTGTTGCAGATTTTTTGGTCATCCAGGAACAGGCATACCTTCCATTCCAGCCCTTCTGCAATGTTGCTTACAAAGACATTGAAAAGGACTGGGCCTACTACTGACCCTTGTGGCACCCCACTGGTCACTTTTGCCCTCTCCAGAATGGATAACATTTGCCACCACCCTATGACTCCTTTGGTCCAGCCAGCTCTCTGCCATTCTTACTAATTTAGGACTTACTCCCAGGCTTCTCAGCTTGCTCACCAGTCTTCTATGTGGAACAGTGTTGAAGACCTTACTGAAGTCTATGTAGACCACACTAACTGCTCCTCCCTGATGCACTTTCTTGGTTACCTAGTCAAAGAGCTAGCTCAGGTTTGTCTTTTAAGACCTCCCCCCTGTCAACCTATGTTATCTCATATTCTGAAGACTATTGGAAACAAGGTAATCCCCAATCCTTTCCTTCAGTAGTGAGTCCATTACTTTGCCCACTACCGAAGTCAGGCTGATTAGCCTGTAATTTACAGGCTCATCTCTATTTTCATTTTTGTGGAGTGGAACTACATAAGCCCTTCTACAGTCTCTCGGGGCCTCTACCATGTCTAGTGATAGGTTGAACAGTGCTGTCAGAGGTGCAGCCAACTACTACTTGAGCTCCCTCAGTAACCTGGGATGTACCTCTTCTGATTCCATTGCCTTGTCTACTTTTAACTGTGAAAATCTCCTTAGGAATATTTCCACTATAAAAGGGCTAGTGATCACCTCCCTTGCCTTAATGCTCTCATCTTTGGCCCACTACCTACCCCCACCTCCATAAATACTGAACAGAAGTATTTGCTCAGTATGTTCATTTTTGATTGGCTCTCTTCCACATACACCCCTCCTCCCCCTTTCAGCCTTATTATCCCTCCCTTGGTCTTTTTCTTTTCACTTATGTATTTAAAAAGTCTTACTAAGTTTACTAGAATTTTAATGGAAAAGAGAAGGCCGAAGTCCATCTAGATTTTCCCACACACAGTCTGGGCACATTCAAAATAGGAGTATCGCGTTTTGCCAATTATCAAGTCCTCTTTTGAAGATATCAACACTATTTGAATTGACCAATGTTTGGGGTAATTGATTCCAGAGTCTAAGTGCCCTAACCGAGAAGAAATATTTCCTAAAATTAGTACGTGCATATGGAACAAAAAGTTGTTTATTACGGCTTCTTGGCACAGTACGACGATTTGTAAAGTGAAGGCCACACTTATTCATAAGTTTGGTGTTTTACATTAGAATATAGATCAGTATTTGAACTCTCCTTATTCTTCTGTTGTGCAGAGTATACAATCCTGTCATTTTTAATCTTTCCAAATAAGATCATTTAGATAGTCTGTCTTGGAACCATCCTTGTAGCTCATTGCTGAATCTTCTCTAGCCACTTAATGTCACCTTTTAGATGGGGACTCCAAAAAGGAGACCTGTGGTCGATCAGGAGTCGGATACATGCCCTATAGAGAGGAATCAAACACTGTTCATTTCTAGTAACAAAGGAATGCTGAATTTGCCTAAGTAGGCCATTTGTGCTATTAGCTATTTTCAAGCAATGATCCAAAACAGTTAGTGTAGCATTTATCAGGATGCCTAAGTCTCTTTCTTTCTTTGTTGATTTAATCAAATTATTATTTATATAGTAACTGTATTAACTGTATTTTAAATTTTGGGTACCATAATGTAAAATCATACATTTGTCTGTATTAAATTCCATTTTGTTTTTAATTGCCCAATTTTCAATTTTTAGCAAATCTAGTATAAGTGAACTATGATCATAATCATTGTCCACCATGCCCCCAAGTTTAGAATCATCAGCAAACTTACATAGCCAATTTTTGTTACTTATTCCCATGTCACTGATGTAAATATTGAATAGAATAGGGCCAAGTACTGAGCCCTGTGGTGCCCCACTGGAGACTGTGGCCAAATCTGAAACACATTCATTAATAGAGACCCTATGACTTCTGTTTGTTAGCCATGCATTTATCCAGTTTACTAACCCTTCAAAAAATCTCAATGATTCAAGTTGACTAATTAGATTTCCATGGGGCACTATGTCAAATGCTTTGCTAAAGTCCAGCAATATCACACCCATATTGTGTTTATTTTCTAAGCCCAAGCTAACATTGTTGTAGAAGGACAACAGATTAGTATTACAGGAGTGGTCAACTTTGAAAACATGTTGAGTGGTATCTACTATGTTCAGTTCCTCCATTTCTTTCACTAAGTATGCTTTTATTATTTTTTCCATGGTTTTACAAATAATTGATGTAAGACTAATGGGCCAGAAGTTTTGAACAAAGGATCTGTTACCCTTCTTATGAATTGGGGTTATAATTGCTGATAACCAATCTGCTGGAATTTTGGCTGAGTGTAAGAATTTATTAAATAGAATAGTTAAAGAAATTGAAATTGCTTCAGCTGTATCTATAAGAAATTTAGGACTAATTTGGTCAGGTCACAGACTGGTAGATTTCTTTAAGGATTTAAGAAGAGGGAGAATATCTACAACCATAATGTTACAGTTGTTTATAGAATTATGACTTGCATTCATATCACTACAGGGCATATAGTAATATTTTTTAGAGAAGACAGAACAAAACTAAGAATTAAAGTGGTTAACCATTTCAATGTCGGAGTGAATTATTTTATTATCTAGTGTTAGATGCCCTGTCTTTCTAGAATTCCCCTTTTTATTGTTTAAGTATGAAAATAATGCTATGTAGCCATCTTTTATATGGGCTAATTTGAATTCTATTTTCATTTTAGCCTTTTTGATCATATGTTTTAAAACTTGTAAGGACTTTTTATACTTACTGTAGGTTTCGTCTACACTTTTACCTGTTTTTAATTTTTTGAATAACTTATTTTCTCTTAATCTGTGTTATAATAGATTTATTTAACCAAGTTGGGATTATACCTTTTTTGTTGTATTTATTTTTGGTTTTTACATATCTCTTTTCTAGTGCAGAAATTGCATCCTTTAGTTTTGTCCAGGCCTCATTTACCGTGAGACTGGAGAAAAGTTGTGACCATTTAATACTTTCCAGTTTGTCAGTGATTAGTCTGAAATTAGCATTGTCATAATTCCTGTATACAGTTTTTTTTAATTTAATCTATGATGTACACCCATTAGTTCAAACATAATAGAACAGTGATCACTATTACCTAAAGGGTCTGATATTAAAATCTTGGTGAGTTTATGACTTATATTGGAGATGAGGAGATCAAGGATATTCATTCTCTAGTGGGAGAAGTAACTAGTTGAGATAGTCCATTCTCAGTTAGCGTATTCAAAAATTCAACATATTGTTTATTTTTACTAGAGTTTTCAGACCAGTTTATGTGGGGCATGTTAAAGTCTCCCATAATTACCACATCTTTATAGTCTGAGAAAGTTTCAATATCCTTTAGTAATGCCTCCCTGTTAATGAGATTGGATGAAGGGGGGTTCTAACAATTTCCCACAATAATTTGGAGATAACCTTGGATCTGGATAGCTACCCATATACTTTCTACATTGGATATTGACTGAATTTTATAGGATAAAATATTTTCTCTGACATAGAGTCCCACTCCCCCACCTTTTTTATTGATTCTGTTTCATAGTAGAGTTTGTAGCCTGAAATTTGCTGATTCCAAAGAGAATTTGAGTACCACCAAGTTTCAGTTATCCCTATAATATCTAAATTTAATAATTTACTTTTTGCCTCTAGTTCTGCTAATTTGGTGATATTCAATGATCTAGCATTTAGTGACATAAATTTGTATCCTTTATGGGACTGGTTTACTGGGTGTTTAAGAGAAGGGGGACATACCCCTTTCTCCCCGTTCCACTTTAGTTTAAATAGTTTATTATTATCCTCAGTAAAGATTTACCCAACATGGTGCTGCCCCATCTACTAAGATGTAGACCATTCCAGCTATACAAAGGAGATTTATCTACAAAGTTTTCTCAATGGGTTATACATGCTATATTTTGTGATATACACAATTTACAAAGCCTTGCCCCCCCTTTTTTTACTGATTTGGCAATATTCTCCTCTGTTTGTTCTTTTGTACTCTGAACTGCTTCCCTGTCTCCCTTATATTGTCCTGGTAAGTCTCTCTATCCTCCTCTTTCTTTGTTTTTTTATACTTTATAAAAGTTAGTTTTTTTTTTTTTGCTCTTACATTTTTTGCTACCTCACTAGAGAACCATAGTGGTTTCATTTTTCTCTTGCCCTTGTTAACCTGTCTGACACAGAGTTGTGTTGCTTTTTAAATGCCCTCTTTTAGTTTTACACACTGGTCCTTGACTGCCACTAGTTTCCTTTTCCTTGCCAGGCTGTCTCTGAGGCATTCTCCCATTTTCTTAAACTAAGCCCTCCTGTAGTCCATGTTCCTCATCTGTGTGTAGTTTGATTCTAACCCAGTTCTTATATTAAACAACACTGTACGATGGTCACCGGTCCTGAGGTGGTCCTTCACTGTGATGTCAGCACTACTGTCCTTGTTTGTCAGAACTAGGTCCAGCAACACCTCCTCACAAGTGGGTTCCATTTCAAGTTGCCTGGGGAACATCCCCTGCAGTAAGTTCAGGATGTCCCCAGTGTTGGCTATTGCCACAGCTGGGAGGCTCCAATCCATGTCCAGTAGATTGAAGTCCCTTACTAGTATCACTTCTCCCTTGTGAGCCATTTTATGGATTGCTTCCATGATTTTCCAGTCCACTTCTTCTTCCTGTGCTGGAGGTCTGTTGAGCATTCCTGTGTGAAAAACAGCCCCTTTACATTTGTCCAGGGTGACCCACAGTACCTTTTCTCCCCCTTTCTCCCTTGTATTTCTGTAGCCTTTATTTTGCCACTTACATAAAGAGCTACTCCTTCCCCTTTCTACTTACCCTGTCCCTTCTGAACAGAACATAACCTGGTATGGCCATATCCAAGTCCTGGTTTTCACTGTACCAGGTCTCTTTAATGATGACTAAATCCAGGTCTGCTTCTGCCATGATGGCCTCCAGGTCCAAAGTCTTGTTGCTCAGACTACAGGACAAGGACAGGACAGACAAGGATGCAACCTTAAATATTATGACTATTAAGTAGCATGGGAGCATTTATGGCCCTTTGGCTCTCTAGCTCCTTTGCCACCTTAGTAGTATGAACCTTAGTAGTATAATCTATTTACACACATAGCTTTCCAGAATGTGCTTCCACAACCCCCTCCTTTTTTCCATTTGCCTTCCCTTATTCCTCTCACTCATTATCAGAGCTTCATTCTTTTTTCTTCCCCCTGTATCTCAGAATTTTTTGGTTTCTTTTGTGATTTTATTTATTTATTTTATTTTATTAAATTTTGATAACCAGGTAAGCCCGCTGGGTCCCTAAGGTCCCTTTTTCAGGGGTGACCCAGGGAATTACATGGAATAATACATGGGATAGCATACAGCACAAGTACATTACACAAGACAGCGATGAACATAGTACATAGTGGTTTTTCAGCAGTTACATTTAAGAGGTAAGACGTAGTAGCATTTCAACAGTTAACAGTAACATTTCAACAGTTAACATTTCCTGGGTAGGCTATGCAGATGGGGTGCAGTGATGGTGCTATTTCCATTTGAGGGAGAGGGATTGGATTCCACTTAGGAGCCTCTGACTTTAGCAGTTGCATTTGGAGGAGACCATCATATGAGCCTTCAGCCTTGCACGGAAGGTGTGGGTAAAGGTAGCATCCTGAACACCAGTGGGCAGGGAGTTCCATAAGATGGGCACTGTAATGGTGAATGACTTACCCCCCGCCTTGGTTCTAACCCTTGGCACTGCGAGGAGGGTTCTGTCCCTTGTGAAAAGTTCTCCTTTGGTTCTTTTAAGTAATTCACTATGGCAATGAGCAAATCTGTATAAAGAACTAGGCATTGGAGTAAAAATATTTGTTTACAGATCCATTCAGTAATTTCCATATCTTAGAAGACCAAACAGACTGATGCCCCATTCACTGAAGCAACTCTTGTTACATGAAGCAAGTTATTTCTTCCATTTGGGATAGCTAACTCACATTCTGGTAATGTAATTGAATCACTAGATTAGTTAATGAATCTGGAGTTTCATTAATCTTTTTTATGATCGCTATAACAGCTTAATTTCCTGAGAATGAAAAATCTTTTGGGGTGTCTAACATTTTCCTGATTAGTTTGAATGGATGTATCTAAATAAGTGACTAACATAGTCTCCTCCTCAGGGGTGGAATCCATGGTTTTATTAACAGTTTTACCATATTCTTCCTGTTTTCCTTTCCTGTTTTTAGATTGTATAACTAAATCAGATTTTTTCAATATAGGCTCAGTCAGTATTTTTTTTTTTTTGTGGAGTGTTTTTTATTTGTGCACAGAGGGGTTTCCTCCTGAGTCTTTTTCATCTTTATCTTCTTCTGTGTTCAACTGGGGAATAGGAGGATTTTTTTGATGATGCCCATCTCAATATTAGAGTGTTTTTTTTATTTTGGTTTTCCTCATTTTCTTCTTCTTTTTCTCCTTCCTTTTTTCCTTGACTTAGGTCTCCCAATTTGGGAGTGACAACACTTGATTCAGTGAATGTGCAGGTTAACTAGAGAGATCATTTTCAGAAGTGTTCAATGAGCCAATTTTCATAGCATCTGCATCTGATCCTAGTTCCAGTTCTACCAGTTCTTGAATGAGACTTCTAATTAGATCTTCATGATTAACTAATGCTGTTTTAATTGTTGTAACTTCATCCCTTACCATATATAATTGCTCAAGAAGAAAAATAGTTGCCATTAGATGGTCTTTTAATGCATATATTATTCTAGGAGTGAAGGGTGCTGGGTAATTTCTTACTAAATCAGAGTAGCCATTATCTTCATGGTGTGTAGAATGAGGCCCTAGTTCACTATTATATAGAGACTAATGGATGGTTAGGTGGTTATAACGAGGATTGTACCCCCTGTGGGGTGGAATTCTACACAAACCATGAGAGCAAAGCTTGAGAGGTTTATTAAGGCATCCCACAATGAGGGTGTGTGTAAAATCTGAGTTTTACACACTTACCCATACTTTATTTTGTATAATTGCTGGGGATCATTTTTCTGCCACAGTAATTATACAAAGTAAATTGATTTACAGTATCTATGGAGTCAAGCCGCAGACCATTGGAGTTTCAGCGTGGTCCATAGCGGCTGCTAAACTGAAGCAGTGTTTAGTTTATTTTTATTTTTTCACTCCAGAATGAATATTTGCAGTGGCAAGTGATAGTTATTTGTTTTGTTTTTTTTAAATAACTTACCGCTAACTACTTTTCTCAGGGAACTTCGCAGAACTTAGAAACAAGGAAGTAGGGAAACAGCACAGAGATGAGGAAGATTGCAGCTGGCACATGCACCAATCTAGGGAAACTGGGTATGTGTTCATCTTATAACCAGCTGGTTATAAAGACAAAATTACAACCTGATTTCCCTATGGGAAAAAACAACAGCCAGTTATTATTATTCAGTATAGAGTTATCTACATTTAGAACTGGTGATTTTTCCAGAGAGGTTGAGTGATCTAGTTTTGTAATGAATTCAGAAATGATTCCCACTCAAATTCTATAGGTGTGGGGAGTTGAAAGTTAACTACTTTGTTTATCTTATTATGAGACAAAGAATGAACTTGCATACTTAATTTGTCCCCAGAGACTTCATCCCTTTTGTAAAGATTAGCAGTTAATGAACAATTTTTATGAATGGTCTTCTCATCTCCATGAGTTAGCACTGGATGATTTCTGTGATCTCTATTATTTTCTGGGGTGGACTGTATAATATCTAGTGCACCTTTATGCAACTGGGGAGTAGATGTATGCAAAAAAATATTTATTAATATTTGCTTAGTCTTTTTATTTTCCTATGTTTGTACATAATTTTTCTCTCTGCTAATATTTGAACAATAGAGGGGCTTCTTCTTTTGGAGAGGCATCTTGGGATTTAGATTGTATACCTCATCTATAAGCTTTATTTAGAGGGCTCACCCAAGATAAAAGAGGGAAAATACGAATCCATTCTGCTGGCTTTTTTTCCCCTAGTGACCACCTTCTCAATTCCCTTTTACCTAATAGAGTACCTAATAAGTTTCCTTGCATATAACTAATAAAGTAGATCCATGTGGATAAATAATAAATAGAATAATATATAGTTGAGTGTGTATTATAAGGGACTAATACCATTGAGAGGTTCTGGGGAAAAGGGAACCTCAAGAGTGAAGATTAAGGGGTTCCCTTGTCCCCAGATTCACAAGATGGAAGAACCCCTGAGTGATACACACTCACTTATTTGTAATTTTTTGTAATATATGGATCCAATTTTGAAATTCTGTGGCTCTGAATTTTTTTTCTGGCATGCTATGTGGCTGGCCAACTGCCACACTGAGGACTCACTTGCTCTGT
This sequence comes from Neoceratodus forsteri, assembly GCA_016271365.2. Lineage (NCBI taxonomy): Eukaryota > Metazoa > Chordata > Ceratodontiformes > Ceratodontidae > Neoceratodus > Neoceratodus forsteri. The sequence continues at coordinate 563,692,111 of CM028135.1, read as the reverse complement.
CTCCACCACCACCATTTTCTGTTAACTTGTGCTTGGTTGAGAGTGCCTCTCATCATTATGTTTGGTAGGCAGTCCTACCTTTTGGTTGTTTTCAGGGCTGAGTGAACACAGGATCAACCAGATCATTCTTTAAACATAGAAGTATTGTCAAAAGAGCAAAAGGGATAAATTACTCTCAGTAAGCAAGAGATGGCTTCCATGTTTTCAGAACTGTTATGCCTGCCCACAGACAAAAAGTGGCCAGTCACAAAGCATGCTTTGAAAAATGTCATGTCATGTCAAGGAAGTGCATCTGGGAGCATAGCAACCAATGTACAGTGTGAGACAGTTGTGCACTTGCACTCTTCAGTTTCTCTGATAATACTATCATTTAGAGTTCCAAATGATAGAGTTAAGTTAAGGGCTTTGACAATTAGTATTATCGGTCATCAGCAATAGTATTATAACTTTTTGGACAGTATAATTACGGGAATTTAATTTGTATTGCTTACTGGCATATTAAAATGAGTTAAACATATATGTTAATGGTAACAACAAATAATATATGTTATTACCCTATTATAGTAAGTATTTTACCTGGTTTTCACTTTAGCCCTATTGCACTTTAGCACAAAAAATATTGCACTGATGCCCTATTGCACAATTACCATATTGCACTTTTGTTCTGTTGCACAATAAATAATGACAGCAATAATATATAACAATAGTATGTAATAAGTATAATGAATATAGGCAATAGTGTCAGTAAAGTGCAATCTCATCAGTAGGGTACATTATCAACTTAGATCCTTAGTGTTAATGTGCTAGCGTACCTTAAAGCGCCCCAAAATGCAAAGTGCCCAAAATGTGCAAGAATGTAAAAAAAATTCAGATTAATGAGTTATTAAAGCTCCTTCTGAAGTAGGACACAACTTCACTTCTGTTTTCTATTTTCTGATTGTGTCAAACTGTGAAAAGATCATAAGGAAACCTTCTAGTGATCATAAGTAACAGTGTGTGCTTCAGAATGGGATATGAGTTTCTTGTTTCTTTTCCAATCTCTCTCTTGCTATCATCTTGTCACTGGCATAAATCAAGGCTTCAGTGGACATTAAAATGTACAAAAAGTGCCAGGGTGCTATCAATGCAAAGCCAAAATATTGAAGTATTACCAAGAGCTGAAATAAAGATACTACAAAAAATAGTACTTGAGACAACTACTCCTTCAGCTGGCAGAAAAACAAACAAACAAAAAAGAATGGCACCTTAAAAAATGACATAACATTATAGCACTGTAAAAGGAAAGGAAAAGTGTTTTGGCACTGCAATAAGGTGGATACTCCAGAAGGGGTGAAGCACATGAGATGCAACATTGGGAAACTTGAAAATTGTCTGGGTTATTGCAACCAAAGTTTGATGTAAAGAAGTGCAAAATAATGCACCTGGATAGAGGGAGTCCAGAGGAAAGCTACACAATGGGTGTGGGAGAGGTGCTGATGATCGCCATGGAAGAAAGAGACCTAGGGGATCATCATTTCAGATGACTTAAAGGTGTCAAAGCAGTGTGCAAAGGCTGCAGAAGGGCAAGTGGCATGCTGGGGTGCATAGGCAGGGGGTATCACAACCATACATCAGAATGTAGAGATGCCATTGTATAAAACACTAGTGAGGCCTCACCTGGGGTACTGTGTGCAATTCTGGAGGTCACATATTGACAATGTGGTCACGGTCTGGAGAAGGGCGATCAAGATGGTACATGGAGTTGCACCACAGAACATATGAGAAAATATTAAATGGCCTCTATGTGTACTCACTGGAGGAGAGGAGGGATCAGGGGGATATGATAAAAACATTCAAGTACCTCAAGGGCATAAACAAGGTGCAGGGGGGGAGACATTTTCCAATGTAGGAGTACAAGAAAAAGGGACCATGATATGAAATTGGAGGGAGACAGGTTAAGAGGAAATGTGAGAAAGTTTTTCTTCACAGAGAGGGTGGTGGACTCATGGAATAGTCTGCTACAGGAGGTGGTGGAAGTTAACACAGTGGAGAGATTTAAACATGCCTGGGATAGACACAGGGGAGTTTTGAGGGAGGGAGGAGTGATGAAAGGCCTCTGTCCACATAAGGTCAGAGGCCACAAACAAGTATAAGGCTTATGGGTAGACTGGATGGGCCTAGTGGTCCTTATCAGCTGACAAATTCTATGTTTCTATGTTTCACTGCAGGTCCCTCTCGTATTGACAAGACTTGGCAAATTGTGAGGCTGACAAAGACTGTCAGAGATAATTTATGCAGATTTATACTAGCAGTTTGAAAAAGGCAAAGTGGTTCACAGTCTGCTTGCTAAAATGAAAACAATGAGAAATATGAAACCAACTTAGTTTTCTTCTCTGCTCATTTATTCAAGACTCAGCCAGCTCTGCTGTAGCAGAGAAACTCCGTGCTTCATACTGTGGGAGCACATTTTTGAAGGAATGCAGAAGATGTGTCTATAGGTGTAGAATGCTATTGGCTGTTTAGGTGCTTATGTACTAATATATTTAACTGTATTTAAAAACTCATTTAAATATTCACCGTTTTCAATCCATAAAAATACCCATAACATATTCTAACCCATAAAAATATCAAAAATGAAAATAAAAAAAAAGGTACAACACAAAACACTTGGCACAAAGAGCAAAAATCAGTGCATAATGACTTGCTCAATACAAATGTGCAGTACAGCCCCATAGCCATCCTGTGGTTTTTGACCGTTTATTCAAGCTGGCAGAATTTAACGTGCTTTTTAAATATTAAATTCTGGAGTCAAGTGGTTTGACGGGCTCCGATGTTTTATAATGAATGAAAGTTAACTGGTTTAAAACTTTTTGAGGCACAGGGTTTGACATAATCCCAATAAGATCCTTCAAAAAACTTTTCGCAGACATTGCGGATCTTCAAAGTCTTGCAGCTTTGCGGGCTACAGCAAGACAGCTAGGCATAGTGAAAATGAATGGGTTTAATGCACTATGAGAGTCATCTTGTTAGCCAGAAGGTCTCTGAATCCAAAGGCATGGGATCCCCAAACTCCTTCTTCCATTCACTCTGGATGGGGGAAAAAGAACAGAAGGAACAGAAAAAATGATTCTGAGGAGGGTGGATAAATTCAATAGTATACTGTCAGTTTTAACCCATAGACTGCGGACAGAATTAGAATGTATTGTAGTTCTGGACTGATATATCAGTCGGTAGCCCTACAAGGGTCAAGAGCAAGACAGCAATATCATACTTTTTTCATTAAAAAGAGCATAAACACAGTTGGGAGCAGGGCTCTTATTCCCATGTCTCAGCAGCTCAACACCGCATCTGCCATCTTCCTCTTGGCATAATATTGGAGCAGAACTATGTACAACACTGAAACATAGTAAAAGTGAACATACAACAAACAGAATCAGTAATACTACTATTAGAGTAGAACTAGCGATAAATGTACACTTGAATTCCTGGTAGAGAGCTAAATCTACTACGACCTTAGTATGCAAGGTGTGATTATGTTGACGGGAATATCTGGACAAATCCAAGCCCTCTAATCCTGGAAGAAGAACTACTCCCTGGCTGCAAAAATATTCTTCTTACACTGCCAGCCATGAGGTCAGATGGTGGTGTATGGTCTGTAATACTAAATAAGGGCAGTGATGCAACACCATAGAAGAAAAAATACTATGGCAACGGGTGGCTATCCTCCATAAATATCAGACTGTACTATCTTGATGGTGGCATTATGGATGGCCATCTAGTAATATAGGCAGTCGCCCATTTAAGGGGTGTCTTGTTGGGAGGGCTCAGCAAGCCAACCTGCCTAGATTGGTCACCCTGAGTTTAGTGGGGTGCCTTACAATTAAACGTTTACCAGAGACAATGCATTCCTGGACAATAACTGTGGTATGCTATGGAAAAAAAAAAAATTCAAAATGGTTAGTCCCAATCAGAATTTTGAGGGGATGTCAGGTCCAGGCCAGGCCACAGTTTGTATTTCTGTGGGTATAGGGCTTTACTGTCTAGTCACATCCACAGGTAGATTCCAACTTGTACCCTACTTTTGTTTATTATGTAGTTCAGTTCAGGGCTAATGGGCAACAGCAATACAAATTCTTAGTCCCTCCAGATAAACTAGCAATAAACCACTGGTATTATGGATAGCCACCTAGTGATATAGGCTATCACCCATATAAGGGGTGTCTTGTTGGGAGGCTCAGCAAGCTGATCTGCCTAGACTGGTCACCTAGAGCTTTTGGTAGTAACTTACAGTTGAATGTTTTTCAGAGACTATGTATTTCTGAACAATAACTATGGTACTGTGTGCTAAGGAAAAAACATAATTCCAAAATGGTTAGCCCCTATCAGAGTTCTGAGGGAATGTCAGGTCCAGGCCAGTCCATGGTATGTATTTTGGCAGGTGCAGGACTTTATGGTCTAGTCATATCCACAGGAAGATTCCAAATGGTACCCCACTTTTGTTTATTAGGTAGTTTAGTTCGGGGCTGATGGGTAAACAGCAACACACATTCTGAGTCCACCTAGACAAACCTGCAATACACCACTGGTAAGTTCAAAAAACTTTTCTTCTTTTATTGCATCATTCCTTCCAGAATGCCCTTCATGAGACCCCTCCATGAGATCAGGCTGCACAATCCATTTCTTTTGTAGATTCTTTTGTAAGTAATTTGTTCAAAAGGAGCTGTATCTCCTGGTTTCCTGCCTTTTTGTTAGGTACTGTGCCTTTTGTTTCTGAGTATAATTTATTTGGTCAGTTTCTGTAGTTCCCACTCTCTCCCAGAGCATGACTGGTAGCATCTCCTAATGAACAATGTACCTGCAAAAGAAACAACAAGTGATATGGATTGCTTAGCCCAGTGCAACAGAGGAACAAAAACAAACCAAATACTGAACCAGAAAACCCTCTTCTCTGAAGATGCAGAGCACAGGTAAAACATTGGCTTCTCATGGAGTGCATTCTGAAAGGAATAATACAAAAAAAGAAGAAAGATTTTTTGAAGTTACCTGTGGTGTATAGCATGTTTATCCAGAGGGACTCAGAAATTGTATTGCTTCACGGTCTAGACCTTTGAGGGGTAAACTATTGTATTTGGGGGCAACCAGCCCCCAGCATGTATGGGTAGAAATTCAGGGGTCCTGGCCAAGTAGACATTGTAGCCTAGCTATTTACAAATTAACTGTTTGCCAGCTGGAGTGATTTCATTCCTGTGGGCCTGTTGCATGTGCTTCCAAAATGTGTTTGGGGGAATGCTTCTTTAGCTTTAACTTTTCGCTGGTGAAAACGGGCAGTTTTGCTCATCCTGCTTACAAGTATAAAAAATAAAAATTAAATGAAAAATGAAAATGCTTGTCATGTTGAGGTGGGTGGGATAGGCTGTCCCCCCTCAGTCTGGCTTTTGTTCCTCAGCCACACCAACTGGCTTAGGCCTATGTCCATATGATTCTTCTTCAGTTTGCATGCACTATGGTCTGAGAGCCACTGAGGATCTAGGTAGACTCTGGCCATGGCTTTGGCCCACCCATAAAGTGATCTCAACCTCAGGACAAATCCTGACCTGGTATAGCAACATCTGAAGCAGTACTACCCTGAGCATCATATATTTGGGCCAGAGATCTATTATCTCAGGACCTATAACTCAGTCAAGCTCCAGGACTGTATGCCTCGTATGCCATTTGAACAGTGACAATTTTACAGCAAATGACATTACAGCGGCAATTCAATGTTGCGGCTGTAATGTACCCATTGGCCCACGGCACTGTTTTTTCTGGGTATTTCACCCCACCTGAAATCAGTTGCAACTAGGAGTTGATAATACTAAAGTACAAGGGGTGTGGGAGCACAACCCCCACATGGGGGTTTGGGGGCTAAGACCTCCCAAAAAAACACAGTTACCTAACAGATTTATGCCAACCCCAACTTGCAGTCAGCATAAATCCATCGCTGTAACATCAGTTGACAAAACTGTTGCTGAACCGGCATCATGGATCCATATGCACCCAGTCCCTTGCCCCGCAGACCTGTAGGACAATGCCAACTCTGCCAGGAACACTATATTAATCTACTGTCCAGCTGTTCATTCTGAAGCAAACCAAAGCAGTGCCCTCCCACCTCTAAACAGTATCAAAATGATATATGGAGTAAGTAGAATTCAGAATTCTGCACTTACTAAAAGCAGTAAATGTCCTGTATCAAAGATCTCAGTATTACATATGACTTTGATATTTCATTGAGGAATCCTCTGAAAGTGCTTAGGGAGTTCTTTAATAGCTGCAGTGCATCTTGAGTTTGTTTCTTATCCACAGCTACTGTTTGTGCCTGTTCAGACAGTCCTGATGGTTGCAGTTGAGAATCAGCCATCTCCCACCTTCCTGGAGTCCTGCTCCATCTAACTTGTGATATGGGAGGCTGTAGTATGCCTATTCCCCTGCATTGCAAGCCCTCTTCTTCTTTAGCTGTTGCATTATAAATTATGTTCATTTGGAATTATAAAAATATGGGGATTAAATGGGGTTTGGAACTTCTGTCCAGCCTACTGAAGGGCTTTAACACTCAGGCTATATGCTTCCCTTTTGACCTGGAACAGCAGGGTGCAGTACTGATCAAAACATAGTCATTGTTCCACCCAGTAATTTTTTTTTTCTCCATACTGCTGATAAAACTTTTTCTTCTTCTTTTTTTTTTTTTTTTATACTTTGACTGACCTTGGTCATTCTGATGGGCTGGCTTTAGGATCAAGGGCCCGATTAATTATTTTTGTGTTGGGTTCATTGTCTTGCATGTACAGATTGTCATGTTTGAGACATTTGATAAAGTCAGATATATGTGCCCATTCAACTCCTTCTGGTGGCCCATAGATTCTTACATTTTGTTTGATGGATTCCACCTTCCAGGGCTGTACATTTTTGTTCAAGTTATATTTGCTTATGATACATATGAACTAACAGATCTGAAATACTGTCAGTGTGATGGGGTAACTGCCTTCTTGTTGTTCCCTTAACATGTTCACATGAGCTATCAAGGTCTGTACAGAGCTGACTATTTCAGTTCATAATTCATTTAACTCTGCAAGAAGCTGCATGTTGGTAACTTTGGGACCAACTCTGGACCCTGCACTATGAGGAGATGAATTTGTACTAGAAGCTGGCATGAAGGAGTCTGAGTGCATAGGCTGCTCGGTTTCAGTGTTGGCTGTTGCATCTCCCACCTGTTTTTTTTTTTTTTTCTTTTCTTTGTGCCACCAATGGGAAATATGACGTACCAATGTGCTAACTTCCAAGAAAAATGTCCTGGGTTGATTCCCTTCACAATCAGTTCAGATTAGCAGACAGGGCACAGTCAGATGAAAATTCAGAGCAAAAAACATAAACCCGACACTCCTAAGAACTTTTTCTCATTCAAGTGATTTTTTATTGTAGCTTGTATCATGCACTGACCCTCACTTTAAGCCCACCATTTGCCACTATAGGATTCATCAGGGAAGAAGACCTATAGGTAAAACAATTACATATGGTTATATACACTGTTGTATATTTCAATATTTGCACAACACTTAAACTTCTTCAGTACCTCCACAATTGACATCAGAATGGAAATTATTTAAATGTCCAAGTGTGCCTTTCAGATTATAGTATTTAAGCATTACTTGTGTCATTTACCAATTATCATGATACATTCCTAGAGTCATGAACATTTTTTTACACATTAAAACTAGAAACATTTTTCCTCTATTATACATATACCACTTTTCATATGTGTAGTACCCCTGCTGGTGGAGCTGGAGGATGCAGATTCTATTAGAAGGTAATACATACACTGCTACAGCACAGGTATTTCAGTATTCTAGAAACATAGAAACCTAGACTTTGATGGCAGATAAGGACCGCTTGGCCCACCTAGTCTGCCCATTTCCCTACCTACAGGATAGGCCGCAGATCCTAGTTAACCAATAGCCTATTTCTTCCTACCCCCCACAAGAATTGCCATATGTCTGTCCCATGCATTCTTGAATTCTCCCACAGTTTTAGACCTCACAACCTCCTCAGGAAGGCTGTTCCATGCATCCACCACCCTCTCTGTGAAAAAAATACTCTCCACATTGCCCAGGAACTGCCCCCTCTATCTTTAAATTGTGTCCCCTTGTTCTTGCACATCTCTTTTCTGAAAGATGCTACCCTCTTGGACTTTGTTGATTCCACTGAGGTACTTAAAAGTTTCTATCATGTCCCCCCTCTCCCTTCTTTCCTCAAGGGTATACATATTAAGCTCCTTTAGTCTCTCCTCATATGGCTTCTCTTGCAGACCCTGCACCATTTTAGTTGCCCTCCTCTGGATTGCCTCTATCCTGTCTATGTCCTCGCGTAGATGGGGTCTCCAGAACTGGATGCAGTACTCCAGATGGGGTTTCACAAACTGTCTGTACAGAGGGATAACAACTTCCTGTTTTCTGCTGGTGATGCCTCTCCCTATGCATCATAGTATACCCCGAGCCCTCCCTACTGCCTTTTCACATAGCTTGCTAACCTTAAGGTCATCTGATATGATTACCCCCAGGTCCTTTTCCTTTTTTTGTTGTTACTACCTCCCCCCCATTGTGTAATCTTCCCCTGGGTTCTTGTTTCCCAGGTGCATTATTTTGCACTTCTTTGCATTGAATCCTAGCTGCCATACTTCTGACCATTCCTCCAACCTTGCCAAGTCCCTTCTCATCTTTTCCACACCTCCTTGTGTATCAACTCTGTTGCAGATCTTTGTGTCATCTGCAAAAGAGGCATACTTTTCCTTCCAGTCCCTCTGCTATGTCACTTATAAAGACATTAAAAAGGACTGTACCCAGTACTGAACTCTGCGGTACCCCACTAGTAACCCCTCTTTCTTCAGAGTGGACTCCATTTACAATTACCTTCTGTGTCCTGTTGTCCACCCAATGTTTTACCCAAGCTACCACCCTGGGACCCACTCCCAGGCTGGTTAATTTGACTATTAATCTTATGTGTGGGACTGTGTCAAATGCCTTGCTAAAGTCTAGGTAGGCAATGTCCACAGCCCCTCCCTGGTCTACTACTTTGGTCACCCAGTCAAAGAAATCTATTAGATTCGTCTGACATGACCTTCCCATTGTGAACCCATGCTGCCTTGGGTCCTGTGCCCCACTGGCCTCTAGGTACTCAACAATTCTTTCCTTCTGAAGTGACTCCATCAGTTTCCCTACCACTGAAGTCAAACTGACAGGTCTGTAGTTTTCTGCTTCTGTCTTGGTCCCACTTTTGTGAAGGGGAATCACATCTACCTTCCTCCAGTCCTCTAGTACTACACCATCCTCCCATGATTTATTAAAAAGAGTAGTCAGTGGTTTCACTAGTTCCCCCTTAATTCTTTTAGAATTCTGGAGTGAATTCCATCAGGCCCTATTGCTTTGTCCACCTTCAGTTTTAGGAGTTCTTACAGAAATCTGTCTTCTGTGAAAGGGCTGGGATCGACCTCCCTATCAAGCGTGCTTCTGTTAATTGGATTAGGCACCCCCCCTCCTCTTTTGTGAATACTGAGCAGAAATATTCTTTCAGTATCAATGCTTTTCCACTGTCCCCCTCTGCCCACCCACCAGATGAAGAGAGACTGAGAGAGCTTAATATGTATACCCTTGATGAAAGGAGGGACCGGGGGACATAATAGAAACTTTTAAGTACCTCAAGGGAATCAACAAAGTCCAGGAGGGTAGCATCTTTCAGAAAAAGAGATGTGTAAGAACAAGGGGACACAATTTAAGGTTAGAGGGGGGACAGCTAAGGGGAAATGTGAGGAAATTCTTTTTTACGGAGAGAGTGGTGGACGCATGGAACCGCCTTCCTAGAGAGGTTACGGGGTCTAAAACAGTGGAGGAATTCAAAATGCATCGGACAGACATAAGGCAATTATAGTGGGGGGGTTGCAGGAAATAGGCTGTTGGTTAACTAGAATCTGCAGCTTATCCAGTAGGTAGGGAAATGGACAGACTGGGTGGGCCAAGTGGTCCTTATCTGCCGTCAAAGTCTATGTTTCTGTGTTTCACCATTCATTCTATTTAGCCTCACTATCCCTCCCTTTGTCTTTCTACACTCTCTGATGTACCTATAAAAGGTTTTATCCCCCTTCTTAACCAAGTTGGCTATCTTTTCCTCAGTTTGGGCCTTTGCTATTCTGACTTCCTTCCCTGATTCCTTCTGCCTTAACTGGTACAGCTCTCTGTCCTGCTCCTTCTGTGTTTCCTTATACTTCCTGAATGCTATCTTTTTCTCCCTGACTTTCTCAGCCACCTCTTTTGAGAACCATAGTGGCTTTTTCTTTTGTTTTGATTTGTTTATTTGCTTTACACAAAGGTTTGTTGCCTCTGTGATGGCAGTTTTGATGATTCCCCATTGTTGCTCTACCCCTCCTTCTAACCTGTTTGCTAGTGCTTTTCTGAGGCACTCTCCCATCTTGCCAAAGTCAGCCCTCCTGAAGTCCAGTACCCTCACTTTTATATGGCTTGACTCTGTAGCTGAGTTTAACATGAATCACACTGTTTGATGGTCACTTATTCCCAGATGGCAACCCACTTCTAGATCTGAGATCCTCTCACTTCCCCCATTTGAGAGTATGAGGTCTAAGCTTGCTCGCTCATGTGTGGGTTCCGAAACTAGCTGTCTGAGGCCTGCCACCTGTAGGGCATCAAGAATGGCCCTGCTCTTGAATGTGGCTGAAGCAAATGTGCTCCAGTTAACATTTGGCATATTCAGGTCTCCCATCAACAGTATCTCCCCTTTCTCTGCCATCCTAAGAATGCCTTCTATCATATCCTTGTCCATTCCTTCCCCCTGACATGGGGGTCTGTACACAACCCCTGTGCAGACTGTGATGCCCTTTCCAGTCTCCAAGGTGACCCACAGTGCCTCCTCTCCTCTCCTCTCCTCTCCTCTCCTCTCCTCCCTGTTTACTCTTTTGTTCAGTTGCTTTTATCCCTTCCTTTACATAGAGAGCTACTCCTCCCCCTCTTCTTCCCTGCCTCTCTCTCCTGTAGGTTATGTACCCTGGTATGTTAACATCCCAGTCATGGTTCTCTGTGTACCATGTTTCTGTGACTGCTACGATATTCTGGCATCCCTCTTCCATCAAGGCCACCAGCTCAGGGAGCTTGTTGCCCAGACTATGGGCATTGGTACTCATTACTCTCCATTTCCTGATGGCCTTACTCCTTTTTGCCCCATCCCTGTCCTTCTCACCTTTGTCACTTTCCCCATTTACCCCAGCCCTTCTCCCTATCGCCACCTCTATGTTGGTGTTTACCACACTTACTACTGTGATTTTTTGGGGGGGCTAGGATTTCCCTGCTCCTTTCCAGTGCCTCCCACCTTGGCTAGTTTAAATGCTTGCCAATGAAGCATTTAAACCTATCACCTAGGATCCTGGTTTCCCTCCTGCACAGATGCAGCCCATCATGCCAGTATAGGCTTGCATCACTCCAGGTGGACCCCCAGTCCCCAATGAAGCCAAATCCCTGAGCTCTGCACCAGTTTTTCAACCACTGATTGAATCCCATGGTGCAGAACACCCTAGCCTCTCCTACGCCCTAGATGGGCAGCACCTCCGAGAAGGTTACCATGCATGCTACTTGTCTAAGGCCCTTCCCCAAGTCCACAAACTCTTACTGCACTGCTCTAATCCCTTTCTTAGCTAGGTCATTTGTCCCTAGGTGGACAATGACATCCAGCTCCCTCCCCAGTGCAGCTGCTCCAGCAATCCTGACGATTCACTCCCTGTCCCTCCAAGTCATGGCGCCAGGCAGGCACCTTACCTCCCTCTCCCCTTTCTACCCCAGTTCTACCTTCCTAACAATGGAGTCCCCCACCAGGAGTTGTTTCCTTCCCCTATGGGGTCCCATGCCACCCTCCTGTGGGTCTCCTTTGTGGAGGTTCCCAGCATCCTCCGTGGTCTCCACTGTAGGTACCTCCATAGAGGAACCACACTTTGCCAGAATGGTATAGGAATTGTGGAGAGGTACAATTGGAGGGATGCACCTCTGTTCCACCACCCTCACCCTCCCTGAGCCCACTGTGGTCCAACCACTCCTCTTTCTTGGCAACCACTGAGGCAACAGCAGTGGCACTGGTGGTCCCTGGATGGAAGAAGAGGTCCCACAGATCCTGTCCAACTCAGCCTGGAGATGAGCAACCTCCTCCCTCAGCCCAGAGAGGTGCCTGCAGATCGGACAACATCGCATCCTCCAGAACGTCTCCCGGAAGACTGCTGCTCCACAGCCTCTGCACTGCACCACTCCCATCATGTCTTGTTACTGGTCCCTTAACTGTTGTTTGGAATCCTTAGTCTTTCTTCTGTTTTTTTTTCTTTCTCTTCTCTCTTTACTTACTTTCTGCCTCTGTGTCATTTAAGCTCCTGATTGTCCTGTTCTGAGACAAGAATATCCTATATTTCTCAGTAGACCCCATACTTGTTCAGAGGTAGGCCTCCAGCAGCTAGAGGGGGCTGGAGAGCTACTCTTGCCCTTCTAGGATGGTGGGTCTTTGGTGGCTCTGTGATCACTCACTTCCTGCTCCCAAACAGGAAGTTCCTGTTGTCAGTCAAATCCTTTGCATATACAAGTAGAACTAACTTTGGGTGAGAAGGAGGGCAATATAGTCCCAGTAGAGAAAGTCTAGTCACACAGCACTCCTTCCTCCTGGTGTCTTCTGCCAAGCTACTGACAGAATATTTCTAAGGCAGTCTTTAAATTTAGCTGCCTTCTAACTAAGTCACTCCCCTTCTTATTAGATCTTTCTACAAGTAATTTAAACTGCACAGCTATCAAGCCCTTTCAATCACCTGAGATTTACACCTAGATAACTGTTCAGATAACCATTCAATTTAGTTAACTCAGACAAACACACTGTTTTTTTTGTTTTGTTTGTTAGTTTGTTTTTTTTTTACCCTAAATTAAAGGTCCAAGTACAAGAGTTCTACTTCTTTAGTCCCAGTAGAGAAGTCCAGTCACACAGCACTCCTTCCTTCTGGTGTCTTTTGCCAAGCTACTAACATAATCTTTCTAAGGCAGTCTTTAACTTTAGCTTCCTTTTAGCTATGCCACTCCCTCTACTTACTAGATCTTTCTACAATTGTAGTGTTATTTCTACAGCAATAGAGTTTCAGTATTATAGATACATGGTAAAACTTGAGAACCTAGCTAGGCTATGAAGTCTATGAAGTCTACTAAAGGATGTTATCATTCGACTTGACAAATAGTTTCCTATTTGTGGAGACCTAAATCAAATATAACATATTCATTTTTAGGCACCAATCCTTATTCTGTAACTCTTAACACACTTAATCTCACTAGTTTACAAATCTCATTATCCTTTACACTGCATGTCTATTTTTATGTAAACAATTTATTATTCCATCAGCTGTATGTATAAAATCATTGTTTTAACTGTATTTCAGCATCACCCTTCTTATATAAGGCTTGTCATGAGGCATATGTTAGGTCTTCTTCCCTGATGAAGCCCATAGTGGCAAAATATTGAACTTAAATTGAGGGTCTATGCATGATACAAGCTACAATAAAAATCACTTGAATGACAAAAAGTTTTCAACAGTTGATGACTTCTGTGCTTTTTGCACTGATGTGTAACTTAAACTGCAAAAGTTATCCTAATTCTGCAATATTTGGTGCAGTCTGATGTAGGTCAAACCAGAGCTCCATTTTCCAATTCCATATCAGAGGGTGGCATCTCCGGAAGTCCTTCTGTCCAGATGTTCCCTGCCTAATCTGTCTCCTCATATCCTAACTGGTCTAAACCAACCCACCCTCCTCCCTGCCTGTTTTTCAATGTACCCCTGTGTCTTGATGCCCCCACTGTTTTTTGCCTCCACCACATCTGCTGGCAGTCTGTTCCAGGCATCTACCACCCTTTCAGTGAAGAAATATGTAACCCCCTCCAGTTTCATCACATGTCATCTGGTCCTGATGTTCCTTCTCAATTGAAACAGACTTCCCTCCTGCACTGTGTTCACCCCTGTGAAGTAGTTGTAGGTTTCTGTCATGTCACCTCTCACTCTGCTCTCTTCCACAGTGTACATGTTGAGATCCCTCAGTCTCTTCTCATACAACACCAGCACCATTCTAGTTGCCCTTCTGTGGACTGTCTCTACCCTGTCTATGTATTTTAAGGCATGGCATCCAGAACTAGACACAGCACTCCAGGTGGGGGTCTCACAAGTGAGCAATACAGTGTCAACACCACCTCCCCCCTCCTGAAGGATATACCCCTTCCTATGCACAGAACATCCTACTAGCCATATCCACTGCTTTATCACACTGCCCTGCCACCTTAAGGTCATCAGATATGAAAACCACTGGTGACTGTCAGTATCTCCTACATGTAATATTCAGCACCTGGGTTCCTATGTCCTAAGTACATTATTTTGACTTTTTGGTATTGAACCCCAACTGTCATGCTTTAAATCACTCCTCAAGTTTCTACAGATTGTTGCTCATTCCCCCCCTTTCCTGACTGTCCACACTATTGACATTTTTTTTATCTTCTACAAAATGACATACCTTTCCTTCCATTTTCTCAGCAATGTCACTTATGAAGACATTGAAGAGGACCTGTACCAGTATTGAGCCCTGCATCACCTGACTGGTGACTCCTCTGTCAATCAAGTGAAGGTTTTTTACCACCACTGTCTGTCTCCTATCTGTTAACCAGTTACTAAATCAGTTCACCACTTTGGGTCCCACCACTGGGCTGCCCAATTTCTTAATTGGCCTCCAGTGTAGGACAATGCTGAAGGCCTTGCTGATATCCAGATAGGCCTTTTCCACTGCCTTCCCATGATCTAGTTCCCTGGTCACCCAGTCAAAAAAGTCCATTAGATTAATTTGCCATGATGCCCCTTCCCCCCATGAGAATCCTTTCTGTCTGTGGTCTTGCAACCCACTGGATTCAAGATACTCTACAAGTCTTTCTTTTAGCAGAGTTTCCATTAAATTCCCCACCACTGAAGTAAGACAGACCAACCTATAGTTGCTAGCCTCCTCCCAGCTGCCACTCTGTGTAAAGGGACCACTTTGAGTCTTTTCCAGTCTTCTGGAACAATGAATGTTTCTAGTGAGCTGTTGAAAAAGGCCATTAGTGGAACAGCTAACAACTCATTAAATTCCTATAGAACCCTGGATATATCCTGTCCAGTACCATAGCTTTGGTGACCTTTAGAGCCACAAGTCCATTCTGGACCCTTTCTCTGAAAATGGACTTGTGTCCACCACACCTCCCCACATCCCTGCTATTCCCGAGTGCCCCCCCCCCACTGTAAAGATTGAGCAGAAATACCTGTTATGGATGCCTACTCTTTTTTTGTCCTCTTCTGCATATTATCTTCCCTCTGGCCTTTTAATTCTAGTATTACTCTCCTGTTTTCCACTTCTCAATTATTAATGGAAGAAAGTCGTATCTCCCAAAGTGACTCATTTGGTGATTCTTTCCTCTGTTTATGCATTTTCTGTTCTCACCAACTTGCCTGCCTCCATCTGCTTTACTAGATATACCTCCCCTGTCCTTCCCACTCTGTGTTTTTATACTCCTGAATTCCACCCTCCCCCACCCCTTCACCATCTTTGCCATTTTCTTAGAGAACCATCATGGTCTCTTTTTTCTCCTGCTTTTACTCACTTTCCTCACACAGAAGTTAGTTGCTTTTGTTATACCCTGCCATATGTTTGCCAAAAGTGTCTCTGTCCCCCTCCCTGAGGCAGTCCCTCATGTCTCTAAAATCTGCTCTGTTCCTGTCTTAATGTTATACCATACTGTATGGTGATCACTGTTATGCAGGGAACTGGCCATTGCAACATCTGCAGTGCCGTCCCTGTTTGTAAACACCAAGTTGTTCACTGCCCCACCCCTTAGTAGGTTTGTGGCTAGCTGGCTTAGAACAGTCTCCTGTAGGGTGTCCAGGATGGCCATAATCATTGTGAAAACTGCTGTTGGAAGCCTTCACTCCATGTCAGATAGATTGAAGTCAGCAACTAGAAGTACCCCCTTTCTTAATTGCCATTTTGATGATGTCATCCCAAAGTGACTTATTCAATGCCCTCCTGTGCTGGAGGCTGTACCCTCCCAAGATATGCATAGCAGTCCTGTAGTCTGTCTCCAGGGTGACCCACAGAACATCTTGACCTTCCTTTTCCTTCTGGTGTCCCTGCATATTCATGACCTTGATTTTCTTCCTGAATCCTGAGGATCTGAACACATTGTCACTAGAGTTCAGATGGAAGAGGAGAAATATGATATAAATCTTCAAGTTCCTGAAAGGAATAAAAAGGTAGATTGTAAGGTACAGTATTATTCAGTAGGACTTGCAAATCAAGAACAGGGCAACATGAATGTAAGCTAGTAAGGGGGAGATTCAGGAGGGATGTGAGAAACTTTTATATTACAGAGAGTGGTTGAGCTATGGAGCACCTTACCAGCAGAGGTGGTGTGAGTAAGAACCATTAAAGGTTTCAAAAATGGCTGGGACCAAGTTAAAGGATTAAAAGTAAAACAGGTGCAAGGGGGCAGGAAGTTAAGGGCAATAACCACTATTAGATATTCAGTCACAGGGTAGGATAGTGTAAACCAAGATTAACTGGATGGACTATTGGCCCTATTCTGCTGACATTCTCTATATTTGTCTGTTCAAAGGGATAAGATATATACAGTGATGCCCACCAAGATGAAGCTTAACTCTGCAAAATTCTGTAATAGAGTCATTGCAGTAAACAATGCAGTTTCAGTGGGAGTTAATCCTTTTTGTCATGCAGGAAATCTGTGACACTGCACTTCACACTGGTGGGCTTCACTGTATATACTGCAATATTCTCTGTAGAGGCTGCACCCCCCCCATTTTATTTTATTTTATTTAGTTTTTTGTTAACCGGGTAAGTGCGCTAGTCAACAAGTGACTGTTTTCAGGCATGACCCGGGAGGTACAATTACAACACACAAAGAGTACAGCCAGATTATTAAGACAACGAGTACAAAAAATGCAGAGAGAAATACATATGGCAATGTAACATACATTAGTAAACAAAAATATACTTTAGCACTTGATCATGGAACATACTCAAAAATGTGAATAGTAGAAGGCAGAAAATAAGAGAGGATAGGCATCAGTAGAAAAGACACAAGGAAGGAAAACTGGCAAAGGATGGGAGGGAGAGATTAAGTGGAAAGGAGGTGCCGTCAGATACGGCAACAGCGGGGTGAGTACCAACCTGCTGCCGGGCCCTATGGGCAGAAGGCGGCAGGTGAAGAGAGGGTGGTGAGGGAGCAGCAGTAGATGGCAACAGCGGTGGGAGGTAGGAAAATACAGCCGAGCTGGGTGGAACCGATAAGCGAGAGGGCGAGTAGAGAGGATGCCGTGAGAGGGGATAGAGACGGAGGAGTTATGGCAATAGCAGCAAAAGTGTCAAAGTCAAGCCGAGCCAGTGGAACCAAAAGACAGCAGGGCAGGAAGGGGTCGAGGACCTGTGGGAGTAGGCGGTAGTAGGTGGAGAGAGGTGACTAAGCACAGACCAGGAGGGTGGAGACTAAGGAGGGGCATGGATGAGGTAGGAACAGGTAAAGGTGAGTTTGGTGGGGAGTGGCAAAAGGGGGGAAGAGGATATAACAGAAGAAGGGGGGAGAGAGCAGCAGTGGGGTTAAGTGAGGAGAGGCTTCCATGGTAAAGCACCATGGAAGTAGGCTACTCTTACAAAGAAAATAGAGTACCTTACCAAATAGTTTCAGACCTATGGAGACCAGGAGTGACGTGGAGAGGATGTTCCTTGGAATTCATGGGAGGACAGTATTCCAAAGCAGGTCATATTTAGTCGCAAGAGCTGGCCTTCAACATACTGCTACATATAAAAGAAGTGAAAAAGTCAGCAGCCATGTGTTCATCAGCCAATTAATATATTAACAGTATTAAAAATCATCCTCTTGCTACCCTCCTATGTGACCAAGTACAACCAATAACACTCTTCTCCCATTTCTCAGCTTGCCCACCCAGCATGATCAAAGGCGGTTGGCTACAGTTTCCAGTGCTTACCATCTAGGTGGGTTTAAAGCTAACTTGAGAGTGCATAGACTAAAGCCAGCCTTTAGTGCTGTGAGGTGGTATTATATTAGAAGCCATCCATTTTATTTTTCAGAATTGAAATGGGACCCAACAGAACAAAGGAGGCTTTTACTGACCCTTTAGTGTGACCCAACCAAATTGGGGGAAGGGACAGGCAAAAGACAAGTGTCAATCTGGCTCAACCTTCTGTTCCACCAACCAACCAGAACAGACTCCTATCTTTTACTCCACCATCCTTACTTCATCTCTGAACAGCTTGACTACCTTCACTAAAGAAAGTTTATGCCCCTATTGTATTGATTCTACCATCTGCCTTGATGTCCTTAAGGTCAGGGCTCCCACCTGATTTTTAATAGAAGCCATATGAGGAGAGACTAAAGGAGCTTAATATGTATACTCCTGAGGAAAGGAGGGAGAGGGGGACATCATAGAAACTTTTAAGTACCTCAAGAGAATCAACAAAGTCCAAGAGGGCAGCATATTTCAGAAAAAGAGATGTGCAAGAACAAGGGGACACAATTTGAAGATAGAGGGGGACAGCCCAGGAACAATGTGAGGAAGTATTTTTTCACAGAAAGGGTGGTGAACGTATGGAATGGCCTTCCTGAGGAGGTTGTGGGATCAGAAACAGTGGAGGAATTCAAGAAAGCATGGGACAGACATAAGGCAATTCTTGTGGGGGATAAGAAGAAATAGGCTGCTGGTTAACTAGAATCTGCAGCTTATCCAATAGGTAGGGAAATGGGCAGACTAGGTGGGCCAAGCGGTTCTTATCTGCCATCAAAGTCTATATTTCTATGTTTCTTTGTAAGTTAACACACCAAACAGACCTGAAACTGCAGATGTAATTGTGACAAATCCTGTTTTTATTTCATTTTTGATTTCAGACTAAAAGTGTCTAAAGTCAGCCATCTTGAGTATGTCTATGTCTGCTTCTTTCTGTGGAGTAAACTCTCCCTCCACCCCTCTTATTACTGCTGACATGGAGGCCACAGTTCCATCTTGAGTTATTTTTTATTTTATTTTGTTTAATATTTGAAATCTCTACACTCTTTTGTACTTCCCCAAGTACAGACTGCTCAGACATATCACCAGTTTCTGCCATATTATTGCTACTTTCAGGCACGGCAGTCTCAGTAGGTGTACAGACATGGTTTTGCAACTTGCTCCCAATGCTTTCCTGGCCCGCAAATGACCTAACTGGATCACTGCTTTCCTCATTGTCTGCTGCTGTATAGCTGGCTCCATCAACTTCCGGAAGCCAAAATTGCTGTGATGGTTCCTGTTGAGTGGGAAGATCTTGGCGACTGAGGGAGGGGGGAAAGAGGGTTACCTGAAAAAATGATATTGGTTATAAAACAATTGTTTCATTTTTTGCTGTTGCTGTCGAGTCCTGCTAGGCATACCGGAACTGGGTAAACTGGGCTTGCCATTGATTGTACTGCTAACTCTTTTGGGGTAGTGTCTCTGTCTCTTTTTTTTCCTGTGTTGCTCTGGCGGAGAAACAGATTCAGTAGAGAAGTCTTCCACTGGTCCGTACATACTCTGAAAACCACCAGACTACAGCCACACCTAATCAAATACCAGTACAGCCAAATTCACACCCAGAAAATAAGAGCTAAGCAGGTTATACTATTTAAAATCATCCTAGCCATGAGCACAGAATGCCGTCTGACTTCACACAGCAGCCATCATGGAACACTTGCAAATGCATCGTCCTCTCACTGCCAAGTCTTTCACTGCACTTTCAAAACAGCAATCAGTGGAAAAGAAACTGGGGGATCTTAAAAACAAAACTGCTGATTTGGAAGACTGTTTGCATCACTCTAATATTAAGCTCATTGATGTTCCAGAGGGTTTGGAGGGGTTGGGAGATCCACTTCTATTCTTTGAGAAACTTTTAACAGTTGCACTGGGCAAGAAATATCCCGATGAATGAATTAATCTGGACAGGGTCTATTGGTGGTCTAAGCTAACTGCACCTAATGTGAATAATTTAAAATTCCCCCTCCCTATCTTTGCTAAACCACATCATTATAAAGATAGGGAGATAATTCTTCAACAAGCTAGAGTAAACAGAGGGTTACAATTTGAACAAATAAAATTTTCAGCATATATCTGGTCGCAAAAAGGGAGAACAGTCCTTGGGAACCCAGAATTCGAACCCCTCTTGATATATTAACAGGTGAATGATCTGATGTTTGTTTCTAATCTATATACAAGAGGCTGGGATATTAACATGTTATGATGTGGCTACTATTTGAGTATGTAATTTGTTTTTTGTGGTCTTATATATTTTAATAAACACATGGTGTGTTTGTCTGAGATGGGGGTGTGGGAGAGAATGATAAAGGAGAGCTTTTTCTTTTTTTTCCCACCTGAATATTGTTCTCTTCTAAGTCAGGTGGTTCCCACTTTCTATGTTTTTCTCCTCACTCATGTACATCTGTGAACAGGGCTAAAGGCTCATGACTTAGAATCAAGGAGGATTTATATGTCAGACAGGGCCAGAGCCATTGAAACATCACTGCAAGACTGCCTACAACATCAACGGGACTAGGAACAAAACAGTGGGCAGCAGGGAGAGGGAGGGATGAGTGGGAAGGTTTTTGAGTATGGTTATATATTGTATGTTATGATGAAATATCTGAAAATTATTTACACACATGTGAACAAGACTTTTCGAAACAACCGAGGGCTATGTTTATATGGAAAAGCAGAGTTAGGAATAAGTGGCTATAAATTAGTTGTTTTTCATCCTTTATTATACTGAGTGTGTATGTTCCATAAACGAGATAGTCAGGAAGGCTATATTATCTTATAAGGAAGCTTTACAAGTCAGTATAGTAATTTTCAAAGGCTCTCTATTGTCACCTATAGAAGAAGTGTGGTATGTGCCAGGAAGACAATTTTACTGTTGAACCCTCAGAATTTTTTGATGTTTAAAACTCACATGAGTGGGTATTAAAGGTGGGTGAATGCTAATTCTTGCTCTATAACTAAACTGCTATGTACATTCAGATGCACATGTACAATATTTGTTATTAGATACTCCTTTTCTTTTTTCAGTTTGGAGACCAGAGAGAGCTGCATATGGAATTGTCATGTGTTCAATACCATTTCAAGATTATCAAAATGGCACAGTTACTTAAAATAGTTACTTGGAATGTTTGCGGTGTACAAGATCAACTTAAAGCTATAAACATTTTCAACTATATAGACAGAATAGATGGCAACTACATTTTTATGCAGGAATCTCATTTAGATCAGAAAGAATTTCTGTTCCATGCAAAAAAATGGGGAGAGGGCATCATCGCTGTATATTCAAACTCCTCTTTAGGAGTTAAAAGGTAAAAACAGTGAAACACCTCACTGACCCTAATGGTCGATACATTATATCTCAGATTTTACTGGCACGGAACACATATATCATTTGTAACATTTATGGTCCCAATGAAAACTCTTTGCAGTTTTTTTTCCATATATTTTTGGAATTGGCTAATTGTTCTACCTCTTTTATTATATGCAGGGATTTTAACTTAGCTGTAAACCCTGCACTTGATAAATCAAGGGTTCAACCCTATAGGCCCACTTCAGCAGCTGCTAATATTCTACAATTTATGGAGCACTATAACCTTATTGAACCTTGGTATTTACAAAATCCCATTCTATGTCAATTTTCCTTTTTTTCATCAGACTTATTCACATGTAAATTGCATATTGACATCACAGTCTGTAAAGTATCAAATTCAAAACATTAAGTATTATAAAATTTTAATCTCAGATCATGCACCTGTCTATGTTACCTTTCAAGTCCCTAACTATAATAAAGTCCCCAGGTTTAAGTTAGATTTTTTTTGGGTGGGGGATCACATTCCCTACTATTACCTCAGAAACTTCTGGGACTTTAGATCAAGAAATATCAGCAGACAAAATTGCAGCTGCTATTAAAATTCAGTCATCTGGCAAAGCCCCTTGTCTGGATGGCCTGTCTACTGATTTTTATAAAATGTTTGCACCAAAACTGGTTTCTCA
This sequence comes from Neoceratodus forsteri, assembly GCA_016271365.2. Taxonomy (NCBI): domain Eukaryota; kingdom Metazoa; phylum Chordata; order Ceratodontiformes; family Ceratodontidae; genus Neoceratodus; species Neoceratodus forsteri. Next base: position 563,669,949 of record CM028135.1, on the reverse strand, counting down.
ACTGAAACATCTTTTCAGTTTTATTTTTGATGTACAGGTACTACCCCTCTTTAGAAAAAGTGAATATTTCATTATTTTCCAAAAAAGATAAGGATCCCTGTAATCTGGCCTCATATCGACCCATCTCCCTTATCAACTCAGAGTCAAAAATTTTGGCGAAGGCCATGGACACCAGACTCAAGTTTGTATTACCAAACTTAGTCCATCCAGATCAAAATGGCTTTATAAAAGGTGGATCTTGCGGAGCTAATCTTTGTCGTACCATAAATATTATGGATTATTATCAGGATCAAGATCTTTCTTTGGTTTTGATTGATGCTGAAAAGGCCTTTGACTGGGTAGAATGGCCATACATTAAATTTATTATAGAAATTTTTACTTTCAGTCTGGGATTTTCAAAATGGATTCACATACTTTGCACCGGCCTGGTGGCCAGGGTCAGAACCAACTCTAACACATCTCCACTAATATATCTACAGTGTGGCATTTGGCAAGGATGGCTGCTATCACCCTTGATATTTGCTCTCACAATTGAAACTAGGTCAATCACCTTTAGATCTTCAACTAGACTACATAGACCAATTATTAATGGACAAGATCAACGTATCAGCTTATATGCAGATGATACTCTTATTTTTATGAAGGATCTTAATCATAGTTTCCCGGGTATATTAGAAATATTGACACGGTTTGAAGAGGTCTCAGGGTATAAAGTTAATTGGTCTAAGAATGAGGTCTTAGAAATGGATTCTCATTCAAACCCTTTTGTTCCTCCAGCAAAGTTTAATGTCAGGACGGCTTCTCAAATTACAAATTTGGGGGTAAAATTAGACAACAAGCTTAAGAAATTGCAGGTGTTGAACTATGGCCCCTTGCTTGAAGAGGTTAAAAAGCTATTAACACATTGGGAAACACTTCCCTATACATTAGAGGGCAGGATTATTTTTTAATTTTTTATTTATATCAAGTCTTGGAATTACAACCCTTTGAGTCAGGGACTCATTTTCAAAGGCTCCACATCATACACAGACTGAAGACAGATACAGAGTAGACTATATTACAGTGACTAAGTACAGAAACAGTCATGGTTAATACGTACAAAGAGCAACACCAAAGGTGTGAAACAGCAAATCTTATATTATATTAGGATCAGGCACAGAGGGAAACATTGCCCTTGTTTGAGTGGTTTAACTGCAATCACATATAGATCTGGACATAATGTGGCCACTTAGCTCAATTTTAAAAGGCCCCAACCTGGGAATAGATAGGGTAGGATCAGGGAGAGAGTTCATCCAGAGTGAAGCCCTGTAGCTAAAGGACCTCTGGCTAGTTGTGTTCCTTGTAAAAGGGATGTGAAAGGTAGTAGAGTTAGAGTGTCTTGTAGCCCATGTTGGCAAGCTCGTTTAGAGGAGTGAGAGACAGCAAGAGGGAACTAGCCCCAGTTGGATTATTTTGGCAAATAAGCAGGTCTGATAGCATATATGACCCTGAATGTTTAACCATGATGAGTGTTGATAGAGATCACAGGTATGCATGTGCTGATTGCAGCCTGTGGCCAGCCAGCAGGCTTTGTTTAGGGTGTGTTTTATACTGGTCAGGGCAGTGTTGGAGGTGACGCCATATATGATTATCCCATAGGCCACTAGGGAAAGGGTGAAGCTGGAAATGTCTAGACGGAGGGTATCAGGTGGGAGACAGAGTCTAAATTTATACAGGACGACAATTCTGATGTCAATAGCAGAGCATGTCAAAGCTGTATGATCACAGAAGGTAAGGACTGATTCAAGGGTGACCCCTAGATATTTAAAACTGGTGACTGATTCCAGTGCAGTACCTTGGGAATTTAATATGGATAATTTGGCCTCGATATGCTTATGTTGTGGGTGGGCAAATAGCATGACCTAATTTTTTTGTAGTTTTGGACAAGTTTGTGGGAGGTAAACCATGATTCTATTTTAGTGAAGGAGTCCTGCAAGGATTTTTGGAGCTGGGTAAGGTCAGGGTGTTGACTAAAGATCACGGCATCGTCAGCATAAAGGAGCAGAAGCCCATTGGAGGCCAAGGGGAGGAAGTTTAAGTATGAAGAGAAAAGGAGTGGGCCTAGGATAGACCCCTGTGGGACACCTGAGCAGACAGGGAGGGTTGTGGAAAGGATGTTGTTTATTTTTACTTGCTGGGTATGGCCATGGAGATAGTTGGAGAACCATTCAGCTGTCTCTTGATAGACACCAACAGAGTGGAGGGAATTTATCAGCATACTGTGATTGACAATATCAAAAGCCCTGGAGAGATCAATATAGACAGATCCAGCCAGGGCTTCCTGATTAAAAGCATCATGGATAAAGGAGGCAAACTGAAGCAGGGCGGTGGTAGTGCTGTGCCCTTTCCTGAAACCATGCTGCTGCTGGCATAGTAGGTGGTATGAGTCTAGATAATTGGAAAGTTGATCTGCAACAATTTTTTCCAATGCTTTTGAGAGGGGAGGAAGTATGGAGATGGGCCTACAGTCATTACAAGAGGTACAGTCTCTGCTTTTATGAACTGGGGTAATGACCACCCTTTTCCATTGTGAAAGGAACTGCCTAGGCACAGAGACATGTTGTGTATTTTTGTTAGGGGTGGTAAGAACTGCATCAAGGGTTATGAAGAGCAGCTTTGCATCAAGAGAGTCACCACTTTGCCTTGTCCTTTCAAGGAACATGGTGAGATAAGGGAGGGCTGCACTAGGGGAGCTAGATTTTAAATGAAAAGGTGGAGTGCAGGGGGTGGTGGGAACTGTCCAATAGATGCAGTAAAGAAGTTGGGGGGAAGGATAGAACTGAGGTTGGAGAATGAGGCATTGCATGCATCTGCTATCCTACTAGGGTCTTGTGTGGAGGCACTGTCAATGATAAGCATTGTGGGGGGGGAGACAGATTTGCCACTAAGTTCTTTTATATTTTCCCAGAACCTCTTTCCATTTCCCCAGGTGGCAGTAAGGTTTGCCTTATAAAAAGCAGCCTTTGCCTGGCAGATAGCCCAGGTGCATGAGTTTCGGGAGCACGAAACAGTTGGTGATCAGAAGGGTGGCCAGATTCAAGGACAAGGTGCCATAGGTTATCACGGGCCTTCATTAGATCGAGTAATAACTGATTTATTTTTTTCTATCTGCTTAACAAAGGGGATGAAGATGTCACAGGCAGCTTGGAAGGAGCTAATGAAGAAGGGCAAGGCAGTATCCACTGACGACTGGTGATCAAGTGGGGACCAGTCAAGGTGAAGGAGATGGTTATGGAGTTGTGCTAGGGACCCTTTCTTTAGCTGGTGATACATGGAGATCCTCATAGGGGGGACTTCCAGCTATTTGTCCAGCAGCAGGTAACGGAGGAGTGATCACTGAGTGAGTCTGGGAGTATCTGGATATCCTGTATGCACTCAGGGTGGTTCTAGAGTATGATATTGATGAGGGAACTAGTGCCAATCAGTTGATTTGCTCTAGTAGGGGTATGAACGATTTGAGAAAGATTTTGGGCAGTGGCTGCATCCCTGAGGGAGGAAGTTTGGAGGGCAAGCCAGTTTGTATTAAAGTCACCTAGGGCAATGATTTCAGAGCTATTTGGTAGTTAAATAATGTAATTAAAATGTCTATTCTCCCTAAAATGTTTTTTTTTTTTTCAAACTGTATCGATTGTAATTGCAGACACATTTTTTAAAGGGCTGGACTCGGTTGTTAAAAATTCCTTTGGAAAGGGAGAAGGCCAAGACTTAAGATGGAATAATTAATATCACCATACTCTGATGCAAGGTTGACCTATCCAGATTTCAGATCTTATTATTATTCAGCCAGTCTTGCAGTCATTCCTATTTGGTTTAGGGAGAGTAAACACTACTCATAATTTTTACTGAATCTTGCTGAATCTCATTTTCTAATATTAAGCATGTGTTATATACTGATCCATCAAAAGTGAAACTCAATCTCACTTTTACAACTAAAATGACTAGGTAGATCTGGAATAACATTTTTGGATCTAAGCTTTTGAAAAGTGTGATGTCATTAGAGGCCCTTATTTTTCTAAATTCTTCTTTCCTTCCATCATTGCAAAACCCTATATTTAAAATATGGTACCATAAAGGGATTTGTGAAATGTAGTAATTGGTGGAAAGGGGACAAATTATGGATTTTGAGTGTTTTAAAAATAAATTTGACATCCCGAGTGCTCAATTCTTTGGCTGTTTACATATTGGGGACTTATATCCAGAAAAGTATTAATTCTAAATGGGATGTAAACTTTTTGTTTGGAGAAGTATTTTAAACAAACTGTTCATGTAAAATCTATTTAGTAAATTTATAAAATTATTATTCCTCAAATCAAATCAAATTTTATTTATAGTGCACTTTTCTAAAACCAAAGCGCATACACAATACAATGTCAAATCAAGCATACACGATATGATATAAAATCAAATCTACAATCTAAAAAAGATATAAAGATAAAAATGCAGCAGCAGTAAAACTATATCTAGTCCACAAAAGCTTAGTTAAATAAAAAAGTTTTTAATGAGGACTTAAAGTCAGGCACTCTCTAATCCGACGAGGTATACAGTTCCACAGGGTAGGAGCTACAAAAGAAAAAGCCCCAGCACCTGAGGTTTGAAGACAGATCCTGGGAACCTCTAGCTATCTCTCGTTGGTGGAGTGAAGTGGGCGGGAGGGTTAAAGGTTGGTCTTGCAAGTAACCGGGTCCCTGTCCATGGGTCTTAGGTCAGCAATGCAACCTTGAAGGTCTTAAGTACCAGTTTATAACTGATCATTTAAAGGCAAAATGGGAGGGAAAACTAAGAGTTCTGATACCCTCAATATGTTTGAAAAACTCTACTAATGGCACACTTTTGGGCCTAAAATCAATCAGGATGCAACAGATCCTAATTAATATTCTGTGTCACACTTATTATGCTCCAGAATTCTTACATAAAATAAACTCAGGAATCTCTCCAATTTGTCCTAGATGTGATGCTGAGGAGGGCACTCTGGCACATATGCTCATTATTTGCCCCAAATCATATTTATGGTGGGAGGCCATACTTGGTTTCATTTCTGAATCAATTAACTGTACATTATTAAAAATCCATTATGGATGTTATTGAGAATTGGTACTCGCATAGTAAGTTACCGCACTATAATCACTCTTTGATTAATATCTGTTTAGCTCAGGCTTTTAAACAGATATTATTAAAATGTAAAGATCCTGACCCTCCCCATTTTAAGGCATGACTAAACTCAATGGTGGGCATTCATGCTTTAAAAATACATTACATTTCAGTTAAACTAATGAAGAAATATGAACAGATTTTGAAACCAATGCAGATAACATTAGAATCCCACAGGAACTCCTAGGGGGGATTTCCCTGAGTAGCTGATAATGTAACATCACATTTAAACTACCTCATCATGAGAAACTGGGATAATGGTCACCATGACTAAGCTGATTTGCTGGCAGCTACTCTTGATGGTCTTTTCTTACTTTGAAAGCTGTAATACATGGAATGTTTGTATATTGGATGTATCTATGTCTTTGATGAACTCTTTGTTATGTTATGTGTAAATAAAAAATAAAAACAAAAAATATTATTAAAAATAAAGAAAGTCTGTGCCCAAATATAGAGGCATGTCCACATCAGTGTAAACTGTAAGCACCTATAGAGGATGAGGTCACCCCCTCCACTTCCCGTATTCTGCCTGAATTGACTACTGCAAGGGGATCTTTCACCCTACTGTCACTGAGATACATAGCTATATCAAGATAGAGGAAAGAAAAGAGGAGAGATAGAAGAGAAAGGAGAAGGGGGAAGCCTACACACTGCACTCATGTTAACTATATGAACCAGGAATGTACAATGAAAAAAATGAATTACACAGGAACCTGTACAATACCCCTGGGTCAAGATATAGCAACCATCATGCCTGCAGTACATATTGGGGGTAAAGAGGGAAACTAGGTTCCTACCCTAATCTATCCTTAGGCTTCAAGTCAAGAGCCAAGCCCCCCAGTAGGTAGTAAGACACCAGGGACAAAACAAAAGAAGGCTTTGAAACAGTTGCCCCCTCACCACCTGTACTATACAGCAGAATAAGGATTATGGTGTCCAAATACATTTGATCTCATGTGCAGCAATAACAAATCAACACCATAATCAAAATTTAGAGTACTTATCATGGGTAGCCTCCAGAGGTACCCCAAGCATCAAAACTATGAGAGGATAATGGGACCCCCAGAAATTTATGATGGCTTGGTGTGCTGGCCTTCAGTTGCAAAGGAAGTAAAAGGGAGGACCTGGGATTCATTACAGGTGATGAGGCACTGGTGAATTGGGCTCTGCATGATAAATCTTGTAAGTAATAGTGGGTCTAAGCAGGGACTTTTCTTTGGTCCTGGCATAAATGCTGGTTTATCAGCAGCATAAGGACCTGATTCAGGCATGTTCCTCAGCACAGTGAAGTGACTGCCCTCTAGGATGGTGGCAGAGCTCCCTGTGGAGGCTTGAGAGTCCTTGCTGTGGTTATGGCTCAGCAGAAACTACCACAGAAATGTGGAGGCCCCCTGGTGGTGGCTTTCCATCTTTTGTTTTTTCCTACCTCTCAGAGTCAGCTGCTAGGGCTCTCCATTTTGTCCCAGCCCTTTGGTTAGGAGTAGGAAGGTGTAGGGCTGAGCATGAGGCACAGAGCAGGGGAGAGTCAGTTGCATGTCTATGGGGGTAGACTGTACAGGTGAGTGATGAGGTCCTGTAGATATAGACTTCTACACAGATAGCCAGGATTTCTGCACAAAAGCCTCATCAGCTTCAGGAGAGTCAAATGAGTGAGCCAGCACATTTCAGTAAATTTGCAAAGACTGGGTAGTGCATTCCTTTACTTAATCCCCAGGTACATTACAGTTTGAACTTGGATCTCCAGGAAAGCTCCCCTCAGTATAAAGAAGCATTAGTAAGTGACAAGGAGGTGCCACCCAAGCCAATCAGAGCACTTCAGTACCAAACAAGTTGTTTGAAAACAAACGCTCACTCACCACAAAAATCTTGTAAAAAATATAAACTTATCTATACAAGAGTTTTTCCATCCAGTATTTTTCACAAAAGGCCAGCATTTCAGGGCCTATCTTGACCCTTCATCAAAGATCTTCATTAAATCTCAAAATAAGAGAATCACGTGATGCTCTCCTACTGACAACCTGCACCCTAGTGCATCCAGAGATTCTGTTTGAGGTCTGATATGGCTACAAAAATTGAAATAGTCGATGATTCCACTGAGTGTGTCATTCACCTCCGATGATACCAGAGAAAAATTGAGGCCTGTAATGGCAGAAAGTCACACCGGAATCTGCAGCCTCTTCTCCCGAAGACTCAAAATTGTTAACGGTGGCTGTGTTTCTTAAAGAAACAATACATCTGAGAGATTCCATCTTCCGGTTTAGAGAGGAGGTCCTATCTATTAAACCAGCCTTGGCTGAACTCACTCAGAGGGTCAAAGACACCGAGAGTTGTATAAGTTTTCTGGATACCTGGAGGGAGAAGACCAACTCTGTGCTGATCTCTCTGCACCAGAAGATGAGCAAGTTAGAGTTAAAAGTGGAAGATCCAGAGGGACGCAGTAGGAGAAACAATTTAGTCATCCTCAACTTCCTGGAGAAATCAGAGGGTATCGGCATCCTTGTATTTGTGCAAAGATTTTGTGAGAGCATGTTGTGGAAAGGGCACACCGGGCTCATCAGCCAATGCTGAGCGAAAGGGAGAAACCATGGCCACTGTTATTTAGATTACTTAACTTTCTTGATAAGCATCATATCCTTTCCAAAGTGAGGAATCAACCCAGGCTTCACTGGGAGGGCATGGGAGTTTCAATATTTCAAGATTTGTCTTTTTGAAAGTCATCAGCGCCATTCTGCTTACTGAATGGTTATTTCTATGTTGGCTGCCACCAGTATTAAATTTAGACTGCAGTATCTGGCTTGCCTTCAGATTTTTCATGATGACATTCAAAAATCATTTGAAACTCTTGAGCAAGCCAAATTGGAACTGCCTCAGCTTTTGCCAGAACTCTTCAAGTCTGCCTCCTGAAATTCCAATGATTGAGGCACTGGCTTTGATTCTCCAAGTTCTACAGGAATACTGCAGTAGTTTGGATCACTTGAAGGAGCTGACTGATATTCATATTACTTGGATCGGTTACACACTAAGCATGTTAACAGAATTTTTCCTTCTCCTGCATGTTTTACTGTTTACACTCAATATTATGTGCATTGATAGACTCTACTGTTTTATATGTGATTAGAATATTCTGTCCATCAAAATTTCATGTGGACTATGATCATTCTTTGAAATTTTCTTTTTTGGACAGTCTTTAGTTATTTTGATATTTTGGCCTATACTGGGCACATCAGGGAGATGCTGCTATGACTGTTAAAGGAGATGGTTTTGTGTGCTCTTTAGAATATTATATATTTTGCTGAGCTCATGCATTAAAGCTATTAAGCAGTTTATTTTTTCATTCATCCTTTCCTTCTATCTAGTTGATTTCATGGGCTACTAAGCTCCCTATACCTTTGCTAATATTATATTTTTTCAGTAGTTTTACATGTATTGCTTGGTCTTTATGAACAGGGGTATCAGAGATGAGTTACAGGAGTGGGATTGGCTGGGTTAAAGATTCTTTTGCCATTTTAATTGGGTTTTCTGTAGAATAGAGGGAGTCTTGATAGATTCCATTTTCCTTTTTTATGCCACTTTCCATTTGTGACTCTGAGTTTTTATTACATGAATGTCTTTCTAGTTTCTCTTTCTTCCTTTTGCCTTTTCTCCTTACATTAGTAATTCTTATTGCTCCCCCTCTCCATTATCTTTCTCTTAGTTTTCTTATTTTCTACTCTGCGTGTTATGGTGGGGTCCCATTGCACACCAACCCCCCATTTAGTTTCAGGGTGACCACTTAGCTGGTCTCCTTTAGAGTTGTCTACTTGTTTTATCATTGCTTTGTTGCAGCCCTTTTCTTAATTTTTTCCTCTTCTTCTTCCCCTTATTATTTTATTTGTTAGTAATTTTCATGGGCATTTTATACCCAAGGGAGAGGGATGCATGGTTTCTAGCATGTTGATTGGGATGCTTTATGGATGATGTGGGGTAGGAGTTTGAGTCCCAGGGGCCCTCAGTTTGGTATGTAGTTACAGTGTGTTGGGGTTGTATTTGTTGGGATTTATTGTTTTTATTGGGGGTATTTTTCTGGTGGGCGGGGATAAAGTTATTTTTTTCACTGTTGTTTTACATGGGATTGAGGTGTTTGGAGATGTAAGATATGGGGGAGGGTATGTGCTGCTCATTTCGATTCAATTTTATTGGATTACCTTGCTCATTTACTGAATTCTGCATTCCTGCATTGAGTAAAACTTATACATATGTTTCATGGAATGTTAAAGATGCTCAGGAGTTCGGGAAAAGGTATATGATACTGTGACATCTGAAGCACTTGGGTGCTGACATTGCATTTGTCCCAGATTCCCCTCTTTTCCCCTCACAAAAAGACAGAGACCATTGTTTGTTGTTGTGCTCAGATTGGCAATTCATTTATTTATATATCATAATTTCATGTTCCATTTCATCATCTTTTATTATTGTATCTCTCACAGTTTCATTTATTTTCATCCATATATCAATCTCTGATCATCTCTCTTTCTTCCTCTTTTTGCTCCCCCCAGGTGAAAACCTGGGTGCCTTCTTCTTCTCCCTTTCTGTTAGGTAATGGTGAAAACCGAGACTGCTTTTCTCCTTCAGCTTCTTCCTCTTTTCATCTTATTCCTTTTTCTTTCCCCCCCTCCCCTCCTTCCTTTCTCCCCCTTTCCTGCAATCCACCTTTGGCAGTCCAATAACCATATTATTTTCTGCCATCCACCTTTGGCAGTCCAATAATCATCCTACGGACACATCTGTCTTCCACCTCTGACAGACCTACCATAAAGTCCCTTTTGACTGTCTTCCCTCTTGCTCTATATATTGTAGGGTGGGTGGGAGGATCAAAACTCCAGCAAAGTGGCTGAACCACTCCTGTGCTGCCCATTATGTACCTCCACTTGACCCTCCATTCCTGTTGCTTAGCCATTGTTCTATCCCTGGCCCTCCTTCCCTTCCCCCTCCTTCTGAGCACACCATCTTGATGAAAAAGGGAAGGAGTGCACCAGGACAATCTGGTCTGCTCCTTAAAGGGCAAACTACTTTGTCCCAGATTCCCCCCTTTTCCCTCACAAAAAGACAGAGACCATTGTTTGTTGTTGTGCACAGATTGGCAATTAATTTATTTATATATCATAATTTTATGTTCCATTTCATCATCTTTTATTATTATATCTCTCACAATTTCATTTATTTTCATCCATATATCAATCTCTGATCATCCCTCTTTCTTCCTCTTTTTGCTCCCCCAGGTGAAACCCTGGAAGCCTTCTTCTTCTCCTTTTCTGTTAGGTAACGGTGAAAACCAGCCCACTTTTCTCCTTCAGCTTCTTCCTCTTTTCATCTTATTCCTTTTTCTTTCCCTCTTCCCCTTCTTCACCCCCTTTTTCAGCATTAGCCGGTCTCCAGCTTGCGTTGGACGACTAGCTTTTCCCTCACTTATGGTATTGTCCCCCCATACCTCAGGGAACCTCCATCCCAGTCCTTCTCTTCTCTTATTTTTTTTATCTTCCATTTTTTGCATGCCTCCTCCATGCTTCTAAAAAACCCATCATTTCTGTATTAAACATGTCTATGGCTAGATCTGACAGATGCATGCAATCCGACCTGAAGAAATCTTCTACCCACTCTTCCACACCCCGCAGTATTACCTGTCCTCCGGTTTTCCTTATAAGTGTCCCTACCCTTCTATTCATCTTTCTCCTGGCCCTATTCACAGCTCTATGGCTAGTGCTCATGTCTCCAAACCCTCTTTGGTATCATATCTGACCAGGCAAGGCATACCCTAGGCCACCACTGTTGTATTGTCTCTAGGTCCCTTTTTACTTGCATGTATGCGTCCACCCATGGCTTACCCCCAAGGTCATTACCCCTTAAATGTATAATACTTAAGTCTGGAATGGGTCACCGGTCCTTCAGCTCTTTCAGGGTAGGAAGCAGTGTACCCATCTCATCCCCCGGATGCCACACCAAACCAATCTACATTGTTTCACATCTTGGTAAAGCTGCTTTCTCCCAGCCTTTTTCTCAGCTCTCTTTTCTGCCCAATAAATATAAGAGTGGCCGCAGATCCAGACGTCTGCGATCCTCCCTCTTCAGATAGGGTTTAAGCAAAATAAATAACTTATATATGGTCTTAGTTTCTTTCCCGTAATATCACCTCTCCCTGTCCCTCCCCAATGTGGCTCCAGATCTGTAACAAAAAACATAGGTGATACATTAGTCTCCACACTGCAGTGTTCGAATGTATCTCTTATAACTGGCAGACCGCCAGTGCCCCTTTTCCAAAATATTATTCACAGTCTCACCTGCCGCTGCCCACTGTGAGGCAGCCCCTATCCATAAAGAGTGGGATGATTGCATGCCTTTCTTGAGCAATGCTGTGACTTGATAACTTGTGACCCTTCTTCCATCACCATGCACAAATAATCTCCCTGCCCAATTCCCATGCTCTGTGGCGAAAGCCCACAAAGCCTGCACTGGCACACTTCACCCTCTACATGTTTCTTTAGTGTTACCATGCAACCCTGTCCCCTTTGATCCATTTTTGACCTCTTAATCATGATTTGTATCTCCTTCATCCCCCATCTTATATCTTCCCATTCTAATCCCCCTTCCTTTTCTTTACTGCCATGCCCTACCACCTCACTCACTCTCATGGCCCCTGTGAACATTATCACATAAATCGTGTGAAATAGTTGGGCCTCAGCTTTTGATCTGCAGATTGCTGGTAAAATATTCTTTAGTTTTGCAAGCACTGCTCCCCTATTGGTATTCTATTATCCACCTTCCCCTGTCTTAACCTACCCCCACCCCTGCATCATTCTTCTGATGAACATCAATTTTGTTGGGTACTTCCATCCCTTTAGTCTGCAGACTACACTAATCCCTGCCAAACAGACCCCCACTGTGGCGTGGGCTGTTCCTCTTTGCCATTGTTCTACCATGAACTTCCCTAGTTGCTCTTCTGTGAGTGGCCTACTTACCTCCATGTGGTGTGTTGCCCTGAATGTTTGAAACACTCGCCAGGCCCCATCGTAGGCCCTCCGAGTCCCTGGTGCCCATGAACTGTGAAACAACAGTTCTGCTCCTTCTTGCCAACATCCCAGATGTATGTTGGTATGGCCATTTTTTGTTCCTTTGCTGTTGGTGCCAGCCTCCGGAAGCGATCCAGCTGCAGATGGGAAAGACTGTCAGCCAGGGTATTGTGTACCCCTTCTATGTGTTTTGCTCAGAATGACATGGTCAATTGCAAGGTCCTTATCACCAAAAGTCATAAGACCTACATGACCATTTCTGATCTAGCTCCCCTGTTGTTTAAGACCTCTACCACTGCTCTATTGTCACACCAGAATGTCACTTTCTGATTCCGTAATTCTTCCCCCCAAACCGGGGTGCATGCCCAGATGAGCATGATCTCCAATAATGTTATATCTTTTACCTTCACGTCCCTCACCCAGTCTGTAGGCCATGGTTCTGCAAACCATTGGCCCCTTAGATAGCCCCCCATGCCTATGCCCCCGGCTGCATCTGTGTAAAGATCGAGGTATGTGTTATAAACCCATTCCTCCTACCAAAAGGAACAGCCATTATATGCCCTGAGGAATTCCTCCCATACCTTAAAATCATCCTTGACTCCTTTTGTCATGTCTACCCAATGATGTGGCCTGGTCACCCCAGCTGTCACCCTTGCTAACCTTTTAGTGAAAGCCCTTCTTGAGCAATAGCCCTGCAGGCAAAGTTCAGATGTCCCAATACTTGTAGAACCTGTTTTAGTTGTACTCTTCTTCTACTGGTGTGTATCTGAATCAGCTCCATCAGTTTTTTTCACCTTTTTATCCGGCAGCCTGACTATTTCCCCCAGGGCATCTATCTCGATACCCAGAAATTCTAAAACCTTACTGGGCCCTTCTGTTTTTTCTGGTGCCAATGGAACCCATAGTTCTTTGCACAGTTCCTGAAAGCTGTCCAACATCTTTTCTGTCTCTTTTTGCCCACTCCCTATAAAAAGGAAATCATTCAAATAGTGAATAACTGCTTTATAACCAGTTCTTTCTTGAAATATCCACGGCAAACATGTGCTGAATGCTTCAAATGTCGCACATGCTATTGAACATCCCATGGGCATGGTCTTGTCAAAGTAGTACTGACCCCCAATTTTAAACCCCTAATAGGTTCCAGTCTTCTCTCCTAACTGGAAGCAATCTGAAAGCAGACTCTATATCCATTTTTTCCATCCATGCATCAGCAGTTGCCCGGATGATCTGGACGCATCTCCTAAAGTGGCATGTGTCACTTTAATATATTCTTCACCAATAAAATCATTTACCGAGTCCTCTTCAGAAAAAGATAGGTGGTGAATCACCCTGTAGTCCCCCTCCTGTTTCTTGGGGACCAGACCCAATGGAGAAATCTTCATATTCTGCAATGGGGGGGGGGTATCATATGGTCCTTCCACTTTCTCTCTTACCTTTTCCTTCTCTATTTTTTGTCTTAACATTTCTTCTTTCCCTTTTACCGATCCAAGATTGTTCGTCTCTCTCGCTTGCCTTGGACCCTTACACTGTTATGAAAAACCTGTGCAAAAACCTTTTTTAATCATCTCTGCTGTTTGTTATTCGGGTATCTGTCCAACCATTTTTCCATACCTCTATCCTGATGGGGGTTCTAGCTTTTCTAAATTGCTCCTTTGTCTTCTTTTCTTCTTCTCTGCCAATGCCCTCCCCTCTTTTTGATGTCTGGCCATGCTGGTCAGTGATTCTGACTCCCTCTACTTGCATGCCCCCTGCCCCTCCCCCCTCTATTCCATGTCTGCCCTTTATATCCCTGTCCATCACGAAAAAACTGTTGACCTGATCCTTGTCCCCCAGATCCTTGAGCTCCCTGGACCCAGGTCATCCTGCATCTGCTTGCTGGATGTGTTCCCCTGCATTGCAAACATGCGTGCCAAAGGTGGCATTGGGGCCAGGAACAAAAGGCCCTATTGTAAGTCCAGCAACATCTTTGTGGGATGGCACCTTTCTTCCCCAGATCTCCCTTCGGTATGTACTGATCCGTTACATAGTCTGTCCACAAATCTAGTTGTTTGGTATCCCATCTTACATCCCCATATGTCACCATTCTCTGCTGAAAAAATTAATCGTAGTATATCCACCCCACACCCCTTTTTGCTTTTGCACGTCTTATTATCATTGGAGTATGTGATGAGTGGGATGCCCAACTCAGGCTTCTTTTCCAATACTATGGCTAAGAATGTGTCAAAACCTTCAAACCAACCTTCCCAGGTTTCCCTTTTGTGAATTTGTCGTCCTCTTTCTTGCCTAACAAGACAACCGCTGCCACCATTTCACTCTTTGCTATATTCTCTGCCTCTTCATATTTCACTGCCACTTCTCGGCTTACTAAGGTGAAGATATCCACATATTCTCACTTCCATATTTTCTCTTTTGTGGCCAATGGCACGTGTTCGCCTACCCTCTTCCCAGGAGCTCCAACCTCTCTTATTCCTTTTCCTTCTTTCTCCATTCCCTCTTCTTTTTGTTTCGGCACCTCTTTCTCTGACCTAATCTCTGCCAGTACTGACTCCATCTGCCCCAAACCCCCTGTCCCTAGTGCCAAAACAATCTGGTTTATATACTCTTTTAAGCTGTCACCCACTGACTGGGGTGCATTACTTGTAGTCTTATCCATTTCTGGCTGCCTACTATCCTCCTGTTGCCCAATTATGGTGCCTTGTGGTTGAAGAAATGGTTGCACTACCAGTGGCTGTGGAGGAACCACTATGTGCAGGGGATCTGGTCAGGGTTCCATTGGGGGAAACCCAACCTGGTCCTGGGGAGGTACTGGCAGTACCGGGTCCAAAAGTTGCAGAGGTACTGGACTAACCACTTTGTTGGATCCCACTACCGGTGGTTGTATCTGGGCTGGGCTGTCTAGTCCCTCAGCCATCTGTTTCCCTCTGCCACCTTTACCCTTCCCTGCTTTCCTTTTCTTCCTAGATCTCCCTGGTTCCTCCCTTTCCACCAGCTCCCACATTTCATTGGCTTTTTCCACCAGCTCCACTATAGCCTTGTAGGTGTCCTTCTTTGAAGGCCTGATCTTCTTTGGTGCCATGTTCCTTTTCCTCACAAACTGTGAAAACAACTGAAGAGAAGAAGAGAAAATTCCGATTAATTACAAATCTGCCTAGAACATTCCCCATATGGCCAGGCCCATTTCCAAGAGAACAGTCGACTAATGGCGACAAATCATGCCACCTTTCTTTTCCTGTGCTTGTAGTAAAGCTGTAGGGTTTGAAGAACCACCTTTCGTGCTGCCCTTATGGACGTCAGATGCCTAGCACCCGATCCTCTGCCCGGGCCTTCCTCCATTGTAGACCGGCCATCAAAAGAAAAGGCCTTTTTGGTAGCATTCCCCGCCCGTACCTTTCCGATGGCCTCCTGCCTTCTATCCTCCCTTCTCCCTCCACCCAGACTCCACGTCTATTTTATGTGCCCCCTCCTTCCCAGACCTCTGCCCATTCATGGCCATCAAAAAAATGCTTCAAGATCCACCTCTTGAGGTCTTTCAGGCTTCACCACATTCCCCTTGCATGCCCTCATTTGGCCATGGCTGCTGACCCTCAATGACCATCCAATCCTTTTTATTTCATCCTGTTTGTCTTCAGCCATGACACAAGGCCTTTCTAGTTTAAAAACCCTCACCCATTCTCCTTAAAGGAGCCCCATTTTGCTCCTACTCCCCCCTGGCTTCCCCATCATGCTCTTGGCCTGTTGGGCCCACTTCCCCTTTTGTGCCCCCATTGCCAGAGTCCAATCGCCTGTGGCTCCGCAGCTCCCATCGAGCTGCCTTTTGTAGCCTTTGTTTGGCCTGTACACCCCCCCTTTGCACGCCTTCACATGCCTCGGGCTACATTGTCCCTCTGTGTCCACTGCTTCCCAGCCACCTTATGCTGCCACTCCAAATAGCACCCTAAAACCTTTGCCTGCCAGAGGTAGGCACTTCCCCCAGCTTGCCAAACCCTTTTGTCCAGCACCACATGGCTCCCCAGGTGTGTGACATCATGCCAAGCATTTTTTTGCCACTCCCCGCATGCCCAGGCCTCTACTGGCCTGCCTCTTCCACTGTCTAGAATGCATTCCCCCTTCTTGCATTCCATAGTGTTCGCACCCCCATAGCCATTTCCTTGTCCCCATTACCCTTTTTTAATCTCCACTCACCTCGCAGTTGCTGTGCAGCTTGTGATGTCACGCCACATGGCTGCCTGTATCGGTCCCATGCTACCCTCATGTTTCAGGCCTCCTCTACCTGGACTAAAGCCCTTCTGAGTGATACAACAGCCAAAGAAAAAAAAACAGGCTTCTTTTAAAACCACACTTAATGCTGCCACTCGTTGTTCACTTCCTTGGGTCCCTTGCTCCATTCTCTGTCATTGACTCGATAGGCTCCACTGCAGGCCAGATGCTAAATCTGTTTCAAGCGACAAAAAACTCCTGTACTAGCCCCCATTGGAATTGCCCTGGTCTCTCCACAAAAACTTGTCCCAGTGTCTCTTCCCTTACTAAGGCCCTCACACCGGGCAAACACTGTTGCATTCTGCACACAGCTTTTAACTGGCACTGCACAAGCCACCTCAGCTTTTACTTCTTTAGCCCTTCACTTCTGCCCTACAAAAACAGCCTTGCATGATTCCACCATCAGTTTCCTTTTCAGCGCTTCCATCTGCTCTAAAATAACAGCTTTGCTGTCTCTGCAGCCACTGTATTCAGTAACAATAAATTTTACTAAGCTAAAGATGCACAATTCCACATCAGCTTCTTTTCTTGAGCGCTTCACCTCTGCTTTACAGAAACAACTTTGCTAATACTGTACCTTTTACTTGAGCCATAAACAAGGTGTTTTCTTTCTCCTTTTTTTTGAATTATACAGCATCATATAAGTTATTAACCACCTGCTTCTCTCTCTTTTTTATTATGTATTATATATACAAATATATATATATATATATATATATATATATATATATTTTTTTTAACTCATTGCCTCCACAGGCTCACTCTCAGATTACACCACTTGCCTCCAGAATCTCCTATATACTTTTAACAGTGAATCCTGTGCCTTTCTAAGCAAAATCAAGCCATAGTCAGCATGTTGCAAACAAATGCTAATAGCTCAATAACTGTACATGCTAGACACAAAGAATGAGTGGCAGAGTTATTCAGCACAAAATTGCCTTTGCAATGGTGGCATGCATGTAATAATAAGTAATTTAGTTTTTTTTCTATGCTGGTCGAAAGAGCAAACTAAATATTTTTTTCACTAAAAAAGTGCAACTTAAGCCATTTTTTGTTGGAAAATATGTAAAATATCAACACCAAATTAAGCATACAGACATTAGATGGTGTTTTAATATTATGATAGTTAAAAAAAAGATATATTTTTACTATAAAATGTAATTTTTCCCATTTTAGTCAAGGTGCTTCGGTGAGATTTGAGGGCTGAATCTCAACCACACACATCATATCATAAACAAATGCGTATAACTCCAAAAGTATACATGATACACACAAAGTATCAGCAAGAAAGTTGATTAGCACAAAAATGCATTTCCAATGGTGCTATGCAACCAGTTGTAATTGATATGGTTTTTATTTTATACCTGCTGAAGTGCCAAAAAAGTGAATTTTATTCAAACTGCTTAGGTGAATCTTGATGGAAAACATGTCAGTCATACACACCATACCATAAACAAATGTGCATAACTCCTAAAGTATACATGATATACACAAAATATCAGCGGCAAAGTTGTTCAGCACAACATTGCCTTCCCAATGGTGGTATGCAAATAATAATATGTAATTTTGTTTTGTTTTTTTAAGCTGGTTGAAACAGCAAAAAAAATATTTTTTCACTAAAACAGGCAACATAAGTCATACACACCATACTATAAACAAATGCAAATAACTCCTAAAGTATACATGATATGCATAAAATATCAGTGACAGAGTTGTTCAGCATAATATTACCTTTCCAACGGTGCTATGCAGTCAAATATATATTATATTCTGTTACACTATATATTAAAATATATAAGTGACTTCTCCAGACGTTGCTTGGGCACACTGGGAGTCAGTAGCCGACTTCTGCAGATGTACTCAGGAAACACCAGTGTTTTTTTACTGACGACTACAGTCATCTGCTAGGAGACAATGAGTTAAGCAAACTTCAAATATCCCCAACCAAATTAGTTGTTTGTTTCCTTACCTCTCTTTCTTGGTGCACAAACCTCCTACTTAATATGCCAATCCGACGTGCTGCAGTTAAGTGTAGAATCAAAACTCCAGCAAAAGTGGCTGAACCACTCCTGTGCTGCCCATTATGTACCTCCACTTGCCCTTCCCCTTCCTGTTACTTGGCCATTGTTCTATCCCCTGGCCCTCCCCCTCCTCCTCCCCTTCCCCTTCTGAGCACACCATCTTGATGAAAAAGAGAAGGGGTGCACCAGGACAACCTGGTCTGCCTCTTAAAGGGCAAACTCCATTATACAAGAATCTCATCTGGTGAGGGCTAAGATACATTTTTTTTGGCATGCATGGGACTGTCTGTTTTTGGCACTGAGAATAGTTTCAAAAGGAATGGGGTCTGCATGTTATTGCAGAGACTCCTTTCATTTCAACTTACTACAGAACATTGGGATGCCGAGGGGAGACATGTTTTTTATATGGAAGATTGGACTCCAATGAAATTTTACTAGGTTCTGTTTATGGCTCCACATTGGAATTTCCTTCCTTTTTTACACATCTACTGGTCTTGCTAGCACTTTACAGTCATATCCCTATGGTGATTGGTGAGGATTGGACTCTAGTCCTTCAGAACAACTTGGAAAATCTACCACTGTTAGGAACGGCTTATCTCCAGTGCAACTTGGCCTTAGGGAGTTAATGGACTCCCTAGGCCTCACAGATCCATGGTGTACATTGCATCCCTCTGACCATACCTACACTTTCTATTCTTTCCCCCATAAATCTTTTCCTTACACTGATTATTTTTTGCTCACTCAAGAGCAGATTTCCTTGGTGGTCTTCTGTGACATCAGAGAAATGGTCGTTCCTGATCATGTCCCGGAGTGTCTTGTTTTTCAGACCCAAGAGAACGTGGAGCAGGATATCGTCTTACATCTGTACTTCCAATTATTACAAGATTCTTCAATAGTTGGTTCCTTGCACCAATTTTTAGGTACCTTTTTTGAGACTAACTGCACTCCTGAGGTTCCACTTGATGTTATGTGGGGAGCTGCCAAAGCAGCAATGTGAGGGGAGTGTATTTACCTTGCTACTAAGATGGTACGGGAACAACATCAGCTGTTGCAAGATTTACTAGCTGAGATTTGGGACCTTGAGTAGATTCTATTCCCTATCACACTAGAAGTTACTTGGCTGTCTTTAAACCCCCTATGCATTAAGTATTGTTCCTTATTGAATGAGAATGCAGAGCTAGCTATTCTATGTACCAAATACAGATATTTGGAACAAGCAGATCATGCAGGAAAGTTGCTTGCACTACACATACAACAACAGGCAGGGGCCAAGGTGGTTTGGTAGCATAACAAGCCTGGGCTCTGCTGTACTACTAACCCAGTTTCAGGATTGTGTCAATATCTTTGTTAATATTATGAGGACCTATACTCCATCTCCTCAGACTTTCTAAGCAATCCCACACATATAGTGCAATTCCTGCATGACTTTGGCCTTACCCATTTATCAGAGGAACAGAGACAATTAGGCAGTCCCATCCTGGTGGCTGAGGTCACTGTGGCCATCTCTTCTCTTTCTGTTAACCGACCCCTGCCCCAGATGTCTTTCCTGCCAATTTTTATAAAACAGTTTCTTCTGAGTTTATACCGATTTTGGTTGATATTTTTATTTTTTTTATTTGAACATGGCCTTACTGATCTCTTGCTTAATAGAGCATGTATTATTTTATTGCCCAAGCCTGGGAAAGATGAGTTTTCACCATTAAGCTATTGCCCAATCTCACTTATCAATACTGATTTTAAAATGTTGGCCAAAATTCTCACTTCTCATCTGGAGCGGGTTTTGTTGGGTCTTATCAGGCCAGAGCAGGTGGGGTTTATGGCCAGCAGGCACTCTAGTGGTCACAGTAGTAAAATCTTTCACCTGATTTTCTTGAGTCCAGGGTTACTGCTGCCCTCATCTCCTTGGATGCAAAGAAAACATTTGATAGAGTCTCCTATCTGTTTGCCACCTTACAGGCTTATAATACATAAGAGGACTTTATTAACTGGGTACATCTTTTAAATTGTCAGCCTTCTGCATTTATTTTATGTAATGGAGTCTTATCTGCCTGGATTTCTCTATTTGCTGGCACCCATCAAGGATGTCCCCTCTCTTCTTTTCTCTTTAATCTTTACTTGGAGTATCTTTTATTAAGACTGAAAGGAAATCCACAGATCTGTGGTATCTCTGTAGGGGTTGTTGAGTACAAACTCTTGGCCTATGCAGACAATATTCTTCTACATCTGTCCTCTCCTATTACCTCCTTGCCAGCTGCCATTGCAGAAATAGTTAATTTTGGTCATATTTCAGCATATAAGCTAAACCTTAGTAAGATAAACGTTCTGCCTCTTAGTGTTTTTGTTGATAAGGCTTTTGTTTTATCTTTGGGGTTACAATGGGAATTGAAGGTTCTCCACTATTTAGGTATACTTATTTCTCATCGGCTATCCCTCCTACATAAACTAAACCTAGATTCACTGTTACATACTATTTCCTGAGACCTGCAGAGATCGTCAGCACTTCCCCTTTCATTTTTGGGGTAGGGCCAGTGTAATGAAAATGAACATTCTCCCTTGACTCCTGTACCCATTGGGCATACCTAATATTATTATTTCCCAGGTTTGGAGTTCATGTCTCCACTCTAAATTATCCATGTTTTTATGGAAAAATTGTGTCATTAGCAGAGCCTATAACAAACTCACGTTTCCTGAAAATTTGGGCTGCATTCGCTTACCTGATTTTTATCTGAATTATCTGGGTCTTCATGAAAAAAATATTTTTGTTGTGGTGATCCAGTAGATCTTTTTCCATTAACCTATATGCCGCAGTGGCTCACATTGGTGAGAACACTTTGTCAGTGGATGAATATACACCCCAATGTTATTTTTTTCCCTACTCCTAAAGTTCTGCTATGGCTATTGAAGATGACACCTGTATATGGGTCTTCTTGAGTGCATGATCAGTTTTGCCACTGTTTTTGATTTGAAGCCAAATAATATCCTGCCCAACCATTATTGGGGAATCCTAATTTATGGATTGACAAGGCACCTGTCCCGCTCTCCTTTCTTCCACTGCCACTTTCTACCAAAGTGTCTGTGTTATTGACTGAAGACTGATTGGCTGATTTTATGAAATTTAAGAAGCCGTTTGGATTAGACCAAAGATTTTTCTTTAAACACATACAATTGTCCAGGTCAGCTTTACCTCATTGTGGCTCTCCACCTTGGACAGATTCCTTTTCCAATCACTTGGATGGACTGCAACTAGTCACCACCTCTCTGCATGCTACGTCTCAATTATATCGACTTTATCAGTCCCTTCACCCCATCAAACCCACTGGTGTGGTGTATTATTGGCAAAATGTTTTGTCATTAAACTGGGGAACACTGGAATAGGGGTTATTTGGGATGATGTCTATATGTTTATCAAGCAAGAATGATATAGACAAACCCAGTTTAAAATATGAAATAATATGTACTTTGCCCCCATCAGACTGCACAGAATGGGATGCCAAGTGCACCCTACCTGCATCAGGTATTGACAAAAGGATGCTTTGTTGTTCCACATTTTATGGTAATGTAAAAAATATGCACCATTCTGGGCCTCCATTAAGGGATGGCTAGACCCCTTTTTTGATATAGAACTACTGTTCACTCCAGAAGTGTGTATATTGGACTGGTATTGTTACATTCAATTTACATATCAGAGGAACGTCACTGCTCTTATTGCTGCAACAGACAAAATGGTCCTACTTAGTCATTGGTTGGATACCACAATACCAGCATGGTTGGAGTGGCACAAGGAGTTCCTTAGTGCCTTAAATTTAGAACTACATATAGCAAATGTTTAAAAAAAATAATTTGGGGTTCCTTACAAAATGGGACCCACTTCATACTTGGCTTTCTACAGTTTAATAGATGTCTAGTATTTTTTCTGATATATTTATTTATGGATCTGTACTTGGGTGTCAATATTTTTTGTTGTCAAGGTTATACCTTGATATTGTTTCGAGCAGCTTATTAGTGTATGTGTGTGGGGGGTGTTAATTAGGATTTTTGCTTGGGTTTCATCTTTCTTAAACCCCAGCCCTTATTTGTTTGATGTTTGTATTTGGTAGGGTTCATTTTTTTCTCTCTTCTCTTTTGATTAGTGTATTTGTTGATGTTTCTCATTTGTTGTGTTTTGTGTATATTGTCATTGTTAAAAACTCAATAAGCATACTTATTAAAAAAAATCATAAAATAAATCAGCAACATTTCTGAATCAATATTTTCTACTGGTAAAAATACCTTTAACATAAAGAGTGCAAAAGTTGTTAAATTCACATATAGATAGGCCCACTTATTTTTATGTTTTTCAATTCTTATAATTGTACTTAATTCAAGCTCTCCAATTTTTAAATTATCTGTAGAAACATATACCTTTTCAATAAGATTATTACATTTTTAGCAGCCTAATAGTCTAATTTACTAATGCTTATTAAATGTTTAATACAGATATTACCTGCTATTTGTAATGTTTCTTCTCTTCCAATAATTTTTATATACTTTCTATAAAATTTGAATTAAACAATCACTTTCTCATTCTCACATTGTTTGCATAATATAGTATCCAAATATCACTAGAAACAAAAGTACCAGTTCTAAACATAAATGCACTCCAACAATTCTTCATACATCTTCACAAAATTACTATTTAAATCCAACGTGTGCCTAAAATACCTCATGCTACACCTTTTATAGTGGCATATTTCTTATATTCCACTGAGAATAAACTAGGCCAGTTTAAAAGCAAACTGTGTCAGCACCTCACAAACCTCAGAAAGGGTGACTGTAACCTATAATCCCTAGTGTGTCCATCCTCTTTTTCTTTGCAGTCCCTAGTCCTCTGCATCCCTCATCCACTCCCCCTACGTCATTGTCTTACCTTTTCTGCCCTTGTCCTTCTCTTGGATCCCTCCACCTGGAATCCCAACTGTTCTTCACACCCTTTCCTCCTCCACCCACTCATCTCCCTCTCTCACCCTACCTCACCCCTCCCTTCATCAATCCTTGTACCCCTTCTCTGCTCTCCCCACCCCTCCAACTGCACACCTAACTCATCTTACCACTTAGCAACTATTGAAAAAGACATTCCACCATCTGCATTGTAGTTGTACTCCCCCTCTTGTGTGTCTTCTCCCTTTTCTCTTTTGGTTCTATACTGCTGTTCCCCATCTCATCACCCTCCTGTTGTCTAGTGTTTCCTTTCTTGTATGGCATATGATTGTTTTGTTGGTTTTGACTTTGCTGTTCTTGCCTGTACCATTATCTGCAAGGCCACTGTTTTTCAGTTTTTACCGGAAAATCCGGTAAAATTCTGGAATTAGGGTTGCCTGAAAACCGGTAAAAATGAAGATTTCATGGAATCTGGCATTTTCTATCAGATCAGTAAATCTATAAAAAAAAAGTCTTTTTTTTTTAATTCCTTCCTGTACTATTTTCAGTTTGCTTTATTTAATGCTCAGTGCATTAAGCCTTCTTTAATTCTGATTATTTATGCACATACTAAAAGAATAATAACAGAATCCTAGTAAAATCCGGAAATTAGAGTAACAATCACCAGTGAAATTCCGGAATCTTAAGTCTTGAAAACGGAATTTAATTGTTTTAATCACCGTAAATCAGTGGCCTTGATTATCTGTATTTGATGTGGAACCTTTGTAAAAAAACTGCTGGCTCAAAGGTATTTGTAATCCTAGTACTTAATAAATAAAAATAAATAAATAAAATAAATATTATAAATCTGGGTTTAACATGTTGCTAACAGAATGTGATTGTCAACCTCAAATACTTCCCAGAGCACCTGAACCAAAGATAGTAAAGAAACCTCACTTTAGCATTTCAGTACATGCTGTTACTTCATAAAGGTTGTAACTTAAGTGTCTTCATTGTCAAAATGAGCTTCAGAACCCTCTTAAAAAATGAAGTCTCTGCTCCAGGCTCCAGTGTCCTGCTTATATGCTTAATGCAAATGAAGGTCCTCTATATATAGTTTCAGGAGCCAGCCAGTGTCAGGCACAATCATGCATGCTCATTGGGTGATACAGTGATGTCATAAACTCAGGAATGTGTGCTCAAGCACAGCAGTGCATGGGATCATGCCCGACCAGCCTTGCAGTGGCACCAATCGTTGGGGTCATATGAATTATTACACTTTCGTATCTGGATCCTGTTAAAACAGAACAGCAAACAGACCTAAAAAGTTTAACTTGCTAACCATGTTTATGTCTTATAGTAACTTGGGTCCTCAAATCTTTCTCTCCTTTTATTGAAAACTGTATTAGTTGTTAGCCTCATGTTTATATTAATGTAATATTGATTCCCTATCCCTGATGCCAAACACGCCACTCCACCCATGACAGCTCCACCAGATTTCTGAAACAACACACTAAAGAAATTAACACTTAATGAAGTCTGCCCTTTAAGGGGCAGACCGAGTTGTCCTGGTGGACCCTTCCCCTTGTGACAGAGATGGTTTCCTCAGAGGGGAGAAGGTAGGGGATGGGGCAGGGAGCCACAGGACAAGGAGCAGGCAGACAGGTGGGGGAGGACCCAAAGACTGTGAGCAAGAGAAGGATAGGTGGAAAAGGGGGGTAGGAGGGGCAAACTACAGGGTACTTAAGGGCCAGTACAGAGGGATACAGTTTCTTTTGCTGAAGATTTTGTTGGTCTAAAAATCAATAGATCTACAGCACATCAGACTGTGTTTTTGGATTTAGTTGGTGTTTTTTGGTTTGAGGAGTCAGCGGGGCTAAGGTTTGTGTACCAGGAGTTATTTGAAAGGAAAAAAAATGTGTGTGTATAGATATGGCAGAAGTGGGTACAAGTGCACTATGTGAGCCTTAGAAGGAACACAGAGAACGAGGGCTGTTTAAAAAAAAAAAGTTGGTGGTATGGTTGGGGGAGTTTGGCCTCACAGTACAGAAGTTGGAATGAGAGCATTTGGTAAGAGGCAGAATTCATTGAAAGCAACTGCTGTGAGGCAGTGACTGAATCAGGCCTGAATGGGAGGCTTGGGACCAAGGAGCTTTAGGTGACAGAGCAGCCATAGCCACAGAGTTGGCATTAGTTTTAGGCATGTGGGAAAAATTGGTGAGCTGAAAAAACAAGGAGTGAGTGGGCTGCTCCCACACATGTGGTCTGTTCAAGAGTAAGAGAAAACAAACATTGGAGAAGCGGTTGCAAGTTCTGGGTGAAATGGCACAGCTGGTTGGCATGGAGTGAGTTTGAAGGGTGAGCAAGGAGAGGGACAATCACAGCCCCTGCCCTAGAGGCAAGTGCAATGGTGAACCATTTAGGAGAGGAACAGAGAAGTTCCAAGGCAGGGGTACAGCACTGAGCTGTGCCACACAAAAGCCATTGCAGGGCGGATGGTGATGAAAACAGCTGGGAAGTCAACCTGCAAGAGGGGCCTAGTGAGTGAGGCCACGTGGTAAAAAAAATGGCGTCTGACATCACACCGCATAGCCTCAAGGAGACTAGTTACAAGGACAGATAATCCAAGTGTACTGGTTTCAAGGCTAGTTTTCCCATAATAAAAAAAGGGTTTTTTTTCTCAGGCAGTTGCTATGGCATAGAGTTTAGCATGATTGGCATTAATAAGAGCAAGTTTGTTTTGGGCCACACGTTCATGACCTGGGGTGTACAGGATACAGAGCCTAAGGGTAAAACAGAACAGGGTTTTTTCAAGGTGGCAGCCCTCATTGGGCCTAGCGAGGTACAAGATGCAGGGACGGGTGAATTTCAAGTGGTTTTAAAAGTTTGGACCAGGAATGGCTGCCAAGGACAGGGAGAACATGGGGACAGAAGAAAATGATTCTGCTGGCTGGCTTTGGCTGCGGGCATTATGACACAATTTTGCAACAATTAAAAGCAGATAGGGTGAGCGGAAGCATGTGGCTGGGGCCTAGAATGGGTGACGTCATGACACAGAGTTGGGCCTGACTGTTGCACACATGGGGAGCCTGCCTGTTGCAGGAGGTGTGAGAGGGCTGGTGGGGGTTTCTGTGGGGGTTTCTGTGGGGGGGTTTCTGTGGGGGGTTGAGGGGCCTCACGCTCCACAAAGGAGTGAGTTTATGGCAATGGATGGAGGTCTGTCAAAATGATGCGGGAAAGTGAGGGGAGGGGGGTGAAGTTGGGTTGCTAGCAATAAGACAAGTTACAGGGCATGGTATGAAGGTATAGATTGTTTACTAATACAGGCACCTTGTCAGTTTTTATCTGCAGCTTTTGTACAGGAATTTTGAGAAAGGATGGCATTGAAGAAGAACAGGCCATCAAAGGAGTAGGCTTATAAGACAACCATATAAGTTAGTGGAGAAGGCCAACATGATGTGGCAACTGGTGGAAGGAGTGGAACCAGAGAGGTCAGGGGAGAAACGGAAAGTGGAAAAAGGAAAATGGGGCAATGGGAAATGACCAACAGGGAGACCACACAGTCCAAAAAGGCTGCAGCCACCACCAGTGGTTCCTCCTAGAGTGGTCAGTCCAGTACCACTGCAACCCTGTTTACCGGAACCATTAGTACCTCCCCTGGAGCCAGTTGTGGTGCCGACGCCAGAACCCAGGCTGTCCCTGGGCTATAGTGGTCCCACTGCTCCTGATGCCTCAGCCAGTTGTCCCACCACAGGAAACTGGACCAGTTCAGCTCAGCAACAGCAGGCCACATGGAGCAGACTAGCCCGCAAGTAGTATATCAGGTTCTGTAGGTGAGAGTATCAAAGAGTACATTGGGCAAATTATAGCAGCTCTCGGGACAGGTGGACTAACTAGAGAAGATGGAAACTGCATTGACAGAGACTAGGTTAGATAAAGAAATGACAGGGGGGAGGACAAAGTGGCAGACAGATCAGGAAAAGGAACGAGGGAGATAGGAGCCCCAGGTATGAGAATAGGGGAACACATGCCACTGACCACACAGGAGAAAATATGGAAAGGGGAGTATGTAGACATATTTGCTCTAGTGAGTAGAGAGGCAGCAGCCAGATATGAGGAGACAGAGAATATAGGGAACAGTGAGATGGCAGCAGCTGTCGTTTTATTGGGTAAGAAAGAGGAAGATAAGTTTACGAAAGAAAAGACGTGGGATGGGTGGTTCATGGGTTTCGCCACATATTCAGCCATAGTGATGGAAAAGAAACCTGAGCTGGGCATCCCTCTTATCACGTATTCCCTGATCATACGGCGGGCAACAGTTAAAGGGGGGGTGGAGTGTATATATCATGATGAGTTTTTCCACCAAAGGATTGCAACATATGGGGATGTGAGATGGGACACAAAACAGCTGGCTTTGTGCATTGACTATGTTACCGATCAATCCACACCAGAAGGGGAAATGGGAAAAAAGGGTGGGATACCCCAGAAGTGTTGTTGGGGATGTAGCAGGTCATTTTGTTCATGGCCCCAAAGTCGATTCCAGCAACATGTTTGAGATGTGGGGGTCCCACCTGGTGACAAGATGCAGAACCACATGAACCCAAGAGGCCCCAGGTGGAGGGAGTGCAGGGGATGGGCCATCAACCCTTTCGTGATGGTCAGGGTTATAGGGGGTAGACATGGAGCAGAGGATCGAGAGACTGGGGTTACAGGGGTAGGGGGCCCAGTCTTATTGAGGAGAGAGATGAATAAAAAACAGCTGGGGGGTAGTGTGTTTTGGAGGATGGGGGGTAGAGGGAGAAGAGAAAAATTCCAGGCTGCAAAGACCCCCATCAAGATAGAGGTCTGGGAAAAGTGTCTCAAATAGTACCTGGATAGCGGGGTGGCAGAACCCATAAAGAGGGGGTTTAGAGTAGGTTTTCCTCTACAGTGCAAAGGTCCAAGAAAGGCACGGGAAGCTAATAACTTGGGGTCAGTCAGAGGAAAGGAAGACATTTTGAAATGAAAAATAGAAAAAGAAAAAGCTGCAGGGAGGGCGGAAGGGCTGTATCCAGTTCCCAATTAGACAACCTGAGAATTTCCCCTTTGGGTTTGGTTCCCAAAAAACAGAAAGGGGAATACAGGATGATTCACCATCTGTAGTTCCCAGAGGGAGACTCAGTTAATGACTTTATAGGGGAAGAACACAGCAGGGTGACCTATGCCAAGTTGGAAGAGGCAGTACAGATTTCCAGGTAATCCCCGATACATGACTGGCAAAGACAGTTATAGAATCAGCTTTCCTGTTGCTCCCAGTTAGGAGGGAGGATTGGGATTTATTGGGTTTTAAAGTGGATGACCAGTATTATTTTGACAAGTCTATGTCTATGGGGTGTTCCATAGTTTGTGCTACATTTGAAACATTCAGCATCTGCCTGCAGTGGATCGTCCAGCAAAAAACAGGTTACAAGATGGTCATACACTATTTGGATGATTTCTTGTTAGTAGGCAGTGGACACCCAGAGACAGAGAGGATGTTGGCTAGCTTTCAAGAACTGTGTAGTGAACTCAGTGTGCCATTAGCACTGGACAAATCAGAAGGACCCAGTAGGGTTCTGGAGTTTCTAGGGACTGGTATTTAGGTTACCAGACAGTAAAGTGCAGAAACTAAAAGGGCTGATTCAGGAGTATACTAGCAGGAGGAGAGTACAGTTAAGGCAGGTGCAACAAGTATTGGGGCATTTGAATTTCACTTGCAAGGCAATTGGGCCAGGAAGGACATTTATAAGATGACTAGCAAAGGCCACAGCAGGGGCAGTAAGACCACACCACTGGGTGGATATAACAAAATGGGTGAAGGAAGATTTCAAGGTATGGGAGGAATTTCTAAGCAGCTATAATGGCCTTTCCTTTTGGCAGGAAGAGTGGGCCTATAACATGGACTTAGATTTGTATATGGATGTGGCAGGGGGGGTCAGGAATGGGGGGTTATTTGAGAGGAAAATGATTTTCAGAGCCATGGCCAGCAGACTGGGTAAGAGACAGAAGGATAAAATACATCACATTGTTGGAAATCATGCCTGCACCCTGGTATGGGGAGAGGAACTGTGGAATCAGAAAGTTACAATTTGGTGTGACAACAAGCAGTGGTGGATGTTCTGAACAACAGGCGAGCTAGGTCTGAGAGAGTGATGCAGGTGTTGAGACAGCTAGTGTTAAAAGGCTTACAACTGAATATGTAATTCAGGGCCAGGCACATAGATGGGGTGAGAAATATCCTAGCTGACAGCCTTTTCCATCTGCAGCTGGATTGTTTCCAGGTGCTGGCACCAACAGCAGAGGAGCAGAAAATGCCCATTTCAATGAACATCTGGCACTTTGACAAGAGGGAGCCGAAGTGATGTTTCGCAATTCATGGGTACCACGGACCTTGAGGGCCTATGAAGGGGCATGGTGGGCATTGCAAACATTCAAGGAAGTGCACCATATGGAGGTAAGTGGTCCGGTTATGGAAGAGCAGTTGAGAAAGTTTACGGTAGATCAGTGGCAAAAAGGGAGGCTCACACCACGATGGAGGTGTACCTAGCAGGAATAAGCGTAGTTTGTAGTTTGAAAAAATGGAAGGATCCCATGAAATCAATGCTGATACAGAGGATGATCCAAGGTTGGACTAGGTTAAAACAAAGGACGAAGGTTGATCGGAGACCAATAGTTGATCATTGGTTAGCCAAATTAGGGGGGTTATTGCCTGCAATTTGTAAGTCCAAGGATGAGGTGCAGCTGTTTCATACAATTTATTTAGTGATGTTCTCAGGGGGCCTTGAGAGTGAGCGAGGCAATGGAACATGGCAGAAAGGATGAAGAAGGAGGTTTGGAATGGAGTGATATAACATGGGGGCCAAGGGAAATACAGCTCATAATTAGTAAGTCCAAGATGGAGCAGAAAGGGAAGGGGTGTGTCGTAACCATTAAGGTTCACCCTGATGGGACCCTGTGCCCGGTAAAAGCTTTGTGGGCTTACGCTGCAGAGCACTATAATAAGGAAGGGAGACTATTTGTGCATGGAGACAGGAAGAAGGTGACAAGTTACCAGGCATCAGTCATTCTCAAAACAGGCATGGAGTTTTTGGGCAAGGACCCAGCAAGTTATTCTTCCCATTCTTTTCAAATAGAGGCTTCTTCAAAATGGGCCGCAGAAGGGGAGTCAGTGACCAGTATGTTGGAAAGGGGATGCTGACAGTCGACCATTTACAAGAGGTACATTTGGGCTTTAAAGGATTGTGATTAACATGTTATCTGTTGTTTGTTTTGCAGGAACAGAACCTTAGAGTGGGGGGTAGGAAGGGGACTTTGGGGGGAAAAAACAGAACAGAAGAATGAGCATGTTAAGACGGTTTGAGAGATTAAGATATATTTTACTTGATTCAATAGGTGGAGGGAGGATCACAGAAGTACAGATCTGTGGGCACTCCTACATTTACTGGGTGGAAAGGAGAGTGGAAAGGAAGGCAGGTAGAAAGCAGCTGTACCAAGAAGTCAGACAATGTAGGCTGGTATGGTGTGGCATTCGGGGGATGAAATGGGCACAGTTACTCCTGACCCTGATGAGGAAGACAGAGCGGTGACCCACCCCAGAATTAATCATTATACACCTCGGGGGTAATGATATTGGGGGGAAGCCATGGGTTGACATGTATTTGTGGATTAAGCAGGATCTGGAGAAAATAAAGCAATGGGGAGCATGGCATGGTCAGATATGATACCGAGGAGGGTGTGGAGACATGAACACAGCCATGTAGCAGTGGACAGGGCCAGAAGGAAGATGAATAGAAGGGTGGGTAGATTGATA
Source organism: Neoceratodus forsteri (assembly GCA_016271365.2). Classification (NCBI taxonomy): domain Eukaryota; kingdom Metazoa; phylum Chordata; order Ceratodontiformes; family Ceratodontidae; genus Neoceratodus; species Neoceratodus forsteri. Next base: position 563,638,717 of record CM028135.1, on the reverse strand, counting down.
AGTAGCATGGGAGGGCATGTAATATTGAGGGGGGTAAAAGAGTGGGTAGAGGATTTTTACAGATCAGATGGAGTACATTTGTCAGACCTAGCAACAGGCATGTTCAATATGGAGATGATGGGTTTTATTGAGGTCTGGAGGAGACAAGAAAGAAAGAGAAGGGAAGAGAGGGGGAGGGCCAATCATCCAACACAAGCTGGAGAAAGGCTATGGGGAAAAAGGGGGGTGATAAAGGAATATGTTAAGAAGACAAAGAAGAAGAAGAAGAAGAAGAAGCAACAGAAGGAGAGAAAAGCAGTCTCGGTTTTCACTGTTACCTTCAGGAGAAAACAGAAGAAGAAGTCACCCAGGTTTTCACCTGGGTAGGCGAGAAGAAGAGGAAGAAAAAGGAAGGGTGAACAGATATTGATATGTAATGCAATAGAAACAAAGATTTGTTGAGAAGACAACAATGATAAATGGTAATGGTATTTGTAAATATAAATGTGAAATATGATAAATTGATTGCCAATCTGAGCACAACAACACACAAGTGGTCTGTCCTTTTGTGGGAAGAGTGTGGAATCTGGGACAATCTCAAAATAGTGCACAAATGACTATCTATAATGAAGCTAAAATAAAAGATTTGTATCTCACATGATGAACAGCTTGATCTGAATACACATTAGGGAGGCCTGAGGGGTACATTTTCTATTAAATGATTACTGTTGATTCAGTGTTCTCATGTTCTATAATTTACCTTGTTATTATAAACTTTACTTCTTTAAAATAAACAGCAAAGAGAAATTTTGGTTGTCAAATGAGTCGGATCATAAAATAGGTAGCCAATCAATACAGTCATAACATTCAGATCAGTAGACTTGAACAGGTCAATATAGTATGTCTCTTTCAATAGAAGTTTCTTTTCAAAGTTCCTTCCTCTGTTATATGGTTGAACTTTCTCAATACCATAAAAAGCCTTAATTATAGGACAGTATGATATGCTCCTTTGAAATATCTTACTAATGGTGAAGTTGAATCCTGTCAATGTACTGTATGCTGCTTTTATGTTCCCAGGTTCTTGTCTTAAGCTGGTGGTCAGTTTTGCTGATGTTGAATTTATCACATTGGCATTTCGTGTGGTACATAACCCTCGATGTATGACATGTTACAAAAATTCCTCAATTGTAAATCCTGATTATGTGGTGGATTTGAATTTTTTTCAGTTTATATGTAGTATTACAAAACAAACAGTGGCAGGACCAGTAATTCCCTTTTAATTCTTTGCTGTCAAAAAAACTACTTCTCTCTCTCTCTCTCTCTCTTTCCTTTTGTGGAATCCTATGATCAGTATGGAACAGCCTGTTGCTCAATGATTTATTCTTTCTTACTACTATTACTGCTGGTTTTCGAAATGCTATCTGACCAATTGGTATAGCTGTTAAAATGCCCCACTGTTTTTTCCAAAAATATTCTTAATTCTGGGAAAGTAGTTTGTATGCTGCGCTAGATAGCATGTTTGAGTTGTTTATCGTGTTCTTTTCCTCCTGTTTTATCAGGTCACTTCTATTAAATTGTTATGTTTTTCTATAGCCTGTTCAACTTGTGGTGTGTTTGTACCCCCTCTCCAAAAACCATGACTTCACGTCTGTTCTTGTTTCTTCATAAGCATTTTTTATGGTACAATTTCTCTTTGCCATAATAAACTGGCTGTGTGGTATGGAATCTACCAACTGTGTGGTATGGTATCTATTTACCCTCATAACTGAGATCCTATCAATTGATTTATGATGTTACCTGGTACATAGTCTGTCTTCCTGTTTGAAAATTAATTGGTCAAGGAACCTAATTTCCAATTTGTTTTCTCATGAAGACCAAGTAGTTGATTGTAGAGTTCAGATAATCAAGAAAATGGCTAGTATCTGTTTCACTCCCTTTTCCATATAACCAATGTTTCTTCTATAAGACATTTTTAGGAAAGTACATTTTCTTTAAAGGGATTGTTGACTGAGTAAATATGGTTTCTTTCAAATCTAGCCATATAGATGATCACATAACCTGGGGCCATGCTTGAGCACATTGCTGCTCCCATAGTCTGTTGAAAGATGTATTTTTGAAATTTGAAATAATTCTAAGACAGAACTACTTCTGCCAGTTGAACTAAAAAAAATGATTCAGTAGTTTCATACCTTGTCTGTTCCCATCCAATGGTTCTGCTAATGCCTAATACCTCAATTTGTTGGGGGATTGAAGTGTACAGGCCCTTATTGTCTCAGGTAATTATTACACAATCCATTGTCTTTTTTTTTCCATTATGAATATGGGCAATATCTCGCCACTCAGGTCAGTCACCTGAACTCCATATTGTTCTTTTTCACCAAGTATTGCTGCCATATCTGAATATGCACTTGTTAGGCATTATTTTACTGTGCTTTATTCTCTGCACATACAATTTTTTATGATTTATTCTAATTTTGAACTGATTTTTTGCCTAATGTTGTCCAAATGTTCTGATACAATGTATTCTGTTGCTGTTTTTCCACTGTTCACCTCCCCCAGGTTGCATCTGAAAATGATCTGTGACTGAGTTGGTCTCTTTCAGTTAACAAATTTCAGACAAATTAGTAACTAAAATAAATGCTTCTTTTTTGTTCAAATTCTGTGATACATTCATTACGTCTATATCATCTGTCAAACAAGAGGTTGTTTACCGTATCAGGTGCCTAAAATGAAAGTCTACAAAAATGGACAAAGATTCCAGTACTGAGTTTATCCATAATTACTATTAGCCTACCTGTTTTTTTCCAAACTCTTATGAACGTTTGGGAGGCTGTAGAAAAGAGGTACTTGTGGAAACTGTCTGAGCAGAACTGTTGCCTCTTACTCTGTTATCCAGTCTTTCTTAAGGTCCTATCCAATGCCTCCTTAATTAGATATTTAGCATTATTTGTACGGGCATGTTGGATTTTAAGACAGTTGTGTCTATCACTTAATAGAACGCACTGTTCACTGTATTGTGCATAATCTTGGTGTATGATAACCCCTGCCCCCAATCAGCACTTTTAATTCTTATACATTCATCATTTTCTAATTGTTGTAGTGCTGTAGATTCGGTGGCTGACAGATGAATCTTGACCTATGGTCATATTTCTGTTGCTCCTTCAGCATATTATGTGTCCTTAGTAGCCATCACTATATAGGTTTCTATGATATGTGGTGCATTGCCTGGTGGGATGTATGTCAATTTCAACTGAATTTTCTAACTAGGTTTTCTTTTTTCTCTTGTTTCTGTTCATTTATATTGTCCTGTGGTAGGAGATTCAGTACAAAAGTTGCAAGCTTAACCGCTGTATTTACAATACAACTTAACAAAAATTAGCGGGGTGGCTCCTGGTGTGTGACCAAACAGAAACATAATTAAAGTACTAGGGCACTCCCCCAGCCCCCAATTTTTCTGCATTAAAGCCTGCAATTTTTTTTTAATTATTTCAGTGTTCTTACTTTTCATACATTTCGGAGGGGTTCTTCGTTCTCATTATCCTGCTGAACTATGACTGAGCCTGATCATTTCAGCAAAGTGACCACCTCCATTGGTCAGGTAAAATCATCACATTTTAACTTGCCTTATCACAGCTGATGTCTCCAAGCTTCCTCTACTTGTAATGGAGTTCACTCTCCTGGCTTCATTACTTATAGTGTGCTCTGGCCAATGAAAGGCTCACATGTGTTTAATATGGAGCTTAGCAATTAGAAGAAGGCCACAATTCTCCTACATTCAAATCAGTACAAAAGTTACAAGCTCAACCCCTGTTCTTACTTTTCATACCTTTCAGAGGTATTCTTCATTCTCATTATCCAGCTGAAGCCAGGAGAGTGGTCTCCATTAAAAACAGAAGAAGCATGGAGACCTCAGCTCTGATATGGCAAGTTAAAATTGAATGCTTTTACCTGACCAATAGAGGTGGTCACTTTGCAGAAGTGGTCAGGCTTAATCATGGTTCAGCTGGATAATGAGAATGAAGAATCCCTCAGAAATGCATGAAAAATAAGAACATTGGAGTTATTTAAAAAAAAAACATTACAGGCTTTAATGCAACAAAATGGGGTTTGGGGGGCTGATACTTTAGTTATGTTTCTGTTTGGTCACACACCAGGAGCCACTCCACTAATTTTTGTTAACTTGTATTGTAAATACAGGGGTTGAACTTGTAACTTTTGTACTGATTTGAATGCAGGAGAATTGAAGCATTCTTCTAATTGCTAAGCTCCCTATTAATCACCTATGAGCCTTTCATTGGCCAGAGCACACTATAAGTAATGAAGTCAGGAGAGTGGTCTCCATTAAAAATAGAGGAAACATGGAGACCTCAGCTCTGATATAGCAAGTTAAAATGTGATGCTTTTACCTGACCAATAGAGGTGGTCACTTTGGCAAAGTGGTCAGGCTTAATCATGGTTCAGCTGGATAATGAGAACCAAGAACCCATCTGAAATGTATGAAAAATAAGAACATTGGAGTTATTTTTAAAACATTGCAGGCTTTAATGCAGCAAAATGGATGGGGGGAGGGGGGAGTGACCTGGTACTTTAATTATGTTTCTGTTTGGTCACACACCAGGAGCCAGCCCACTAATTTTTTGTTAAGTTGTATTGTAAATACAGAGGTTGAGCTTGCAACTTCTGTACTGATTTGAATGTAGGAGAATTGTGGCCTTCTTCTAATTGCTAAGCTCCCTATTAAACACCTGTGAGCCTTTCATTGGCCAGTGCACACTATAAGTAAAGACATCAGGAGAGTGGTCTCCATTACAAATAGAGGAAGCATAGAGACCTCAGCTCTGATATGGCAAGTTAAAATGTAATGCTTTTACCTGACTGATGGAGGTGGTCACTTTGCCGAAGGGGTCAGGCTTAATCATGGTTCATCTGGATAATGAAAACGAAGAACCCTTCAAAAATGTATGAAAAGTAAGAACACTGGAGTTATTTTTTTAAAAAATTGCAGGTATTAATGCAGCAAAATGGGGTGGGGGGTGCCCTGGTACTTTAATTATGTTACCGTGTTGGGAGATTATCAAAGAAAAATCATAGTCTTAATTTGCCCCCCAAAAATTGTTATTAGTCAAGCTTCAGTTAACATTTATTTGCTTTTATTATGTTGCCAAAAGACAGATCCTTGCTTAATCAGAAGATCTTACTCTTCTGTAGTCAGTACACTTTTTGATGACTTAATTGTTTTGTTTCATTTGAGAGCAAGTCATTACATTGTGTTGTGTTGTGCTGTGCCCTTTGTTTTGGGATCTTTTCTCTTTTCTCCTGTGTCTGTATGATCTCATGTTTCTCCTCATGTACCTGATGTTCCTTCGCCTGGATCTGTATAAAGTCTCCCTGGAAGTCCCTGGTATACTGGCAACCTCTCCAAGATCTTGGAAGGTGGAGTCTTCTCTCTCTGTCATTGCCTCACCCTAAAAAAAATCATGGACTTCATTTTCAAAGGCTGACAAAGGGCTTTTGTCAAGCCCTGAACCAAAGTTATTTTTTGGTGCAGCTGCACCAAACTCCTTTGCCACAGCTGCATCTGATTTTCTCTTGGCAGACGCAGTTGTAACAGTTTCTTCAGTTTATGGCAGCTTGCACCAAATATTTGGCACATGCCCCATAAAAAGGTTCCCCCTGATGATGTGACTGTGACCAGGAAAAGCTGGTCTAACTTGCAACATTTGATACTTGGGGTTGAAAATCCTGATCACCAGCTGGGAGAATGCCACAGACCCCATTCAGCAAACGTTCTGCACAACAGGGTCTTGCAGTATTCTCAGAGCTTTGAAAATAAGTCTCCTGACCTTTGTGACTTACTGAGTTCAGTTTTGCTTTCAGTGTAGTGGAGAGTGGAATTCAAGTCCGTTTTATAAAACAGATCTATTTTCTTGGGATTTTTTTTCCTTAAAACAATTGTGCACTTTATTATCTCTATAATCATTTAGATTCTGTTGAAATGTTCTGAACTTGGTTGCTCTTTTTTCTTCTTCCAAGTCATCTAAATGTTTATTAACTTTTGTGAAAAATGCATCTAGATGCTCCACTGAAGTTTCTGATTAGCTTCAGAGTGAACCATTTTGTATTCCAGGTCAAGATTTTCAAAGCCCCAAGAATGCTACAATTCCCTGGTGTGCCAATCATAGGGGGCACACACCTTGTGACATTCTCCCACTCAGCCATTAAGATTTTTAATCCGTTGTGCTAAGTGCCACAAGTTAGACCTATGTTTCTCAAGTCTAGCTTGCAGAACTCAGGGGACCCTTTTTACAGGGCTTGTGCCATATGTTTGTCACAAGGTCCCATAAAGTGAGGAATCTGTCACAACTGTGCCCATTAAAAAAAAATTGTGTGCAGTTGTGGCAAAGGTGTTTGATACAGCTACACCAAAAAAATGAGTTGACGCAGGGCTTGACACAAACCCTCCATCACCCTCTGAAATTCTGGCCATCTGTCTCTACCTTTTGGAGTTCTGCTATTATTGCTTTCACAATAATCAGCATAAAATCCCTAGAGCACCAATTTCTAGACCCACCCCACCTAGTTTCTAATATATTCAATTAGTAAAGCTTACATCAGTCTCAACATGTATCCTGAGGCTGCTGGGGATTCTCTTTTTTTTTATTGAATATTCTTTTAGCATTATGACAAGACACTATAGTTTAACTTGACGTTTAGAGAAATCAAACTGATTTGTGATAAACCTTGTTGTAATTGGCCCAGTGAATTGTCTCTTACTTTTAAAGTTTTCAAAAATTTTAATTTTGTCATTATCTGTAATTTTAAGTGGGATGGATATATTTAAGCTATAACCCAATACAGGCCATGTGTATACTATGCATTAATGCATGCTCCAGGTGTGTTGTGAGGCACGAGGGCACAGCCCAAGTGTCCTCCAACCAACTGGGGCATGCATTAATACCTAGTATACACATGGTCCTGAAGTGGGTTATTGCACTTTAAAATGGGCACTTTTTTTGAGTGAAATAAATAATCTAAAATGTTTCATAGAATTTACAATTGTTTAATTTTCACTGTGTCTGTCCACCTTAGAAAGTAGTTCCTTAGGGAGCAGATGTCCCTTCTCTGGTTTTCAGTGGTTGACAGTTGCGTGTGGGTGAGTTGTTTAAAATAAAAACCATGGCGGCCATATTCTCGCTAAGCGAGCAGCTTCAAGCAACAGCAGCATAAGTATATAGGAAAGATGGGGGTGTTATACTTTTTAAAAGACAAACTTCCCAAATCAGACTGACTCAAATGACTGCTATTTTTCTACATTTCCATTTTCTTCTTTCACTCACTTCGTCAGCCTGCTTCTCGCTCTGTGTCTGGGAAGGTGCAAGGTACAGGATAGCAATCACCAACACTCCCTGCTGTCACAGAGCGAGATACACTGGGTGCGAGAAGCTGTAGTCAGTGAGGGCATGTGCGGTGGGATGAGATGACAATCATGACCACTCCTTGCTGTCACAGAGCAAGAGACACCAGGTGCGAGAAGTGGTAGTCAGTAAGGGCACATGCTGTGGGAGTAAGTGAGTGTCTATGTAAAACTTCCTGAACGCTTCCCTGACTGCCTCAAGGTAAGGAGTGCTGGCGGTGTGCACTACAATACCAGTTTGTGGCTCCTGCACATCAAGTATGTGTATACTGGGGATTAATCAATGGCTATGCAGAGGGGCACAACCAATGGGAGCTGACATTTTTACTATCCCATTTTATAATATATGTTGTTTTACCCAGTACTTCAAATTATTCATGTCCAATGTAAAATGCTTTCAGTATAATAGTAATATAATAAAATGTACAGTTTAGAATGAGAAGGAATGTGTAGTTATACCATATATCAGGAGATATATAACAGTGATGCATACAAGTAAAAGTCCATATATTATTATAATTCAATCTCCTTCTTCATGGGTGGTGTTGAATATGAATAGCCCCTCGCGAAAAGTAACAAAAGTTCTCCAGAATAGGAAAGTCCACAAACAAAGATCCAATAAAGTTACTAAATAGAAGTATCAGGTGGAACAGGATGGTTTCTCCACTCTTGGCTAATAAGGAGAAATTATTAAGGATGCCCCTGGAACAAAGCACCGACTGAGCGCTTACATATGCAAACATGGTTCTCCAGTACAGCTCCCTTCAGTATAAAGAAACATTAGTAAATGAAGAGGGGTCCAATCCAATCAAAACACTATAGTACTAAACAGGTTGATTGGAAACAAGAGCTCACTTACCACAAAGTCTTGTAAAAAATATACATATTTATTCAAGTTTTTTCCATCCAGTAATATTTACAAAAGACCAACATTTCAGGGTCTATCTTGCCCCTTCATCAGGGACATTTGTTAAATCCTAAAATAAATCAATAAATTATCTTAATTAGTATTTTCTCCCATTAAAAAAATACAGAAAAGAGCCCAAACATTTTCGAATTAGAGTTTGCCTCATGTCAAAGAATCCTCTGATATGACACAGCTTCTTGAGAGAAGTGTTGGTATAAGTTAATGAAATTCATTGCCATTGCAGCAGCCGTTTTTCTCTAGCAAATTGTAATTTGCACTCCTTCACCAAGAATTAAAGGAACTTTGCTATCAGAGTCTTGTATGGTACCCTGACTTTATCTGTGGCACCAGATATGTATAAACCCTCTTCATCTTAAAGAAGCAATATTTGTTAGTAACCACACACAGATTTCAGTAATAGGGTTTGTCTGGCAAAAATATCAAGCTACACATTTTTATTTTCTCTGTCTTTCATTCCTCAATTAAGATATGGGGTCTTGAAGATTTAAAAGTTCCCAAGCCCATGCCACGCCCATGCCACACTCACCATGAAAAAATATATATTTTGTGCATTTTGCTATCAGAAACATGCAGAAAAACTATCCTAATACAACTACAACATGAATCCAGCATGTACATTCAACAAGTAACACCTGGGGAAAAGATTTTTTAAATATTTTGAGTGTTGTCCATCTTTAATGACATGAGCCATTAATTATAAAATCAGCTGTAAAAAATGTTTTAACAACATCTGAGAAAACAAAAAATATACTGAGAGTGAATCTTAGGTTATCAGAAATACATTTTTTGCTAAATAAAACTATATGATGAATTTTTTTGCTGACTAACAAATACTGTTGCTTTAAGAGGGCAAGGCAATGGATTGTGAAATAAACAGGGAGCATATTTTCAAGGATTGAGACTAGATCCTTCTGCTCATCCCCTCTGAAAAGTTGATAAAGCATAAATTATTGTAGCGGCTATGATTTTCAAGTTGCTCCACACAATTCCTGAGTAAGCAGTCACTTACCTATTACTACTAGATGGTTCCATGTCATTTGGGCTAATCAATTTGAGCTAATGCGTGAGAGTTATTTGGGCAACTGCACACTACAGCATGGCACATTTCAGCTACATTTTCACATCACATCCGAATCTGAAAGTTATCTCCATAGACATCTCTTCATCTAACAGGTACCTCTTCCAAGGTACCACTTCACACCAACAGTACTTGCCACACTCCACAGGCACCCATCCTTTTATATATGCCAACCACATATACCTGTTGCACCTGGAAATGGCAAATGGTGCATCCCAGCAATAGTCCATGTCTGTGTTTATGCAGGGAGTGACCCCCCCCCGCACCCCCTCTATTTCTAGGATTCTAGCACCATGGCACTGTAGTTTGCTGGTTACTCAAATTGCTGTCACCCAACTTGATTAGCCCAATTTGACTCACCCAAATTGATTAGCCCAAATGATGTGATACACCTACTGGACATCATTCTCCATTCACTAGACTGGCAACCACAGAACAGTGAGTATAAAGGGGACCATTTCTATGACTGCAGGTATATTTTAACTATTGAGACTGTGATTTGGGGTTGTTTGGGATAAGGGAGGTATTCTCAACAGAGCAGTGAAGGATGGTGGTTTATGTCATGGATTAGAGGGGTGGGTTTGGGAGGTGAGAGAACTTGCTTTTGTGGGTAAGGGAAGGGAAGGGATTGCTTTTCACATTCTCACAGCTTTGCCAAGTGAGCATGGAATTGAAGGGAGGTAGGACTTTGTGGGTAGACAGGAGAAGAAGTTTTCCTCCTTACTTCCTGTTTTCTGCTACTGGATTACCATACTAGGTCTAGCTGTTTAAATGCCTATTTTCAAGTATGACCCTGGATGGTACAAGACACAGGTACCTAAGGAAATGCAAAAATAAAATAAACTCAAGACTGTTAACTCAGGTAAATGAAATGGTCCCGATCCACAAGGTTGGCCGCTGTGAGTCTATTGGCAACTACAGACCAATCTCCCTACTCTGCATCCTGTCTAAAATCTAGGAAAAACTGATCTATGGGCAACTACATGACTACTTAGAGACCTATAAAATCCTGTCACCCTCCCAGCATGACTTCAGTACTGGACATGGGACGGACACAGCTCTGACCAAATTTGCAACAGACATACTCCGGGACCTAGACAAGGGTACCTCCACTGGTGCAGTCTTCATAGACCTTTCCAAGGCTTTTGACTTGGTCCACCATAACCTCCAACTCACTAAGCTAAGCAACACAGAACTAGACTGTCATGCCCTGAAGTGGTTCAAGAGTTACTTGACTGGCCGCACTCAGAGGCTAAAGTGGAAGGACACCATATCCTGGCCACTTCCACTAAAAGAGGGGGTGCCCCAAGGGTCAATACTAGGCCCCCTCCTCTTCTCCCTGTTCACCTATGAACTATAGAACCACTGTGTCATTAGCTCCGTCGTTCAGTACGCAGATGATGCAGTCATCTACCAGTCCATTGCTAATTTGAGAGGCCTTAGCCCTCTTCTCCAAGATGACCTCCATTCACTGGAGCACTGGTTCACTGAGAACAAAATGGTCCTCAACATGTCCAAAACTAAGGCAATGCTATTCGGTCCCAGATCCCTTGGTCAGGACAGAACACAGTACCTTCACCTCACCACTGCATCTGGCAAAAGCATTGAAGTAGTGCCCTCCCTGAAATACCTCAGCCTTACCCTGGACCAGGGCTTCACCCTGAGGAACCATGTGGACTCAGTCACTAAAACCCTACTCAGGAAACTGGGAAACCTCTACCTCCTGAAAGACCAGCTCATACACAAAGCCAGTATCTCAATCGTCAACAGCGTCATCCTCCCGACACTCATATATGCTGTCCCCCCCAGTTGTGGAAGAACAGGGAAAGCAGGAAAGGAACATACTTCAGGTACTTTACAAAAAGGTGGCTTGTTTCACCTCCCAGGATAACCATAGGGATCACCACTGTAACTTCCTATCCTTCCTAACCTGGGCCTCACTGAAAGTGCACCTCCAATACCCCCTGCTCTGTTTAGCTTAAAAGCTAGTCAGCCCAACCCCACCCCCTAGTATCTCTGGCCTTGTTGCTCTGAAGGCCAACCACCAACACCTCCGGACAACTGGCTGTACTCTCCTTGACGTCCCCAGGGTTAGAACTAAAACAGGCTGTATGTCATTTGCCCTCACTGCTTCCACACTGTGGAACCAGCTCTCCCCTGGGATGCAGGAAGCCCCCACCATCAAAAACTTCCACTGTAGGCTGAAGGCCCACCTATCAGTCTCTAGTTCCTGCCATTGCATCAGCTCCTGACAGGAACCTGGAGATAAATGACTTATTAGATCCAATTCCTTCACCACTGGTTAAACTCTATGCCAAACTGCTAATATTTGAACAATGTTACCACTACTGATCATGCTATTTATTCCTCCTGGACTGCTATGCTTCTGTCCTGCATAACATAACTGTATTGTTGAGATTCCTGCAAACCGAACTAACGCTGTACTTGTCTCTCATGCTATGCAATGCAAACTGCACCAACACTGTATTTGTCTCTTGTGCTATGTAATATCCAGGTCGCCACTGAAAAAGGGACCTCTGGGGCCCAGTGGGCTTACCCGGTCACCAAAATTTAATAAATAAATACAGATTACACCTTTTCTAGAATATTCTCTCCTATTTTCTAATCCAGAGACCTACTATTCCCTTTTCCCCAAAATAATAGCTTGGTTTTTATCAACATTTGGTTTTATCTTTAAGATTTCCAGTGTTTCCACAGAACACAGATAAAATGCATCTTACAGATAAAGTGTATGCTGTCAAAAGTGTCAAACAAGTATACATTTTAGCACCAATTTTATTCAATATTTATCTATTGTTATAGCTATCTCTCTGTCTATCTGTCTGTCTGTCTGTCTATATTAGTGGAAGAGCTTGATCTAATTGTGACAAATGCCCTGAAGGTGGATAAATTAAAAATTAACATTCTCCTATGTGCAGATGATGCAGTAATTATCTCAGGAGCATGAAATGGATTACAAAGGGCACAAAATAAAGTTGTGGAAACACTAGTAATCTTAAAGCTAAAACCAAGTGTTGATAAAACCAAGGTACTAATTTGGGGAAACAGAATATAAGGTCATTTGACTGGGACATAGGAGAAGTTCTTCTAGAAAAGGTGCAGTCCTTCATTTAATTTGGCTTATATAGTTATTTAACATTTCACCAGAAAATGTGGTCTGAGCAGAGCCTGCTCATTTTCAGATGTGTCCTGGGGGAGAGGGGACTGGGAAACTGTAATGATACAGGTAGTAAAACATACAGAATGACAGAATTGAAAGAGATATGATCAGCAACAGTGTGACACATTGATAGCAGTCATGAGAAAACTAAGCAAAGGTCAGAACAAACTATTAACAATAAATACATTCAGTAAATAATTTTCACACCACTCATATAACTGTATAAAAAATATGTATGGAGCAAAGACTGTTTCAACAATAATGAATGACGGTGATGAAAATTGAGGTATAGTGGGCACTGTTAATAGTCTTGATCCTATACAACATCTTGCTTTAAGGACTTTGTTTGATCTCTAGTTTGACCATCAAGCATTGTTGAGGCTGGGGATGGGAATGCTATCTATTTCACTAACTGCCTATCTGAGAGAAATACATTATTGATATAGGATTTTAAACTCATTCTCAAATATTATAACTGAAGCTTGCATCAGGGAGGAGTATAGATTTAGGAATGAAAATACACTAATTCCCACATGGATATCTATTTTAGACAAATTACTAGTTAAACATGATTGCCCTCAATTTTTCCTTTCAGTGGACAACTAGAACTCCAGATGTATTACCAAAAGTCTCCAGAGATGAATGTCACTTGTAGGGATCAGCAGCAATGTGCCTTTTGTCAAAAAAGCGCTTATAAGCTGTGGTATTTTATATACACATTTTTTACTATTTTGTTACCACACTTAGATTTAAAGTATTTTTCAGTCTCTCAAAATGGCACAGTTTCAGCAGACCAAGTCCATCATTCACGGGCTTCTAAAAGTCTTTATCAAACAATCAGTTCATCAAGCATCCATTCTTAACTTATTTACTTTACTATCCACCTTAAATTTATTTTGCTGTCATGCCAGTTAATAAATTCTTATAGTTTTGCAAATATCATCAAACACTTACATATAATATAATCAACATTCCATGTACTTTTTCATGCTGATTTATCATACAGCATTATCCTGTACTATTTAGAGAAGTTGCCAAAGTGCTCAAGTGCTTTTATTGACATATCTGTTATCTCATAGCAGAATCTTTAAATTTGGAAAAGTTACACAACTGCTCAAGTGTTTATTGCAATGTTACACTTAAAAGAAAAAGTACCTCACCAGGTGTCCCAAAAGTGCTAAGTATATAGCAGTTGCAGTTCAGTTCTCTAAAGTGATCTGTGCTCTGCAATCCAAAACTGGATGCTTAAATGCTATTCTTTATGAAGGTTTTTTGTTTTAATAACATTTTTGAAGAATTAGTTAAAAAGAGCCTGCATTTGGAAGGACAAGCCACAGTTCATATCATAGCCAGTCAACTTATGTGGTGAAATATAAAGAAGAATTGCGATTGATGCTGGACCGCATGGGGGATTGTTCGGTTTGGCTGAAAAAAGAGAGTGGTAGTTAGAAAACTTAGGATTTCACAGCATGGTGAGCTTTATGCAACAAAACTGGAATTGCAAAGCACTTGGCACTTTTAGGACACCTGGGGCCAGAAATTCCAAACTTTTCCCCAGTGCAAAACCCAGTTTGCCCATGCACCACCATGGATGTATTATATAATATTTAACAGGATGGCAATTGGGGACTGAGTGGGACAACTGGATTACCAGGGCAATTTGAGAGATTAAATAATGGGACAGCAATCAGGTGAACCACTAGCCTACCAGAAAATGTATGTTTTTTATGGAAACAGTGATCAGTGAACATAGGAGGTAGAAGGGACCACTGTACTACCAGGGAATGTAGTTTTAATATGAGGATGACTATCAGAGAATGGGGGAATGGGGCAAGGACCACTAGATTATCAGGGACTGTAGTTTATTATACAGGGACTGTGATCAGAGAATGGAAGAGGGATAAGGATCATTAGACAATCAGGGATAGTAGTTTTTTATACGGGGAATGAATGAGTGGGTACTGTATATAATATGTACTTGATGACTGACAGCAGACACTGAGCATGTACTGTATACATGCTCATTCAGAGCTTGCTTGGTGGCTGGCCATGGTGGTGAGCAGTGGGCTGTGCCATTCACCTGCTTGGTTTGAGGATGGAGGGAGTAGGGTCGTGTGACACTGACTGTAGAGTGAGGGGGTGACTATACCACCAATGTTGCAATAATACAGCATAATTGGGGATCAGAACTTTGAAGGGCCACTAGATCACCAGTAATTTGAATACATTAATACATCTTGGGGACATCAGGGATTGGGGAGGGGGTACACTAGACCAACAGGGACGTATAATGGATACTCAGTTCATGAGCACATCAAAGAGGGATGTAGATCCTGTAGCTCACCGGGAAGGGGGTTTATTTTGCTAATTAGGGTACTAGGGGTTCAGGGGATCCACTAGACCACCAGGGAATGTCTGGGGACATTGCCACTTGGCCACCCATAGCTTGTGGCACCCTGCCCAGGTGCTCCTTCCATTTGGTGCACTGCTAGGTTTGCCGCAAGTCATGGCACTTTGCTGCTGGGTCAATACCCAATCGAGAGTCAGGCTCAGCATCCCTGTTGTGTCTGTTTGGTACAACTGTAGATCACCACAACTTGTAGTGATCTAAGGGCTTTCTGAAAAATCAGGCCCAATATCTCATTTATGAGTGGTATCCTGCTTTTACACATTTTTCAATTGTATTAACCCAGGATATGCCAGCTGACAGACAATATCTAATTTTAAGTGGGCTTCCACATTTTTGACCACAAATTTCCAACAGTCTTTTTTGACCTTCTATTTTGATCAAGATAAGCAGAATTTTTAAAATCCCACCCAAATGGGGATTACGCAGTGCAACTACAGAAACATGTTTTGGGATGGGATTTGAAACATGACACCTGTCATGTTCATGAGGTGGGGTAACACAAAGGATATGCTGAACATCAGGGGTCAAAATCTACCAAAATAAAGTTATACTTAAACACTGAAACAAGTTAACATTTCTTCATAACTTAAACTTGACTTTTTTATATTTGGAACTTGTTTTTTTTCACATTTTATCCCCAATTTTCAACATAGTCTTTTAATGACCCTGTGTTATGATTGAGACAAGTGGATGTTTTTAATCCTGTCTGAAAGGTGATTTCATAGAGGGACTGGGAAAGCATGTATCAATTTGAAAAATGACACCAGCCATGTTTATTTGATGGGGTAACAAAAGGGCTATATGCACATTTGAGTCCAAAATCTGTAAAAATCACTAAATTATGCATAAATGGTCAAAAAACCTTCAATGTTTCCTCATAACTTTGTTGTTTTATGACATGTTGGCACAGATTTTCAACACTGTTTTTTTTATGACCCCACCTTACGATCATGGCAGGTGGAATTTTTAAAATCCCTTTTTAACTGTGACATTGCAGAGAAAATGCAGAAACATGTTTTGGAGATTTATGTTTATGAGGTGGGGTACAAAGAGAGCTACAGTATGTTGAAAAATGAGGGCGAACATCTGAACACATTGCAATATTATGAGTAAAAGTTATAAACAAAAGTCAACATTTCTTCACAACTTCATTGTTTTGTGACATTTTGACTCCACATTTTCAAGAAAATCTTTGTATGACTCCTCCTCCTTCTGAACATGACAGTTGTGACAGATATCATTTAGAAAATGTATAAAATACTGACTGAAAATATTGAAAATCACTAAATATATGAGTGAGCATTGAAAAATGCCATACATTTGCTGATTTTTTTCATATGCATTGACTCCAAATTTTCAGCAGTCTTATTATGACCCCACATCATTAACCCAGTAGGATAATAAAGGGAAGAACTAGTGAAACCACTGATTACTCTTTTTAAGAAATCATGGGAGGATGGTGTGGTACATGAGGACTGGAGGAAGGCAGATGTGATTCCCCTTCACAAAAGTGGGACCAAGACAGATGCAGTAAACTTCAGTCCTGTCAGTTAGACCTGTGTGGTAGGGAAAGTGATGGAATCACTTCTGAAGGAAAGAATTGTTGAGTACCTAGAGGCCAGTGGAGCACAGAACCCAAGGCATCATGGGTTCATAGCGGTAAGGTCATGTCAGATGAATCTAAATGATTTCTTTGACTGGGTGACCAAAGTGGTAGATCAGTGAGTGGCTGTGGACATGGTCTACCTAGACTTTAGCAAGACATTTAACACAGTCTCACACAAAAGTTGAATAGTCAAATTAACCAGACTGGGAGTGGGTCCCAGGGTGGTAGCCTGAGTAAAACATTTGCTGGACAACAGGACACAGAGGGTAATTGTAAATGGAGTCCACTCTGAAGAAAGAGGGGTTACTAGTGGGGTACCGCAGGGTTCAGTACTGGGTCCAGTCCTTTTTAATCTCTTTATAAATGACATTGCAGATGGACTAGAAAGAAAAGTATGCCTCTTTGCAGATGACACAAAGATCTGCAACAGGGTTGATACACAAGGAGGTGTGAAAAAGATGAGAAGGGACTTGGCAAGGTTGGAGGAATGGTCAAAAGTATGTCAGCTTGGATTCAATGCAAAGAAGTGCAAAATAATGCACCTGGGAAACAAAAACCCAGGGGAGGATTACACAGTGGAGGGGAGGTAGTAACAACAACAAAAATGGAAAGGGACCAGGGGATAATCATACCAGATGACCTTAAGGTTAGCAAGCAATGTGAGAAGGCAGTAGGGAGGGCTGGGGGTATGCTGGGATGTATAGGGAGAGGCATCCCCAACAGAAAACAGGAAGTTGTTATCCCTCTGTACAGACAGTTGGTGAGACCCCATCTGGAGTACTGCATCCAGTTCTGGAGACTCTATCTCCACAAGGACATAGACAGGATAGAGGCAGTATAGAGAAGGGCAACCAAAATGATGCAGAGTCTGCAAGAGATGCCATATGAGCAGAAACTAAAGGAGCATAATATGTATGCCCTTGAGGAAAGGGGGGGGCATGGTTGAAACTTTTAAGTACTTCAGTGGAACCAACAAAGTCCAAGAGGGTAGAATCTTTCAGAAAAAGAGATGTGCAAGAACAAAAGGACACAATTTAAAGATAGAGGGGGGTGGATCAGGGACATTGTGAGGAAGTATTTTTTCACAGAGAGGGTGGTGAATGCATGGAACAGCCTTCCTGAGGAGTTTGTGGGGTCTAAAACTGTGGAAGAAGTCAAGAATACATGGGACAGATATAAGGCAATTCTTGTGGGGGGGTAAGAAGAAATAGGCTGTTGGTTAACTAGGATCTGAAGCTTATCCTGTAGGTAGGGAAATGGGCAGACTAGGTGGGCAAAGTGGTCCCTATCTGCCTTCAAAGTCTAGGAGAATGTTTTCAAATCCTGTCTGAAAGGTGATTTCATGTAGCAACCATGAAATCACCTTTTTGGGTTGGATTTGAAAAATTTCACCTACCTTGTCTGTGATGTGGGGTCCCAAAAAAGGCCCACCAGTGATATATTACATAATATTTAACAGGATGGTGATCGGGGACTGGGAAAGACCACTAGACTACCAGGAACAATTTGAGAGATTAAATAATGGGACAGTGATTGGAGGACCACTAGCCTACCAGGAAATGTATGTTTTATAAGGAGACGGTGATCAGTGAACATAGGAGGTGGGAAGGACCACTGTACTACCAGGGAATGTAGTTTTTATATGAGGATGGCTATCAGAGAATGGAGGATTGGACAGGAACTATAAGACTATCAGATACTGTAGTTTATGATACGGGAACTGCGATCAGAGAATGGAGGAGGGGGAGGGACCATTGGACTACCAGGGACTGTAGTTTTTTATTGGGGGAATTATTGAGCAGGTACTGTATATAGTATGTGCTTGGTGCTTGCCAGCTGACACTGAGCACATACTGCATACATGCTCATTCTGAGCTTGGTTGTGTGTCTGGCCGTAGAGGTGAGCAGCGGGCTGTGCCAGTCACTGGCTCAGTTTGGGGATGGGGGAGCAGGTTGGTATAACACTGCATGGTGTAACACTGCTTGCGAGGGTGGGGGGCCATTATGCCACTAATGTTGTAATAATACAGCATAATGAGGGATCAGGGCTTTGAGGTGCCACTGGATCACCACTGATTTGATTACACTAATACATCTTGGGGACATCAGTTATTGGGGAGGGGGTACACTTGACCACCAGGGATGTATAATGGACACTCAGTTCATGACAACATTGGAGAGGGGGTCCATTAGTCCACCAGGTAGGGAGTTTACTTTACTAATTAGGTTAATTGGGATTCAGGGGTCCTCTAGACCACCAGGGAATGTCTGGGGACATTGCCTCATGGCACCCACAGCTTGTGGCATCCTTTCCAGGTGTACCTTCCATTTGGTGCACTTCTAGGTTTGCCACAAGCCATGGGACTTTGATGCCAGGACAATACCCACCTGAGAGTCAGGCGCAGGGTCCCTGGTGTACACCAGTTTATCACAACCCTAGATTGCCACAACTTGTGCTGATCTAAGGGCTTTCTGAAAAATCAAGCCTGATATCTCATTTTTCAGTTGTATCCTGCTTTAAAACATTTTTAAATTGTGTTTACCCAGGATATGCCAGCTGACAGTGAATATCTAAATTTCAGTGGGTTCCCACATTTTTGACCACAAATTTCAAACAGTCTTTTTTGACCTTATATTTTGATTATGATAGGCAGAATTTTTAAAATCCCATCCAAAAGGGGATTTCATAGTGCAACTATGAAAACATGTTTTGGAGGGGATTTGAAAAATGATACCTGCCATATTCATGAGGTGGGGTAACTCAAGGGATATGCTGAACATCAAGGGTCAAAATCTACCAAAATAAAGTTATAAATAAACAATGGAACAAGTTAATGTTTCTTCATAACTTAAATTTGACTTTTTATGTTTGGACCTTTTTTTTTTCACATTTTAACCCCCGATTTTCAAAATAGTCTTTTTATGACCCCGTGTTATGATTGAGACAGGTGGATTTTTTAATCCTGTCTGAAAGGTGATTTCATAGAGGGACTGCCAAAACATGTATCAGTTTGAAAAATGACACCGGTCATGTTTATCTAGTGGGGTAACAAATGGGATATATGCACATTAGAGTCCAGAATCTGTAATAATCAATAAATTATGCATACATGGTCAAAAACATTTGATGTTTCCTCATAACTTTGTTGTTTTATGACATGTTGACCACAGATTGTCAACATTGTCTTTTTATGACCCCACCTTATGATCATTGTAGGGGGAATTTTTAAAATCCATTTTGAAAGGTGACTTTGCAGAGAAAATGCAAAAAACATGTTTTGGAGATTTTTGTTTATGAGGTGGGGTACAAAGTATGTTGAAAACTGAGGGCCAAAATCTGAACAGATTGCAATGTTATGAGTAAAAATTGTAAAAATAGTCAACATTTCTTTACAACTTCATTGTTATGTGACATTTTGACCCCAAATTTTCTACAAAATCTTTGTATGACCCCCCTTCTGAACATGACAGGTGTGACAGATGTCATTTATAAAATACTGGATAAAATGTCATTTTGTTCCACAACTGTAAAAAGACCTTTTGGACAAGATTCGAAAAATGGCACCTGTCACATTCATAAGGTGTTGTGAAAGTGTTGTGAAAAAATGGCTATCTTGAAAATTTGTGTTCAAAATATTGAAAATTACTGAAAGATATGAGTGAGCATTGAAAAATTTCATAAATTTGCTGATTTTTTTCATATGCATTGACCCCAAATTTTCAACAGTCTTCTTATGACCCCACATCATTAACCCAGTAGGATAATATTTTCAAATCCTGCCCGAAAGGTGACTTCATATGACAACTGCAAAATCACCTTTTGGGTTGGATTTGAAAAATTTCACCTACCTTGTTCATGATGTGGGGTCCCAAAAAGACCATGTTGAAAAGCTTGGGGAATATTATTAAAAAATTACCAAAGTATGACTACAAGTTCTAAACATACTGAAAGCTGTGGACTTACATTGTCTCATCGGCAACATCTGCAATGGGAGCCTCATTTGGTAGCATCTGGCAACTGCATTGCAGGCCTTTGAGAGCCAAGGGGACAGCATTTGGGGGTGGCAAATGAGGAGATGACTGCGGCAGCCAAAGCAAGTTCCCTGACGTCAGCGCTTCACTCCAGGAGAGGAGAGTTTTAGTCCTCAGTGCTTCACAGGAGGGAAGAGTTTTTCCAGCTTCAGGAGAGAGAGAGTTTGGTTGGCCACATCAGTGGCTGAAGAACACAGGCCCAGCCAATCAGGTCCAGAGGTGCCAGATTCGAGTTTTCAGCCATGCTTTAAAAGCCGAATGGCCTGGCTGCAACTCACAAAGAGTTGTGGACTTTCATCGCCACATTGGCGTCATCAGCAGTGGGATCCACATTTAGTGGCATCTGGAAACTGCATCAGAAGCCCTAAAGAGAGCCAAGGGGACAGCATTCAGTGGCAGCAAATGAGGAGGTGACTGCAACAGCAAAAGTGAGTTTGCTGGCTTCAGCTCTTCACTTTAGGAGGGGAGAGTTTTTGTCCTTAGTGCTTCACAGGATGGAAGAGTTTTTGTCCAGCCCAACCATCCGAGCCCTGACCTTTGTACAGGGGGGAGAAGGAGCCAGCAGCAAGGAAGTCTAGGATTGGACTGCACTCACCACAAAGGGGCTGTTCACTTGGAGCACTGACTGGTCAAGAGCACTCTGGAGAGGTTACCTTCTATTTTCAAAGGCTAAATTTGACTTGACTGTTCCGAGACAAATTTTGCATTATTGTTTTATAAGCCTAAGTTTGAAACTATGTGCTGCTAGCTGTTCTAATTGGTCTAAAATAGCTAGTTGGATGAGCTAGTTGGATAATATTAGGCTCTGCTGGGATGGGGTTTTATACAGCTTTGGGGAGTGGTAAATTCTTGTTGATCAAGGAAACTGCATAGGGTTGAGGGAAAACCTAGGTTACTTTCAGGCAATCTGAGTTGGCCAGTTGAAATCCAATTTGCTATTCCTAGAGTGGACTTGAACTGCTTTGATTCTTGGGGGAATCTGGGCTAAATTCTGGAAAATCTGCTTACAGGCTTGAATCGAACAGTTAGATGATACATTCGAAGCTGGCCATAGTTATTGTATTGATCTGAGCTGCTTTGGACTGTGCTGTTATCTGCAGCAGGGGAGTCAATGGTAGATAGTAAGTACCCTTGTAGGGACCGGGGCCACATGGCTGAAACAAACTTTGGGTGTGTTAAAGATCATTGGTATATGGGAAGGAAGGCACAGCTTGAAGTGGCAGACAGGAGTGGCTGGACTGGGTCGGGTAGCTACTGGACAGAGAGGATCTCAGCTAAAGGATGGAGGAGAAGCAGGCTAGTGATCTGCAGCGGCTGTGGAGCAGCATTGGCCATGAGTATGCTGTGGAGACTAGGGCACTGTCCTTTATGTGCCAGGTTAATGGGATTAGAGGCTGAGTTGTTCAGGCTCTGGTACGAGTTGGACAGGTGGATAATGGGAACGAGTACGGGGACTGGGAGGCACATATCTATGGACAGTAGGGGGGGAGACGGTTCATTATTGTGGGTGCAGGAGGATGGGAGGATCACAAGAAGTCATAGGAGGTCTGATCAACCCTGGGGTAAGCAGCAGGAGAAGGGAGCAAGGAGACTGGACTGGGAAGAGGACATATGATGGCAGAGAGTGGCAGCTATTGGAAGACAGTCAGAGGGGTCTCCTGGGACCTCAGCAAGGAAGTTCACCTCTCAGAAAGGTAACACTGGCAGGCAACCTACTGGAGGGATCCCGGTCTCAAATAGGTACCAGCCACTGGCAGATACCTTGATGTGAGGGGCATCAGAAGAAACAGAGAGCACAGTTAGCAGTAGATGGATAGAGAAAGAGGATGAAAGAGAGGGAAGGGATGGGGATATGGGAACCAGGTCTAATAGTGGAGCTAGGGATAGCCTGTGAAGGGGATATGGGAGTCAGGAGTGCCTGGGAAGAGAAGTTGAGGGAACAGTGAGGAGGGAGCTAGGATCCCAGGGGCAAAGGGATAAGCAGGTAGAAGGGGGTTGGGGAGAGCAGAAAAAAGGATGATGGGTGGGTAAAAGCAAGAGCCACTTGGGCCAGGAGGGACCACAGGCTGCTGGGGGTACTACTGGCATGGACCAGGGTGAGGAGGTGGGGGGAGCTTGAGAGGATCGGACAGAGCTGGCAGACAAGAGAAGTCGTTGGAGCACTTGGGAAGGCAGCCCATGGTGTGTGGAATGTTGTCAGAGTGGAAGGGGGTAGTGGGAATGAGGGGGTGGTGGCAGAGGGAGCTTGGCTCAAGGGAAAGGATGAGGTTAAAGTGCACCTGCTGGGGGACTCAATAAGGGCATTAAGTGGGATGGAAGGAGTGAGGGGCAAGGCTGTGCTGTCAGGATGAAGACTACAGTATATCTGCCTTGACCATGCATAAGGCTAAGCACTTGGTCTATGCTTTGGTGAAGGACTGTGGAGGATCCCCTAACATATTAGTGCACCTAGGCTCTAATCACATATAAGGAAATAGTGTGGTGGAGATACAGGCAAGGTTTTGGGAGCTAGCCAGGTTGTGTCATGCTATGAGGTGTACAGTCTCTTTCTCAGAGGTTCTCCCAGTGCCTAGAGCTAGCATGGGAAACAAGCAGAAAATCATGGAGCTTAATGACTGGCTCAGAACATGGTGTAAGGCTATGGGGTATGGTCTGGTGGGGGTCTGTGGTGCGACTTAGGATGACAAGGGGTTATACGGTAGGAATAGGCTTCACATAAACCTGGGGAATGGGAGGTTTTGAAACTAAAACTGTCTAAATTCATTCCAGCTAGGTGGGGTTTAAACTTGTGGGGGGGTGCTGGGGCTTGAGGCTGCTGTTAGCAGGCACGACAAGGGAGGATTTGGCCTTGGTCTTCACCCCCAATGGTGGGGGGGGACTGCTTAACTAGGGCACTTGACAGTGCGCGAGGGTGTGGAAACTTGCAGATTACTGAAGGACCTCGGACTCAGGGCAAAGGGCAGGGATGAAAGGCAGTTCTGATTAATGCCAGGAGCATGGGAAACGAGTTGCCTGAGCTTCAGGCAATGATAACCGAAGGGGATGTGGACATGGCAGCAGTCACTGAAAGTTGGGCCACTCCACCGCATGATTGGAACCTAAACCTGATGGGGTACACTTTGTTCAGGAAGGACACGGCTGTGGGCAGGGGTGGTGGGGTGGCTTTCATCATTAGGGATGACATCAATATAAGCAGGGTGGAGGGAGGCAGAGGAAAATGCAGAGGTGTTATGAATTACCTTGCAGGCACTTGGGGGAAAGAGGGGCAACCTGGGAGTGGTCTATTGGCCACCTGTGCGGGCTGAGGAACTTGAAGAGGGGCTGGTAGTGAACCAAACAAATTACTATGTTCAGGGGGAGGGTAGAACTGTGGTTCTGGGAGACATAAACATGCCGGGGTGAACTGGAGCACTATGGCATCTTCAGTAACTAGGTAGCAATGTTTGCTGGATGACTTCCAAGATGCATTCCTAGCACAGCTGGTGACTGACCTGATGAGGGATGGTTGCATCTGGGATGTGGTCTTTTCAGACTGTGGTCTGGTTAGGAACCTAACTAGGGAAACTACTGGCAGGGAGTGATCATGCCTCAGTCTGGTTTTCCCTTGAGCTGGGGGAGGGATAAATCGCACCAAAATGGAGGTGGTTGACTTCAGGGGAGTGGACTTTATGGGTATGTAGGGGATCCTCAAGGGGCACTTGGAGAAGATCACACCAGAAATGGACACAGACAGCAGGTGGCAAATTATTAAAAGGGGGCTACTGGAAGCCACCAAGGCCTGCACGAAAGTCAGGTGCGAGTTTGGTATGGCCAGAAAACCAAGCTGGTGTACCAGGGAGGTACAGGAGGTGGTGAGGGCAAAGAGAGCTGATTAAAGAAGATAAAAGATCTCATGGAAGGGCATGGACAAAGACAAATATGATAGGATTTCCAAAAAGATGATTAGGGTGGTGAGATCAGCCAAGGCAAGGACAGAGGAGAGATTGGCACAGGGGATTAGAAACAGAGAAAAAAGGTACTTTAGGTATATCAGGGAAAGGAGGAAAGTGAAGTGGTAGTTTAGCAGACTGAGATTTGGGATTGAGCAGGTGGAGGTACTTAATGAATACTTTGCCTCAGTATTCATAAGAGATGATGAAGGCGAAGTACCATATGGGGGGAGGGCTAGGACGGAGGAAGGTAGGGAGCTCTCTGCTGTGGAAATCCCTGTTGGTAGGATTTGGGAGGCCCTTAAGTCCCTGAAAATGGATAAGTCTCCGGGTCCAAATGGCCTTCATCCAAGGGTGATAAACGAGATGGTGAAGGTCCTTGCTGCACCACTAGTGGACCTCTTTGAGGCCTGTTACTCTGACATCAGTGGTGGTTAAGATGTTGGAGGCCATCTTGAGAGAGAGGCTGGAGGTGTGTCTGTGGTCACAGGGCAACCTGGATGACTGCCAACATGGCTTCATTCAGGGTAGATCATTTCAGACTAATCTTGTGGAATTCTATGACTGGGTGACAAAGATGCTGGACCAGGGAAGTCCAGTGGATGTCTTCTTTCTAGACTTCAGCAAAGCATTTGACTCTGTGGCACACCCAGGGTTGTGGACAAGCTTAGGGGGAATGTGGTGGGGGAAGGGACAGTGAGGTGGATAGGGAAATTGGCTAACCGGGCTGTTACAGAAGGTGGTGGTTGGGGGGGAGATATCATTCCCTAGCAGGGACATTAGTGGGGTCCCACAGGAGTCAGTGTTGGACCCACTCCTGTCTAATGCTTACATCTCAGACATCAGGGTAGGTATTAGGAGTGAGATGAGCTTCTTTGTGGATGATTCAAAGCTAGGGGAGGTGGTGGATGGGAAGAAGGGTAGAAGAACCCTACAGGAAGACCTGGAGACTCTGGAGAGGTGGTCACACACTTGGAAACTGAGGTTTAATGCCAAGAAGTGCAAGGTTCTCCACCTGGGCTAAGAAATCCTAATCATGAGTACTTTTTGGGGAGGGAGAAATTACAGGTCTCACTTGGGGAGAGGGATCTTGGGGTGGTCGCAGATGCCATAATGAATAACTCTGAGCAGTACAGGAGGGCTGCAGCCAAAGCAAACAAAATGCTTGGATGCATGCCAGGGGATAAACTCAAGGAGGTGATTCTCCCTCTGTATAAGTGCCTTGTTAGACCGCACCTAGAGTACTGTGTGTAGTTTTGGCTTTGGTACTTGAAAAAGGACATTGCAGTTCTGGAAAGGGTCCAGAGGGGGGCAACCAGGATGACACAGGGCCTGGGGGAAGATCCTATGAAGAGAGGAGATGAGCTGAACTTGTACTCCCTGGAGGAGAGGAGGGACAGAGGGGACATGATCAAAGTTTTCAAATATCTGAAGGGATTGAACAGCGTCAGCCCAAGCAGGGTGTTCCAGCTGAGGGAAGAAGGGGCCACCAGGGGGCATTCCATGAGGCTAGCTGGTGGGAGGTTCAGGGGTGTGACTAGGAGACACTACACTTCTGAGAGGGTGGTTGACCCCTGGAATGCACTACATGTGGAGCTGTTGTCATTTGGCACAGTGGAGGGGTTCGAAAGGGGCTGGGACAGGTAAAGGAGTAAGGTAAAACTGAGAGATACTGGATCTGAAGAGGTAATGATAATGGGGAGGGGTTGGGGGAGTTGGGTGGGAGGCACGGAGGGCAGCAATGGTGTCCTGACCGGGTGATGATTTCCAAGCAGACTTGATAGATCTTTAGGCCTGCTCTGCTGGCATCTATGTATGAATGTATGAAGTACATTGGCTGTGCTTACATGATTTTCTTAATTCTCTGTCCAGTATTGAAGAGTAAAGACATGACCCAAGTCCAGACAGGATTATCGCATTTCAACCCAGGTATGTAGGTAAGTAAAAGGTAGGGGTGTGGGGTGGTGGGTGCTGAGTTGGAGGGTCTATTGGGGTAATGGCAATGGTGGGCCAGCGGCAGCAACAGACATCAATGGACATTTCTTTTTAACAGGATGTAAAAAGTAGAAAAAAAACATCAAGGAATGGTTTCCTTTATTTTAGGTACCAGCACTTGGGACTGGACACCCCAATACTGGGTTCATTTCTAAGTGACACAGGTAGTGATAGGGAGGTGGCAGGGATACTTGTCAGAGTTTGAATCTTTTTAAAGGGCATGGAAAGCAAACAGGGAGGCATGAGGTATACTTGACAGAGGGTGGGATTGTTTAAAAGAGGCATGGGTCATGGGAAATGACAAGGAAATGGAAGCTATTCTTGCCATAGGTTAGGATTGTTTAAAATGGGCATGGGGCATGGAAAGATATGGGGAGGGGGCAGAAATACTTGGCAGAGGGTGGGATGACAGACAATGGCATGGGAAGCAATCAGAATGTGGGAGGGATACTTGGCAGAGGGTGGGATTGTTTTTGCATGAAAAAGGAGGATGACAGCAGAATGATCGTGACACTGCTCAGCTGGCTTGCAGAACAGTGTCATGCAGATCAGAGCAAAGAGCCACCATGTGATTCTGGCAGATCTTTTCTTTGAACTCCATGAAGTTTCTGCCCATCAAGTACAGAAGAGTGTCATGATCAGACTAACTCATCATTGGCCTGATGTTGTTAAGTACTCTGCAGACTGCCTTGCACTGGTCCAGCAGAGGCACATCTCTCAAAACCATTATCATAGCAATGTGTTCACTTTCCAGAAATATTCATGAAAAACAGCCGAGATTGAAACTCACAGGTTTACGACATCCTGTCCCTAGGGTGCTGCTTTCCATTTATTTCTTTTTTTAAACATTGTTGGTGAGCAGAAGTAAGTACCTACTGCTGGTGGATGGGGATGACAGGACCTTATGTTTGGAGGGTTACTGATTCATGAGGGATTCTTTGAGGTTACAGTGATCAGTTGAGAGTGAGGGTGGAAGGTACACAAGATACCAGGGAGGACATATGAACAACATTTAATATATACTACCTATATGACTGGGTGAGGGAGGAGGGTTCTATATGACTGCCAAGGAGTCATTTTCAGAAAGTTTATATTTTTCACAGGAATCAAGTAAGGTACAGGGACACTGGTAGATAAAATTCTTTACAGAAAGAGTGGTGAAACCTCGGAACAGTTGTCAGCCGAGGTGGTGGGTGCAAACACAGTTAGGGGATTCAAGCAGGCATGGGATAGAATTGAGGGAATAGTGGTTGACTGGGGCAACAAGACCAGGGAGGAGAATGGGGCTAGGACAGGAAGGGTTAGTACTGTGGAGGAACAATAGGTTCCAGGGAAGGCTTTAGGATTTATAGGGAATATAGGCAGACTGTATGGATCTGTGTTCTTTTCCTGCCATCAAGGTTTATATTTCTATGTTTCTATGCCTTTATGCATGTAAATGTGCATAGGCATTATGCAGACAAGGTGATGGTCCCATAATAAGTTGCAAATGGTATCTTAGAACACTAAATGCCTTATGAGGTCACTATCATTCTGGCATTCAAATATGGCAACCAAGATCAAAGCCAGTTACCTGTTTGGGATGTGCTAGTCCCCTTTGCCACTGGCTGTCCATGTGGTCAGCAGGTGGCTATGCACTGCACATTGGCCCTTTACACTGTGCTAATGCAACCCTGTATTCATACATTCATTACACATACTGGACATGCGTGTAATGCATGTACAAATATATCTCTGTTAGATCAGCATGCAAATTACTGGATTTCATGTCTAATCAGTCAATGCAAAATCTCTGTGCATGAAACAGCTGCCTGCAATACAACAATACCTGAATTCAGACTGGGACACAGAGTGATTGCCAAAATGGCGATGGTGTGTTTCTTGCAGGGGGCTTCACCCCCCACACCCCCCCTTACTTTAAATAACCAACTCTGGGTGGGCACAACTTGGGGAGGGGGTGAAAGCCATAGGTCATCGTATCAGCAATTGCTGTGTTTCACAATTGCCCTTTGTGCCTCACTGTATTGTCAGCAGCCATTTTCCCCATCATGTTTTTATTTTTGCTGACTTAATGGGACACCAAGTTAATGTTCTGTATTAAACTTTGGAAGCCGCTATTGTCTACCTTTGAATATGGGGCCCTTTCATCATTGTTTCTACACTCATATCAAATTTATAATTTGTGCATTAAATATTCAGTGAGTTTATATGCCTGCTTTCAAAATACTCAGTGACCTTTAATGCCTCATGATAAAAATAGTCAGTAAGGAAGACAGCTGGGGCCAGATATTCAAATGTTTGTGCCTGGCACAAACCTGTAGCACTGGAATAGCACCCAAATTGTGCTGGGCTACAATATTCAAAGGCACTTACAGTGCAGGTGGTGAGTGATACTGCCAATATTATAAGTTAATGTATGCAGGGGAGGAACAGCGGGGAGGGGTCATGAATGTTGACACAGTGGCATATTCAAAAGTGTAGCACTGTGCTATGGGTTTTAGTGCCACCTGTAGTGCCATGCTAAACACCACCTGCAAAAAGCTTGTGGCAGTGTAGCGGTGGCAGACGTCCAGTTTCAAAATGTAACTTCGTTACACTTCAAATTACTGCTACAATACCCCCTGGTAGTCTAGTGGTTCGCCTCACCCTCCAACATGATCCTTGAACCCCATTTTCCTGTAATGTGATCACTTCACTGGTAGTCTAGCAGTCCCCAACCCCCCTAACATGATACCAGACCCCCATTGTCCCCATAAAGTATTCAAATTCCTGGTAGTATAGTGGCCCCCCCCCAGTATGATCCCATACCCCTGTCCCTATAATGTATCTAAATCCCTGGTAGTCCAGCACCCTCACCCCCCAGCATGATCCTCGACCCCAAACAATCACTACCCTGGTGGTCAGTGGCTCCCCCACCCAACAGTGATGACCCCCACAACCTCTCCGAATGGAGCTGGTGACCAGCTTAGCCCTCCTCTCACCTCCACGGCCAGTCGCTCGACTGTGTATGAATGAACGGTAGTGCAATGAATGGGTGCAGCCTTGCGTGGGTACATGCCCATTCATTGCATTTCTGCTCAGTCATAACTCAGTCGGTGGTCAGCCGTGGCGATGAGAGGAGGGCTAAGCCGGTCTCTGGCTCCGTTTGGGAGTAGTTAAGGTGGAGGAAATGGAGTGTCTTCACTGTTGGGTGGGGGGTTATTGGACCACCAAGAAGTGATTATAATTTGGGGTCGGGGATCTTGCTGGGGTGGTGGTGTCCACTAGACTTCCAGGGATTTAAATACATTACAGGTACAATGGGGGTCGGGGAGCCTGCTGAGGAGAGCAGTGGAGGGCATACCTCTAAACTGTCCCTTATTTATAGGGAAGTCCCTGATTTACAGGGACGTCTCTGATTGTGCCTCATAAATATCCTCTGTCTTTCATCAAAATTGTGTTTTTGTGACTGAATAGTGAGGATTGTAACCTCAAAATAATGTCACAAATTATATTTAGGGATGTTTTCTTCTTCAGCAAATGCATTTTACAATACTCCCCTTATTCTATTAGCTTTCTGAATAAATATTATCAATTTTTAAAATGTGTCCCTTATTTTGGGATTTTATCCCTGAGTTTTGTAAGCTTTGTCCCTGATTTATGAGGCAAGAGGTTGAGAGGTATGGTGGGGGTGCCCCTAGACCACCAGGGACTGTGCCCTACAGAGGCGTAGACCTTGCTGGCAGCTAAGGACTCTTGGCCCACCCAGTCTTCCCATTTCCCTACCTACTGGTTTGACTTCAGAGCCTAGTTACCAGCAGCCTACTTCTTCCCCCCCTCAACACCAGCATTGCCTTCTGGCAGTCCCAGACAGTCTTGCCACTGGTGTCTGGTGCTTCTGTTGGTGCTCAGGGGGTGTCTACCAGGGCACCTGTGCCCATCCCCAGTAAGTTCTGTAGGATGGGCAACATTTTGTAGTGTACTTTCCTGGTGGGACATTTCTATTTATTGCTACATAATGCATCACATATGGCCATTCATGCATTATTGTCTGTGTATATGTATGTATGTATATATGTAGATATATATATATATATATAGTGTGGGCATGTGTGATTTTGCATTTTCTTGAAACTTGGCTTCCCAGCCAAATGCCCTTTGGGGTAACCCTTGTCTCAGTGTTTGCACACAGAGGTTCTTTCTTTTTTATAATATATATGCCTGCTAACACCAATTCCCTGCATCATCCGGCCTGTACTTCCATTTCCACCAGCAGGGACATGCTGTAAGCATGCCTTGGCCTGCAGCTTCCAGTCTGTACTTCCATTCTGACCAAAAGGTGGAGCTGTGTGCTCCATGCAGTAGCACCAGGCAAACTACATGGAAATACATACTAAGCAGCACATAATGAGATGCAATTGTAACTGCTTGCCCACAAATTACCTAACTAGGTTCATTTGCATATGAGCTTTGAATATAGCATACTTTTGCCCCTGGCTGACGTGTTTGTACTGAGCTAATGTGTTAGTACTGTGCAACTGGATTAGTCCAGGGCAAACCTCACATCCACATAGCACAGATCTGCAGTGTGTGGCCTGATTTTTGTTTTGCAGTTATTATGGAACATCCCTTTGTAATCGCACACACTGTCCTCCACCTGCAGCTCTGACTTGCTCCACCTGTGTCTGTTGGGCTGCTGTTGCATTTTACACTTCCCTGATGCTATATTCAGAGCTATTTTATTTCCTGGGCTATTTTAGTACTGCACTGCCAGCCCAGTTTGCCTAGCTTCCTTAGCAAGCTATATTCAGCAGGTTTAGCACCAGGGCTATCTCTTTTGAATACAGCGGGCTATTGGATCTGGGCTAATTTTGCATGCTGTGTAGTACTAATTTAGCCCTGGGGCAAGGTTTTGGATATCTGGGGCCTAATTCCAGGATGAATGTCGCAACTCACCAGCGTATGCGAGTTGCAACATTCGCCACTATGCCAGGGACCTTGCACTACATTCTAAGAGTAGCTGGGTCCCAGCACTTACGGCATGCGAGTTGCACCATATGGAAGCTAATGCCACAGGCATGGCATAATAGCCCCGCATGTCGCAAGTCACAGCCCGCAACTGACTGCCCCCACGGAGCCCCCCTGGGAACACCACAGCATGCACCAGGGGCGGTGGGTAGGACAGGTGACACAGGATTCCTGGGGGGCACAATGCAGAATGGACTCCTGGGGGTCCCCAATATTTGAGGGTGGGGGCATGGATGTATTTGTAGGGGTACGGGGAGTAAATTGGTACCATTGCTATGGCACTGTGGAGTGGGCATCTGATGACTGGCACCGTTGGATGCCCCTTAGAGCAGCTCAGAGCTGCTCTAAGTTCACTCAACCAGTGCAGCTCCTGGAATTGCAGCAGCAGGTTATAGCAGCCACCCTTTTGTAATAGGGTGCAGTTGCTGCCATAACCCACCGTTGCACCATGTCGTTGTGGACTGTGGCATAGTGGGTGGTGTAACCCCAGTTGGCATAGCCCGCAGCTGACATGGTGCAAGACAGCTCTTGGAATTGGGGCTCGCATAGCGCCTAGTGCAAGTTGCGAGTTACACTAAAGGGTTTGGCATTTCTCGGCTTGCGTCAGTGTAAGCCAGATGTTTTTCAAATGAGCAAATACATCATTTTTAGTTGCCAACGTGTTTGCTAAACAAAATGTAAGATGAATTCAGCATTCATGATGATGTTGACTGTGTTTTTTCTACCACTATAATAACACACTTTACATCATCAATATGATAATAACTTTTACTAAGGCTGCAAAAACACTATACCTTGAAACTGTTTGTGTGTATTCATGTAGACATCAAATAAATCCCATGCCAACTAAATAAAACTTGAAAAATGCATTCGTTTTCTTTTATGTAGCCCATTTCTTCCTTTTTTTGCTCCCCCATCGCCATTCCCAATGATTGTGGTTGTCACAGCTGCAATCTTACTTCAGCAGAGAGGATACATTAGCAGCTCACTTTGTAGCCAATACTAATGTTGATCCATGATTGATCAATAGGGGATATGCCAGTGCCTGGTGGCCTCTGCCCTCCTTGCACAGAAACATAGAAATATAGAATGTGATGGCAGAAAAGAAATTTCTGACCTATCCAGTCTGCCCAACCTTACCTATCACTTGTGTAACATCCCTAGTGATCATCTTCTTCGCTATTTTCTTCCTCCTTTACACCCCTCCTGCCCTTTTCAAGCCCTTGTACCTGCCCCACACATGTTTGAATCCACTCATGGTTTGTGCTCAGACCACATCCAGTGGAAGTCCATTCTACCAGTCCACCACATTTTCTGTAAAAGTACTTATGGACCTCTTACTGAATCTATCCCCAACCTGTTTTAGTGGATTCCCCATTGTGTACAATATTTGTTCATACTAAAGGGTAAGCAGTTCATTACATTTCTCCTTGTGCATCTCATGGAGATATTTGTATGTTTTTTATCATGTTCCCCTGTTGTCTCCAGAGATTCCCATACAGGCTAAGTAAGATCTCTCAATCATTTCTCATATGACTTCTCTGCCAGACCCTGGACCATTTTGGCCACCCTTTTCTGCACAACCTCATTCTATCAGAGTCGCTCCCTGCATGAGAACCAGGCACCTCACCATGGAGCTGGTATCTCTCTCTGGGATACAATGATTCACACCTTGGGCTTGATTTTAAAAGATCCTTTAGATCAGCAGAAGTTGCAACAATCTAGGGCTACAGCATCAGGGACCCTGCTCCCAATTTTATAAAACTGGGAGTCCCTGTGCCAGAAACCCAGGAGTTGCAACAGCTACAGGCTTGTGCCAAATGTGGTGCATATGCATGATTTGACAAAGGATTGACTTGGCCCCAGGTGGGCACAGCTCTGGCACCTGCCTTAGAGGTGCCACTGTCCCCAACTCTGTAGGCATGAGACAGCCTGCAGCAATGTCGGGAACTGGGTATCAGGGGACTGACAAGGTGCCCAAAGAAAATTCCCCATTCACCAATGGCAGCCCTCAACATGCAGCCACTGCTTCCCACCTACAGGGTTGGGGATTGAGGCAGCTATTGGGCAGGTGCCAGGGCTGTGCCCACCTGGGGCTGAGTGACAGCCCGTCCCTGACAACTGCCTGTACACAGGCCAATCAGTTGTCTGCCATTGTGCATGGCTCTCCCACTGGCCCTCACTACCCTGATTGCCACCATGTCCCCAATGCCACATAGGGCACCCACTGTGCCCTTCTGCTTCTGGCTCCCTACTTGCAGGTCCCCCCAGCTGCCATAGTGTCCAGTAGTGGTGCATGGCTCTTAAACCCCATGCTGTCTGGTCTAACCTGAGCCCCCTCTTTTGTCAATGGAGGGGCTTCCAAAATTAAAAAAAGGGAATGGTGTAGCCCCCCCTTGGCACAAACCCCCTTGTGACTTAGTGCAAGGGCAGTTCAGTCGCAAGAGTGGCACAGGGTTGTTTAAGTTCAAGGCAACCTGAATTTGACACAGTCTGCATTTGAACATTGGGATTGCCACAAACTTTAATGCAAGGTACTGTTTACCCATTTGGCATAGGCACCTTACATTAAATATTGCCTTTTTAAATCTATGCCCCTGATCACTACTCTTCCAAGCTGCATCAAGATGCATTATTAATGCACAATTGAGCCAGTACTGAACAACCCTTTTTTAACTAGTTAAAGAACATGATAGCAAATATAGCAACAAAGAGAAAGGTTAAGAGTTGGCATGATGTTTTTAGCTATATTTGCTTACAGGGTAGCAGATCCAGGAAATAAGTCAATTTTTGTAGTTATGAATATATTACACAGGAATTACAACCATTTACTTTTGTTATCTAGAAAACTGGCAGTGATGTTCCTAGTGAGAGTTTACTGCTTTGTTCACATAATATTTAGATTCATATTTGGATGTGGAGCAATAGGTTCTACTAATGTGGTAATCATGCTGCATATGAGTTCATATAACTATACAGCACTGAAAGTTCTGCTGGGTGCATCACAAAATGCAAAATGGAAACAGCAATATACAATATGTCCTAAAATAGCCATCCATGAAAATCCATGATTGCAATTTAGTTTTTAAATTGTTATTTTGATATCTGAAAAGCTATACCATTTTTCAGTATATGTCTTAATGCACACATATTGTCATTTTCGACTGTGCATATTCTTTTCATTTATTGTGTAATTATTAGTCTTCTCCTTCTATTGCTATAGATTCCAGTTTGTATTTGCGCCACTTAGTGGAGGCAGTTTTTCATATTCTAGAGAATCGAACGTGTTTTGATTGTGTTAAAATAATTGCTTTCCTTTTGTAAACTGACATTGTCAGTTCCAATCTTATTTTTGATTATATTTTTATCTTTGTCTATTTTTTTTCTGTCTTGAGCACCATAGCCTCATACTTACCCAGACACCTGTATTTCTTCAGATGGAGTTGAATCACCACTGCTGTTACCACTCATAATGGAGCACATTACTTCAGATGGGGTCCAATTCCAAAGCAATGGCTTGCAGAATGGGTACCAAATTCTACAGACATACAGTAGGTGGGTGTTCAGGAGTCTTACTCTGACACGGATATGCCATTCTAAATCCACTTTACTGTTTCATTTACTGAAATGAATGTAGCACACATGATCAAAGTGTCAAACTTCTAAGATAGTCCTTCAGAATAACAGTTGTCTTGAACAGGCTGCTAAGAAAGTCAAACCATGAACAATGTATGTCAGCAAACAGTAGACGGCAAATTGGAAGTTGAAGAAACATGAACAACTAAAGCTGCATTACTTTCGTTAGTGGTGACACTGCTCAACCATTTTTATTACACAATATTTTTTCTGAATATGCCTGTTTAAAAAGAAAAATAGCACTATTGCTTTAAATGAGTCTGGTAAGGACATTCACTTACCCTTGTCTCTGGCATTTGTAAATCTGAACTAAACAAAAGTTGCTTGAATCATGACAAGATAATATCATAGTATTAGCTAGATTTTCTTAAGCCTAGTGGATCTTTCAGTCAGTGGGTAAGGGTCTAATACTTCTGAAACTTGAAAGGTCTGTAATGACATCTTAAAAATTGGTAAGTAAAATTAAACCACCTGGTTGGCTAACAGGCCCACCTATGTGTGCAAAGTCACCATAATTGCAAACCTCAGGACTTGGACTTCTTAGTAGGCACAGCACACAATGAACAAATTAATCCCCCTACACCCATAACTAACCTGCCGAAATGGAATTGGCTGTCACTTTTACTCACTAAAATTCTTCAACTAGGCCCTAAGAAACTTTCCTTAAATAAGCAACAAAAAACATTAATTGAATGTTATTTTTCTGATCATCACCCTTCCCTTACACAAATTAAAAAAAAGGTCTGCTGACTGAAATAAAAAAAAATCACAAGTACTGCTCATAGCATAGTACTGCTTAAGGACTGCTCATAGCTTTCATTAGTAGAGTTCCTTTCCTGACCATCCTCCTATCTTTACATGAATGCACATAATTTTAAACTCCTGTATTCCATGATAAAAAGACTCCATCTATTCAATGTGGGGAAAAACAGAAAAAATAGAAACAGAGTGAGAAAGGGAAACAATAATATCAGCAAAGAAGGGAATGGTGCGATGACACAAAGAAATGAGGAGAGCAGATCCAAAGTGCTCTAAGAAAGCCTTGAATTCCATAACAGCACACTTTAATAACTGATGGGTCAACCTGGTCAGACAAAATCATTCCCCACTCCCCAAAACCTTGCAGGTTCAAGAGATTTGAAAACATTTCCATTAAAATATGTGCATTGTTTTGAAATTTAAATGAGGCAAAATTTGTTTTATATAAAAAGCATGCCACACAGAGTTTTCCTATTTTTAATTATGTTGAGTAATCACCTGATCCCTAAGTTACCAGAATATGGACTACATTATGTCACAAAGTTACAATGAAATTATATTTTAATAAAAGGTTTTTATGTTCATTTAAAACAAATATTTCTTATTTTTATTCATCTTAAGTCAGACTTTTAAAGCCATTTGATAAGCACAATATGACACTCTAGGGTGTGTCATTATGGTGATATAATCACAATTCTCAGGCGCTTTTAACAACTCAC
Source organism: Neoceratodus forsteri (assembly GCA_016271365.2). Lineage (NCBI taxonomy): Eukaryota > Metazoa > Chordata > Ceratodontiformes > Ceratodontidae > Neoceratodus > Neoceratodus forsteri. The sequence continues at coordinate 563,602,044 of CM028135.1, read as the reverse complement.
CTGAGGCATTCAATTATATCAGCATAATGCGCACCCTGTCATGTCTTGTTCATTATATAAACTTTGACTGTAGTGACCATCACTTATGCAGATATGGTAAACACATGAGAGATTCTGAAATGAGATAAACAGCAGGGTTAAAATACCACCTTCCATCATTAACAACATAGAATAATAAACATAACAAGAAATTATTTAGTACATAAAAAGAAACTAATCAGTGCATAAATATGAACATCATTGTACATGTAACACCATGTGACTATAAAGTCACATTTATACAACACTGTCAAGTTTTTAATAAACAGGAATTTAATAAATTATAAGGAACATACATCTCAGGCTTCTGATGTTTAAATACTGCTCTGTCAAAATAAAAGATACGGTGTGGAGCAAAAATTCAAACTACAGCATTCCAATCTCAAAATGTTGTAAGCATTAATATCTTGTTATTCTTCTAATGAATATTGTCAATTAAGGAGCCTTTCACATCTAGGTCACTGGTTTGAATTTAACTTAGTTTGGTACTAGCTGAAACATACTAGATCTGATGGCTGTTCAGTAATATAGTAACATATTAATTTAATGCAATGAGGGACTCTACTATATGCCTATCATGTTTGCCACCCTTGCTTCATAAGCAGTGATGAATGCATTTTCCTTAAAAACATACATTAATTTACTGGTATTTTCCTTCCACTATGCTTTCCAGGGGTTCTATGTGGCAATAGTGCCTGCAAAATGGCGCAGACAAAAACAAGTGCACATCTGTGAAAATTGTACTGGTGATGAGCACTATACCGTGCTGCAGAAACAGTGATGGGTGGTGACCTTCTACAAGGGGAGTGATATGTGTGCTCATATTTTATGCAGGGGGCTACACCCCCATACTAATATAATCATCACCAGAGAAGGGATAATAATAGGGGATGGGGAAAACTCAGGATAGGGGCTACTCCACAGGGGCGGACACAGGTCAGCAGGCAGAGAACATTGGGGGCAACCTGCAGGTGGGGGGGTAACAAAATCAGGAGGGCAGGGGAACAGGAGTTGAATTCCAGAAAAAAAAAACAGCCAAACAGAAAACAAAACAGTTTTCCCCCAGAGTCAGTTTTGAACCTGGTCCACCTGCCACAGAGGTGGTGACTTTACTCACTGCACCACACGGCCAGCTTGAAACTGCCTTGATGAACAAATGCCTACATACTTTAAAGCATTTACTCCCAACGGAAATGAAAGTGCTGAACTTCCAATGTGCTCTTATGAGCACATAGCCCATTTTATATTCGCTATTTTCATGTCACCCAAATTGACTCACTGTATTTATTTAAATAATGTCCACGGACCAGTACACAGCAGAAATTAAGAAACAACTTCAGGATACCTCATTTTGTAAAGAACTTTGAGTAACCCTACTTTTTCATTTAAAAGGGAGATAGATTCATTTTTGTTTATTGCAAAACCGAATGGTATTATTGATCATGATAAGTTCTCATTTCTTACTGTGGAACAGCCTATTACAGCCAGTATCTATACTCTGCCAAAAATACATAAAGATTAGTATAATCCTCCAGGATGACTGATAGTGACAGGAATTGGCTCCTTAGTTGAGCCACTTTCATAATATGTGGATTCACATATTAAAGGTTATGTACCTGCATTAAGATCATATGTGCGGGATACCACACACATATTGGAAGTCCTGGAGGATATGCAATCAGAGAAGGATTGGTTATTGGTGTCAATGGACATTTGTTCATTGTACACCAATATTCCACACAGTGATGGATTGGAAGCCTTACGGTACTGGTTAGAACTTGATTCTCAATTATAAAATGGCAAGAAAAAATTCTGGACTCTGATTGGTCAGTCTTGGGCTGGACCCGTGATGTTATCCCAGCATAACATCATGGGTCTAGTCTCAGCCTTACTGTGAACCTGCAGATGAGCATTTTATGGATCCTTCCATTGCTTGTTTTATGGATCCTTCCATTGATTGTTTTATGGATCCTTCCATTGATTGTTTTATGGATCCTTCCATTGATTGTTTCATCTTCTCTTAAAAAACAAAAATATTTTTCCACACAAAAACATCTTTAAAATGATTTTTTTATTCTGTATAACAATGAGCCATTGTATAATAGAAATAATGCACTCCAGGGTGTGTGTCGTGCTGGGATAATGTCACGCCTGTGGTGATTAGTCGTACTTGGCCTGCGGCCGCGTGCCTAATCACCACAGACATGACGTTATCCCAGCACGACACACACCCTGTCATGCATTATTTCTTTATTGTACAATGGAGTTTGCCCTTTAAGGGGCAGATCAAACTGTCCTGGTGCACCTCTTCCCTTTACCTGAAGATGCTGTGTTCAGAGGAGGAAGGGAAAGGAAGGGGAAGAGCAGGGAGACAGAACAAGAGGAAGGCAACAGGAAGGGGAGGGACTAAAGGAGGTACATAATGGGCAGCACAGGAATGGTTCAGCCACTTTTGCTGAAGTTATGATCTTTACTGAAACATCAGCACGACGGATTGGGAGATTAATTGTGGGAGTTTTTTTTGCACCAGGACAAAGAGGTAAGAAAACAAACAATTAGATTGGTTTACAGATGTTATAGAAGATGTTCTTGGAGTTTATAATGAAATAGTAGGAAGCCACCAATGTGTATGAAAGTTGCTTAACTCAGAGTGCAAGGAGAGGGAGTGTAAAAAAAATGCGTTTGTCTTGAGGTTCATCTGCAAATTAAAGTGATAGAAAGGTTTGCTGTACAGCAGACTGCAAAAGGGGGAGAATTAAAGTCTCTTCTCAGTAGGCAACAAGAAATGTGTAGCTATTGAAGGGTAGTTGCTGGTGGTGGGCCTAGCCCAAAGGAAGCAGAGTGAATGTTTGCTGCAGAGGTCTGAAGGAGTTTGAACTGCAGGCAGCAGGTTGGCCGGGAAGGCCTAGCGAGGGAACCTGCTGAAGAGCATGGGATGGGGGAGAGCGAGTGAAGGAAGCTGAGTCGAGCTTGTGGCACATGACGGGATGTTTAAAATTCTGAGGAGACAGCAGGTGGTGGTATTTGGCTGGCGGTGGCCCTAACAAAGGAATCAGCAGAAGACCTTGGGATGGAAGGTTAGCCAGAGACCAGGGAGGGGTGACAAAGTTTTACAGTATGAGCACTGGCCTGGAAGGGTCTGAACCTGGGCTGTTTTCGCTAAAAAACAGGGATAGGGCATGTGAGAGAAGCATGAGGGAAGAGGTTGAAGAGGGGACAACAGAGGCAGCCACGTGGTGTGACGTCACACACCATGGAGGGGCCGCATGGCAAGCAGCATTCCTGGGGAGGGGTGGGCGCGGGGGCCATCTGAAGCAAAATGAAAAGGGGAGCGACAATAGGGCATGGGGGGAGTGGGTGGGTCAGCCAGGATGGCAAGAACAAGAAACAAAGGGAGAGACAAAGGTTGGGGGGCCCAGTCAGGCAGGCTAGTGCCATGCAGCCACATGACATGACGTCACACGCTTTGACTGTAGTGACCATTCACGCGGCAGACAAAGGGGCTTGCAGGAAATGGGGCAGGCTTAAAAGAAAGGAGGAACTGGGAGATACAAGGCCCATTCTGGGTGGGGGGCAGCTGCAGACTAGGGTGGATACCCCTCGGGCTGCAACAGATGCTCTGGAGGCATCAGGCAGTGATTAGTTAGGCTGAGAAGCCATGAGGAACATGCTAAGGATTAAGGAGGCACATAAGTAAGGGCTGACTAGGCCCAGGGCAGCCACGAGAGGTGGTTAGAATCCCCCAGGATTGAATGGAAGCCTAGTGACACGGTGAGTCGGTGGCAGCAGAGACACAGAAATAAATAAATAAATAAACAAGTAAAATCAATAAATAAATAAATACAAATATGTAATCAGGTTTTTCATGGGTTCAGGCACTGAGGGACAAAAGGGAGTCCTCGACGATCCCAAGGAGACCGGATGTCCAGGATTGGGTGGAGTGATGCCAGCAGCCACCATTACGGCACAGCAAGCCATATGATAGGCCTGGAAACAGGAGGCAGCGGGACCATGCACAGGGCTGGTTCTACATGCATTAAGGGACCAGGAAAAAGGAGAAAGTCAGCCTAGGTATACAGAGGCCTAGTTATAACAGAAGATTAATTAAAAATCTTTTGTCAGTTATCTCCACAGCACTTTATAGGTAATCATGAGGAAATGGCACCAAAAAAGAACAGGCCATTGAAAAAGGACACCTACAAGGCCACTGTGGAGTTTGTGGAAAAAGCCAACAGAATGTGGCAGATGGTGGAGGTGGAGGAACCGGGGAGATCTGGGGAGAAGAGGAAAGTGGGAAAGGGAAAAGGGGCAGAGAAAAATGGCCAGCAGAGAGGCCACGCAGCTCTACCAGGGTGCAGCCAGCTCCCAGAGCAGCTAGTCCAGTACCTCCACAGCTCTCTGACCTAGTACCATCAGTACCTCCTCATCATCAGGTGGGGGTTCCCCCGGTAGAATACAGACCGGATCCCCCGAACACGACGATTCCTCCACAGCCTACATTGCAACCAGCCATCCAGCCATAGGGGGACAGACCAGGGCATCACAAGGACAGTAGGCCACAGGGAAATGGCAAGGCCACAGGTCATGTACTTGGGTCGGTAGGTGAAAGCATCAGAGAATATATAAGCTGAATTATTTCAGCACTTGGGTAGAGGGGTCGGGCCAGAGGGAGTCAGCACTGGCAGAGATTAGGTTGGATAAGGAGACAATGAAGGGGGACAAGACAGGGAGGAAAAGTGTAGGAAAAGGAACAAGGGAGATTGGAGCTCTGGGGATAAGAATAGGGGAACACATACCGTTGGCCAAAAAAGAGAAAATATGGAAGGGGGAGTATGTGTATGTTTTTGCTTTAATAATCCGAGAAGCAGCAGCAAAATAGAATGAAACAGAGAATATAGGCAAGACTGAAATGGCAGCAGCGGTAGTTTTGTTGGGTAAGAAAGAGGAGGACAAATTTACTAAAGGGAAGACTTGGGATGGATGGTTGGAGGCTTTGCCATGTATTCAGCAATAGTACTAGAGAAGAAACCAGAGTTGGGCATTTCACTCATCACGTACTCCCTGATAATAAGGCAGGCTAAGGTAAAGGGTGGGGTGGGGTGGATATACTATAACGAATTCTTCTGACAAAGGATGGTGATGTATGAGGATGTAAGACGGGACATGAAACAATTAGAGTTGGACGGACTATGTAACCGATCAGTCCACGCCAGAAGGAGAGATGGAGAAGAGGGGTGCGATGCCCCAGAGGTGTTGTTGGGGTTACAATAGGGCCTTTGCTTCTAGCCACAATGCCATTTTCGGCATGCATGATCAAAATGTGGGGGAACACACCCGGAGAGCAGATGTAGAATGACATGGGCACAAGGGGCCCAAGGTCGGGGGGGCTAGGAACAAATCAGCAGTTTTTTTGAGAAGGGCAAGGGCATAGGGGACAGGCATGGAACAGAGGGGGGAGAGGCAGAGGGCATGCAGGTAGAAGGAGTCAGATTTACTGACCATCAGGGCCAAGCAAATGGCAGGGTGAGAGAGTATGACAGAAGGGACAGGAAGAGGGCAGGGGATCAATTTCAAGAAGAAGAACGCCCATCAAGAAAGATGCATGGGAGGACTGGTTAGAAAGATGCCCAGATTAAAAAAAAAAGGGGCAGAGACAATTAAGACAGGTTCAGACAGGTTTTTCATTACAGTGTGAAGGCCCAAGGCAAGCAAGAGAAGCAAAATACCTGGGCTCAGTTAAAGGGAAGGAAGAATTCTTAAGACAAAAAATAGAGAAGGAAAAGGCAGCTGGTAGAGTAGCAGGACCATTCGATACCCCCCATCCCAGAATATGAGGATTTCTCCACTGGGTTTGGTTCCCAAAAAGCAGCAGGGAGATTACAGGGTGATTCACCACCTGTCATTTTCAGGAGACTCGGTGAATGATTTTATAAGTAAAGAACATAGTAAAGTGACCTATGCCACATTAGAAGGGGCGGGCCAGATCATTCGAGTGACCCCTGATGCCTGGATGGCCAAAATTGATATAGAGTCAGCTTTCAGATTGCTTCCAGTTAGAAGGGAGGATTGGGACCTATTGGGATTTCAAGGTTGGGGGTCAGTATTATTTTAATAAAGCAATGCCATGGGTTGCTCCATAGCATGTACTAGATTTGAAGCATTCCGCACCTGCCTACGGTGGATATTTCAAGAAAAAACTGGATACAAGACTGCCATACACCACCTGGATGATTTCCTTTTTAATATGCAGTGGGAGAAGAGAGACTGAAAGAATGCTGGCCAGTTTCAAAGATTTGTGCAGAGAGTTAGGGGTACCATTGGCACCAGACAAAACAGAAGGTTCCAGTAAGGTTTTAGAATTCCTGGGCACTGAAATAGATGCCCTGGGTGAGGTCTTTAGGTTACCAGACAAAAAAGTGATGAAACTGAAGGAACAGATTCAAGTACATACAAGTAAGAGAAGAGTGCAATTGAAACAGGTACAACAGGTCTTGGGACACCTGAACTTTGCATGCAGGGCAATTGGACCAGAGAGGACATTCACAAAAAGGCTAGCAACGGCCTCAGTGGGAGTAACCAGACCACACCACTGGGTAAACATGACAAGGGGGGGGTTAAGGAAGACTTCAGGGTATGGGAGGAGTTCCTCAGCACCTATAAGGGTTGTTCCTTTTGGCAAGAGGATTGGGTTTATAACACAGACCTCAATCTCTACACAGATGCAGCAGGGGGCTTAGGTATGGGGGTGCTATTTAAGGGGCAGATGGTTCATGGAACCAGGGCCTACAGGCAGAGTGAGGGTCAGGAAAGTAAAAGATATCATACTGTTGGAGATCATGCCTATTTGGGGCTGCACCCTGGTGTGGGGAGAGGAGTTCCGGAATCAGAAGGTTACATTCTGGTGTGACAACAAGCTAGTGGTAGATATTTTAAGCAACAGAGGAGTCAGGTCAGAAACGGTCATGAGGGTCTTGAGACAGTTGGTGTTAAGGGCATTGCAATTGAATATGTCATTCAGGGCCAAAGACATAGAAGGGGTACACAATGTCCAGGCTGACAGCCTTTTCCGTCTGTGGCTGGATCATTTCCGGAGGCTGGCACCTACAGCAGAGGAGCAAAAGACACCCATACCAATGAACATCTTGGACACTGACAAAAGGGGGCAGAACTGTTGTTATGCAGTTCATGGGCACCATGGACTCTGAGGGCCTGCAAGGCGACCTGGTGGGTGTCTCAAACATTCAGGGCAACACACCACATGGAGGTAAGTAGTTTACTTACAGAGAAACAGTTAGGTAAATTCACAGTAGAGCAATGGTAGAAAGGAACTGTCCACACCACGATGGGGGGTTATTTAGCAGGGATCAGTTTAGTTTGCAGCCTGACGGGTTGGAAGGACACAACAAAGTCAATGTTGTTAAGAAGAATGATGCAGGGATGGGGTAGGTTAAAACAGAGAGCTACTGATAGTAGAAGACCAATAGGGGAGCAGTGGTTTGTGAAACTAAAAGGGGTATCACCGGCAATCTGCAGATCAAAAGCCAAGGCCCAGCTATTCCACACGATTTAGCTGGTAATGTTTGGAGGGGTCCTGAGAGTGAGTGAGGCTGTGGGACATGGCAGTAAGGATGAAGAAGGGGGGTTGGAATGGGAAGATATAAGCTAGGCGATGAAAGAGATACAAATCATGATCAAGAGGTCAAAGACAGATCAAGGGGGGCAAGGTTGTGCGGTAACCCTGAAGGTTCATGTAGACAACACAGTGTGCCCAGTAAAGGCTTTGTGGGGCTTATGCCACAGAGCATGGGATTAGGCCAGGGATATCATTTGTGCATGGAGGTAAGAAAAAGGTCACAAGTTATCAAGTCACAGCCATGCTCAAAAAAGGCATGCAATTCCTGGGGGAGGATCCATTCAATTACTCATCTCACTCCCTACGGATAGGGGTTGCTTCTCAGTGGGCAGCAGCAGGTAAGACAGTGACTAATACGTGAGAGAAGGGGTGCTGGCTGTCTGCCATTTACAAGAGATACATTCGAGCACTGCCGTATGGAGTCTAATGCATCACCTGTGTTTTGTTTTACAGATACAGAGCCACATTGGGGGGGAGGGGGCATAGAGATGGGATACAGCAAGGGAGTTAAGAACATATATAAGATATTTATTTTGCTTAAATCCTATAGGAAGAGGGATCATCACAGAAGTTTGGATCTGCGGTCACTCCTACATGTATTGGGTGGAACAGAGAGCTGAAAAAAAGGATGAGGAAAACAGCTGTACTGGGATGTGAGAAAATGTAGGTTGGTTTTGGTGTGGCATCCGTGGGATGAGATGGGCACAACTGCTTCCTAACCTGAAAGAAATGAAAGAGTGGTGACCCGTTCCAGCCCTAATTTTTGTACATCTAGGGGGTAACAACATTGGGGGAAAGCCATGGGTGGACACATACATGCAGGTGAAAAGGGTCTTAAAGAAATTGCAGCAGTTGCTGCCAGGGATATGCCTTGCCTTGTCAGATATGATCCCAAGAAGGGTATGGTGACATGAACACAGTCATAGAGTGGTAGACAGGGTCAGGAGAAAGATGAATGGAAGGGTAGGAACACTGATAAGGAAATGGGGGGGGCACATAATACTGAGGGGTGTGGAAGAGTAGGGAGAGGATTTCTACAGGTCAGATGGCATGAACCTGTCAAATCTAGCCATAGATATGTTTAATACAGAAATGATGGGTTTTATAGAAGCATGGAGGAGACATGCAGAAAATGGAATTAAAAAAAAAGAAAAAAGGGAGAAGGAAAGGAAAGGAAGGAGGTCCCCTAAGTGGTGGGGGAACAATACCCTAAACTGAGGGGAAAGCCAGTCATCCAACATAAAGCTGGAGAGTGGCTAATGGGGAAAAGGGGGGGTGGGGAGAAAAGGAATAGGATGAAAAGAAGAAGAAGCTGAAAGAGGAAACGTGGTCTTTGTTCTCTACTGCTACCTAACAGGAAAAGAGAAGAAGAAGAAGGCACCCAGGTTTTCACCTGGGGGAGCGAGAAGAGGAAGAAAGAGGGATGATCAGAGATTGATATATGGATGCAATAAAATGCAATTGTGAAAGATATAATAATAAAAGATGATGAGATGGAAAATGGAATTATGATATATAATAAATTTATTGCCAATCTGAACGCAACAACATACAATGGTATCTGTCTTTTTGTGTGGGAAAAGGGGGTAATCCAGGACAATGGAGTTTGTCCTTTAAGGGGAAGACCAAGTTGTCCTGGTGCACCCCTTCCCTCGAGCTGAAGATGGTGTTCTCAGAGGGGGAGGGGTTAGGGAAGGGGAAGGGCAGAGAGACAGAACAATAGGCAGGCAACTGGAAGGGAAGAGACTAAAGGAGGTACATAATGGGCAGCACAGGAGTGGTGCAACCACTTTTGCTGGAGTTTTGATCCTCCACCTCCCTTGAACTATAAGCATGAGGGAAGACAGTCAAAAGGGAGGTATGGAAGGTCTGTCAGAGGTGAATGACAGAATTGTCCAGTAGGATGGTTTTTTGGACTGCCAAAGGTGGATGGCAGGGAGGGGAAAAAGGAGGGGAAGGAGGGAAGGGGGGAAGAAAAAGGAACAGGATGAAAAGAAGAAGCTGAAAGAGGAAAAGCAGTCTCGGTTCTCACCGTTACCTAACAGGAAAAGAGAAGGCACATGGGTTTTCACCTGGGGGAGTGAGAAGAGGAAGAAAGAGGGATGATCAGAGATTGATATAGGGATGCAATAAAATGCAATTGTGAAAAATATAAGAATAAAATGAGATGGTAAATGGAATTATGATATATAATAAATTAATTGCCAATCTGAGCACAACAACGTACAATGGTCTCTGTCTTTTTGTGAGGGAAAGAGGGGAATCTGGGACAATGGAAAAAAGGAATTTGTCTATGATGGCCAGGTCAACCCTTTTTTGGACAGGATTGACATATGGCATCGCTTTATAGACAACATATTTCTGGTGTGGCTTGGTAGGGAAAGTGAGCCATATCAATCTGCTTCTTATCTGGAGGCAAATAACAATTTAAAATTCACTACAAAGTGTGATTCTGTGTCTGTCCCCTTCCTTGATCTTATAATAACAAAGAAGGGTGAAGGCACTCGTGCAACTAACCTGTACAGGAAGGATACAGACAGAAACTCACTATTACATGCCAAGAGCTGCCACCCACAACATATAATAAAGAATATCCCCAGAGCCCAGATGTTAAGACTTCATAGGAATTGTAGTAATGATTCTGATTTTATGATTAATGGTTCAGAAATGTGTACTAGATTTATGGCTAGAGGCTATAGTGCTGATATGGTACATAAAGCATATGGTGATGCCCTAGAAAAAGATAGGAAGGAGAGCAGCTAGCAAGGCAAACAGGATGTTGGGATGCATCGTAAGGGGGATCACCTTTAGGAGCAAGGAAGTGATTCTGCCGCTGTACAATGGACTGGTTAGACCACACCTTGAGTACTGTGTACAGTACTGGAGACCACACTTGAAGAGGGACATACAGCTCCTGGAGAGGGTACAGAGGAGGGCAACAAAGATGATACGAGGGCTAGGGGATTTGACTTATGAGGACAGACTTGAGGAGCTCTGCCTGTTTTCATTGGAGGAGAGGAGAGGAGGCGGGGGACATGATTGAGGTCTTCAACACGGCAAGGGAATAAATAGGGTAAACATGGAGGGGATCTTAGACTAAAGCAGGGAGGTATCACCAGAGGGCATGGTTTGAAGTTGGAAGGTGGAAGGAGGGGAAAAGAGGAGGACGTTTTCACTGAGAGGGTGGTGGACCCTGGAATGCACTGCCTGGTGAGCTGGTTCAGAGATCCACAGTGGAGGGCTTCAAGAGAGGGGGGACAGACACAGAAAGTGGATGTATCAGATGCTGGCCTGTCCCGGGGGGGTGGGGATGGATGATAGGGGTTTCTGGAGCACAAGGGATGGGAGGGTCTCGGCACCCAACTAAGGATCTAGGTTCGAGCAGACTTGATAGACCATAAGGCCTAATCTGCTGGCAAATAGTATGTTAGTATGTTAGCTCTTCACAGTAAAAGATCACAAAAAAGATACCTCTAGGATGAATTTTATCACCACATACACCAGACACACAAGGAACATAGAACAGGTCTTAAATGATAACTGGAACATTCTAAGATCTGAACCTTTGCTTAAAGCAATTATACAAGAAAAGCCTAGAATGGTTTATAAATGTTTATAGAACTTAAAGGACAAATTGGTCCACAGTTATCAAGTTTCGGTGTCTCCTTGTGTGCCCGATGGAAACTGGTTAACATCATTACCACATGGTAACTTTCACTGCGGTAATTGCAAATTTTGCACTTCTGTTTTGAAAACCAGTACATTCACTACAGTTAATAACACAAAAGCGTATAGAAGAAATCACTTTTTTAACTGTAGTACAATTTGGTGTATCTGGCAACCTGTGAGTGTTCTGCATTTTATGTTGGCATGACAAAAAGACCTTTTAAGGTCAGGATAGGTGAGCATTTAAGATCAATTCAGGTTGAAGATTGTTCAAATGCATTAGCTAACCATTGTAGAATGGTAAGAAACATTGGTCATACTTTTAAATTCTGTGCGATACAGAAAGTAACAGTGGGGCCAAGAGGTGGTAACCTCAAAGATAAACAAATATAGAGAATCTTTTGGGATCTTCACATTAGAGACACGAGATGCACCAGGCCTCAGTGATAGAATTGAGCTGTTGGCTTGCATTAGGAAATAAAATGTTGTGCTAAAAAGAGAAAGAGTAATGAAATACGGAGCCAGGTTAGGCAAGAATAATCTGCTAGTATTAATGATGAGATGATTTTCATTAGAAGGTGATTGTACTTTGACAGTGTTTTTTGTTGCCTTTAGGTCCTTAATGACGTGTTGTACCACCATGTTCCTGAAAATTTTACGAAACAAAAGAAAAGAAAATATTTTTTCAAGCATGGATTATATTGGTGTTATTGAACACTAGATCAAATGGACCGTTGTTTCTCTTCAGTAGGTATAAGAAATACAGATTTTACCGTAACAAAATCAGAAAATTATGTTATAGTTCCTCAATGCAGTTTTTACTGTATTTTAATAACAATAATTTAAAGTTAAGTATGTTCTATGTATCCCAGTGTTGATTTTTCTTTTTGGCAGTATTCATATACACATATGCACTTTTTATGAATTGTTTGGTGTTTATACTATCTCATTAAGAGACCACTATTTAAATAGGTCTCATTATGTGAATGGACCATCCCCCTGATGATGCACTAGCTGCAAAACCTGTTGGGGCTCTGTTTGTTGCTACACTTGGATGGTTTGTTGCAGGCATTTTGCCTTTATAGCTTTTTTGTAATAAAGCCTTTTTGCTCATAGCCTTGGAGTAGTGCCAGTTTTGTTGCTTCAGTATTTATTGATACCCTTTTAAGGGGGTTCCACCAAATCACAGCAATAACAGTGTTGTTGAAGGACACGTCTGTGCTGACAACGATCACATTGCTGCGGCACAGTGTCGATGGACCACTACTGTGCATCTAACTCCTTTACTGTTGGTGGGGCGCTCTGCCCCCCACACCTTCCAGACTTATGGATACCAACTCTAGGGGGGCAGAACATGGGGGATAGTGGCCCACATCAGAAGTCGCCATATTGGCACAATGCTCTGACAACCCATTTTATACTGTGGATGTCAAGCAGTTTGTTGTCACTATACTGGATTCACTGTGAGGAGTTCACTGTTATAATGGTATAAGTTTCCAGGGCACCCTCTGATTCCCATGGAAAGTCCAAGTGAGAACTGCTGCAACTTGCAATGCATGGCTGGTGATCACCACAAAGAGGGTGGCCACCCTCAGACAATGAATCTCAGACCAGATGTTAGTGGTGGCACACAGAACAAAACAAACAAATAATGTGATCAGGCAAATTTATTAATCTCTACTCTGAAAAATAAATAGACTGGGAACAGGTTGACAGCAAACACTGCTGCACCAGCAACAGACCCAGTGCTTTGACTCTCACTCGAGTCTTTTGCTGGAGTCATAAGAAGACTAGAGTGAGAGTCAAAGTGCTGGGTATGTTCCTGGAGCAGCAGTGTTTGCTTTGAACCTGTGTCTAGGCAAATGTTTATTTTTCAAAGCAGAGCTTAATAAATTGAAATTTGCCTGACCAAACTGTTTGTTCATTTGATTCCATGTGCCACCACTAACTTCTGGTCCGAGATTCCCTTGGTAAGCAGAAGTATGGCCAGTGTACAATGAAGGCCGCTACTGTCTTTATGTCCATTGTCTCTATTTGTAGAGTGTTCCATAGGTTTGCTGTGCTGTAAGGAAAAAATGTCTGCATAACACAAAACTTGAATTCACCTCTTTGGAGCTTTATGAAATGTCCCCAACCCATCCTGCTAGAGGACAACATATTTATGATCCCTGTCTGTTCAGTCTTTTCAATTCCCTTGCACAGATGGGAAGGTGAAATGATGTCTCCTGTCACACTGTTTCCAAGGTGAATAAGTGAAGGGCCAACCTCCTGTCCTCATGGGTACTGTCCCCCAAATTCCTGATTATTTTGGTGGTCCTTCACTGAACCAGTCTGGCCTCCTCAATGAGCTTTAGGTACTAAGTCTTCAAAATCACAATTAAATCAAATTTTACTTATATGTTTTTATGTTTATCTTCTTAAATAATTTATGATATTTATTACTCTTAAGTCAGACTAAATGTCTGTTGTAGGATGAATAAAAATAAGAAATTATTGTAAGGAGCCCATAACTGCACACAATGCTCCAGGTGAGATTTGATCAGAGCCTCATAAAGTTGCTGGATTACTGAATCCTCCTACCCTGCTGGTTATGCCCTTTAATGCACCCAGACATTCTGCTGACCATCCTGACAGCAGCCAGACACCACTTATCCTACTCCTGCCTCATGACTATTATGACTCCCTCCTCCACTGTAACAAACAGATCCCAAAACAGTATGTAAGTCACATCTCTGTTTTGATTCACCAGTTGTAACACCTTGCATTTACCTACACTGAGCCTCAATGATTCTTACTAATCACCCAGATGCTCAGGTTATCCAGATGTTTGTCCCCAGCATCTAGGAAGTCCATCACTCTAACCAGCTTAGTGACATTAGCCAACATTAACAAAATACTATAGACCTCAGCATTCAGATTAATAACAAAAATGTTGAACAGCAGTCAGCATCTGCGCAGAACACTGAGGGACTCAACTTAATATTACTCTCCACTTAGAGTACTGGGGGAGAAGCAGATCAAAAATAAGCGCTTGTGAAGGGGAAAATAGGGAAGAAGCATATAGAAAATAATGATCTATTGATTGGAAATAAGTGACCCCATAGAGCTGAGTCCCTGAGTACAGATATATAAAATACACATGGGTACTGCCAAGGTAGACACTCAGTAACCCATAAATGACACTATATGGCAACTCTGTGAATGTTAAAATGACAAAGGGAAAACCAACATCTTCATATTCTCTACACAGCACATGCAGCTGTGACCTGCCACTGGTTGATATTAAACTGTTTGTGATATAGCTAAACGAAACATGCAGCATGTCTGGAATATAATCATAGATGGGCTAAGTGGCCAAAATTAATTTTGTGACTCCATGAAGTTTTGACTGGAGAAGTTGCTGTTTTTTCAGCCAATTGACAAAAACTCAATTGAAAAATGGTCACTCTGCTGAATAAAGGCCACTTTTTTTTGGAATTTCACCAAAATTGAAGTTCCTAAGTTCTGTGGAAACTTCATGAATCTTGAGATGGCAAAGTTTAGCCACTTTGCTACATGGAAGTTTAAATTCAGAACATCTCTGAAAATAACAGGTCATGAGCCAAAAGGGTTAGTGGTTTACTGAATTATATCATCAGGTTATTAAGATGAAATTATTTTTCATGTATACTATACTTTTCCATGTTTTATTTCAAAAAATACATTTGGGTAGTCAAACACTGCTTTGTTGTCATTCTTATTAAGGGGTAAAACTAAGTTCCAGCAGTACAGCTGCTGATGTTTCTCAGTTTGCTGCTTTAAAAGGCTTAATCAATTGAAAGGCTTGCCTGTAATTCAGTGGCCAAGCAGCCAGCCACTCCCACTTCCTGAGCTATATAAGCAGTTTCTCTCAGCCTCACTGTGAAGCATTTTGTCTTTGCAGCTGGAGGCTATATTGGTTTGTCTTCTGAGCTGGCTGGGGCCTAACCCCCCCCCCCAAAAAAAAAAGCCTACTGTTTCTGTGCATCTCTGCTGGACTTGAGTGTTTGTTTTCCTGCTTCTGGTTTGTATATTTCCTCCGGCTGTATGCTTCCCAGTGTTTTGTTTCTTGTTTTTTTGGAGGGCCTTTCCCTGTTTTCTGTTCTGCTGTGTTTTGGTTTCCTCTTTTGGGGAGGCTTTTATTTTAAAACTCCTAGCATACTGCTACTACAGAGCTCATTCTGCTTGCTTTCAGTTACAATTCTCAATTTACTGCACTGCAATTGCAAACCTACTCAGAGCTCATGCTACTGCTTTCAGTTACCTACAACTTAAGCCACTGCTGCTGACTGTTTAATTACTATTGTACCCAGTGCCTGTGTTTTAACACTGTACTCATTTAACTACTGCTGTACAGGCCCACTTGCTTCCTGCTGCTGCATTGTTTACACCCATTCCTATTCTCCCTTGTTTACTCTGAGGTTAGCTGAAGCTCCTGCTGAGGCTATTAAACTAGCTTTTATATCTGCATGTGGTTCTCGGCCTTTCATCGCTTCCTTGTTTGTCCTATGGTGGGAACTGGGAGGTGTTTGGGGGGTTGTGGCCTATGTGGTTAATTAATTTTGTTCTAAATCCTGTCTTCGCTACTGAAAATCTTCAGTTTGTCACCTTGATTTGGCTATTCATGTCTAGCTGGCTTGCCCCTAACTCAGTGCTGTTTACTTGCTATACAGCTGTTATGCAGGTCCACCTATTACTACTACTACTACTGCTTACTGACCTATCAGGTCCCCACTTGCTTATGCAACCGTTGCTCCTTGCTTACGCAAACCATTGCTTTACGCCTAGTGCCATCCCCTCGACTTCACCTGGGATTGTACTGCTCTCAATCTGCATCCGACCTTGCAAGATCTTAGCACTCAATGCTCCTGATGATCTTAGCACACTGTGCTCATTCAGCTCACCAGCTTTACAGCTCTCAATCAGTTCTGGGCCATGCCAGCCATTCTAATCTGGTGCAGGTTCCTGCAGCCGATGGTTTTGCTCTGCATTTAGTCTGCATCATCGAGTGTGTCCAACTTGGGGTGGGATCCTTCTCACCTGGCCCATAGCTGGGAATGTCCTCGCCCCAGGCTTGGCTTTAGCTGCCTGCTATGTGGCAGCAGCTCCTGGTGTAGAGTTTAAGACTAGCAGTGAAGGGTGGTTACGAATATCTCCTTTGGCTCTAGTGTTCCACTATAACATTTGGCCATTGACTTTAGTGGTTTCCCTAGCAAGGCACCTTCACCGCTTTCTCCCCATGACTGCCTCTGGTTCACCTGGTTTCATTTAGGGTGGGTAGGCCAGGTGAGTGCCTCAGCAGTTGTTGCTCTCCTCCTTCACCTTGGATGCTCGTATTCTTGCAGTTTTCTCACAACCTTCCAAGACGTTCCCGCTAAAGGGTTTGAGTGAGAGCCTTCCTCCAAATTGGAATATTTTCCACCTCCCTTTAATTGGGCTTTCCAAACTGCAGCTGCAGAGCCATCACTAAATACATTTTCCCAAGCCTGGAGGGAAGGTGACCTAGGCCTTGGATCCCCAGAGATTTCCTCCTCATAGGGTTTTTTTTCTCTCCTCCGTTGCCTCAGGTCATAACACTTAGCATAGTTTTCCCCTAGTTTCCTTAGGTAGGTTCCATTGTTGGATGGAGGTGGAGGATGCCCTGCCATTCCCTCTCTCCTTAGGGGATCCCCTTCTCTCAATGCAAGCCATCACTGTTCTTCTCTACTACGATGTTCCAGTTACTGCTTCTACGTCACTGTTACTGCTTGCTCATATGCATCATGTTGCCTCCTTTGGGGATGATACTACATTTCTTTTGGGGATTCCTAAGGTACCTTCAGCCACGGAAACCATCAAGTGGCACCTCTAGGGGCAGAACCCTCTCCAAGAGTTCCTTGCTTCATACCCCTACAGGGTGGTAATTCCTCTGGAATATAGAGTGCGAACTGCCACAACCAAAACTAACACAGTTACACAAGCATAACACTATACTGGCTGCGTAGGACAGTGAATTGAAAGGCTTGCCTGTAGTTCAGTGGCCAAACAGCCAGCCACTCCCACTACCTGAGCTATATAAGCAGTTCCTCTCAGCCTCACTGTGAAGCATATTGTCTTTGCCCCCACCGTCCTCCCCTCCTCCTCCAGTGGCAGCACACTCTCTCCTTAGGGGGATTCCTAATGTACCTTTAGCCACAGGAACTGTCCCGTGGCACCTCTAGGGGAAGAACTCTCTCTGAGAGTTCCTTGCTTCATACCCCTACAGGGTGGTAATTCCTCTGCAAAAGAGAGTGCGAACAGCCACAACCTAAACTAACACAGTTACACAAGCATAACACTATACTGGCTGCATAGGTCAGTGAATTGATGGCAGGTACATCACTTTGTTTAGCATTGACTAGTCAGTGTGAGTATCACAGAATACAACATGCATCTATGGCTTGATAGAGAGTCTTTAATTTGTTGGGTAACCTGAGTTATTCTTCACAATAATCTTTGGTAGTTTGCAAATACAAACTCATTTTAAACATAGTGGCCCAGATATTCAAACTGTGCCAGGCTGTGGCGCAAGCTTGGGCGCAGAGCAACTTGGCTGTGCAGGGGTGTGGACTTGGCGATATTCAACGGAGCTGTGCCATGGCACAGCATCATTGAATATCGCACCCTGGCCACCCGCAGTGTGCATGGCGCAGTGGCACTGAACCAGTGCAAGTGGCCAGAGTGCAACATGGGGATGCGGTAGCACAAGTTCCATTGCGCTATGCACATTAACTGCAATATTCAAAGCTTGACATGCAAATGGGGCCATAATGTATGCAAGGCACAAATGGGGCAATTTGCATGTCATTATTTGCCCCATTTGCATGCAGGTGCACTGATCCCCGATGACTTGTGCCTGGCGCCCTGCCAGGCAGCAGCCATCGGGGACTGATGCCCCCTGCAGCTGGCAATGTGCTCCACAGCCCAATCGTGGGCTGCAGTAAAAAAGAGGAAACGCATAAATCCCTGGTGGTCCAGTGGACCGCTGTCTGCCGAATTGTGGGCATTTGTAAAAACATAACAAATCTGTCCACTATTCCTGGTGGTACAGTGGACCGCTGCCCACCCGATCGCGGCCTCAGTAAAATAATTATATCCCCAATATCCCTGGTGGTCCAGTGGACCTGCCCACCCGATCATGGGCTCAGTAAAATAATTATATCCCCAAAATCCCTGGTGGTCCAGTGGACCTGCCCACCAGATCGCGGGCTAAGTAATAAAATTATATCCCCCAAATCCCTGGTGGTCCAGTGGACCTGCCTGCCCGATCGTGGGCTAAGTAATAAAATTATATCCCCAAATCCCTGGTGGTCCAGTGGACCTGCCTGCCCGATCGCGGGCATTTGTAAAAAAAATAAGACATCTGTCCAATATCCCTGGTAGTCCAGTGGACCTGCCCGCCTGATTGTGGGCTCAGTAAAATAATTATATCCCCAGAATCCCTGGTGGTCCAGTGGACCTGCCCACCCAATTATGGGCTGAGTAATAAAATTATATCCCCAAAATCCCTGGTGGTCCAGTGGACCTGCCCACCAGATTGTGGGCTAAGTAATAAAATTATATCCCCAAAATCCCTGGTGGTCCAGTGGACCTGCCCACCAGATCGTGGGCTAAGTAATAAAATTATATCCCCAAATCCCTGGTGGTCCAGTGGACCTGCCCGCCCAATTGCAGGCATTTATAAAAAAAAATAAGACATCTGTCCAATATCCCTGGTGGTCCAGTGGACCTGCCCACCCAATTGTGGGCTCAGTAAAATAATTATATCCCCAAAATCCCTGGTGGTCCAGTGGACCTGCCTGCCCAATCGTGGGCTAAGTAATAAAATTATATCCCCAAATCCCTGGTGGTCCAGTGGACCTGCCCGCCCAATCGCAGGCATTTATAAAAAAAAATAAGACATCTGTCCAATATCCCTGGTGGTCCAGTGGACCTGCCCACCCAATTGTGGGCTCAGTAAAATAATTATATCCCCAAAATCCCTGGTGGTCCAGTGGACCTGCCCACCCAATCGCGGGCTAAGTAATAAACTTATGTCCCCAATATCCCTGGTGGTCTAGTGGACCCCAACCCCACCTGCCCACTGAATCCCACTGCCCTGATCCCCACAGGTCAGTGTCAGGCGGCAGCACCCCACCCGCCTGCCACTCCGCAGCCCGCTGACTGACACTGTTGGTAGGGCTGTACGCCCATAGGGCCACAGCGTGAGCCAATGGGCATGCAGCCAATACCATACTACACATTCCAGATATGTGAATGGGATCCTGCTGACCAGGGGAGTGGGGTGGTAGATCCACTGACCACCAGAGATTTTGGGGATATAATTCGGCTTACTGGTCCCTTGATCGATGGGAAGGTCCTGGACCACCAGGAGATATTGGACAGATGTCTAATTTTTTTTTTTACAAATGCCCATGATCGGGCATGGAGGGGCACCGCCAGGTGCAGCTGGAGCTCAGGTGACCACCCACATGTGGCAGCTGCCATGTTGTGCCCTGCAATGCGTCAGCTCACCTGTGGGTGGCCATCAGTTGTTCCTTTTTTTTTGGGATCAACTTTGTGCTGACGCAGGTAGCGGCTGCTCATGCATGGCTCTGCACATCCCATGCTGAATATTGGGCTGTGTAGAGTATGCATGGGCACAGCCCCCCTACCTGCGCCTGCATACATTACTGATGTGCTCCGACGCATCGGGATTTGTGCCGTGCACTTTTTCCTTTTGAATATTGCACTGGAGCGCATCAGTGGGTTGCTCATGGCACAACACTGTTGTGCCATGTGCAACCTTTTTGAATATCTGGGCCATTATGTTTCAAAATACTGACGTTTCCCAAGGATTTTACCTTACTCAGAAGGGAAGAAAATATTTCAAAAATCACCACCCATGTAGTTGTCTTTCAAACAGCCACCTGATTTATCTAACCTGATTGTCAGGAGTATACTTTTTCCTCGCCAAAACAACAGAACACTAGGTGGCACTAAACCTTGCAATAGTCCTAAATGTAAGACATGTAAGCATATGTCCACCTCAGATTCTATCAGCATCCCTAATATAACAAATTTAAGATATAGCAGAATTATACATGTACATCTAGGAACATTGTTTATTATACCAAATTAAAGCAATGTCCACATACAGGTGATGTGGGGGAACCGGACAATGCCTTCGAATCCAAATGAACTCACATAGACATGACATAAAAATGAAAAATACTATAAAATCAGTGGGATAACATTTTTCTTAATCTGAACACCTAATTTCTGACTTGTCTGTTCTAGTTCTTAAGGGGCACTTCAGGAATGCACATGAGAGGTGAATAAATGAGGTCAAATTGATTTACCTTCATAATACATGTATTTCTTTGTTATGAATATGGACCTTGGTGTTATCACCCATTACACAATCTGAACTCTATCTGCTGTTTTCGTCACAGCTTCATACACACAGACATACTTCTGTTCTGACCTCTCTCTCTCTCTCTCTCTCTCTCTCTCTGTCTGTTGTTTTATTTTTCAGAATTCTGCCATCAAATGCATTCCATTATGTTGTAATTTGTAGAACTGTCCTGTTCTCTGATTTCAGCCTATGCCTTAAGTCTTATTTATCAGATAAGATGTCCATGTCCAGATGTGATGAGTTTTACTACATGTAATTCTGTTCTGAGCTTTTCAAGTATCATTCCTTAAATGCCATGTTTATGATGAAGGACTCTGTCTAGTTTGAAAGCTTAAACAATTTTTTAAAATTATTTTTTGGTCCAATAAAAGGTATCAACCCACTCATTTTGTTGATCTTTTTGTACAAGGACCAGTATGGCAACTACCATTTTCCTTAAACCCTTGTACAGTCAGTGCAGTTTACTTGTTGCCCATATTTATATAACCAAGTTTAAAATGGTGTTTTTCTATATTCTGTTTTGAAATACATTATGAGTAATCTGTGCTCCATATTCAAAAGTTAGCATGCTCGCTGATGAGTTAGTGCCTGTGCTAACCTGGGCTTTTGCTGGTGCTGCAGGCAGGGCCATATTCAAAGGCCCCCAGAGCACTACCCAAACCCAGCAGCACAGTTGCACTAACCATACTGTTGTCCTATGCAAATGAAATAGTCACTCACGCATACTGGTGCAGTGGTATATTGAAACAATTTTATTGACACTAAACAGCCCCCAAAGCAGCACTATTTACCTCTACCAAAAACACTGTAGCCACCCTCCACTGTGTCCAGTGGACCCACTTCCCCAGTCACCCTTGCAAAAGTAAAAAAAAAGTCTTGTTGTTCTCATATAAACAATGCAGATCAATTGCTCCTCTCACTAAGCTGGGCAGCCTGGGTTTTGGGCTGCCCAGATAATGTATTTTGGGCATTCTTTTAAACAAACAAACTCCAGAATCTAGTTAATGAGGGCCTGTTTACATAGGTTCTGGCATTTGTGTTCTAAAATCTCAGCAATTTTATTTATTTTCCATATGTGTTAGTTCATGGAAAAAATCAACATGATGGCAGTTGTCACAGCACCAAGAAATGTTAGGTGCCCTGCCAAGCAAGCAGTGAGAAATTAAAAACAGGCATCTGCCACATCAAATTTTTTATTTTACACCAGAATGTTATCTTGAAAATCCTACTGTGCATGCTCAGAATGGAAAACACTAAATTCTGAATCCTTATAACTCTGGAACCATTTCATATTTTTTCACCAGGCCTATCAAAGGCACTGCCTTGGGACATGACACATTTCTCCTACATTTTGGGAATACATTCCACTCCATTAAGGACATAGCTGAGAGCAAAAAAAAAAAATTTAAATATAGAAAAAAAGTTAGCCTTTTACGAAAAATGACATATGCGAATCTCAGAAACTGCAAAATCTGCCGTCACAAAAATGTCCACAGATCAAGGCTCTGCCTCTTAGACAATACGTGCAAAATTTCAGCTAATTTTGCCAAATGGTGCAAAAGATATTATTGTGCATAGATAAGGGTGTAACATTGAACACCCTACTCAACCCTAACTATAGTGTTTCTATAGTGCTTGAGATTTAGGACTGGCTGAGGTTGAACCCCAACAAGATGGAGGTGCTGGAGATTGAGCCTGGTTACTAGCGTGATAGGGATGCCTCCAGAGAGATGATGGGTTTGGTCCTGCGCTCCACCCCGTTGATGGCTTCCCACAAGGTTAAAAATTGGGGCATTATCCTTGACAACAGGCTGACACTTGAAGCTCAGGTGTCGTCTATTGTCAGAAGTGGTTTTCACCACCTAAATAATGTTGCCTGAATTAAATCCTTGATTCTGCCAGAAGAATTGTCATCACTGGTACATGCCTTTGTGACTTTTAGGCTGCACTACTGTAACGCACTGTTCTTTGGGGTGAATGGAGGGATCCTCTGCCAACTGCAGCTAGTGCAGAATGTGATAGCCAGGTTGCTGACGGGTCTGCCTGGGTCATGTCATTTGACCTCAGTCCTGCGGGATCTGCACTGGCTGCCTGCCAGGTGGAGGATCATTTTCAATGTGAGCTTGCTCACCAATAAGACCCTATATCGCCTGGGCCCTGCTTACTGTCTGACCTCCTTAATACAGCTATCCCGGTACATTCCCTCCACTTCTACACCGAGGGCCTCCTGGCAGTTCTGAGGGCCAGGCTGAAAACTTCAGGACCAGAAAAATTGGAGAGAGGCAGCACAGGACAAAACAGCCGGAGCCATGCCGTAAACAGAAGAAATGGCAAAAAACAAATGAAGCAAGAAGTAAAATCTTTATTTTTATACAGGAATTGGAATATACATCGTTAGGTCCTGAAGGTCCTGTTTTCAGGGTAGTCCTATTTAGGCACAGCAATGGAATACATGCTAAAACAATAATATGAGATCCTTCTAAAATACATATAATTATAACATAAACACAAACACATATCCACAGTGTATACACAAATGCACACATTTCATGAACTTTCAGCATATTTCCAGGGCTCAGTTCAATGGATATTTGAAAAAATCTAAGTTATTTGGCATATTAGCAACAGATATTTATTCTTGTTTTGTAACCAAATGAAACTTTCTTGGGAGATTTACCCCTTTGTATTTTCTGGGTGTTCAAAGTTCACCAGTGTTTATTTCCCAAATAAGAAAATGTCATTTCCCCAAATCTATTTATCACTTTATTGGGTGTAAACTTATATTTATTGTTATTCTTCAACCTATAATTATATTCTTTACATGAAGTTTATTCACCAAATAACAGATTGTTTTATATATCTGTCCTACCCACTTTATTTCCCTTTTTTTCTCCAAAGTATTCCAACCCAACATTGTATACATATCACAATGATGTGTATAATAATAAGTGGGCTCATAACGGCCAAAAAGGAAGAGCAATCCACACTCTAGGATACTTTGTAAAGCTGTTTTAATGTTTAAGAAAGCAGTCTAAAAAGGGGTAAATGCCCTGAGTACAAACAGTGGTAGCACACCCCTCCAAATGTCAATGTTTCACATCACTGTCAAATGCTTCTTCAAGACATCAGCAGCTGGGTTAACAACACTTATAACATAAAAGCTCCCCCCAAACACACACACACACAAAAACAGGCATCGGTAACAACACATTTAAAGGCATATACCACACATAGAGAAAACTCTTAAGTAACTTTTCTGGAACACTTTTCTACTTGGTACTATTCATGTGTCAAAGATGCAATATTCTAAAGTGCAACTATAGATATAAATATAAAGTGCAACCTCTATGTTTGAAATTATGTTAAAAGTGCTTAAGTGCATTCTAGATAAGTGCATATTTGAAAATTACACATACAAAAAGGTTAAAAAATTATATACATATGTATATTTTGTTCCTAAAGGGTGAACAAGAAACACTAAGAACCATAATCTTTCAAAAACTTGATACAAAAGACTTAGGAATAACTCAGTTGATGTACATATTTACCTAAAAAGCAAAAGACTGGAAATAGAGAAACATTGTGGGGAAGAGAGAGCAAGGACAAAAAATGGGTGAAAATGCTTAACAAAGAATAAAATAAAAAGCAATTTTTTTTTTTATGAAACAATTTGTCACATATTGATAGTATTCCAAAAGATAGCATCTCTTATGTTTACTTATTTGTTTTCATGTTATCATGTACAGTTCTAGTTCAGTGGAGCTCCAGGCTACAAAGGCTTATCTCTAAGATGCCACATTAATCTATGGTTCTTGAGGAATGGAGCTAACTGAAATGAGTCATTTAGCCGAGGAAAGCAACCTGCCCTTAGCTTGTACAGCCAGAAGGTTTCTTTGCATAGCAGGTTAATGTCCAAATATCCTCTTCCTCTTCCTCTTGAGCCTAATGTAACTTGTTCAAGGCCCCTGAACATGAACGAATGTCCTGGTCCAGCAATAGCAATGTGGTGGGCTAGTGCATTTTCTTTTTTATTGGTCCTGATGCAGCCCAACTGCTCAAGCACTCTGCTTTAAAGTTTTCTGCTAGTTTTTCCAATGTAAAAGCAGTTGCAGGTGCAAGCTGCCAAATAAATAATTGTTTCCACGTGGCAACAAATGAAATTTCTTACATAATGCACTTGTCTATTATTAGGTATTTCAAAGAAAGATCCCACCTGTATATGGTTACATACAGAGCAGTTCCCACACCTGAAGTTGCCATTCGGCAGTGCTGGACCCGTCTTCACTACAGCATTCTCTTTATTATGAACAAGTAGATCCACCAGGTTACTTCCTCTATGGTAGGTAAACTTGGGACCATGTTCAAATCATAGGTCTCATTCATAGGTATCTTCAAGCTGTACAGACTTGTATCCTTAATGCTTGCCTTTCTTGCTTTTTTTATTTTTTGTTTAATTTTGAGTAGGAATGTTTCCATTTTTATTAAAAAAAAACATCTAGATTATGTTTGAAGGAGTCCATGCTTTAACTTGTAACTACATCATACGGTGGTGTGTTCCATATTATGACAACTCTCTGGCTGAACCAGTGTTTACATGTTAACATTTTCCACTTTTTTGGTACTAACTGGAATGACATGCCTCTAGGTTCATATTGAGAGATTCTTAAAGTCAACCCTAGTTCCTCCATTAATTTGCTGTCTTGCATGGCCCTATATAGCATGTACATATCTCCCCTTGTCCTTCTGAAATCCAGGGTATAGAGGTTAAGCTCCTGTAGTCTCCTATCATAAGGAATTCCTTTGAGTCCTTCCACTGCTCTAGTTGTTCTTTTCTGTACCCCCAGCCTGTAGGTGTCCTCTTTCTTATAGGGAGCCCACACTTGGGAGCAGTACTTCAGGCTGGCTGTCACCAAGGCACTGTAAAGTGGCATAAACACTCTTTTATCTCTTCATGTTATGTGTCTTAACATGCCATTGAGTGTCTGGTTACCTTTTTTTTGTTATTTTGTTACAATGTGCACTGAATTTTAAGTCTGTGTTGATTATGACTCCTAAGTCTTTTTCTTCAGTTGTTGCTATCGGCTCAGAACTTTCAGTTTTAAATGTTGTTCATATGCTGTTTTCCTAAATGCATAACTGTGCATTTAGTGCATTTAATACTTATTTTAGCCTAGGCTCCACACTCAGAATATGCCAATGTTTCTGTACAATCCTTTCAATTTCAGGTGCCTGTGCATTAAAAACAATAATGAGGTTAGGGGTCTAGTGCTATTTTCTATTTTTCTTTTTATCCTTATTTGTAAGCAGATCCACTCAATGCTATCAACTCATTCAATTGCATTTTTAAGGCACTTTTCACTATACCACCACCCCGTGCCTGAAACCTCATAATTTCTAGTTTACCCCATAGTACCTATCATCACTTTTTGTGAGGGGAAAATCCTTTTTTGATTGCCACCATCTTGTTTCCATTTTTTTGTAAATAAAAATTAAAAACCCACAAAAATGATATCCTGCAGACACACCAACACATGCATCTTGCTCATTGGTCTCTGTTGGGTATATTCTGCATTACTGTCAGAGGAATGACCCTGAAATGTGTGTTTTTTTTAAGATTTGTACTCCTTTTTCATGACTCACTTCTGTTCTTTTTTTGCTAAACTCTTAAATTTTAAAATCCAGAAAAATGGCACGCTGGAGAGAGATCAAGAGATCTCTCTTCATCATTAAGATTCTGTTAGCTGGATTCTGGAGTTAACTGTTGAAGGAATGCCCTCAAAATGTGTCTTTTTTGAGTTTTTATTTCCTTTTTCACCACTCACTTCTTTTTTCGTATGAATGGCAGAAACTCCCTTTTTTATTTGCAGACATCTTGCTCTCCATGTTTTGCTAACTTCTGACACCTGTAGTGACCAGATGCTTTGGAATGGTAGCCTGATATTCTCAGGGTAGAAAGGGGCTGGCCCACTGATGTGTCTTTTGCTGGTTTGGTGTGTCAGATGCTAGCAAAAAATGGAGAACAAGATGGCAGCAAGTTAAAAATTATATTCAGCTGTTAATATATAGAAAAAAAGAAGCACGTCATGAAAAAAGATGTAAAGAAAAGCCATTTTCTGGATATTCCCCTGTATTCTTGCATGTTTCCTGGCATCTAGTGGCACACCAAACCCCGATTACCCTTCCCATATTTTTAGCATTGTTGTCTGTTGCCTAGTGACACATCCCTCTCTCTGATTGCCCTCCCCGTATTTTTAAAATTGTTCCCAGGTGTCTAGTGGAATCTGTCACTCAACCTGTCACTTCGCACAACTTGAGCATAATCTAATAAAGGCAAAGCTTCTGCTCAATGCTAAGAAGACTAAAGCGATGATATTCTCCCGCAGTGCTGTCTCAGGCCCCCCAATACCCTTGCCCAAGACTTCATTGTCACCACGCTAAACGAGCCTCTGGAAGTTGTAACCAAATTTAAATATCTAGGTATCTGGATCGACAATAAATTATCTTTCAGTGACCACATCAAAGATGTCTCTAGAAGGTTAAAATCAAGGTTAGGTTTCTTCTACAGAAATAGGCCCCTTTTCCCCCTTGAAGCTCGAGACAAGCTTGTATAGGCCACTTTTCTCCCTCTACTCGACTATGGCGATGTAATCTATTCCTCCACCACTCTTGCAAATCTAAGTAAACTGGACATCCTTTATCACCATGCGTTATGGTTCATTACCAACTCCCCTTACCGTTCGCACCACTGTGACTTATATGCAGCTGTTGGTTGGACATCCCTTACTACTAGATGCCTGCTCCATGCTGGGCTATGGACTCTTAAACTGCTCCTGCAGAAATTGCCAAGCTATCTCTCTTCCTTATTAGTATCTCACATCTGCATACTCATTAAGAAAATCTGACTTTATTATGCTTGACATACCAAGGACGAGACTTCCTTTGGTAAACGTCTATTGCATATGCCCTTCCTCCATTTTGGAACCACTACAAACCGACGAAACTAACTAGCACAGTTTCAATAAACTTCTACAAATCGCTAAGTTCAGCCAAAATAAAAGACACCTGTAACTGTCATTAAGTCTCTTCCTTCCCCATGTGTGCCATATTTATCCACTGGTAAGGTATAATTGATTTGTCATATTAGCTGCTTTCCCTTCCCCTTCTATTCCTGGCTTTATCTTTGCTTATGCTCCACTGCTACTCTATCAAATCACTCCTCCCCCTCACATCAGTTGTAGACTGTTGTTTGTTCTAGCTGCCAAAATACTGTATATGTATAGCACACACCAGTCATCATGTTTCATTTATCAGTATGCAACCTGTAAGTCACTTCCCTGTCTCATATCAATGTTTACCACCTGTGGTCACCCTATGTGGTACCCTTGTATGTATATCCAGCCTGTATCATGTAACGTGCATTTCATGTATATACTGTTATTACCTATCTCTGTTTGTACTTTAAGTGTTTGTGTCACAGGACCTCCTTGTGAATGAGCTTGCTCAATGGAGTTTTCCTGCAATAAACTTGAACTTGAACTTGAACTTGTCACCCTTGGATTGCCATTCCTGTATTGTTTTACATTTTTCCTGGTGTTTAGTGGTGCACTCCACCCTCTGAATGTTGTCCCCATAACTGTAACACTGTAATATAGGAAACCGTCCCTCTATGTCTTTTTTTTCTGAAACAAGAAAATGGTCCCTCACCAATATGACCCCCTACCCTGACCTCCCACTGAGCACCCACCACCACACACACACTCTAATTTACCTGAAGTAGTCCCAGGGTGAAGATTCACTCTCCGATGGAAGATACGTCTTGCTGCTGGAACCGCTGACTGCAATATGAGAAACTAAGATAAGTGTAGTTCAATGTATTTCAGTGGGATTTTCAACTTTGCTGCAAAACTTTGCCATTCTTTCACATTTTGACACCAAATTTTCAACATGGCCTTTTTGAGATCACACCACATGAACAATGTGGGTGGAATTATGCAAATCTGGCCCAAAAGGCAATTTCTCAGTCATTTGGCTTTGGGAAATCAACTTTTGGTTGGGATTTGAAAATTGTTACCAACCTTGTTCATGAGGCAGGGTCATAGGAAGGTTATGTAGAAAATATGGGGAACAAATATATAAAAATGGCAATGTTATGTGCATACATTGAAATTTTACTTTGGTGGCTCATAATGTTGGCAATGTTAAATATTTTGACTCCACATTTTTAACATAACCATCTTTTTACACCATCTCATTAACATGACAGCTGTCATTTTTCAAATCCTGGCTAAACTGTGTTTTCACACCTGTGGTATGCAATGGTGTTGCAGTAGCATGGAATCATGTTTTGGCATGGATTTCAAAAGTTTCATTATGGGGTCCATGAGATGGAGTAATAACAAGGCTATGCTGACAATTTTCCCACAGACAAATGAGCATTCAATTATACTATCTCAAAAAGTAAGGAAATTCTTTGTAAAATAAAAATCTTTGTCAATGCACTAGTTAGGGTTAAAGTGACAAAAGTAGGGAAATGTGGCATTAGGGTTTCCAATCCTAAAACTCCACCCTCACCATGTAGGCATCAACAGGAAAAACCATTATGGTTTCACCTCTCTTGCTTCTTTACATATGAGCATGGGGTGTGCCTTGGGGTTATCACCCTTACACTAGCCAGCCCATACTCCAACCCTTGGAGTTCTACTTGTGGACCTGTGCTCTGGTCTTGTTTATTTCACAATAATTAAGCTTGCCATTTAAAGCAAGCCAGGTTGTCTCATGGTCCAAGCCAGAAAGAAACAAAGGAAAGGGGGATGGGAGAGGTGGGGTGGTGGCTAATGACTACACACAAGGCAAGGGAGGGTAATATGACCAGATGCAGGGCTCTCTGGCCATTGGCCATGGGGAAAGGCTACCAGGGGTCCTGATCAGGGGTCCTTAGGCGGTATATAAGGGCTGGTAACCCTCAGGGAGCCATCTTTCTTGCTGATAAAATTCAGCCTTGAATCTCAGCACTTCATGGCAATATCAAGGAAGGCAGACCAGGGTGGCATGTGGTTTCTAGGCCACATGCAGCACTGTTTCTTTACATTTGGAGTGACTGTGATGAAGGAACTGTTGTCACAGCTAATTTAAGTGCAGTATGCTGTAATCTAGAGGTTAGAGTATTGAGCTGTAAATGAGCTTGGTTTGTTTAGCAGCTGTGGGTTTGATGCCTACAATGTCAGTATAGATAGGTGCTGTGTAGTATTGGCTAAGGTAGCTGACTTTGGTGTTTTACTTGCTTATTGGGCAGGCTGTGGCAATTTTTAATAGTTTGTTGCAAGTTTGTTGGCTAGAAGTATGGTGATGTAGGCCACATCTCATAGGGAGATCGGGCAAGCCCAGATAGGCCGGTAGGGGAAAAAAGGTGGAAGGCAGGAGTGCAGTGTGACATTTTTCAGGTGGGTGCAGGGATGAGAATGCAGCCTGTGCTCTGTGCAATTAAGAAGGGGGTTTATTTTCTGCTTCCCCTGAGTGGTCTGGTTCTCATCGCTAGGCATAGGGCATGGCGTGAATAAAACACACATGGATGGTTTGAGCAGCAGAGTTTGTTTTTAAAAAAAAAAAAAGATGGGGCATGCCAGCCGCTGGGATTATTCAGTGCGGAGGCATGGGCAAGGGGCTGGTGTCCCAAGATATGTAGGAGGAGAGCGAGGGTGAGGGATGTCTTGGGGATGTAAACTGGAGCTGATGAGGTGACATATTCAGTGGTGGGGCCACATGAGCCAGGACATGAGCAGGCCATTAGGCTTTTGAGTTGGCAAGCCGGTAGGAGGCGTTCACGGTAGGCAAGGGGAACTATAGTTCCTTGTGACTCCTTGTGTTCTTCAGTGTTGTGGGAACAGCGCATAGGGGGAGATGAATGGTGAACTGGGTTTCTGGCCTATAGGCAATGGCCAGAAGTACGGGTGAGGGGATGGGGGGTTTGCCATTGTGGGCCCTGCAGGCTGGAGTAAGCCTTGGGAACATAAGAAAGGGGGGCAGAAGACTGCTTACAGTATAGTGGAAGGTAATGATGGAAGGCTCACAGCAGGGCAAGCTTGATGCCTGGTCTGCTGTGGGAGAGAGTGGAGGCTTGACAGATGGGAGACTAGTCAGCTCCCATCACGATGGTTGGTATACCACATGCTTTGGCCTGGGTGGTTATGCCATCTCCCACATGTGTGGATTTTTTAGGCCACCGGTATTGGGCAGTAGTGGCACCGTTTCTGGCCCCTAAGCAGGTTGGGGCTCATTCTCATAGTTACTGGAGGAAAAATAGGGGGTTAATCTACAGTAGACAGGAAAACAGCACCTGGTTTAGCAACTCTAGGTGGATTCATGGTGTCTGGCTACAGGCACGGTGGTTAAAGTTACAACCCCCCCACGAGATACGTGAGAGGAAAGGGGGAAGCATTTAGGAGAAGAGGGTGGGCTGAAATCATTGGTGGTGCAGGGGTAGAATAATAGCACCTCCTATGGGTGGGGGGCCAGTACAAAGGGAGTAGAGGTTTATGGTGGGACTGGGAGGCATCCCAGAACAGACCTCCGGGCATGGTGGATTTTCAGTAATTCTTGGCAGAGCCTAAATGGTGTGGTCATGGCCATGGACAGGGCTCTCTTGCTCCATTCGGGAGTTGGTCCTGCATGGGAAGATCGAGAATGGGGGAGGCCGGTACCCCAGAAGTGGGGGTCCTGAAGGGGATATCACCAGTCAGGAAAGGTGGGGCATTGTCGGCGGCATGGAGGAGCGAGCAAGTTTTGGTGTTCCTCATGGTAGTGCCCTTCTGCCACAGTACAGGGAAGCAGGAGGAGTCACTGCATCCCACTGCAGATGGAAAGTTATGGCCAGGAGGGGGCCGGGCAGGACCTGCAATGGCAGTGAGAGAATGCAAATGGTTGTTCCTCGGGGACCAGTGGAAGCATGGAGAGATGTTGCATTGGTATTCACTATTGCTTCTTACACATTTTAGTAGCAAGACAGAGAGGATGGCACCTAAGAAGGCACCAGTATACAGCACCAAGATGATGGAGGAAGCAGCAAGGTCAATAAGCCAAATGACGGAGCTGGTGGAAGTGGCCAAGAGGAGGGAAGTGGAAGAAGAGGCCCAGAGGGAAAGGAAGGAGAGCGAAGAGAGGGCAGGTGGTGGAAAGCCAAGTAAGAGACCCAGAAGAGTTGGAACCAGCCCCTCGCCTGCCCCAGCACCTGTACCTGAACCAACTCCAGCTTCGGTGGGGCCTAAGCTGGACATTGGTAAGGATAATGTGGATGTAAATAATGAAGGGGACTTAAAGAAGTATTTGGAGGGTTATGGAATGGAAGGGTGAAGATGAGCTGCAGGCATCAAGGAAGGGGAAGGGGAGAGGGAGATGCTGGAAAAGTGGAGGGGGGCCAGGAAGCTGTATGATGGGCCACCAGGTTTTACTCTGGGGGACCACGTTCCATCCTCACTGAAGGAAAAAATTTGGAAAGATGAGTATGTGGATATTTTCAGTTTGATCGACAAGGAGACAGCCAAGAAATATGAACTAAAGGAATCAGTTGGTAAGTCAGAGATGGCGGTGGCTTTGGTGGAGGTTGGGCACAGGGTGGAGGAGGCCAAGTACATGGGTAAGAGTATTGACACATGGCAGGTCGGTTTTCTGATCTACAGCCTATTGGTGTTAGAGAAGCAGCTGGAGCTGGCTATCCTGCTTTTGACTTATACAGTGATCATTAGGGATGCGTATAAGGCAAAACTGGGTTTTAGTTGGTTAAAGTATGATGAGGCATTTCAAAAACAGATGGTGGCAAAGGGGGATCTGAGGTGGGACTGCACCCATTCGGAACTGTGGGTTTGGACCTTTTCTGGGCAGGCAGTAGCGACCATGGTCGATCAGGCCAAAAGGACCAGTCAGGCCCCAGGAGCAAAAACCTGCTGGGCCTTTAATAGGGCATCATGTACATGGCCTAGTTGTAAGTTCAGGCATGCCTGATTTCATTGTGTGGGGTCACACCTAGTGACAAGCTTCAGGCAGGGTGGTGATAAGGCTTTCCAGTCAGGGGGGCAGCACCAGGAGCAGCCCTTTCAAGGGGGAAGGGGGAATGGGGAGGAGGAGGGGAGGGCCCAGCAAAGAGGGGTATAATTCTAACTATGGATGTAATTAGGGAGTGGAAGGACATGGGGTGTTGGGGATGCACCCTAGCCCACATGCCCATCATACTCAGGGTGCTGGAGGCTTGGACAGAAGACTATCCCAATGTCCAGGGGGCCTAGTGGCTGAGGAGGGCTTTCAAGGGGGTTTCCTGTTAGGTTTCGTGGGAGGACAAGTAGGGATGAGGGAAAAGAACTTGGTTTCATTGAAGGGGAAAGAAGTCATTGTTCTTGTGAAGATTCAAAAGAACATTCAGGCAGGAAGGGTGGAGGTGCCTTTGCAGGAGCCACCGTGTTGTAACTTCCAGGCATCACTACTGGGAGTGGTGACCAACAAGCAGGCAGGGGAATTCGGGCTCATACACCACCTTTCCTACCCAGATTGGGGGGGCCAGTCAATGAAGGGATCCCACAGTGTTTGAGCACAGTCTCATATACCGCACTAGATCAGGCAGTAATATTGATTAGGGCAGTAGAAGGGGCTTGGCTGGTGATGATGGACTTTGAGTTGGCTTTTTGCCTGTTGCCAGTTCAACCATCAAACTGGGACCTTTTGGGGTTCCAATTCGAAGGGTGATTGAACTTTGATAAGGCTATGCCCATGAGTTGCTTGGTGGCTTTCTTGACTTTCGAGAAATTCAGCTCATGGGTACAATAGGTATTCGGGACTCAGTATGGACACAGACTGGTGGTCCATTACCTGGAGGATTTCCTGTTGATCGGGGCCAGTCAGGTGGAGAAGCAGATGATGTTGCAGGACTTCCAGGACATGTGTTGTACAACTGGGATCCCCTAGCAAAGGAAAAAACAGAGGGTTCAGCCTGCAGACTGGAGTTCCTGGGGACTGAGGTTGACACAGAACAAGAATGCTTCTGTCTCCCTGGGGACAAGGTAGCATGGCTGAGAGGGCTGCTGGCACTTGTGGGGAGGATGAGGAGGAGGAGGGTGCCACTGGTACAAGTATAGCAACTACTAGAGCACCTTAATTTTGCCTGCAAGGCCGTAAGTCCGGGCAGGGCATTCATGGGGAGGTTGGGGAGGGCCACTGGGAAGGCAAACAACCTCACCACTGAGTGGCTATCAGCAAAGGGGAACGGGAGGATCTCTGAGTATGGAAGGAGTTTTTTGAGGCATACAATGGGGTGACATTTTGGCAAGAAGACTGGGCATATACGGACATTGAGCTGTACATGGATGCTTCTGTTGTCTTGGGGATGGGGGCATATTTTAAAGGGGAATGGATGTCAGAGTCATGGATGGCACAGTGGAAGGAATGAGGAGTCATCAAGGACATTACCTTACTCAAGATCTTTCCCATCTGGATAGCAATGGAAGTGTCGGGGGACCGGATGAGGGGGAAGTAAATCCTGATTTGGTGCAACAACAAAGGGGTGGTGGAAGTAGTGAACAGGCAGAGTGGTAATACTGAATCAGTCCAAAGAATTCTGTGATACATGGTGCTATTGGGGTTATGGTTGAACCTATCATTCAAAGCACAGTATATTGAGGGGCTCCAAAATGAGATCGCTGACTATCTTTCCCATTTTCAGATGGAGAGGTTTTAGGAGTTGGTGCCACATGCAGCACCATCCCAAATCAGGGTTCTGGACCAGTTATGGGAGATTGGAGGGAGAAAGCCAGGGCTTTGTATAGGGGGTACTGGTCAGCCAACACCCTGAGAGGTTATGAATGGGCTTGGACAGGTTTCCATGAGTTCAGGGCCTAACAGGTCTGGGATACAGTGGAGCTGGTGTGGGAGGAACAGGTAATGCAACATGTAGTGGCAAAGTGGGAAAAGGGAATGGCCCATGCCACCATGGTGGCCCAGCTGGCAGGCATCAGTTGGATGTGTAAGAATCGAGGATGGGCAGACACAGCCAGGGGGAGGGCAGTGAGGTGTATGGTCACGGGGTGACAGAGGGGGCAGGGCATGAGGCAGAATAAGAGGAGACCCATAATGGGGCCCTTACTCACGAAGGTGGTAAGGGCATTGGTACATGTTTGCACCTCAGCAAAGGAAGCCTGCCTTTTCAAGGCTATCTTCACAGTCATGGCCGGGGGGTGGCTTTAGGGTGGAAGAGGTAGTGGATCCCAGAAAGGGGGCTGCCTCTCTGGCACTGCAATTTGAGAATGTCACATGGAACAAGGACACAGTGGTCATTTGGCTACCTAGGTCCAAGAAAGACCAGAAGGGAATAAGCACTTTGGTGATGGTGTGCAGGCTCCAATGGGAAGGGGTGTGTGCAGTCGAGGCCATGGGCAAGTATGGAAAATCTTGAGGCACAAGGGTGGGGACCTGGTTTCAGCACTGCGATGGGTCTCCAGTGACAGGTTCCCAGGTTGGGGCTATCCTGAGGAAGGCCTTGGTATTCATGGGGGAGGGACCACAAGGAGTTTGCCTTGTACACATTCAGGATAGGGGCAGCATCTAAGGCAGCAACATGAGAGGAGGCGGTAGTAGAAGTGAAGCGGATGGGGTGATGGCAATCCAATTATTATAAGAGGTATGTGAGGTGCTGATGTTGAAAACTCACGTTCCCTTCTTTCCACAGCAGGCACCAAGTGACAGGTGTAGATCGTGGGGTACTAGTTCATCTATTGGGCAGAGAGATTTGCTGCCACCATGAGAAGAGGGACACAGTTGCACCCAGATATGGAGCACACGAAAGTTCAGTGGAAAGGCATCAGGGGCATGAGGTGGGCCCAACTGCTACCTTTGTTGGAGGAACTGCGGGTGTGGTGGGTCAGGCCTGATTGTATCATCATTTATCTGGGAGGCAATGAATTAGGGAGGCTGCCTTGGGGAGCACTGATGCAGGATAATGAAGCAGACCTAGAGAGGGTGAAGACCTGGAGGTGAGAGTGGTGATCGGTTGGTCCGAGATCACATCCAGGTGGGTGTGAAGGGGAGCTAAAGGGGCTAAGACAGTGGAAATAGTGAGAAAATGCCTAAATAGGAAGGTGGCTAGGGCAGTTACAGAGATGGAAGGGGTACACATCCAGCATAGAGATATTTCATTTGATCAGGCTGATGTGTACTGATCAGATGGGGTGGACCTGTTGAAATTCAGCATGTGCCTGTTCCTCTGACCTTTTGGGGATCTATGGGAGGTGATGAATAAGAAGAACCTAAGTTACTAGCCCACATGGGTGGAGCCCCATATTCCTTCTCAAGCAGGAAATGGGTCAGTGGAAAGGGGGTGGGAGCAGGGGGGCAAGGGGGCAGGAAGAGGGGGAAGGGGGTAGGCACCACAGGCTGGAAACAAAGGAACCCAGGCATGGGAGTAACAGGGGCAGGGAGAGGGATATAGAACTAGGGGGTGGATCACTGTATCCATTCCTAATGGGTCGGGAGTCCGGGTAAGTGTTCGGTACCTAGTTCTGGTGATGGAGGGGGAGCTAAATCAGAGTGTCAGGACCCCAAAGAGCACCATGGAAACAGGAGAAGAATCAAGAAAGGAAGAGGGACAGGATGGAAGACATGGACTGATATCTCCAGCGTGAAGAAATGAACTGATATGTCTGATTGTAATGTTCATTGTTGTGTTTATGAAATATGGGATGTAAATATTATAACGTGTGCCTTTAAAATAAATATTGCCAGCAAGCATCCAAAGCTAGAAGTTGTGGTTTGAGTTATTTCTGGGGGGGATCATTGGATAATTAAGCTTGCCATTTAAAGGCAAGCCAGGTTGTCTCATAGCCCCATCCAGAAGGAGACAAAGGAAAGGGTGTGTGTGGAGGTGGGGGGTTGGCTAGTGACATCACAAAAGGCAAGGAAGGGTAATATGACCAGGTGCAGGGCTCACTGGCCATTGGCCATTGGGAGGGGCTACCGGGGTCCTGATCAGGGGTCCTTAGAGAGTATATAAGGGCTGGTAACCCACAGGAAGCCCTCTTTCTTGCTGATAAAATTCCCCACCTTCCCACCCTGGCAAGATGAGAGGGTTGTGAGTTTTTGGATGGCACACAGAGTAGGGAAGGGTGGTTGCCACACTTGGGGCCTGGCAGGTGCCAGGTGAGCTGTGGAAGGGCAGTTGGTGGGCTGGGGGGCTAGCTGGAGCCTCGTTGGTGAGCAACATGAAGTGGTAAAAAGGGGATAAAGGGGAAGGGGTGGGAGTGGGGGAAGGTAGGAAGAGGGGGGGAGGTAGGAACCACAGGCTGGGGACAAAGGAACCCAGGCATGGGAGTAACGGGGGAGGGATCTAGAGCTAGGGGGTGGATCACTGTATCTATACCTAGTGGGGGGGGTCTGGATAAGTGTTTGGTACCTAGTTCTGTTGATGGAGAGGGGAGCTGGATCAGAGTGTCCGGACCCCGAAGAGCAACTTTGAAACAGGCGAAGGATCAAAAAAAGAAGAGGGGCAGGATGGAAGACATGGACTGATATGTCCAATGCGAAGAAATGGACTTATATGTCTAATTGTAATACTGACTGTTGTGTTCTATGATATATATTGGGATGTAACTATAATAACATATGCCTTTAAAATAAATATTGCCAGCGAGCATCCAAAGCTAGAAGTTGTGGTGTGAGTTATTTCTGGGGGGATCATGGGACAAAGGAATTTTACCTAATATTTTGAATGGGTCTGCATTTGCTTGTAAGACACCAGAGTGCATTTATGAACCTTTTCTGATTTGATTTGTATGTAATGTACCCTGGTGTCTAGTAGCACTCCCACCCTCTGATAACAATCCTCATATTTATTTACGGTTTCCCTGGTGTCTGGTTGCACCCCAATCCTCCAATTGCCACCAATGTAATATATCTGTCTTTCCCTGGTGTATAGTGGCACCCCTCACTCTCCAGTTGCCACCCACATAATGTATTTGTCTTTTTCTTGTGTCAAGTGGCATCACTCACCCTCCAGTTGCCATCTCCATAATGTATTTCTCTTTCTATACTGTCTAGTGGCACACCCCAGCCTCTGATCACTATCACCATAATGTATTTATCATTCTCTGTTGTCTAGTGACACCCTCACCCTCTGATCATTGTCCCCAAAATATCTGTCTTTCCCTTCTCTCCAGTGGCACCCCTCACCTCTGATTGCCATGCCCATAATATGGTTTTCTTTCCTTGGTGTCTAGTGTCACCTCCAAATCTCTGATCACTGTCCCCATGATTTTATTGTCTTTCTCTGATGTCAAGTGGTGCCCCACCCTCTCATCACCACCCCGTGACATATTTGTCTTTCTCTGCTATCTAGTGGCACCCCATCCCTCAGATCACTATCCATGTAATATGTTTGTCTATCCCTGGTGTCTAGTGGCACACCCCACCTCCCAATTGCTGTCCCCATAATGTTTTTCTTTCACTGGTGTCTAGTGGCACCCACCACCCTATGATCACTGTTCCTGTCTGAAATAAACTGTTTCTCTATGTTTTTTTTTTAAACCTGCAAAAATTAAACAGCCCTTGCTGATCTGACCCCGCACCCCGACCTCCCACTCAGCACTCACCAACCCATACACCCACTGTAACCCCCACACCCTCACTCACATGAATAGGTCATATGGCAAAGATCCACTCTCTGATCGAAGACATGCATTGCTACTGGAACCGCTGACTGCAATATGAGAGACTATGGTAAGTGCGGTTCAATGTATTCCGATGGGGTTTTGATGCATAACTTTCAATTTTTGCGTACTTTTACTCCAAATTTTAAACATGGCCCTTTGGGGACCAAACCTCATGACCATGGCAATAGAATTACACAAGTCAAGCACAAGAGGTGTTTTTGCGGTCACTTGGAGAAATCACCTTTTGGTGGGATTTGAACATTTCCATTGGCCTTGTTCATGAAGTTGGGGTCATAAGAAGGCTATGTTGAATATTTGGGGTCAAAATATGTAAAAATGGCAATATTGTGCACCCACATTGAAAAGTTACTATGTTCACTAGTACCTTTGGTCATTTTAAATATTTTTACCCCAAATTTTCAACATAGCCATTTTTTCACACCACTTAATGAACGTGACAGCTGTCATTTTTCAAACCCTGGCCAAAATGTGTTTTCACACATGTGGCACGTAATGATGTTTAAATGCTGTGAAATGTCATTTCAGTGGGGATCTGAAATTTTTCACTACCAGGTTCATGAGGTGGCATAATAAAAAGGCTATACTGACAACCTGGTGTACAGATATGGTAAAATGCCCTGGTTATGAGTAAACCTTGCAGTATTTCAATGTTCACTCATAACTTCACTAACCTTCAATATTTTGAGTCCAAACTTTCAACATAGCCATTTGTCCACACTGCCTCATAAATGTGGCATGTGCCATTTTTTAAAATCTTAGGTGAGATGTGTTTTCACACTTCTGGTATAAATGCTACATGTCGTGTTTATAAGCCAAATCATAAAATGTGTATCTTGAAAATCTGGGGTCAAAGTTGAAAAAAAAACCAATATATAAGTGTTTACAAACTGTGTACCCCAACAGGTACGCTTTGTGATCCCATGCTGGTGAACTGATTTCAGCGAGTGAGCTCAGTGACCCAGCTGGATGGGGTGAGGGTGGGTGTTGGTGCTGTTATGCAACTCCCCTCCCAACAATGGAATGAAAGGGACAAGGTTGTCTGCACAGGCCTGTGAACTATATAGTGAAGACAACTGCCCTCTTGGCATAGGGCCCTGCACCTCTCCCCTCCCTTTAGTAGCAGAGCGACTTGTGCATTGACTGACAAATGCATCTTTGCCCTGTGCATCTGCAACTGTGGTCACATAGAAGAGCAGGGACCAGTGGGCTGTCAATCAATGTCAATGAGTACATACTGTTTACAGTACACTCTCATTGAGAGCACAGTCAGCAGCCAGCCATGGTTGTGAGAGGAGGGCTGTGTTGGTCACTGGCTGCAGGTCATGATGGGGGGAGTGGTGTGATGAGTCACTACCTGCAAAGGTGGGTTTGGGGGTCCACTATACCACCAGGGCATAGGTTATATCACATATACATGGGATTGGGCAAGGAAGGGGGGTCACTAAACCACCAGGATAATGTTACACATGACTACGAGATCAGGACAGGGCTGATACATTGGATGCCAGAAGCACTTCTTTCACATATTAGGTGAGGGATCAGGTGGAGGTAGGGTTCCACTAGCCACCAGGGTACTTCTTCAACTTTGCAGGGTGGGATTGGGGATAGGGTGGGGGGGGCACTAGACTACCAGGGAAATAATTATATTGTAACATGATGGTGATCAGTGCATGGAGGAGGGACCATTAGACTGCCAGGGAAAGAATCTGACTATAACAGACCAGCAATCAGAGACTGGGGAAGGGGGAAGGACCACTATCCTACCATGGACTTTCTTTCACTACATCAAGATAGTGATTGTGGAATGGGGGAGTAGGAGGGAACACTAGACTACCAGGGACACATTTTACAACATTGGGATGGCAATATGAGACTGGCGGATGGGGAAGGGCCCACTAGACTACTAAAACATATGTTATTATCAATGGGAGGGCAATCAGAAAATGGGGAGAGGGGAGTGGCCACTAGACTACCAGGGAAACATTTTCTTTTATCAACGGGACAGTGATCAATGATTGGGGGTGCCACTAGACTATCAGGGCATTATTTATATTATAAGGTGACAGCGATTGGCAAATGGGGGATGGGGAGGGACCACTAGACTACCAGGTAATACTTTTTATTATAAGAGGAAAGCGATCAGAAATCAAGGATGGGGGGGACCACTAGACCACCAATGCATTTCTTTATTTAGTATCGGGTGGCAATCGGCATTTGGGGGGGGGACTTGCCCACCAGATACTGAGACTGTGTCAGGCAGGGTCTTGGTTGTGCCATGCTGGGACACCCACAACCTACATAAGTGGGCCCATAATGGGCATGCACATGGCCATCTAGCACCTTGCATGCCCAATGGGATCATTTACATGGCCACTTTTATGAATCAGAACTAGAACCCCTGTGTAATTCCTTGCCAGCCCATGATCCTAGCTGCATGTCGGAGCAGCAATACTGGGGTAGTGCTGGCGATACTGGGTTTCCCACTGCCTGGGACCACCCCTATTCACAGTCAGAGAGCAGGGATCACTATCTGACTGTGAATAGCAATTTTTATCACCTGGGCAATTGCAAAGCACAATGCAAAATTTTGCTTTTCACTTTGACATTTTTAGTGAATCTAGCCCCTGATATCATACTATGTATTTTTTTGCAGACCCAAAACATTTTTCTAAATCCTCATCATGAACTGCTCTACATATCAGACAGTGATCACCCCTCAGCCTTCTCTACTACAAGGTAAACATATCCAAGTTCTCTACTATATCCTTATATGCCAGTTCTTCCATAGCTGATATCATTTTTGTGGCTCTCCTATGGACACACTACACCTGATTTACTCCCCCTTTTCTGTGGTGACAAAAACTGACTGTCATACTCCAGGTGAGGCCTCAGCAGTGCACCGTACAAGGGTATCAGCTCTATGCCATTCCAATAGGCAATGTTTTTCTTATACAACCCCGTATCCTATAGCATTTCTGTGATGTTTCATTACACTGTCTTTCAACCTTAAGATGTCTGTTATCACTATTCCTAGATCTTTTTTCTTTTTGCCTTCCCTTGTTTCTTTTCCTAGTAATGAACATTTATTCATTTTGTTTCTGTTTCCTATGTGTATTACTGTACATTTTTCAGCATGAAAATCTAATGTATGTGTTTTTCCTCAAGTTTCCAAGTGCTTTTAATTTATTGCTCCCTTTGAGTCCATCACCACCCCTACTTTAGTGTCATCTGCAAATTTTTCCAGCCACATTCCACTAGTATACTTCATTCATGACACATAGATTTTAAATGAATTGGGGCCCAGTACAGAGCCCTGTGGTACAGCACTTGTCACACTGCCCCTACCTGATTTATATCCCCTTATGATGACACTTTTCCTCCTGTCAAGCAGCCAATATCTAACCCAGTAAATCAATCTCATGTTTAGTCCCAATTCCCTCAGCTTTGTTAGATCCAAATGTGGCGCACTATTGAATGCTTTGCTGTAGTCCAAGAAGATATCTGAAAAATGTTCAATGAAACTTAACATTTTGCAGTTTTGAAATGATCTAATAACTGTTCTCAGTAATTCATGTGGTTGATATTAGGTTTGTATTGATTATAGTTGGTTGTAATCA
The DNA here is from genome assembly GCA_016271365.2 of Neoceratodus forsteri. Taxonomy (NCBI): domain Eukaryota; kingdom Metazoa; phylum Chordata; order Ceratodontiformes; family Ceratodontidae; genus Neoceratodus; species Neoceratodus forsteri. The sequence goes on along the minus strand of CM028135.1, from coordinate 563,559,957 downwards.
TGAAGATGATTTTAGCATCTTGATTCCATGAGAGAGTGTATGTGGGCAATATAAGGTCATAAATTCTCAGGTCAAGTTTGAACTTGGATTATAGGCCTATTTCAACATTGTTCTATTTTTGTTAAAAGCAAGCCTCTCATTCTTGAAAGTTCAAATGGATGTATAGTTTTCTTGAAGTCTAGTATAAGATTGAATGTTATTGCAAACCTTGATAAGGAACAGACCAGATAAATGGTGCAGAATATGCATAAACAAGTGCCTCATAAGTGTTACTAATTTTGCTCAGTGGAGGTTTTTGAAGCACTAGAGCTCCGTAGCATTTCATGTTACAAAACCAATGTGTGTTCATATGTAGTGAATTAAGACAAAGTTCAAAACATATTTTGTTGACTTAGGCAAAAACATGATTATCAAATGTTCTCAGCTGAAATGTAAGAAAATTGAACTTAGCAGTCTTAATGCCTTATGACTGGAGATGAATAAATGTTTGCTCTGTAAAATGTGCTACATAAAAATATGGCAATTTCTCTGGAGAGATTATGGTATGGTTGAACAACAATACCATCAACTGTGGTATTGCATAACATCCAACAATGCCATAAAGAATATATAGCATTTCTTGACATCTAATGCTATCAGCTATGGTATTTTGAACAACCAACAGCAAGATGGCATTTTCAACATCTGATACCATTCACTTTGTGGATGACAGCTTACAGTACACACTGCAACCCATTGGATGACAGTGTCAACCAATGAGCTTGTACTGTGTACAGTACGCTGTCATTCATTGACAGTTCAGTCGGCAGGCAGCCGTGGAGGTGTGTGGAGGTCTGTGCTGCCCGCTGTCTGACTGACCACCCAGCCATGCTGGGACAGGGGAGCAGGGTGGGATGTGGGTGGAGGGAGTGGGTGGCCACTACACTATGGACAAAAGAGATGGAGTGCCATATATTTGTATTTCAAATGGGGATTGGGACGGGGGGACACTACACTATGGAAATGAAGAGATGGAGTGTCATATATTTATATTACAAATGGGATTCAGGGATGACAGAGTGCCACTATACTATCGGAAAGGGCATTCGGGTCATGTTCTGTATGCGACTGGGGATCGGTACAGGGTGGGGAGACCACTACACATTGGGAAACATGTATGGCTAAGTACTATACATCACACAGGGATCTTGGTCATGGTTTGATTATGGACTGAACATTGACTCAGGATCCTGGACCAGTGGTGATTGTATAGCTTGATGCAATTGGGGTTCAGGGATCGGGGACAGGGCTGGGGTGTCAGGGGCACACTACTCTATGGTAATGAAGGGTTGCTGCCAGTTTTACTTTGAATCAGGGAATGGGACAGAAGGCAGACTGCACTACATGTCCACCAGCCGCATCCCTGAAGACAGCATGCAAATGGGGCCATAATGACATGCAAATTACCCGTTTGTGGCTTGCATGCCTAATGGCCTCGTTTGCTTGAACCTGGCTGTATATCTGAAATTTTGTCCTGGCATATCTGCAGTTGCACTGCACATCTCCATTCCAGGTATTCAGGATGTCTGGAGATGTGCTAGCACATTGTTGGCAGACCCCATTTGAGCGGCATGCAACCACTACTATATTAAGATGGGATGCAATTGCCATCTCATATGAATACAGCAGTTCATTGTATCAGCCCATTTATTTGGGTGGCACATGTAGATGAACCAGTAAGCCCCAGGCCTTGGAATATGGGGGCCAAAATATACATAGCTGTACTACATGCAAGGTGTTCCTAACATTTCTCCAGCTCAAAAACTGGTATTTATAACGTTGACCTACTTCCATGTGTTCCTGTTTATGTGAGGCACTGGCCACTCTGATCACATACAATAAATGGGGATATGCTCCCCATGGGAACACCAGTAGCACACAAAGCATCTGTGAATGTGCACTACTAATGAAGTTACTATTTGAAATATTCCTTGTATTTCTGCTGTGGCAGTTGCATTATCTTTTTCTTTCTCTAAATCTTGCTCTCTCAATAGCACCAGGATTCACTATAGTGTTTCTACAGTACTTATGTTTTAAGTTAAGCAGTTTATTATTAGGTGGGCACTTAGAAAGAATCAAGAGATGTTTGTGAAATGTGGTATTAGAGAAGTGACTTATGTGCATGTTCTTTCAGTCTGAAAACACTATTGGAATATCTTTGTATATTGTTTTTCCATCATTTTTTTAATATTTAGTATATTCTTTGGTGCATGAGATTCAGTGTTCAGTGCTAGAATCATTTTAAGCTCTCATGTTTCTCATGATGTTATAAATCTAACCAAAGAAATTATCTTGAAGCCATTTCTGATATTAGACCAGCAGGATCATATACAAATATTTCAAACCAAGTAGCTGGTTTATTTAAAATTATTTTGGCTCATACTAGGGCATTTAGCATCTCATGATGATTTTGGTAGAACCATTTGATGCTGATTGCATCTTTCCTTTCTTACAACTAATAAATTGCAGTGATAACGATCTAATATGAAATACTGGAATTTAACCCTGGCCTCTATAATGACATTTTGGTGCTCTAACCACTGAGCTACAGGCTCACATGGTTGGACCTTGAGTTTCTAAACACGCTTCCTTTCTAGGCTTTTTCATATCCTGCAACAAGGAATAGTCAAGATGACAATTAGATGTCTTTGGTGCAGTATTAGCTAATGTTAAGCAATTTATATCACCAATTGTAGTTAGAAAGAAATCATGTGACCATTTAGGAAGTGAACCCAGGCCCCTGGAACAACGTTCCCATTCTCTAACCACTGATCTACAGGCTTACATGGTTTGATCTGGATTTCCTGAACACACTTCATTTCACTGGTGTTGCATATCCTGCAACTAGAAATAATCAAGTTGATAATGAGATGCTTTTTGTGCAGTATTAGCCGCTGCTAAGTAATTTAATTTGAAAAATGTAACGAGAATGAAATAATGTGACCTACTGAGAATTGAACCCAGGGCCCCAGGATACCATCCCAACAATCTAACTACACATCGCCCACTAGATATACCATCATTGGTGCACTGTGTTATTAAAATATCTGTTTTAATTTGTTGCAGCCCTAGGAGCTCACTAGCCAAATTGGGACCCAATGCATGCCAAAGGAGGTAGGGCCATCATTCTAACTCACCTGACATATGGCAGGGTGCTTGTTGGCCACCAGAAACTGGCACCATATAAACAGTAGTGCATTATTCTGGTGGTTGGCAACCAAATTTGTAATCCATTCAAAAAGCACTAGACCACTGAGAATGTATACTAAGACAATGCCAAACCAAAATAAACACATAAAAATAAATATGGTCACTTAGAAGCAAGGATGGAGGCTGTGGGGCTACATAGGTGGTAGTGGTATTGTACCTTCCCCTCCTCCTCCTCCTCCTCACTCACAAGACTGGACACCCTCTACAATGCCTTCTCCAGCTTTACTGACAGTGCTTCCTTACTGTAATCACCATTGCTTCCTCTGTGCCTGTCTTTTGATCTCTCCTCTTCCTTCATGTTGCCTATCTCACTGCACTTCATTCATCTCTAAAGATTGGTTTGAGTCTGTTACTCATTACTACTCATCTCCCATCTCCACAATTCCCCCTGCCTCATATACTCTATGTTCTGGAGATGTACACACCTTCTCTCTTCCTCACTCTCACTCTGCTGCTGGGCAGTCTCTCTTCACCTATCATCTTCCCTCCATCTGGAACAGTCTCCCCTCTGCTCTTTGGCTCTCTCCTTCCCATCTTTCCCTCAAACACTAGTTTGAACATCACTCTGCCCCTTCCTACTCCTGTCTTTCCCCTAACTGACCTCCACTCTCTGCTTACCTCTCCATCCTGATATTTTGCAGGGTTATGTACCTAGTATTAGGCTGTCTGCTGCTGTTCATAATTAATGCATGTGACATTACCTGTAATTTCAGTTTTATGTGAACTTAACATTGTACTGTTGTTCATGTTTTTCACACCTGCCTGAACTTTACATTTCTCATTGTGCTGCTTCTGCTTTGTATGTTTTCTCTTCTCCTCTTCATCCACGTTGCACAAGGAAATGAGCCTCATCTCAGTTAGCAATTCCCAGGTCACCAATTTTCAAATACATAAGTAAATAAAATACATTAAAAGCACCGTGTTTCAGTTTTGTTTTACTCTGACCAACCACCAAGACAAGTATTGGATTTTGTTCCAAAACCTTCAGGGCTGAAGGGGCTTGTGCTAATGGTGTGTTTTTGGAAGGTATGGTGAAAAAATATTAATTGGTTCTAGAGTAATAAGGTTTTGAAACTTGCCTTCTGAGCATGCTGAGTAGATTTTTTGAGATAACCCTCTGATAAGACCCCAGAAGTCTTCTTTTGTAAGCATTTTTAGATCAGGACTAATTGTGTTTTTGTGTCTTGAGATATTATTTTTAGGTTGTAATGGCCATCTTGTTTCTTGTTTTCAACAAAAGTGAAAATACATAAAAGTCAGTTATTAAAAAAGAAATAAAAACATGTGAACATTGCTAAACAGTCCCCATTAAACTTGATTCCAGTTCTAGTTTTGCAAAAAATGGTCCAGAAATGTATTTTTTGTACATTAGGTTCTTTGGCTGTCAGCTTACCGAGATGGCCAGTTCTTGGGTCACAAGCTGTGAGTTCTTGGGTTCCACATTAAATGATGACTGAAGACTTTTCATGTGCACCAGAAACAACATTCTTGGTTCACACATAAATGTACAACTCAAGAATTCCATGTTTTGCTTGTGTATCACATATTTTTACTCAAAATATTTTTTTTTTTTTTTTTTTATAATTTTTAGTCCCGTATTTTGAATATACAGATTATGTGACCCTACCTTGTGAACATAGATTGTAAAAATGTTCAAATACTGGTCAAATATTAGGTGAAGATTTAAAATATTCTAGTGACCAAGTTCATGATGTTGTGTCAAAAGTAAAAAAGAAGCATTGTTTGAAGCATTAGTCTTTGATTCATAGGGCAGTGTGTTGTGATCCCATGCCAGTGAGCTGAGTTTTGGGGCAAGTTCAGTAAGCAGGCAGGATAGGTAGAGGCTAGTAGGATTGCACTGTTATGCAGCACCACCAACATACCATGGAAGGTCAGTGCAGTGTTGGCTGTAGAAGCAATAAGTAACCATATGGTGAAGAGTTCAATGTTCCTGTTCAGCTGGTTTTATGCTTGTGTAACATAGATAAACTTTGGCTGTACACCTCTCTATCTGCGGGATAGACCACCCTGTAGGGGTATGAAGGCAAAGAACCCTAGGGGAGGGTTCTACCCTTTGAGGTGCCTAGGAATTGATTCCCTTTGATAAAGGTACCTTAGGAAGAAACCCACAGGAGACAGAGGCATGCCTCCAGAGGAGGAGGGGTGGCTGGAGTGGCAAGGAAAAATGCTTGAGTGTGGAATGAGGAGAGCAGCCCATAAACAGGCCAAAAGTGGTTTGTGGTCAGTTGTGTGATCCCCTTAAACTACAGGCTATAGTCTTCCAAAAATTGTCTCGTGACATACAGTACAGAGGGTCATGCACCTCTGCACTCAAAGCTGCATTTATGTGCAGATCCCCAAGGCCCTGTGCTTCTGCAGCCAGAAGGACTCTTGACCCTGTACATCTGTAGACACCCAAGGGCCCTCTGCTTCTGCAGTCATCTAGACAGTCCCCTGACTTCTTTGCATCTGTAACTTCAGATAAAATGTATATGATAGTCTTGTATGCTGTTCTTTTATTTAAAAGGAAGGACTATGTCAAGGAAACTGCTGGAATTGCCTTGATACTATTCAAGCTTCAACTATTTCCTTCCATTTGAATTTATGGGGCCAAAGACTCCTAAAGTGACTTTAAGGATCAGTGGCAATCTTGGTTTTACTTAAGCAAGTAAATAATATGTTATAATGATCCATATTTTATCCCTGATGTGCTGGATTAGGTGATGTTTGTACTTCAAAGTAATTTTATGTATTTTTACCATTTTGTCAGTTTATACTTTTTGCTCAGCATGCATTGACTCCCCTTCTTTAATGTCAGCATACCTGTCATCAGAATGAATGATGACATCAATTTGGACTGCAGTCGTTTTGAACAGCTGCATTTAATTGTACAGTAGCTATGGTCCCAGTCTGCTGCATAGCTGTGTAAAGCATCAAATAATTTTAGAAATAGCCCTACATTCTGAGTGCTAGATTTTCTGTGGAATATAAAGTAAGCATGTTTTCAGTAGACATGTTTGATGTTTTAGGTAGCTTTCTTTTTTGAACCACTATTGAACCTTTTTCTTTTGAGCCTCTCATTTTCAGTATGAGTGCAAGCTTCAAGGTAGCTCAAGACAGTGACAACACTACTTCAGAAAGTGAAGTAATGGATGAGGAATCTGAAGTGCCTGTTGATGAATGGTAAACAATTTATAACTGTAGTTTTATTCAGTACTGTGTATAATGCATCTATTTCCAGAACAAGTTTATGCCGTTGTTTTGTCATCATAGTACTGTCATGTTTGTCGGACATGTGTTTCCAATAACTTGTCACTGTCATCAGTAATAACTTATTTATGCATGCATTGTGACTGCAAAAAAAAATATTATACATCACCATACATGCATTCCTTATTTTGAATAAGTATGCTGTATCATAAACATGCTTTTTTTTTTTAATCTCAATTGGTGTGATGCAGTAACTTCTCTTCCATGCCAACTGCAATAGAAAATCACTGCCGATCTTATTACAGTGCAATATCTGTTCAGACTGAAGAATTTCCTGGGATGAAGTTCATCACTGATAACCCAAGGTTGCAGTCAAACTGCATGAACATATATGTGATACAGTACATTCTTCTGTGCATGAGATCATCCAGAATAATGGTCTAGTCAGAGATGACATTTCACAACATAAGTATGATGCTGCACTTTGTCTTCATTTTTAATTATTGCCTTTGCAGCTTGATATTTTATTAGTTCTTTTTACACAAATGGCATCCACATGGCTCTTACCTTTTGATTATTTAAATGTACAAACACTCTATATGCTTGCTGTCATATTGGTGTCCCGTGAAAAGAGTGACTCAATTTGAACAAGTCAATTTGGGCAAGCACAAAAATAGCGAATGTAAAGTTAGTGACCGTGAAATAAGAGTATGTGTTAAGGTCAGTAATTTACTTTCGGCAGTTGGGAGTTATGGGAGTTACTGTATGCAGTAGGTGGGTGGTTTCTTGCAGTGAAAAATCTAGGCTGGCTGCATAGCATAGTGGTACAGTCACTGCTTCAGTGGCTGGTTGGCCCGGGCTCCAAACTGGTTGCACTGTGTTTTTTTTTCCTTTCTTGACTGGCTGCACAGTGTGTTTTTTTTTCTTTCTGGACATTCTGCCAACAATCCTGACTTTGGTGCCCTCTGCCCCTTTGCCCCATGACCTGTGTCTCTGTCCCTGAGCACGGTGTCAGTATGGACCCAACTTTGTCCTTCTCCCCTGACTTTGTTTCCCTGGGGAGTATCCCCCCATCCTCAGGCTGTCCCTGAAGTGGAAGGAAGTGGAAGACAATCTCCTCATGTTAGACACCAAAAAAGGTGATGGAGCCAATAGGATCAAACCCTTTTTCCTTAAGCTTGGCCATTACCACCTGGCTGCTCCTAGTCTTCATATCTTCAATCCATCAGTTTCATCTGCCACTATCCCATCCTGCTGTAAATCAGCTCACATTCTACCCCTTTTCAAATCAGGTGACACCTGTGATCTGAAAAATTACAGGCCCATTTCCATCCCCCCTGTCCTGTAGAGAATTCTCAAAAAACTCATATATCGCCAACTAAAAGAACACCTTGAATACCACTTTCTCCTAAACCCTGCCCTATCCAGCTTTAGTCAGAATTATAGTGCCATCTCAGCTCTTGCAAAAGTCACTAACAATTAGTTCACTGCCTGTGATTCCAAGCAAGTAATGGGAGCAGTATTCCTCAACCTAAGCAAGGTGTTTGATACTGTTGATTACAACCTCATGCTTCCTACCCTCTCAAATCTAGGTGTTCCTGCCTCCACAGTCCAGTAGTTCACCAGCTAACTTACAGGTAGAATACGTCAAATTAAATCTGATGACCTTCTATCAAACCCCCTCCCAATCACAAAAGGTGTCCCACAAGGGTCCATATTAGGTCCTATACTTTTCTCGATCTATATTAACACTCTCGACTCCACTATTGTGAATTCCAAACTTCATTTTTTCTTGGATGCATCATTTTTTACACTTCCAAACCCTCTCTGGATGAAGTCTGTGACAAACTTTAATCTGACTTCTTGCAGCTTGAATGTAACTTTGTCAATTTCAAGCTCTTGCTAAATGTGAAAGAAACTAAAGTAATATTCTTCAATCATACCAGCAATCTCCCCACGAAAATAACCACAGCTAATAATACATCTATTAAGATGTCCCACAGGGAATCTCTCAAAGTTGTTGACAAGTTTAAATACTTAAGCATCTGGCTTGACAGTAAGTTGTCCTTCCCTACTCATATCAGTTGCATTGCCACCAAACTTAAAGCCAGGTTACAATATTTTTTTCTGAAATAGGGCACTCTTTCTTTTAGGTGTCAGCGTGGCTCAGTTGGTAGCACATCCGCCCCTGGACCAGAAGGTTGTGGGTTCTCGTCCCACACCGGGATTGGACTTGCACCTAAAAATTGCTGGCATCCGAGTGCAGTATTGGGGGGTGCTGTACTGCTGGGGTGTGCCGTCCTTCAGATGAGACGTTAAACCGAGGTCCCTTCTACCCATCCTGGTGTTGTCCTGGTGGGTGTCCAGGTGGAAGTAAAAGAACCCAGGGCACCCTTCGCAAGGAGTAGGGAACATTCCCGGTGTCCTGGCCAACATTCCCCTTCCCATAAACCGGTTCATGCAATTATCCAGGCTGTGTGTGGGTGATGATGTGCGATATGGCAGCCACCACACATTCAGTCACTTCACTACCAGTCTAGCATTGCTTGTAAAGCGCTTTGGATGTTTGAAAAGCACTATATAAATACTGATTCTTCTTCTTCTTCTTCTTCTTCTTAGAGATCAGACTCAGATTACTTCAGGTCTCTTTTCTCTGACTTGTTGACTATAGAGACATCATTTATAAATGCACGTCAGCAAGCAATCTTCACAAACTTGATGTTCTGTTCCACCATGCCCTGTGTTTCATCACCACGGCACATCCTAGGGCTCACTACTGCAACTTGTACACCTCAGTGGGTTGGAAGTCCCTCTACACCAAAAGGTTACTTCACTTTTGTACATGGACACTGAAAATACTCCTAAACAAGCAACTGAGCTACATCTCCTCCCTCATCCCTATCTCACACAGTACCTACTCCATTAAGGAAGCCATCTTATATCTCCATGGATGTGCCTAGAGTTCACACATCCCTTGGTAATGATGCTATCTCCTATACCCTTCCCTTGGCTTGGAATAGTTTACAGGCATCGCTCAAGCTCCCAAATGTTGTCTCAATTAACTCCTCCAAAGCCTTGTCTCCAAACACTTTAAGGTAATATGTAACTGTCGAAGGAGTTAGCTCTCTCCATCTCATCTCCCTTTCCTAACCCCTTTGCCAGCACTACACCTTACCAAATTGTGGACTACACCCCTTCTCTCCCTGTTCCACCCCTTTGCACATCTTCTTTCTACTATCCCTCTCCTCCTCCTCTACTCTCCACTGCCCCCACTTGCTCACTTCCTCTTCCTCCTCTCCCCTGCCATCTGTCATCCTCCATCCCAGCATCAGCCACCCTCTCTTCCCAAGATCCATATAGAACCCTTATATCCTCCTTCTCATGCTCATATGGCTCCCATCCTCCCCGATTCTCTCACCCCACCTCTGCACTCAGCTAGCTTCCTACTTTGCATAGCCATGTCATTTGTTATTGGCTCTACATTTACCACATCTCAGTTGCTCTCTTTGCCCTCTCTATAAATTAATGTATTTATGATTGTATTTATTCTCAAAGCTTTGTAACAATGTATTGTTCTAATCTATTTCTCGATTGCTTGTAATGACTTGTATTGTACCTGCCAGTATTTTCTATGTATATGAACCTCTTTTTATGTAACCAGGATCTCCCAGTGAATGAGCCTGCTCAACGGAGCTTTCCTGCAATAAACTTGAACCTGAACTATATCCCTGAGCACTGTCCCACATTTAATCATCTCATACACTTACACACACTGTCACAGTCATTGACCCCATATCCCCATCCACACTGTTATACTCATTGACCTATACCCACATGAATGTTGCCACACTCACTGACCCCATACACCTATATATGCTGTAGCACCCCAACCACATATACCTATATACACCACCATACTCACTGACCCATACACACATTCCCGCTGTCACTCTCACCAGTCACATACCCCTATTCTTGCTGCCACACTCACTGATCCTATGTCCAGTGCATGCTGTCACACTCACTGACCCCATACACCTTATACACTTTTACATTCACTAAGGTAAATCCATAACCCACATTGATGCTGTAAAACTCTCTGACCTCCTACACCCACGCATGTTGTCAACTCCACTGATCATATGCACCTATTACTGCTGTCATACTCACCCGCTCCATACACACTCATGCACTTTGTCACACTCACCGACCATATACTCCCATGCACGCTGCCACACTCAGTGACCCCATACACATATACATTCTGTCACACTCACTGATTACATATATCCATGCTCACTGTCACACTCACTGACCACATACCCCCATGTAGGATGTCACACTCACAGACTTCATACACCCATGCATGTTGTCATACCCATTGAAACCATACACTCACGCATGCCTTTACTGTACATGTATTTATCCATACTCACATGCAGGATATCACAGTCACTGACCTTATGCTCCTATGCATGCTGTCACATCCACCTACTCCTTTCACACAAGCATGCTACCACACTTGCCAACCCCATACCTCATGCATGCTGTTACACTCAATGAATTTGTACTCACATGTACAATGTCAGACCCAGGAGCCAACTACATACCTTCATACACATTGTCACAGAGACCAAGCAAATCCAAACCCAACTTGCATGCTGTCCAAAATCGGCAGTCACATACATGCATGCCCGCTGTTACAATCAACAACCTCCTACTCCCATTCACACAGTAACACCCACTAACTGACTCCATACCTTCATGCAGGCTGTCATATCCATCAAGCAAATGCATAACCTGCATGCATGCTGCCACATTCACTGACTACATAGATCCATGCACACTAACCCACTAATAGACTACATACACCCATACACACAGACACACCCAATTGTCACACACCTCCATGCAAACATTGATGGTGACTGATCACATACCCCAAATGCATGGTTTCACACACACTAACCAACACCATACATCCTTTGACATTGAGACTTGTTGTATAACATAATTAAAATCACACCAGTGGTTGGAGAAGATGTAGGTACAGCTGAGAAAAAACATGTAAAAACATATTTTGAACTACAGTTTTAACAGTACTGAAGATTAAACTACTCAAGTACAAATATTTACCTCCTGTTCAGTATGAGCATGCTATTTGTCATGCAGTGACATTTTTTCCATTTTTGTTCTTGCTAGTGTTTTACTGTAGCTACATAAAGCCAGTCCATCTATCACAGCTATCAACATGATATGCATGCTGGCACATCCAATCACCCCATACCACTATGCATGATGTCACACTGACTGACCTTATAGCAGCATTCAAGGTGCCACAGTCACTGACCACATACACTTATGCATTCTGTCACAGTCTCTGACCACATACCCCATGCATGCTGCTGCACTCACCCCCCCACTCTCAAGCATGCTGCCACGCTCACCAACCCATACATCCATATATGACACAGTCATTGACTATATACACCAATACATGTTGCCATACCCACTGACCCATTGACATTGCAACAGTCAACAACCTCATACCCACATTCATAAGGTGACAGTCCCTGACTCCATGCTCATTTGCATGCTACCAAGTTCACAACCCCACATGCCAATACACACTGCCACACTCAGTGAGCACATACCTGTAAGCATGCTCCATACTTACTGACCCCAAACACCCATGCTTGATAACACACTCAGCAACTACAAACCCCATGCATGATGCTATGCTCCGTGATCCCATACACCCCATGTCATCTCTAATTATGGATCATCACTCAAGAGTATAATCACTTTTAAATATTTAGGGGTATGGCTAGACCCCTCCCTTAATTTCTTCATCTATGCCACCTTAGTCTGCAAATCTGTTAATGTTAAGCTGGGCATGGCTGACAGGGTCAAATACTGTCTATCCCCAGCCTGCCTAACAGTTTATAGCTCAAGGTGTCCCCCTGTCAGGTCTCATGTATGTCCTTCTGACATTCTTGAGTGCAAACAAAACTGTTCTGTCTAAGTGGGATACAGCATAAAGTAATTTTTCTTGCTTTGCCGTGGCCTCTCCAAAACTCACTCATCATTGCCTGCTCTATACTCATCTGGGCTGGCCTTTCCCTGCTGCCCAACAATCGCTTATTCTGTGTCATTTTATGGATAAACTCCCATGAACAGGCTCCCCATCTTCCCTAGCAAAGGTACTATATCTGCAGAGCCCATCCTGTGCATACTTACCAAGGCCAGGCTTAGCAAACCTTGTTGTAATGGAAGGTGATACACTGATTCAATGTCATTGTTCCTTTGCAAACATGTACATTTAGATACTGATGTGTCATTTGAACTAATTCAGATATTAGGTCTGTTACCTGACCTATATTCAGAAAAAAATAACATTTATTGTAAGGACTGTAATATCCAGTTTGTAACTCAGTATTTATCATTACAACATTACTACAGTACACACCATGGTAGTCTATTCAATCAATCAATCAATCAATCAATAAATAAATTAATCTTTATTTTACCAGGTGAAAACACCATTGAGAAGTACTCATTTACAAGGTGGACCTGGGTGGATATACAGCAGTTCAATACAACAACACAGTCAAATACACAGAAGAACAATTTAAAACATAATTGGCAGTAGAGGGTACATGTCAGAAGATGGTAATAAACTGGTACAGCACTGAATTCACATATATAAAAGAAAACAAAATGTATAATATGTAGAGGATACATGTCAGAATAGGGTAAGGAATTAAATAACTTACACACCGTGCACCAAGTATATATATAATAGAAAACAATATGTACATGGGGATCACATGGGGGGGGATTAGAGGGAAGAATAAAAGGAGGGCAAAGAGATGAGGTGCCAGATGGACAGACAAGGGGAAATGTTCAGACGGATATGTGCATGAGTACAGCAGCAGGTTGGACAGACAAGCATCTGAATGTACAGCAAATCAGTGGAAACAATTACAGGATTCCTTAAAGGAACGAGAGAACAAAGTTTTGAACATTGGCAACTTAATGGGAAAGGCTAACTTAAGGGGTTTTTGAAGAGTATTCCACAGTACGGGAAGTGCATGACTTATAGAAGATCTTCAAAAATGGGATCAAGTTATAGGGATAATAAGGGTGATGTAACAGCGACTTCTAAGGGAGTAGGCACCAACAGTACAGATAGGTAGGCAGTCTGGTATGTACTGAGGAAGAATGTTAGTAGTTGCTGTAAATGTCCAAAGGGATGCATTTTTTGCTGTCTAAATTTGAGGGATGTCCAACCTACAAAAGAGTAGAAAGAGCAATCATGGGTGGAGTAAAGTGCTCCAGTGATACATTTAAGTGCTCTGTGATAGAGTGTATCAAGCTTAGACAAGTCGGTGTTGGTACCTTGACCATAGAGGAAGTCAGCAAAATCCAAGATCAGAATAAAGGTGGTTTGAACCAACCTGGTTTGGGCTTCCTGTGCTAAAAGATGCTTGATCTGGAAGATGAGACCAAGTCTCTGTTTAAGCTTTTTCACTAGCACCTAAATATGCTCAAGTTAGGATAATTTGTGGTTGATCCAGAGCCCCAAGTATTTAAATTTGGTGATTAAGTCTAGTGAATCACTTAGAAGAGTGGCGATCTGAGGAACAGTACCTAGGGTGCAGGGATTGGGAGGCATTGGATAAGGGTGAAAAGAGCATCACTTTCATTATTTTGGCATTTAGGAGGAGTTACAAATGCAAGAGATTTTTCTGCAAATGAGTAAAGTCTGATTGTAAGTCCTTACAGGCCATTTCCAGGGTAGGCCTATCAGTATAGAGGACCATATCATCAGTGAACTTGTGGGTGTTTGCTGATTTGACACCATGGTTAATGTTATTGATGTAAATTGCAAAAAGTGGAGGTTCCAGAGTGGACTCCAGGGCATGCCTCTTTAGAGGGATTTCAGAGGAGAGAAGTCACCATCGGCTTTCACCTGCTGATATCTGCCAGAAAGGTAACAGGTAAACCATTTCATGGCTAAGCAGTCTAGACCAACACTTTAAAGAGTGACCAGAAGGAGATCATGGTCCATTATACAAAAGGCCTTAGGTAAAGGAATAAGGAACATACATAATTTTTAGTATTGAGGGCAGTCTGTCAGTCATTAGTGCCCTTTGCGAATGCAGATATGGTACTATGTGACATGGTCTAAATCCAGATTGTACAGGATTAAGCATCTTAATGGTCTCCAAATGTTTTCTTAGCTGACTGTTAACTAGCTCCTCAAGTATTTTTGAAAGGATAGGAAAGAGGGAGATAGGTCGGTAATTATTTAAATCACCAAGATCACCAGCTTTGAACAGAGGAATAACGTGGGCTGTTTTCCAGATTGAAGGGAGGGCACCTCACACAAGCGACAAGTTGAAGAGGTGGGTTATAGGAGCAGATAGGATATGGTAGCCAAGTTTTAGGAAAAATGGATCTATTTGATCAGCATCTGCACTCTTTCTACTGTCTAGATCCAAAAGTAGATCTACTACTTGTTTCAGTGAGACAGGGCAGAAGGAGAAGACTACATTGTGGGCAGCTACATTGGAGGTTGAGGAGATTTGGTCCTTAGTACAGAGCTGATTTTGAAGATTATAGGCAGGAGATGTGTCAAAGGCTAATCGGGCTTTAGCAAAAGGATTGTTAAGAGGGTCTAGAATCACCTGTTTGTCAGTAATGGAGGAACCTCCGTATGAAATTTTGTCAGGGAGTGAGTCAGCTGGACTATGACCCTCAATATCCTTTAAGGTCTTCCAAAACTTTGCAGAACAATTTGATGCAGAATAAAATTCTGAGCAAAAGTGTCTAGCTTTATCTGCTCTGTTAAGTTTCGTGCATTGATTCCTAGCTAGCCTAAACTCTGTCCAATCAGCAGGAAAGTTTTGTTTGATATAATTTTTTTTCTGGAGGCAATCTTTAGGCTGGGCATAAACCAAGAGTACAATCTTTTCTAGGTGCAGATTCTAACTAGGGGAGCATGATGATTTATAGTGCCAAGGACAGTGCTCAGAAAGACCTCATATGCTTTAGACACAGAGGGAGCCAGATAGAAGTCTTGCCAGTGTGAGAATTGCAGGTCTGAGAGGAAGGCGCTTAGGTTAAAATTGCATTGATTTCTTTTATAGATATACCTTGAGGCAGAAGCTGTTTTGGGTACAGACCTCATGCAGGCTATGGAACAATGATCACTGATGTGGTTAAATAAGACACCGGAGTGGGAAAATAAGTGGTTTGTTTACTAAAATAAGATCAAGAAGGCTACTGTGGGAAGGGTTTTTAGTGTTCAGGCTGGTAGATTCCTCAATAAGTTGTGTAAGCTTGAAGGCATCACAGAGATCTTTGAGAGGCTTAGAACAGATCAAGAGCCAATCAATATTAAAGTATCCCATAATGACAACTTCTGAGGACAATGACTCCAGGGCATTACTAAGGCAATCCAGCACCTTATGCCCCACTGAGGGAGGTCTATGGCATCCAAAGATACAAAGAGTTACAGACAGTGAAAGCTGGACCTTAATAGAAAGACATTTGAATTCCTTTGGCATAGTGGTAGCATCCAGGATGGAAACATTAAATTTGTCACAGATGTAAATGGCTACTCCTCCCCCTCTGGAATGTCTATCAGCTCTGTAGACATTGTATGAGAGGATATTTATTTCATGGTCCAGAGTATTGGATCAGAGCCAAGTTTTGGTGACCACAAGAACATCTGGCTTTGTGTGACATATCCAAGACTGTCAAAAAGTAGAAATAAGCCAACCACTCCATGAAAGTTTTGAATTTTCTTAAGTTTATTTTCTTTTTTCTTTATTGCAAATAGATCCTTATACACCAATGTTTCACCAGATATGTCTTCTTCAGGGTGGGGATCTAATATTGAACACAATCATAAAGTATCTTTATAATAATTTTTCATATTTAATTCATATTTTTAACTTTAACTACATTTTAAACATTCTGTAATTGTTATTCATACCACTAGGTGGTGGGTGCCGTCTATCACATTTTAAATACTATTTCATACTCTTAATACAGTGATTATCATATTTGAAATTATGACTTTATGCAATATTGTTCATGGACAACATGATGCCTTGGCAGACACACAATGCTAAATAACTTCCTGAGACATACCTGACATTCATCTATGTATTTAATTCATATACATCTTTGTATCATATCCTTAACACTTTTTAGTTTCAATTAATTTACTTTCTATTACTTCCTTATATACTTCTAGGCAGTGTTAAAATGTTATCATGTTAATCAAATAAAGCTCTATATGAGGTGTTTGTTAAGCTAAACATGGTACAGTCTAATTACTTCATTCCACTCTGTGGAACAATTCAGGTTTTGTCATTCTAGTTCATGCATATATCTATATTCGTTCTTCATACACATGGTTGTTTTACATACCTCTATCTAAGACTGCAATACTGTGATATTCTTCTTATAAATTCGACCTGCTTTGCAATGCTGGATTACCATCTATGTAGTCAAAGAGAGATTATTGGTGTGACCTTTCTGTCAATTAGCTAGTTCTTAGTTTGCCCAGTATGCTTAATTAGGCAGTAAAGAATGCTGACCCATTTGAAAATTAATCAGTTCTATTTTCTCCTTTAAAAATAGGTACAGCCTCTCCTACTTTAGTAATGCAACAAGTGGATATAACACCATGTTAGTTTTCTTATGTTTCATACACTTTAATATCAGATGATGCTGGCAGGAGTTTGCTCACTTCACACTAGAATTTATCAGATGAGTATGCAACCTAGGTAGGGGAGCACAAACCTGAGTGGAAGACAATAGCAGCCAGAAGGCATTGTCAGCAATCAACAAATAGAATATACAGTAATTGTTATAGGATAAACTAAAGGCAATCCATAAAATTACTTAAAATAACATATTCATAGCATCGGTACAGAGTAAGGTGATACAGTTCACTTAGCAGCATTGGTAATAAAGTACACCAGATGACATAAGCAAAGTATAAGAGATCAGATGTGATTAGTGACAGATAAAGGTGGAGTCACCTGTAGAGTACAACCATTGGGAAAGTAGGCTTCAGGCTTATGTGCAAAAGGGAGAGAGCCCGGTAGGTGACAGACCTAGAGGGAAAGAGGATGGCATTGAAGTACATTGCTGGTGCATTTAGGGGGTAGGAAGGTGGAACAGTATATGGGTAGGCAGTGGAGGGCACATCTGGGGAGGTGTTAGGAGTGGGGATTTTCATGACTGAGTAGATCAGCAAAGGGTAGACCAGGGCATTGCCCAGGTGAACCGGAGGCTAGTACCAGCAGGGTCAAGTGTAACAGTAGCAGGGTTCTGGAGGGGAGATAGTATTCTGAAGCTTGGATTAAAAGGGACAGAGGTGAGAGAGGCTTGTGGTGGAGGAAGGGAGCTGATTTAACCAGGCAGGAGCCCTGACTGCAAAGGCACATCTCCCCAGGGTAGTTCTCCTGAACAGGACTGCTAAGGCTTGTTTAGTGACACTTCTTGTGGCATGTTCGAAAGGTGAAGGGTGGAATAAAGCTTGTAGTCAGGGAGGTACAGCTCCTAGGAGAGCCTTCTGCCCTATAAGGCAGGAGTGGAGCTTGATGTGATCCATGAGAGGAAGCCATTTTATCCTAATATACAGCACACATGTGTGTGTTAGTCGATCTGCACTTAAGACAAATATACAAGCTTTATTGAGGGTTGTGCAGTCTCTGAGTAGACTCATATCAGAGGTTGCCCCATATATCACATTTTTGTAATCTTGGATGGGTAGTACTGTACATGTAACCACCAGAAGCCTGGCCTTGGGTGTGAGGCAGAATCTGAGCATACAAAGGGTCCCCAATTTCCTGTTGACTGTGGTGGTGATACTGAGGGTGTGCTCATCAAATGAGAGGGACCCATCTATTGTGATTCCAAGATACTGGAATGATGACACCTGTTCTAAGGTGGTGTTAGGGTTACAGGTAATTGAGAAGGGCGCAGTAGATCTCCTCTTTTGGCACCCAGCAAGGAGCATTTCCTTGTTTTTTTTTTTTTTTTTGCTATTAAGCACTAGCATGCTATCTTTGAGCCAGTCCTGTATGAGGTCAAAGTGGTACTGCAACTTCCTAGTGAGAGCTTCTTGGTCGGTATTTCAAGAGAAAATGACCATGTCATCCGTGTATAGCAGGATCTTAGAAGTGGGGCAGGGCAGGCATCAGGGAGATTGTTCACAGAGAGGTTGAACTGGAGTGGGCCCAAAATAGAACCCTGTGGGACCCCGGCTGTGACTTTACAGGATTCAGAGATTGTACTGCTGATTTTTATTTTCTGAGATCGCCCAGACAGGTAGCTGAAAACCAGCCGACCATGGCGGCGGACAGCCCTAGGCAACTTAATCTGTGGATCATGGTCAGGTCTATAAAGATTGCCCTGACCATGTGGCCCTGGACATCCATTGGAGTCTCTGTTGCCCGAGCTTGGAGCTAGAGAAGATCCCGTTGCCGCATCATATCAATGAGTTGAGGGGTGACCCAGTCCATGCGATCTACTTTGATCATTTTTTTGCGGTACAGGGTGAACTTGTCAACTGCCATGTTAAAGTGATTGATGAAGAGCTGCAGGGCAGTGTCAACAGAGGGGCATGGGTTGAGGAAGTGCTAGTCTATCCCTTTAAGGTGATTCTTTAAGTCATTCATGGAGCTGTTTTTGATTACTCTGTTCCTCACCATTCTTGGTGGATGCTTGACCTATTTAATTGACCACACACACATTTGTAAAGAAGCTATTGCAGGTTTTAAATAATTGTTTAGCAGTTTTTTTTTCTTGTGACAATACTAACTGTACAGGAAGCATTTATATAGGTTTTCTAGAAGTGTTATGTCTGTTAAACACAGTGAGACAAGTACTATGCATTTTCACAATGTTTTAGAACTTTTATGAGCAAAACGCTAATCAGTTTTTAGAGTTAAATAAAACCATGTATTGTCATATTGAATGCAGTATTACAGAATGGTTCAGAGAAAATCTGTTTCGCATATCATACACACATTTATACAACACCAGTGTTGATAAATTGTGCCTTATAAACTTGCTTATCTTGCTATCTGACCATCAGATAAACATGAATTTATAGATTACATGGAATAAATTAGACATATTCCATACCACGTCATCTTAATTCACTTGCCTTATTTATATTATTTATCTAAACAAGATTTTCCTTGTTCAATACAATTTTAAGTAAAGTAGAATTATAACTATTCATTCTTTAATACATACAAAAACACAAAACCACAAAGAAATTGTAAAATTCTCCAAACCTTGTCTGATCCACTTCCAGTCTTCAAGGTGACCATGTGAGCATTCAGGATATACAGTGGTACCCATAACCACTTTCAAAGATATTGTACATTATAGCACAGAACGGAGTGCTATCGATCTGCCCATGTGCCATACAACGTCAGAGGAGCAAATCCTGATGTGTTTTTACACCAGGAGAGACACACTAAGCTGGAAACTTGTTTATAGGTGTGACCTGGGAGCACAAGGAAGTTAAGTGACTTGCTTAGGGTCACACAGTATGCAAGTGGGGGCTGTGGGATTGAAACCCAGGTATCTAGGTTTGCAGTTCAGAGCCTTAAACCACTGTGCTACACTGCCTCCATTTGTAATTCTTTAGCTTGTCACTAGCTGTCTTGTGATCCATTGCTCAGTTTGGCATGGTTGCATAGCCACTGGTGATATAGAGTACACATTTAAGATGCAGCATCGTACAACCAATACACATTTGTGTCTGAGAGCCCTTGTTTTTGTACTTTGTGCAAGATCACACTGACAGTCTTCCTACTGTCCCCATCCCTCTCCCTGCATCTAGCTTCAGTCAGAATGCCAAACCAAACATCAACAGCTACATTAAAGAGCAAGTGATTAACAAGAATTCTTTTCACTAGCATTGATAAAATGGAAGGTGAAAAGTCCCTTGTTTCAGTGCACTATGACATTTTGTGTTATAAAATCTAAAAAATTATTGACAAACTCATCAAAACACAATTAATAAAATAGTTAGTTGTCAATCTATTAGAAGTAAATACCTAGGGTGAGATATTCAATTGGGCCCAAAGTGCAGTGCAAATGTTTGTGCTGTGCTTTGTAATTGCCCAGGGGACCCAGGATGGTATATTCAGTCGGGCAGTACCCGCCTGAATAGAGGGCTATGTTGGGCAGCACTAAGTCAGGTAGCACAGCCCCCAAAATGGATCCCAAAGTGGGCTTCAAAAGCTGATAGCACAGGAGCTCTATCAGCAGTTTCAAAGGTACCCATGCAAATGAGCCCATTGGGCATGCAAAGTGCTAAGGAACCATTTGCATGCCCGAGGTTGTCCCATTTGCATGGGTAGCAGAGGCAGGCAGTACAGTGCTACCCCCAGCCATCCATGGCTTCCCAAGCCATCCTTGGTGCTTGTGGTCTCCCCTTCTGATTGCCTTTCCCAGATAAAAAAATAGTAATCCCTCATGCCAGTAGCCCCACTGATCATCACCCCCAAGGATTACATTACATTACATTCCATGGTACTAGTGGTCCCCCCTTTGATTGCTAGCCCCCAATTAAAAACAGTAATCCCTGGTGCTAGTGGTCCCCCCTCCAATCACCAGCCCCAATATATACATTATATTCTTTGTTGCTAGTAGTGCCTCCTCCCTCCAATCCAGACATATACACCATATTCCCTGGTGGTAATGGTTCCCCCCTCTAATTGCCAACCCGGGAGTAAAATGAGTAATCCCTGGTGGCAGTGGTCCTCCCTCCCTCTGATCACCAGCCCCTGAGTAAAATGATCAGTTTCCCTCCCACCAAACTCCAGCAAGAAAGTAAACAAAACCCCTCCATGGCATCCAGTGCCCCCCCCAGATGGCATCAGCCATGCCCCTCACCTTAGCATTGTCCACAGTGCTGCAGAAACATACAACAATTAGCACAGCCCTCCTTACACCTCCTCATTTGGCCATTATATGTCCAACCAGGGAGCAGACCACTTATTTTTAGGACAGGGTGACGTGCCCTGTCCTATAAATAAGAGATACACCCCTTGCCTGAACATACAGATGAAGCTTTGATATGGTCAGATATTTTCAAGTATTTTATGACATATATAAAGAGATTCTCTCTGATGGCCCATAGTGGTACTGCAGGCAGGTAGACAGGAAATTTCTTCAGAGATATCACAGAAATTTCAGGAAATATCTGACAATGTCCATGGCTGCCACTGAATGGCAACTGGCCAAGGAGGTTTGAGGAGGGCTGTGCCAGTTGCCATATGCTCCTGCAACAATGCTGATAATGCTAAGGTGAGGAGGGTGCCTGGTGTCACAGGGGTTCACTGGATGCTATGAAGGGGTTTTGTTTACTTCCAGGCTGGTGATCAGTGGTGGGGAACTACAACCAGGGATTACTCATTTTACTCAGGAGCTGGCTATGGGGGGGGGGGCAACTGATACTAGGGATTAATCATTTTATTCAGGGGCTGGTGATCAGACAGTGGGGGAGACCACTAGTACCAGGGAATATGATTTATACTTTAGGGCTGGTGATCGGGGGGGACCAGTAGCACCAGGGAATATGATATACATGTTGAGGCTGGTGATTGCAGGGTGGGGACCACTAGCACCAGAGGTTACTCTTTTTGCTTGGGTGCAGGTGATTGGAGGGGGGAACCACTGGCAACAGGGATTGTTTTTTTACACTGTGGGTCTGGCAAAGGAGGGGTGCCATGGACAACAGGGGCAAGTATGCTCCGCCAGTGGACAGCCAGCTGGTAGGATGCATTACCTCTGGCAGCCACTAGGGTTGCACACAGTAAGAGGAGATTTTAATCAGCTGTATTTTCGCAGAACAAAAGGACCACACAGACTCTTTTGCACCCGACAAACCTGCTAAATATTGGCTTTCACTGATATTCCTATCCCTACCACTATTTGCATAGCCCCTTTTTTGGTTTCACCAGGCAAGTCACACTGAGCAACAAGATGCTTGTCTCCCGGTGCAACCTGGGGGGAGGGGGTACAGTGGGAAGGATAACACACAGGTCATCAATAAGTTGATTAGACAGAATACAAGATAACATGCAGGTTATCAGTAGGTACATTTGACAGTATACAGAAGCATGGGGTTAACAATTAGCACAAGTACTGACATAATGAAGGGTATCAAGGGTAATAAAAATGAGACAGTAAGTGCAATATTTGGGTCAAATAAGCCAGCTATCGTACCGTATGTTGGTGCTGCTGGTGAGGCAAATGCAGATGGTGGAGAGGAGGGCACACATGAGATGCTCATGGAGGTGTCAGGTGCAGAGGCAGTTTACCGTGTAGTAGTTAGCAAGGCCTGTAGATAGGGAGTGGGCAGAAGAGGAGTGGCAAATGTGAGAGAGAGAGAGTGCATTCCAGAGATGAGGGAAGTGGTGTGAGAAAGTAGCTTGGCCAAAAGTGGTTCTCCACCTAGGGATTGAAAGGTGTCAGGAGTTGAGGGACCTCAGAGCATGAGTGGATGCAGAGGGGGGAAAATAGTGTAGAGGTAATGTAGGCCAGGAGGTCACCAAGCCAGAACTTTGAGGCAAATTCAGCACAATGCATTAAACAAAAGTTTTCTGGAAAAGGAAGGGAAAGCGAGGGAGCACTAGGGGTCGCAGTAGTGGTGGTCACAGTGGTGGTTATGGGGAGGGGCATCGAGAGCAAACTGGCACAAAGCGTTAAACAGGGTGTCTAGTTTGGATAAGATGGACTTTTGGGCTGCACTGTAGACAATATCACAGTAGTCGAAGGAAGGAAGTATGATCTTCTGGACGACATCTCACTGAACAGTAAAAAACTCTTTTTGTTCACAGAGTACTTGTGAAGCCTGATTCCTTCAAAGACTTTTATTTTCACAAAACAAAACAGTACTGTGCAAGCAAAAATCATAACACACGAATACCCACACAAATATTCCTATGAGTATATTACACAGAGACAGGGTAATGCAACACTTTTTGCATACACATATTTCAGGGGCAAATTGAAATGGAAAAAATATTTAGAAGTTAGTAATATGAAAATTGTAATTTCATGGGCAGATGCTGAAGGACTATGTCAATTGGTGAGGTTGACCTTTCTGCCCTATTTGTAGCTGCTTAATTATTCTGTTCCTTATTTTTGCAAGAATTGGTGGTGTTAAATCAAAGTTCTGCCTGAAATGGGTCAAGATAACATTGATCTGTTTTCTAGGCAACCATTTTTTGCCCATTGTGCTGTCATGGTTTAATTTATTTGCGCATTGCATATATATGCTGTACAGCACAAGTACACATAAAATAGTGCTGTAATGCATTCCAGTTTGAGCTCCAGCAACTGAGATACCTTTCTTTTTCAGCTGTTAGAGGCATAATATCCATATCCAGGAGCATGGTCATTGTACTCATGATGTGAACATGAACTGCTCTCAGTGGAATCAACACAGCTACCCTTTCATCTGCCATTGCCTCTGGCACTGTGTCATAAGGTGGTGAAGATGGACAGGTACAGGGTAATTTTTATCCACATCCCTCAAATGTATTATCCATAGAGGGAGATTTTCATAGGGTCCTAATAAATATGTCTAACTGTAGGTGCTACAAATGCATTCCTAAAGTAATTTATAGTTTAAAGACATGAGGACAGTTTGTTTCTTAATGCTGATGGTTTTAGAGAAATAGACTAGTGTTAAAAAAAACAGGGGGGATGTA
The DNA here is from genome assembly GCA_016271365.2 of Neoceratodus forsteri. Classification (NCBI taxonomy): domain Eukaryota; kingdom Metazoa; phylum Chordata; order Ceratodontiformes; family Ceratodontidae; genus Neoceratodus; species Neoceratodus forsteri. Next base: position 563,535,730 of record CM028135.1, on the reverse strand, counting down.
CAAAAAAAATGGCAAAATCAGGGAGACTGCCTGAAAATAGGGAGACTTAAAAGGTATGCCATTCCTTGATAAAGGTTTTTCAGATTCCAAAGACCAATGAAATAGTAACCTAGATTGTGTTGTGGTGTCAACTTGTAATACGATGCTGGGCAGCATCCTGAGGTGTGATTTCAGCTTTGCAAATCCTGTCTGTGGGGGTGGGGTCTCCTCAAAAAATGCAGTTACTGTAGTTTACTTATTTATGTCAGAGCTATGAAAGCTCTGGCATAAATTTAAATTCATTTAAGGACTGAAATTCTATGCATTTGTCATGTAAATTTCTCAATCAATGGGAAATGTAGGGCAGTGTACAGCAGTTAAATGTGCTATGCGAACACAGAGCAATCTGCTTCACATACACAGTTTCAAGCTTAATCTCTGAATCCAGACTCAAGTGTGATGCAACTCCAACTATGATGAGAAGCAGCATCCCACATTTGTACACTACACAATCACACACCAACACACCCAGTGATATACTGTAGTATCTGCTAGGGTGATGGTGAGTCCATTTTCATCTACTGTATTTTCAGAGTGGGGATGCTGGGACAGGTACAAACATGTCTCAAATGACAAAAGAATACAGTGCTTTGGACAAATGGAGCTATAACAAAAAACTCCAGCAGTACATTTCCAACTGCTTGCCTGTCTCCACAGTAAGATGCTATGCACTGAGGAGTCTATCCTATATCTCCTTAGTAACCCAAAGGTCAGGACATGCTTTGGGGATGCAGCCATAAGTCATGCTCTCCTGTAATTTGGAACAATATACAAAAACCCCTAAAACTAGTATCACCAGTAAGCATGATATTATTTAAGGCTATGAACCAGCATAAACTCTCTGATTCATGTGATTGCCATGCCATTCTTAAGTGCCTTCCATCTTGAACCATGAAAGCTCTACACAGAAGGGACATCCCATGCTGTAGCTCCCACTCATCTTCTCTAAGAGTCTTCTGGGGTTCCCCTCCCTGTTCCCATTCCCAATCCCAGTTTTTGTCCCCCATGTTTCCTTCCTCTTCCTTGCAACTCTGGTCACTTTCCCAGCTCTCCTCTATCTCTATAATCCCTAACCTTCCTTGTTCCCCTTTTTATTTTTCACAGATGAATAATATGTTTTACTGTCCTTAATCTATTGCCATGTATACTCCTGTAATTTTTTTTTTATTTATTAACTGTCTAGATCAGACAAATGTTGACCACTGCACTTGATTGCTGTTATGCAACTAAATTTTTCCCGTTATGTATTATGTATTTTATGTACTATCTTTGTTGACCATCCCAGGTCCATCTTGTAAATCAGCTTGTCTGAATGGTGATTCATCTTGTAAAATAAAGATGATTGATGTGTTTCATCACTGCACTAGAGGTAAAGGCATTGAACTGCTCCTCTGTTATTATACTCTGTTGAATGCTTATGTTTAATAATTTCCTCAGAAATATCACTCCTGCAATATGAATTGCAGAGTACATCTCACCTCAGTGACCTTTTACATTCATGGTGCTATCCCAGTTTGATCCAGTACTTAGCATCAGAATGGCTACACAAGTACGTGGTGTGTCAGCACCGAGTGTGGGGAGGATTGGGGTATACCTAAGATAGTTGTGGAGGGTGTCACTCTCAATATGTCAGTGACATATACCATTGCTGCAACAAATCCTTTACAGTGAATGTATAGTATAGCAAAAAATTGACAATGTCACTGTAATGTACTTGCAGGACCATGGCAATGCACTGTGTGGAGTTGCAATCCCTCTCTGAATCAACTCCAGTTCAGAGCTGATTATAATAGTTACAGGGGGTGCAGGTGGTGGAGCCCTGCAAAAGACACTTTTTCCAGATGGCTGTCTACCAACTGTCAGCATACCCGCCATCGCTGTGCTTGTGGTTGACAAACTTTCTTTTGAACCGCTGACATGGAACAGGACACCCTGTAGGGGGTGTTCATCTGTCAGGTGACTGAATCTGCTGAGGTAAGTACAATGCACACTTTTAATGGGTTGACAGTGCATGCTTAACCTGTTTGTGTATTTGTGCATTATCACTGATGTTGTCTCCATCTATATGTCTCCACAGAATTTCTATGAATTTCACATGGATAATTCTGCAGAGGAGGGACCAACATGACGGGGCAGTCTCAGTGGTGGTGGCTCAAAGGCAGTAGTAACTGTGGCCACACTACATCCTGGACTTCCTCTTCAGGAGAGTGGACAGCTGGGAAGCCCACTATAAAGATGATGTTGGGGAGTTAAGAGGGTAATACCTTATGTGAGCACCTATTAGGGAGTGACTCAATATGAGTGACTCAGTAATAATGCTTGGAAGTACAGCAAGTGGTGAAATAAGTCACTATATCCTGTAGCGTGAGTGTAGCAGGGAGCTACACTCACTAGAACTGGATATAACATGATGGTTGGGCAAGGACTGCTGAGCTGGCTGTGTAGAATGGCTGTATATGCTACTGCCCCTGAAGTGAGTGACCTGGGTTCAGGTCTAATGGCCGGAAAGGAAATATTTTGGTTTTTTAAATCTTTATATTTTCCCCTAAGTCTGCACCCCCCATGGAGTTGATTACCTTTATTTTGGGGGGCACGGCGGTGTAGCCCACTGCATAAAAATACATATCTTTTCTTTTTTTCAGATGCAGTAAGTGACCATTGCTATTTGTGATGGTCACTCTACTGTCCATTGCCCTTTGTCTGTCAGGCAGTTCTTGTCTTGCTCTTTGTGGTCGACACTTATTAGGAGTCACTGTTATCACACAAAACCAGTTATGAGCCCTGGAGGAGCCATCAATGGTATATGCATGGAATGGTGGGCACTGTGTATCAGCTGCATACAACTGCAGGCCTACATGTGCAGCCACCTTGTGATATTCTCTATGTTCTTCTCATGTCAGTGCCATCATGTGGTAGTTAGAATGATGGTTTTGGTGGAGAGAGGATACACACTCACCACTCCCAATGGATCAAGTGAAGATCCCAGGAGGAGGACTAGGACCCCTTTGTTGACTGTATTTTTTCTGTCTATAGATGAGACACTTTTAGTTTGTTTTATATAACTCTCAGGGTGTGTGTTTGGGGTCATCAGCCCTAACTCTCACCCCATTCTCCTACACTGCACCACCTCAGCTTGTTTACACATGGGATGGGGTGAGAGTTAGGGCTGATGACCCCAAATGCACACCCCGATGCCTGTTGGTAGGGGGTGCAAGGGTGGGAACCCCTAAATGAAATTTCTCACTTTTTCACTGTAGAAGAACCCTAACTGATGCATTAACAAAGTTTTTTGCATAGATATATATATATATATATATATATATATATATATATATATATATATATAGATATATAGATATTATATAGATAGATACAGATATAGATATAGATATAGATATAGATATATAGATATATGACATTATACTGGCCTGGTAAGACCAGTATAGTTAGGGTTGCATTGCCAGTTCTATGTTAAACCTCAAAGCTTGCACTTTAATAACTTTGCAACCATTTGTACAATTTGCCTGAAATTTGAAAATGCACAACTGCTTACCACTGATGTCTGGATCTGGAAAGTTTTGTTCCAGTCGGATGTATGGTTTTGGAACTCTGGGGTGCTCAAAATGTGAAAAATCACACTTTTTTGCACAATTTTTCGGTAAGCATGATGGACTGGAGAATGCATTTCAGTGGTTTCAGATTTGTTTGTGTACATGTGTACTGGATTGGACTGGTGCCTTTTGAAGATTTGGTGAAAAAAATATTGCTCCGTTGAATAGTCATTACATTTTTTCATGGCCTATGGTAAAATGTATATGTGCATTGCAAAAATTTTTATCACATTTTTTGTTGTCGAGCTCCCTGAAATTGTTTTTGTGCTGCTGCCATCTTGTTTTCAGTTAGCAAGAGAGAAAAAGCATTGTAACTCCAAAAATAATGCCCTTTGGTAAACACCAACAGTTCTGTTTACCTAATTGGGCCCTGAAAAACATGAGCATGTCATTATTTTTTCACCAGCTGGTCTGGAAATATGTTTACCAAACTGTTTCCACCATTTTGCCATTTTGGGAGAGTGGCAACATTTTGTGTTGTCGCGAAAACAATTACGATAAAAAAATATAACCATGGCAACATTTTTTATGTGCGCGATAACATTTCTATTATATATATGGGAGTATTGCGAAATCATTGAAGTAATCGCAGTAATATTGCTTGAACATGTTTTCTAATGTGTTGTTTTGCTTTGTCACTTCATTGTGCCAAGGTGGATTGTGCTTTTGCCATTAAATTTATGGAGGAGCAAGCCCTGGTGCTACAGATGTGCCTTTTGGTAGTTTGGAATGAAAATATTTAACAGGTCCATAGTTACAGCATTCTGAAGTTGAGAAATTTTCCCATAGGATAACATGGTGGTGCCTGTGAAGCCTTTCAGTGCCCGTATCTTGAAAATGGTTAGAGATACAGATTTTTCATTGCAAAAATTCTTAGTCCCCCAATAGGGGGTTAAGTACAGCAGTAAGTTGGAAAACCATTAATACCATGAATTTTAAAATGTTTTTATACCTTGTACAGTTACTGAGATATGTGGAATTTAGTATTCCAATGGTGTATGCATATGATTATTAGAAGGGTTACTTGCTCTATGAGCTGTTGTGTTGTTCTGCACTTATTTGTAAGTGGAAGTGCAGTGCCTGGAGGTCATGTGCTGCCAGAGTTATACATAATTATGCACAAATGGGCCCCGTGCTCACTCTTACACCTATTTGTTTTTAGAGAGATGGTTTGTTTGCTACAGATGTGTAGGACTGTGCATAAATGGGCAGCTTGGAGTGAGCATGGTGCCTGCAGGGCCCCACGCTCCCACTTAGACAGATTTGTTTTGTGAGAGATGCTTTGTTTGCCATACATGTGTATGATTATGGACAAATGGGCAACTTGGTGGGAGTGTGGGACAGAGATGGTCCCATGCTTCCACTTATACATATTTATTTTTGTAGAAGTGCTTTGTTTACCACAGATGTGGATCATTGTGCACAAATGGGCAGCTTTTTTTTTGGAGAGGTGCTTTGTTTGGCACAGATGCATATCATTGTACACAAATAGGCAGCTTGGTTCGGGCCCCACATTTCCACTTACACCTATTTGTTTCTACAGTGCCTTTTTTGCCACAGATGTATATGATTATACAGGAATGGGCAGCTTGGTGGGAATGTGAGGCCCCACACTCCCACTTATACATATTTGTTTTTGGAGAGGTGCTTTGCTTGCAGCAGACTCATATCATTGTGCACCAATGGGCAGCTTTTTTTGTGGAGAGGTACTTTATTTGGCACAGATGTGGATCACTGTGCACAAATGGGCAGCTTGGTGGGAGCACGGGGTCCAAAGGGCCCCATACTCCAACTTATACTCATTTGTTTCTACACTGCTTTTTTGCCACAGATGTATATAATTATACACAAATGGGCAGGTTGGTGGGAGCGTGGGGCCCAAATGGCCCCAAGGTCCAACTTACAGTATACATATTTGTTTTTGGAGAGGTACTTTGTTTGCCTCAGATGTGTCTCGTTGTGCACAAATGGTCAGCTTGGTGGAAGTGTGTGGCCTGAAGGGCACCACACTCCCACTTACACTTATCTGTTTTTGAAGAGGTGTTTATTTGCCACAGATGTTTATGATTATGTACAAATGGCAGGATGGTGGGAGTTTGGGGTGTGAAGGGCTCCACACTCCCACTTACACCTATTTGTTGAAAAAAGTCCAACAACTTCTGCTCCCTATGATCTCAACCAAGCCATTCCATATACAAACACACACACACACACACACACACACACACACACACACACACACACACTCATTACTCCTGACCCATGCCCTTATTAACCTGTTATCATGATGTGTATACATGAGACATAATATAAAGAATAATGTTTAATCTTTGGTTTATAAGTACACTTGGTATAGTTGCTGTTTTTTGTTAAAAAAAGTTAAATTATTACACATGTAGCAGTAAATGAAATAAAAGAGAAAATATATTTTTGCAACCTAAGCAAATTTTGTTACACACGATGCAAACCTTATGATTTTTATTTGTGGCTTTTGACATGTGTCATTTTTATTTTACTGTTTTTAATATACATTATGTAAACATTGTAAACAAAATAAAAAATCTTTAATCAGAAAAAATACATTTGATAAACATACATATCTTTAGTATTATCCACAAAATAAATAGTTTGTTAAAAATAATACAGTTTTATAAAACAATATTGATCATTAATATAATGCAGCCACATTTGTACTTCAAATAAAAATAAAACAGATTGCGTCACCTACTAAATATCGCAACAAAAACAAAAGATGTTGCTCAAGGGAGAGAGTGATGATACAGCTGCCTGTGCTGCTGGAACCTGTCAGGAGATCTGGAAGGGGGTGGCAAGGTAGGAGTGTGCGGGGGAATTGGAAGCTGGCTCCTTTACTGGGGAAGGTACAACAGAGGGCGCAGAATGGGACAGAAGATGGCTTCACTGTAGAACATGACCTTGGTACTCAGTTTCATGCTCTGCTGCTGGAGCTCTTTCAGTATCTGATTTGTCAGATGCTCTTTGTGAGTGCCTGGACAGTCTGATTCTGGTATGATATTTGTAATGTATTAGATTTTATTGCTTGCTCAATTAGATCTAAATTTTGTAGGGCATGTTCTTCATTTTTTGACTGTTTTTCAACCAATTGGATTTGGGCTTTTATATTGCTGTTTGTTTCTTTTTGGGCCTGAATCAGACTGTCCAGGCACTCACAAATTGCTTGTGTATGCATACTTTCTGGATCTGTGAAAAAAAAAAAACATATACAAATCATTAGTGTTACTGTATTTTGTGTTACTTTTATGGTAAATGTGCTATTTCAATATATTTCTATTGAAACTTTGGCTGTTGCAGTTCATTGAACAAATCACTGTGCCAGCTAATGATGAGGTATCCTAGTTTTTCCTATGTAAAATAAACTCTAAGATTTGCCTGTAATGCTCTTACACTGTCTCTTAACTTGTGCGCAGTACATTTCAACTGTTCAGCTACATATCCATATTGATAAAAGGCGTTTCTCTTATTTAAAGTATTTGCTTTTCAATGTAAATACTATATTAAGCTAAGCGCCATATACTTAATCGTTTTCCAAGAAAACATTTACCATGCTCAACCACAGAAACCTTTTTTCTTTAGGTGAAATATGTTTTTACTATTTTAGACCAATACTTCTGAGGTTTTCAAAAACATATTCAGCAGGGCACTACTACTGAAAATGTATGCTTTCTAAATCTCACTATTAAAATTGCTACAGACTGTGGAAGCTACTTACTGCTAGTGATGGGCTATGTAAAGTTTGATGCACTTGCTCCTTTCCTAAGGACAGACTGGCAGCACTGAACACCCTGCTAGGCAACCTCTTTATGTCAGGAAAATGAGTCACGTGACAATGTAGCATCATCATCATGCCTAGCTGAAGCTAGCTCATCACCATAGTGACTAATGACTCTTTTCCCTGACATCTTTCAGCCTTATGGTGTAGACTGGATTTTCAATAGATGCTTTTTAACAAAATTTAAGGGAACTTGATAATTTACATTTACTCTCTCTCACTTTTTGACTTATACCAGGTACCTGAACGAGAAAATAGTTTTTAAATTTTAAAGCATCTATGAACCTTTGTTAACATTAAAGGAAGGTGAAGTGTGGGGGGGGGAGAGAAAAGGGGAGATGGATGGGAAATCAGAAATGGTGATATTAGGAAAGTGCCAAACCCAATTTTAAACTTCCATCGATACCTACAAAAGTTTCTTCTTAAGTATAGCCCATTATCACTTATTATCAGTATAAATTCTTTCTTAAATGAACATAAACTCAGATAGATGGTTTCTAAAGGAGGGATTGGATTATGAAACCTCTTATTTGTACTAATGCAATCTAATACAATGTAATACATAGTTTTTTATGTTTTGATTTAACTAGTTATTCCAGCAAACCTGCCAATTCATATCCTCATTTAAACTCCATTTTTCATAAACTAATCCCATTTCATATATCCAAAACATCTTTCTATTTTCTATAGGTTTGTTGCAAATGTCCACCTTTGGTACCAGGACCTGTTCCAGTCTCCAAAATCTAATTTGCACTGAGGAATGTCCTCTTTCATTAAAGTGTCTAGCTATAGGAGACTTTTCGTCCTTATTTTGAATTCGAATTTTATGTTCTGAGATTCTTGTCTTAAGCTCTTTAACTGTTTTACCAACATAAATTTGATTGCAAGGGCATTGAATGAGTTATACAACCATCACAGTAGAACAAGTTATGTGTGATTTGATTAAATGTTCTTTTCCGGTATGTGGATGTTTATAGGACAATTTGCATGAAGTGTTACCACATGCAGTACATTTTCCCCAAGGATACATTCCATTTTTTAATGGGCCTAATTGTAATTGAGGCTGTCTAGGGGTTCCTTTCCAGTGCTGTGTGTGGACTAATTTGTCTCTGATAGTTGGTGCCTTCTTAGAAACCACGTATTGTCTCTGCTGAAAAATATCAGAAGTTGTAGGGTTTTTTTGCAAAATGTGCCAATTGTTTAAAATAATTTGTTTTAGTTGTGACATAATATTATTATGTACTGTGCTAAAGACAAGAGGATTATTGTCTTTGTCAACTGGTACATTCAATGTCAATGGTGCTAGAAGTTCTTTTCTTGTTTTTTTAATGCTTTTATCTGTGCTTGTTCAAATTTATTATTATTATATTGTCTCTCCCTAAATCTGGACTTTATGGTCTTTTCTTCTATCTTGTATTCCCTTTTTATACTGCAGTTACACCGTGCTCTCAAAAACTGAGAATATGGAACACTTTCAATAGGTTTTTTTTGAGATTAAAACTTTTTGATGTAAGGTTACCCCCCCACACCTTCTCTCTCCCCCACCCCCCCTTCTAAAGCTCCTCCCTATTCTTCTATCATTCCTCTGGTCCTTTCCACATCAAACCTCAAACATATATGCCCACCCATGTACCATTATCCAAGCCTTATCCCTACCAGACTGTTTGTTTCTCACCTTTAATAGGTTTTGGTTTACTGTCCTTTGCCTTGTATATATGTAAATAATTGTACATCTATCTCACTCATAAATGTTTGTATTTGTGCTATTTCAATATCATGTTTTTGTATACACTCTGTAACCTTTTTTGTTATGACCACTCAGGTCCATCTTGTAAATGAGCTATGCTCAATGATGTTCGCCTGAATAAATAAAGATTTTTTTGATTGGTTGCATTCCTGTCCATTGGTTTTCTAAATAATTTAGTTTCCAGTTTTTCTTCATTTTTGTAGATTGTGATGTCTAAGAAATCTATCTGATTCACATCATAAGTAAATGAAAAGAACAAGTTATAGTCTCTACTGTTTAAATATTCTTAGAAGTTTTTTAATGTTTCTATGTTACCAGTCCAAATTAATATTATGTCATCAATGTAACGCTTCCAGAAAAATATCGTATCCTTAAATTCATTTCCTTCTTCTATAGTTCCAAAGAAAAATGTCTTTTCAAAGTCATGCATAAATGCATTCACATAACTCGGAGCCATTGTACTTCCAATGGCTGTGCCTCTGACTTGCCCATAATGTTGTTCTTCAAATTTAAAATAGTTTCTATATAGAAGTATCTCTGCCAAATCTTGTAAAACATGTGCCTTTGGCTTATGACCAGGTAATCTAGTATCCAACAATTTACCCATACTCTCTAAAACATTTTCATGGGGTATCGAGGTATACAAATCCTTTACATCCATCGTGACCAATAAACTTTCTGCTGAAATCCCTCTTTCATTCAAATTCTGTATTAACTGTAATACATACGTAGCATCTTTCAAATATGTAGGGATATTTTCTACTAGAGGTTATAAGTGGTAATTAACACATTTTGAAATAGGTTCCAAAACTGAGCCAATCCCTGATACAGTTGGCCTACCTGGAGGGTTCCTTAAATCTTTATGAATCTTTGGGAGGGCATAAAAAAATGGTACCCTTGGAAACTTATTTTCCATTGATTCTGTTTCCCATTTCCTCACCCATCCCATTGTTTCCATTTCAAAGAGTGTTGTTTTTATTAATTCAGTTATTGTTTTCACTGGGTCATGTTCTAGTCTTACATAATTAGTTTCAATTTTCAATAAATCAGGACACATTTGTCTATAAGCTTCTCTATCTTGAATAACTATGACTCAACCCTTATCTGCAGGTTTTATTATAATAGAGGTGTCATTCTTAAAGCCATCAATGCCTCTCTTTTTTTTAAAGGTTTGAATGATGCTGGGTTGTGTGAGTTGCTAAGACTTGTTGAACCTCTTTGTGTACTGTTTCTATATAGTTTTCCAGCACATGGCATTGTCCTGTAGCAAGCATAAAGCATGATTTAGTGCCCATGGCCTTTTTCAATTTTGTCTGTTCTATATTGCTGTCCACTTTATCTCTAAATTGAGAATGTAGTCTTAGTTTACAAATAAAATGTTTACATATCTGCCTTAATCTGAAATGTATCTATTTCGTTTGTCACTGAAAAGGATAGACTAAAGGATAAGACTCACATTTCCTCTGCAGTTAATGGTCATGAACTCAAATTAAACACTGCTGTTTCCCTCCTCTTTGATTTCTCCTGCAACCCATGCCTTTTCCTCCTCCACCTTGCTCATCTATTTCTCTTAGTTCTACATTTGGCTCCTTCCATCTCAAATCATACCTGTCTGAGGTCCCTTGTCCTGGGTCTAAATTCTGTCTGTTTTCTTGCACATCCATTTGTGGAGCTAATAGTCCCTCTCTGTCTTACTCTAAAAAGTTATTTTCATCGTTGTTTATCTTGTCTATTACTATTTCTCATGTTGCTGCCTGAACTGTCAGAACTTGAATCCTTCATTGACTAAAATCTTTGTACATCTTTATATATGTGTACACTCTAGTATTTTTATAGTCTCCTGTATCCCTATAAAATTTCTGATCTTAGTCTCTCTTAGTGTCTTTTTCTTATTCTTTAAGTTTATTGTTAATATCTTCTAGCCATTCATTAAATTCCACTATCTTAATTTAAGCCTGTAGAGCATTCTGGTATTTTTGAATGTCTTCAGCTAATTTACTGTGTGTCCTTAATACTGCTTCTGTTAACGCATACATAAAATCGACACTACATCGTGTCCTTATTCTATCCCATTTATTTGTTAATATTTCATCATTTATACCCAGATTTGGTTCTCTTGCCACTCAGAGACCTCTAGGAATCCTCTTAAACTCTAAGGCCCAGATATTCAAACTGCACCAGGCTGTGGCGCAAGCTTGGCCACAGCTCAACATGGCTGCACAGTGGTGTGGCCTGGGCAATATTCAAAGGAGCTGCGCCATGGCTCATCAGCTTTGAATCTCGCACTCTAGCCACCCCCACTGTGCATGGCACAGTGGCACTGCACCAGTGCAAGTTGCCAGAGTGGAGCATGGAGATACGCTAGTGCAAGTGCCATTGTGCCATTCACAGCACCTGCGATATTCAAAGGTGACAAGCAAATGGGGCCATAATTTATGCAAGGAGCACATGGGGCCATTTGCATGTCATTATGGCACATTTGCATACTATTTGCATGCAAGTGCACCAATCCCCGACAACTTGCACCTGGCACCCTGTCAGGTAGCAGCCGTTTGGGACCGACGCCCCCTGCAGCCCGATCATGGGCATTTGTTTAAATATAAAGTCCTCATCCAATATCCCTGGTGGTCCAGTGGACTGCTATGTGCCCGATTGCGGGCATCCGTTATAATAACCCCCCCATCCAATATCCCTGGTGGTCCGGTGGACTGAATGCTGCCCGATCGCAGGCATCTGTTTAAATGACAACCCCCCATCCAATATCCCTGGTGGTCCAGTGGACTGAATGCTGCCTGATTGCAGGCATCTGTCCAAAAATAGATGACTCCTATATCCCTGGTGGTCCAGTGGACCTCTCTGTTCCCAATCATGGGCATTTGTATAATAAAATGAGAATTATTGCAGTATCCCTGGTGGTTCAGTGGACCGCTGTTCACCAGTCATTCGTGGGCATCTGTATAATAAAATGAGAGTTATTCCACTATCCCTGATGGTCCAGTGGACCGCTTCACCTGATCATGCATATCTGTACCCAAAGAAGGGACTATTATCCCTGGTGGTTCAGTGGTACCCCCCTCCCACCTGCCTTGAGCCTTCACCACCTCACTCCCCATCAGCTGGTGGGTGGCAGCACCCACGATGCGCTCCAGCCCTGCTGTTCCGCCGACTGACAGCTCAATAGGGTTGCACATTTGCTGGGTTCACAGCATGAGCCACTGGCATGCAACCCATAGTCAGAATATATTCCAGATATGTGAATGAATCACATATCTGGAATGTGTTGTATGGTATGGGTTGCACGCCCATTGGCTCAAGCTGTGAACCACGAGCATGCAGCCCTACCGAGCTGTCAGTCAGTGGGCAGCAGGGTGGCAGGTGGGTGGGGTGCTGCTGCCCGCCGGCTGATGGGGGAGTGAGGTGGTAGGGCTTAGTGGGCAGGTGGGGAGGGGAGTACTACTAGACCACCAGGGATATTGGTCCTTTCTTTGGGTACAGATGCCTGCAATCGGGCAGAAAGCGGTCCACTGGACCACCAGGGATAGTGCAATAACTCTCATTTTATTATACAGATGCCCATGATTGGGTGAACAGCTGTCCACTGGACCACCAGGGATATTGCAATAATTCGCATTTTATTATACAAATGCCTGCGATCAGGCGAACAGCGGTCCACTGGACCACCAGTGATATTGAATTAATTCTTATATTATTATACAAATGCCCGTGATTGGGCATGGGGGGGTGCCACCAGATGCAGCCGGAACTTGGGTGGCCACCCATAGGTGGCAGCTGCTGTGTTGCACCCTGCACTGCGGCAGCTTACCTGTGGGTGGCCATCAGTTCCTTTTTTTTTGGCTTAACTTTGTGCTGGCACAGGTAGGGGTTGTGCATGCATGGTTCTGCACATCCTGGGCTGAATATCGGGCTGTGCAGGTTATGCATGTGCACACCCCTCCACCTGTGCCTCCATACATTACTGATGCACTCCAGTGCATCGAGAATTGTGCCACGCACTTTTCCTTTTTGAATATTGTGCCGGGGCGCATCAGTGGGTTGCACATGGTGCAACACTGTTGCGCCTGTTGCGCCATGCGCAACCCTTTTGAAAATCTGGGCCTAAATATATAGCTAATGTAAGACCATGTAAATTCAATTTCAGATCTTTATTTTTCAAATTTTCTGTCCTATTTTTTTACGTTCTAGTACTATCCATATTAATTTGTGCTAGGTCTCTATCACCTCTCATTTGATTAAAAAGTGATTCACATTCAGAATCTGTGAATGCGCAAATGGTGTAACTGCCTTCTGCACTACCTCATGCCTCATTAAATGCATCCATTATGAAACCTAAAATTCTCCACTATAGGATATAGTTAAGTTATCATATATAAAAGTTTCAACCTCTTCTAATGATCAAATAAACATATAGAAATTATTGTAATGTAAAAGTACAGGCCAGTAATAGTCTTTGAGAGATATATTCTTTTTATTGATTAAATAAGTTGAGACCTTCAAATCTTCAGCCAAAGGCAAACGTCCTGTATGTCAACACTGACCACCAAAAAGGTCAGAATCTTGCAAACGAACACTTTCTATGTCCAGGGAAATCACCAATAAATATTCCAAAGGAAGTTATTACCCTGTGTTAAGTGGAACTGGCAACTTTTCTGACAATATTAAAGCACTTCAATAGATTTAGCCTGCTTGAGCAAAAAATGCTGTCACAAATCAAGTTGCATATTTTAAAGGTTTAATAAGTAAATTACTCCCAATGTTTCGCCTAGTATTAGACTTCTTCAGGGAAACTGTAAAAGATTTTATGAATGCAAAAATTATTTTCGTAATTTCATTAATGAACTTACAAGTTCAAAAATTCTTTCAATCCTGACGATACCGATTAGAACAGTTACATATATATTTATTTCTCTTCATAGAAAACATCAATAAATCCCATTCTCTGAATGAAACTGAATATTGAAAATTAAATTAAATGTTGAAAAAGCATATAATCCCATTAAATGCTACCAAAATTTAATGCACAAAAGATATTGCCTTACTTCTTAACACTGCCTGCTAGGGGCCAAGTGATTGCCATATTTCCCTAGGAATACCTTCATTTCATCACCACTTCAAAAAGAAAACAAAACAAAATAATATTAATTTAAACCATATAGCCACATAAACTTTAGAAAATGTATAATGGTCTCCCCAATATTTACCTTTAAATATCCATTAAATATTTTATTCAGAATATTTCTTTCACTGAAACTATATCTAGAACTGTAAAGCAGAAATGAAAAGGGGGGGACCACATATTCATTTAATTCGACCATCAAATGTCAATACTAAAACTTTGCTCATAGCATATAAATAATAGCATGGTTCAACATAATCTTACTACAGCACTGTATGTTCAACAGATAGATAGGTCCTTAGACATAACAGATTCTCGTGTCTAACACATCTCGATTCATTCATATAAAAAGCCCATTGATTGTTCATGTGACTACCCTTGCAAATACTTCTGATTTCCAATATTTGCCATTATATCCATTTAAATCTATGTTTCTTTTATGTTAATACCACTCCTTTAACATGTTTAGATTATAAACTCTAACCCACCCGAAAACCTTAGATCTTAAAGCCAAGTGCTTTGGCATCTTGTGCAGTACATTTCAACTTTTCAGCCACATATGCATTTTGGTAAAAGGCTTTTCTCTTATTTAAAGTATTTGCTTTTCAATGTACATAATGGCCCAGATATTCAAAAGGGTTGCGCATAGCGCAACAGTGCAACCCACTGATGCGCCCTGGCACGATATTCAAGAGGGAAAAGTGCACGGCACAAATCCTGATGTGCCGGAGTGCATCAGTAATGTATGCAGGCGCAGGTGGGGGGGGGGGTGCCCATGCATACCCTGCACATCCTGATATTCAGCCTGGGATATGCAGAGCCTTGCATGCACAACTCCTAACTGCGCCAGCACAAAGTTAAGCCAAAAAAAAGGGAACAAGGGATGGCCACCCACAGGTGAACTGCTGCATTGCAGGGCGCAACACGGCAGCTGCCACCTGTGGGTGGCCACCCAAGCTGCGACTGCACCTGGTGGCAACCCCCATGCCCGATAGTGGGCATTTGTAAAAGAAACAGAAGAATTCCGTCCAATATCACTGATGGTCCAGTGGACCACTGTCTGTCCGATCGCGGGCATTTGTATAAAAAAAAGATGAATTATGTTCAATATACCTGGTGGTCCAGTGGACTGCTGTCTGCCCGATCACGGGCATTTGTAATATGTATTAAGAATTCTGTCCAATATCCCTGGTGGTCCAGTGGACCACTGTCTGCGCGATCATGGGAATTTGTTTTAAAAAAAGTCTAATTATGTCCAATATCCCTGGTGGTCCAGTGGACCGCTGTCTGCCCAATCATGGGCATTTATAATACAGTAATGATTAATGTCCAATATCCCTTATTGTTTAGTGGTACCCCCCTCCCCACCTGCCCACTGTGCCCCACCGCCCCACTCCCCCCGGTCAGCTGGCGGGTGGCAGCACCCTACCCACCTGCCACCCCACCGCCCCCGCCCACCAACTGACACCGTAGGTTGGGCTGTATGCCCATTGGTCCACAGCGTGAGCCAATGGGTGTGCAACCCATACTGTACTACACATTCTAGATATGTGAATATGTGAATGGATCCATAGTGCATGTGCAGGTCATGCCCATGCAATGTTGGCATCTGTGGTGATTGTGCAGTGCTAGCAATGTTTGCACTGAGCATGGCCAATGTTGTACACTGTGCAATGGCCACGTTATACCACAAATACTCTCAGTGTTTGGGCACGGTAGTGGATTCAATAACACAGAATCATTCATCACCATGTCCTCACACTGGAGATACAGGGCGGTCCAACAATGGGACCAATGCTGGGGGGAGGTACAGCTGGTCAGTTTGGTTGATCTGATGTTGGCCAGGGAGTGCCTCCTGTTCGGGAACATACAGGAGGGGTCAAAACCCAAAAATGAGGTGTGGACCCCTGTGGGGCAGTGTCTGAGTGCCAGAATGGGGAACACCCATTCTGGTGAGCAATGCCACTACAGGTATTATGACTTTCTCAGGCAGGAATGGCAGCGGCTGAAAAGATATAACCAGATGGTACATGATAGCATTGTACCACAGACAGGTAAATGGCCACATGAATGGCTATTATTTTTCGGGCAAGCTTGAGGTTGGGTGTGGGAGGGGGCATTACACACACACAGTGGCCAGAAATGTGTGTATGTGTACTGTACTCTGCATCTTGTATCCCCATATCTCTCATCTGCTCCTGATATTCAGGGATATCCCCTCTGGTGGCTCACATTATACCATACCCCACATATACTTTGCGTGTTTGTGATTGTACAGCAGGGATTGTCAGCAAGTCTTACTGGCACAGGTTATGGTTACAGAACTGAGTATCTGCAAGATGGCACATGTTATGCTACTTAGCTTATTCTGTCAGTTGCCTGAGTGCCAACACCAATGTGTAAGATGTGTCCATGCTGTTGGTGAATTCAGCATGATGTCTATATGCCTTGTCCCTGAGGTATGTGGCAGGGCTTAGGTTGCGTACGTGGAGGGGCAAGGGGGTCAGAGGGATCACCTAGGTATTCATCCTGGTGGCTTTGGGGTCAGCCTATGTCTTGTGCC
The DNA here is from genome assembly GCA_016271365.2 of Neoceratodus forsteri. NCBI lineage: Eukaryota > Metazoa > Chordata > Ceratodontiformes > Ceratodontidae > Neoceratodus > Neoceratodus forsteri. The sequence goes on along the minus strand of CM028135.1, from coordinate 563,518,828 downwards.
CCCCAACATGTTGTGCAATGGAGCAGTACTACATGGTACTGCACCTAGTACACATTCGATGCACACAACAGGCAATACGCTATTAACTGTCATTTACACAATATGTACTGACACATTAGAAAGGTAGGTTGTAGTTGTGAATGATCTCCAGTATGTGTAGTAATACTATTGAGTGGGTTGCACTTTACCATTCATTGGGCCTAGTTTACACTATTATGATTGTCTAGGGGTTGCAACTCCTAACCCTGTTGTGCTGTGCCTGCCACATATGATCTATACATATCTGTACATACAATTTGTTTTTTCATAGTACTGTATGGCTTACTATGAGGTATACTATATATATGTCACTCGGGGTTTCTACAGTACAGTACTGCTGTGTACTGTGTCCTGGGCTGGGTTGTTGCAGTGCTTCATCCACAGGCCTATCCAGTACTGGCTCCACATGTAGTTGTACTCCACCACCACTGGTTGGGGTATGTGTGTTCCTAACATGATGGCAATGTCAGTTCAGTGTGCTGAACATGTAGGTGATTGCCTGACACAGGCAGTGCTGGCAGACCATGCCCATTCATGGTGCTATGGGCAGCTTTCAAGTGGGTGCATATTGTGTGCACATATGCATTTTGTGTCCTGGTTTAACAGGTGGTGGAACATTGTTGTTTGCTGAGTGAATAGTACAAAAATGTTTCCGTGTGGGACTGCTAGTGCCTGTTGTGTCCATTGCCAGATGTGGTGTGATGTGCTTCCACAGGAGTGTTGCTGAGTTCTTAACTGTAGATCATCATTAACAGTATCATCCCTACTTTGTGGCTTTTGCCTTTTGCATGCTACCACTGTGATGTGGACCATGGACAGATGGAGAGGCAGTTTGCATGGGGGAACATGTTGTCCATGGCATTCCTGACATTGGCCTTTTTCCTTCACTCTGTAGATCACACCGCCGAGGGATGTCAACAGGTATCAGCAACCAGGTACCGGTAGAAGGGGAAAATTAGCCCAGGCCATCTTCCAGGGATGTCAAGGGTAAGTCATAGGGATGTGGCACGTAAGCATGCTATATTTATACAATCACTTATAACCTACCAGGATGTCTGTGACAGGTTTGTACCCCTTTACACCTTTTCCACACCACCTACTATGCTGTCACAAGCATGTGCAACACCTCTCTCTGTGCGATGTGGCCCTGGTGTGTGTTACCAACCCATGTCCATGTCACAGATGTTGCTGTTTAGGTTGGTATGCCCTGACATATACTGGCACTGCCCCTGTGCTGTGTACATTGATATTCCTGTTCACAGGCCACCCATGCCTGTGTGGTACGTATCCTGGGACACCCGGATGATATGCATATGTCTTTTGTACTCTGCTGTTGTTGCACAGACTTCCTACTACATCCACAATTGTATCCCACATGGCATGGTAATGTGTGTCCTGCACGGCCATGCCCATTCTTCTTATGTTGCAGTTGAACAGGCTGTAGTACCACTGTCCTCTGTGCACATTGTTGGTCTCATACTCACATGTGCAGATGTGTGACATATTAGACATTTTTCATAGGTTGCAGTCAGTTTTCAGGCATTCCTTGCTGCCTCCTCGTGCATTGCACCCACTGTGTATATTCTTGCAAGTGCCATGGTCCTGGACCACATGTGCCTGTTCTGTGTTGCAGGTGACAGAGCTCCATATCATGTCTGTTGGGAGTTTTGTACATTGGTGGACCAGGGACAGCATCCCATTATGTAAGCTGCAGGGGTTAAGGTTACACTAGGGCATTTCTGATGTGGGGTTGCAGTGTCATGCTTCACGCACCCCTTCAGCATCTTGTGCCATGCTTCTCCAGGGCTCCTTGGTCATTGTCTAGCGCCCAGTTGGCATGTGCTGTGTTGACCTGTTTGGAGCTGTCTACCATAAATGGGCAGCTTTCTGAAAAGGGAAGAGTGATTAGTGTTTTGGGCCCTTCCCTCTTCCAGGTATTTGTGTCTGATATGACTAAAAACACACTAGCCCCTAAAATAAAATTTGTTTATGATGTTAAATTAGGTGGTCATTGTAATCACTAGAAGAAGTCAAACAGATTCAGAATGATCTGGAAAAGCTTTCAGTATGGGTGAACACATGGGGGATGAAGCTAAATAATGAAAAGTGTAAAGTTATGTTCTTGGGTCCTCATAACCCTAGAGCCTCATACTTTTGGGGTGGAAATTCCCTCTGTACTACTGAAAACAAAAAAGATCTAGGGATATTCATATCAAATGATCTTTGTAGCACAAATTAGGCAAATGAAGCAATCAGCAAGAGCAATAAAATAATTTGGTCTATCAGATGAAACATCAATTCCAAATATTCTAAGGTATTAATGCCTCTGTTCTGGTCTTATGTTAGATCACAGCTTGAGTATGCAGCCTAGTTACAGTGCCCTTTCAGTTGTAATTTGCTGCATGCTCCATTGTGGATCCATGACACTGGAGTGCCAACATCAGCAGCGACAGCCACCACAGAGTCACAGTTACCATGGCAGCATGAATGGCACATGCACAGTGCACCGGAAACCTAGACAGCGACAGCCACAACAATGAGCATAGTCCAGCAGCAGGCAAGAATAGATCTCCCCCTTCATGCAGTAGAGCATCCGCCCCTGCACCCTGGCAACAGGCATGAATGCCCCCCCGTCCCCATGCAGCAGAGCATCCTCACCCCCACCCCCCTGGCAGCAGGCATGTGTTGCCCCCCTGGGCCACAAGCACCGCACCCCAATCACCAGGCCACAGCAATGGTGCACAGCAGTGCAGACAGTGAGGGGACACAGGAGCACTGGCAAAGTGAATTTATTGAAGCTGCACATGGAAAGCTTGTGTAGCAACGCTGTGCCCGTCACACCACACCACACCACCCCCACCGCCATCACCACACCTTTTCCCCCTATACACAGTCCTCTGACTTCTGCCATCATGGCAATCACACTTGCAGGTGGATGTTGTGGGCAATGCCCATCAGGTAATCCCAGGGGGCTGGTCATACTGCACAAAAATCTCCTGGATCTTCTCACTGGCATCCCTGGGCCTTCTGTGTGATGTCTCCACCACTGTATCTCAGACAAACTGCTTCATCTTGAGTTCAGTGAGCCACTGTTGTCCATGTAGCACCTTTATGAACCTCCAGATCGTATGGTGGGAGGCCACCATGAGGGAGTTGAAGCCCCTGTGCCAACCCTCCAGGGCATCGGTGGTTCTGGGCAACCCCACCCACACAGCACTGTAGACATTCCAAAAGTCCAAGGGGTATGTTGGTCGGTGACACACCCCACTACAGACAGGGCAATCCAGCCAGGCACCCATGAAGTAGTCAAGGTATGGCTAAGCTCCTCTTCATTTGGCTTAAAGAACTCTTAGAACCTCATTTCCTCATAGACGCTGGTAACATCCTCAGGTGGCACAAATGCCAGCACCACCAGCATGCAGATATGCATAGCAAACTCATCATTCATTACATACAGCTGTGCCAGGGACCCATGTTGTTGCAGTTTCCTCAACAGGCACTGGGTGGAATGGAAGTAGCACCCACGGATGCGGGCCTGTGGGAACACATTCTGTAGGGCTTTGTATGTGGTCACCTCATAAGCAATTATGATGGATATCAGACACAGCTGAGGCACAGCTCAAGGAGCATCCACAGCATTGCTGTATTGCACCCCAGAGTCCTGCTGGCCATCAGGGCATAGACCACTGGTAGCACTGCCATCATCTGCATGATGTGCAGGCTGTAGATCTGCTGCAAGAGGCTGGGGCTGCAGTCGAATGTTCTGTCCACTTACCATGTGCCACTCCATGACAGGTATTCCAGATTCCTCTGGGTGCTGAAGAGGAGGAACTGTGCAGTGCTGTCACCAGAATCTTGCAGGAGAAAAGCTGTCCTGCTTCAGTCCTGTGGTACTCCTCTGAGATGGTAAAGGCAGACAGTGCTGTGGGCTCTGTGGGTGACCTGTCAACCCTCTTCCTTGTCCTCTGGATGGTGCGCTTTTCAGCATTCCAACTGACTGCAGTCACCCATCCACCTTGTCTGTGAGCCTGCTGCAGAATGTGATGATCACCTGTTGGCAGCACTCAGTTGTCTTCGTGGCCCGCCACTTCATTGTTGCTGAGACCTGCCACACCGTGACCTCTGTGCTGTCGGGCACATGGTTTTGCCACCCAGTGACAGAGGCATTATCCATTCCATCCACAGTACATGCACACCTGTTGCAGTTGCCCAAATGATACTCTAAGAATTTCCAGTATGTGGAGGCCCCACTCATCTGCTCCCTCTGGTATAGGTAGACTCGGAAAGCAAGGATACTGTTCCCTGGGGCACTCTTCAAAACCTGAGTGGCACACTTCAGGACAGCCCATGCAATGTGTCTGGTCTCACCACCTGCCCCCTCAGTCAGCATTTTATGCAGTGTCACTGTATGTGCCTAACCGGATTCCTGATTGGATGTCAACCTGCAACACATGTCACCCTGTGTGGGGCTCACCGGGAGCTCCTGCAGTGGATCATCTCCGCTTGGCTCTCCTGCAGCTGTTGCTGTTGGAGTGCACACCCTCCCTAGGACACACTCTGTCTCTGATGTGCATGTTCAGATATGAAAATCAGTTTCCAGCATGCACCTTCACACTAATTCTGCTATTGGCCTGTTGCACTCGTGCTGGTCGACCTCTCAGTATGCCACACCTACCACTGTGCTGCCTGTGGTCCCTACATTTCTCTCTGCAGTTGTTGCTGTCTGTGTGTTGTTCTTTGGATAGCATACACTCAATTGTTATATACTGTGTATATTGTATTATGTTTTGATGTTGGTTTTAACACATTTTTATGGTTAAGTGTTCGAATCTCTGGAAAGGGGTACCATTTAAATAAAGTTTCCATCTATCTATCTATCTATCTATCTATCTATCTATCTATCTATCTATCTATCTATCTATCTCTCTATCTATCTATCTACCTATCTTTCTGTCTCTCTATCTTTCAGAAAATCCAACTGTGTTAGACTGGAAAAAATATAGCAGAGATATACAAAACTCACCACTGGGATTCAGTATAAATCATATGAAGACAGGCTGGATACATTGCAACTTATGCCATTAGAGCCAAGAAGGATAAGGTTAGATTTGCTCTTATTTTTTGATATTGTAAATTACCCCTTTCTTATGTCTGAACTATGCTTGGAATTCAGAGATAACTCTGGCAATACCAGAGGACACCCCTTACAAATCATAGGGAAAAAATTCAATACTCACACACGAAAATATTTTTACATGACCAGGGTAGCAAACCCTTGGAATTAACTGCCCTTGGAAGTGGCCATCTGTGAACTAAGATCAAATTAAAAAAAAACATTTGGAAAGTTATATTCTTGCTGAGGGACAACTGAAATATTATTCAGTGTAAACATATAGCATCTTCTATGGGCAGCTTTACCTTCTTACTTCTTACCCTTCCTTAGAACGTTCCTTAGAATATTCCATACACCACCATTTCATGGTGGCCCATAAATGCCTGGCCAGTGCTATTCTTGTACTCTATACATTATTCTCCCCTTCATAGCCACTGGCTCACAGTGGGGGTGTGGTCCACTTCTGCACCCAAGCAGATGGCCTCCTGTGCATTGCATGGTCATGTCCCACTTGTGTGGTCACGTCATGCTTCTGTGACGTTGACCACCAGTCTGTCCTTTGCAGCCATACCACCACATTTTGGCTTATGGGCCTCTGTGAATGGAGGCTTTACACAACCTCTGAGTCACTGGCCACTCCAGGTTGGATTCCAAGGAGTAGGGAGTGCTGTGGTTGTGCACATAGCTGTTCTGCCTCCTGTGTACTGTTGTTCATTTCCTTTATATTGTGCAAATTGAGGCAGTCCAGAGAAGGGCAACCAAAATGGTGCAGGGACTGCATCAGAAGACAAATGAGGACAGATTAACGGAGCTCAATATGTATACCCTACAGCAAAGGAGGGAGAGAGGTGATATGAGCGAGACATTCAAACACCTTAAGGGCATTAACCAGGTGAAAGAGTCTAACATGTTTAAATATAAGAAAAATAGCAGGACAGGAGGACACAGCATGAGATTAGAGGGAAGTCAATTAAGAGGGAATGTGAGGAAATTCTTTTTCACAGAAAGGGTGGTGGATGCATGGAAAAGCCTACCTCAGGAAATGGTGGCTATGAATGCAATGCAGGGCTTCAAACATGCATGGTATAGGCATAAGGGAGCAATACAGATGAGTGTGAATAGATAGGCCACTGACAGAGCAAAGGCCGATGGCATGTTTGTAAGGTAGAAAAAGAAATGGGCAGACTGGATGGGTCTTGTGGTCCTTTTCTGCTGTCAACTTCTATGTTTCTCTTTTTCTATGTCCTCCTTGCATCTGTTCAATGATGCGGTGGCTGCACATACAGTTGCACTGTATGTGATACATTATTCCCAATTTTACATGCATGCATTTGGCTGTCTTCAGCACTGTGTACTGCAGCAGCTGGCAAGGGGGTGTGACTGGGGGTTGCCTGTAACCATCACCAACCCATGGGCCAACACTGCACTAGAATATTGGTGTTGTTCTGTGGCTGCCTTGCTGAGGGTTGGCTGTTCATGCCTCCTTGGTGCCAGTGCATCTTGCCATTCTCATATGCCACCCTCTTACACCTGTACTGCTCATTGTGGCCACCTACACATCAATCACAGTTGCCAAAGCCTTGACCGATGCTTTCTGTCAATTACCTTTGCTCCATTTGTGTACCAGTCATCCCGGACTGTGCCCCCCTAGGCCACTGTTGGGCATGTGTGCATCCCACCCATGTCAGGACATCTGGGTGTGTTGGTGTGACTACAGTCCCTGGGCAGCCATGCCACCCATGTGTCAAATATGCCATGAAGGTGTACGTACTGCAGGGATGGGGTGGGGGACACAGCTCTGTGTGCTAGTTTTACCTAGATGGTTCACAGTGTCTGCTCGCCTTATGTACATTATTGTCTTTCTCCCCATATGTGACTGTCAGGTGGCTGCGATGTCCCAGCGCCCAGAGGTTGAAAAGGACTGTGATAACCTCCTCCACTGTGTCAAATGGACACAGCACATCATAATGAGGCAGCTACTGGCCATAGAAGATTACTCCAGATGGACCACTGTGGAAGATGAAGAGTTGGTGTGCATTGTGCTCCCACTGCCCCTGCACACCCTGAGAATACTCTACATCCCCTTTGGACTTTCCCACCCAGCATTACCCATGTTTTTGCCATGTGTCTTCCCAACCCCCTTTTCAGGATGACTTATTTTATTATCGTACATACTTCTTATATTTCATGTTTGCTTCCTGTTTGTTTTACATATTTTTAGTAAAAATGTTACAATATGTTATGCTTCCGTGTCCTGCGTCTATTGTTGTTCTGTATAACCATTTTCCTGTGTACTGATGGGATGCCTTCAATGCTCACCTCTTCCACCCTATAAGGTACATCCATAGCTGTCATCTCCAAAGAGGATTTCCACTGGTGGTCCTGCTGGTGTCTGTGGCTGCACTTCCACCTGTACAGTGTTCAAGACTTGGTGGTTGTGTTGGCATGTTGCCAGACCCATTATTTCCCCATGTGTCCTCCTGCACATCTGCTGCACATGACAGACTTCATCTGGGTTGTGGCTGTCCATTGACCTGGGATGGTCCCTGTACTGTGACTGCCTCCCCACTTGTGTGCGCACTGGAGTGGCCTGTGTCTGCACCCTGTCCATTGCTGTGTCCTTGTTGGCATGGCTGTCTTCCATCCCCATGTGTCCCCTTGCTGTGTGCCCTTAGGTATGCATTCACCTGCTCCATATGAGGATTCCATGTGACCTCTCCCTGTGCATAGTCAGGGCTAGTTGCAGGCCTACTGGCACCCCATGCAGATATATGTCTGGTGCCTCCTTCACAACTCTCACTGCCCAGTCTCCCCATTCTACCCCACTACACTTCCTCACTGTGCTACTAACATTTCTGATTACATGTGTATGTATAAACCCACTGCCTTGGGTTTGTCTCTTTTTTGGGGGAGGGGCTTGTCATGCTTCTCCCCGTCTATTCTGTCTACTTCCCAGCTTCCCTTCTGTGCCATCACCTTCAGTGGCTGCATGGTTCACTTCTGTCTCCCACCACCTCTGTGTGCACTGGGCAGCTATAGCTGTTAGCGCCGCCCATTTGCTTTATTCAAAGCTGTCTTCTGTGCTGGGCAATCTTTATCCTGCACTCTGGGCTTGGCTTTGCACACCTGTTTGCACACTATATTCAGCTGTGTTTGCCCGTGGGCTATTCCTTAGAATATTGAGTGCACTGGGTTGTGGGCTAGTGTTACCTGCAGAGCAGGTCAAACTTTGCCTGTCAGCAGGTTTTTGCATATTTGGCCCCTGAAGTTGAGATTAAACTAGTCCCATATCTAGATACAATTCAGTTGAATCAGGAAAATAATAAAGGAAACTTAAATGGTTATTATTTTTCTAGGATTGGGGCCAATATTAAAATACTAATGAAACCCCAGACTCCTTGGGCTTGATTCTCAAAGTTGATGCAAGGCTTGTGTCAGGCTTGCATCAAACCTGGCAGTGCAGCTAACACTTTGGTACACCTTGTGCCCAATTCTCAAAAGTTGCGCTCATTTGTAGCACTTAACCCTCTTCATGACAGCTTGTGCCAGATATGATGCATAATTCCTGTAAAAAGGACCCCCAGTTGACACAAAGTTAGATGAGCAAAAAGCTGGTCTAACTAGCTGCATGTGGTGCATGGGATCTAGAATCCCAATTGCCAGTCTGGGAGTACTGCAAGTTCCATGTGCCATCAGTTCAGCGCACCAGGGGCTTGTGGCATTCCTGAATGTTTGAGAATCGAGCCCCTTGAATAACCTTGGTGATACAATTACTGGAAGGAGAACTGGCCATTTCAAATGGTGAAAACAATCTGATTTGGGATTCATTGGTATAAGAGGCACTGGTTTGTCTATTTTCTTACAGTTTTGGAAATTGCCAAATGGATCTGGAAACAGATGTTCTCACTTCAGCATCTAGGTTTAACTGCAGAGTCACTCACAACAATAATGAATCATTTACATGACCCAAAACAGAACTTTTTACAAGGTAAATGTGTTCCTAAACCTGACCTTGAATACCAAACTAGATAAAGAAAAACCTTAAAACTGGCAGGACTGTACAAGAAAGAAATCAATATCTCTTAACAATTTATGGAATAGAAAAATCAAGTCATGAGATGCAACACTCACTTATAAAACTAGTTTGTTATATTTTATCCAACATTTTGGGGGTATGGCCAGAATACAATGAAGTGGAATGGGTTTGAGGGAGAATGCATGTACAAACTAGGGGAACATAACCATTGTAGTTCGGAACGCTTATAAGCTAGATAAATTAAACATCCTCCGGTGTGGCTTGTCTGATATACAGAATCACGAACATCAGGGCAGTATATTTCTTTAGGGGAAAAAATGGAGGTATTCCAGTTACAATAAATCTTTGGAATAAAATGCAAACAAAGCCCCTTTCTCCTACATCTTTTTAACAATCTGTATACTCAGAGGTTCATAATCCAATACAAAATTGGTATCAATGTTTAACAAATTAGGAACAGGATTGATGTCCTGAAGATTTAATAATGTCAATTGATCAAGGAAGTATTGTAGAAAATATTTAGGGGGAATTATTTGATTCTATTATATCTTAGAATGTAGCAAGCTTTTCAAAAAGTATTATTGACCCAGAATTCAAAAACATTCTCTCCTAACATGCTGTAATTTGTCATCAGGAAATTTGGGTCATGGTTAACCTATATCTAGAAAGTTACACATGTATTTCTGCTAAAGCAAAACAAACAAACAAACAAACAAACAAACAAACAAAGTGTGGTAGGCCAGTAGGGGCTTTATGATTTTTGTCAAGGTGCAGAAGAACTTGGTGATAAAATCTTGCCTTGTTGTTACATCAGAGCTAATAATTATTTTGCTGTACTGGAATAAGGAAATGTTTTATGTGTATAATAGCAATGTACCTCCCCAAAATACAAGGTTCTATGTGATAATTGCACCGACAAATGGTGCCAACCAAAAATTGTGACTGCACATTGGCAAAAACAAAAACAGTGATGATCAGTACAACAACTGCAAAAAACAGTGGGTGGTGCTAACATTCTCTGTGTGGGGTGAAGTAAAATACTTTGTTTACAGGGGGCTATGCCCCCCACACATCCCAATTATAATATAACTATAGCTGGGGGTGATGATAGGTGGACAGGGGAAAATTCAGGAGGGGGACATGGGTAGACAACCTGCAGGCAGAGAGAACAACATTGGGAGGGCAGCAGAACAGGAATTCAGGAACAGAAAAAAGACACACATTAAAAAAACACCCCAAAGCTGACCCGAAGATGCTGAGGGTTGATGTGCTGGATGACACTTCTCGCGCTACGCTGGCAACTCGGGTTCAGGAATGACCTTGGGTCACCAGGATGCTAGAATGGAGGAGACAGTGGAGGCAGGATCGAGCATTGGCTCTCCTCTCCTCTCCTGAGATAAGGGGTGAGGTCATCTGCCATAGTCCCACCGTCACTGAATGGAGGTTCGGTGCCACCGCAGACAGGCAGCGGCACAACTGGAAGGAAGCAGCATCACAAATGTCATGTGTATGCCTCCACACATATGCATTATGTCAGGGACATGAGGGAGTAGAGGCCCGGAGAAAACCCACAAAATCCCAGAAACTACACAGCCAGTCCTGAACCCAGGTCCACCACACACAGGGTGGTGACTGTACCCACTACACCAGATGTCCAGCTTGGAAGTAGCCTGACAAACGAAGTCCTTTAAAAGCTACCAAATAAGTACTCCCTATGCAAGAAAAGTGCTGTACTTGCTATGCACTATTAAGAGCACGTTGCTGACTTCACATTTCCTATTTTTACATCGCTAATATTGAGTTGCTAAACTTGACTTGCTACATTCACGGGATACCAAATACAAGATATCATGATGTACAAATTTGGGAAAATCTAGAAAGCCAACTCCAGAAAGCCATGACAGCTTTGCTTGAAACTAGGGTATTACTTTTTGGTGGTTTTAATGAAAGATTGGATTCTGTGCCCTCATCTTCTTATCTTGAAGATGGAACTCCTAATTTAAATAGAACATCAAAACACAAAATTGTGACTAGTATTGGAGGAAGGTTCCTGTACCGTTTGGAAAAATTAGACATAATCATATTAAATGGGTCTCTGAGGGGTAAAGAGTTGGCATATTATACTTTCTAAATGCAAAAGGAGCTAGTGTGGTAGATTATATGCTTACAGTCCCCTGTTAAACATATTTATTTTTTTTATTTGATGCCATTCTTCACCCAGAATGTGATAATTATCCTCTGCTCCTTAAGTTAAATCTTCACATGGAAAATACTCATCAAGCTGATTTTCTTGTGCCACATATAGAAATAAGAAATCAAAGAAGTGTTTTATTTTCCTCAGAAATCAAAACAAAATTAGCTAATCTATAAACGAACATGGATAATGAAGTGAAACTATTCTGGCACATAGTTTATCAGCAAAGGAAATATACTCACTTGCTCAGGATATCAATGAGTCTACTCTGCCACTTTTATATTGTCCAAGAAAACCAAAAATATCTGATATTTGGTTTAATAAAGCTTGTAAAAAATGTAAAAGGTTTATGTAATGACTTACAAGAGTTGTAAGATTCAATCCATCAATCGGGAATTATACATGTCTGAATAAATCCAGGAAGGAATACAAAAAAATGTTTGCTTTCTCAATGCCATTTATTTCAGGCAAAACAAAGGTCTTATATATTAGAAATTATACAATCATGTGATAGAAAGAAATTCTGGATGATGGTGGCAAAGGGAACAGGTAATGATGCCTCCAATATTTCAACAGACATACCACCAATGACATGGGTCACCTATTATAAAACAAAATTCTTATAATGCAGTTACTGGTTCTAGATATGATATTCTTCTAAAAATTAATTGATGCTCATCTACCTTTTAATGTTACTCCACATGAACTATCGGAGGCTATTAAACTAAAGCAAATAAAGCTCCAGGACCAGATACAATACCACCATTTCTCTACAAAATACATCAGGAGTGGTGTACATTTTGGCCATATGATTCACAAAATCATAGTAGGCAATTATATACCTCATGCATGGAAAGGCAATAGAACAATACCGATCCTTAAAAAAGGAGATCAAAATCTCCATAAAAATTACGGACCAATTAGTTTAATTGATTGTCTAGGTAACATTTTTGCAAGAATAATTTTGACGAGAATTAATACTTGGATAGAACATCATAATGTATCAGACTGGTTTTAGAGGAGGTTAACTGATACATCCCTAGACCAATACTTCATTCTGCATCATACTGTGGAGAAATATATCAAAAAACGTTTACCTGTTTATCTGGCTTTTGTATATTTTAAAGGTGCATTTCATGGGGATACATAGAGCAATTCTTTGGGATAAATTGTGTGAATTATGTATGAATTATACAATTTTGAGAATGATCACTGGTCTGTAGTCTGGTAACTAGACCGCTGTGAGGTACAATCTAAAGGGTAGTGTTTTGCATACTTTGATTCAAATCAAGGTGTGAAACAGGGTTGTATTTTAGTGCCTTTACTATTTAATTTGTTAATGATCATAATGATCATCCAACTACTTTTTTGACAGAGGTTTCCCATTCTCCTTCTGCTGGAGGAATGTTAGTGCCAGTAGTTATGTTTGCTGATAGTTTGGCACTGATTTCTGCTTTTCTGGTGAGACCGGAGAAACAGCTTTGTCATTACAACAATACTGCAACAAAAATAGGCTGACTATTAACACTAAAAAGACATAAACCTTAAAAGTTGGAAAACATTGCTTTAAATTTAAATGGCACCTTAATGATTGTCCTGGATTCCCCCCTTTTCCCTCACAAAAGACAGAGACCATTGTTTGTTGTTGTGCTGAGATTGGCAATTAATTTATTTATATTCATAAATCCATATTCCATTTCTCATTTCTTTATTGTCATATTTCCATAATATATCACTCTCTGATTATCCATCCCCCAGGCAAAAACCTGGGTGCCTTCTTTTTCTCCTTTTCTGTTAGGTAACAGTGAAAACTGAGACTGCTTTCTCCTTCATCTTATTCCTCCTCTTGTGTTATTCCTTTTTCTTTCCCCCTCCCGTCCTCCCCCCCTTTTTCCCCCCTGCCATCCACCTTGGCAATTCATATCCATATTAGTGCCTGCCATCCACTTTTTGGTAGTCCATAACCATTTTTCCACCTGCCATCCACCTTTGGCAGTCCATAACCATATTATCCCCTGCCATCCACCTTTGGCAGTCCACTGTCCTACCGGATACATCTGTCATCCACCTTTACAGACCCACCATACAGTCCCAAATTGACTGTATTTCCTTCTTGCTCTGTCTTAGTAGGGTGGGTGGGAGGGATCAAAACTCCAGCAAAAAGTGGCTGAGGCCCACTTGTGCTGTCCATTATGAACCTCCCTTCTCCCCATCCCTTCCTGCTACCTGTCCATTGTTCTGTCCCTTAGCCCCTCCCCTTCCTTCCCCCTTCCCCTTCTGAGCACAACCATTCCCTAAAGGAGGTAAGGGGTGCACCAGGACAACATGGTCTGCCCCTTAAAGGGCAAACTCCATTGTCCCTTGGAAGTGATTTCTAATTATGGATATTTAGGATTCTATTTTTCTAATAACTGTAAAACAACAAAATATATCATGCATGCCTCCAATAAACTATTCCAGTCAAAAAAATTGCTTTAGTAAATGTTTAATTCTAGCTATTGTGGTTACTCTGTAGCTTCCGTCTTACATGCAACAGAGATGAAAATGAACCCAGTAGGTCTTTATGCAATAGAGATATGGTATGACAAAAATATTGAACAACTGGAAAACCTTTTACCAACTATACAGAACTATATCACAAATATCCAGATCAGCAGCTTTAGAAATAGTTATGGCAGGGCTTGGATGTGTGAAGATTAAATACTTAGCTCTTTCAGACAAATTAGCATATTGAATTAGAACCACAAGTCTGGACCCAAAAAGGTTGACTAAAAATTGAATGCATGAAAAAGCATATTGGATCACCAGAAGTTATTCTTCCCCATGATTGAATGAGATCTTAGATACATTAAAATGTATAAAACTGCTTGTTGGTCATCAATACCACTCCATCCCCAAAAAAATATTTGGGCTGGGTGCAACAAAAGGCACCTGTGCCTGGACCCAAACCCAGCACCATTCAGACCCCAAACCTGAGCCCACCCGCTATGCCACAGGAGCAGCTTGGCAGCACACCATGTCACCACCCCTCACAATCTCTCCCTCCTCTCCTATCCCACACTCAGTGTGCTCTCTCCCCTTCCCCACACGCATATACGTGTAGCGACAGGATGACGCTATATTCATGCAACCCCCATATGGTCACCCTCTCTCCCTCATCACTGTGATGTATAGCACTGTGATTGAGTTTCCATTTTGGTACGTGTCCAATCGTGGTTGCTGAACTCACAGGATACCTCTTTCCAAAGCTTTTGTTACTTTTAACTGCCCCTCACCTTCTCCTTCGTCTGTGAAGTCTGACCAAAGTATTTGTTCATGATGTCTACCTTTTTCTCATCCTCATCTGCACAGTTCCCACCCCACTCATTTTTAACATTACAATCCCACCCCAGTCTTCCTTTTTACACTTACATACCTGAAAAATATTGTGTCCCCTTTTGTTACCTCTTAGGCAAGTATCTCTTCAGTTTGCAACTTTGTGCTTGTTACTACCTTCTCTGCTTCCTTCTGTTTCCCCTGATACACCTCTCTATCCTCCTCCCTCTGTGTCTCCTTATATCTCCTGAATGATACCCTTTTAGCTTTTGTCTTTTCAGCCATCTCTGTCGAGAACCATAATGGTCTCTTTTTCCTTTTGCTTTTTCTCACTTGTTTGATGCATAGGTTTGTTGCCTTTACTATCCATAATTTTCTTTACCCACTGTTCCTCCACCCCAATCAGGTCATCCCCCTTCAAGGTCATCCCTGAGGTATTCACCCATCTTTTTAAAATCTGTCCTCCTGAAGTCCAGAATGCTGTCCCTTGTGTGGTTCAACTCTACAGCTGTCCTTATCTTGAACCAGACCATATGATGATCATCAGTCGCCAAGTGGCTTCCCACCTTGACATCTGCATCACTGTTCATGTTAGTGAGAATCAGGTCCAGTATTGCCCCATGATGAATGGATTCACTGACTAGTTGCCTGAGGAACACCACCTGCAGAGAGTCCAGGCTGTCCCTGCTTCTAGCTGAAGTCACTGATGGGAGACTCCAATCTGCATCTATCAGGTTGAAGTCTAACACCACCAGCACCTCACCTTTTTCTGCCATCTTGCCAATGGCTTCCACTAGTACTATATCTAATTTGTCCCTTGTAATTGAGGTCTGTAGATCACTCTAGTGCAAACAGTCCATTTTCTGTCTCTAGGGTGGTTCACAGTATCTCCACCTCCCCTGTATTCCCTATATCTCTGTTGCTTTTATCCTTCCCTTTTCATAAAGCACCACACTCCCCACTCCTTTTTTTCCTATCTTGTCTTTCCCAAACCAAGTATAGCCTGGTATGGCCATGTCCCAGTCATGGTTTTTAGTGCACCATGACTCAGCAATGGCCACAATATCCAGGTTGGCCTCTGCCGTAATAACCTAGAGGTCTAGAATCTTATTTCCTAGACTTCTAGCATTTGCACACATGGCCTTCAGGATTTTGTTTCCATACTGCTTGTTGACCCCCATTTTTCATTTTTGCCCTCCCTCCTACCCCCTCTTTTTAATACCCCGATTCCTTTCCCTCGTTATCTCTATCACCTGGGTTCTTTTATTAATTTGCACCCTAGGGGATTCCTTTCCCCTCAGCTTACCCTTACTGCATATTTCAGCCTGTTTAGGGGCAGTTTCTAACTCCCTGATTCCTTCCACCACCCTCCTTGGCTAGTGTTAATGTTCATTGAGGTAACAGTTAAACTATCCACTGAGAACTGTGGTTTCCCTCCCAGATGGATGCAGGTCATAACCCCTGTATAGGACCTTATCCTCCCAGGTATGTCCCTAGTCCCTAGTGTACCTGTACCCTTCCTCTTGGCACCATTCCTTCAGCCATGAGTTCAAATTCCTGCTGCAGGTATCCCTCTCCTGTCCCCTGTCATACATAGGCAGCACCTCAACAAAAGGCCATTCAGTGAGCTACCTGTCTAAGACCCATCCCAAGCTCCCTAAACTCCCCTGACACTATCCCAGCCCCATAACTAGACAGATCATTAGTTCCCAGGTGGATAATTACATCCATCCCTCCCTCCTGTCCTGATTCCCTATCAATCCTCAGGACCTGCTTCCTATTCTTTGGTGCCATGATGCTGAGTAGGCACTTCACCTTCCTCTCCTCCCCTTCCTATTGCCAAATTGATCCCAGTCACAATTGAGTCCTCCAACAGATGTTGCTTCCTCCATCTCTGGGTTCCTCTATCATCCTCCTTGGGGTCTCCACTATGAAGGGACCCCACATCCACCCTTGTAAATCCCATGGGTTTTTCTTTCTGGTGACAGACAGTATGATCTGGGTAGTAAATTAATGGACCAGTTACTGAAACATAACTAGAACATATATACATAACTACAGCAACAACAGCAACACAACTAAGGAAGGAAATGACACTAAGCAGAAGCAGGCAAACTAATTAGCAGTAAATTGTACAAAAGTTAAAGGCTAGGAAGCACTTGTAGTTACATGAATTTAGATGACAGACATCTCCATTGCAGTTTAATACTAGCACTCATAAATTGAACACAATAACAATTCCTTTAACCCACACCATCATCAGAACTGTGACATAGTTGGAGCAAGCAATAAGAAGACTTATAAGCTACAAGGAAGTATTCGAGCAAAGTCCCTTGGTGACCTGGCATCTTCCCCTCTGGTGACTCCCCTCAAGGACTCCAGCTCCTGCTGTGCCACTCATATGGGGAGAGTTCACCTGAGATTGCTTAATGTAGCAGGATTATCTGCTGTGTGAGACCCACCTCCTCCAAGTGCTCCAAGCACTGATTGGCAGTGAGGAAAAGTTCAGGAGATTAGCCCCATGTTGCTCTTCTAGGCACAGCGGGAGGGTGGAAACAAAGAATTCCCTGGGAAGCCCTGTTGTAGTGAGGCCTCATGACCCCAGTTCAAGATGGCTGCTACAGCTGCATGACTGCTGTCCTGCTGGCTGAGGTGGCCCTAACTGGTCCATTTCTCAGAGCAGCACAGTGATCTGCAGTGCAAGTTCATCCTCCTCCATGCCCTCCGAGCACTGACTGGTGATGAGAAAAAGTCCAGGAGAGCAGCCCCTGTTGCTCTTCTAGGCATGGTGGGAGGGTTGAAAAAAAATGTCATGGAGAATGCTGTTAGCGTGAGGGCTCACAACCCCCATTAAATATAGTGGCTACAGCCATGTGGCCAGTGTTCTGGTAGCTGAAGTGGTCCCACTGATGAGTTTCCCAGAGTAGCACAGTGATAAACTGTGCCGGTCCTTCCTCCTACATGTGCTCCAATTACTGATTGACAGTGAGGAGAAGTTCAGGAGAGAAGCTCTTGCTGCTCTTCTAGGCATGTCAGGAAGGTAGAAAGGAAAAATTCCCTTGGAATCCCTGCTGGAGTGAGAGTTCACATCACCTGTTCAAGACAGTGGCTATGGCCACATGGCTGGTATCCTGCTGGATGAGGAGGCTTTGAGCTCCTGCTGCTTCAGGAAGGCCAGTGGAGGTTTTCAAGTCCTTAGGAGCCCTGACTGGACCTGGGCTCATGACCCCTTGTGCAAGATGGCATTATCCTACCATAAGGCTGGCTGAGGTCCAATAGAAGAGTTGGCCCCATCTAGGCTACCTGAAATGCAGCCAATTAGACCAGATGTGGTTCAGCCTTTCAAACAGTCCAAAGGAAATGAATTACTTCCAAAGGACAGTAGCATCCAGGTTCTTTATCCATGAAGTGTAGCAGATTTTTCAAGTTTCCAGCATCAGTCAGTTTTGTGCATTCTGTGTCAATGGTTATTGGTGCTGGTGCAGCAGCAGTTTTTGTATTCCAATGTACTGACTACAGTTACATTTTTAATTTTGCTTGTGATGGCTTCCAAAATGTTGATTTAAAATGAAAATGCTAATACTTGGTGGTGATATTTTGCAGAAATTCTGTCAGGAGACTTTCCAAGATGTTGTGTATAAGAATAGTGTAATTACTCCAAGTAGAAAAACATAAAAATCCATAAAATATAATCTACTGATGCATTCAAACACAAGCAGCCAACCACACAGGCCAACACTGACCTTTCTAGATAGATAGATAGATAGATAGATAGATAGATAGATAGATAGATAGATAGATAGATAGGTACTGTAGATTGAAAGAAATATTTCCTGTATATGAAAATTAAGGGAAATATTCATCTGTCCTTCAGTGAATCTGTGTATGGCATGGTACAATTCAGGATTTGAGTGATCTGGCAAACAGCACTGGCATTACTCCAACATCAGCCTTGTCTTCCAATATGCAGAAAAAACACTCACACAGCAGTACTTGGAAAGAGAATGCTGAAAATCCCAATTCTGCATTCTTTGATTATTCACACCTTGAGGAACATGGTGCCATGGATTCTTTAAGACAAAAGTTAGACAAATGCACTCATAGGAAGAAAGAACACCATGAAGCGTTTCAATATTTGAAATTAAAGCTGTTTAATTCTCCAAGCAAAGTGACGCTGCAGAGACCAACCCCAACTCTTCGACCGCAAGGTCTTCTTAAGGGGGCATGTCACATATGGGTAGAGAGCCCCTATTTATGTTGATACATCTCTGACACCATTAGATTATTTCTATTGGCTCAATTCATCTTTAAATCATTAAGAATTGACTTAAATATTTACATTTGAAAATACATTATGATATCTTTTTTGACATCATATTAAACATATATCAACATATCTTTCTTATTAGATAAGCAGACATAAATCTTAAATAAATGATGGGTATTCAACCCTATTATCAGGAGAGAGTTAAATTTGAACAATTATTTTCTTTAATAAATCAAAAATAATCAAAAAATCATTCATACTCCTGCTTCCAAAAGGTTACATCTATTGTTTCTACTTATGTAATAATGAATCGCAGGAATAATAGAGATTATTATTATTACAACATAACTGTTCCAGAAGAAACACATAAGCTATCCTATTGCACCATAGAAATATATACATATATATATATGTTGCTAGACATGGATTACTTTCATATTTGATCCACAACACTTCTTTTCTCCACAACACGTCCAGAGGCCTAAAGTTATTTAAGTTAATTAGTCAGATTATTGAATAAGATGGAAACTGAGAACCAAACTGTTGGAAAGCTCAATGAAAATATAATGAATGGACATAATATTGTCCAAATAATTTTTAGACTCTTTATTTCCTGTAAAATTATGATACCAAGCTTCGATAATTTTTTCTTCTTATTTAATTTACTTTTGTTTGGAAAATATTTTTTATATATTTTAACAAATTCCCAGATCAATATCAAAATTATCTGTTCCTGTATTCATCCTAAAGAAAAAAGAAAAGAAAAAAACAAAATTTAGAGTAATACATAGGTAACATTAACTTGAATTCAAGGATCTTTCAAAAATGGTCTTAAATCTATTTCCTCATTCATGCCATGCGGGTGTAATGCTCCTAGAGAGAAAATCCACCAACTTTCTTTTTTTCTGTAACTCATTGGCTCTATCGTCTCCTCTGAAAAAGTTGTGCACTTTTTCCAAAGCTGTGAATTTCAGACCAATTGGACTAGAACGGTGGACTACCGTGTAGTGGGATCCAATAGCATTTTCAGATTTTTATTTATAATTGCTCTAATGTTCTCTTGGATTCTTACTGTTAACATTTGAGTAGTAAGTCCCACATATTGTAATCCACACGTACATCATACTACATATCCTGCATAAGTACTCCTGCAAGTAATAAACTGTTTAATTTGACAAACCTTATTATTGCATAATGGATGTACATATATAGTACCCGTGGAGGCATATCTGCATATATTGCAGGACCCACATCAAAAAAAAAAAACAGGAGGTCTGTAGGGTAGCCAATTCCTAGGTGTTTCTGTTTTATTATAATGACTTTTGGTCAGTATATCACCTAGGTTCCTACCTTTTCTAAAAGTAACTCTTGTTTGATGCACAATAATGGGTTCCAGTACTGGATCACTTATAAGTACTGGCCAAAAGGGGTGGAAGGGGTTGCAGGAGGACCAAACTAAGTTGCAGGAGTGGGTGGAAACATGGCAGCTGGAGTTCAACACCAAGAAGTGCAAAGTTCTACACTTTGGAGTGAGGAACCAGGAGAGGGCATACCATGTGAATGAGATGCAGCTGGGGAAATCCACAGAGGAGAAAGACTTGGGAGTGAGCATTATGGGGAGCATGAACAACTTGACTCAATGCAGGAAGGCAGCAGGAAAGGCCATCAAATTATATAATGTATTGCAAGAGGGATCTCCTCCACAAGGAGGGAGTGTACTGTACCTGTCCCTGTACAGGTCATTAGTCAGGGCCAGCCTAGAGTTCTGCGCATAGTACTGGCACCCATTTCTCAAGAAGGACATTAGATCGCTGGATGGGGTGCAGCGGAGGACCATGATGCTGATCCAGGGACTGGAGGATTTGCCCTACTCGGACAGGCTGGGAGAACTGAATATGTATTCATTGGAGGAGAGGAGGGATGGGGGGATATGATCGAGGCCTTTAAATATCTAAAAAGGATTATCAAGACAAGCACAGAGGGGGGTTTCCAGATCACTGGGGAGAGGGACACAAGAAGGCACAGACTGAGACTGGAGGGGGGAAGATTTAGAAGGGAGATGAGAAATTTTTTCACGGATGGAGTAGTGAACAAATGGAACGCCTTGCTGGTCAAGGTAGTGTCCTGTAATATGTTGGGTGGCTTCAAGAGGGTGGGACAGAGTAAGGGTAAGTGTTAAAGGGAAGGGTGGGTAGGAGGGGCAGCTTGTTTCTGCTGGCAAATGTGTATATACATATTCTTTTTTAGACAATATAATTATTAGAAATGTTTTCCATCGCTTATATGCAGTATCTGCAACTCAAGAAATAGAAAATTACACATACTCCCATAGTGCAAAGCACCATGGGATATATGTGAAAACCATATTCATGGTGATTTCCATATATATCCTATGATGCACTGCATTGAGGGGGTATGTGTGATTTTATATTTGTTGGAAACCTGGCTTTGTTGTCAACAGCCTTTATGATTAACCATTGCCTCTGCACTTTTTGGTTGAGGTTCTTTGTCTTTTTAAGTAGCAAATAATGCTTCCAAGGGGTTTTTGAATGAGAAACAGGTGTTAATGTATTAAAAAAAAGAACATTTTCCAAATGAACTTCACTACTTTGTGGTGCATTCAATTTGTAATGTCCATACTTCAAGTGAAAAAAACTGCTTTTTTATTGGGGTTTTTCCTATCATGTCGCAAAGCATATATGATACGTTATTGAATTCCTTTCTCCATTAGGAAGGGTCTAGGGCATTCACTGTCATGGGTACTTTGCTAGCATTTCACCAGCAAAATAAAAATCCAAAACAATCTTAATGGGAAAGATGGAAATTATAACATTTATAGAAGTTCTTCATAGAACAATATTTTCTTTGAAAAAATAAAACAATTGGGGCAGGATTTTCAAAAGGATTCTCCAAGATGCATCTGCACAATTTTTAAATTAAAAATGTATCCAAACCTACTAGACTGTCCTAACAGAGTCCAGAGTATGTGTTCAAAAACAGATGCAAATGGGTCTATATTGAATGCAGCTTATAATTACAATCCTTTTCTGCCTCAAAGTATAACTTTATTGTTAATAGATACAGCTGTTGAAAACAGCAGCAGAGCTGCCTGTATGCAAGCAGGTGGATGCAGATGCAGGTGTAGCATGCATGCTTGTCTGTATTGAACCCTTTTGAAAATTCTGCATAAAAAATTGTTACTCTTCCTTTATTTTGATTCTGTATGTTCAGAACCTGAAAGCACTGCTGTAACATTCTAGCCATCATAAATATAAGGATGAGGAACTCTGACACTAGATACCCTCTAGATAAAGAAAATAATCCTAGAATGAAAACATTTCAATATGGTTTTAGCAGCCTTTGTTGTTAGTGATTTCTATACATCCTGCATTTAAAGACAGTTCTGGGGAAGGAATGTAATTTCCCTACTGCTGTCAGTGTATGAGAAGGACAGGAGAATAGGTGACAAAAGAGGAACATCTGGGATGCAAATGGCTCTATGATGCCAGTTCAACAAATATTTTGTTGATCAACATTACAGTACAATTATCGACCACAATTGCGGTCAGCATAAATCGGTCTGAGAACACTGTGCTTTCTTAGGGGGGGCTTTGCTCTCAAACCCCCATGCAGGTGGCACTGCCCCCTGCATGTCCCATGTTCTTAAAATAATCAACTCTGAAATGGATTTGATTTAGGGATGGGGTCCAAGACCCCGAGAAAGCAGTGCTGGTGTCCTACAGTAACAGTACAGCTACCCGTCACTCTGTTGATGTACTGTCATTTGCTGTAGAGGTGTCAATGTTCAACCTGCACATGGATGCAAATAATACAGGTCAGGTAGTTTGAAAGCATATTCTTTTTTCTTGGTGTTTGCAAGTGATGAAGCTGCAGAAAGTTTAGCTTTAGTGCTGTCCACGGTTATTGGGATGTCATCAGCAGTGTGAAATCGGCTCTCTTATTTGTTCAGCATTCCCTTGTGATACACCCAACTTAGCAAGACAGCAATTGTGATATATCCCAAAATGCAAGATATCTTACAGTGAGGGTCCAAAACTATCAGTCTGATTCTTTTACATTTCTCTCTATACATGTTTTATAAATTGTGTTACCTGATTCCCAACCTCCAAGATGACATGTTTTCTTTGTTCAGTATGTTGAAATCAATATCTTAAAGGTTATTTTTTGGGTAACTATGGCCAGGACACTAGGAAAATTCCCTTACTCTTCTCAAGATGTGCCATGGGATGTAATGTCCATGTGACCAACCACCAGAAAATGCAGACTGAACTTTTAACGTCTCACCCAAAGGAGCGCACACCCCAACAGTACTGCATTCTTCTAGTACTGCACGAAGGACCTGACCCTAGAGTTTGTGCTCTCATTTATGTTCTCATTGTATTGTAATGATACACACTGTTTTGTAACCTCTGTACCAAGACGTGGAGCCCTGTAAAGGAATCTATTATTGAATAAATGTTGTTGATGCTGGGTTACCTAACTCTAAAGTTTTGCACTCATTTATGTCCACACTGTATTGTAATGTTCATAATGTTTTGTAATCTTTGTACCAAGACATGGATATTTTGCAAAGAAATATATGACTCAAAGGATTGTAATTCCAATTCTGATAATAAATAAATAAATACATACATACATAAATAAATAAATAAATAAAAAGGTTATGGAATGACCCATTCCCAGTTTGGGACTGGTACTTATGACCTTCGTGATGAAAGGCACATGTGCTACCAACTAAGCCATGCTAACACATTGCTAGTTGTGTGCAGCAGTTGATATAAAGCTTTGTTTTTAAAGCAAAGAAAACAATTACAAAAAAATATTTTAATGCATCAAAGACAGCTTCATTACAAAGCATAAAAACTAGGTAATGAAAAGTTAGTAGAAAAAGCTAAGAGTCTTGAAGAATCTATAATGTTGGCAAAACAGTGCTCTCTGGATATGGACAGTCAGTGCATTCAAGGGCAGCCAGCCTGAGACAATCACAACAAAAGTTAGGTGAATGCACTTGTAGGAAGAAAGAACAGCAATAAGCTTTTCATTATTTGAAATTAAAGTTGTTTATTCTCCAAGCAACTCCACCCCTCTTCATCATCTATCACTGCCCCCATCTTCATATAGTCTGCGAACAGACTAATCTTGCTCCAGATCTGGTTTGAGATATCTGTAATGACTAACCCAAATAGGACAAGTCCCAGTACTGAACTCTGAAATACCCCGCTTATTACTGCTTTCTGTGACAACAGTTCCCCCACCACCACCCTCTGCTGCCTCTCCTTAAGCCAGTTTATGATCCATTTCACCTTTTTAGGCCCTGTCCCCACATGTTCTAGTCCCCCCCCAACCTACCATGTGGCACTGACTGAAAGGTCTTGCTGAAGTCCAAATACAGGACATCCACAGAATGGCCCTTATCCAGCTCCCATGTCATCCAGTCATAGTAATCCACTAGGTTTGTCTGGCAGGAGCTACCCGCTACAACCCATGTTGTTGGCCATCCTGGATCCCATTTTCCTCCAAGAAGCTCACTAATCTTTCCTTTAGGATGGTCTCCATGAGCTTCCCCATGATCAATGTGAGGGTCACTGTACTATAGTTTCCTGGTACATCCTGTGGTCCACTTTTGTGGATGGGCACCACATGGGTCATTCTCTAGTCTTGCGGTATAGATGCTGTGTCCAGGGAGGTATTGAACAGGTCGGGCAGTGGCCTCACCAGTACCTCAGCCATCTCCTTTAGTACCCTCGGGTGAATGCCATCCAGCCCTGGTGCTTTATCCACCCTCAGTCCCCTCAACCATTCCAATACCCTACTCTCAGTAATCATCCCATCTGTCATCCCCTCTCCCCTCCTTCCTGCCCTCCCTACTGCCTGTGGTAACTGCCCCCTTTCTCCATTGTGAATACTGAGCAGAAGTATTCATTCAGTGTCTCTGCCTGCTCTTCCCCTTTCTCCACCCACCCCCATCCTCCTTAATTCTCACTGGCTGATCCTTGTTCCTTTTTTTCTCCCTGATGTAACAGAAGAAGTCTTTTTTCTCCATTTTTGATTCCCTGCACCAGTCTCAACTCCCTGGATGCCTTAGCCTCCCTGACCAGCCTAGTGACCACCCTGGACTTCTTCCCATACACTACTTTATACCCCAACCCTGATTTCTTATACTTTCTAAATGCTTCCCTCTTGGCCCTCACCCCCTCAGTGACCTCAGGTGTCAGCCAGCTCAGTTTCTTTGCCTTCCACTCTTGCTTCTCTTCCTAGTGCAAGACTCCATAGCTTCCACCAGGCTCCCCCTTTATTATGCCCCATTTCTTGTCTGGGCCCATGCTCAGTTGTATGCCTGCTGGGTGCCTGCCCCAAATTTCCTCCAACTTCCAAAAGTCTGCCCCTATAATTTGATCAGTCTTGTACCCATTCTCCCCATTTCCCTCCCTATTTTGATCGTGAAACACACCGAACGGTGGTCATTCCCCATCAGTGGCTCCTCCACTTCCAGATTCTTGACTGCTTCCCCATTGTCCAGTACTAGATCCAGGGTCCTTTCCAGCTGAGTTGGCCCCTGAACCAGCTGTGTGAGGAAGCTGTCTTGAAATGCTTCTAACAGAACCCCCTCCCTTGCACTCGTGGTGGAAGCGGTGCTCCAATCCACCCCTGGTAGATTGAAATCCCCCATCACCACTGTGTTCCCCTACCTGCAGACCCTCCTAATCTGATCTGCTAGTTCCTTGTCCAGTTCACTCCCAAGAGAGTGTGGCCTATACACCACCCCTAGCCTCAGTGTCCTGCCCCTAGCATCCCGGAACTGCACCCAGAATGCTTCTGTCCTCCTCTCTTCCCCCTACTCCCTAACACACTTTATCCTGTCCCTCATGTAAATAGCCACTCCACCCCCCATTCCCCTTATTCCTATCCTTCCCATGTAACCGGAACCCAGGGATCATCATATCCCAGTCCTGGTGCTGAGTGGCCCATGTTTCTGTTATGGTCACAATATCAACCCCCTCCACCTCCAAGAGAGCATGCAGCTCCCGCGTTCTATACCTTAGGCTCCTTGCTTTCAGTGAGACCACCCCCATCCTGTCTCCACCCCTTCACTACCTCTATTTTGTGCCCCATTTATCCCTCCCTGTACCCTTTCACTTCTGCCTTTACCTGTAACTAGGGGGGTGAGCTCCCTAGGTACTCCTCTGTGGAACCTTTTTCTATTTACGGTCGTCTCACCACCCCCCGTCCTTGTTTAAATCCACCTTAGTTGCTATATACCCTTCTAATCCCAGTTTTAATACTTTCTTCCCTTCCCTGCTCAAATGCAACCTGTCTCCAGCATGCAGGTCCTTGCTGTCCCAGGTCCTGCCCCAGCCTGACACTAATTCATACTCTTGGTATGGCAAAAGTCCCTCAGCCACCCATTGAACTCCTCTATCCTTTTCTTCCTTTTTGTACTTGCACATGGTACCGGGATCACCTCAGGAATGCCATCAACACCCCCACTTTCCCACCCTGCCTGCCCGGTTCCTCAAATCTCCTCTTTACCTCCTCTACTGACTCACCCACCAAGTCATTTTTGCCCACGTACATCACAATGTGCAGTTTCCTTCTCCCTCTCTGAGCGCACTTAAGAAGTGCCTGCCCCACCCTGTCCACTGTCAATCCTGGAATAGCCTCAATCCAGATTTCACTATGCCTTTCTCTCTTACTACTCCATCTGACCCCTTTTAGTATTGAATCCCCACTACCAGTACCCCCATCCTGCTGTTCTCACTGTCCCCAGCCCTGGAGTCCATCACTATATCAACAACATTAACAATTCCTGCATCTGACCACCCTGCAATCCCCCTCCCAATATCACCTCCCCCACTGCCTCTACTAGGCTCCTCCCCTCCTCTTTGTTTCCTCTCACATCCTGTTTTTGGTCTCCTGGGCTTAGACTACCTGTCTCCTCCCCTCCACTGATCACCTGCCCCTCCATCTCCATCTCTGATGCGAACACTTCAAAACTATTTCTTATTTACACCCCCCACTGCTGCTCTTTCCCTCCTTCCTCACTCCTGTGCATTCTCCCTCCCTACTGCCCCTCTGCTCTCCTTCCTCCCACTCCCCTCCTCACCTTCTCACAGGATTTGTTACTGCTGGTCCTCCTCTGCTTCTTCCATCTCCCCCCCTCCAGGGTCCCCACCATCCCATGGGTACTCTCCGTCACCATCTCCAGCTTCTTCCAGATCCCTTGTATCATCTCCTCCAGCCCTCTCAGTCTGTAACAGACTGGACAACCTCCCAATCACCATATTGTATTTATCCATGCAGCCGCCCCACAACAGTTGCACCCCACCATCCTCCCTGTGTCTGCCCCGCTCCCTCCATGGTGCCCCCCATTCCACCCACTGTTTCAAGGTCACCTACCCCCCATCCATGTCCCTCCACCCCCCAGTGCAAAACTTCCCATACTTATTCCTCTTTCTCTTTCCCTCCGTTCATCACACCTACTTGAAACATACCCTTTTATTACTTGCCACACAGTCTGTGCAGCAATAGTTAGATACCATACATTACCCTATTAGAGTCTTCCTCTACTGAGTGGTTCTTTGTTTACTATCCCAGTAATTACATATAGCAGCCTCTGTCAGTTATCAGTTATCCTACCTCAGTTCCCACTCAGATCTTGTCCCTAACAGTTTTAGTACAGATCTCTCAACATTAGTGCCCCATATAAATCCCACAGCATTTATGTCCCCTACAAGCCCACAGCCTTTATGCCCCATGCAAATGCTTGCCACAACAGACTTTAGTACAGATCCCCTTAGAAATTAATTCCCCATACAAACCCATAGCCTTTTTGCCCCACACAGATCCCACTGAGAACAGTACCTTGGTCTCTTTCAATGCCCCAGTTCTCAGTGCCTCCTTCCTGTGCTGCACCTAGCCTGCCCTTATTTGGCTAAACCCTTATGGGAGTGGTTTGCCAGGGCATTTATGAATGGAGGTGGTGTGGGGTGGGAGGGCAGAAGAAATATGTCAGTCTTCGGAAGTGTGACTGGGCCTGGCTTTTAAATAACTCCAGCCATGTTTTTAAATTACATGCCCTCCATGCTTGTGCCACTGACTGTCTTTGACTAGCTTCTCTTCTCCTCTGGCCACTGATGTGGTGTTTCAGGTCCGTCCCCCATTTGGAGTGGTGACACCTGCTTGTAGCTCACCACCAATGCGGCCACAGCTTGTCCCCTAAAAAAGTTATGGCATGACAGTTCATTTTGTTTAAAGATGTAAAACTATTTATGTGTGTAAGTTTTACCTGATTTACAATGTGTACATTAATCTTAAATTTTTAGACAATGTTCTTTGGAAGCAGGCCAAAAGTAACTGATAGCCTGGTTGAATCATTCACAAACTTGCTTTGCCTATATGAGACGAATTGTAAAATAAAGTATGAATCATGTGTGAATTGAATTTGCATCTCATACTTAAAGGAAGTTCTCCATGGGCAATAAAAATAAAGATTCAGTTATTCTCTCCAAAGCCATATGCATCATTGAGGCAATACAGTGAGCTGGTTAAATGCTTTTAAAAATCACCTAGAACTAAAAGGGAATATTTCTAATTTACATAGTTTACATGTCACCTAGAAAGGCATTTACATTGACTCCTGTACTGCAAAAAAATCATCAAAGCTGCTTTAAAAGTGGCTCAGTGCTTACATGGAAAATTGGTGACTGTCAATCATAGGTAGCTCTTCTGCCAAGTAACATCTTGCTCAGTACTCCCTCGGGTCATTAAGTGGCTAAAACATTTCTTAAGCAGTTTCCTTCTGCCGGGTGGGCTGGTCTTATACGGAGGCTTTTTTTCTGTCCTTGACTCAGCTGCTCTTGGCTTCAAGTTCTGTTACTGTCTCTTATTAAACAGACTCCAACTGTGTTACTTCTTTGTTGAGCAGAGCTGTAGCTAAGCCACACTGTACAGTAATTATGTTTGCCACCAATCTAGCCTAGGCCACGCGAGAATACATATCTGTGTTCAAACATATCAGAAAGAGGTTTTATGGCTTGTCTTGTGGTCTTACGCAGCATCCAAATGTATCAAGGGGCTAGACATCATTATGAAAATTACTATTTAAGGCTGCAGGACTTGGTTGGTATCAGTAAGGCAAAAATATCATAAATATTCCATGAAAGATACCAAGTGTTAGCATGTTCATTGAAAATTTATAATTAAAAACTAATCTCCCTCTCTTCAAAACATTTGTATTGTATACATATATCAAAGGTGTATAGTATTTGAAATGTGACAACACATTTTACAGTAGTACTGTAGCCAATGATATGATGCAGAATATCCAGATATATCAAAGAAAGTCCACATTAATTGCTATAGGATTTTTGTGATATTTATATATATTCATTGCAAAAAAAACTCCATTAATGTATCAGTTAGGGTTGATAGTACAGCGACAAAAGTCTGGAAATTCAGTGTTAGGGTTACCGACCCTCCACCACCATCCACCCTTCACATACCAACAGGTGTCAGGGTGTGCCTGGGGATCATAGGCCCTAACTCTCACCACATTTTTTTATTTAGTTGTTTAGCCAGGTATAGCACACTAAGCTGAAAGCTTTTTTACAGGAGCGACCTGGGAGCACAAGGAGGTTAAGTGACTTGCTCAGGTTCACACAGTATGCAAGTGGAAGCTGTGGGATTCAAACCCAGTTCTGGTCTGCTGGATTTCGCCAAATTTGCAGCTCAGAGCCTTAGACCACTGCGCTATACTGCCTTCTCCTATACATTCTTCTACACTGTACCATGTCAGATTGATTACATATGGAATGGGGTGAGTGTTAGGGCCGATGACCCCAAGGCACACCCCGATGCCTGTTGATGTGTGGAGGGTGGGTGGTGGTAGTGGTGGGGTGTTAAGATTGGTAATCCTAATACCAAATTTCCAGACTTTTGTCACTGTACTATCAACCCTAACTGATGGAATTTTGTAACCAAATTTACAACATGGCCTTTTGGATGCCCCACCGTGTGAACACTGGCACTGTAATTTATTTAATTGATCCCAAAAGTTGATTTCATACAGCACCAAGCCATTCTGAGACACATGTGTGAAAATATGTTTTGGTCAGGATATGAAAAATGACAGCTGTACTGTTCATGAGGAGGAGTGAAAAAATGGTAATGTTGAAAATGTGGAGTAAAAATATTAAAAATTGGCAAAGTTACGAGCATGCATAGAAACTGCACAATGCAATCTCAAAACAGTAATTTTCTGGAATTATTGCACCAAAATTTCAACATGAACTTTTTGGGCCCTCCCCTCATGAATACTTGCACTGTCATTTTGGTAATCAGTCCTGAAAGGTGATTCAATGCTGTGACTGCAAAATCACCTTTCAGTGCAGAGTAATGAAATGACAGTGCCTGCATTCATGAGGAGGGGTCTCAAAATGCCCATGTTGAAAATTTGGTGCAAAAAGTCTGAAAAATGATAGAGACATCAACATAAGTTCAAAACACCATAGACACCCATTATACGGCAGTAACCTTTATTCTTCACTTCTCAGTTTGGCTTTGAGTACAAACGTGTCCCAGTCTAGAGAAGATCACAGCCGCCAACCTCCAGAGGTAAGTATGGGGTAAGGGGGAGGCGTGGGGAGGTGGGTGAACAGAGGGAAGGTGGGGATGGGGGAGGAGCATGGGGAAGATGACAAGGAACCATTTTCTTCATTCCAGGGAAATAAAAAAAGACTTTGGGGGATGGTTTTCTTTATTTTTGATGTAAGGACAGAACTCGGAACACTGGGAGTGAGCTGCCCAGTGTCCTATAGTACTGGGTGTGTTGGACAGAACTCGGGACAATGGGAGTGGCCAGAAATGTGTGTACGTGTGCTGTATTCTGCAGCTTGTATTCCCATACTTCTCATCTGCTTCTGATATTCAGGTGCCTCACATTATACCATGTCCCACATATACTTTGCGTGTATGTGATTGTACAGTAGGGATTGTCAGCAGGTCTTACTAGCATAGGTTAGGTTACAGACCTGAATTTCTGTGAGATGGCGCATGTTATGCTACTCAGCTTATTCTGTCAGTTGCCTGAGTGCCAACACCAATGTGGAAGATGTGTCCATGCTGTTGGTGAATTCAGCATGATGTCAATATGCCTTGTCCCTGATGTATGTGGCAGGGGTTAGGTTGCATAAGTGGAGGGGCCAGGGGGTCAGAGGGGTCACCTAAGTATTCATCCTGGTGGCTTACGGGTCAGCCTATGTCTTGTGCCCCACAACATGTCATGCAATGGAGCAGTAATACATAGTACTCCACCTAGTACGCATTCGATGCGCACAACAAGCAAAATGTTATTAACTGTCATTTACGCAATGTGTACTGACACACCGGACAGGTAGGTTGTAGTTGTGAATTATCTCTGGTATGTTTAGTATTACTATTGAGTGGGTTGCACTTTTCCATTCTTTGGACCTAGTTTACAATATTAGGATTGTCTCGGGGTTGCAACCCCTAACCCTGTTGTGCTGTTCCTGTCACATATGATCTATACATATCTCTGCATACAATTTTTTTTTCATAGTACTATGGGGTATACTATATATATATATATTGCTGGGGGTTTCTAAAGTATGGCACTGCTGTGTAATGTATCCTGGGCTGGGATGTTTCAGTGCTCCATCTACAGGTCTATCCATTACTGGCTCCACATGTTGTTGTGCTCCACCACCACCACTGTTTGGGGGTATATGCATTCCTGACATGTTAGCAATGTCAGTTCAGTGTGCTGAACATGTAGGTGATTGCCTGACACAGGCAGTGCTGGCAGACCATGCCCCATTCATGGTGCTATGGGCAGCTTTCAAGTGGGTGCATATTGTGTGCACATATGCATTTTGTGTCCTGGTTTAACAGGTGGTGGAACATTGTTGTTTGCTGAGTGAATAGTACAAAAATGTTTCCGTGTGGGACTGCTAGTGCCTGTTGTGTCCATTGCCATATGGTGTGGTGTGCTTCCACAGCAGTGTTGTTGGGTTCTCAGCTGTAGGTCATCATCAACAGTATCATCCCTACTTTGTGGCTTTTGCCTTTTGCATGTTTCCACTGTGATGTGGACCATGGACAGAGGGAAATGGAGTGAGCATGGAGGAACATGTTGTCCATAGCACTCCTGACATTGGCCTTTTCCCTTCACTCTATAGATCACACTGCCGAGGGATGTCAAGAGGTATCAGCGACCAGGTACCAGGGGAAAATGAGACCAGGCCATCTTCTAGGGATGTCGAGTGTGAGTCATAGGGCTGTGGAATGTAAGTATGCCTTATTTTTGCAATAATCTATAACCTATCAGGATGTCTGTGACAGGCTTGTACCCATTTACACCTTTTCCACACCACCTACCGTGCAGTCACAAGCATGTGCAACACCTGTCTCAGTGCGATGTGGCCCTGGTGTGTGTTACCAACCCATGTCCATGTCACAGATGTTGCTGTTTAGGTTAGTATGCCATGACATATACTGGCACTGCCCCTGTGCTGTGTACTTTGGTATTCCTGTTCACAGGCCACCCTTGCCTGTGTGGTATGTATCCTGGGATGCCTGGATGATGTGCATATGCCTTTTGTACTCTGCTGTTGTTGCACAGTCTTCCTACTACATGCACAATTGTATCCCACATGGATTGGTAAGATGTGTGTCCTGCACGGCCATGCCCATTCTCCTTATGTTGCAGTTGAATGGGTTGTAATACCACTGTCCTCTCTGCACATTGTTGGTCACATACACACATGTGCAGATGTGTGACATATTAGACCTTTTTCATAGGTTGCAGTCAGTTTTCAGTTATTTCATGCTGCCCACTCATGCACTGCATCCGCTATGCATATTCTCGCAACTGCCGTGGTCCTGCGCCATTTGTGCCTGTTCTGTGTTGTGGGTGACAGTGCTCTATGTCATGTGTGTTGGGAGTTTTGTACATTGGTGGACCGGGGCAACATCGCATTATGTAAGCTGCAGGGGTTAAGGTTGCACTCGGGCATCTCTGATGTGGGTTTGCAGTGTCATGCTTCATGCACCCCTTCAGTGGCTTGTGACAAGCTTCTCCAGGGCTCCATGGTCATTGCCTTGCACCCAGTAGGCATGTGCTGTATTGACCAGTTTGGAGCTGTCTACCATAAATGAGCACCTTTCTGAAGAGGGAAGAGTGATTAGTGGAGTTCCACTGGGCTCTGTTTTGTGCCCCTCCCTCTTCCAGGTATTTGTGTCTGATATGACCAAAAATATACTATCCCCTACAATAACATTTGTTTATGATGTTAAATTAGGTGGTCTTTGTAAATCGGTAGAAGAAGTCAGACACAGAATGATGTGGAATAGCTTTCAGTATGGGTGAACACATGGGGGATGAAGCTAAACAATGAAAAGTGTAAAGTTATGTTCTTGGGTCCTCATAACCCTAGAACCTCATACTTTTGGGGTGGAAATTCACTCTGCACTACTGAAAACAAAAAGGATTGAGGGATATTCATATCAAATTATCTTTGTAACACAAATCAGGCAAATGAAGCAATCAGCAAGAGCAATAAAATATTTTGGTTTATCAGATGAAATATCAATTCCAAAGATTCTAAGGTATTAATGCCTCTGTATTGGCCTTATGATAGATCACAGCTTGAGTATGCAGCTCAGTTATGGTGCCCTTTCAGCTGTAATTTGCTGCATGCACCATTGTGGATCCATGACACTGGAGTTCCAACATCAGCAGCAACAGCCATCACAGCAGCACAGTGACCATGGAAAAACAAACGGCGCATGCACGGTGCACCGGACACCCAGACACCGACAGCCACAACAATTAACATAGCCCAGCAGCAGGCAAGAATGGCTCCCTCCCATGCAGTAGAGCATCCACCCCTGCCCCCCCTGGCAACAGGCATGAATGCCCCCCATCCCCATGCAGCAGAGCATCCTCACCTCTATCCTCCTGGCAGCTGGCATGTGTTGCCCCCCTGGGCCACAAGTACCACACCCCAATCACAGGGCCACAGCCACGGTGCACAGCAGTGCACACAGTGAGGGGACACAGGAGCACTGGAAAAGTGAATTTATTGAAGCTGCACATGGAAAGCCTGTGTAGCTATGCTGTGCCCACCACACCACACTACCCCCACCCCCATTCCCACATATTTTCCCCCTGTACATAGTCCTCTGACTTCTGTCATCATGGCACCCATGGCAATAACACTTGCAGGTGGATGTTGAGGGTAATGCCCATCAAGTAATCCCTGAGGCTATGCTGTTCATACTGCTCAACAATCTCCTGGATCCTCTCACTGGCATCCCTGGGCCTTCTGTGTGATGTCCCCACCACTGTATCCCAGACAAGCTGCTTCATCTTGAGTTTAGTGAGCTGCTGTTGTCCACGTAGCACCTTTATGAACCTTCAGATCGCATGGTGGGAGTTCACCATGATGGAGTTGAAGCCCCTGTGCCAACCCTCCAGGGCATCGGTGGTTCTGGGCAACCCCTCCCACACAGCACTGTAGACATTCCAAAAGTCCAAGGGGCATGTTGGTCGGTGACACACCCCACTACAGACAGGGCAATCCAGCCAGGCACCCATGAAGTAGTCAAGGTATGGCTCAAGCTCCTCTTCATTTGGCTTAAAGAACTCACAGGACCTCATCTCCTCATAGAAGCTGGTAACATCCTCAGGTGGCACAAATGCCAGCACTACCAGCATGCAAGTATGCACAACAAAATCATCATTCATTACATACAACTGTGCCAGGGACCCTTGTTGTTGCAGCTTCCTCAACAGGCACTGAGGGAAATGGAAGTCGCACCCACAGATGAGGGCCTGTGGGACCACATTCTGTAGGGCTTTGTATGCAGCCACCTTGTAATAAATTATGATGGACATTGGGCACTGCTGGGGTGCAGCTCTAGAAGCCTCCACAGCAATGCTGTATTGCACCCCACAGTCCTGCTGGCCATCAAGGCATAGATCACAGGTAGCACCACCATCGTATCCATGCTGTGCAGACTGTAAACTGCTGGCAGAGGGTGTGGCTGCAGCTGATTGTTCTGTCCACTTACCATGCACCACACCATGACAGGTATTCCAAATTCCTCTTGGTGCTGAAGAGGAGAAACCATGCAGTGCTGTCCCCTGAGTCATGCAGGAGGAAAAGCTGTCCTGCATCAGTCCTGTGGTACTCCTCTGGGATGGTAAGGGCAGACAGTGCTGTGGGCTCTGTGGGTGACCTGTGAACTCTCTTCCTTGCCCTCTGCATGATACACTTCAGTGACCCGACCAGCGGCAGCCACTCATCCACCTCATTTGTGAGCCTGCTGCAGAATACGACAACCACCTGTTGCCAGCTCTCGGTTGTCTCCATGGCCCGCCACTTGATTGTTGCTCAGACCTGCCACACCATGACCTCCATGCTGTCGGGCACATGGTTGTGCCACCTGGTAATAGAGGAATCATCCACTCCATCCACAGTACATGCACGCCAGATGCAGTTGCCCAAATGATACTCTAAGAATTTGCAGTATGAGGAGGCCCCACACTTCTGCTCCCTCTTGTATAGGTAGCCACAGAAAGCAAGGAGATTGTTCTCCTTGGAGATCTTCACAAACTTGAGTGACATACTTCAGGATAGCCCATGCGATGTGTCTGGTCTCACCCCCCGCCCTCTCGGTCAGCATTTTATGCAGTGTCACTATGCGCCTATCTGGATTCCCGATTGGTAGTCAACCTGCAACACCTGTTGCCCTGTGTGGGGACCACCGGGTGCAACTGCAGTGGATCATCTCTGCTCAACTCTCCTGCAGCTGTTGCTGTTGGGGTGCACACCCTC
This sequence comes from Neoceratodus forsteri, assembly GCA_016271365.2. Taxonomy (NCBI): domain Eukaryota; kingdom Metazoa; phylum Chordata; order Ceratodontiformes; family Ceratodontidae; genus Neoceratodus; species Neoceratodus forsteri. The sequence goes on along the minus strand of CM028135.1, from coordinate 563,482,984 downwards.
CCTGCGACCCACTCTGTCTCGGATGTGCACATTCAGAGATGGAATTCAGTTAGCAGCATGCACCTTCACACTGTTGCTGTTATTGGTGTGTTGTGGCTCATGCTGGTCGACCTGTCAGTATACCACACCTATTGCTGTGCTGTCTGTCGGTCTCTAGGTTTTGCTCTGAGGGTGTCGCTCTCCATGTGTTGATCTTCAGATAGCATACACTCCATTGTTACATATTGTGTATATTGTATTATGTTTTGATGTTGGCTTTAAAAATGTTTTATAGTTAAGTGCCCCGAGTCTCTGGAAAGGGGCACCATATAAAAAAGTTTCTATCTATCTATCTATCTATCTATCTATCTATCTATCTATCTATCTATCTATTTATCTACCTATCTATCTATCTATCGATCTATCTTTCAGAAAATCAAACTGTGCTAAATTGGAAAAAATACAGCGGAGATATACAAAACTCATCTCTGGGATTCAATATAAATTATATGAAATTAGGCTGTATACATTACAACTTATGCCATTAAAGACAAGACACATAACGGGACATTTGCTCTTATTTTTTTATATTGAAAATTACCCCTTTCCTATGTCTGAACTAGGCTTGGATTTCAGAGATAACACTAGGGGTACCAGAGGGAACCCCTTACAAATCATAGGGAAAAAAGTCAATACTCAAACACAACAACATTTTTAAATGACCAGTGTAGCAAACCCTTAAAATGAACTGCCCTTGGAATTGGTCATCTGTAGAACTAAGATCAAATTAAAAAAAAAAAAATTTGGACAGTTATATTCTTGCTGAGGGACAACTAAAATATTATTCAGTGTAAACATATAGAATCTCCTATGGGCAGCTTTACCTTCTTGCTTCTTACCCTTCCTTAGAATGTTCCATACACCACCACTTCATGGTGGCCCATGCATGCCTGGTCAGTGCTGTTCTGGTACTCTACAAATTGCTCTTCCCTTCATAACTACTGGCTCACAGTGGGGGTGTGGTCCACTTCCGCACCCTAGCAGATGGCCTCCTGTGCATTGGATGGCAGTGTCCCACTTGTGTGGCCACATCATGCTTCAGTGATGTTGACCACCAGCCTGTCCTTTACAGCCATACCATCACATGTTGGCCTATGGGCTTCTGTGAATGGGGCTTTACACAGCCTCTGGGCCACTGACCACTCCAGACTGGATTCCATGGAGGAGGGAGTCCTGCGGTTGTACACATAGCTGTTCTGCCTCCTGTGTACTGTTGTTCATTTCCTTTATATTGTCCTCTGTGCACCTGTTCAGTGATGTGGTGGCTACACACAGAGTTGCACTGTATGTGATTCACTATTCCCAATTTTACACGCATTTGGCTGTCTTCAGCACTGTGTACTGAAGCAGTTGGCAAGGGGGTATAACTTGGGGTTGGTTGCAACCATCACCAACCCCATGGGACAACACTGCAGTATAATATTGGTGTTGTTCTGTGGCTGCCTTGCCGTGGGGTGGCTGTCCATGCCTCCTTGGTGCCAGTGCACCTTGCCATTCTCATATGCCACCCTCTTATACCTGTACTGCTCATTGTGGCCACCTACACATTGATCACTGTGGCCAAAGCCTCAGTCCATGCTTTCTGTCCATATCCTTTGCTCCATTTGTGCACAAGTCATCCTGGACTGTGCCACCCTAGGCCACTGTAGGGAATGTGTGCATCCCTCCCATGTCTGGACCTCTGGATGTGTTGGGGTGACTACAGTCACTGGGGCAGCCATGCCACCCATGTGTCAAATGTGCCATGAAGGTGTACGTGCTGCAGGGGTGGGGTGGGGGACACAGCTCTGTGTGCTAGTTTTACCTAGATGGTTCATAGTGTCTGCTCGCCTTATGTACATTATTGTCTTTCTCCTCATATGTGACTGTCAGGTGGCTGCAATGGCCCAGCACCCAGAGGTTGGAAAGGACTGTGATAACCTCCTCCACTTTGTCATATGGCCACAGCACATCATAATGAGGCAGCTACTGGCCATAGAAGATTGCTCCAGATGGACACTGTGGCAGATGAGGAGTTGGCGTGCATTGTGCTCCCACCACCCCAAGCACACCCTGACAATACCCTGCATCAACACTGAACTTTCCCACCCAGCATTGCCCGTGTTTTGCCATGTGTCTTCCCAACCCCCCTTTTCAGGATTACTTATTTTATTATTGTACATAGTTCTTATATTTCATGTTTGCTTCCTGTTTATTTTACATGTTTTTAGTAAAGATATTAAGATATGTTATGCTCCTGTGTCCTGCATCTATTGTTCTGTATAACCATTTCCCCTTGTATTGATGGGATGTCCTCAATGCTCACCTCTTCCACTCTATGGGATACGTCAATGCCTGTCATCTTCCAAAGGATTTCCACTGGTGGTCCTGCTGGTATCCATGGCTGCACTTCCACCTGTACAGTGTTCAACACTGGGTGGTTGAGTTGACATGTTGCCAGACCCATTATTTTCCCTGTCTGTCTTCCTGCACATCTGCTGCACATGACAACCTTCATCTGGGTTGTGGCTGTCCATTGACCTGGGATGTTCCCTGTACTGTGACCGCCACCCCACTTGTGTGCCCACTGGGGTGGCCTGTGTCTGCGTCCTGTTCATTGCTATCTCCTTGTTGGCATGGCTGTCTTCCATCCCCATGTGTCCCCTTGCTGTTTGCCCTTAGGTGTGCATTCTCCTGCTCCATGTGAGGATTCCATGTGACCTCCCCCTGTGCATAGTCAGGGCTAGTTGCAGGCCTACTGGCACCCCATGCAGATATATGTCTGGTGCCTGCTTCACAACTCTCATTGCCCAGTCTCCCCCTTCTACCCCACAACACTTCTCCACTGTGGTTCTAACATTTCTGATTACATGTGTATGTATAAACCCACTGCCTTGAGTTTGTCTCTTTTTTTGGGGAGGAGGGGCTTTTCATGCTTCTCCCTGCATATTCTGTTTACCTCCCTGCTTCCCTTCTGTGCCATCACCCTCAGTGGCTGCATGGTTCACGTCTGCCTCCCATTGCCTCTGTGTGCACTGGACAGCTGTAGCTGTTAGCACTGCCCATTTGATATATTCAAAGCTGTCTTCTGTGCTGGGCAATCTTTGTCCTGCACTCTGGGCTTGGCTTTGCACACTTCTGTTTGCATGCTATATTCAGCTGTGTTTGCCCATGGGCTATTCCTTAGAATATTGAGTGCACTGAGTAGTGTGCTAGTGTTACCTGCTGAGCAGGTCAAACTTTGCCTGTCAGCAGTTCTTTGAATATTTGGCCCCTGAAGTTGAGATTAAACTAGTCCCATCCATATCTAGATACAATTCAGTCTAATCAGGAAAATAATAAGGGCAACTTAAATGGTTATTGTTTTTCTAAGATTGAGGCCACTATAAAAGTACTAATGAAACCCCAGACTCCTTGGGCTTCATTCTGAAAGTTGATGCAAGGCTTGCGTCAAGCTTGCATCACACCCAGCAGTGCATCTAACACTTTGACGCACCTTGTGCCAGATTCTCAAAGGTTGCGCTCATTTGCAACACTTAACCCTCTTTATAGCAGATAGTGCCAGATATGATGCATAATCCCTGTAAAAAGGGCCACCAGTTGACACAAAGATAGATGGGCAAAAAGCTGTTCTAACTAGCTGCATGTGGCTCACGGGATCGAAAATCCTGACTGCCAGCCTTGGAGTACTGGAAGCTTCATGTGCCATCTGTTCAATGCACCAGGGGCTTGTGACATTCCTGAATTTTTGAGAATTGAACTCCTTTACTTACCTTGGTGAAACAATTACTGGAAAGAGAACTGGCCATTTCAAATGGTTAAAACAATCTTATTTTTACAACTAAGGATTCATCGGTATATGGGTCACTGTTTTGTCTATTTTCTTACAGATTTGGAAATTGACAAATGGATCTGGAAACAGATGTTCTTACTTCAGCATCTAGATTTAACTGCAGAGTCACCATAACAATAATGAATCACTTACATAAACCAAATCAGAACTTTTTACAAAGTAAATTAACTCCTAAACCTGACCTTGAATACCAAATTAGATTAAAAAAAAAACAAAAAACTTAAAACTGGCAGGATTGTACAGGAAAGAAATCAATATCTTTTAACAATTTATGGAATAGAAAAATCAAGTCATCAGATGCCACACTTACTTATAAAAATGGTTTTCTGTATTTTATCCAACATTTTGTGGGTATGGCCGGGATACAATGGCGTGGAATGGGTTTGAGGGAGAATGCGTGTACAAACCAGGGGCAAATAACCATTGTAGTTTGGGATATTATTTTGTATATTTTAATTTTATCTCAAGCTTATAAGCTGCAGTAGATAACTTGAATACCCTCCTGTGTGTCTTGTCTGATATACAGAATCAGGAACATCAGGGCAGTATATTTCTTGAGGGGAAAATAGAGGTATTCCAATTACAACAAATCTTTGGAATAAAATGCAAGCAAAACCGCTTTCTCCTACAGTACATCTTTTTAACAACCTGTATACTCAGAGGTTCATAATCCAATACAAAATTGGTATCAATGTTTAACAAATTGGGAATAGGATTGATGTCCTGAGGATTAAATAATGTCAATTGATCAAGGAAGTATTGTAGAAAATACAGTGGGGGGATTATTTGATTCTATTATATTTTTAATGTAGCAAGCTTTTCAGAGTTTTATTGACTCAGAATTAAAAAAAAAAATCTCTCCTAACATGCTATGATTTGTCTTCAGAAAACTTGGGCCATGGTTAACCTATATCTAGAAGGCGACACATGTATTTCTGCTAAAGCAAAACAAACAAAGTGTGGTAGGCCAGTAGGGGCTTTACGATTTTTGTCAAGGCGCAGAAGAACTTGTTGATAAAATCTTGCCTTGTTGTTACATCAGATCTAATAATTATTTTGCTGTACTGGAATAAGGAAATGTTTTACGTATATAATAGCAATGTACCTCCCCAAAATACAAGGTTCTATATGATAATTGTGCCTACAAATGGTGCCGACCAAAAATTGTGACTGCACATTGACAAAAACAAAAACAGTGATGAGCAGTACAGTACAGTGCCTACAAAAAACAGCGAGTGGTGCTTGCATTCTCTGCGGGGGGGGTGAAGTAAAATACTTTGTATACAGGGGGCTATGCCCCCCCACACACTCCAATGATAATATAACCATTGCTGGGGGTGATGATAGGTGGACAGGGGAAAATGCAGGAGGGGGACAAGGGTGGGCAACCTGCAGGTAGAGAGAACAAAGTTGGGAGGGCAGGGGAACAGGAATTCAGGAACAATAGAAAAAAGACACACATTAAAAAACATCCAAAAGCTGGCCCGGTGATGCTGAGGTTTGATGCACTGGATGTCAGTCCTCATGCTACGCTGGCAACTTGGGTTCAAGAATAACCTCTGGTCGCCAGGGTGCTGGCATGAAGGAAAGGGTGGGAGCAGGACCGAGTTTGGCTCTCCTCTATTTGGGTAAGGGGTGAGGTCATCTGCTGTAGCCCCACTATCACTGAATGAAGGTTCGGTGCTGGCACAGGAAGTCAGTGACACAACTAGAAGGAAGGGGCATCCCAAATGGTGTATGCATGCCTACACACACACACACACACATTACGTCAGGGAGACGTGGGAGATGGGGCAGGGAGAAAACCCGCAAAATCCCAGAAACTACACAGCCAGTCCTGAACCTATATCCACCACACACAGGGTGGTGACTGTACCCACTACACCAGATGTCCAGCTTGGAAGTAGTCTGACAAACAAAGTCCTTTACAATCTACCAAATAAGTACTCCCTATGCAAGGAAAGCACTGTACTTGCTATACATTATTAAGAGCACATTGCTGACTTCACATTTGTTATTTTTACATCGCTAATAATGAGTTGCTAAACTTGACTTGCTACATTCACGGGATACCAAATACAAGATATCATGATGTACACATTTGAGAAAATCTAGAAACCCAACTCCAGAAAGCCATGACAACTTTACTTGAAACTGGGTATTACTTTTGAGTGTTTTTAATGCCAGATTGGGTTCTATGCCCTCATCTTCTTATCTTGAAGATGGAACTCCTAATTTAAACAGAACATCAAAACATGGTATGGCTTGGACCCAATGATAATAGCCACTTAGGACTCTTGCACTGTCCCAGCCTGGTGCTTAATCACACTTAATCTACAGCAATGATGGACAGAAATACCTCCGATACAACTGGATCCCCTCCCACCTCTGCCACCTATATCCTGACATTTTTTTGGTGTGGATGCCAGGCTCCTTGGGTGATTAAGATGAGCTGCCATTTGTGAGTTGCATATAAGGGGTAGGCTGCAAAGGACTGACAGTACAGATCCTAGCTCAATTGTTAGTACTCCCACCGCTAATTCTGCGCCCGACTTACAACTTAACGGGTCATGATTGCTGAAGGCTGCGGGCATCTCCGACAAACTGAGAGCTGCTTACCTATCACTGCCACAATTTATTGCCATTACAGCGGGTGTGATGGAAACCTCCATGAACAACAGCCAAGGGCCCTGTCTGCAAGATATTCAACTCCCTCCTAGCCAGGCCCAACTAGGAGATGCCTTATCATACATAACTCAGATGCTTGAAGCTCTCCTAACCAGGGTTGACATTATTGGTGTTTCTTTGGCAGGAAATGTGGCAGACATGTGATGACTGGAAGATGAGCAAAATGTGCTGGAACAGAGAACTGAAGAACTTGAAAGGTGACATATTGCAGTGTTGCAACATCTTAGAGATCATGAGGTTAAGCTTGCTCGGCTTTGGTATAGGGCTGAGGACCCGGAGAATAGGGGCCGGAGGAACAACATCAGGATTCTGGGTGTCTTGGAGGGAACTGAAGGCCCCAATATTGAATGCTTCCTCAATGAATGGCTACCACAGCTGCTTGGAGAGAGGTGGAAGGACCCGATCGGAGTGGAAAGAGCCCACCAGGTGGGTGGCAGATTGGATGGCTCGAATGACCCCAGAACCATAAAAGTGCACCTATTAAGGTACTCAGTCAAGGAGAAGCTATTGCAGGCTGCCAGGGATCTGGGAGAGCTTACATGGAGAGGCACCACCATTTCCCTCTAAAGAGGTTTCTCTCAAGAAGTAACTGCCAGGAGGAGAGCTTTTGGTCCACTTAAAATAATCTTGCAATCAAACTCTTTTCAATATAGATTTAAAAAACTTACAGCATTGCAGATCTCTAAAGATGGGAAGTCCTTTCTTGCTGAATGTCCCAGATAAGCTGAAACATGGATCCATAAGCAATGGCTGGGCCTTCTGCCTCAGACTGCATCTCCCAGACCAATCTGGGCCCCTGAAGGCAGAAAAGACAAGGGAACAGAAAGGCAGGAGAGATGGTTGCAAGGGGGGAATAAACACAACCAGACTGGTCCTGCTGTTAAATCGCTCCCCATGTCTTATGTGCAGGAAGGCCATTACACTGGAGAATCAGAAAAACGTACAGCTGTCAGTTTCCCAACTGCCCTTAAACAAGCACTCACAGATTCGGAGGCCTCAGAGAAGCAAGCACAGTCAAAACCCACTACTTCTAGTCACCAACACCAACGATTCAGAAGCCAAAATCGCCCACTTACTGGCAACTCTTTAGCCTCACCCCCTCCCCGTCAAGCTTCTAAGAGCAGAAATGCTCTCTCCACAACCAACTTTGAACATTAATATCAAGCAGCAGCTGAAAACAGTGAACCCTTGGAAAATATCGAACTGCTGGGCTGGGCTGCTACCATGGATGAAGATGAAGATCGGGCTTCATCACCAGGCCTCATAAAACCAGGGACTAAATCATTTGCTGAGGCTCTGGCTGCCCCTCTGTGCCCCAGCAGAGCAGAAGAAAAGCAATCAGATTACCCTGGAGCCTCTGGCAGAAATGGACGACAAACAGGACACTCTAAAATGGCTAAGACATTTGTTATCTCCATCATACTTTAATAGCTAATAAGAATGTTTCCTCTATTTGGAAGGAGATGAGCTGTTTTTCTGGGTGGTAAGTGGGGCAACGGTTACCTACTGGTGCACCTGTTCCCCGTACCCCCACCCCCTCAAGACAGTTGCCCCTTGATGGCCCCCTCCCTAGGGCACCATCTGTCATTTAGAATTGCACACCAAAGAAAGGGAGGGAAGTGTGCTCTCCTTACCCCCCACTACCCCCAATCCACTTATGTTGTTTTTGGTTACAAACGACTTTGCCATAGGTCAGATAATAACAACCCACCCTCTCTCCCCCCTTCCCTCTCTTTTTCCTTTGTAGGCAAGTGCACCTGTGCCTCATCCCGGACATGCTTATATAATGGAAGCAGACAGCACCTAGATACACAAGTGCTAAGTGGACGGCTAAGCTCTGCCTATTTCTATTTTTTTTTTTTTGCTTAAAATATTGTTGGGTGGCTCATAGAGGATCTCCCCCCTTCTATCTCAATATGGTGGGGAAAATGACCTCCCTCCTATCCCCCAATTTTTCCAGTTGTTAATGGTGCTTTACACTACCTATCGGCCTAATCTCCATTTGGACTACATGGTCCCTCTGGACCCAGTTTCATTGTGGTTATAGGAGGCCAGGTTGGGACAGGTCACTCTCTGGTTGTTTGTGACCTTCCTCCACTACTGGTGTCTGAAGCAGTGTGCCCCAGAGTGTCTGTAGGCTTGCCTCACATGTTCAACTCAGCATCATTAAAATCACAAAATTGTTCTGTGAGTCTTATATTTTATTTGCGAGTACTGTTCAGTTTTATTTTTTTAATAATATATTGATTATCCTGTTTTCTTTTGGATTATCATATCAGGTTGTTTCCTAATTGGTGTCAAATATTGTAGCCTTCCCAAACTTTCTCCATTTTCTGGCTACTCCTAACTCCTTTCGAGGGCTGACACCCTCATATCTGGGCTAACATACACGTGACCCCTCCTTTGTCTCTGTTAGACAACCTCTCATCTCACAGGTGAGTACTCCTTTTCTGGTTATTACCTCTGTGGATAATATGGCTAGCAACTCCCTTACACCTCCTGTTTGGAAATGCCTGTCTTGGAATGTTAAGGGGCTTATCCACCCAGCCAAATGCACTAAAGTGCTTCAATTTCTGAATTCTCTGGGTACTGACATAGCTCTCCTCCAAGAAATGCAGTTAACTAACAAAACTGTGCAATGGCTGAAGAAATTATGGGTAGGTAAGGTTATTGCTAGTTATGCTTCAAGCAAATCTAGGGGGGTGGCCATCCTACTGCATAAAGCATCACCTTTGGTGGTAGAAGACAAATGCATTGACTTTCAGGGCAGATGGATCATGGTTAGACTTTCCTACCCAGGTGGAAGGGTGTTGCTAGCCAATTTATATGGCCATAATAATAACTCTGGAGAAAAATACCCCACTATCAGCCAAGCCTTTACCGACCTCACAAATGGATACTCAGATCTCCCAATCTTGCTAGGAGGAGACCACAACTTGGTCCCCAATATCTTCATTGACAAGTCTATCCCCACCCCACAGACTCACCCCAAAGACTTGGCAGGTCTTGGAGAGCTTATCTTGGAGTGGAACCTGTGTGACTCCTGGAGAAGAGATAATCCACAAGGGCGAGATTATTCCTTTTATTCAGCCATCCATTATACCATAGCAGGATAGACTTCTGGCTGGCTAATTATGTAGCCTCACCTGGTGTTTCAGAAGCCACCATTGGTAGTATTATAATATCTGATCATGCTGCTGTGTCCATACTGTTCTCCCTTCCCCCAGGGCAAGGGTCCTCCAACAAGAGGTGGAGGTGCAACCCCCTGCTGATGCAAGACAGGGATTTTCAGGTTTATATCACAGCAGAGACTTGCTCCTACTTCTCTCTCAATATATCTGAGGAGGTTTCTGCCTCCACACTCTGGGAGGTCTTTAAGGCAGTCATCGGGGGAGGATTATTTCCTACACTGCTGCTAAAAACAAGGCCGGAGTGAAGCACGTGCAACAACTCCAGGCTGAGCTTGCCACCCTGGAGAAAAAATTTAAGCACTCAACTCAAAGCTCCCTCAATTCCCCTCTTCTGCCTAAGATTATAGGCCTGAAGTACCAAATAAATACATTGCTAAGCAAAAAAGTTAAATGGCAGCTTCTTCGCTCCAAACACAAATCGTGGGAAGGTGTAGATAATGGGAGTAAACTACTAGCCTAACATTTACTTCAGTAGCAAGCCTCATATAGAATTCTTGCACTTAGAAATGCAGCAGGCAAGGTGGTATCCATGCCTAAAGAGATCAATGAAATGATGCGGCTCTTTAATCAAGCCCTATACAAGACTAAATCTAAGGTCTCTTCTTCCAAACTCTCTAATTATTTGCTTGAGTTCTGTAAAGGGATTTCTCTCCCTAAACTTTCTCAAACTGCATGTAATGATCTGGAGGCCCCCACTGCACCCAGAGAACTCCAAACTGCCCTCCCCACATGGCAAAGGGCAAAACCCCATGACCAGATGGGATGATGGTTGAGCTCTATCAACTACTTAGTACTGACATCACCACTCCATTGTTATGAGCTCTGCAAGAGACACAGAGCACAGCCTCACTCCCACCCACCATGCGAAAGGCATTGATAACCCAAATCCCCCAAAAATTCTCTGGCATGCTGGATTGCACTAACTTTAGGCCTATTTCACTTTTGTCAGTGGACACTAAACTCCTAGCCAAAGTTCTGGCTAACAGGCTGACACGGGTTCTCTCCATCCTAATCCATCCTTCACAGTTTAGCTTTTCGAAGGGTAAGTCAGGGCAGATAACTTGCATTTAGTCCTCAACCTGAAATGGCTTGCATTACACTCTGCAACCCCCATGGTAGCCTTAGCAATCGACTTCTCTAAGGCCTTCGACTCCTTAGAGTGGAACTATCTTCATAATGTCCTCCATCTCTATGGATCTGGTGATTATGCTTGCTCTTGGGTCTCCACCATATAGCATTACCCAACTGCCAGAATTGTTACCAATCAAGATGTCTCCTCTCCAATATCTTTACAGAGCAGCACCAGACGAGGATGCCCCCTTTCACCTCTCCTTTTCCTTATAGCCCTTGACTCCTTAATCAGGAAGTTCTCTCAGACTGCCAGTATTACAGGGATCCCTGTCCATGGCAGAGCCTTCTTGGTTAATGCTTATGCATATGACATGCTGCTTACACTGTCCATCCCTGACCTCTCCCTTCCAATAGTGCTTCCAATACTACAAGAGTTTGCTTCCGTCTCTGGCTTATTAATTAACCAAAAGAAAATAATTTCTCCACTCAACTCTAGGTGCACCAGGAAGTGCCAGCAAGGCACTGACATTACTTGGGCCCCTCAGGGTTTCCTTTACCTAGGAATCTATATCCCCTTAGCATGGAATTTTCTTGAAAAGGCCAATTGTTCTCCTCTAATAACAGCCCTGACAGCTGAAGTTCAGTTTTGGAGTATGTTGCAGCTGTCCCTCAAAGACAAAGTAGAAGCTGTACGCATGTTTGCACTTCCAAGGATCTCCTACTTACTAAGCAACCTCCCAATCCCCTTGTCCCACAAGCTGTTTTCCTCTCTGGACAAGCTGGTCTCCTCCTTTTTATGGGAGGGTAGAGCAGCTCATTGGGGATGCACAAAATTGGGAGTCCACTGGTCCAAACGTGAGATTGGGCTCCCCTGGTGGTTGAGTTATCAGTTGAGCTTCCGTATGGAACAAGCCACTGCCTGGTTTGACCCAAGACCGGCCTTTCCTCCTCAATGGGTCCTGCTGGAAACTGCCTTCATACCAGGGGTCTCTTTCTTCTCATTGCCAACCAGCAGAAAACCTCCAGGCAACCAGCTTACCCAAATCATGGCTGAAACACGCAAAGCTTGGCGTCATGCTATGACTCTCACAGGTGTCCCACACACAGCCTATTCCCCTCAATCATATATGCACCTCTCAGGAACAATAGACTTATTATGGTGGATCGCAAACCTCTCTCCCGGCAACACTGTGTCAATAAAGGAATCCCCTTCATGAGAGACCTTCTCCTCCCAGATAATAATACACTGATGGCATACAAACAATTGTAGGACTGTTTTGATTTAAAAGCTCAAGATTTTTGGAGATATCTCCAATTGAGGAGTGCACTCCACCCCTTCCTGGCCAGATACACTAACAAAACTGGATGGAGCTGCCTGGCCACAATCCATAAACACAGGCAGGACCAAGGAATGGTGGGACTTATCTACAAGACTTTGAGAGATTTGCAGCCAGACACCACCTCCAACTATAGGCTGGCATGGGAGGCTGAGCTCCAGTGCCCCCTTTCTGCACTACAATTGTCCTCCTGGCTTAGAGTGGCACATGTAGTCAATGCAGATGCCAAGAGTCAGTTGATACAGCTGAAAATTCTTCTTCAATGGTACAGGACACATGCCATGCTGTGCAAGCTTAAAGTGTTGCATCATGACCGATGTTGGAGATGTCAAGCCTCTCCGGCCCATCTCTTCCATATTCTCTGGACCTGCCCTGTCCTCCATAAATATTGGTCACTAGTCTTGGAAGACTGCTCTAGAATTGTGGTCAAAAGGATACTTCCCTCACAAGACTCTCTTTTATTGGGGGATGCCTCGATTCTAGGCCCCTTACCAACCCTGCTTAAAGTATGGACTCTGGCTGCAGTTATGGAAGCTAAGAGAGCTATTTTGATGAAATGGAAGCAACCTTCTCCCCCTTCAATCCTCTCCTGTAGGGCAGCCTTGGCCAGGCTAGCCATCTTTGAGAGAATTATTGCAATGAGGAAGGGTCACCTCTCTAGATACAACAAACAATGGGAGCCATATTTTCATTCTCACATATGTGAGGTCCCAACTCCATCTCCAAGCAACCCCCCATACTGTTACCTCCCCTTACAATGTCTATCACAAATGGAGTCCTCTCCTCTTCTAGTCAGAAATATTGTTTTACTTTATCTTTTTCTCTCACATGTCTTCACCTCTAGATCATATGGTATAAACCACTTAGCCTTCTCATAAGGAATTGGGAGTAGCTCTAGTGCATATTAAGCTGCCTTAACATAGTGCCATATTTTCAGTTGGCTTAGATCTTATATACTAATTTCTTATCAGTTATCTAGGTTATCAGCTGACTGTAGAATGAATAGTTTTATCATATGAAACATATCTGTGATACATTGGTAAATAGATGTATAATATGGCTCCTTGGTAACTATCACCTATATGATGGCTGTTATATTTCTGTTTACATGCTCTTGCATAATTGACACCTGTAGGCCTAAGTATGGCTGTATGTCTTTGGGAAACAAAAAATACAATAAAATCTTAAATGATGAAAAAGAACATCAACACACAAAATTGTAAATAGTAGTGGCGGAAGGCTCCTGTACCTCTTGGAAATATTTGGTTCAATCATACTAAATAGGTCTCTGAAGGGTAACAATTTGGCATATTATACTTTTTTAATGCAAAGGGAGCTAGCGTGGTAGATTATATGCTTACATTCCCCTGGCAAACATATTATTTTGTTTTAATTTGATGCCATTCTTCGCCCAGAGAGTTATCATTATCCTCTGCTCCTTAAGTGAAATCTTCACATAGAAAATGCTCATCAAGCTGCCTTTCCTGAACCACATATAGAAATAAGAAATCAAAGAAGGTTTTTATTTTCCTCAGAAATTGAAACAAAAGTAGCTAAGCTACTAACAAACATGGATAATGAAGTGAAACTAACTATTTTGACACCTAGTTTATCAGCAAAGGAAATATATTCAGTTGCTCAGGATATCAGTGAGTCTACTCTGCCACTTTTATATTGTACAAGAAAAACAAACATATCTGATATTTGATTTAATAAAGTTTGAGAAAATATAAAATGTTTTTGTAATGACTTACAAGATTTGTAAGATTCAATCCATCAATAGGGAATTATACATTTCTGAATAAATCTAGGAAGGAATACAAAAAATCTTTGCTTTCTCAATACCATTTATTCCAGGCAAAACAAAGGTCTTATATGCTAGAATTTATACAATCAGGTGATAGAAATACATTCTGGATGATGGTGGCAAAGGGGACAGGTAATTATGGTTCCAATATTTCAACAGATATACCACCAATGACACGGGTCACCTATTATAAAAAAAATTCTTATAATACAGTTACTGGCTGTAGATATGATAGTCTTCTAAAATTAAGTGCTGCTCAGCTACCTTTGAATATTTCTCCACATGAAATTTCGGAGGCTATTAAACAAACTAAAGCAAATAAAACTCCAGGACCAGATGCAATACCACCATTTCTCTACAAAATACATCTGGAATGGTGGTGTACCTTTTGGCCATATTTTTCACAAAATTATACAGTAGTAGGCAATTATATACCTCACACATGGAAAGGCAATAGAACAGTACCGATCCTTAGAAAAGGAGATTAAAATCTCCCTAAAAATTACAGACCAATTAGTTTAATTGATTGTCTAGGTAACATTTTTGCAAGAATACTTTTGACTAGAATTAATACTTGGTTAGAACATCATAATGTATCAGACTGGTTTTAGAGGAGGTTATGCATCCATAGACCAATACTTCATTCTGCATCGTATTATGGAGAAATATTATATCAAAAAACTTGTACCTGCTTATCTAGCTTTTGTGTATTTTAAACGTGCATTTCATGGGAGTACATAGATCAATTATTTGGGATAAATTGTGTGATTTATGTATGAATCATACAATTTTGAGAATGATCACTGGTCTGTAGTCTGTTAACTAGATTACAGTGAGGTACAATCTGAAGGGTAGTATTTTGCATCCTTTTGATACAAATCAAGGTGTAAAACAGGGTTGTATTTTAGTGCCTTTACTATTTAATTTGTTACTGATCATCCAACTACCTTTTTGACAGAGGTTTCCCATTCTCCTTCTGCTGGAGGAATGTTAGTGCCAGTAGTTATGTTTGCTGATGATTTGGCACTGATTTCTGCTTTTCTGGTGGGACAAGAGTAACAGCTTTGTCATTACAACAATACTGTAAAAAATAGGATGACTATTAACA
The DNA here is from genome assembly GCA_016271365.2 of Neoceratodus forsteri. Lineage (NCBI taxonomy): Eukaryota > Metazoa > Chordata > Ceratodontiformes > Ceratodontidae > Neoceratodus > Neoceratodus forsteri. The sequence continues at coordinate 563,467,911 of CM028135.1, read as the reverse complement.
CTAAAAAGACACAAACCTTAAAAGTTGGAAAATATTGCTTTAAATTTAAATGGCACCTTAATGATTGTCCCTTGGAAGTGGTTTCTAATTATGGATATTTAGGATTCTATTTTTCTAATAACTGTAATACAACAACATATATCATACATACCTCCAATAAACCATTCCAGTCTAAAAATTGTTTTATTAAAGGTTTAATTCTAGATATTGTGGTTACTCTGTAGCTTCCGTCTTACATTCAACAGAGATGAAAATGAACCCAGTAGCCTTTTATGCAATAGAGATATGGTATGACAACAATATTGAACAACTGGAACACCTTTTACCAACTATACAGAACTATATCACAAATATCCAGATCAGCAGCTTTAGAAAAAGTTATGGCAGGGCTTGGATGTGTGAAGATTAAATTCTTAGCTCTTTCAGACAAATTAGCATATTGAATTAGAACCACAAGTCTGGACCCAAAAAGGTTGATTAAAAAATGAATGCATGAAAAAGCATATTAGATTACCAGAAGTTATTCTTCACCATGATTGAATGGGATCTTAGATACATTAAAATGTATGAAACTGGATCATTTGTGGAATGACACTCTCAAGAAAATTGTTACTTTGCAAGATTACATAAAGTTAATTAAAACAAATTAAAGCAAATCTCATGTGATACTGAAATGCAGAGCATTATGACATTTGAAATTACATGGGAGGGATGCACAAAATAAAATAAATCATGTTCCAGAACCATATTTACTGTGTCTTTCTGAACAAAAGGACAGAGCTATTTTCACAAAGTTTCACATTTGACTTGCATCCTTTAAAATTGTCACAGTACATCATCTCCAAAAATAAATCTATTTTTCAGGATTTGTATTGCAAATGTGGTCAAAATGAGATGGAGATGCTTGTTCATATTCTTCTTTACTGTAGAAGCTATGAACATATGAGGGATGTATCTATGGGACATTATTTTCATCTAGCGTACTTACTAAGGAAGAGACTCTGAGGATCATAATGAATCCTCCTGTGGATTATGTCACAAAAGATATGACAAAGTAGTTAAAATGGATTCATTCAGAAATGTTGCATAATAATCAACAACTTCATTATCATGTTAGGTGGAAGTAAAACTGAGTCTGATATTTTCCATTGGGGTAATAGCTTTATAACATTTTATTAAAATGAAAATATTTTGTTATATTCAATTATAGAATATCTTTGGAGATTACAAGCCACAATTTACATTTAATCTATTCCTGTTTACATGTGGCTCTATTTTAAGACTGAGTATAACATTTGTCAAGGCCTAACTCAATGAAACATACTAGTTCTCAAAATAATTGACATGTACTAATTATATAGAATATTGTTAAGGAAAAATTTGTGTTCCATCATATTTGGCTTGATATCTGCTAGTAAAAGCACTTTATAGTTTTCTGTAAATTTCCACTGTAGAAATAGCAACTCACACAAATCATCTGAACTGAAGAAAGAAGAAAGATTGTACATGCTATACTATCTATTGCACAATTAGAAACAAAAATTGCATTTTTTTATGGAAAATTGGTAGTTGCATATTTTTCTTTTTATGAAGTATGAAAGTTATGAACTGTATTTTAAATGAGTTTTGCAAAGTTTGTTATTGTAATGACTCATCAAGAGTGGAAAAAATAAAGTATTTCATTTATTGATATGATTACTCCCAGGTCTCTTTCCTACTTGTTGATAGTCAATACACCTCCATCCATTGTGTACTCTGCCCTGGGATTCTGTGCACAAAGTGCATTATTTTACACTTTTTTTTTTGCTTTGAAACCTAGCTGCCAAACCTTTGACCAGTCCTGTAGTTTTCTCATGTCTCTGCTCATCCTTTCCACACACATCCCAGAGTGTCCACCACATTGCAGATTGTGGTGTCATCCACAAAAAGGCAAACCATTCCTTCCAGCTCCACTGTAATGTCACTTATAAAGACTTTAAAGAGGACTGGTCCCAGCACTGATCCATGAGGCACCCTGCTAGGCATCCTCCTTTCCTCAAAGAGACCTCTTTTTACCACCACCCTCTGCCACCTATCTCCTAACAAATTTCTCACCCAGTTTACCAACTGTGGATGCACTCCTAAGCTACCCAGATTGCTTGCTTACCTTTTATGTGAAACAATGTTGAAAGAGTTACTGAAATCTAAGAAGGCCATGTCTGCCACTCCACTATGATCTAAATCCTTTGTCACCCAGGCAAAGAAATCTATCACATTTGCTTTACATGATTGCCCCCCTGAGAAACCTTGCTGCCTTGGGACTTGTAATCCACTGGATTCAAGATATTCCCAATAATTTCTTTCAGCAGTGATTCCATTAACTTTCATACCTCAAATGCTAGACTGACTGGTCAATAATTGCCAGCCTCCTCCCTTCTACAAATATTGTGTAGTGTGAAAGCTATCTTCCTTCCCACGTCCTCTGGAACTACTCCTTTTTCCTGTGAGCTGTTAAATACAACTGTCAGAGGTGCAGCCAGTACTTCCCTGAACTCTCTCAATACCCTTGCATGCACCCCATCTGGCCCCATTGCTTTGTCCACCTTCAGATTAACAAGTACCATCAATACTCTCACCTCTGAAAAAGGACTAGTGTCCACCTCTCTCTCCAAGGATCTGTGTGATAATGGCAATCACAGAATAGTGATCGCTGTTAGAGTGAAAAGAATTTGCTGTAAAAGAATTTTGCCAATCCAGCCCCTGGCACACAGCAAAAAGATGTCGGGGACTTACATTTCAATTGTAAGTGTGGGGGCTACACCCCCCACCCCCCTACAGGGGGGCTTCACCTACCACACCCTCCTACTTATGGATTCTCAACTCTGGGGGGTGCATTTCAGGAAGGGTGCAAAACCCTCTGGAAAAAATATTCGGGCTGGGCGAAACAAAAGGCACCTTTTTTTTTTTTTGCTGACCGGGTAAGTGCACCAGACAGATCCTGCCTATTTTCAGGCACGACCCGGGGGAGAGGGATACAGATGAATGCCAACTGACCTTGAACCAGATTAAGTTGTTGGTGGTATTTTTAGTGAATGAGGGAAATTTGGCCAGGACACCGGGGAAATTCCCCTACTCGGAGGCTGAGTTGCTGCCAGTAGGGGGCCAGGCCATTTCCAAGATGGCTGCTCCAAGTGAACCAAGGAAGGTGGAGGAAGCAAGTGGAGTAGGAGAGCCAGCCTCAACTCTTACTCCAGGCTTAGTAGAGGCTTCAGCCGTGAATATGGCTGAGAGAGATTCGGATGCAGATTTTCAAGATGCCTTTGTGGAATGGAACAAGCTGTAGTGGATTATAAAAAAGAAAAGTGGTCAAGTTATTGTTTCTTTACAAACTGAAATGGAGTCGGTGAGATTTGAACCTGAGTCTGGGAGCAAACCAGTTCTTCCTAGCAAGCAGGCTGGTGCTCCTATTCGTGGAGACTCTGGAACTGTTTCAAACTCTAAAAATAAAGAAGAGTTTATTCTTTTAAACGAGCCTGTGGAGCGTGTTGTTTCAGCAAACAGAGGACTTCAAACGGAGAAAATGCAACAAAAGGATCACAGGATGTCGGCTCAAAACGAAGAGCTTATGGAAGGTACTGTGCCTGTGTCTAAAATCATTTCCACTGATACTGTTAGTGTTGGGGAAGTGAATCCTTTGATTTTAAAATACAGACTTGTTCCGGTCTTTTGAAGCTCCATGACGTTGAGCTTGTTAATGATGCCAGGTGCACTAATGACAGCACTGATAGCTCTAAGGCTGGAGCGGGTTTGCTCTTAGCCGCAGAGAAAGAAAATTTCAGCAGGGCTTGAGATTTGGCGTACAAAAGCAGGAGTACGCTTTAAATCAGATACAGGCTGGCAGTGTTTTCATGGTTAATAGCGAGTGCCTACAGCCTAGCTCAATTACAGAGGACACAAATTGCAAAGGTGGAAAATCTGGCGACCTGAGTAATGATTCAGTTTTGTTTTCCCCCTTTGGAGACAATGAGGAACCACACCTAAACAAAATGACTGGTTTTGTCTTTAAACACCAGAATAAGGAGAACTCTTTATCTGACCCAACAGTAACTTATCAGTCGTCTGCAGGTTCACAACGAGGGGTTACTGAATTTTTTTTCCCCAATAATAAAAAAAAAAAAAAAAAGAAGAAGAGGAGTCAAATCCAAATATTCCAATGACTGCTTCCCCTCAGGTACAAAATGAAGGAACACATGTTACTTGGTCACCACAAAAGCTTTATATGAGGCTGGTGGAAACAAACAGTCTCAGAATGGAAGCCTGACCCTGCATGAGTTTTGAACTCAACCTTATCGCAGCACTCTCAGAATGGTTTCAGTTTGCCAACAGCAAAAGGGTTAGAGTGTGAGATGAATAATAAATTAGAAAAGAATCTTTACATCCTCCTTCTGGTACTTCTAGCCTGAACAATCATTCTGCTTTACTATTACAACGGCAGGAACCTATGCAGAAGGATTCAATTATGGTTAATGTGCAGCCCCCTCTTCTGCTCAGAAACCTTTGATGTCCAAACTATTTTCAAATTCCATAGGAAGCTGCTCCAAGGCGTAATGCCGTGAGATTGAGATATAAAGGAGGGTTGGAAGTAAGGCCCGATAGGTATTATGTGGGCAAAACCTTACTAAAAGACTCATTAAAGTTTACACATAGGATGTTTATGCTTTCATAAATATTTCAGGGAAGACAATTATGACATCAGTTTTCATTCTCAACATGCTTTAGACCTGTTTTGGGTTAGGTACAACCAAGTTAAGTTTTCACCTGTTTGGGCGCCCTTTATTGTTATTCCCTATCTAAACCACTACTTAAATTTGTCACAATCATGTTTCGAGCAGGGAGTTTGGGTAGAGGATATAACATTTTGGTTAAAGAAAAATGTGAGGTATTAGCGAGCCAGAGCTTATCTTAGATATAGAGGGTTTCTGGACTGGTGGATGGAAGTATAAAGTTAAACTAAGGCAGTCAGAGACAGGGATTGAACATATTCCTAATTCTTTTCTTTTGGGGAAAGATAGGGGTATGTTTTATAGTGGACAACCTGTGCATGCTACAAATGTGGTGCTAGAACACATCTTTCAAGTGTCTGTGACAAACCTCGCTGTGACAATTGTGGAGAGATAGGGCATTTAACTATGTTTTGCAATAACCAAGCTAGCTGTGAGTTATGTGATGCTAAAGGTCATACATTTAAAATGTGTCCATGGGCTGCTCAAAAGACAGCACAATGTTCTAATTCCGAGGTTTTCATATAGAAAGCACAAGACACCATGGCTAAAGCTTCCTCACAGTGTGAGCATTCCCCACCCCAGGCTACTACTCAGGCTAAAAAGACAACTGACTCAAAAGAGGGTTAAAAGATAAGGGTTTGGATAAGGTGGGGATAAGGAAAGCTATTTTCAGCAGGTAGGGCAGGTAGGCTGGAATCACCTTCAGATGGGGAAGGGTTAAAGAAGGATAGCATGGTTCTTCATAGCCTTTTAGAATTTCCCCCGGTTTGTTATGAGGAAGGGGCAGTTAAGGAGGTGGGTTCTGTAGCCACAGTAAGTAAATCAGCGGTGAGGTTGCCCCACAGAAGATCTACTAGAAATCTACTCTCAAAACTCCCCCCTCCCCCTTCAGTAGTTCAGATTGAAACTAGTAACTCTTATGCAGCTCTGTTCTCTTCATGGGGTAATACTGAGATAGAGGTTGAAGACTCCGATTCTCAAAATCCTCCTTTTCATCTAGGTCTCAAATTTTTGATAACTATAAGGACAAGAAAAAAAAAGAGGAAAAAATAATGATTGGCTTCTTTAAAAATGGCTATGAGTTTGGCATGGGGTTCTTTAAATGTTCATAGTTTATTAAATAAGGTCAAAGACAACCCCTTTTTTATTACATTCATGACTTTCCAATTTCTGTATGCTTCTTGCAGGAAACATGGATGTACTCCATAGAACAGTCGGTATCTTTTAAAAGAGAGTGGTTCTGGGGCCCCTCATTTTGGTCTTTTGGAGAGGACTCTGCTGATGGTATAGGAATTGTATTTAACTCATTTGACTTTCAACTGCATAATCTAATTGATTTAATACCAGGAAGGGTTCTGATCGTGGATGGGAAGTGGCAAGGGTTATGTTTTAGGTTCATTAATATCTATAATCCCCAAACGAAAGCGGGTAGGGTAAATTGCTTAAAAATGGTCCAGCCTTTTTTACTAACAACTGTTAGAATATTATGGGGAGGTGACTTTAATTGTCCTATTTCAGCTCATTCTAAATCTAAAACTAAAAAAACATACTGTGATACTAATGCTTTAGAGAAAATTATTAAGGAGGCTGGTCTTTTGAATTGTAATAATGGTATGCAGGCAGGGGTAGCTTTTTCCTTTAAAGGGGACATGTTTTACTTTAATTGATCATATGTTTGTATCAGCTAATATGCAATTAGAGTCCTTTAAAATATTTCCTTGTGAGTTTTCTGATCATTCCCTTTTATTTAGTATTTTTGTCTTTCGGATGTGAAAGAGTGTAGGCATACTAGATGGAAACTTAATAATTCTTCTTGGATCTTCCTTTATTCAAGCAGGAGTAAATACCTTTTAAGTGCTAGATTATCGGTGGCCTTCTTATATTCAGACCTAGAGATTGGTGGTTGGAAACAAAAGCTGATTTAAGAAATTGGTTCAAATCTCAAGGAGTTAAAACAAAAATCACAATTTTCTACGTTACTTAGGCATTAGGCAACAATTACAGAGGCTCATGACCATAGCTTATACATCTAGGTATGACTATTCTGAACAAATTGCTAACCTAAAAGCTAAGATGAGAGTTTTCAATATGACAGAGGCAAAACCATGCAAGCCATTTTAACTAATGGAATTAAAAATCACCTATTGAGATCCTTTTGTGATGTGTAAACAACTAAGAGAAGCTACAAGAATGGAGTTACTTAAGAACGCGGATGGTAGTATGGCTTCTTCTGTATCTCATTTACGAGAAGTGATTGTAGACCACTATCGTCTTTAGAACCCTAGAAAAGATTTCAATCTCTTCTATGGATGCTTACTTAAAGGAGATTGTGATCCCAGGTGATCAGTTAAGGAGATAGGAAGTATGGGGCCAATTACACAGATAGAAATCTTGAACTCCATTAGGCTTTTGAAATTGAATATTTCACCAGGGATAGATGGGATTTCTAATAATCTTATAAAAATTTGCTGAACAATTAAGTCAGTGCCTTTTTCTACTGTTCAAATTTTTTCTAGATAAAGCCATTATTTTCCTTCCTTTTCAGAAGGATTATTAATTTACATTTTTAAATCAGGAGACAAGCAAAACATTGCTAACTGAGACCAATTACTCTTTTAAATTCAGATTATAAAATATTTACTTGTATTTTAAATAATAGATTAAAAATTATGCGAAAGGTTATTTCACCTTACCAATATTGTGGATTACCTGATAGACGGGTTCAGTCTGCTCTTATGTTAATTAGGATGTTATTGAGCATCTCTCTGATATAGGATTGACGAGATGTTTAATGACTGCAGACTTGGATAAAGCCTTTGATAGAGTCTATTTGCCCTTTCTCTTCCTCACGCTTAAACACTATGGGGTGCCAAACCAATTAGTGGATATCATAGAGAAATTGTATGATAGTTATTTTGTGTTTCCATATTTAAAAGGTTATAAGGCAGAATGTTTTAGATTAAATACAGGCGTAGTCAAGGGTGCCAGCTTAGCCCTCTTCTTTATATTTTTGCTTTAGATCCCTTTCTACAAATTATAGCTTCAAGTCAAAAATGGAAGGGTATGACAGTCTAATAGATCAGATTTGCAATTAAGAATCCAGGCCTATGCTGATGACTTAGTAGTATACCTTGAGGATTATGCTTCAATAACCCATTTTGTGTCAGCCTTCAAGGACTTTTCCAAGGTATCTAATGCAAAATTAAATTTAAATAAAACTAAGGGATTATTAATGGGTGCAACAGGGATTAATGAGGTATGGCAGGAGGGCATTTATATTTCTAGGATTCCTCTTAAAATATTAGGAATTAAGTTTGGTTCCCAGAACATACCTATTGAAATTGGGAAAGTGTCATTACAAAAGTAGAGTCTAAAGTGAATAGGTGGAAACAGTGGAAACTATCAAATTGAAAAGGTGCAAGTCATTAAGCAATTTCTTCTCCTATGGTACAATATGTAGCCATGATTTTTCCCCTTCCAGTGCTTTTTGAATCAAAGTTATACAGTTTGTTTTTCAAATGTTATAGAACAATCGTTTAAATCCCGTTAAAAGGGTTACACGTACTTGATGAAAAATAAGGATTGGATTGGGTATGGTTGATCCAGTTATTTTTGTGCATGCATTATTTCTTGCTAATTCGGTTAAAGAAGGATTAAAAGCAGACTCAAGTGCTGAGGAGACTTGGTATTTAAAACAATGGGTAAATATTTTAAGAACTGGCTTAATTTGGCTCCCAAACTAAATCGTCATTTAGCTGTACCTTTATATTTTAGGCCTTCAGCACAGAAATTGTTTAAATGGCAGATACAAAAACAGATAATTTTGAATAACAACATGAAAGGGCTTTACCGTTATCTAATGTCAACTGTAGAGTCCCTTGGAACCAGGATTTAAAATTGCCTACAGTATTAAATGATAAAGTTTTGGTACAATTAAACAATATTAGGATGCCTCAGAAACAATGGGAAACACAGTGGTTAATTTTCTATGGAGATTAAATGTCAAAGGTAATACGAAATATAAATCTTTACAGGAGAGAATGTGTCCATACCTAGAATGTATTAATGTGGAGGAATCCATGGAGTATTTTTCTCAGATGTTCATATGCTATTGGTCTATGGAAGTATTTAGCTAACTTATGGGATTTAGATGGTTATGTAATATGACTTATGATTTATTGATTTTAGGTTGTTATCCAGTTAATTTATCAGAATTCCATGAAGAGACTTTGTCTTTATTCTTGGGGTGTTTAAGATATTATTTATGCAAGCCAGGGTACAATGGGTTCTTTATCAAAAGAAAATGCCTTATTTTAAGGTTAGTGAATTGATAATTAAGGAGTTAATTCAAATTTATTCTCTAGATGCTTTAAGAGTTACCTCAGGAACCCTCTTGGAAATGGTGGAAAGGGTTTTTCACTTTATTAAATTTAAGTAAAATGTGTGGATGTTATAGAAAAGTGTATTTAGCGATAGCCATGAGGGTAAAAGTTGGCACAAGTTCTGTTAAATCTACAGTTTCTTATGAATGCTTTGTTTTTGTGGTATTTAAGTAATTATGTTTAATTGTTTTTCTCTCTGTTATTGAGATATTATTTGTTCTAAAATATGTTATTGTCTTTATGTTATTTTGCCAATAAAAACACCCCTACTCTTTTCGATAAGTGCCATGGGATCTTTAACATCCACCTGAACTACCACCAATTCAGGCAGATGGGACCTCGGTTTAACGTCTCATCCGAATGACGGCACCTAAGAAATGCAACACCCCTCTCATGCTGCATTACAGTGTCAGTACTGGGATATTAACCCAAGTGCCAGATGTGGGAACTGAACCCACAGCCCTCTGATCTCCCGGCCTCAGAGGTGAGTGTGCTACCTACTGAGCCACTGACACTGCACAAAACCTGTCCACCTGTGCCTGGACCTGAACTCAGCACCATTCAGACCCCAACCTTAAGCCCAGCCACCATGTCGGGGAGGAGCTTGACAACTCACCACAGCACCACCTCCTCACAATCTCTCCCTCCCTTCCTACCCCATGATCAGTGTGCTCGTTCCCCCCGCATGCATACACATGTAGCAACAGGATGTCGCTATATTTATGCACCCCCCCAACTGGTCTCCCTCCCTCATCACTGCGATGTGAGGCACCACAACTGAGTTGCCATTTCGGTATATGCCCAATCGTGGTCACTGAAATCACAGGATACGTCTTTCTAAAGCTTTTATGACTTTTTTATGGCCCCTCATCTTCTCCTTCGTCTGTGAACTCTGACCAAAGTCTTCATTTATGATAGCTGCCTTTTCCTGGTCCCCATCTGCACAGTTCCCACCTCACTAATTTTTAACACTACAATCCCACCCCAGTATTCCTTTTTGTACTTACATACTTGAAAAATATCTTGTCCCCTTTTGTTACCTCTTGGGCAATTCACTCTTCAGTTTGTAACTTTGTGTTTGTTACTACCTTCTCTGCTTCCTTCTGTTTTCCCTGATACACCTCCCTATCCTCCTCCCTCTGTGTCTCCTTATACCTCCTGAAAGATACCCTTTTAGCTTTTATGTTTTCAGCCACCTCTGTTGAGAACCATAATGGTTTCTTTTTCCTTTTGCTTTTTCTCACTTGTTCAATGCATAGGTTTGTTGCCTTTACTATTTACCATTTTCTTTGCCTACTGTTCCTGCATCCCAATCAGGTCAGCCCCTGCTAGGTCATCCCTGAGGCATTCACCCATCTTTTTAAAATCTGTCCTCCTGAAGTCCAGGATGCTGTCCTTTGTGTGGTTCAACTCTGCAGCTGTTCTTATCTTGAACCAGACCATACAGTGACCATCAGTCTCCAAGTGGCCTCCCACCTTGATGTCTGCATCACTGTTTATGTTAGTTAGAATCAGGTGCAGTATTGCCCCATGATAAGTAGGATCACTGACTAGTTGCCTAAGGGAAACCACCTGCAGAGACACCAGGATGTTCCTGCCTCTAGCTGAAGCTACTGATGAGAGGCTCCAATCTACATCTATCAGGTTGAAGTCCCCCACCACCAACACCGCACCTTTTTCTGCCATCTTGCCAATGACTTCCACCAGTACCATATCTAATTTTTCCCCTGTGATGGAGGTCTGTAGATCAATCCAGTGTAAACAGTCCATTCCCTGTCTCTAGGGTGGGCCAGAGTACCTCTGCCTCTCCCTGTATTCCCTATATCTCTGTTGCTTTTATTCTTTCCCTTACATAAAGCACCACACTCCCCACTCCTTTTTTTTCCTATCTATTCCTTTCCAAACCAAGTATAACCTGGTATGGCCATGTCCTAGTCATGGTTTTTAGTGCACTGTGACTCAGCAGTGGCCACAATATCCAGGCTGGCCTCTGCCGTGATGACCTAGATGTCCAGAATCTTATTTCCTAGACTTCTAGCATTTGCACACATGGCCTTCAAGATTTTGTTTCCATACTTCTTGTGCCCCCAATTTTTCATTTTTGCCCTCCCTCCCTCCTTCACCCTATATTTTAATATCCCCATTCATTTCCCTCTGTATCTCTATCACCTGGGTTCTTTTAGTAATTTGCACCTTAGGGGATTCCTCTCCACTCAGCTTTTCCTTACTGTGTATTTCAGCCTGTGGAGGGTCAGTTTCTAACTCCGTGATTCCTTCCACCACCCCCTTTAGCTAGTTTAAATGTTAACTGAGGTAACAGTTAAACTATCCACTGAGGACTGTGGTTTCCCTCCCAGATTGATGCAGGCCATAACCCACATATAGGACATTATCCTCCCAAGTGTAGCCCTAGTCTTCAATGTGGCTGTACCCTTCCTCTTGGCACCATTCTTTAAGCCATGAGTTCAAATTGCTGCTGCAGGGATCCCTCTCCTGTCCTCTGTCATACATAGGCCACACCTCAACAAAAGGCCTTTCAGTGAGCTACCAGTCTAAGACCCCTTCCAAGCTCCCTAAACTCCCCCAACACTATCCCAGCCCCATAACTATCCAGATCATTTGTTTCCAGGTGGATAATTACACCCAGCTCTCCCTCCTGCCCTGCTACCCTACCAATCCTCAGGACCTGCTTCCTATTCCTTGGTGCCATGGTGTTGAGTAAGCACTTCACCTTCCTCCCCCCTTCCTATTGCCAAATCAATCCCAGTCACAACTGAGTCCCCCAACAGATGTTGCTTCCTCCACCTCTGGGTTCCTCTATCATCCTCCTTGTGGTCTCCACTATGAAGGGACCACACATCCTCCCTGGTAACTCCCATGGGTACTTCTTTCTGGCAACAGACAGTATGATCTGGGAAGTAAATTAATGGACCAGTTACTGAAATATAACTAGAACGTACATACATAACTACAGCAACAACAGCAACATAACTAAGGATGGAAATGACACTAAGCAGCAGCAGGCACACTAATTAGCAATAAATTGTACAAAAGTTAAAGGCTAGAAAGCATTAGTAGTTACATGAATTTAGATGACAGACATCCCTATTTCAGTTTAACACTAGCAGGCATAAATTGAATACAATAAGGATTCCTTTGACCCACACCATCAACAGAACTGTGGCATAGTTGGAGCATGCAATGAGAAGATGTACAGGCTACAAGGAAGGAGCTGAGCAGAGTCCCTTGATGACCTGGAGTCTCCCCTCTGGTGACTCCTCTCAAGGACTCCAGATCCTGTTGTGCCACTCATATGGGGAATGGTCACCTGAGATCGCTGGGTGTAGCAAGATTATCACCTGTGTGAGACCCACCTCCTCCAAGTGCTCCAAGCACTGACTGACAGTGAGGAAAAGTTCAGGAGAGTAGCCCCTGTTGCTCTTCTAGGCAGAGTGGGAGGGTGGAATCAAACAATGCTTTGGGAAGCCCTGTTGTAGTGAGGGCTTATGACCCCTGTTCAAGATGGCTGCTACAGTTGCATGACTGGTGTTTTGCTGGCTGAGGTGGCCCTGACTGGTCCATTTCCCAGAGCAGTACAGTGATCAGCAATGCAAATTCTACCTCCTCCATGCCCTCCGAGCACTGATTGATGGTGAGGAAAAGTTCAGGAGAGCAGGCCCTGTTGCTCTTCTAGGAATGGTGGGATGGTTGAAAAATATGTCCTGGGGAGTGCTGTTAGAGTGAGGGCTCACAACCCCCATTAAATATGGTGCCTACAGCCATGTGGCCAGTGTTCTGTTGGCTGAAGTGGTCCCTACTGATGAGTTTCCCAGAGTAGCACAGTGATCAACTGTGCCCATCCTTCCCCCTCCATGTGCTCCAATTACTGATTGACAGTGAGGAGAAGTTCAGGAGAGAAGCTCCTGCTGCTCTTCTAGGTATGTTGGGAAGGTAGAAAGAAAAAATTCCCTTGGAATCCCTGCTGGAGTGAGAGTTCACAATACCTGTTCAAGACAGTGGCTATGGCCACATGGCTGTTGTCCTTCTGGATGAGGAGGCCCTGATCTCCTGCTGCTTCAGGAAGGCCAGTGGGGGTTTGCAAGTCCTTGGGAGCCCTGACCTGACCTGGTCTCATGACCCCTGGAGCAAGATGGCATTATCCTACCATGAGGCTGGCTGAGGTCCAATAGAATAGTTGGCCCCAACTAGGCTACCTGAAATGCAGCTAATTAGACCAGATGTGGTTCAGCCTTTCTGAACAGTCCAACAGAAATGAATTACTGCCAAAGGACAGGAGCATCCAAGTTCTTTATCCATGAAGTGTAGCAGACATTTGAAGTTTCCAGCATCAGACAGTTTGGTGCATTCTGTGTCAATGGCTCATGGTGCTGGTGCATCAGCAGTTTTTGTATTACATTGTACTGACTACAATTGCATTTTTAGTTTTGCTTGGGATGGCTTCCAAAATGTTGATTTAGAATGAAAATGCTAATACTTGGTGGTGATATTTTGTAGAAATTTTGTCAGGAGACTTTCCTAGATGTTGTGTGTAAGAATAGTGTAGTCACTCCAAGCAGAAAAACATAAAAATCCATAAAATATAATCTACTGATGCAGACAAACATAAACAGCCATCCATATGGGCCAAGGTGGACCTTTCTAGATAGATAGCTAGATAGACAGATAGGTAGATAGCAAGAAAGACATATTTCCAGTATATGAAAGTTAAGGAAAATATTCCTCTGTCCTTCAGTGAATCTGTGTGTGGTACGGTACAATTCAGGATTTGAGTGATCACTCAAACAGCACTGGCATTACTCCAACATCAGCCTTGTCTTTCCATGCACAGAAAAACACTCGCAGAGCAGTGCTTGGAAAGAGAATGCTGAAAATGCCAATTGTGCATTCGGTGATTAGTCAAACCCTGAGGAACACGGTGCCATATATTCTTCAAGACTGAACTTTTTCCACTAACTTTTCATTTTCTAGTTTTTATGCTTTGTGAGTAAGCTGTTTTGATGCATTAAAGCATGTCTGCAATTACTTCCTTACCTTGAAAAACAAAGCTTTATATGAACTGCTGCACACAACTAGCAGTGTGTTAGCATGGCTTAGTTGGTAGCACATGTGCTTGTCATCATGAAGGTCATAAGTACCAGTCCCAGACTGGGACTGGGTACATTCCATAACCTCATTATTTATGTATGTATGTATTTATTTATTTATGTATGCATGTATGTATTTATTTATTATCAGAATCAGAATTACAATCCTTTGAGTCATAGACTCCTTTGCAAAGGCTTCATGTCTTGGTAGAAAGGTTACAAAACATTGTGAACATTACAATACAGTGTCGACATAAATGAGAGCAAAACTCTAGGATTAAGTAACCCAGCATCAACAAAACATATTCAATAATAGATTCCTTTGCAGGGCTCCACGTCTTGGTACAGATGTTACAAAACAGTGTGATCATTACAATACAATGAGGACATAAATGAGAGCACAAACTCTAGGGTCAGGTCCTTTGCACAGTACTAGGGGGATGCAGTACTGTTGAGGTGTGCTGTCCTTTGGGTGAGACGTTAAAAGTTCAGTCTGCATTTTCTGGTGGTTGTCACATAGATATTGCATCTCATGGCACATCTTGAGAAGAGTAAAGGATTTTTGCTGGTGTCCTGGCCATAGTTACCCAAAAATATTTTTTAAGATATTGATTTCAATATACTGAACAAAGATAACATGTCATCTTGGAGGCTGGGAATCAGGTAACACAATTTATAAAATGTGTAGAGAGAAATGTAACAGAATAAAACTGTTAGTTTTGGACCTACATTGTAAGATATCTGGCATTTTGGGGTATATCACAATTGCTATCTTGCTAAGTTGCGTGTATCACAAGGGAATACTGAACAAATCAGAGAGCAGATTTTACACTGCTGATGACATCCCAATAACCATGGACAGCACTAAAGCTAGAATTTCTGTAATCTCATCACTTGCAAACACCAAGAAAAAAGAATATGCTTTCAAACTACCTAACTTGTATTATTTGCATCCATATGCAGAACGAACATTGACACCTCTACCTCGAATGACAGCACAGCAACAGAGTGATGGGTAGCTGTACTGTCACTGCAGGACACCAGCACTGCTTTCTCGGGGTCTTGCACCCCCTCCCCAAATCAAATCCATCTCAGAGTTGATTATGTTAAGAATGGGGAGCATGCATGGGGTAAAGCCAACTGCACAGGGGTTTGAGGGCAAAGCCCCCTAAGAAAATACAGTGTTCTTAGACAGAGTTATGCTGACCACAATTGTGGTCAATATAAATCTGTTGCTGTAACGTTGGTCAATGAAATATTTGTTGAACCGGCATTATAGAGCCATTTGCATCCCAGATGTTCCTCTTTTATCACCTAATCTCCTGTCCTTCTCACACACTGACAGCAGAAGGGAAATTACATTCCTTCCCCAGAACTACTTTTAAATGTTGAATGTATAGAAATCAGTAATAAAGGCTGCTAAAAATGTGTTGAACTGTTTTCATTCTAGGATTATGCTCTTTATCTAGAGGATATCTAGTGTTAGAGTTCCTCATCCTTATGTTTACGATGGCTAGAAAGTTACAGCAGTGCTTTCAGGTTCTGAACATATAGAATCAAAATAAAGGAAGAGTAATAATTTTTTTATACAGAATTTTCAAAAGGGTTCGATACAGACAAACATGCATGCTACACCTGCATCTGCACCACCTGCTTGCATACAGGCAACTCTGCTGTTGTTTTTAGCAGCTGCATCTATTTTCAATAAAGTCACACTTTGTGGCAGAAAAGGAATGTAATTGTGAGCCGAGTCCAATATAGACACACTTGCATCTGTTTTTAAACACATACTCTGGACTCTGTTAGGATGGTCTAGCAGGTTTGGATACATTTTTAATTTAAAAATAGTGCAGATGCATCTTGGGAGAATCCTTTGAAAATCCTGCCTCAATTGTTTGTTTTTTTCAAGAAAATATTGCTCTATGAAGAATTTCTATAAGTGTTATAATTTGCGTCTTTCCCATTAAGATTGTTTTGGATTTTAATTTTGTTGGTGAAGTGCCTGCAAAGTACCCATGACAATGAATGCCCTAGACCCTTCCTAATGGAGAAAGAAACTCAGTGAAGTACAGTAAATACTTTGCAACGTGATAGGAAAAACCTCAACAAAAAAGCAGGTTTTCTTTCAGTTGAAGTATGGACATGACAAATTGAACGCACCACAAACAAGTTAAGTTCATTTGGAAAATGTTCCTTTTTTTACTACGTTAACACCTATTGCTCATTCAAAAACCCCTTGGAAGCATGATTTGCAACTTAAAAAGACAAAGAACCTCAGCACAAAAGTACAGAGGCAATGATTAATCATAAAAGCCACTGACAACAAAGCTAGGTTTCCAAGAAATATAAAATCACACATACCCCCACAATGCAATGCATCAAAAGATATATACACACACATATATATATATATATATATATATATATATATATATATATATATATATATATATATATATATATATGGAAATCACCATTATCATGGTGATTTGTGCATATATCCCATGGTGCTTTGCACTATGGGGGTATGTGTAATTTTCTATTTCTTGAGTTGCAGATACTGTATATAAGCAATGGAAAAAATGTCAAATAATTATATTGTCTGAAAAAGAGTATGTACATACGAACGTACAAATTTGCCAGCAGAAACAAGCCTCTTGGTCTATCGCATCTGCTTGAATGTGCAGCTAGTCCCTCATTTTGCAGCTGCCCCTCCCTACCAACCCTTCCCTTTAACCCTTACCCTTACTCTGTCCCAACCCCTCTTGAAGCCACCCAACGTATTACAGAACACTACGTCGACTGGCAAGGCTTTCCATTTGTCCACTACTATCTCTAAGAAAAAATTTCTCCTCATCTCCCTTCTAAATCTTCCCCCATCCAATCTCAGTCTGTGCCTTCTCATGTCCCTCCCCCTACTCATCTAGAAAATCCCCATTGTGCTGATATTGATAATCCTTTTCAGATATTTAAAGACCTCGATCATATCCTTCCTATCCCACCTCTCCTCCAATGAATACATATTCAATGGTGCCAGTTCTGTACGCACTGTGATCAATGACCTGTACAGAGGCAAAGTACACTCCCTCCTTCTGGAGGAGATCCCTCTTGCAATACATTTCAGCATTTTGTTGGCCTTTGCCGCTGCCTTCCTGCATTGAGCCAAGTTGTTCATGCTCCCCATAATGCTCACTCTCAAGTCCTTCTCTTCAGTGGATTTACCCAGCTGCATCCCATTCACTTGGTATTCCCTTCCCTTGTTCCTGACTCCAAAGTGTAAAACTTAGTCAGGCCCTCCTGCAACCCCTTCCACCCCTCCTCTTAATCTATCAATGCCCTCATCTTGATATCATCTGCAAACAGGATAATCTTGCTCCGGATCCTGTGTGAGATATTTTTAATGAATAACCTGAACAGGACTGGTCCCAATACCAAACCCTGCAATACCCCACTCATTACTACTCTCTTTGACAATAGTTCCCCCCACCACCACCACTCTCTGCTGCCTCCGCTTAAGACAGTTCATGGTCCATTTCACCATTTTAGGCCCTGTCCCCACATGTTCTAGTTTCCCCCCAACCTACAGTGCAGCACTGAATCAAAGGCCTTGCTGAAGTCCAAATACAGGACATCCACAAAATGGCCCTTCTCCAGCTCCCATGTCATCCAATCATAGTAATCCACTAGGATGTCTGTCAGGATCTACCCACTACAAACCTGTGTTGTTGGCCATCCTGGATCCCATTTTCCTCCAAGAAGCTCACTAATCTCTCCTTTAGGATGGTCTCCTGAGTTTCACCATGATCGACGTGAGATTCACTGGCCTATTGTTTCCTGGTTCATCCTGTGGTCCACTTTTGCGGATGGGCACCACATGGGCCATTCTCCAGTCTTGTGCTACACATCCTGTTTCCAGGGAGGTATTGAACAGGTTGGGCAGATGTCCCAGTAGAACCTCAGCTAACTCCCTTAGTACCCTCAGGTGAATGCCATCTAGCACTGATGCTTTATCCACCCTCTGACCCCTCAACCCCTCCAATACCCTACTCTCCGTAATCATCCAATCTGTCATCACCTCTCCCCTCCTTCCTGCCCTGTCTACTGCCTGCAGTAACTGCCCCCTTCTCCTTCATGAATACTGAGCAGACGTATTCATTCAGTGTCTCTGCCTGCTCTTTTCCTTTCTCCACCCACCCCTGTCCTCCTTAATTCTCACCAGCTGATCCTTGCTCTTTTTTTTAATCCCTGATGTAGTAGAAGAAGCCTTTTTCTCCATTTTTTGTTTCCTGCACCAGCATCAGCTCCCTGGATGCCTTTGCCTCCCTGACCTTTCTAGTGACCTCCTTGGATGTCTTCCAATACACTACCTTATACCCCACCCTGATTTCCTATGCTTTCTAAATGTTTCCCTCTTGGCCCTCACCCTCTCAGTGACCTCAGGTATCAGCCAGCTCAGTTTCTTTGCCCTTCCCCTCTTGCTTCTCTTCCTAGTGCAAGACTGTGTAGCCTCCACCAGGCTCCCCTTTGCTATGTCCCATTTCTGGTCTGTGTCCATGCTCAGTTGTATGCTTGCTAGGTGCCTGCCCCAAATTTCCTTCAACTTTCTAAAGTCTGCCCCTATAATTTTATTAATTTATTTATTTATTTATTTAGTTGTTTAACCAGGTATAGCACACTAAGCTGAAAGCTTTTTTACAGGAGCGACCTGGGAGCACAAAGAGGTTAAGTGACTTGCTCAGGGTCACACAGTATGCAAGTGAAAGCTGTGGGATTCAAACCCAGGTCTGGTCTGCTGGATGTCACCAAATTTGCAGCTCAGAGCCTTAGACCACTGCGCTATACTGCCTCCTTATTCTCCTAATTCAATCACTCTTGTACCCATCCCCCCCATTTCCCTCACCATTTTAATTGTGAACCACACCGAATAGTGGTCACTCCCCATCAGTGGCTCCTACACTTCCAGATTCTTGACTGCTTTCCCGTTGTCCAGTACTAGATCCAGGGTCCTTTCCAGCTGAGTCAACCCCTGAACCAGTTGTGTAAGGAAGCTGTCTTGAAATGCTTCTAACAGAACCCCCTTCCTTGCACTCACGGTGGAAGTGGTGCCTCAATCCACTCCTGGTATATTGAAATCCCCCATCACCACTGTGTTCCCCTTCCTACAGACCCTCCAAATCTGATCTTCTAATTCCTTGTCCAGTTCACTCCCAGGAGCGGGTGGCCTATACACCACCCCTATCCTCAGTGATCTGCCCTAACATCCCAGAACTACTCCCAGAATGCTTCTGTCCTCCCCTCTTCCCCCTACCCCCTAACACACTTTATCCTGTCCCTCATGTAGACGGCCACTCCACCTCCCACTCCCCTTATCCCTATCCTTCCTGTGTAAATTGAATCCTGGGATCATCATATCCCAGTCCTGGTGCTAAGTGCCCCACGTTTCTGCTATGGCCGCAATATCCACCCCCTCCACCTCCAAGAGAGCCTGCAGCTCCAGCATTCTATACCTTAGGCTCCTTGCATTTAGTGAGACCACCCTCCATCTTGTTTCCACCCCTTCATTACCACTATTTTGTGCCTCATTTATCCCTTCCTGTACCTCTTCACTTCTGCCTTTACCTATAACTAGGGGTGAGCTGCCTAGGTACTTCTCTGTGGACCATTTTTCTATTGGTGGGCCCCTCACTACCCCTTGTCCTAGTTTAAATCCACCTTAGTTGCTATATACCCTTCTAATCCCAGTTTTAGTACTTCCTTCCCCTCCCAGCTCAAATGCAACCTTTCTCAAGCATACAGGTCCTTGTTGTCCCAGGTCCTGCCCCAATCTGACACTAATCCATACTCATTGGTACAGGACCAATACCTTATCCACCCATTGAACTCCTCTATCCTTTTCTTCCTCTTTGTACTTGTACATGGTACAGGGATCACATCAGGAATGCCATCAACACCCCCACTTTCCCACCCTGCCTGCCCAATTCCTCAAATCTCCAGTTTGCCTCCTCTACCGACTCATCCGCCAAGTCATTTGTGCCCACATGCATCACAATGTGCAGTTTCCTTCTCCCTCTGTGAGTGCACTTGAGAAGTGCCTGAACCACCCTGTCCATTGACAATGCTGGAATAGCCTCGATACAGATTTGACTACGCCTTTCTCTCTTACCACTCCATTTGATGCCGTTTAGTATTGAATCCCCAGTACCAGTGCCCCTATCCTCCTGCCTGTCACTCCATCCTGCTGTTATCACTGTTCCCAGCCCTAGAGTCCATCCCTCTATCAATGTAATTAGAGATTCCTGCATCAGATCCCCAGAACCCCCAATGTCATCACCCCCACTGCCTCTACCCGGCTCCTCCCTTCCCCTTTGCTTCTTCTCATACAAACATATCAAATTTCCCAGCAGATAAAGGTCTAGAGGTCTATCAAGTCTGCTCAAATGTGCAGCTAGCACCCTTTATTCTGCAGCTGCCCCTCCCTTCCACCCTTCCCCTTCATTGACCCTCCCCCTTGTCCTGTCCCATCCCTTTTAGAACAGTCCACAGTTCTACTGGATACCACTTCTGCAGGTAACGCATTCCACCCAGCCATACCTTCTCTGTAAAAAAAGTGTCTCCTCATCTCCCTCCTGAACTTTCCTCCCTTCAGTCTCATATCATGGCCCATGGTGTCCCTCCCCTCCCTTACTTTGAACAGCTCCTCTGTACCTGTCTTGTTTATTCCTTTCATGTACTTAAAGGTTTCAGTCATGTCCCCCCGTCCCTCCTCTCCTTCAGTGAGTACATGTTTAACCCCCTCAGCCTCCTCTAGTATGATAAGTCCCCCAGCGCCTTGATCATCTTTTTCACCCTGCGCTGCACCCCCTCCAGTAACTTAATGTCCCTCTTCAGATGTGGGCACCAGTACTGCACGCATTACTCCAGGTGCGGTCTAACTAATGACCTATACAGTGGCAGAATCACCTCCTCCTTCCTCAAGGATTTACCCCTTGCAATACAAACCAGCATTTTGTTGGCCTTTGCAGCTGCCTTGCTACATTGTGCCGAGTTGTTCATTGACCCTGTAATGAGCAGCCCCAGATCCTTCTCCTCCTCTGTCTGGGCTACCTGCACTCCCCCCAGCTGGTAACTCCTCCTTGGGTTCTTCATCCCAAAATGCAGCACCTTGCACTTTTTGGCATTAAACCCCAGTTGCCAGGTGTCTGACCAGGTTTCAAGCTTTGCCAGATCATTCTGCAACACCTGCCATCCCCCCAAGTCATCCACCACTGCTCCTACCTTGGTATCATCAGCAAACAGACTGATCTTGCTCTTGATGTCCAATGAAATGTCTGCAATGAATATTCCAAATGACACTGGTCCCAACACTGAGCCCTATGGAATACCGCTCGTCACTACCCTTGGGTGTGAGAGCTCCCCACCCACCACCACCCCCCCTGTTGCCTTCCCTGAAGCCAGTTCCCTACCCATCTTGCCAGCTTTTCACCTGCCCCTACTAACTTACTTCCCAGCCTTCCATGTGGCACTGAGTCGAATGTCTTACAGAAGTCCAGATACAGGACATCCACTGCATTGCCCCGGTCCAGTTGCCTGCTTACCCAGTCATAGAACTCCACCAGGTTGGTTTGGCAGGATCTGCCTCATATGAAGCCATGCTGTCTGCCGTCCTGTAGTCCTTTGGCCTCTAAGAGCGCCACCAGCCTCTCCTTCAGCATAGTCTCCATTAGCTTACCCATGATGGATGTGAGGCTCACTGGTCTGTAGTTTCCTGATTCATCCTTGGGGCCACTCTTGTGGAGGTGCACCACATCAACCATCCTCCATTCCTGAGGTACACACCCCGAGTGTAGTGAGGCATTAAATAGATCTACCAAAGGTCCTGTAAGGACCTCTGCCAGCTTCTTCAGTACCCTGGGGTGGATGCCATCTGAGCCTGGTGCCTTATCCACCCTCAGTGCCTTCAAACCCTCCCAAACTCTGCCCTCCATGATTTCTCCATCTGTCACCCCTCCCCCCTGTTTCTGCCATTCCCCCCCCTTGGGTGTCACCCCCTCTTCTCTTTAGTAAATACTGAGCAGAAGTACTCATTTAGTGTTTCTGCCTTATCGCACCCTGCTTCCACCCAGCCCCCTCCTTCCTAATCCTTACTATGTGGTCCTTACAGCTCTTTTTCTCCCTGATGTACCTAAAGAAGTCCTTCTTCCCCTTCTTAATGCCTTGTGCCAGCCTGAGTTCCGTGGATGCCTTGGGTCCCCTTACTGCTCTTGTCACCTCCTTCGATTCCATCAAGTACTCCTCCCTGTCCTCCTCCTCCCTGTTTTCTTGTACTTCCTAAAGGCAACTCTTTTCCTCCTTACCTTTTCCATAACCTCCTTGTTCAATCAGCTCAGTTTCTTAGCCCTAGCCTTCTTGCTCTGGGCCTTGCAGCAGGTTTTGGTTGCCTCCACTATCCCCAGCTTTATGAGCTCCCACCTCTGGTTAGTGCCCATACTAGATTGAATTCTGACCAGGTACCCCTTTACCACTTCCCCCATTGTCCCAAAATCAGCCCTCCTGAAGTCCAGAACTCTTGTGCCAGATTCCACTCCTTCCTTACCCATACCCAATGTGAGCCATACTGAGTGGTGGTTACTCCGTGACAGCGGTTCCTCCACTGTAAGTTCTCTCACAAAGTCCCCATTTGCCAGCACAAGGTCAAGGGTATTCCCTAACCTGGTTGGTTCACTGACCATTTGCAGCAGGAAGCTGTCCTGGAAGGCATCCAGTAGTACTTGTTCCCTTCTGTTCCTGGTTGTTGGGGTACTCCAGTCCACACCTGGCATGTTGAGGTCCCCTACAATCACCACACTACCCTTCTCTCAGGTCTTCCTGATCTGTCCCACTAGTTCCCTGTCTAACTCCTCTGTCTGAGATGGCAGACTGTACACCACTCCCATTCTAAGAATCCTATTCTTGGAATCCTGGATTTGCATCCAAAGTGACTCCGTACTACCCTCCTTCCCTTCTTCCCTTACACACTTCGGTCCTTTTTTCACATATAGTGCCACGTCCCCTCCTTTCCCAATCACCCTGTCCCTATGAAATAACCTGTACCTTGGTACAGACAGGTCCCAGTCATTGTATTGGGTGACCTGTGTTTCTGTGATGGCTGCAATGTCTACCTCTCCCTCTGCCATGAGCACCTGTAACTCTGCAGTTTTCCTCCCAAGGCTCCTAGCATTCAGGGTAACCACCTTCCACCCTTCCCCCTCCCATCCTGCCCTCCTTTACTAGCATCACCAATAGTACTTGCCATTTGTCTTTTGTCACTGTTATGGGGGGGGTAAGCTCATATGGTTTCCCAACCTGTGGTCTCTGCATGTCTCTTGCCCAATTGCCAACCCCGATCCTAGTTTACATTCCCTACTTCTTTTATGTACTCCTCCATCCTCTGTTTCAACACTTTCTTTCCCTCCTCACTCAAGTGTAGTCTGTGCTTGGCATAAAGACTACTGTCCTCCCAGTTCCCACCCCACCCCCTCAACAGCCCATACCCTTTAGCACAACACCAGGTTCTTAGCCATCTGTTAAATTCCTCAATTCTCAGCTTTCTTGTTGTGCTTGCCTTGGGCACTGGAAGCATCTCTGAAAAAGTTACTGATCTTTCTGCCCTCTCACATAATTGTCCTAGTTCCTCAAACCTCCTCTGGACTATATCTACTGTCTTGCAAGCCAGGTCATTCATTCCAAGATGTATAATTAAATAAGGCTTGTCCCTACCCCTTCTAGCATATTTCAGAACAGATTGTCCCACCCTTTCTGCTGTCGTTCCTGGCATGGTCTCCTCCCAAATGCAACTATACCTCTCCCCCTTGCTACCTCAACTGACTCCTCTTAGTATTGAGTCCCCCAGAACTTAGATTCCACCACTCTTACTCCCTGCTTGCTTCCATTCATCTCCCTCTCTCATTTCTGGTTCCTCTTCTTCCTCCTGCACATTATTTCCCCCTTTTGCCCATGTTGCAATTCTCCCAGCAGAATTTTTCCCCACTCCAATTTGGTCCAGGCATTTATCAATTACTCCTCTAATGTTATCATCTCCCTCCTCCACGTTCTTCCTCTCTAGAAGTGCAAAACTATTTTCTGAAGACTCTTCACAAATGCCCACTCCCTCTCTCTTCATAGTAACCTGTCTCTCCTTTCCACTCCATGACTTTTGCCACTTCTTCACCTCCCCTCACAAGTCCCTATCTCCTCCTTCCATTTGTCTTTTGTCTCCTGACCTGGTTTCCCTGGCAGTTGTTCTTCCTGGCCTGGGCCCCCTTGTCCCTGCTTTCCTTCTTCTGACCCTCTCCTCAGCATTGTTGGCTTAAATCACCATCCCTCGTTGCCCATTCTTCCTCCCTTCAGTATTGGGCTAAATTCACCCCAAGTCTGCCTTGCCTGTCTTCGTTCCTCCTGCAGACCCTCAATCTCCTTTCTAAACATCCTCCCACATTCCAGGCAATTTTTAGAAAGATTGGTGTACCACAGTTGTTGCAGCCTACCACCCTTACCATTGCTGTCGTTGCCCACCAGTGACCCCCCCACACTTCCAGATGCAGGATACCAAACACTCCCCCAAGTCTCCTCTCCCCCCATCAATGCAAAACATTGTTTTCTTAATTTCCCTTACCCCTTTGTTGTACATGTTTAGATAGATTGAGCAACTGCTTTTTATATTCCTAACATTCCTATCCACACTCAAAAAGAGACTTTAGGTAGCTATTTGCACAGCCTTCTTTAAACTCGTAATCCTCCTTTCCACAATGCAATAGCAATGCAAAATAGGTTTGCTACCAAAAGAAACAGGTCTCCAATTCAAACAGCTTCACCAACAACACATCAAAATAGGCTTGAAATTAGAAGATATAGGTCTCTGATTCAAAGAAACAGCCCTAGTTAAATCACACCAAATAGGTTTTTAAATCAGAAGAAATAGGCCTCTACAAATGCAGTCTGCTACACAGTGAAATATCAAACAAATGAGCTCACTTATAGCCACCAAAACAGTTTTCAAAATTCCAACAGCCCCAAAATAAAACCCTGCTAGCCCCTTAGAAGTAGTAAGAAAGAAAAGAAATAACCTTCTACCAAGAAAAATCCACAAGAAACAATGTAAAAACAACAATAAGCTACTGTACTGTAACAAATCTGATCCTTTCCCTTCTAGTTCCTTCTGAGAAGCCATCCTGTTTTTGGTCTCCTGAGCTTACACTACCCATCTCCTCCCATCCCCCAATCACCAGCCATCCATTTCCATCTCTGATAAGAAAACTTAAAAATAATTTCTTGTTTACCCCCGTTGCTGCTCATCCCCTCCTTCCTCACTCCTGGGCATTCTCCCCCGCTGCACCTCTGGTCTCCTTCCTTCCCCCCTCCTCAACTCCTCATGGGATTTGTTCCTGCTGGTCTTCCTCTGCTTCTCCCATCTCCCCCCTCCAGGATCCCCACCATCCCATGGGTACTGTCCGTCACTGTATCCAGCTCCTTCCAGATCCCTTGTATCATCTCCTCCAGCCCTCTCAGTCTGTAACAGACTGGTCAACCTCCCAATCTCCTTAGTGCATTTATCCATACAGTGACCCCACAACCGTTGCACCCCACTATCCTCCCTGTGCCTTCCCCCTCCCTCTGAGGTGCCTCCCATTCCACCCACTGTTTTAAGGTCACCTAACCCCCCATCCATGTCCCTCCACACCCCCATGCAAAGCTTCCCATACTTATTCCCCTTTCTCTTTCCCTCCATTCCTCACACCTACTTGAAACATACCCTTTTTTACTTGTCACACAGTCTGTACAGCAATAGTTAGTTACCATACATGACTCTACTAGAGTCTTCCTCTACTGAGTGGTTCTTTGTTTGCTATCCCAGTGATTACATATAGCTGCTTCTGTCAGTTATCAGTTATCCTACCTCAGTTCCCACTCAGATCTGGTCCCCAACAGTTTTAGTACAGATCCCTCAGCATTAGTGCCCCATATAACTCTCACAGCATGTATGTCCCCTACAAGCCCACAGCCTTTATGTCCCATGAAGATCCTTGACACAACAGACTTTAGTACAGATCCCCTTAGAAATAAATTCTCCATGCAAACCCACAGCCTTTTTGCCACACACAGATCCCACTCAGAACAGCACCTTAGTCTCTTTCAATACCCCAGTTCTCAGTGCCTCCTTCCTGTGCAGCACCTAGCCCTCCCTTAATTGGCTAAACCCTCATGGAAGTGGTTTACCAGGGCATTTAAGAATGGATGTGGTGTGGGGTGGGTGGGCAGAAGAAATATGTCAGTCCCGGGAAGTGTGACTGGGCCTGACTTTTAAATAGCTCCAGCCGTGATTTCAAATTATACTCCATACTTGCTTGTGCCACTGATTGTCTTTGACCAGCCCATCTCCTCCTCAGGTCACTGATGTGGTGTTTCAGGTCCATCCCCCATCTGGAGTGGTGACACCCGCTTGTAACTCACCGCCGATGCAGCCACAGCTTGTCCACACACAAGTTACAGCATGACAGTTTATTTTGTTTAAAGATGTAAAACTATTCATGTGTGTAAGTTTTACCTGATTTACAATTTGTTCATTAATCTTAAATTATTAGCCAATGTTCTTTGGAAGTAGGGCAAAAGTAACTGACAGCCTGATTGAATTATTCACAAAGTGTTGCTTTGCCTATATGAGATGAATTGTGAAATAAAGTATAAATCACATGTGAATTGAATTTGCATCTCTTAATTGAAGAAAGTTCTCAATGGCCAATAAAAATTAAGGATTCAATTATTTTCTATAAAGCCATATGCATCATTGAGGCAACACAGTGAGCTGGTTAAATACTTTTAAAAATCACATAGAACTGAAAGGGAATAATTCTAATTTACATAGCTTACATGTCACTAAGGAAGGCATTTACTGTGACTCCTGTACAGCAAAATCCATCAAAGCTGCTTTAAAAGTGGTTCTGTGCTTATATGAAACCTTGGTGACTGTCAATCATAGGTAGCTCTTCTGCCAAGTAACATCTTGCTCAGTACTCCCTCGGGCCATTCAGTGGCTAAAACCTTTCTTAAGCAGTTTTCTCCTGCTGGGTGGGCTGGCATTATACTGTGCCTTTTTTTCTGTCCTTGACTCAGCTGCTCCTGGCTTCTAGTTCATTTACTGTCTCTTGTTAGATAGGCTCTAGCCGAGTAATTTCTTTGTTGAGCAGGGAACTAGCTGAGCCCCACTCTAGAGTAGTTATATTTTTTCCAACTATGCTTGCCACCAATCTAGCCTAGGCCACACGAGAATATATATCTGTGTTCAAACATGTTAGAAAGTAGTTTTATGACTTGTCTTGTGGCCTTATGCAGTCTCCAAATGTATCAAGGGCCTAGACATCATTATCAAAATTCCTGTTTAAGGCTGCAGGACTTGGTTGGTATCAGTAAGGCAAAAATATCATAAATATTCCAAGAAAGATAACGAGTGTTAGCATGTTCATTGAGAATTTATAATTAAAAACTAATCTACCTCTCTTCAAAATATTTGCATTGTATACTTATATCAAAGGTGTATAGTATTTGAAATGTGACAGCACATTTTACAGTAGTACTGTAGCCAATGATATGATGCAGAATATCCAGATATATCAGAGAAAATCCACATTTATTGCTATAGGATTTTTGTGATATTTCCTGATAAGGCCAAATATTTAATATATCTGGTCACTGTATTCGATGGCTATAATAAAAAACCTCAAGACTGCAAATATGGAGACCACACTGATGGCTAGAGCTAAATCACAGTTTGAAAAGAAACCTTATAGGGTATCGTATATGTATAGCATGTGTATGTTTGTGTATGTTTATATATGTGTGTGCGTGTGCGTGTGTGTGTGTGTGTGTGTGTGTGTGTGTGTGTGTGTGTATATATTTAACAATTTTCATTTCAGTCAGTCATACAAACAGAAACAGAACAAACAAACAGTTGCAAAGTTATACAAAGAATCACATGGTCAGGCCCCATGCTCCCACCACCACATTCCGTTCACTATTTATACTGTACATTCTCAAAAAAGAAGGGAAATTCATGGCTAAAACTCTGTTTAATGCATCAGTTAGGGTTGTTCCATAGCAACAAAAGCAAGGAAATTTGGTGTTAGGTTTGCCACCCCTTGCACCCCACATCCACCCCACCCCCCACCAACAGGCATCGGGGTGTGCACTGGAGTCATTGACCCTAACTCTCACCCCATTCCATGTGTAAACAAGCTGAAGTGGTACAATATAGGAGAATGCAGTGAGAGTTAAGACCAATGATCCCAACGCACACCCCGATGCCTGTTGATGGGGGCAGGGTGGGCTTGAGGTGCAAGGGGTCGCAACCCTAACACCGAATTTCCTTGCTTTTGTTGCTGTGGAACAACCCCAACTGATGCATTAAACAGAGTTTTTGCCATGAATTTTTCTTCTTTTTGAGAATGTGCACTATAAATAATGAATGGAATGTGGTGGTGGGAGCGCGGGGCCCGACCATGTGATTTTTTGCCACTTCACTGTGCAAAAACTGTATGACTGACTGAAATGAAAATTGTTAAATGAAGAGATGTATCATGGCACACTGTGTGTCCAAAGTTGTGTGTACATTTGTTCAACGGTCACACAGCGCCACGAGCAAACAACATAACATGCACAACTCAGCAACCGTAAGTGCCAGCAACCCAAAAATTGGCTCAGTGAAAGATGAATTCAAATTCTTTGTACCTTCCAAGTGCAGGCAAATCAGAGAAATGGTGCAGAAGTTATTGAACCATAATTAGCCAAATTTTCATTCATTGGAGTGGCATAATTCCACACCTGTTAATGTTTAACACTCAAAACCACTGTAACACGCCTCCATGCCACTAGGGCTACCTTCACTATAAATTTAAAGGCAGTAGCACCATGCAGAGTGCTATGCGCAAAACATTAACTGCGTCACACAGTATCTCCGCAGCAAATTATTTCTCATACATGTAAACAGCATAATTTACATCTCCAGGACCCAACACCCTCAAAATTTTATGTGAAAAGACCAAAACTGTTCTAGAGATATTCAATTTTTATATTTCTGTAACTTTAAGATGTCTTCCACCATGAAATGGTGGAAATTACAGCTGAAAATGTACTAAAATGGTGGACCTTTCGGACGAAAAATCAGTAACTGAGAAGCAGGCCAACTTCAAATGGCCATAACTCTGGAAAGGAACAACATTTTTTCACCAAACAAAAACTGCCATGTTCCTCGAATAAAGGTATTTTTACATGCCAAGCATTAGACCAATCAACCACACACTGGCTGTGCTATGTGTCACAAAATACAATGTAGAAAAATAACAAAAACATAATGTTTTGCACTGCATTACACAAACACAAAAACACAAATAGAAATGTTAATGCAAACGGTGATGGAAACAGTGAGGTAAAATAAAATAGTAACACTAACGGTAATGCAAATGCAAGCACAAATGGTAACACACATGGTGACACAAACCTAAATGATAACACAAATGGTAAGAGAAACACAAGGGCAAATGTTACTGAAAACAGAAATGGTAAAGCAATAGGTAATGCAAATGCTAACAGCAACATAATTGCAAACTGTAATGAAAACAGTAACGCTAACGCCAACAGAAACACAAATGCAAATGGTAATGAAAATGCAGATGGTAACAAAAATGCAAACAGAATGCAAACAGTAATGGCAACGCAGAAGGAAACAGTAATGCAATTGACAATGGAAATGGTACCGAAAACGCAAATGCTAAGACCAACCAAAATGCAAACGCAAATGGTAATGAACATGCAAACAGTAACGGTAATGCAATTGGAAACACAAACAGTTATAGTAACACCAGCGATGACATCAAAGGGAACACTAGCACAAATGGAAATGCAAACACAAGCACATACACAAACACAAATGGTAACACGCACAGTCACGTTAACGTAATTGGAAACGCAAACATGGTAACACCAACGATGATGCCAAAGGAAACACAAGCGCAAATGGAAACGCAAATAGAAGTGCTTATGCAAACGTAAATGGTAATGCACACGGTGATGCAAAAGGAAATGCAAACAAGAACAGTAATGGAAATGAAAATGCAAGCACAAACGCAAAGCGTAACACACACAGTGATGTAAATGGAAATGCTAACGCAAACAATTATGGAAACGCAAATGGTAACAGTAACGCAAACATAAACGCAAAGGGTGACATACACAGTGACGCAAAAGTAAACACAAACAAAAATGGTAACAGTAATACAAATGCAAGAGCAAACGCAAAGGGTAACACTCACGGTGATGTAAACGGAAACACTAATGCAAACAGTTATGGAAACACAAGCGGAAAAGCTAACGGTAACATTAATGAAAATGCACACCCTTTTTTCCCAAAAAGGTGCATTCAAAAGCACAGTAAATACAAAGAATGTCTGCAAAATAATGGCCCTTAGAGCAGAAAATCAGCACTTGGAATACTAAATTCCTTGTATCTCAGGAACCATATGAAGTAGGAAAAAAATGTAATGTCATATTATTTATGACATTCCAGGCTGGTTTTGCACTCAGCCCCCTAGTGGGGGACTAAGCATTTTTCTGATGAAAAGTCCATGTCTTGAATCATTTTCGAGATACGGGCCCTGAAAGGTGCGTTGGACGTCGTAATGTTAGGCTATGGGAAAAATCATCAAATTTGGGGTGCTGTACCTTTGTGGCCCTCTAATATTTTGTTACCAAACCACCAAAATGCACATCTGAGGGATTTTGGCTTTCTTCCCTCTAAATTTCAGCCCAAAAGACCAAACCGTTCTTTTGCAGCAGGGTGGCAAAGATTTCGTATTGTTTTGGGCATAGTGTTGCAAAGTAGTGTCACAAATCATGACACATTCGCAAACAAAATCACGAAAGTGTCGAATGTGCAACACTACTTTGTGACACCATTTTTTACAAACTTTTTAAAAACATATTTCTGGGGTGTTTAACCCCCCCAAAAAGACATGGCTAGCATCCTCAGACTCGACTAGGTGAACACAGCTAGAATTGTGTCCCTAGGCAGTCCCAAATTTAAATGCCAAGCATTTCTATGACCACCAACTGAAAACAAGATGGTGGATTTGTGACACTAAAAACTACATTTGTGACACTTTCGCACTTTTTGTTAACTTTTCCCATTGACGATAATGGGAAACTTGTTTTTGGAATAACTTTCTAACCATTTAATATTTTTTCCCCAAATCTTTGAGAGGCACATCGGGGACTGCATGTTCCCTGAAGGTTTCAGACCAGTCACGCAAACCATGCGACCTGTAAGCATGAGCAAAGAATGTGCAAAAATGGGTAATTTGTGCATTTTTCAGTGCTCTGTAGCTCCGCAACTGTACATCTGACAATAATGAAACTTGGCATGTGTGGAGATCAATGGCACCAGACTGCACCTACCAACTTTCAGGCAAATCCGTTGTATAGTGGCAATGTTATTAAGCTGCCAAATTTCAGATTTAACCTTAAATGGTGTACTCAACCCTAACTATAGTGGCACTACCATGCCACTATAATATATTCATTGCAAAAAAACTCCATTAAAGCATCATTTAGAGTTGATAGTACACCAACAAAAGTCTGGAAATTCAGTGTTAGGGTTACTGACCCTAACACACCACCACCACCACCACCATCCACCCTTCAAATACCAACAGGTGTCAGGATGTGCCTTGGAGTCATTGGGCCTACCTCTCACAACATTCTCCTATACTGTACCATGTCAGATTGGTTTACACATAGAATGGGGTGAGGGTTTGGGCCAATGACCCCAAGGCACACCCCAATTCCTGTTGATGTGGGGAGGGTAGGTGGTGGTAGTGGTGGGGTGTTAGTGTTGGTAATCCTAATACCAAATTTCCAGACTTTTGTCACTGTACTATCAACACTAACTGATGGAATTTTTTAACAAAATTTACAATATGGGATTTTGGGTGCCCCACCTCATAAACACTGGCACTTTATTTAATTGATCCCGAAAGTTGATTTAGTACAGCAACCAAGCCATTCTGAGACACGTGTGAAAATAAGTTTTGGTCAGGATGTGAAAAATGACAGCTCTACTGTTCAGGAGGAGGAGTGAAAAAATGGCAATGTTGAAAATCTGGAGTAAAAATATAAAAAAATGGCAATGTTACGAGAAAGCATAGAAACTGCACAATACACTCTCATAACACAGTAATTTTTTTGAATTATTGCACCCAAAATTTCAACATGGGCTATTTGGGCCCTACCCTCATGAATACTGGCACTGTCATTGTGGTAATCAATCCTGGAAGGTGATTCAATGCTGTGACTGCAAAATCACCTTTTGAGACAGAGTAATGAAACTAAATTCATGAGGAGGGGTCCCAAAATGCCATGTTGAAAATTTGGTGCAGAAAGTCCCAAAAATGACAGAGATATCAGCATAAGTTCAAAATGCCATAGACAGCCATTATATGGCAGTAACCTTTATTCTTCAATTCACAGTTTGGCTTTGAAGAGTACAAACGTGTCCCATGCCAAAGAAGATTACAGCCGCCAACCTCCGGAGGTAAGAAGGGGTAAGGGGGGGTAAGTGGAGGTGGTTGAATAGAGGGAAGGTGGGGATGAGGGAGGGGCATGGGGAAGATGATGAGACATCATTTTCTTCATTCCATGGAAATAAAAAAAAGACTTTGTGGGAAGGTTTTCTTTATTTTAGATGTAAGGACAGAACTGGGAACACTGGGAGTGCGCTGCCCAGTGTCCCATAGTACTAGGTGTAGAGGACAGAACTCGGGACACTAGGAGTGGGCTCTCCAATGTCCCATACTTGTGTGGGGGCAGGGGGGCTACTGCCAACACAGGGATTGGGCACCCGATTGTCAGCAATGACAGTTACAAAAGGCATTGTTTGGGGACACTGGGAGTGGGCTCCCTAGTGTCCCAAAGTTGGCTGGGGGGGGAAGGTATATCTTGGGACACTGGGAGTGGGCTAACCAGTGTCACACAATGATGAGGTGGTGTGGGGGGAATTTATGACACAATACTCCCGGCATGGGGATTATGCACCCCGATGATGTGATATTAAATTTTATAAATAGTAAGATTCCTTGGCCCACTTCCTCTAAAATGCTGCAAAAAGTGGTAAAACTAGCTTTTTTAGGTAAACACCAACAGGTGTTTATCTAAATGGGGCAGAGGAACACAATTTTTGAATCAGATTTTGTAAATCATGCTCAGAAAAAGTTTTGCCCTTTTCACTGGGGCTGATAGCATTTTTTTAGCAGAGATTTGGGAAAGGGATCATGAAAGCTAGTCACAATTTGCAAAAATATACTGGCACAGTTTCATGCTGTACTTTCACAAATTGCAACAGTACAGATGGGAAACACATAGAAAACAGTTCTGAGCATTCTTTAGGAGCTCTGATGCCAGGATCATGTTCTTAGGGCACCATTAGGTAAACACAACAGTTGGTGTTTACCAATGGGCATTGTAGTTTGAATGAAAAAATTTTCTCTCCACCACTAACTGAATACAAGATGGCTGCTGCACAATAGTACTGAGGGTATTAGCAACAAAAAAAGGTGCAGTCATGGCAGTACAATGTGCTATCACATGGAACATACATTTTTTCCCATAGGCTATAATGGGAAACTTCAGGCTTTAATAACTTTTGAACGGAGTAATATTTTTTCATCAAATCTTCAAAAGGCATTTTGTTGACCCAGACTCCATATACCCTGAACATTTCAGACCAGAAGGACAAACCATTTGGGCTGTGGAGATGAGCAAAGAATTCGCAAAAGATAAGGATTGTCCACACTTTCAACACTCCCCAGCTCCACAATCACAAATTGGATAGTAACAACAATTGCCAGATACAGAGATCTATGATACGACACCTTGCTTGTCAAATTTCATGAAAATCAAATAAACAGTTGCAAAGTTATTAAAGTGCTAAATTTTGGGTTTAACATAGAAGTGGCCATGCAACCCTAACTATACCTGCCCTGCCAGGCAGATCTAATACACATGTATATACAGCAAACAACTTCATTAATGCATCAGTTAGATTTAAAGCAACAAAAGTAGAGACATGTGATGTCATTGGGGTTTCCAACCCTAATACCACACCCCCACCCTGCACAGACAAAGATGGTATCAAGGGGTGGCATTAGGGTCATCAGCCACAATACTCACCCCATGCCACTTGAAAATAAGCTGGGTGGCAGAGCATAGGAAAATGGGGGGGAGTGTTAGGGCTGAGGACTTCAATGCCACCCACTGATTCCTCTTCATCTGCGTAGGGTGGGGGTGTAGTGTTAGAGTTGGAAACCCTAACACCACATTTCCCTACTCTTGTCACTGCAACCCTATCTGATGCATTAATGAAAATTTTTGAGATGGTATAATAGTATCCCTATTTGACATACACATTTTCAGCATTGCCTTCTTATGATCTCACCATGTGTACCCAGTACAGAACATTTTTAAATCCCCGCCAAAACGTAGTTCTGTGAAACTATAACATCATTCCACACCACAGGTGTGGAAAAACAATATCTGGCAGGATCTGAAAAATGACAGCAGTATTATTCATGAGGTGGTGTGAAAAGACAGCTATGTTGAAAATTTGGAGTGAAAATATTACAAGTTGCCAAAGTTATGAGTATGAGTAGAAAAATTTCAATGACCTCACATAACTTGGGCATTTTTAGGTATTTGTTCCCCAAATTTTCAACATGGCTTTTTTGAGACCCCACCTTCTGGACACTGGGACTGTCATTTCATTATTCCATCCTGAAAGGTGATTTCATGTAGCAACTGCATTGTTCTGCACCACAGGTGCATAAACAGATTTTGGGCAGGATGTGAGAAATGATAGCTCCTGTAGAAGCTATTAGGCTGTTACCTGTTTCCCCCTGTTCCCCCTCCAACCTCTTCCTCTTCCACTTTTCCTCCTTAGCGACCTTTAGCTACTCACCTCCCCTCTCTTCCTTAAAGCACTTGCACTCTGCTCTGAACCAGCTCTAGGTATATTACTACATTTTGAAAGTTCCGCTACATTATTTGTACTGCCTGCAGTGTTTTATTGTAAACTGTGGATTCATATTTGTTTGGTATCATATCAATACTTGCATTTGTTTGTACTTTGTCCTAACCATTACACTTCTGTCTACCTGCTCCTACATACTGTATAACAATGCACCCATCCATTACTTATATAATCTCTACATTCTGTTCACTTCACCCCAGGTTGCACCGTGAGATGAGCAACTTGTTGTTTAGTGTGCCCTCCTGGTGAAACATTTCAATAAATAAATAAATTAAAAAAAAAAAGATGTACTGTTTATGAAATGGTGTGAAAAAATGGCTATGTTGAAAATTTGGAGGGATAATATAAAAAATTGCCAAAGTTACCTGTGTACGTAGAAATATTTCAATGACTGTATGTAACTCAGGCATTTTGAGGTATTTTTGCACCAAATTTTCAACATGGACTTTTTAGGACCCCACCTCATGAACACTGGCACTGTCATTTCATTACTCTCTCCTGAATGGTGATTTTGTGCAGTGACCACAGAAATCACCCTTTTGCACTGAGTAATGAAATAACAGTGCCAGTCTTGAGGAGGTGGAGTCCCAAAAAACCCATGTTGAAAATGTGGTTCAAAAAATACCTAACAATGGCTGAGAAATCAACATAAGTTCAAAATGCCATTGACAGCCATTATATGGTACTTAACCTTGATTCTTCAGTTCACAGTTCAGCTTTGAAGAGTTCAGACTTGTTCTGGTCCATTTATTTATTTATTAAACTCTAGGGCCCAGATATTCAAAAGGGTTGCACATGGCACAACAGTGTTGCACCATGCACAACCCATTGATGTGCCCTGGTGCGATATTCAAAAGGGAAAAGTGCACTGCACAAATCCCGATGCCCCGGAGCACATCAGTAATGTATGCAGGCTCAGATGGGGGGGCATGCCCAGGCATATCCTGCACAGCCCGGTATTCAGCCTGGGATGGGCAGAGCCATGCATGCGCAATACCTGCATCAGCACAAAGTTGATCCAAAAAAAAAGGAAAACAACTGATGGCCACCCACAGGTGAGCTGCCTCATTGCAGGGTGCAACACGGCAGCTGCCACCTGTGGGTGGCCACCCGAGCTCCGGCTGCAACTGGTGGCACCCCCCATGCCCAATTGTGGGCATTTGTAAAAAAACAATAATAAATCTGTCCAATATCCCTGGTGGTACAGTGGACCGCTGTCTTCCTGATCATGGGCATTTGTAAAAAAAATAAGAAATCTGACCACTATCCCTGGTGGTCCAGTGGACCGCTGCCCATCTGATCATGGGCTAAGTAAAATAATTATATCCCCAATATCCCTGGTGGTCCAGTGGACCTGCCCGCCTGATCGCGGGCTAAGTAAAAAAATGTTATCCCCAATATCCCTGGTGGTCCAGTGGACCTGCCTGCCCGATCGCGGGCTAAGTAAAAACAGTTTATCCCCAATAACCCTGGTGGTCCAGTGGACCTGCCCACCCGATCACAGGCTAAGTAAAATAATTATATCCCCAATATCTCTGGTAGTCCAGTGGACCTGCTGACTGAATCCCACCACCCCACTCCCCCCCAGTCAGCAGCGGGTGGCAGCATCCCACCCACCTGCCACCCTGCCGCCCGCCGACTGACACCGTCGGTAGGTCTGTATGCCCATTGGTCCACAGCATGAGCCAATGGGCATGCAGCTATACTGTACTACACATTCCAGATATGTGAATGGGATCCCATTCCACATACATAGAATATGTAGTATGGTATAGGCTGCATGCCTATTAACACACTGTGGACCAATGTTCATACCTTCTACTAATGTCAGTCAGTAGGCAATGGGAGTGTGCAGGTAGGTGGGGTGCTGCTGCCACCACTGACTGGGGGGCGGGTGGTGGATTCAGTGTGTGGGTGGGGTGGGGCACACTGGACAACCAGGGATATTGGGATAACATTTTTACTTAGCCATGCGACAGGGTGGGCAGTGGTCCACTGGACCACCAGGGATATTGGACAGATTTCTTATTTGTTTTACAAATGCCCTCGATCAGGCAGACAGTGTCCACTGGACCACCAGGGATTTCTGCTTTTCCTCTGTTTTACTGCAGCCCCCAATTGGGCTGTGGAGCACATTGCCGGCTGCAGGGGGCGTCGGTCCCTGACGACTGCTACCTGGCAGGGTGCCAGGTGCAAGTCGTTGGGGATCGGCGCACCTGCATGCAAATGGGGCCATAAGAACATGGAAATGGCCCCATTTGCACCTTGCATACATTATGGCTCCATTTGCACGTCAAGTTTTGAATATCGCGATTGCTGTGCATAGCGCAATGGAACTTATGCTAGCGCATCCCCATGCTCACCCCTGGCCACTTGCGCTGGCACAGTGCCACTGCACCATGCACACTGCAGGTGGCCAAGGTGCGATATTCAATGATGCTGTGCCATGGCACAGCTCCATTGAATATCCCCCAGTCCACACCCCTGCGCAGCTAAGTTGTGCTGCGCCCAAGCTTGCACCACAGCCTGGCACAGTTTGAATATCTGGGCCTAGAATTAAAAGAACCTTTGAGCAGGAGCTGCTCATTTACAAAGGTTCCATGTTGGAGGTTGGGGGGTAACATACAACAATGGTAAACAATGGTAACAGTCATAACATACAGATTACCTGTACATAAATAGTTCAGTGAATATGCTGAAGTAGAACAACACTTGCTAGCTTCTATCACAATTCATGGTGAAACAGTATACTTGGTAGGAAGAAGTCAGGAGGAAGCTGGCTGGAAGGTGCCATTGTCAGACAGGAATGAAAAGTCGAGGGGACAGGGCAAGTGGCCAAAGATAAGTGAGTCCATAGAGAGGGATGGGTGGGTGAGGGGAAAGGGAGAGGGGAGGGGCTGGTGCCACAAATGCAAGACTGGGATGGCTGATAAAAGTTCCAACTATGGTCCATAGAAGATGACAGCCTTAACTTCTTGTGGTAAATATAGGGTAAGGGTGTGTGTGGGGTGGTGGGTGCTCAGTGAGAGGGTCATAATGGCGGAGGAGGGTGGCGGG
Organism: Neoceratodus forsteri; assembly: GCA_016271365.2. Classification (NCBI taxonomy): domain Eukaryota; kingdom Metazoa; phylum Chordata; order Ceratodontiformes; family Ceratodontidae; genus Neoceratodus; species Neoceratodus forsteri. Next base: position 563,429,501 of record CM028135.1, on the reverse strand, counting down.
GATGATGAGGGACCATTTTCTTTTTTCCATGTTTAAAAAAAAGACATTGGGAGACTGTTTTCTCTTTTCAGGACTTTTTAAATTAAATAAATATTACATGACACTGGGAGTGGGCTCCCCATGTTCCATACTTCTGACATTGGGGGGGTGTTAAATGCCAACATGGGAATTGGGCCCCCCAATGTCAGCACATTATAAAAACAAGGACTGCAGAGGTGGAGGTCATCTGACACGGGGGTGGGCATCCCGGTGTCAGAAATATATAAATAAAATGCAGAAGGGACTAGGGGACAGTGATCAGAGGGTGGGGATGTGCCACTGGACACCAGGGAATGGGGACAGTGATCGGGGAGTGATGGGGTTCCACACTAGATATCATCATTTGTACAGTCCCCTTGGTCCAGCCTGGCATCAGCAGCTGTGCACCACTATTGGAGGGTGCAGGAGCCACAGCAGATCGTGGCATCTAAAGTATGGAAATCCTCTGCGCACTAGAAGCCTTCATGACAATTACCCTGAATGCCCACCCATTCATGACACTACTCACCATGCACATCTGAGATACCCAGGTTCCAGGTGATAAGCCCCAGCAGCAAGCAATGCTGCAGAGACAGTCCTGGCATTCTCGTGTGGAGTGGGGCTTCAGTGGTCCCTAGTGCTAACTTCTTCATGAACCTGATACCCTTGATTTCTTGCCTTACTACTCCACTATTTGTGGGATGCATAATTCTTGTTATAAAAAACTTGAGAGAGGTTCAGGAAGCCCAAACCATTCCTCACAAAGTGTGCAGAAAGGCTAATTTACAAAGTTTCCACCAGATTGTTGTAGCTCGACCCTTCCATTAATCCATTTGTTTCAGGATAAACATCTCATGTGGTATAATAAAGCAAAAAGTAATCTCAGGTTAAAATGTTGCTAGCAGTATTGAGATTAAATTAAATAATCAAACCAGTGAATACTTATGTCTGAGTGATATTCATATAATTATCATGCCCTCACTTTGTATGGACACTGATTTTTCTCTTTCTGCTGGATGTACTTTGACAGCTAAAGTTCCAGGATCTGTTGCATCTTTGGAGGATATAAGTGCAGTGAATTGAGTGATTAATTGAAAAGGAAAATAATTAATTTAAGAGAAGGAGGAGCAGGAGTCAATGAGTTAGCAACACACACTGTTCTCATTGCCATGCCCTTGCAGAAAGGGATTTTCCAGCTGCAAGCCTGCCCGACTCGCCCCTTTATAATATATCAGTCTTCCCTCCCCTGCAGCTTAGCTCTTAGGCAAAATGGGGGCTCACAACTCACTTTGCAGTCCACAGCACGAGTTCAGCTGTGCTGCAGAACTAATTAAGTCCACTGTTCTCGAACAGAGAATGCAGCTGAAAGCTCCTCTCACTGAGCTGGGGACCCAGGATGTTGGGTGCCCAGAAAAAGTATTTCTTGGGTTAATTATGGAAAACAAACACCAGAATCAAGTTAAATTGGTCCCATTTAGCTAGATTATGTTGTTTGTTTTTAAAGTGACAACATTTGTAAGTATTTTACAGTTCTTTTAGTTGACAAAAAAAAAACAAGATGTCGGCTTGTGAACAAGGATTTTTTTCCTCACAAAAAAGGATTATGGATCTCGTGAAACAGGAATGCTCTCACGAGACTCAATCTATTTTTGTGATAGCAAAACCTTTGTCAACAAAAGACAGCTATCCTAAAGATTGGAATGTTCATAAACATCCCATAGGATATAAAGGGAGTTAAAAAATGTAATAACTTTGGATCTGATTAAGATTATTGTACGAATTTCACTGTGTGTTTTTACTACCAAAGTTCCTTATACCCTACAATAATCATGCATAAATTCCACACTATCTGGCCGCAATGAGATGAGGAAAAAACTAAATAAAAGGTGGATTTTAACTTTTTTTCACTACCTGGGAATCAGAATCTGTACCTCTGGCTGAAAGGAAACTTGCCATTTCAAGAGATCTACCCCACAGGACAGAGCATACCAATTTTTGTGCAAATACATTGAATGGTTGCAAAGTTATTAAAGTGCAAAATTTGAGGTTTAACATTAAACATGCTGAAATTTGCAGGGTGGCAAGCCCTTGCACCACAGATATGCCTTTTGCTGGTTTGGTGCACAAATTTATAATGGTTCCAGAGTTACAGTACTATGAAGTTGTGAATTTTCCCATAGGATAACACAGTGGTGGCTGCATAGCCTTTCAGCGCCTATATCTTGAAAATGGTTTGAGATACGGATTTTTCACTAAGAGCAGCTTAGTCACCTTTAGGTGTACTAAGCTCACATGGAGTTGGCTAGGTCATGAATACAACTGTGAAATAATTTTTTCCGCAGTTGTTATGGTTACTGAGATATTGTCAAGTATGTGTTACAAGGGTTACTTGGGATGCCTCTAGGCCTGTGCTATGTGTTTATATTTATGTGTAGGTGGGAGTGCAGGACCCAGAGGGCCCTCACTCCCACCTATGCATACTATTTGTGTTAAACTGGGAGTACTGGGTTCCCTTATGCTATGCCTTTACAGTCATAGGTGGGTGGGATCGCAGGACCCAGAGGGCCTGTGCTCCTACCTATGGATACCATATGAGTAACATTTCACTTTTTCAAAAAGAAGGGACATTCAAAAAAAACTCTGTCAATGCATCAATTATGGTTCATTATACACCAACAAAAGTATTAAGATTAGATCTTAGGATTAACAACCCTACCCACACACACACACACCACATCTTCCACAGACCAACAGGCATTGGGGTGTGCTTTGTATCCATTGAGCCTAACTCTCACCCCCATTCTCCTATACTGTACCACCTCAGCTTCTTAACACATGGAATGGGTTGAGAGTTGGGGTCCGGTAGGGCCACTACAGTTACAGCTGAGTAGGCACTTTAATGTGAAATTCAAAATGTTGCACTTTAATATCATTTCAAGTGTTCATCCAATTTTCTTGAAATTTTGCACACTTACTGTGGTGGCAGAGATCTCTGGATCTGAAAAGTTTTGTTCTAGTCGTATTTGCAGTTATGAAGCTGTGGAGTGTGAAAAACTATGAAAAAATGTTCAATTTAGTGGAATTTGTTGCTCATCTCCACAGCCTGAATGGTTTGTCCATCTAGTATCAAACTTTACTGGTATATGGGGACGGGGTCAGGGAAGTGCCTTTGGAAGGTTTGTTGAAAAAATATTAATCCATTTAAAAGTTCTTACACTTTTTCAGTTCCAATTATAGCCTATGGAGAAAAATTACATGTGCAATGAAAGGTTTTGCAAAAGTGCTGTGGAACGTTCGTGAAAGTACTATTGGCTAATATGGGGTGCTTTTGTGACATTATACATTAATTTTGTGAAAGTACACGGTTCTTTTGAGCAAGTACTATTGTTTACATGGGGACTTTCATGACATTCAGTGTTACTTTCACAAAAGTACACAGTTCTTTTGCAAAAGTACCACTGGTTTACATGGGGGACTTTTTCGAAATTTCATATTACTTTATCAAAAGTAACATTGGTTACATGGGGACTTTCATGAAATTCTGCATTACCTTTGTGAATGTACCACGTGCTTTTATGAAAGTACCATTGACTTACATGGAGACTTTTGTGACATTCCAGATTACTGTACCATGTAAACCAATGGTGTTTCTGCGAAATTCCTGTGCTAGATACATAGATACATAGATACATAGACAGTGTCAGTAGATAAGGGCCTATGGCCCACCCAGTCTTCCCATTTGAGCTTGTAAGTTCAGTTTGTTTCCTTAGAAGTTTGTTGCCCCTTACCCCTGACCTCCAGAATTCCTTTATGTCTATCCCATGCATTCTTAAATCCCGTGATTGTTCCAGCCCCCACCACTTCCTCTGGCAGGTGTTCCACTTGTCCACCACCCGTTCTGTGAAGAAATTCTTTCTCATGTTTCCTCTGAATCGTCCTCCCTCCAACTTCATCCCATGCCCTCTAGTCCTGGAACATCTTTTTCACTTAAAAATAGTGTTTTCCTGCACCCTGTTCCTCCCCGTAAGATACTTGTATGTCTCTATCATATCCCCTCTCTCCCTCCTCTCCTCCCCCCTATAGACACAATTATACAGAACTGGTAGCACAGGACACCCCTACGCTATGTTTCTATACTTATAGGTGGGTGAGGGTGCATTGCCTACAGGGCCCATGCTCCCAATCATGGATACCATCTTGCAATACTGGGAGCACAAGTCCCTCAGGCACTATGTTTCTACACTTATGGCTGGGTTGGAGCACAGGGCCCAGAGGGCCTGTGCTCCCAAATATGCATCCCATTATGCAAAATTGGGAGCACAGGACCGTCCTGTGCTATGCCTCTATACTCATGGTTGGGTAGGAGCACAGAGCCCAGAAGGCCCACACTCCCACCTATGTATACCATATGACTAACATTTTACTTTCTAAAAAGAAGAGAAATTCATTGTGAAAAACTCTGTTAATGCATCAGTTAGGGATGATTCCATACCAACAAATGTCTTGAAATTAGAGATTAGGATCATCAACCCTAACACCCACTACCCCCACCCACACATGCAAGCAGAAGAAAGGCCAAGGTAACACAACCAATCAGAGACAACCAGCATCAGATAACAGAAGTAACATACAACTCTCTAAATGTACTGCAAGACACATCCATCATCATGGGTCACCAGCTGTATGAGTTCTGCTGCCATCATAGTGCCTTGGGGGTAGACACGCATGCTGCACAACCATGGGTGATGCCCCACAGTAAGCATCTTTGTGTTACAAACAGCAGCAATAAGATTTAAGCAGAAGTCTATATTTCAATAGTGAAGAAGTGATGAAACACACAATATGTTATCCACAGATAGTTTCTTGGAAATGAGAATTAGTATAAGCCTACCAACAGTCATTGGATGTTTGCATTTATTGTTCTGATAGAGTGAGTCATTCGTAAAAACAAACAGTGGTAATAACAAAAGTAATTTTTTGTAGTATAGTTTACAAGCAAAATGTGAAAGCAATAGTTGTAACATCCAAAGCTAACAATAACATGCTGCTAATGAGTATTTCCAGGTAACGCAGCAGTATAACAACATGTGATGGTGCTAGTTTCATACCTGAGCAGTATCTTAAAAGTACTATGTGTCATCTCTATCTGTCCTGCTTCCATATGCCCATGTGATAGCAGCGATAGCTACAGCAACCCAATTGTTGAACAGTAACATATAAAAGTCAATATTTTGAAATTGGCGTACAGACTAAGTCTCAGTGTATGAAGAAGATATGCCAGCAATAATGTGTTATCATACTGTGCTGGCAGTATAGAGTTGATGATACTGTATTTGTTTTTCATTAAATAGTGTTATGTGAAATAAGTACTGTGTTGTGATTATTGTGGCTGCAGATGTGATGGAGTGGTGTAGTGTCTTACACTCTGGCATATGTGTGTGTGGGGGGGTGGGGGGATGCAGAATTAGGGTTTTGAACCCTAACAGCACATTTCCAAACTTTTGTCACTGCACTATTAACCCTAACTAATGCATTAACGGAGCTTTTTGCAATGAATTTCCCTTCTTTTTGAGAAAGTATAATGTAAGTGGCATGTGTTAGTGGGAGTACGGGCCCTCCAGGCCCTGCACTCCATTCACATTGTCCATAATGCTATGCGTATGCGGATGCGCTCCCACTTACGCATAACTACGGAGCCATATAGCAGCCCTACAGGACAATGAATCCTTGTAACAGTAATTAGCTAATATCTCAACAACTGTACTGTAGCAGCTAGGAAACATATTCCAGTGCTGGTGTAATCATGACAGTGAGTACTTTACATGACATAAATCAACTGAATCTATATCTTGCATATTTTCTGAGATATGGACACTGTAATGCACTAAAAAGGCATCCATGGAATCCTTAGAACATGTTTTTACTGATATCGCTGTAACTGTAGCAAGTAGGAAACACATTCCACTGCAGGTGTCATCTATGATTTCCAAACTTGTTTCTTCAGGTTAGTGAGAGAACTCTGTATCTCACTTCATCTTCAAGATATGGGTGCTGAAAAGCATAATGGGGCTTGCCAATAAAAGGCAAGCCAGGTTGTCCTGGGAGACAGCCAGAAATAAAAGGTAGGAGAATGGGGGAGGGATAGGGTAGGGAGGGGTTATGACATCAGAGGAGGCATGGCCACCAGGTTGCTCATTGGATACTGGCCAAGGGTAGAGGCCCAAGGGAGGGGGCAGGTGCAGGGTCCCTGGGGGCTTCTTAAGGATAGGTAGCCAAAGGATAGCCCTCTTTTTCTTCTGTAATTCCAAGGAACTACAGCACATCGCTGGCAGCAACAGTAAGGTAGAAATCTTTGTTTTATTTCAAGTGCAGTTTTGAGGCTTGGGTGTTGTTTGTTAGTTGGAAGGGTGCTGCCTTTTCTGCTGGCCACAGAGGGCATGATAGCAGGTGAAGCAGGCCTAGCAGGTGGCGGTAGGAGCTATGAGGTGCTGTTTCGGGCAGTGGGGTGGAGGAGCACTGAAGTGCAAGGAGGGAGACGAGGGTGCTGCATGGGGCAGAGAGAGCATGAGGTGGCTAGGAGGGCCCAGTTTAAATAGCAAGGGTTGGGAAGGTTTTGGTGTGAGAAGACATAATTGGGCTGTGGAGCAGCAGAGTTGGGGGTGAGCCCAAGTGAGGGAATAGTGATGGAAATGCCAAGGGGAGCAATTGGGGATGCTCGGAAGGTGGAGGACACCAAAAGAAGAAAAGAAAAGAAATGCAGGCCACTGCATGCTGTGGTGGGCCTATGGAATGGCGGAGAGTAGGCAGCATGGAAGGAGAGAATGGCTGGAGGACCAGGCAGGTAGGAAAGAGGGGGCGAATTAAGCGAGGGTGAAGCTGCATGGTGTTAGCTGTGCATCTGGTTTGTTGGTTGGTGAGAAAGGAAGAGCGGCCAGGTTGGAGCAGCGGGGTATAAAGAGCAGGAGTTTGAGTGGCTCACAGATATGGGAAGTGCACATTTTGTGTCGGTGAGTGGGGGCATTTCATGGAGACATTTAATCTTGGGGGGCTGGGCCAGTTGGGTAGAGAGTCATGGAGTAGGCTGCGGCAAACACTGCATGGTGTTGGGTAGGGATATGGTTGACCCAGCATCGGCAAGGAGGCTTGGTGATGGACGGGGGACTGTGAGACCTACGAATGTGAGGGCCCAGCCATGTGGCACAGGAAAGATGATGTTTTTTGCTGGTTTGTGTGGCTCGTAGAGGAGAGGGGCTCGGTGTGGGCCACTGCACAGGCATGAATTGGAATGGCAAAGACAGTGGCCTGGTTGGCCTGGAGGGGTACACTGTTGCAAGGTTGTTGTGCTGGGGGAGTAGCTTTAAAAAAAAAAAAAAAAGAGGATTGATTCTAGCATTTTTTTTTCATTGGTTTCCCTCCTTTGGTTCTCCTGATTGAGATGAGACAGGGACATCGAGCCACTGCAGGAGGGCAAAAGTTGGTTTCAGGGTCCAGGTATAGTCAAAGGCACAGTTGGCCCCCCGCCATGTGACAAGAAGGCATAAGGTGTGGGCCAGGAGGCCTCAGAGGCAAGGCACTGGTCCCAATCCAGTGGAGCTGTGGAGGGCAAGGGGGAAAAGGCAGGTTAAGACCAGGCTGCAGGGGAAATAAAGAAGAAAAATTAACAGCAAATTAAAAAAAAAAGGTTACAATAAAGGGGACCACCGAGAGAGGTAGCCGCCCAGGTCAACTGGTGGGGAGGACCAATCAAGCTGGAAGGAAGCCTGTGAGCAGGTGTGGGGGAGGGAACAAGCCCGGGAGGTGAAAGACAAAGCCTCTGGCATGGCATGGGGGACCCAGAGGCAGTACTGGGTTACTGCAAAGGTAAAAGGTGGACCACTGGGGTTTTTGCATGGAAGTGGTGGTGAGGGGAATGGCCCATAGGCTGCCAAAAAAGGGGGCACTGGAGGGATTCGTTCCCATGGGGTCATGTGGAGCAAGCAGGCAGGAGCCCCATGGTGGAACCCAGGATGAGGTGGGCACAAGGGCCTTTGGCATGTGGGGTCCAAACAAACAAACAAAAAAATACATGTATATATAGCTATATATATAAATATCTATATATATATATATATATATATATATATACACACACACACATAGAGCGAAGGCCTGCACGTGGGAAGAGTGGGTTCGAGGGGCCAAGGTGGAAATGATGATATGATCTCTTCATCTTGTTGTGCAGCCCAGGCACATGGAAAGAATTGCACCCAAGAGAGCCCCAGTGTAGAGCACAACCATGCTGATGGAGGTGGCAAAGCTTATGGGACAGATGACTACCTTGGTGAACGCCAGGCATTTTTCTCTCTCACTAACTGAAAACAAGATGGCCACAGCACAAAAGTAAAAGGGCTATTTACGAAAGTAAAATTGCATTTGCAAAACTTTAGTGATGCACATATATTTCCTCATTGACTAAAATGGGAAATTTGTTTTTTGAATTACATTTTAACAGTTTAATACTTTTACACCAAATCTTTGAAAGGCACATCGGTGACTCAGACTGCATCTTCCCTGAAGAATTTGAACCAAATGGACAAATTGTGTGGGCTGTGGGCACGAGCAAAGAAACACGCAAAAAGTCCTTTTTTTGTGGGGTTTTTTTTGCATTCTGTAGCTCTGCAACTGTACTTCCAACCATACTACAACTTGCCAGATCCAGAGATCTGTAGTACCAGACCGCATATGCAAAATTTCAGGCAAATCCATTGTATGGTGGCAAAGTTATTAAGGTGCAAAATTTGAGGTTTAACGTTAAAGTGCTTACTCAACCCTACCACGCCAGTATAATATATATATATATATTTTTTTTTTCGCAAAAAACTTCATTAATGCATCAGTTAGGGTTGTTTCCATAGCGACAAATGTGTGGAAACTCAACGTTAGGGTTACCAACCCACCACCCCACTCCCATGCCCCCATCCTCCACACTCCAACAAATGCAGGTTTTAGTGTCGCAAGTGACCCCTGTAGTGTCATGAGCCAGCCATTTCTTTTTTCAGTTACTGATCAAAGAAATGCTTGCCATTTAAAATTGGGACCATCTAGGGACACATATCATTTTGTGTTTACCTACTCGAGCCCTGAGGATGATAGGCATGTCTTTTTTTTTTGGGGGGGGGTTAACACCCCAGAAATATGTTTTTGAAATTTTTGGGAAATGTAGTGTCATAAAGTAGTGTTCACCTGCGACACTTTCGCGATTGTTTTGCAAAAGTGTCGCAAATCACGACACTACTTTGCAACACTATGGCCAAAATGACAGGAATTGTTTGCCACCCTGCTGCAGAAGAATGGTTTAGTCTTTTGGGCTGAAATTTGGAGGGAAGAAAGCCAACATCCCACAGATGTGCATTTCAGTGGCTTTGTGAAAAAAGTATTGCAGGGATGCAAAGTTACGATACTTCGAAGTTGACACTTTTTTCCATAGACTAACATTTTGGCATCCACTGCGCCTTTCGGGCCCATATCTTGGAAACAGTGCAAGATATGGACTTTTCATCTGAAAAATACTTAGCACTTTAGGGGGCTAATCATTCAGTGCAAAGCTAGCCAGGAAAGTCATGACTCAAATGAAATTTTAATTTTTTTCTCTACGTCGTACGGTTCCTGAGATATAAGCAATTTAGTATTCCAAAAGCTCATTTTCTTGTCCCAGGCCCATTATTATTCATACATTCTTTGTAGTCATTGTGTTTCTCTATGCAACTGCTGGGGAAAACCAGGGTGTGCACTCCAGTTACTGTTACAAGTAACGTTTCCACTTCCATTTCCGTGCCCATTTGTGTTAGCATTCCCATGGACGCCACTGTGTGCGTTATCCTTTGCTTTTCTGTTTGCACTTGGGTTTGCGTTACTCTTACCATTTGTATCTACAGCACTGTTTCTGTTTGCATTTCACTTTGAATCACCGTGTGAATTACCATTTGCATTTAGGGCCACCCTTCCATTTGCATTTGTCTTTTGTTTTGCATCATCGCTGTTGTTACCGTTACCATTTGCATTTCCAATTGCTTTCCCATGCCCATGAATGTTATGGTTTGCATTTCAATACGTGCTTGCATTTGCATTTCTGTGTCCTTTGGTGTTATTGTTGCTGTTACCGTTACCATTTGCATTTACAATTGCGGTACCATGAACGTGCACTTTATGGTTTGTATTTTCATTCACACTTGTGTTTGCTTTTCCGTTTCTGTTTCCTTTGTCATTATTGTTGCTGTTACCATTACCATTTGCATTTACAATTGTGATACTGTGACCGTGCATGTAACGGCTTCCATTTCTGTATGCGCTTGTATAAGCGTTTCTGTTTCCTTTGTCATCATTTTAACTCTTACTATTATGATTTGCATTCACAATTGTGGTACTGTGACCGTGTGCATTACGATTTGTGTTACCATACGTGCTTGAGTTTGCATTTCCATTTCTGTTCCCTTTGGCGTTATTGCTGCTGTAACAGTTAACATTTGCTTTTACAATAGTGGGACTATGCACATTACCAGTTGCATTTCTTTATGTGCTTGCATCGTCATTTACATCACTGTTTGCTTTGGCGTTACTTTCTGCTTGCGTTTCTATTAATGTTTGCTTTACAATTTATGTTTGCCTCACCATGTGCATAACCGTTAGCACTTGCATTTGTGTTGCAGTTACCATTACTATGTCACAAGACATCACATGGTTGGAATACGGGGCCCGAAGGGCCCATGCTCCCTCCACCACATTCCATTCACTATTTATAATCCTCATTCTCAAAAAGAATGGAAATTCATGGCAAAAAAACTCTGTTTAATGCATCAGTTAGGGTTGTTCCACAGCAACAAAAGTGAGAAATTCGGTGTTAGGGTTGAAAGCCCCCTTACACACCCCAGCCCACCCCAACCGGGTGTTAATTAAAGAATCTTTTTGTTAGTGTAGAAAAATTTTTTTTTTCTTAAGAGAAGGTGCAAAAAAAGAGGGCAGCCATTATCTCTTCAATGATGACAGTAGACCTGTTAACAGCATGTATGTTATGTCAGGATAACATCCCTGCTGTGATGGGCAACTGACCAATCAAAGCCCAGGATTCTTCATTACCATTGTATAATAATCCTGTAACACCAAGAAGAAGAAGGAATGGAACAAAGAATGCACACAGTTGAAGCTCCAGGTTGCAGAGGGAAGAGGTCTGTAGCAAAAACAATTAACCCAGACAGAACAGGCTGCAGCACAACCACTGACAATTAACAACTGTTCTGGATATATGATCAAAAGGCAACAGAAGAATGTAGCATCACTAAGAATATTCTAATAACTAATCTTACAAAGACCCAGTGACTGTTCAGGAAGAACATATCACCTGGGGTTGTAGACAAACTGCACTGCTACTATTGGTGTAAATCAGTATACTCACCACCCTGTACTACTCTTTACAAAGAAAGTCAAAAGATAATAAGAAGTACTTACATTCCTCAGCTGGAGGCCCAGCTGGACCTGCAGTAGTTGGAAGATGACCTGCTGCTGGAGATTGTGGCATTTCCTCCATAGAAGACTCAATCTCCATGATCTCTATACCCTCTGTGGAGTCTTTTCCTCCAGCACCACCCTCTGCAGATGGTTCATCCTCTGTGAAAACATAGTAAAAGAAAATAAATCACTCATCCATCAATATCAACATTAGTATATATAAATATACATATCAGCACTACCACTTTACAATAACCTTAATCTTGACAACTATAACAGTATGTAGTGTTGACTTCATCACAGTGCACACATCTGATGTATTAATTAGCACAGTAACTAGAATTATTAGCAGCTATATACAATTATGTCCTCTTCAAATTACAAATTGTGACAGTCTGTTCCTTACAAAAAACACCTTGACAGCTTTATGGCTGGGGGTATCCTTAAAGAACTAAGGGAGGTGGTGGCTGAACCTCTGGCTATCCTGTTTAGCCAATCACTGGAAATAGGGGAGGTACCCAAAGACTGGAGGACAGCAGATGTAGCCCCCTTATACAAAAGTGGGAACAAAGAGGAAGTGGGGAACTACAGACCAGTCAGCCTCACCTTGGTAGTGGGGACGATCATGGAAGCACTACTGAAGGAGAGATTGGTGGAACATCTGGTTGTCAATGAACTACAGGACCCAAGGCAGCATGGTTTCACCAGGGGGAGGTCATGGCGAACCAGCCTCGTTGAATTTTTTGACTGGGTGACTAGGGAGGTGGATTGGGGAGGGCAGTTGACATGGCCTATCTGGACTTCAGCAAGGCCTTTGACACTGTGCCACATAGAAGACTATTACACAAACTGGGGAGTATGGGTGTGGGCAGGACAGTAGTGGGGTGGGTAGGTAACTGGCTGGGTGGCAGGACACAGAGGGTGGTGGTAAATGGCTGTCACTCTACAGAGGGAAGAGTGACCAGTGGGGTACTACAGGGATCAGTGCTGGGACTGGTCCTATTCAACATCTTCATCAGTGATATTGCACAGGACCTAGAAGGCAGAATTTCACTGTTCGCTGATGACACAAAGCTCTGTAACAGAGAAGACACACCAGAGGGTGTAGACAGAATGAGAAGGGACCTGCAGAAATTTGAAGAATGGTTAGGGGTTTGGCAGTTGAAATTCAATGCAAAGAAGTGCAAGATAATGCATATGGGGCACAAGAACCCTGGCACAATATATCAGTTTGGGGGTGAGGATATAGCATGCACCAAGCAGGAAAGGGATCTTGGGGTTATTATCTCTGATGACCTCAAGGTAGGGAAAGAGTGTGACAAGGTAGCAGGAACAGCAAATAGGATGCTGGGATGCATAGGCAGGGGCATCACCAGCAGGAAAAGGGAGGTCATAATTCCACTATACAAGACACTAGTGAGGCCCCACCTGGAATACAGTGTACAGTTCTGGAGACCTTACCTACGTAAGGACATAGACAGGGTAGAGAAGGTTCAAAGGAGGGCAACAAAGATGGTGCATGGATTGCATCACAAGTCCTATGAGGACAGGTTGAAGGAACTGAACAGGTACTCCCTGGAGGAGAGGAGGGAGAGAGGGGATATGGTAGAGACATACAAGTATCTTACAGGGAGGAACAGGGCGCAGCAATACACTATTTTTAAGCAAACAAGATGTTCCAGGACTAGAAGACATGGGATGAAGTTGGAGGGAGGATGATTTGGAGGAAACATGAGGAAGAATTTCTTCACAGAATAGGTGGTGAACAAGTGGAACACCCTGCCAGAGGAAGTAGTGGGGGCTGAAACAATCATGGGATTTAAGAATGCATGGGATAGACATAAAGGAATGCTGGAGGTCAGGGGTAAGGGGCAACAGACTTCTAGGAAAACATAAACTGAACTTACAAGCTCAAATAGGCAGACCGGGTGGGCCATAGGCCCTTATCTGCTGACACTGTCTATGTATCTATGTATCGTAATACTAAGCACATAAATCAATACTTCATCTTACAACAGTTTGTCATAAAATATTTCTTCCACTGCACAATATAGTCTAAAAATTGTTCTTACTAGGAATTCCCAATCTAATGATAATGTTAGTAATTACATAATACAAACTAGATACGTGAACAAATTACCTCAAGAATTACCTACACAAAGTATTCTAATGCCATATGACAGAAATACTACCTATTCATGTAATATAAAGTCATAAGTACATTATTCGATTTCACCAGCAGAGTTGAGCAAGAGTAGCTGCTCGACTGGAGCCCTCAAGCTGCACTTTCTGGGAGTGGTTGCAGCTGCACAGGATGGGAGGATGCAGGTTCTGAAGGTATTGTGGCTGAGTGACAAAAAACAAGTGAATATGATCTTTAGCGATTTAAAAATGAACATAAATATCACTACATTTTTTTTAGTTTGATTTGCACAATTACTTTACAGCAATTGTCTTTCCTATCCTGACTATCAACTAATTTCCCCACTCAACATCACATACAGAACCCAAACCTACCATCTATCCCTAGAATACTAGTTTCAAAGTGCAGTACAAGACAGCTACCATACCATAATCATAAATACACAGAACTGTACTTATGTTCTAGAATTGCAAACCCATTTTCAGTGTCCTGTCCTGTCTTGACCTCTCATAGTGTTCTTTACATTGCAGCACTAAGGGTAAGCATCCAGAGGTCTGATATGATCACATGCATCATCACTACCATTTCACACACAATAACCCATCTCTGATTTCTATAGAATGCACAAAACGTTGAGATTTAAGCAACAAGGCATGAAAAGGTGTGTATTATTGTGTAATAATATCACTCCTGGGGGTGGGTTGAAGCATGATGTGAAACTGAGTGCTTCCACCACCCCAGGAGTAACATCATAAATAGAATAATAGATAGGTTACTGTGAATTACAAGGCTGTAATTTCATCGAGAGGTTCTGTGGACATAGGTAACCTCGAGAGTGAAGCTTGAGAGTTTTCTATGTCCCCAGAACCTCATGATGAAATTTCAGCAGAGTAATTTACAGTAACCTATTTTTAATTTTTTGTAATATATGGCTGCAGGAAGGTGGTGAGTTCTTACTTGCAGGCTGGGTGATGGCTTGAACGCTGCATCAGGAAGTTGATTGAAGAGGTCATCAGGAAGAGTTTGCAAGAATAACAGTTTCTAAGCATAACATCTAACAGTTTGTTGTAAAACGTGGAACATATAACATTAAACATTTAAAAAAAAATAAAAAGCCAATGATTGCGGCAGAGGAAAGAGTAAATGAACAGAATAAAGTTTGTGGTTGTGGTTTTCACTTAGACTCTGAGTGTGAGTATATCACATATCTTCTCTTTTTGGGCTGAGGAGACTTGTAATTTCATTTTTTACTGAGAGACTATATCGCAGAATAGTTGCATGCATTAGTTTCCCGCGGATCCGTTGTTTAAATTATTGCATCTGTATGGTGAAGAAGGTGGCTCATGGTGGGCACGAGGTTGAAGGGTGTACTTGTGCTGTAGCGCTGCAGTGATAATACTATTGTTCATTGGAACAATAGTATTATTGGCAGTGAAGTGTAGTATTATTGGGAGTGCAGTGTTCTGTGCTATGTATTACAACAATTTTTTTACATCATTTTCAGTAGTATTATTTTGAAGATCCATATATTACAACATAATAACACACACCTTGCAGTACCTGATTGCAATTATACAATGGCTCACTGTAATACAAAATACAAAAGACATTTGGTAAGGTTTTACTAGATTTTTAGTGAGGCAGTATATCTTTGTTTCTTAAGAGAAGATCAAATGACAAATGAGGTCATCCATACAGTGATGATATTGTGCAATATCATTACTGTGTCAGGTACTCACTGACAAATCAGAATACAGGAAATTTCTTTGCCATTATATAATTAAAAGTAACAACATCTTCAGCTTAAAACGTGAGAATGAACACTGTGAAAAACATATAGCATGGTTCACACTGTTTTTCACTGTACTCCTCTAATACATACCCTAAACACAAATTGCATCTGTCTATGTTTCAAAGTAATACATTGAGACCATAAAAATTTCACTACATGTGATGTCTTCAACATTATAGACATTAGGATACTCCCAGACAAGTCTCATTATATGCTTTCAAGGAATTAAACAAATGTTTACTCTTGCCTCTCAGTTAAGCAAGAATGTGTCAATGCCAAATGTTTGCTTGCTGGTATTAGCATTAGAAATGCAGGAGTTAGACAGATACAGAATAGGAATGGCAGAGAAGCACAGAACCCCACCTCCATCCTGTAGAGACGGACAGGATTTTGGGTAAGTTTTTGGGTCGTCACCCATGACGGTCAAGCCATGTCACCTCACCCTATTCAACAGACACTGACATGTGTTGAGCTGTGCCTTAGGGTGTTTGGCTTTACAGTCACCCCATTCCATAAGGACATATGTTGAAATGGGTGCAGCATAGGAGAATGGGATGAAGTCTTGGGATGAAGAGTCCAAGGTACACCTCGATGCCTGTCAGTGACCGGGGGTGGGATGGCATGAGCAGTACAGTTGTCAATCCAAAGGCACACCCTGATTCCTGTCTGTCTGTACAGGGTAGGACGTTATGGTTAGAAACTGTAATGCCTCGGGCATTTGTTGGTATTCATGGTAGAAATTTTGAACATTGCTTTTTTGTGACCCCACCTCATGAAAGCATTTGGGACCTCTTGTCATGAACAGTGGCAGTGTGATTTTGTCAATGTGTCCTGAAAACTGACTTCCAACAGTGTCACTGGCATTCTGCACCACATGTATGAAAACACAGATCAGGCAGGATGTGAAGAATGATAGCTGTACCATCCATGGGGAGGTATGAAGAGATGGCAATGTTGAAAATGTGTAGTGGGAATATTAAAAATGCTTGCACTTCTCAGCATACATGGAAACCACGCAACGCATGCATATAACAGCCATTTTATGGAGTTTCATCACCAGATTTTCAACATAGGCATTTAACGACCTGTGGTCATGAATAGTGTCATTGTGATTTTTGTAATGTGTCCCAAACAGTGATTTCCCACAGTGACTGAGCAATTCTGTTCTGGAAGCGCAAAAAAACATTTTGGCCAGGATGTGAAAAATGACAGGTGCACTGTTCATAAGGAGGTGTGGAAAAATGGCAATGTTGACAATCTGGAGTGAGAATATTACACATGTGTGAAGGTACAAGCGTGCGTAGGAATTGTGTGTCACTGTGATTTTCTTAATCTGTCCCAAACATTGATTTTGCACACCAACTGTGCCATTGTGTGCTACTTGCATGGAAACACATTTTGGGCAAGATGTGAAAAATGATAGCTGTACTGCTCATAAGTAGTGGGATAACATGGCAATGTTGAAAATCTGGAGTACAAATATTACAAATTCGTGAACTTATGACCATGTGTAGGAACTGCACAATGCATGCTCATAAAACAGTCATTTTTAGCAATGTTTTCACCAAATTTGCAACATAGGCTTTTTGAGAGCCCACCTCATGAACACTGCCACTGTCTTTTTGTTAATCGGTCCCAAAAGGTGATTCCTCACAGTGACCGTGAAATCACCCTTCGGGCCCGAATAATGCCATGACAGTGACAGAATTCATGAGGAGGGGTCCCAAAAATCCCATGTTGAAAATTTGGTGCTAAAATTCCAAAAAATGCCCAAGATATGCACCAAAGTTGAAAAAACCCTATCTATCCCATTATACAGCTTACCAGCATTTCCTCAGTTCACAGTTGGCTTTGAAGAGTGCAGACGTGTTCCTGGTCCACCAAAGATCATCATGCCAGACTCCTGAGGTAAGTATGGGGTGAGGGGGGATGTGGGGAGGCAGGGTGCACAGAGGGTGGGTGCAGGTTGTGGGAGGGGGCCCCAGAGACTGCAAGAGACTGTTTTCTGCTTTTCAGGTACAAAATAAAAGACAATGATGGACAGTTTTTACTCTACAGTGGCATTTGGCATGCTGGGGTGGGCTCCCAGTGTGCCAAGGAAGTCTTTCTGGGGGACAACTGTAGCTGACGGGGATTGGGCACCCCCATCAGTGCACAAGGAAATGGGGGGCATTATGCCGATGGGGATTGGGCACCCCTGTCAGCACACAACAAAATGGGGGGAACATCATGCCAACAGGGAGTGGGCTCCCCTGTCAGCAGACAACAAAACTGGGGGGTTACATCATGCCGACAGGGAGTGGGCTCCCCCATCAGCAGACAAAGACTGTTTGGGGGGGCACATGCTGCTGAGGAGGATTGGGCACCCCCTTGGCACTGGGGCCATTGTAATATTGTTCGTGAAAAAGGCGGCAATACACTGCCATGTTCATAAACAATATTATAGCAGCATTGTTCTGTCCAGCAATGATGGTTCGCGCCCTCATTGTAGCAAATCACTGACACTGCAATGACAAAGTGACTCGTGATTACTGCAGCAAAAACTTTACAAGTTGGTGAAGCTTCTGAAAGCCAGTGTTATCAGCACACTGTGCCTCCATTGGTGCACCATGGCCAAGCCCCAAAATGCTGTGCCTCCCTTGGCTGCTACATTGCTGCGCCTCCCTAACCGCTTCTCTCCTAAGCTGTCAAAATATGTTTCTTGCGCATGAGCGCAAGCATGCATAAAAACAGTTTCACTACAAATACAATCCTCAGTCAATAATTGGTACATGGGACAGACATAAGGCAATTCTTGTTGGGGGGTAGGAAGAAATAGGCTGTTGGTTAACTAGGATCTGCGGCTTATCCTATAGGTAGAGAAATGGGCAGACTAGGTGGGCTAAGAGGTCTTTATCTGCTGTCAAAATCTATGTTTCTATGTTTCTATGTTTAAGCTGTTATTGTGAAATACTCTTTTTTTACATATCACTACTGTCAGATGTATTATACAACACACAATATACTTAACATTTCTAAATAAATGAGAATACTTTATTTAAGTACAAAATAAAGCAACTTCGTTAGTCACAAACTTATAAATGATACACACGTAACATAAGGCTCTACATTAACATCACAACAGTTTCAAAGATATACTCACAGGTGTGATGACGGTCACTGAACTCTGGTTTCTCTGCATCCTCCCACATAGCATGTGCTATGTCATACCACTCCCGGACACTCCTTCGCATATCACCCGCCGCTGACTTAGTTTTAAAAATGTCTGGCGGGTGATCTTCCACTTCCTGTGACACTCGTCTGGAGATTTTGTTATCTCCTGTCTCCCCAAGGTGCGACTAACCTGAGGAAAAAATAAAATATAAAGTACTTTGAGTGTTTCGTCTAACACAACAATGAATAACTTAACAAAGATAACAATAAGGACTCAAATGCACAGAGTATCACATATCAAGGGATAATACAGCACACACTTTCTTGCATTGCTGTAATGAAAACATGGCAGAAGGAGTTAACATCGTGCACAATGGCAAATAGCAACAGAGTACACTAAAGCTGTATGCCAATTGCTGCACAGCATGGATCAATAGGTATACACACCATGCTGTACAACACATTCGCAACATAAGAATAAACCTATTCATGTATCAGGACTGTCATTTACACTACAGTGCACACACCCATTGCAACATGCTGAGGAACAATAAACACACAGTCATAGTATATGCTGTAACTCAGCAGCCAAGCAGATGGTTTTCCGGGTGGTGTCCTGCTGCCCAATGCAACTACCTGGTAGCAGACTGGCAGATATCAGTGGCTGGCTAGAGAGGAGCGCACTAGTGTGACACCAGCATTTTTCCTTTTACCCTGTCCACAACCAAGCTTTGCAGTGACTCTACTGTGCCAGCAAGTAAATCTTAATGTTATTTTAGTATATAGACGACCATGATCAGGCTGTGTATGGTCCACTGCACTACCGAAAAATCAATTACTTTTTAAAATATGATACAGAACCCACCATTGCCACTGATCACATTCATAGTCATGTAAAAAAAAATAATGAACTCTCAATCAAATCAAATACCTGCCTTTCCCCATGTGTGTGTCAGGCTGAGGTTAGTTGCACGCATGACGATGCATGCATTCGCATGCTCCCTGACAGCTTGAACTAGAGCCAGCACCTCTCTGTCACTCCAAGATTTCGGCATTGTCTAACTGTAATGACAAAAAGACATATAAATAAACATTATTAGATATAATATTAATAGTGCTGTATCGTACACCTGCTTGTCTTTCTTAACAATCACAATGCGATATCTGTATTACGTTATAAATCCTAAGGTAATCAATGAGTCTATTATTAAAACACATCAATGCAGCCCCCCTTTCCCTACATTAACAAAACAGCATAGTAATTAAATAATGACAGCTGCATTCACAGCTGCTTTACTATCTCCTTTTAAAATTCTGTAAGCTCTGTTATCGATATATTAACTACATAGGGTCATAGGGCAAACCAAACAGCTGTGCACCATGCAGGGTCACTGAGGGTTCTTCCTACTATCCCCTACATGACAGAAGTGGTGGTATGACCAAATATTAATACCAAACAGGATGGACAACATGTGAGAACACCAATGCACCTATTGGTGTAATTACGCCTGACTGATCATCCTGTACAGTATTATTGCACTTTCCAAATGGCCACTGTGTGAGATGTATTAAAAATACATATGTTACTAACTTTTCTTACTAAATTTTTTATTTACTTGTATATAAAACAATTAATTGCTCCACCTCTGTTTTTGCTCTCTACTACACATCCTGTTTGCAGTCACATCCCTCTCAGTCCCCACACACATCAACACAGTCTTAACACTTTTTTCTCATTTCTTATTTCAGCCAGTCAGCAACATGAGATTTCATCATACCTACCCCCTGCCCCCCACCAGCATACATGTAGACAAGTGGTGTTTAAATATAAAAATATTTATTTCACAGCTTTTGAAATTTGTTTCTTTGCAGGTACTGTAGAGCCACTACTCAGGACCCAATGAAGTGCCTGAAACTTAACAAGATGGTAATACAATATTTGAAATAAAGAGTCAGAGTCCAGTTTTGGATTTTAGATAATTTTATTTCTTGTGTTAGGAGATATCTTCCTTTGGTGTTCTGTTTTGGTTTAAGTGCTTACCTTTACTAATCAGAGTCACTGCCTTTAATTATGTTGACTCTTTTTCTTTTGTTTTGGAGGAGGTTGATGTCTGGAAGAGAAAACAAGAGGTGTGTTAATTGTTATTTTTTTGTTTGTATTTTAAACGGTGGCCTTCATATTCATTTTCTTGATGGATGGTGTTGAGTCTTGCTGTTTGTCTGGGTTTTCTCTGGGATTTTGGGAATGTGTTGGTACTGGTTGGAATTAAACCTGTGGGAAGGAAAAAGAGAGATGTTAGCAATATGTTGTTTTTTTTTATACTTAGCTTTCTTTTGTACCTGGCACTATTTGAATTGTTATATTCTTGGCATTGAAGGTTGGGTTTTTTGAAGTAGCAGTCCCAGGAGATTGTTGGGTTGTTGGTGTTGATGGTTTAGTTTGTTATGCTGGTGTGAGTTTCCAGACTTGTTGATGGCTGGTTGCTTAGAATGTTAGAGATTTTAGTTTGCTGATCTTCATTAAGTTTGCAGTAATCATTGATGTTTGTTAGGGAAAGTACCATCCCTGCAAGATCACCAGCTTTGTTATTTCCTGAGGGATGCCTGTGTGAAATATCCAGATTGTCTGCCCGTTAAAGACTTTTGAAATACTGCCTCCCGAAAGAGAATTGTGGTACTTGAACAGCCGGGCAGTTTAATTGACGTCTTTAGTCTTCAGTAAATGACTGTGAGTGCAGTACAACTGAAATCTAGTGACTGAAACTTATCTTTTTTTTGTAATTTTACTGCTCTGTCGAAGTGTGGGGAAATCCCCAGGTGTGTGCAAGAGGCTAATTACCTGCATGCAATTTTGAGGCTCAGGGGTGAGCCAATAATCAAGCAGGTTTGCCTCTGTGGGGAGGGTACGCTCTTGTATTTAAACATTGTGCTCACGCATAGCATAAAGATTTGCACAGGTAATGCAAACAATAGAAAAATGTGTTTTATTTTAAATAAGGGTTTGTAGGTTATATTTATTAATATTTTAGTGTCCAGGCTGGATATTCAAAAGGGTTGCGCCATGCACAATAGGGTTGCGCATGCGCAAGTCCGAAAGTGTGCCATTCTGCGATATTCAGCAGTAGGCAGTTGCGCCACCAAAAACATGCTGAGCAACAGCGCAATGCAGATGAAGGCATGCGCAACCGAAGGGAGTGGATCAATGCATAAAGAGCACAATGCGATATTCAAAGACTTGCGTAATGCGCAAGAGCGGAACAGCCGGAAGTTGCACCATAGCGGAAATGAGCCAAAATAAAAAGGCTCAAGGAAGAGGCGCAAGAATGCGACAGGGATGCCAAGTGGGAAAGAGAGAGAGAGAGAGACAGACAGTGACAGGCCAGGGCAGGCAAGGGAAGCAGTGTGGGCCATAGGCTGCAGAGACCAGCCGGGGGTGCCCGGTGCAGTGGAGGTAGCAGTCAGGACAGCACGGGTAACAGAGCAACATCAGCCAGGGGGGGGTCACAAGCCAGGGAGATGGATAGTGGCAGCTTCCACATGGAAGCTGTAATGAGGGGGGTGAGAATGCAAGCTGCAGGGAGACATGGCCATGGATGGGCCCATCGTCGGTACGCCCCCAACAGGCAGTGTCATGCCCGCATCAGCTTTGAGCTGTACACAGATGTAGAGATCGTGGGCCGGTACCGCCTGAACAGGGCAATACTGAGGTGGCTCTGTGAGCTGTGCAGTGATGTGATGCAGGCACCCTCACGACAGAGTCACACTCTGTCAGTGGAGACCAAGGTGACAGCTTGCATGTGCCTGCTCACCACGGGCACCTTCCAGAGGCCGACAGGGGACACCACAGGCATCACAAAGTCGGCCACGTCACGCATCCTCACCCAATTCCTCAGTGCACTGCTGCCACATGCTGCAGAGCACATCCAGTTCCCCAGCACCGCGGCAGAGCATACAGCAAACATGCAGGAGTTCCACAGGGTAACACGTATGCCTGGCATGCTAGGGGCCATAGACTGCACCCATGTGGCCATTCGGACGCCACCTGGCCCCGATGGGGCCACCTATAGGAACAGAAAGGGCTTCTCCAGTGTCAACTGCCAGGTGGTGTGTGATGCCACTGGGCGTATAATCAATGTCTGTGCCACACACCCTGGCAGAGCACATGATGCCTTCACATGGCATCATTCCACACTGTGCCATCAATTCAAGAGTGGGACATCCCACAGGCCATCTAGTGGTGACTTAATGTAGGAAATGCAAACTCGGGGCAAGGGTGGGAATGCAGGTGCCATGGTAGTGGCACACAGGGATATGGGCAATATGGACCTGAACATGATACTGATCTCCACTATCTCCACACAGGTGACAGCAGATACCCACTCTGTCCCTGGCTGCTCACACCGTACCGGCACCCCATGACCCCATTGCAGCAATGCTATAATGAGGCACATGCCGCCACATGCAACATCATTGAGTGGGTGTTTGGGATGCTTAAGGCACGCTTCCGATGCCTAGACACCTCCGGCGGTGCCCTACAGTACAGCCCCTCAAAGGCCTATGGGATATTCCTGGCCTGTTGTATCCTGCACAACATGGCCAAAGACTGTGGGATAGCCCTACAGGTTGAAGAGGGGGACAGCGATGGGGACGCCAGCGGCGCCGGTGTTGATGGTGATGAACAGCTCCCCCTAGGATGGCGGGACCCCTGACTGATCCGGCAGGCCTAGCTGCACCGGGACACCATCACAGACGAGCATTATGCATGACACAGGTAAGTCAAGGGGCCATGTGCCACCAACACTGTCCAGGCGCAAACCACAGGCACACAGGGTAACACACCAGGGGTGCATGACGGCAAGGGGAGTGGAAGGGTCCAGGCACACATACACACCATCAGGGAGGGGTGAACAGTCATATGGACACACACACACACCAGGCACAAAGCATACATGGGCAGGTGCACAGCACAGCAGAACAGACGTGGCAAACACACAGATCCACCGACCACCCCCACCACCTGTACTGTCCAAGTACATGTGTCAGATGCTGGGCACCCTTGCACCATTGTGTACAGTACAATGCAGGCATCATCATGCACTCGCACCTGTGGACAGCAGTCAAGTGGGTGTGCAGGTGGTCTGTGTGTCGGCGTGCTGGGCAGAGCACCCACCAGTGCACTGCCCACCATGACACACATTGCACACAGGGCAGCACCAGACAGGGCCCACACTGGGAGACAGGTCAGTTATGTTGCACTGTTCCCTGGCCACCGTGGATGCATGGGCGGCCCCGCTGTGACCCAACAGCACTGGCAGGCTGAGCAGGGGCCACATGGGGTGGCACTGATGGACCACCAGGGTTCCCACTGCGTGAACGTGACCTTGTCCGCACAGGGGTCTGCAGCATGCCGAACATACCTGCACCAGGGGTGCTCGGGACACCAACAGCAGAACCCGGCGTCGACAGGCTTGGTGTTGCACAACACCGGGAATGGGAAGTGGAGAGCGTACTGTGTGAAGTGCGCGGTACAGGAGCACCTGCTTGTGTGCCCAATGCAGCCACGACAGCGACCAATGTCTGGGTCTGCCTGTCAATGGCGGCGGTCACATCCATCCGCATATGGACCATCTCTGCACGGTCCAGAGCACACTCCCTGCTGTGCCGCTCCACAGCCACACACAGTGCCTCCACGGACGTTGCAACCCACCTTTGCTGCTGCTGTACTGATTCCCGCAGCAGGCGGGTGTGCTCTTCAAATGGGTAGTCCGCCACATTGGCATCCTGTCCCCCAGGGTATGGAAGGTCCTGATGCTCAACACCCCTTGAGGGTGGGCGCTGTTCACCAGGACCAAGAATGGGCATAACAAAGGGTGGTGGGCATGCGCCACCACTGGACACTGTACCCCCAGACCTGGTGGATGACTGCTATTGCTGCCCCTCCAACCGCTGTACCCCAGGGACCACTCATTCCACTGCTGTGGCAGCAACAGTGCCAGACACCTGCACAGCCACCGGTGCTGCCTTGCCGGTGCTGACAGGCACAGCCTAGGACTGTGCCTACATGCTGGCACACACGTTAGAACCAGCTAGACCCAGGGGCATGCGCTGGCCTGCTGTGTGTCTGTCATGGGTCACACACATGTCACTGCCCATTGCAGTCCTTGCATCATCAATGGTGCAGGTACGTGCTACAGCCACAGTCACAGCGTGCTGGTATGCTTGCATGCCAGACTGCTGAGACACTGGCTGTGCATCCCCCACACCCGACTCACCGACACCAGTGTTGGCAGCCCGGCATGCATGCTGGTTCAGTGCATGCTGGCTGGTGACAGAGGTGGATGGACCCTCCTGCATGTCCAGCAGGTCTTCCTCACTGCCTGGACCCACCACCACCATCCCCTGAAGATGAACAGGATCTGTAACAGAAAGAGAGGACATGTGAGTGCATGTGAACAACCTTCACCCCCCCCAACACCACCACCATGTCATACCATGCAGTGATGGGCTTCCACCTGTCTGGAATCCACCTCCTGGTACGCCCTCAATAGCACTCCACTGCATTGATGCAGCCAGTCGGTCCTCAGCTGGGGTCAGCTCCACCACCGCTGGCTGGCCCCTGCCAGTGCCAGCATGTGCCGTCCTGAAGGCTGCCACCTTCTCCTTCACCCTCCTGCGGTCTGTCCCCATCTTCTTTTTGCATTCCTGCATGGAGCACTGGTGGCTTCCGTGCAGGTTCCCTGCCTGAGCTACCCCCTCCCATGCAACCACATGCAGCCACATGGGCCTGAGGGGTGCCCCGCCATCCACTCAGTAGTGGCTCCTCCTCCAGGTAGGCCTGGAAGATGGCCTCTGTCTCCACCGTGGTGAAGTTGGGCCTCCTCCTCCGCCCACCATCCTCACCCTTACCTTGTCTCTGCTCGGTCATGGCAATCTGTATGGGTAGAAGTGGACACCTGTCACTGTGCAGTCTACAGCGTCATCCCATGACCATTGACCAGAACATCACACAGCATGCAGCCCACCTCTCACCTGCAGTAACCGAATCTGGCTAGTGCAATGTCGCACATTTATAGCGCAATGCGTGCAAATTAGGAGTGGAGAAACTGTAATGAGATGCAAATCGTGCCACTGCACCTTTGAATGGCTGATCAGATGATTTGCATGTGTCGGCTGAATATCGCGCCGTTGCACTTTGCGCAATACGGTTGAGCCGGCTGAGCCAATGGTGCAGATCTGTGACTGTGTGGTACACTGCATTGCGCATGCCCAGGTAGCTTATGCAGGCGTCTGCCACACTGATGACATGTTGTGCACAATCGGCAATTCAGGCCATGGCCACCAATGTGCCAGTGGCACTACAGCACTGGGCACCATATGGCATTGTGGCACTACTGCGCAATAGTCTACTGTGGCACTGGCACGCTGGTGATCAGTCACGCAGTATGCGTAGATGTCAGATGGCACTGTGCGTGGCCTTGCATCATAGACCCCTGACCTGGTGTCCGACCTTGGCCCCCTGGCGTGGTTCGGCTGCCATGTGTATGGCTCTATTGCACTGTTTGGTGACAGCGCTATGTGAACCAACGGTGCTATATGAACAGAGCGATTGGAACCTATGGTGGCCTATTGCACAACATTTCCACATGGGGTTGCCGCGCTGTGGAGCGCCATATTGCCTGCTGTACGAGTGCAATTATGGCACGCAGGAGAGCTCCCCAGTGGAGTCAGGTGGAGGTGGCCAACCTGGTCGTCCTGGTTGAGCCCCACTTTGGGGCACTGTTTGGTGAGCAGCCCCTCACCATGGCCCACACCCATGTGTGGCTGCAGGTGGTCACTAACCTGGTGAGGGTCACAGGGTGGTGCCGGTCTGTGAAGCAGTGCAGGCACAGATTTAGTGACCTCCGCAGAAGGGAACCGGACCTGCTGCAATGCCTGAGGTCACGTGCCAGGAGGGGTGTTGTGCCTAGGCCAGGTGGGTGTACCATCTATGCACATGTATTCTCCGTAGGGGTGTGACTGTGTTTTGGTGGTGGTGCATGGGGGATGGCTCTGCCATGGTTGGCTGTGTCAGTGTGTGCAGGTGTGAGATGCATGGGTCTGGCTGTGTGGGCAGGCACACTCACTGGGGCAGGGGGCATTCTGCTTTGGGGTCACACTGATGTATTTCTCTACATTTGTCACCCACAGGCCTGGCGGAGAGGGTGCAGGCCCAGGCTGAGGAGGGCCGTGGCAGGGCCCAGGATGCGGCCAGAGAAGGCGTGAGGGGTGGGCCACAATGGCAGCAGCAGCAGCATCAGCCACAGCTGCTTGAGGAGTGTGAGTGTCATTACATCATGGATGCTATTGCATGCTGGAGGGGGTGGGCATGACCACCAGCCATGGACTACACAACCATGCATGACACAGGTGACAGTCATCAATGCCCAATGTCACTGCATGTCTTTGTGTGTGTCACTGGTGGTCCATGTATGCACTGGGCACATGGCTGTGGAACTGGCATCCCACCACATTGCCACGTCACTTGACAGCCTTGTTTGTGCTGTGATGGACATGGGCAGTGTGTGTGTGTGTGTGCAGTGGTGCACATAGCTGGTGCTGCCTGGTTGGGCATGTCATGTGCATGGTCACTGTGGGTGGGTGCATACCATCACAGGTGCGGGGCACTAGGCTATATGCCTTGCAGGATGGGTGGTGTTCAGGGTTGTGGACAGTCACAGCCATTGACTGTGTTCCCTTTTCCTAGGCCTCAGCATCCTATGCAGGATGGACCGTGCCCTCCAGCGGCTGACAAGGGTGTCGATCATGATGCATGACATACTGAGGGACATTCAGCACCATGGGGTCCGGCGAATGGCGGAGGAGACAGGGACAGCAACAGGCAGCAGCAGACCAGCCTACCAGGTGCTAAATGTGCTTCCCCTTCCCACTTCACCCATCCCTCCCACCCTGCCTTCCCTTTCCCAGTTGTTCACTACCCTTACCCACCCTACCTTGTACCCCTACCCCCTTTGTCTTGTACATATCTGTATATAGTTGTGTTCTTTATCTTGGTGTTGTAATTTCTGTTTTCCAATATATTTTGTTATGAATACTGTGGTGGTCTCTGATTTGCAGCTGGCTATGGTTGCTCCGTTGCAGTGGTGTGCATGCCATCTGGGGTGGTATGGTCCTGGGTACATGTGTGTGTGTGCATGTGTGTGTGTGCATGGGGAGGTGTCTCCGGTGTGGGAGTGACTTTCAGTCGGTCTTGCCATCTGCTGCCGCCCACTGCTGGGTGCCCAGGGTGGGTCTGGCTTGTATGGTTCTGTGCTACACAAGGTTGCAGTGTGATGGGGGGTAGCATGGTGTTTACTGCAGTGACAGTCACTGCACATGGGTGGTGTCTTGGGGTCACAGTGCAGGGTGTGCTGTGCAGAAGGGGGGGCTGATGTGCACTGTGGTTGTCAACCCCCTGTGTGTGGCAGTCTCAGCCTGACAGTGGTTGTGCTGGGGCGTCATGGCCCTGCTGTGCTTTGTTGGCTTGTTCCCATGGGCCAGTGGATCATCCATTCCTCCCCCAGTGATGCTGTGCATGGGGTGTGCCGGTGTCTTGTTGGTTCTGCAGTGTGTTCCTGTGCCCATGTGTGGCATGGCTGGTGGTGGGCCCCAGCCTGCCTCCCTGGTTGTGCAGTTCCATTGCTCTGCTGGGGTGGGCTCTGCTTGCACTATGGCACCCCTGGACTGCTCAGCTGGGCTAGCCTTGTTGCACTATGGCGCATCATTTCTGCTCAGCTTCCCCTTCCTGGTTGCGCTATGGCGCAGTTTGTTCGATATTCAGACGTTGGCTGCTTGCGCAGTTTGTTTTGCTCCATGTTTGAATATCGCATCTGTTGCGCCTATGCGCAATTGACTTGTGCTTGCTCTTGCTGTTGCGCACTTTTTCGGTGCAGTTTGAATATCCGGCCCTCCAGGTTTAAAGTGATAAGATTGATTATGTTTAAGTAAGTGGGTTTATTATATAACTAAAGACTGATTGCCCAGGATAATTTACTTTAATACTGGTCATTTTAGGGAGTTTTTTCCTGAATCCTGAATATTAGCTTGGTAATCTGAATTTGAAGCAAACCAGTTTATATATACTTGTCACTTTCTGACATTTTAGTCTGAGTTCGAGCTAGAATTTGAGTCTGATTTACATATTTATATTTATTATATGTTATATACTATAAACTATATATTCCCCCTATAGTTCAAATCGCTGTAGATTTGTCAGGGAAGATATAGAGCTCAAATTAGCTTCAACGTGATGGAACGGGTTAGATTAAACGTTTTAACTAGAATGAGGGTTTTTTTTTTTAACGCTATGTATACTTGTAGTGGTAAGATGGTGAACAAGACCACCAAGGGGAAAAATTGCCAAATGTTAATAAGAACACAAAAGGTAATTGCTGTGTATATACTCAGGAATTGGTTATTATGGCTTCGACCCCTAAGGAACCGGTAGGAATCCTTCCAATATCTCATTCACCTTACTTTTTAAATGAGCAATTTGTTGATGATTC
This sequence comes from Neoceratodus forsteri, assembly GCA_016271365.2. Classification (NCBI taxonomy): domain Eukaryota; kingdom Metazoa; phylum Chordata; order Ceratodontiformes; family Ceratodontidae; genus Neoceratodus; species Neoceratodus forsteri. The sequence continues at coordinate 563,400,373 of CM028135.1, read as the reverse complement.
CAGATTAGATTCATGTGGAGGTAATCCAGAGCTTAATTGGAGAAAGCTAAATTTTGTAAAAAAGATTGATAAGAATCAGTATAAGAATGCCCTGGATAGTTTGAGTAATACAAATCAAGATATTATGGCAAAATTGTTGGAGAATCATTAAAGTGAAGGTGAAAGGAACATAAGGGAAAGGTTGAGGGGAAAACAACCAATTTCTATTGATAGTAATACTATAACTCCTGAATTGGAAGTAACTAGAAGCCCATTTATTTGTGCGAAATCAGCTCGTCAAGGAAAAATTACTGATTTTTTAATTAAAAAATCCCTTAATAAATCTCCTAATAAATGCCAGGAACTTATAAAAATGAATAGTTCACATTTTTTACATTGTGTAGGTGGTCATGTTAGTGCCACCATGGGGGAGCAAGTAAATACATCGGATTATCCAAGGGTCTCTATTTATGATGATTGGGTTGGGGAGGTGGAATCCAGTCATCAAAATGAGGTGGCAAGTCAAGGAGATTATGTAAATAAGGACGATGGTATTTCATGTTTTCCATCTGGTATGAACTTATTTAGTCCATTGGAGATATCAAGTGAGGTAGGGAGCTTTATAGTGGACCCTAAAGAGTCATTGTATACAATTTCGGATGGTGCTCCTCATGAGCTATTTGAAAAAAATGGACAGAGAGGTTCAGGATATTCACATAGATCAAGATGTTTTTGTTCAATGTCCTGATACCATATCAAAATATACTATTAAGGCCCTTGCTCATCCGGTGATATCCAAGGTTGTCTTATTGGAGGAATATAATAGTATTAAAATAACATTGGAAAACCTCTCACGCTTTTGTGCAGAGAGATTTACCTCACTTGAACAACAAATCTTACAGTTATCTGAGGAAAAGGAAGTTTATAAACCAAAGTATAATATGTCATTCCCTTCCTTAAATATCCCTGTGCCCCCAAAAGGCAAAACGGGTAAAAAGAGGGAGGGATTAAATAAGAAAAATAAGGGGGGAAAATGAGACTAAGGCTGATGGACTCATTAAGACTAATAAATCAGGAAAACAGAACCATAAAATAAAAATTAATGATGAAAATACAAATAAAGTAGGGATTAAAGGTTACACTTTTGCAGGAGAGATACAGGTAGCTAAAGAAAATTTTACATTGAATAGAAAGAATTCTGAAGCAAAAAATAAGCCTAGGGTTGAGGAATTGATACCCATAAAAGAACAGGGAAAGGGGATGGGTAACCCCATTGTGGAACAAAAGACAAATTCTATAGAGAATTCAACTAATGGAGATAAGCTTAATAAAGACCCCCATTTAAACCCATTGTTAGTTATGGAGGATAGTAATCTTGATGGGAATGATTTTGAAGTATATAATTTAAAATGTACAGGCAAGGAAGTAGTTTTTAAACTAGATGATATGTATTTTAAAGATTATGAAACTAATGCATCATTGACTAACATGATGGCGCATATGTTAAGAGCTGAATTGGGGTTACCAGCTGTTGTGGATGCACTTATTATGGTGTTTAGGGATACATACATCCAAAACTAGTCTGGGCTAAACAAGGCCTGGTAAACTCATTGGGATTGCTGTTGTTAACACCAGTTACTTGGACAACAATCTGGAAAAAAGTTATAATGGGGTAAAAGCAGGAAAAATGCTAACATATGATAAATTTAAGTCCACTCTTGCATTACTGAATTGGGAATTGGGAGTTTCCTCTGAATTTTTGATGGTCTCTATTTTTGGGTTAGAGACATTAGAGGGAGAAACTGTTGATAATTTATCTACACTTTTGAGGATGATTCTTTCAACCATTATTAAAACCCATATACTTCCTGAAGAATTTGTGGAGGTGAATAAAGTCTGGAATGGTAAAGAGGGTATCCAGATAAATTGCCTTATTGGTTCTGCACAATTATTGGTATTATTTTCTGAAAATAGACATGTTGGATGAGGTGGGTATTTACTTGATGGTATTAAATGAGTGGAATATACTAGCACAGCCTAGAACTGTCCAACCCTGACTATACTTAGTAGGAACTCAAAGTAATGATACTTCATTAGAGCAGGATTGGGGGTTAGAAAGTAATTCTGGTTATAATGTCCTTAATTGGAACATAGCAGGACTTTTCAATAAGTTTGCAGACCCGCAGTGGGTTACCTTCATTGCTAGACATGAAGGCATTATTCTTCAGGAGACATGGGTGTTAACATCCCCTTATTTGAATGGCTATGAATTTAATTTTGTTCCTGCAATTAAAGGAAAAATGCATGGGAGAAATAAAGGAGGTCTGGTTACTATGATCAAAATTAGGGATGGATTAAGGGTAATAAAAAGTTATTCACCCACTCCAGAAATACTTATGGTAGTTGTTAATTGGGATTTATGTATAGTTCTGATTGTAAATATATATATCCCACCAAGTTTTCATACCAACCCAACAAATGATTTCTGGTCCAAATTGTCTGTGGAAATAGATTTAATTACACAATCAAATATTGTAGATACTGTTCTTTTAGCAGGGGATTTTAATGCAAGGATAGCAAACTTTGACAATTTATCAGTGTTGCAAGAATTATTATATATGTCAGATCTGGAACAAAGAAACACAACTGATATTACTGTTAATGAGACAGGGAGATGTTTTCGAACCTTTATTACAGATAATAATTTTTTGATTCTCAATGAGAGATTAGAAGGGGATCAATGGGGAGAAAGTACTATTTCTAGGGACATGGATATGTTGTTCATCCACACTATCTGGCAGGTTCCTTGCCGCTTTAAATCTTGCCGGAAGGTCTTCAAGCTAGCTCCTCCCACCCACCCGGGTGGTAAAACTCTCAGCTCCGCCCCATGACGCCAGATCTTCCTTACCGCTTGGAAGCTCAGGTTCCCTCCTTAATGCTCTGCGATTAAGTTTTGGGCCTAAAATCCTTCGGTTTAAAAAGAAAAAATTTTTATAACTTTCTCGGTCTTCTTCCTTCCGGCTGCCGATGGACAAATCGACTCCCGGATTTGGAGATGTCCTGTGGGCAGAAGATGTCTCAGACGGACCCGCACTCACGTGCATTTATTGCCTTGGCCAGGAGCACGACCGCGGGCTGCGACCTGTGTTCCTCCCCTTCTCGGTCGTCTCGAGGGGCCGTTGCTGCCGCTACATCTGGGAGTCCCCGAAGAAGATTTCCTCGGTCAAATCCAAAGAGCCCGACTGGCAGTTTCTGTGGCTGCGGGATCCGCCCGAACAACTAGAGGTTGGTCGCCTCGAAGAAGCAAGGGCTCGAGCCGCAGCTTCCTCTTCTGCGGCCTTTGTCCCTATATTTCGGGACCTCATATTCAGCTTCCTTTAAGGAGCTTTGCTTGACCCTCTCAACTAAAGGCGGGTCCTACTTCTTCAAGTCCGTTTCATCGGTCAAAGAAGTCTAAGTAAAATGTCTCATGTCGGCGCTCTTGGGGCGGGAAAGATCCCCCTCCCTTAGATCGACAATCGGCTTGGTTGAATTCAGCCGGCCACTGGCTTCACAGTTCCCCCGTCAGGCAAGGCTGACTGAGACTCCCGCCGGCGAGGTGAAGTTTTCTCGACCCGTTAGGCGGGTTGTCTGCTGGAAGCCGAGATTCCCTCCTCCCCGGTTCCCCCGGTGAGGGCTGAGGATATCGTCGGCTCTCCCGTACCGGTGAATCAGGAGCCGTCAGGTTTGCCGACCGAACTGAGGGGATCGCCGATCCTCGGCTCCCCACCTCACCGACCTCGGCCTAGCCGAAATTCTCGGTCTCGGTCTCGGACATCTTCGCGGTCCAGCCGTTCCCGTCGACATAGACGGTCTCAGTCTCGGCACTGTGGCAAGCGGCGTTGCCGCTCTTCCTCTTCTTCCTCCTCGGCCGAGGAGGGAAAGCTTCGGAGTAAGCTATGCCGAAAATACGAGGACCTCATGGGGCAACAATTTTTTCTGGCCAATAAGCCGGCTCAGGCCTCTTCTCCGGCCAGTAAGTGGTTGCCACCGGACCAGGTAGTGGTTGAGGAGCCTGTTTCCAGGCCAGTTGTCCGACCTATTCCGGCTGCCCCACCAATTGTGGTGTAACTGCCTCCACCTCAGCCGACAGCTGGGGCTCCGATGAAAGAATCGTGGTTGGCCCAAGGCCTTCCCCGTAGGCTGTCGGTCACTCTCATGCCTGACAAGTCTCAGCAAGTGGAGGGTGGCTCAGGCTCCAGGCAGCTATTCGACAACTCATCGGAGTCGGATGACTTCTCCCTGTTCTCCAAGCATTTTGACTTGGAGTCCTCTGGGGTGCAGTCAGTGGACGATAGCCCTTCGTCCTTCCTAGGACTTCTTAGGCTCATCTCAGAATCCACTGGGATGAAGCTTGAACCCGTATCCAAACGGGCCAGATATCCCCTCACCAAGATTCTGGACCAAGGGGATTCTCCCATGGAGGCCTTTCTAGTGGCCGAAGCCATTGTCGGGCCGGCCCTGGAACTTTGGCAGTGTCCAGCTTCCTGTCCTGCGCCTTTGGCCAGGATGGCCAGGAAGTATGCGGTCCCTACTGGCTCTCTGTCCGGGTTTTCTGAACACCCCTCGGCTGAAGGGCTGGTCACGGACAGTGTTTTCGCGTGCGGTAATGCCAGGGGCGTGGACAAACCGCCTGACAAAGAGTCCAAGAAATTGGACTACTAAGGCGGAAAGTGTATGCTGCCTTCTTCTCTCGGCCTCGTCAGGCCAGTTCAGCCGTCCTCATGGCACATTTCTCCCATGCCCTGTTGGGTTCCCTGGATGGGCGGTCCCTCATCTTCCCTGACCTGCAGACTACGGTCAAGCAGGTGCGGATCAGGAACAAAACAGTAGCCAAACAACAGCTCCAGACTGCTCTGGATATAGGAGACTCATGTGCCGGTCAGTGGTGGCGCTGTGGCCATGCGTCGGTGGGTGTGGCTGCAAATATCCACCTTTACACATGATACGAGCACAAGCTTGCGGACGTTCCTTTCCTGGGAACAGACCTGTTCGGCCCTGGAGTGGAAGGCCACCTCCAGAGGATTGAAAAATCCAATGCCACCTTGGATTCAGTCTTGTCCAACTTGGAGGGGACCAAGGGTCATAAGCCAGTCTAAGCCCTGGTCCTCTACTCCTCGCATGCCTGGCCCAACAACAGCGTCAGGGCCAGCAGGCTGAACTTGGTATTCCAAGCCCAAGCCATCGGCTTCCTCTAATAGGAAGCAAGGAGGAAAAGGCCCTGGTGGTCCCCAGGCGGTCCTTCCTCCAAGCCTGCTAAGTGACGGGCTGAGGGTGTCACCCCATCCCATCACCTCGCCCTGGATCCCCGTGGAGAGCGGCTCGACACTTCCTTTCCGCCTGGTCCGCTGTTACCATGGACAGGTGGGTTTGGAAGGTGGTGGGAAGAGGCCTGCCTCTGGAATTCGAGCAGGCTCCACCCTTCCAGAGCCGTCAGCCCTGCGGCACAGGGGTCCCCAGAATCTCTACAGGCTCGTCGAGCCGACACTTAAGCCCTCCTCCTTCAGAAAGGGTGATAAAGAGATGAGGACCCTTCACCAGAACCAGGGTTCATGTCCAGGTACTTCCTGGTCCCGAAACGGACGGGGGGCTGGCGCCCCATCTTAGACCTACACGACCTGAACAAGTTCCTAAGGTCTCGAACCTTCAGAATGGTCACTCTGGCTCAGATAATACCATCTCTGGAACACGGCGTGTGGTTCTGTTCTCTGGACTTCCAAGATCGTTCTTTCCGTCCCTATCCATCCGTCTCATCAGAGATTCCTCCGCTTCAGAGCGGAGGGATCCCTCTTCGAGTTCCAGGCCATGCCCTTTGGCCTTTCTTCCAGCTCAGGGTCTTCACCAAATGCATTGCAGTGGTGACAGCTTTCCTGCAGCGCCGAGGGGTCCGGGTGTACCCTTACCTGGACGATTGGCTGATAGCAGCCCCCTCCAGGTTGGAGGTGGAGCGGTCCAGAAATCTGGCCCTCCAGGTTTACTCTCAACTGGGCCTCCTGGTCAACAAGGCCAAGTCAGAACTCGAGCCGAAGCAGGTGATATCCTTCATCGGGGCAGAGCTCGACTCTCTTCGAGCCAGAGCACGGCTCCCGGCGGACAGGGCCGAGGTTCTTACCTCCTTTGCCCAATCATTTCTGGTTGGGCAATCACGCCCTGCCCGGGACTTCCTGTGACTCCTGGGTCTTATGGCGGCCTGTACCAGCATAGTCCGTTGGGCACGCTGGCACATGCACCCCCTCCAGTGGGGTCTGGCCGGCCAGTGGTCACAGCGTTGCGACCCTCTGGACCAGCGCGTGTGGATGACCCAGGAGATGTGGAACACTCTCCAGTGGTGGACCATTCCATCCCATCTTCAGGAGGGTATCCCGTTTGTCCGCCCCGAGCCGACAGTCTCTCTATCGACCGACGCCTCTTTGATGGGTTGGGGTGCCCATCTGTGGGAACACCGAGCACACGGCCTCTGGTCCCCGCGGGAGTCCCGATGCCATATCAACCTGCTGGAGCTCCGTGCAGTCCGCCTAGCTCTCACCGCCTTTGCTCCGTTTCTCCGGGGTCAAGTGGTCCAAGTCCAGACGGACAATACCACGACCATGTACTATCTAAACTGCCAGGGCGGGACGCACTCCTTGCCTCTATGCAAGGAAGCTCTCCGCATCTGGTCACTAGTGCGCAGCCTGGAGGTGGATCTCCTGGCCATTCATGTGGCAGGAGCCTCCAACACCCTGGCCGATGCCCTGAGCCGGATAGGGGCTGCATCGCACAAGTGGTCTCTCCTGCCGGAGATAGTACAAGACCTGTTCTCCCACTGGGGCACACCTCTGGTGGATCTGTTTGCCTCCAGGGAGAACACGAAGCTGAGGCTGTTTCATGCCGGCCCCCCTCAGCAGGGCTCGCTGCAGGGGGATGCCTTTTCGAGGCCGTGGACCCCAGGCCTCTTTTACGCCTTTCCCCCATTCCCTGATTCACAGGGTCCTGCTGAAAGTGAGGAGGACAAGGCGCAGGTGATTCTGATAGCCCCAGACTGGCCTTGCCAGTTCTGGTACCAGATCTCCTCAGCCTCAGCTCCAGGACTCCGGCAGCTTCCAGCTCACCCGGACCTGCTCTCAGTCAATCAGGGGAAGGTGTTCCATCCGGACCTTCAATCCCTGCACCTGACGGCCTGGTTTCTGAGCGGCTAGAGTTCCAGGCCTTGGGTCTTTCCGACGAGGTCCTCAACGTCGTTGAGGCATCCCGTAAGGAGTAGACCAGAAAATGCTATGCCTTCAAATGGAAGAGGTTCTCCATTTGGTGTTGGGAAAAAGGGTTGGACCCTTTCTTGTGTCCTGTGGCAGCATTTGGACTATCTATGGTCCCTATCTAGTCAAGGGCTTAGGTCGGCGACCCTTAAGGTGCACCTGGCAGCCATTTCTGCTTACGAGGCGGGGCGGTCAGCAGTCAGTGGCGCGGGAAAAGTGGTCGGTTGCTTTTCAAGGCCTTGATCACATTTCCCTCCAGTCGCGGAACCCCCACCTCCGTGGGATTTACTGCTGGTACTGGCAAAGCTCATGGGCAAGCCATTCGAACCAATGCAGGTGTGGTCTCCCCCACCTGTAGGTGAGCTCACCTTCTTGGTGGCTATCACGTCAGCCAGAAGGATGGGAGAACTCCAGGCACTGAGCATCGAGTCTCCTTACCTGGTCTTCCACAGGTACAAGGTTGTCCGCCCCCACCGAAATTCCTTCGAGGTGGTGTGGGAGTTTCACCTTAATCAGCTATTGACTCTGCGGTGTTCTACCCCAATCACACCTCAGAGGCCGAATATAAAGCTCCATACTCTGGACCCTAGAAGGCGCTAGCTTATTATAAGGGCGCAGCCTGAAAGTGAGGGAGGGTTCACCAGCTGTTTTGTCACCCTACGCTGAAGCCGCACCTGGCAGACCTGCAGCCAAGCAGACAATAGGCAGATGGGTCACCTCCTGCATAAATCTCTGCTATGAGTTAGCCGGGCATGGAGCCTCCCAGAGGATAAGAGCTCATTCTACCCGCCTGCTGCTGCATCGGTGGCTGCTTCCAGGGATGTCCCTATCCAGGAGATCTGCAGGGCTGCTACCTGGAAGTCAGCACACACCTTTATTTCCACTACCACATCGACCTTGAGTCATGCCGGGATGCTGGTTTTGGGGCCTCGGTTCTCCAATCTTTGTTCCCAAGTAAGTATTAGGGGTGTGCCTTGCCTCCCTCCTCCCGGAGAACTGCTAGAGTCTGCCAGATAGTGTGGATGAACAACATATTCATGTCCCTAGAAATACAGGTTACTCACCTGTAACAGGAGTTCTAGGAATGGTATATATTGTTCATCCCACCAACTCCACCTCCCCTGCTTCGACGCACAACCTGAGCTTCCAGCGGGCCAGATCTGGCGTCATGGGGCAGAGCGAGATTTTACCATCCGGGTGGGTGGGAGGAGCTATCTTGAAGACCTTCCGGCAAGATTTAAAGCGGCAAGGAACCTGCCAGATAGTGTGGATGAACAACATATACCATTCCTAGAACTCCTGTTACAGGTGAGTAACCTGTATTTTCTCCACAGTAGGTAAGAGTGTAATTGATTTTATTTTATGTTCTCCCCTTAGTTATCATTTTTTCAGGAGACTGGAGGTGGTTATGAGAACAGAAAGTGATCATGCAGCAATTTTGCTGAATTTTAGGAATTCTGATAGTAATATTTCCTCTTTAAAGAAGCCTATGGCAGAGCTTGAGATTAGTGGGAAAAAGAGGTTAAGGCTGAATAATAAGATGTTGTATGGAGTTTCAGATCTTATATACTCTCCCACTTTTACTCATTTATATCATAAAGTACATATTGACCCTAAAGGCAAACAGATTAGTCATCTATTGAATTTAGGTTATCATCAAATCAATACAGTGATCTATTCAACTAATATTATTAAGCCTCAGCCAGTATCTTGGTTTGACGGGCATTGCAGGAGAGAGAAAAGGAATCTAGAGAGGCTTATTAGGCAGACTAAAAAAAATCCAAGTAAGAGGGCAATTTCAAATTTAAATAAATTTTGAAGTGCGTATAAAGAACTCCTTGCCCCCCAAAAAAGAGAGTTTACTTATAAACAGTGGGAAGTAATGTGCCGAGCCATCAAGGAGGGTGATACTAGGCTCTTTTGGGTCTTAGTATCTAAGGGGGCTGTTAATCAGAACTTTAGACCACCTATATATATTCCCAAAGAAACTTGGATAACATATTACATCTCATTACTTAATAAACATCCTAATAGTGGGGGTGATGTGTTAGAGAATTTTAACACTGGGGGGAATACATATCTTTGGTGTTTACTTTTGGAGAGGTGGAAGATGTTATTGTGAACCTACCAAAGAGTAAAGCACCTGGACCTGATTTGATACTGGGAGAAGTTTATAAAGGGTATTTGAATTATTGGGTAGTTTTTCTTACAAATTTTTTCAATATTTGTTTAAGAGAGAGAGAGAGTCATACCACCTTCTTGGACAATAAATATAATAGTTCCAATTCATAAAAAAGGACAGTTTCAATCCCCTTCTAACTATTGTCCAATCAGCCTTATTGATATTAGTGGAAAAATCTTTGCTAAAATATTATTACATAAATTACAAGACTGGTCATCTGTAAGCTCCCCTTTATCCATGTTTCAAGCAGATTTCTCAAGGATTCTTCTACGGCAGATAATATTTATATTCTTGCACATTTGATAGAAAAATATAGGTCATTTCGTAAAATGAAGCTGTATGTTCTGTTTGTAGATTTTTCTACAGCATTTGACTCTGTTAACAGAGTCAAATTATGGGAGATATTAATAAATAGACATGTACCCTTAAATTTGTTGGTTCCAATTTATATGTTATACTCACATACAACTTTGGCTGTTAGATATGACAATAAGGGTAATTTAGTAACTGATTAATTTAGTACAACTTCAGGAGTTAAACAGGGATGCCTTTTGGCTCCCTTTCTATTTAGTTTGTATATTGACTCTCTGTTGACCTATAGAGATGTACCTAGTCTTGATTCCCCTAAAATTAAGAATATGTTAGTGCACAGTCTTGCCTACACAGATGATTTAATTATGTTTGCTTTATCTGTTCAAGGTTTGCAAAATAAAATAAACTAACTTTACTCTAAATGTAAACATCTGGATTTAATAATAAATATGAAAAAAACTAAGTTTATGATCTTCGCCCCACATCAGGGACAACAAATTAAATCAAGGATTTATTTAAACAATGAACCTATAGAGGGGGTAACTTCTTCTACATAATTGGGGGTGAAGTTTGTATCAAATGGAAACTGGATAGAGCATTGGAGGGAACAAGTGACGAGGCCAAAATTAATTGCTAAAGCTTTGTTACGCTTTAGCAGGAAATATGCAGGCCATTCGGTCTTACCAGCATTAGCTGCTGGTGAAGCAAAGATTAATCCTATTCTCACATATGGAGCAGAGGTCTGGAACAATAATGTTCCTTTATGGTTGGAAACTCCACTCTCCTTTTATTATAAATCTTTATTGCAGGTTCCATTAGCCACATCTAATGTTACAGTTAGGGCCGAAATGGGTAGAGTTCCCATCGCCATGATAATTGATATACATTCCATGGGTTATTGGTTAAAAATTATTAATCAGCAGGTAAATATTTTGCCTTTATTATGCCTGAAAGAAGAGCTCTCTTGGCATAAACAAGACTTTAGGTTATTTTGGGTCAAAAATATTCAGAGTATTTTGGGCAGAGTTTATATGTTTCATCTTTGCACAGATTGAGAGAAATCTATTTCAATATCTCCCTCATTTAAGGAGTTTGTTAAAAAGAAAATACTCAGGTCTGCTCACGAAAAACAAATGGATCTTCTTAGAGTCCGATGCCAGGCTAGCTGGCTAGCACAAAATAAGATTGATGAATTTATAGAGAACTTTTTAATTCTTCCGTTTACCCCGTTAGATAGGAAAATGATTACTTGGGCAAAGATGGAAATTATTGTTCAAAATATATATTTTTCAATAGAAAAACTTTATCCAATTCAGGACCGGAATTATGTAAGTGTAATAGGGGTTTTGAAGAAAATCTTTATCATATTACGGTACAATGTCCTTTATATAAAACCTTGTGGTTCAATTTGTTAAATGATTTTCTCACTAAATATGTAAATGCAAAATATGATCCTTTATTCATACTTTTACATTCTCAGACATTAAAGGAGGCTAAGAAGGCCTCAGCATTTTCTTATCAAGTAATGAAGTATAAAGAAAAACATCTCCCTACCTCTGAGAGTTAATCTGGGGATGGACTCTCACTCCTTTTTTATATATTTTGTATTATGTTTTTAAATATCTGATGATTTTTCAGAAAGTTGTAATGTTTTTAGTATATTATAATGGTATGTTTACCGAGCAATAAAGTTGAACTTGAACTTGATGTTTGTTATGTTTTTATGGCCAGTCACTTGAATTATTTCTGTACGTGCAATTCCAGCATCATTCAGTTTTTTATCAGGTGTTTCCTGGCAGAGTGATTTTTTAGTTTTCTTGCAGTTGGTACTCCAGAGTTGTGAATCACACTTTTGACCATGGTTTCAATTTTATTTATCCCAAGGGGCTGGTAATTAAATCAGGTTGTTGTGGATTTCTTTTTTATTTATTTGACCTCAGTCTGATACCCGCTTTCAGGCAGATAGCCAGATTCTGGTATCTATATGAAATCATAGTACGAGGGAAAGCAGTGTTACTACCTAGATCAATTTATATGGTGCTTTTTTGACTAATTCCTGTGAGATTTTTTTTTATTTATTGGTCTTTGATTCAGAATATTTTAATTTCTTTGTGTTAAATAATTAAAATATGGGATTTTATCGAAGCATACTTCCTTGTATCCCTTTATATAAAAGATTATTTCTGAATTCCAACAATCTGTCAATAAATTTATTCATTCTTTATAATCTGGGGGTAATTCATCTCTCCAGTACAAAAGAATCACTTTTTTTTGCTGATATCATTGCCAAGGAGCTAAATAAACTTGCTTCTTTATCCATCTCCAAGCCTGAGGATAGACCAAATAGCATAATAACTGGATCAAATGGAATATTTTTATCCAGCACTTTAGAAATTATATCTCTAACCTTACTCAAGTACTGTTTTAGCACTGGACAGAAAATTAACATATGACTCAAAGTGCCTTTATCTTTTTTAAGAGAGCAAAGATTCGACAATGTGGAATCAAAAGTACTGATTTTATTAGAAGTATAATATACAGTAGGTTGTGAATAATGTTAAATGGAGTTTGCCTTAATTTGCAGTTTTTGGAAACCTTTTCAGGGGTGGATAAAATGTTAGACCATATGATATTTTGACCCCTATGCCCCAATTCACTAGACCAACTTTGCTACCAATGATATAGATCCCATTTTCTAGCTTCCAATAAAAGATTATATATTTTAGAGGTTAGTTTAATTGTATTCAAGGGATTTAATAAATGCTCCAGGGGTGTCATACCTAGTACCGCAACATTATTTTTCAATATAATCTCTCACTTACAAATATGCCAAGTAGCTTCCATATGTAAGATTAAATTCCAGTTGTAATGCTTTGAATGACTTTAAGGAACCAGTTTTTAAACACTATCTCATGTGGGTTAACCCATAATTTTTCCAATACAGGAAAATTTTATTTACCTGAGTGAATTTGAAATGAGAGTTCATATGTAGAGGAGAAAATAAAGAGCATATAGGTTTCAACCCCAAATGTGGATATGCTTCCCTCCATGCCCGAGCAGCAACCTTAATTTAGTTCAGTACCCTATCTTTGTATATCATGTTCTCACAGTTAACATAGAGAGCCTGTTTTGACTTTTGATGTAAAATGTTTTATTTTCAAAAGGTAATGCATACAATACTAGGATGGTAAAAGCTTTGGTAGTGAGGAAAAGGTTATACAAAGCAACAATCTGCACATGTTTACAGGGTGCGGTCAACAAACAACAAACATACAAAGCTTTAGATACAGTCAAGTACCCTTGTGTGAGTTTAACTAGTGAACTCCCCCTCCCTCAAAGGGGGGGAGGATGAACTATGGGGGCATTTCCTAAAGTGGCCACTACACAAAATAATGAACTCTGTACAAAGGGTTACTCACCCTTCAGGAGTGTTCATGGACATTCTGTAAGGTGGGGCCAAGACACATTTGTCCTTCTAAGTATGGTTCACAGCTCTCTAAGTTGTCAAGGGTGATTTGGATTTGTGTAAATTCACTCTGCTTGGTCCAGTGGGCACACGTTCCAAAACAGAACAGACATGTACACAAAGAATCTGTTCTCAAAGCCTATTGCAAACTCTACTGGAGCCAAGTCAATCAATCATCTTTATTTTACCAGATGAAAACACCATTGAGGACAAGCTCATATACAAGGTGTACCTAGGGTGGTCAACAAAGACTGTTCATAAGATACATAATATATAACTCACAGAGGGAAAGACTCAGCTACATGTCGTTAAGCAAATATAGTATTCATAAACAGATTTTTGGACTTGACAGTTAATAAATAATACATTTACATGAGTATACATGGCATTAGATTAAGGACAGTATAACATATTAGTCACCTGTGACAAGGGAAAAGAGGAATAAAGAGGGTTAGGAATTATGGAGGTAGAGTGGAGCAGGGAGGAGTGACCAGGGATGACAGGAAAAGGAGGGAAAGGCAGGGCAAGAGCTGGGGTTGGCGTGGGGACATGGCAGAGAACCCTGGAAGACTCTTAGAGATGAGGAGTGGGAGCTACAGAGGGAGATGTCCCTTCTGCACAAAACTATCAGGGTTCAAGACAAAACACACTTAAAGTTGGCAATCACATGATTCAGAAACGTGACGCTGAATCAAGGCCTTAAATAAGGTCATTCCTACCAGATATACTAGTTTTAGGGATTTTGTATATTGTTTCAAATTACAGGCACAGCATGGCTTATGGCTGAAGCCCCAAAGTGTGTTCTGACCTTTGAGATTACCAGGTGAAATGTAGGAGAGACTCCTCAGTGTGTAGCAGCTTACTGGACAGACAGGTGAGCAGTTGGATTTGTACTGCAGGAATTTTTTGGTTATAACTCTGTATATCCAAAGCACTGCATTCCTGTGTCATCTGAGACTGAGTGAAGGCCACCTCATGATGGCATAGAGTGTGCAGTGCTGAGTGCAGTATGGTGCTCCCATGATGAATCTAATCACATGATGATATAATGTGTCCAATTCGGACAGAGTAGAGGTAGTGCACTGCCCGTAGATAAGGTCAGCACAATCCAATAGGGTAAGAATGTAATTTGGCCTAGCCTAACCTTAGCTTCAAGTGTAAGAAGGTTCTTTATTCTGAAAAATAGGCCAAGTCTCATATTTAGTTTCTTTGCCATTTCATCCATGTGGTCCCTGAATGAGAGTTTGTGATTGAACAACATCCCCAAGTACTTAAACTTTGTCACAGACTCTAAAGATTCCTCTAGCAGGGTTAAAATCTGGGAGGCCATAGAAGGGGTGAGCTCTTTTGGCATGCTGACAGGAGGCAAGAATAGGATTGCCTTGCTTTTCTTGACATTCAGTAATAACTTTAAGTCAGGGGGTTATTTTGTAATTTATTAAAGTGAGCTTGCAAGTCTGAGCTTGCTAGTGCAGGGGTGGGCCTTTCGAGGTACAGGACTGTATCATCGGCAAACAGATGTACATTAGCCAATTTGATTCCTATGTCAATATTGTTTATGTAGATGGTGAAAAGCAAGGGGCCTAGGATCGATCGTTATGGTACTCCCCTTAATAGCGGTTTAGGTGGAGAGAAATCCCCTCCTGCTTTGACACACTGCTGTTGATCAATGAGATAGCTTGTAAACCAGGACATTGCCAGGTGGTCAAGACCAAAGTTCCTGAGAGTGGTAAAGAGATCGTGGTCAGTTGTATTGAATGCTTTTCTCAGGTCCAAGAACAAAGCACAGACATGCATTTTAGTATCCAGGGATGTTAACCTATCATTAGAAACTTTGGCCAGTGGTGAAATAGTACTATGTCTAAGCCTAAATCCAGATTGGAAAGGAGTGAGGAGACTGTTACTTTCAAAGAAGCTCCTAATCTGTGTGTTAACCACATTTTCCAGTAGTTTGGATAGGACGGGTAGCAGTAAAATAGGGTGATACTTATTTAAATCACTCCTGCTACAAGATTTAAATAAAGGTATGACATGCGCCATTTTCCAATTGGCAGGTAGTGCACCCTGGGACAGGGATAAGTTGAATAAATAAGTAATTGGAGGACAAAATAATCAAGTTTTAGAATGTAAGTGTCTAAGAGATCCATGCCTGCACTTTTCCTTACATCCAACTCTATGAGGAGGTCTTCCACAGTTTTTTCAGACACCTGATTAAAAGAAAAAGAGACAGGATGGGCTTCAGAGTTTATGGCTGGTGCCATGGTAGAACAAGACAGGTTCAGATTATTCAGTTGGTCCTGAAGAGCACTGGCTGGTGAGGTGTCAAAGACCAGCCCTGCAGTGGCAAAATGATTATTAAGTAGGTTGAGTATGCTATGTTTTTCTGTCAAGTCAACCCCCTCAGAGCAAATTTTAGAAGGTAGCGAGTTGGTGGAGCTGTGTCCCTCCAGGTCTCTGAGAATACTCCAGAATTTGGAAGGGGATTTAGAAGAGTCTTCCAATTGACAATAAAAATAACTAGCCTTTTTATTCCTGGCCAGTATGGTGCTAATATTTCTCATAGCTCTGAAGGTGGTCCAGTCCCCTTGGATCTTGGGTTTTCTAGCTTTCTTCCATAAGGCATCTCTATTGAGTAAGGCCTCCTATAGCTCAGGGGAGAACCATGAGCAAGATTTATTTTTTGTGTGGGTTTTAATCAGAGGAGCATACCTGTTAATGGTGCCAATCAAGATGTCATGTAAAAACTCATAGGCTTCCTCCACTGTGGTGGCCAAATAGAATTTTTGCCATTCTGCATTCTGTAGATCAGAGAGGAAGGAAGCCGCATTAAAGTTCCTGTGGCTTCTTTCGAAGACAAATCTGGAAGTCATGGTAGATTTGAGAAGTGACCTGATGCAGGTGGTAAGACAATGGACACTAAGATCATTAAAGAAGACACCAAAATGATCATATAGGTGAGGTTTCTTTATAAGTATTATATCCAGTGGAGTGCTATGTTCCTGATTTTTTACATTTGGATGTATGGCTTCTGTGACAAGTTGAGTTTGAAGACATCACAAAGGTATTTTAGTGGTTTAAATGAGCTTGCAAACCAATCCAGGTTGAGATCACCTAGTACGATGAGTTCTGAGGGAGTCTGGGATAATAGGTCATGCAGGTGATCAATTAATAAGAGCCTTGCTGAAGGGGATTTATAGCAGCCTATAAAAGACAGGGACATAGTCTTAGAGAGCTGAATCTTTAGAAACAGGCACTCAAATTCATTGGGAACAGAAGCAGAATCAACCACGGCTACAGTATGTTTCTACCTTACATACATAGCTACTCCTCCCGCCCGCGGGAGGGTCTATCAGCATGAAAGATTTTATAATCAGGAATGTTAATGGTGTGGTCCTGTGTGGATGCCCTCAGCCATGATTCAGTGACTACAAAAACATCTGGTTTGGTGTAACAGATCCAGGCCTGTAAGGTATCCAGTTTTTTTCAGTTGGCAACAGACATTGACATGCAGGAAGATCATACCTTTTAGTAGAAAGAGATCCCATAGCAAGGGAATAGATTGAGGAGGCCTGGGGTTCAACTCAATATTGCTAGCACAAAGAAGGAGCAACAGGAGTATTTTTTAGGGTATTTAGCAATAGCCTGAAAGGGTGTATATGCCCCCTGTTGTGGCTAGGGCAGAAGATGAGTGTAGAAAATGTGTGATGCACTTTACTCGGGCCCAGGAGAGCATATACTAGTGTCCTGACCAAGAAGAAGTTAGTGTCTATATGCTCATGTGGTAGAGAAAGTGTATGGTGAGGGAGCAGAAGAGACATAGGTAATGTGCTGCATAGGTGGAAGTAATTCAGTACAACAGTAAATTGCACACATGGCTGAAAAACAAGGAGGCAGGGTAATGTGCAGAATGACTTCCACAGGGCATAGTTGGAGGAGCCTGTGTATTCCAATATAGTGTCAGGTTCCAGCTGGTGAGGAAGGTTGCCTAAGTTACATGTAAGCACTAGGAAAAATGACTACATACTGCAGGTTATCTTCATTTTGCATCAAGGGTGATGGACAGATTTCCAAGGTCCCTGGGAGAGAATGTGCTAAATGAGTTTAACAATATGCCTGATATGGCAGTGAGCACAATTTATGCTTGGAAGAACTGACTCATTTATTGTGGCAGGTTTAGGCTAACTGCTAGTGCAAGATAGCAGTTTAAGATGGATTGTGGGTCTGCTAAGAGAAGCAAAAGGGGGATATACTGCAACTGTGATGGACTTCTTGGGATTAATCGAGGAAGCAAGAGAACGCTGCAGCTTAAATTGTATTAAGGGCATGGCAGTATTGGTTGAGGAGACAAGCATGAGGACAATTCTTATAGCCAGGGATCAATTTGAGGTGCAGACAGGTGCAGCTGGAGTCTGAACTAAACCAATGGTCAAGAAGAGATAGCGAATGCTATATCCAATGAACAAGGTGCCTGGGGAGTGGGAGGGGAGAAGATGTATTTAAAGAGTGGTGGGGTGGAGGAGGGTGGGTGGGAAAAAATCTTGTGGCACTCTTAGCCCAGCTATGGGTAAAGACCCGTTTATCCCCTGGCCCACAAACTGATGGGAGGTGCACCAATCGGAACAGGAGCACCGTCCACTGTAGCCAATCAGGCACCAGTATCAGGAAAAAGCAGCCAATGGGACTTCCAAGTTGTTGTCCTGTCTCTCTGCAGTCAGCTTACCTAGGAAATCTGATTCTGAACCCAGCATGGAGAGAGCGGTGTAGATGGGCGGTTTTTCCAGCCTCGGACCATAGGCAGAGGGCTTCTGCACAGCAGGACAGGTCTAGGAAATGTGCTTCCAAAGCTGGCATGGAGAGAGTGGTGAGGCCAGGAGTCTTCCTAGCCATGGACCATGGGCAGAGGGCTTCAGCCCAGCAGGACAAGTCTGGGACCTAAAACCAGGGAAAAAGTAATTCAGAACAGTGGTAAACAACCTATTAATCTTTGTAGTAGAAAGAACAGTGGTATAACAGGAATTTTGCAAATCTAGCCTGAATCCTTGTACCCTAGCCTGAGTCCCAATGCCATAGGGGAGCAGGTTGTAACACCCTACCCATCCAGTCAGGACTTTGCCATAGTTGGAGACCATGCTGAGTCCTGCCAGTCGGTTATGAGTTCAGCCAATCCCCCTTGGGGGGGTTGACATATCTCAAGTAGGGGGCACAGCACAATTGGAATTTAGCCATCTGTTAAGTTTGAGGTGGGAGATCCTATCTATTTTAACCAGAGCTGAGAAGGAGGCAAGTACCTCCTCAACTGTGGTAGTTGTTGTGGTATGCCAGTTGCATAAAATGGCTTTCTTGGTCTGTAAGGCCAGCAAGGCTAACCATCTGTATTCTTCTCTGGTCAACAGTGGGAGTACTGACCAAATCCCCAGGAGGAAGAAGAAAAGGGTCTGAGGGATCTGTTTGTGGAGTACCTTAAATGCTGTGGAACACAACTCTTTCCTCAAGTTTTGGAACTTGAGACAGGACCATAATATATGAACCAGGTCTCCTCCCATAGCCAGACAAGTCCAGGACTTTGGCCTTACAGAATACAGCTGGGGTTTTGTACCAGGAATATGACATTTTGTTCTGGATTAGCCAGGAAAGGGCATCTCGGTGCCATTTGTATCTTTCCAGGCCTGTCCCCATTTGGTAGTAGAGATGATGCTCTGAAGCATTTTTTCCTATCTTCTCTTAGATTCACCTGATTGGCAGGGAAGGATGTCCCTAAGTTTGGCATAGATTCTATCCGCCAGGCCTTTCGGGTGTTGTAGCCAGATCTTCAGGTCCAGGGGTAACTATATTGCTTGAAGTATTTCAGGAGTGGTTTAAATGCTGCCTGGATCTGCAGGTACCTCCAGATGTCTTTCTGGTGGAGGCCCCACCTCTCCTGGAGCTCCTTAAAGGTAGCAACCATATTGAGATTGGGGTCACACAAGTCTACCATGTCAAGAATGCCCTTGCCAAACCAGTGTTTCCACACCACTCTCTCATTACTTATGGTAATATGAAGGTTCTGCCAGAGCTGGATGCAGGAAAGAGGGAGTGGGTTCATGGACAATCTGGTGTGTACTGAGTACCAGATTTTCCTAGACACCTCAACCATGGGGGAGGTTTGGGCCATGTCAGATAAAGTATCAGGGGAAGGCCTGGTCTCTTCTGGGCTGTACAAGAGGGAAGGGGGATGTAATGTCCCTATCATATCCTGTTTGACATGAACCCATCGAGGAGGGAGAGATGTTACAGGGTAGAACCAATGGGCAGTCTAGGCTAGTTAAAATGCCCATTTGTACCCCTCCATCCATGGTATATATTCCACCCCCCTTGTGCCCAGTGGGCATTAAGTTTGGAGTGGCTAAATCAGGGCTTGGTTCCCTCTCACAAGAAGTCACCTATCAGTTTGTCTGTGGACTGGAACCACTGTTTGGGGAGAGAGATAGGTATATGGACCAGCAGGTAGAAGAACTTAGGGGCAGTCACCATTTTTACAGCAGCAATCTTCCCAGCAAGGGTAAGCTTGAGCAGCTTCCATCTGTCAAACTTGGTCTTGGTGGCATGTAGCAGGGGATGTATGTTTGCCTGCCAGAGGTTCTCAGGTTTAGGTGTGAGTATAATGCCCATATAGTTAATCCTATTAGGTGCCCATAGGAGTCCAGAGATCAATGTTATGTGATGTGCTCAGTTATCATTAAGGGGAAGCATTTCAGTTTTGTCCTGATTAAGCTTAAGTCCAGAGTAGATGGTAAAGGAGTCCAGGAGTATCAGCAAGGGTGGCATGGAGTGCTGAACATCAGCAAAGGGGAGAAGCAGATCATCGGCATACGTAAGAGTAGGGTATTCAGTATCCCCAACTGTGATCCCTTGGATACCTGGGTGCTGCCTAATTTCTGCCACCAGGGGTTCCACTGCAAAGACAAACAGAAGAGGTGATAGGGGCAACCTTGTTGAGTCCCACATTCTAGTGGGAATTGAGGGGAAATCATGGAGTTTGTAGTGATCCAGACTTTTGGGTTATTGTAAATGTCCTGCATTCCAGACTTAAACCTCTCCCCCTCTTTCAGGTGGACTAGGGCTTAATAGAGGTAGTTCCAGTTGATGGAGTCAAAGGTCTTCTTGAAGTTGATGGCTATGGCCACAGCTGAGGTGCACAAGTGACAAGCTGTGTGCATAAGTTTCATTATTGCTCAGAAATGGTCAGAACTGTGTCAGCCAGGGACAAAGCCAACTTGGAAGGGGTGAATGAAGTATGATAACAGGGGTCTCAGACCGGATGCAAGAATCTTGGCATAGACATTGCTGTCCAGATTTATAAGTGATATTGGCCAGTAGCTACCAGGATTGGTTGGGTCCTTATCTTTTTTTGGCATTACTACAATAGTTGCCTCTCTAAAAGAGGGAGGGATGGCCCCCTTAAGTTTCACTTCTTGAAAAACCTCTGTGAGAAGGGAGTGATCACTGGGGCTAGTGCTTGATAGGAGTCCACAGTATAGCCATCACTTCCAGGGGATTTCCCTGGGCAAAGACTCTGAATGGTGGTACCTACCTCTTCCTGGCTGATTCCGGCATCTAACTCCTGGAACTGTTGCATGGTGAGTTTAGGGAGGTGCAGGCCATTGAAAAAGGGCTGTATGCCAGGCACCTGCCCTAAATGAGTGGTGGAGTAGAACCCCTCATAGAAGGAGGACATAATCCCATTAATTGCCTGTGGGGTAGTAATCACTATCCCTTGACTGTTCTTCAGGCCTGGAATATGCTGACTGGCCTGCTGTCAGCTACGTTGGTAGGTCAACACCTTACCACCCTTATCCCGTCCTTCCCAGAAGGTGTGCCTGAGCTGAAGAATGGCCACCTCAGCTTTCCTATTTCAAAGCTGGTTGATTTAATAAAAAGATTCACACAACTAAAGGCTGGTTGATCTGAAAGTGTAGTCTGAGAATGTTTCTGTCTGTGGGGGAGCTGGGGGGGGGCATAACCTTGAATTCAGCCTCTGCTATTTCTAGCTGTTGTTCTATGTCTACCAGGCACTGCTCCTGCTCCCTTTAATTGGCAGCAGCATATCCCATAATATTGCCCCTCATGGTGGCCTTAAAGGCCTCCCAAGTGTTACCTGCTGAGGTATCTGATGTGGGATTATGTGCTATAAATAGCAAGGCCTCATTTTAGCCCAGTTGATAAAGTCTGGGTCTTGTATGAGGAAGGGGTCAAGTCTCCAGTTGTGAGGAGGAGGGAGTAGGTCCCCATTGCACTCAGCTGGACAGGGGCATGATAGGACGTAACCCTGGGGATGATAGATGTGTCAGTAGAATTATGTAGTAGGGTTGGAGACGTTAACTAGTAATCTAACCTGCTATGCAAGGAGTTGGGTTCAGAGTAAAAGGTGTATTCTGGGGTTGAAGAGTCTCCAAATGTCAGTCAGCCCTTGATCTGACATAGGTTGTTGCAGTGCTTTACTTCCCCTGACATGTGATTCCTTCCCTCTGTCATTCCTATCCAGAGAGTGGGCCAGTGTAAGGTTGACATCCTTGACAATGTGCAGGGAGGTAGTTGGCAGGCAGGAAATCACTGAGGGTCTCAGCCAGGGCATGAAAGAACTGGAGTCATCAACTCTAGGGGCATACACATTGCAAAGACTTAGGTGACCTGAAGGGGTACCATAAGTGGCCACTACCAATCTGCCATCATGGTCAGCAACAGAGTCAGTCAGGGTCCATTGTAATGATTTATGAAGGAGGATAGTCACCCCATGCTTCCTTCTGAGATCCCCTGTGTGTAACTTCTGACCCACCCAATCCTTTAGTATGACAGCGTAGTTGCTCTTGGTCAATTTGGCCTCCTGGAGAAAGGCCACCCTGGATTTCTAACCTTTCAGGTGGGAGAGGACTTTTTTTCCTTTTTATAGGGGAATACAACCTCTGAACATTCCAGGTATGAAAAATGTTATCTGTCATTCATATTTACCCACGGGTAAGGTTAGAGCAATCCAAGCCCTTAGAGTACCAAATGACTGTCACTGGGGCCTTATTCCAGACACAGAGGATGTAGTGCTATAAAAAACCATAGTTCGAACCGTGATCCAAACTAGTCAGCAATCTTATAAGGTAAACTGATGTGGAAATGCTGACTTTCCCTGCCATCAGTGGCTATCTGTCATAGGAGAGTACATTCAGTGAGGACAGCTAGGATCCCTGGTCAGATAGGTAACCAGAACAACAACCTATGTAGACAAACTTATAAATCAAAAAAGGAAAAAAATGTGTCAGGGGCCAAAAGCTGGACTTTGTTGGATGATTCACCAGCCAATGGCATGCCTAGCTGTTCCTAACGGGGGAGGGTAAAGAACTGGCAGGTGTGAAGGCTGTCTTTCCCTTACCTGTACCAGTCTCAAGATCTGTGATATGAACAAACAATAACTGTAGGTGGAACTGTCAGGAAAAGTAAGAATCTCATAGGTTAGCTGCCACCCAGAGCTAATGGGTGCACTGAATCCTTCTAGAGCCCTGGTGGGATAGATGAAGCATTATAATGGTACTGATACACCTATAACATTCCCCCATTATGCCCCCTTCCAGATGGACAGCGGAATGCAGGGCATGGCACTTAAGGGGCCATGGTGAAAATCAGTGGGGAACTGTGGGGAATATTACCTATCCCAGGACTTAGCACCCCTTGTGGTAAAAGAAGGTGGTCTCTTCAGTCATTCAGATGATGTCTCCTTTATATGATGGCGATGGGGTGTTAAAGTGAGCTGGGGGAGTAAGTGGTAGACGGGCAGAATGGGAGGGCCAGGGGGTTTGAAGGTCAATACTCCCAAGAGCAGTTCATATTGCTGTATCATCTTAAACCCTCATTTCTAATACCCCACCGTCCCACCCCACCCCAACTCCCCATCACAACTAAACAGGTAACCCTGCATTTTAAGGCATTAAGTTGTGTGAATTACAAATATACCTAGAAGGAGGAGTGTTGGGGGGGAAGATAAAACTGCAACACCTTCCTTCTTGCTGTCCCCATAATTTACAGGGAGGGAGGAGAGGCCCCATACCACAGCTGGTGTAAACATCGACAGAGCTTCTTCTTTCCCCCTTATCCCATTATACCTCCCCATCACTTTACTTCCCTCGTAGACACAAAACCTGGAAGGCACTTATCTGTAATCTCTAATCTGAGGTTCACACAGGGAGCACACTGCAAGATTTCCTCTGTCCCTCACCTTCGTCTGACTGCTTTGACTGTCCTGGGAGAGGGCCCAAGTCCACAGCCGAGATTTCACTTTCTCCGAGCGGCAGTGAAATGTCCATGGAAGCCACCCAGGATCATTGTACCTCCTCGATCGCTTGATCCAGGGGTTGTGAAACAGAAAAGTCTATCTTGGTGAGGGGCTTCTCATTCCATGTCTGAAACTGCAGGGCAAGTGTGGTAAAATGATTCTGTGAGAAGTAGAGACTAGTATATTTCAAGTCTTGGGTCCCTTCTCACTGGAAGGTCAGCTCAGCAGGATCCTCTGCTCATCATCGTTCTGCAGGTGCTTCCTTCTGGTATGGGAGGCAGATGGCGATCTCTTGCATCCTTTGGCATGTTGGAGCTCTAGTTCTCTATGGGGTCTCTGTGGGGTCCCTGATGTTTAGCCCATTCTGCTGAGATGTGCTGGTCCTGTTTCAAAAGTGATCCACAGTCCAAATAGGCACTATGTGGTATAACAAAGGGCCATGAGCCAGGCTGAGGCACTGATTATTGGAGGGAGGCCAGGTTGTGTTTATGAAATCCATAGCAGCTTCCAGTGTGGAGAACTGGTAAGGGGAACTATTGTAAGTGACTTTCAGGACTGCAAGGTACCATAGGGTAAAAAGTACCTGCAGCTTGTAAAGCCTCCTTCGTGCATCAGTGTAGGCCTTCCTTCTAGCAGCTAATTCCCTCGAGTAGTCTTGAAAAGTCCTAATTTGGTGGCCTCATCAGACCAGGACTCCAAGTTCTCTGGCAGTAGCCTGAATGGCCTCCTTCTCTGCAAAATTGAGAATCTGGGCTAGGATGGGTCTTGGCCTTTCTCTGTTGGCTGGCTTCGACTGTAGCGAGCGGTGTGCCCGCTCAATAATTATTTTGGAACTGGCCAGGAGCCACAGGAGCTCTGGGAGGGCTTGTTGTAGGAAGGCTACTGTTCTGCCTTCTTCACATCCTTCTGGGAAGCCCAGGAGCCACAATTTGTTGTGGCAGCTCCTGTTCTCCATGTCATCCATTTTGTCCTGTAAGGCTTTAATTTGGGCCGCCTGCTCCTGCATACTCGTGCAGTGCCCCTGCAGAGTTTCCTCATGTGAGTCGACTTCTTGCTCTGTAGGACCCATCCTGGATCCAGTTTTTGCAGTGTGCCAGCTGCATTGTTAGATGCCACTGTTAGGGCCTCAGCCTGGTTCAGTATTGATGTGAGCATGTACCATATAGAGGGCTCCCTGCCCCCTGGAGAGTTGTGCACTATGCAGCTGAACATGTAGCAGTGTTCTGGGCCAAGGAGTGGAGTACACCCGAATCCAAATACGGAAAGTCTCCAAAAGCAAACTGTGAGTAGACAAACACCTCATAAAGCTTCCTACTGCACTAGGAGTAAGTAGCTTTTCTATGGATCAGGTAAAATTCTTGCTCTTGGCTCTGGGTAAGCAGCTTGAAAAGTTTATGTCGCTATCTTGTTCGCTGCCTAAGCCACTCCCCCACCACACAATTTAACTTCTGGAAAGGTAAGCAAGATTGTTCTATTGCTTTGCTCACTATTGCATAGCCATCTAGATTATTGTCAAAGAACCATGATGAAATAGATTCAATTTGGGCTGCAAGACAGTATAACTGTAAGTCTGGTAAACCCAAGCCCCCTTGCTATAACAGAAGGTATAGTTTTTTCAGGCTAACTATAGGTCTCTTGTTCTTCCAGACAAATTGTATAATCAATTTGTCTGTCTAAGAAAAAAAAAAGACTTGTCCAGGAATATTGACAAAGTCTGAAATAGAAATAAAATTCTAGGCAGGAGCAGGACATTCCTTTTAAGGATATTAATCCTACCTGTACTTGTTAATGAAAGGTTAACCCACCTTTCTAAATCTACTTTGATTTTATACCTCAAAGGCTGATAATTTCATGGAAATAGGTTCTTCATATTCTTAGTCAGGATAGTGCCAAAGTATTTTATTTCTGTTTTTATTGAAGACTTTAATAGGGAATCTGAGTTATTGATTTCCATACCATTATAAACACACTCCGAATTCCCCCAGTTGACTTTATACCCTGGTACTTTTCCAAATTTTTCTATTTCTCTTTCTAACTCTTTCAGATTGTTTAAAAAGATCAAATCATCATCCTCATATAAAGACATTTTATAAGATGCATCCTTGATGCTTAATCCTTTAATTTGATTATTATTCCTTATTGATATAGCCAATGTCTCAATAAAGATTGCAAATAGTAGGGGTGATAGGGGCAACCCTGTCAGACTCCCCACTGTAAATAAATGAAATATGAGAGATTAGAATTTGTCTTAATTTTTGCTGTAGGTTTATTGTAGAACATGTTAATTCAACATAGGAACCCTGCCCCAAACTTCCTCCTTGTTAAACAAGCCATTAAAAAAAGCCAATGAACGCAATCAAATGCTTTTTTGGTATCAAGAGATATAATGGCCATCTCATGTTGTGTAGTTAGTTCAATTATATTAGCGGCCTTCCTGATATTTGCCATTAAACGCCTCACAGGTATAAACCTGGTTTGGTTAGTGTGAATAATAGACCGAATATGCACTGCAGCTCTGTTGGCAGAAATGTCATTACTGTCTTATAACTGACATTCATTAAAGCTATTGGTTTGCATGACCCAAATTTTGAACAGTCTTTATTGCTTTTTAGTATGAGTATGATTGTTGAATCATTTAGAGATTCTGAAAGCATCTCATTTCTTTCCATCTCTCTATAAACTTGAAGTAGTAGTGGAGAGAGTATATCAGAGAACTCTTTATAGAATTCAATTGCATATCCATCCAGACCAGGTGTTTTCCTATTTTGAAGATTCTGGATCACTGATATAATTTCCTCTATACTAAAAGGAACAACAATTGAATTTTCTGAATTTTCAGATAGTGGGACGACTGGAATACCACTTAAATAATCATCAATGTCTTGTTGCTGAGGATTAATATCCGGGGTATATAGTTCTCCATAATATTCCTGAAAGCCTTTATTTATTTCTAACAGGGAGGTTGATAGTCTCCCTGGCTCTAATTGAATCTTACATATAGAATTCTGGCTGCGTTCACATTGCAGCTGATAGGCTAGTAACCTATCTGGTTTCTCAGAGAAAAAGTAATAATTCAACCTCAAATTCTGAAAGGCTTTCTCAGCTTTTTAAGAAATCAATTTATTTAATTCCTCTCTTACTTGCAGTACTAGATGTAAATCTGTTTCTAATCCTGTTGTATTATAAGCCACTTCTACTATCAAAAGTTGATGTTCTAATGATTCCAGTTTTCCTTTTTTTTTTCTTATAACTTGCATAAGAAATAATCCATCCCTTAATATTCTAAACTTCTACTGCCCTAGCGGTGGTCACCTCCGAGATCAGGTCTGCAACCGACCTAAGCAAACTGACTGAAGCCTTCTTCATGGATCTCTCTAAAGCCTTTGACCGGGTTGACCACTCATTCTTGTGCTCCTTTCTCTGGGCCTTGGGTTTCTCCCCCTCCGCCCATGCCTGCTTCACTAACTACCTCTCGGGGAGACAGCAATATACGTGCTTTAACAAGGCCCACTCTGATCCATCCCCAATGACCTGTGGAGTCCCCAGGGCTCTGTCCTTGGACCCATCCTGTTTTCCCTCTTCATAAATGAGCTGCCCTCTGCCTCAGCCCAAGGGCACACCACCCTATATGCAGATGACCTCGTCATCCTGGCTAGCTCACGGGACATCCAGACCATCAACCACTGGTTAAACCATGATTTCGACCAAATTCTGACCTGGTTTGAGGTCCATAAGCTAATCATTAACTTTAAAAAGACTCTGACTATGCTATTTGGCTCCTCGGCCAAGACCAAGGCCTGCTATGCTCCTCTAAAAATTGTAGGAGCTGATGGTTCCCTTTTGCTTGTAGCAGACACGGTCAAGTACCTAGGGGTTATCCTTGACCCACAATTGGACTATACGTTGCACATTCACAACACCTGCAAGGCAACCAATAGCAAGTTGAGCCTGGCATACAGAGCTAAAAATTGTATCACCCCAGCTGAATGGCTCGCCTTAGCCGGGGGGGGGGGTCCTCCTACCCACTTTCTGCTACAGCATGGTATCCTTTACCAAAGTCCCAAAATCCTGTCTCTCCAAATGGGACACAGCCTACAACAAGGTATGCCACTTTGCACTCTCTGCTCATTGTCTCATGCACCATTGTGATCTACACTCCTGGCTGGAGTGTTTTCCCCCAGAGAGTCATTGCACCTTCATCCTTAGCAATTTCATCGACAACATCATCAGAATGGCCATCCCTCCAGCACTCGCCTCATCCCTCAAGCCAGCAAATCCCTCCAACCACCTGTGATCCAGCAACTCTCAGGTCCTCCTGGTTCCTAAAACCAGCACCCAAATGGGTGATCGGGCTTTCGCAGCCTACGCACTTAGGCTGTGGAACTTCCTGCCAGCCAGTACCCACTCCTCCCCCTCCCTCCGCTGCTTCAAAGCCTCCCTATGGGGCTTCCTAAAATTGGTCTCCATCTGTCTCTGCTCCTGAGCCTCTATAACCCGGTCCTGACTGCTGGATGATGAGTCCCCAGCTACCGCAAGCACTTTGTCCTTCTTGATGGCTAATTGCAGTCTGAGGTACTGTAGATACCGGGTCCCTTGGCTGACCCAACATGTAGATGTCTGTTTGACCATGCCTGTACTACACTGTTTATCTATCTCCTGATGTTACTATGTGCCTGATGATCTTGTATGTACCCCGATTAGCCTGCTTTTAATGTATCATCTCGTGTTGATTCTTTGGGCTGTCTTTTGACATCTGTTGCCCCTGCCTGTATTAAGCTGATTACTACCTCCAGATGTATTTTATGTGTCTGATGCTATAGTATGTATCTTGTATTTGCCTGATGTTCATGTCTGTAATCATCCCAGGTTGCACCTGAAAATAGGCACTTGGCTGTCTAGTGTGCTTGCCTGGCTAACAAAAACAAATAAATAAATATATGCTTTTAAGGATTCCCAGATGACCACCGTGGATGCTTTCTCCCTTGTGTTATTCATTAGAAAAAACCCTACCTCTTCCTTAAGCTTATCTTTAAAAATAACATCTTTCGGTGGAATCACATGATGCAGGGTACCGGGTAGAAGCTCCTCTGTACAGCTTCAGCCTCCTAACTAAAACGGTTTGTATTTCAGGATATTATATCTGCCTAAAACCCGGTAAAGCTGCTCAATACCACTTTCTTAGAACCCTGCACTCCTGCTGGCTTGATTTCGGTGACTATGGAGGTCTACATGAAAAAAGCTCCACAGAAGCACACCCCACCAGTCACTCCTGAGAAGGACCCAAAGAAATCAAGGTCCTTGAGTGCAGCAGACAAGCCAGAGTCTTCGAACCTGATCACCAAACAAGAACTGCTAACACTGAGCAGATTTTTAGAGGAGTTTAAACCCTTTCATGAAGAAGTAAAAGAAATCTCAGCTGATCTCAAGTCCCTTTCCAAAAAGCTCAAAGAGGTCTCAATGAAAACTTCAGATAATGCAGCCCGTATCTCCTCCCTTGAGAAGCAAATGGAAAAAATTGACCCCGGTCTGGTGGCTATGCAGCAGAAATTATCTCGATTGGAAGCCAAATTAGAAGATTTAGAGGGCCGCAGCCAAAGGAATAACATAGTTATTTTGGGGCTTCCAGAAGGAGAGGAGGGCCTGAACACAGTTATCTTTGTGCAGAAATTGGTGGAAAAGATCGCCGGTCCCTCCCCATCCAGGGCCAAGTATATCATAGAGAGGGTGCATAGGTCTCTGCGACCCAAACCTTCCCCCGGTGCAACACCACATCCCATTATTTGCCACTTCCTAAATTACTTGGAGTGACAACATTTCCTGGCCAAAAGTGAGAGAATTGCCAGAAGTTAAATGGGAGAGTGCCGGGCTCAGAATCGCACGGGATTTACTGGGGTCAGTCAGAGTAAAGCACACAGCATTTCATCCCATTGTTTCCAGGATCATAGCTGCAGGCCTTCATTTTAAAATGGGCTATCCAGCTAGATTGCAGGTACTGGTGGCTGGTACCTAGTCAACTTACGAGGATCCTGAAGCTGCTCTTTTGGGACTCAAGGCTGCCTTGCTTGACCTGTTTCGGGACACCTGATCTTTTTTCTCAAACTTGTCAAACCAGTGATGGAAAGGAGAAGTTCTTCTCGAGTCACTATTCAAAATGGGAAAAGAATGCTTGTCTGATTATGTGTGTTCCTGAGAACTACGGTGAAGGGACTATTCTCATTGGGATCATGTTATTCTCAGTGCATACTTTATTGCTTAGTGTTATGGGGCAACTGCATATCCCAAGAGACTGTTCAATGGGGGTATAGGTTGCCTGGGGGAAGGATTCTCTCTCTGCATGGGTCGTGTTTTATTAATCATCTATTGGGGCACCAGAGTATCTCTTTTTGCTCAAATGTCAGAATGAATGCCTTCTGGCATGTTGTTTCATTCTGTTATGGCATTAGTCAGGAGATTGACCCCCTGGTTTTAATTTCGGATGGTCATACATCACCGAATGGGTATCACCAGAGGGCGCCCTTGCTATTAACTTGGTGGTTCAACTCCACTATTTAATTTGAGAACCTACTTTCCCTAACAGAGTTTTGGGACTTGGAAACATACTGAGATTCTCAACATGGAAGCATCTAGACCTACTGCTAGCTAGGATCAGCTTTAAAGGGTTTTACTGTCGCTGACAGCTGTAGTTACGATGGCGAGCTTAGCTATCATATGGTATATTACCACTTTCCCACTCAGATATTCTGGTTCATGAACTAGCTCCCAAGTAGGGAATGCTCTCTTCTCTGTCTCTCTGTCTCTCTCTCTTCTCTCTCTTGTCTCCTCTCTTCTCTTCTCTGGATTTCAGGAGATTAAAGGCTGAATGTTATTATTTACACCATTATTCTCTTTGCATAGATACTAACACTTATTAGCTTTAATAAGAAGGTTTGCATATAGGGGTAGGGTTTTGGGGCACACTTTGGGGAGGCTGGAGGGGGAAGAAGAAAAATGGTATTTTGCTGAACGTTGCTTACAACAGTTGGGTTGGGGGTGGGTTGGGATAAGGTTATACTCAAGTTCTTACATTTACTAATTTTTTGGGTTGTTGTGGGTATTTTAGTGGGGGTTGTGGGGATTAGAAAGGGTGAGGGGGATGTTGGGTTGGGAGGGGGATACAGCAGTAATCAGGGGTTCTGGACACTCAATTTTTGTTGTAGCAATTTCCGAATGTCATATAAGGGACTTACTTTTTCCTATGTAGATGGCCAGTAGTATTAATCTGGCTACTTGGAATGTGAAGGGGGATAAGGAAAAAAGTTAAACAATATCAAGTGTTAAAACATTTAAATTTATTGTCCTCTCAGATTACGTTCTTGCAAGAATCTCATTTACTTGAGAGTGAAACTCTGCAACTTAGGAGGCAACAGATTGGACAGGTATTTAATGCCTCGGGGTCCACTAACAGCTGCAGGTTCTGGTTCTGGTCAATAGAGGCATTCCCTTTGTCTCTAAGCAAGTCCTTAGGGACCCAGGTGGTAGATACGTCCTGGTTCAGGGAAATCTTTGGTCTGTACCAATTTTACTTTGTAGTATATATGGGCCAAATGCAGATGGCCTGGGCTTCTTTATGAAGCTTACTTCCATCATTCTTCCATGCTTCCCTTTCTTATAATTATGGGCGGAGACTTTAATCTGGTTTCAGATCCTGAAGTGGATAAGTCTGGTAGTGGGTTGAGGAGTTGTCTCCCTGGCAGAGGGCATTCAGGGACTTACTGGATCAGTGTGGACTGTGTGATGTGTGGCGTGTATTACATACCAAGGACAGGGAGTACACTTTTAACTCGCCTGTGCACAGAACCCAGTATCACATCGATTATCTCTTAATTTCCCAGGCCCTCTTACTGGGGGTCTTAGCAGCCTTGATTCAGCCAGGTCCAGTGTCTGATCACTCGTTGGTGGTTTGCAATCTGGCTTTTCTTAATATTCCCCAAAAAGAAACTCGATGGAAATTAAATGAACAATTATTGAAAGATGTTAAATATTGTAACTTAATAAAAAAACAGATTGATTTCTTTTTTACTACCAACTTCTCGGAGGCTATAGCACCTGATATGTTATGGGGCACCTTCAAGGCTTATATGAGAGGGATTATTATTAGCCTAGCCACAAAGAGGAAAAGGGCTCGAGAGGCAGAATTATTATCCTCATTATCACTAGTTAGGTCCCTGGAAGCCAATTTATCCTCCAGCACCTCAGAAGAGGACATGAAGAGGCTCTTGGTGGCTAAAGATAAATATTTAGATTTGTTGAGGGAAAAGGCAGAGATATCCATTATCTACACTAAAGCAAGCTACACCGACCAGGGGAAAAAAGCAGGTAGCTTGCTTGCTCTAAGATTAAAACAGCAGGAATCTGCTAGGTTTATTCCTCCAATCAGGGCCCAGGCAGGTGGATCCCTGAAGGTATCCCCTTCAGACATTGTGCAGGAATTCACCTCGTACTATGAATAATTATATAGGGATATGGATAGCCCTCCTTCTTTGGAGGCGCTTGAGGCATATCTGAAGGATTCTTCTCTTCCTTCCCTGTCTGAGTCACAGAGGAAGTTCTTATCTTCCCCAATATCTCTGGAGGAAATATCGGACACCATCAGGGCTTTGCCCTCAGACAAAGTCCCGGGACTAGACAGTTTTTCTGCATTATTCTATAAAACTTTTTGAACACAACTATTACCGGTACTTCACCGGTTGTACTGTCATATTCTTTCTGGGGTAAGTGTAGATGTACATTTGTTTGAAGCCCTGATTGTTCTTCTTCCAAAACCTGACAAAGACCCAGAGTCAGTTCAAAGTTATAGGCCCATTTGTCTATTGAATCAGGATGTTAAAATTCTCTCGAAGATATTGGCAGACAGAATAACCTAGGTCCTCCCGGACCTGATTAGTACGGAACGTTGCTGGGATTCAGGAAGGGGCGTTCATGGTCAGACCATTTACGCACTCTTTCACATGTCTTCTCGGTGTCCAGGGATGCCACCTTTCCTGTGGAATTGGTTTCCCTGGATGCCAAGAAGGCATTTGATCGTGTCAACTGGAATTTTTTGTTTCAGGTTTTACATGCATTCAATTTTCCTACCATGTTCATAGACTGGATCCAGGCCCTATATCAGACCCCATCTGCCAAAGTTTCTGGAAATGGAGCATTTTCCAAACCCTTTTCTTTATTTTCCAGTACCAGGCAGGGTTGTCCCCTTTCCCCTTTTTTATTTAATTTATATTTAGAGCCCCTTATTCAAAATATTCTTAATAATCCAGAGATATGAGGCATACTGATTGCGAATAATGTGGTGAAGATCACGGCTTATGCTGTTGATCTTCTCCTCCACCTCTCTAACCCAATAACATATATCCCTGTTATGTTAGGAGAAATAGCCAAGTTCAGTAATTTCTAAAATTATAAATTGAATGTCAACAAATCTTCCATTTTCCTTCTTAATCACAAGGTATTTAAGAGTGATGTTACCCCTTTTGGTCTTGGTTGGTCTCGCCTCATTCTTAGATACCTGGGTATCAACTTGACGAGTAACCCCTCCTCCTGGTTCAAAGAGAACTTGGAGCCCCTTTCCCAAGCGATTGCTCAGGACCTCAACAGATGGTCTAA
The DNA here is from genome assembly GCA_016271365.2 of Neoceratodus forsteri. Classification (NCBI taxonomy): domain Eukaryota; kingdom Metazoa; phylum Chordata; order Ceratodontiformes; family Ceratodontidae; genus Neoceratodus; species Neoceratodus forsteri. Next base: position 563,367,230 of record CM028135.1, on the reverse strand, counting down.
GCTTCCTGTTTCTCTTTGGGGTCACATTAATATAATTAAAATGAATGTTTTTCCTCACTTGTTTTATCCCATCTCGCTCCTTAACTCCTTTATTCCTTTATCTTGGTTTCAGAGTATGCACAGAATTTTTACCAACTTCATCTAGTCCAATAAGCAACCCAGGTTGGCATATCATAAGCTGGCTGCTCCGAAAATGGATGGAGGGTTATGAATCCCTCATCTGGCAATCTATTACTGGGCCAGTCACATTGCAAAATACATACGCTGGGTGAGTCCGGGTCCTGAGCACCTAAGACCAGTCTGGCTTAAAATTGAGTTAGACTTTATCCAGTCTGTGAACATGGATCCCTTGACCATGCTCCATGTTAAAATTGCATCCCTTCAAGATGTTTGTAGATGTCCCACTCTTCGGACATCTTTAAAAGTTCACATACAGCTTTGCTCTTTTCTGTGGTACACCCCACATTTGGATTTGTCTCAGTCCATTTGGAACTCCCCGTCCTTCACAATAAATAAATGGAGGATCTCTCGTACATGGTTGCCCCAAATCAGGGATGGGATAGTCTCTACTTTTCTGGATGATGAAGGAGAATGGCTCCCAATTTCTAATATCATTCGTAAATTTGATATTCCGGTAGCTCATTATTTCAGGGTGCTCCAGTTAAAGCACCTGCTTTCTACAGTGCTCAGCAATGCCCCTCCTCACCCAACTGCCTTTTCATTTGTACCCGAGATCTCCTCCCTGAATTAATTACCAGCTGTTATTTCTGAAATATACCGAGTTCTAGTTCACTGGAAGTATGGGAGACCTGAAGGTCCCACTAAGCTCTGGGTTTCTTTTTTTCCCCAATACACTCGCAATTGGTCAGTTTTATGGAAGTTTTCTCACAGATATGTATCTCAGGGCAGATTATGACTTATGCAATATCATATTATGCACAATATGTATTACACCCCAGCTAAGTTGAAGAAATGGGGCCTTATAGGGTCAGGGACTTGTACCAGAGGATGTCAGGAGGATGGAACACTTCTTCACATTTTCTGGTCATTCCCCAACATAAGGTCCTTGTGGGTGGCTATCCAGACTAACTTAGACCCTATTCTAGTTTGCAGGATTGCTTCACCCCAGACATATTTTTGTTGAGAGATCTATCCTCTATCAAAGCTAAAATCAGGAGATTTCACATTTCCATGATTGCATTATCTGTTAAAAAAATTGTACTTCGGCATTGGAAGGATGCGATAAGTGCAACATACCAAGAATGGGTTAATGAAATCCTAGCTAACCTTCGTACAGAGAAAGCGATAGACAAGCCTCCACAATAAGTTGCAGAGATACAAAAGTATTTGGGATCCTCTTCACACCCTAATTATGATCAGAATAGATAAATGAGTTACTGTAGCAGGGAACCTTATTTATAATAGTATATTGTAATGTTTTTATACAACATCATAGATGTTTACTGCTGTATGGGGCAGGGGGAAGGGAGGGGGGATTGGGGCAGATCATGTAACATTCTGTGCATATGCAGTGTATGATTTAATGATCTGTCCCCTGTATTGTGAAAACCTGTTAATAAAGTTTGAATTGAAAAAAAAATAACATCTTTCAATAATGTATTATCCAATTTTCTGGTAAATTCCCTATGACTACTGTAATTAGTTAAATAATTTACCACTAAAGATGCAGGTGAATGATCAGCTACTTTAATAGCACCATAGTTCATTTTGACAATAGTATTCAATAACTCTTCAGAAAGGAGATAATAATATATCCTAGATGCAGTCCTAGGTACATTTCAGAAATAAGAAAACTTCTTCCATGTAGGATATATTTCCCTAAAGGCATCCATTAGCTTCAGGTCTAACATGAAATCTTGTACTGTTTTCAGAGCTTTTTTTTTGTGTATCTGCCACCCCCCCCCCCCAGACCTGTTCAGTGCAGTTAGTGATAGGTTGAAATAACATCCTATAGTAAATGGCCCTTTCAAACTAGAAAGGGTAATAAAAAAATGTACATAAAAATTCGGATCATCTTAATTTGGACCATACAATGAGCTAATAGTTATGATTTTACTGCCTCTTTGAACTGAGGTTATAACATATCTGCCATATCTATCAACTCTTACCCTTGATTGCATAATTTAAATTATTTTTAAAAATAAGACTGACTCCTCTGGAGCTGCTTGTGAAGGCAGAATAAATCCCATGACCCCTATATAAGTTACAAATATACTGAAAATCGTCAGCAAAGAGAGCCTCGTGTAATAATAAGCAATTGGCTTGTATTTGGTTGGCATACTGTGCTGTTTTATGCATTTTTATTCTATCCCTGTCACCCTTTAAATTCCAGCTTAAACATTGTGGGTGGGATATTCAAAACAATTGTGCATTGCACAACTGAGATGCGCCTACGCATGTGCGGAAGTGTGCCAAAGAGCGATATTCAGAGGGAGCAAATGCATGGCTCAAATCTCAGTGCACCAATGTGCAACCCTAATGAATGCATGTGCAAGTGCAGGGGGCATAGCCATGAATAAGCGGTGCAGTGCAATATTCAACAGGAAGCCGATGGCACAAGCGCAGAGCAACAGGGACATGTGCGGAGCAAACTTGAGCCCATAAAAAGAGGGAGCAAGCAAGGGACAGAGGCTTGCACCACAGTGGAGCAGGAGAGAGAGTGAGAGAGAGAGAGAGACACTGGCCAGGCAGGATAGCAGGAAGGGTGCAAGACTGAGGCAGGAAGTGCCACAGACTGTGGGACAGGGAGTGTGACCCTGAAGGTGCCTGCGTATCTGTGTGTGTGTGTGAGTGAGTGAGACAGCAGTGGAGGCAACAACTGGAGCTTAAGCCTGCAAGTCCAGTCACAGGAGTGGCAGTGAAAGCACCCAGATTGATGGGAGGTGGAGGCCACAGCCAACAGGCCACCAGCAGGGACCCCCAACATAGGTGCGCACCCAGCACAGAGGCACACACAGCAGCACACAGCCGGGGGTGCCAGGGGAGACAGCAACCCAAATTGGGTAGGACATCCCAGGCCATGGCCAGTGCCATCTTCCAGATGGAGGCAGTAATGAAGGGTGTGATAAGGCAGGAGGCAGAATGGTATGGCAGTGGAAAGGCCCATCAGCGGTATGCCCAGAACAGCTGGTAGCATGCCCGCACCACCTATGAACAGTACAGTGACACCAAGATTGTGGGCTGGTACTGCCTGAACTGGGCAATTATGAGGCAGCTCTGTGAGCTGTGCAGTGATGAGATGCAGGCACCCACAAGACAGAGCCATGCCCTGTCAGTGGAGACCAAGGTCACTGCGGTCATGTGCCTGCTCGCCATGGGTACCTTCCAGAGACCAACAGGGGACACCACAGGCATAACCCAGTGAGCTGCATCATGGCTCCTCACACAATTCCTCAATGCACTGCTTCCACATGCTGTGGAATACATCAAATTCCCCAGCACACAGAAAGAGCATACAGCGAACATGCAGGAGTTCCACAGGGTGTCACGTATGCCTGGCATGCTAGGGGCCATTGACTGCACCTATGTAGGCATCCACACACCACCAGGACTGGAGGGGGTAGCCTACATCAACAGGAAGGGCTACCCCAGTGTTAACTGCCAGGTGGTGTATGATGCCAGGGGGCGCATAATCAATGTCTGTGCCATACACCCTGGTGGAGCACACAGTGCCTTCATCTAACACCAGTCAACGCTGTGCACAGCTTTGAGAGTGGGGACATCCCCACTGTCCACTTAGTTGCTGAGTATGCAACTGGAATTGGTAGCCTAGCACAATAGGGTGGGGTGCGAGAGGACGCTAGGCCTTGGGCATCAGAGGGTGTGGCAGGGAAGGCAGTGGGGGCAGTTACACAGACCACCATGCTAACCACACATTTCAACACACAGGTGACAGCAGATACCCAATCTGGCCCTGGCTGCTTACCCCATACCATCGACCCCAGTGCAGAAGTGATACAATGAGGCACATGCCAGCACACGGAACATCATCGAGTGTGTGTTTGGGCTGCAGAAGGCACGGTTCCATTGCCTGTCCAGGTTTGGCAGTGTCGTACAGTACAGCCCCTCAATGGCCTGCGGCCTATTCCTGGCTGCTGTATGCTACACAACATGGCCACCGACTGTGGGATAGCTGTCGAGGTCGAAGGGGGAACAGCAGTGGGGAGGACGTGGCCGCCAGTCCAGGTGGTGGTGTGCAGCCCCTCCTGGGTGATGGGAACCTCGGCTGAACAGGATGGCCCAGCAGCACCAGAACACAATTGCAGAGGAGCACTACAGAGAACTCTGGTAGGCGTACATGACCACATACAGGTCCCAGTGACCATGGCACAGTACAGAGGCATGGAAGGCCAGGCCCCATGACAGACACAGCCAGAGGGTAGCCTGGATGGGCATGGAACTGGACTCTGTGGAAGCACCCTGTACAGCACTGTAGACCTCACCCACACACCCCCATGGTCACCGACACACACATGCACATGGGCACCCACACATGCACACCCAGAGACCGCCAACAGACACATGTCAGATGCTGCACAACAGTGCACAATAGTGGCTGGTGTTGTCTTGGTATCATCATGCATATGCCACAGTTGCCAGCTGATGGGTGGGTGTACACAGGGTGGGTGTGTGGTGTGGTCCATGGATGATCTGTCTATGGAATGCACATGCACACACCACACCAATGTGCACACAGGGCAGCAGCAGACAGAGGATGGGGAGGGATGCAGATCAGGACTGCCGTGCAGTTGCACAGCCACCATGGACACATGGAGGGCCCCACCTGGACCGCCCAGCAGACACAGGCTGTGCAACAGCCACAACAGGTGTCCCAGATGTATCCCCAGGTGTGTCACTGTGGGAACGTGACCTGTCCCTCAGAGGGATCTGCAGGCTACTGAACATGCTCGCTCCAGGCATGCCAGGAATGCCCACAGCAGATCCTGGTGTTGATACTGAGGGGGTCGCTCAACACTGTTACCGAGGGGTGGAGAAGGCACACTGTGGGGTCCACAGCGGATGGCCATGCACCAGGGTGGCCAGTTGTGCTAGGCCAGCCATGACTACAGTGGTAAGCTAATCCAGGGCTATGGTCATGTCCTTCCACATGTGTGTGGTCTTGGCCAGGAGCTGCTCATAGTCCAGGTCATGCTTCCCTGCTGACTGGCTCAGCTCTGTGTGAAGTGCACGCACCCCTGCCATGACCAGCACCTGTTGCTCCATGGATGCCCATAGCAGACAGGTGTACTTGGTCAAGGGGTCAGCATCCTGGGGTGCACAGGCATTGCACGGACCCATGGGTGTTGAATGACCCTGCAGCACAGCCTCCCTTGCTGGTGAGGGCTACACAGCGGGGTCCCCTTGGGGCTGATCAGTCTGCAGTGTGATGGAAGTGGCTACTGCACCCGGCCCCCCTTGATGCCATCCTGCTGCCACTGCTGCTCCTCCTCCTGCTGCTGTGCATGGTATGGTGCTGGGGCAGCTGCACCACCCTGCCACCCCCTTCAGACTGCGCCACAATGTTGGCACCAACAGCCTTACTAGGCATGGCAGCCAGTGGGTGGACAACTGCCAGCAGGGCACCATCTGCACTGCCATGGCAGGTGTGTGGTATGGGTGCTTCCCCCTGACTGGCAGCACCACTATCCAAGATAACAGTCATGGCATCGTCATCGGTCCTGGACCCTGCCGCGATCAGCGTCTCTGCATACTGGACACCATGGCTGGCGTCCTGCTGAAACACAGCCAGGGCCCCATCTGCAACCATGCCACAGGCATCCGGTCAGACGGTGGTGTAGTGCTGCCTGCAGTCTGTACCCCGGACACCAGTGGAGGTGGATGGATTGTCCTCCAGGTCCAGGACTACCCCCATGGTGGTCACCCCCAACCCTGCCACTGCATGCATGTGCTCCAGAGCTGAAAAGGAACACAGTCACATTAGAGCCACTGGCACACACCCCTACACCCCTGCCCCCCTTCCCCCCTGCCCTAGGTGCTGCTGTACCCACCATGTAGTGATGGGCTGCCCCATCTGGAATCCTCCGCTGGGCACACCCTTGATGGCGCTGCACCACATGGAAACCAACACCAACTCCTCCTGCGGTGTCAGGCTGTCCAATGACCATGGCAGCATGTGCAGCCTGGATGGTGACCACCTTCTCTTTGATCCTCCACTGGTCCATGCCTACCTTCTTTTTGCACTCTTGTGCTGTCCTCTGTTGGATGCCCTGCTGGTTCACAGCCCTGGCCACACCCTCCCAAGCTGTCACCCGGGCCTGTGGGGTGCCTGTTGAGTCACTCAGGAGTGGCTCCTGGTCCAGGAATGCATCAAACAGGGCATCGCTGTCTGCCCTCATGAAGTTGGGCCTGCACCTCCATGCAGGCCCATGCTCCTCAACCTCCTCATGATCCATCATGCTTATTCCTGTGAGTAAGAACATGTGGTCAGTGATGGCTGCAACACACAACACACAGGATGCAATACCGGTCTGGTGCCTGTGCAGTCCCGTGGTGCATTTATAGTGCATCACATGCAAATGAGAGGATGCACAACTGTAATGGGATGTAAATGCCTCCAATGCACCATGGATATTCTGATCAGTCCATCTGCATATTCTGGCTGAATATTGTGAAGTTGCTCATGGTGCATTGGTGATGCTCATGCACAAGCCATGGCGCAACTGTACGATGTATGCATTAGGCCTGGCAGTGCACATGCACGCACTGATGTCACATACGTTGATGGTGCATCCTACGCACAGCAGGCCATACACATTACAGTGCTCTGCCGCTATTGGGCATGTGGCGCTCATGCGCTGTATGCCCTATGGCACCTGTGCATGACTAGCACATGGACCATGGGACACACATGCCCCTATTGCACACCATGAATGGCGTGTCCTATCATGCTGTCGCGCACAGTGTGCGTGCTAACCTATGACCCCACAAGTTTTCTTTGACCCTCCAGGTGCCTGTAGCATGTACCAGTACTGCCCAAGCTGTGTTGCGTATCACTGGGGAATGTGAGATTGGGGTGACAGCTCATCACCAAGCGAGTCGCGCACCCACAGCACGTGTGGCTCCTGCGCTACTGGGCGCCATTTTGGATTTGCATTGCAGAATCAGTCATGCCATGCTGAAGCACTGCAAGGGCACCAAACTGGAGCCAGGTTGAACTGGTGAACCTGGTGGCACTGGTCGAGCCACATGTGGGTTCCCTGTATGGCCAGGTGCCCCTGGATCAGCCTCAGACAGAGGTGTGGCAGGAGGTGGCTGAGGGGTTGGAGGAGGCCGCTGGGGCTCAGCGCAGTGGGGAGTAGTGCCACCACCAATATGGAGACCTGTGGAGAAGGGACCCTGACAGGCTGAGGTCACAGCTGACATGCATCAAGACGGGTGCCATGTCACATCCAGGTGAGTGCACTACAACCAAGTCTGTGCCATTCCAGTGTTCTGTGGGGGCCAGCAGGGTGTCACACCATGCTGTGGAGGGGCTGTGGCTGCACTCCCTGCTGGCCATGGCAGCACAACAAGGGTATCCTGTGCCACCGCACCACCACTGCGCAGGGCCAGAGGGTATGCTGTGCTGGAGGGGGATGGGGCGCATGGGGTGTTGACAGGTAATGATGTGTCCTTCTCACTGTCTCCCTACTAGGTCCTGAGGATAGGCAACAAGCCCAGATGGCAGGCACCACAGGTGGATGTGGGCAGGTCAACACTGGGGCCCAGGCACAGATTGCAGGCCATATGGACAGGTGCTGGTTGTGCCGCAGCAAGCAGGTAGGCACTCTGTCAGGGTTTATTGTTGTGCAGGGTGGGGGTGGGCCACAGCACCCTGTGCACATGGCCATGACAGCTGTGCACCACGAGCAGGGTTCATTGCACCATGATGTGGCTATCACACATGTGTGTGGCTGCTGCAGGTGGGCTGTGGGTGCACCCAGGTTCCAGCCATGCCACTGCCATCCCACCTCTTAGCCCTGTTGCCTGGCCACCATGGTTGTGGTGTGCGTCACATGGGTGGTGTTGGTGTGCAGTGCTGTGCATAGCTGTGGATGGTTGGGATGGCAGCTTGTGTGGGCACACACACTGCGGGAGGCTGTGTGCCATCTCAAGGGCACATGTCACCACTGTCCTCTGTGCACGGTGGGTGGGCTATGGTTGTATGGACATTTTATTTATTTTTTAATTTTTTTGTAAATCGGTTTACAACCTCTGAGCCAGAGGCTCATTTCCAAAGGTACCTCATCACATTGAGGACAGACAGAACAAATTTAGGTTACAGAATACAAGTCACTGACTTAGAGTTAAACAAAATGATTTCATACATTTATACAATTTAGTAGCAATTACAGTGATACAGCTGTGCACATGCTGGTTTTAACAGAGGCAGGATGCAACAGGGGGAGAAGTGGGGGGGGTGAGGTGGAGTGCTGCCCAGTGGGTGCTGTCAAGTGTGGAGTGATCGAGGCCACATTTAGATACAGGAGCAGCTATGAGTGTTGAACAGTTGGCTCCAAAGGGCAGTTTTGAAGTTGGAGATTGTGGGGGCATTGGAGATGGGAGTAGGGAAAGAGTTAAACCAGGATGTTGTCTGCACTCATACCATGTCTCTTCCTTTGCCCTAGGTGTCCAACTGGATGATGTGAACACCAGGCTCCTTTGGAGGATACTGCAGGTCACCACAGCCACACTTCCGGTGGTGTGACTAATTTTGCAGGCCCTGTGCAGGCTGCAGAGGAGACAGCACACCAGGTGCCAGTAGGACATGGACGCCTGTGGGGTCTGTTGACCTGCACCCCTTCCCTTCCCTGACTCCTCCCTCCCTTTCGCTCCCTTGTACCCTTACCCAGCCATGTCCCCTGTTCCCCTGCCTCCCTTCCTCGGCCTACCATATTGTTTGTGGCCTCCCCATTCCCTGCTCCTTGTTCCTGTATATCTGTACATAGTTTTTGTTGCTTTGTTTTAATACACTTTTCTATTGTTAGCCATCTGTATCTGTGTCTGCTTTGCAGCTGGTGTGTGGAGCCATGCTGCAGTGGTGTGGTTGGTGGCTGAGTGGTATGTCTGGGGTTGGCTGGGGTATGTGCCTGGTGGTCTGTGCCCAGTGGCTGGTGGGCATGCCCTGGGGCATAAGTGTGCACTCTGTTCGTGTTGTGTGGCTTGTGTGTTGTGTGCTGTTGGCATGTGTGTTGTCAGCTATGGTCCAGGTGTCATGTCCCGTGCCTTCCTGGGTGTTGCCCATGGCTGTTTGCTAGTGGACATTGGTGCCACACTGCCTCAGTGCACCACTGTGGTGCACATGGTCAGGCGCTTGCAGCCGTGTGCCTGCCATGCCTCCCTCCTGGCATCCTCTGCACCCTGGTGGTGGTATATCCTGCTCTGGTGGCATGCTCCCTGCTGTGTCTGTTGTCCTGTGTCCAGGCCCATGCACCTCTGACTCTTGTGCAGCTCTAATTACACTATGGCACTTGCTGGATTGCTCCCTGGCGCAGCCCTGGTTGCGCTATGGTGCATCCCTGTGATATTCAGCCATGTTGCGCAGGTGCATGCCATCATGCACAACCTTTGAATATCACATTCAGTGTACACTGGTGAGTGTACTTGAACTGTGCAGCTACTGTGCCTGCCTCTGATGCATTTCTGAATAACCCACCCTTTAAGTTTTCCACCAGTGCAGTTAATGATAGGTTGAAATCACCTCCAATAATAAATGGCCCTTTCAAGCTAGAGATGGCAAAAAAAAAAAAAATGTACATAAAAATTTGGATCATCTTCATTCAGACCATACAATGAGCTGATAGTTATGATTTTACTGCCTTTCTGAACTGAGGCTATAACATATCTGCCGTATCTATCAACTCTTTTATCCTTGATTGTAAAAATTAAAATTATTTTTAAAAATATGAGTGACTACTCTGGAGCTGCTTGTGAAGGCAGAATAAATCCTATGACCCCTATATAAGTTACAAATATATTGAAAATTGTCAGCAAAGTGAGCAACTTGTAATAATAAGCAATTGGCTTGTATTTGGTAGGTATACTGGGCATTTTTATGCATTTTTATCCTATCCCTGGCACCCTTTATATTCCAGCTTAAACATTTTAAGTTTTCAGCCTTTGTTTATTGTATATATGTGTGTTTGTGTGTGTGTGTGTGTGTGTGTGTATATATATATATATATATATATATACAGTATATATATATATATATAACAGTATATATATATATATATATATATATATATATATATATATAAAAGCAAAAAACTCAGTTTAATGCATCAGTTAGCATTGTTCCACAACAAAAAAAGCTAGGAAATTGAGGTTGGGGTTGAAAGCCCCCTTGGACCCTCAGCCCCCAAACCCGGCATCGGGATGTGCATTGGGGTCGTCGGCCCTAACTCACCCCATCACATGTGTAAAGAAGCTGAGGCATGGGAGAATGGGGTGTGAGGTTGAACCGATGACCCCATCAAATCTATTGAATGGGTTAAAGTTATTAATGTCCAAACTTTTGACTTTAGTATGTAGTTGCCACTCAACCCTAACTATAGCGGCATGACCGTGCCACTATATATATATATATATATATATATATATATATATATATATATATATATATATATATGTATCTAGATATATGTATTCCTTTTTCTTTTTATAGTGACAGTAAAAAATTGTATCCATGATATCTGACATTTGCTTTAATAGTGTACTCACTGACTGAGTTTTCCTCCTACATTCTATATCCCCTACCCCCTTAAGTAATCTACTACTAAAACCCCCTTACCCAGTCTCCATGCTAGGTATACCCTCCCCCCTTTAGACAGTCTGCAAAGATGGTCATTACCTGAGATACGTGCCTTGTGAGACTAACTCCTAGGTCGACCGTGTAAAAAAATAACTACATGTTTGTACCGCCTTCCCCTGAAAACATCAACTATCTCATTTTATTTATAAATAATAACTGGTCAGCAATTTCTCTCAATGTACTGACCAGGTTGATATTTTCCATAACAACCGGCTGGTTGTTATGACATTCATGAGCCATGCCAGTCAAACTGTGCTGCTGCCTCATTGGCCAACATTCTGTATGTGGGCAGGGCCAAACAGTCTCACAAACTGCTGGAGAAAAATTGCTGGTCTGTTATTATAAAAAATAAAAGATGGGAAGGGTGTTTGATATGAGAATTTAATGCACACCCTCATTGTGGGATGCTTTGATAAACCCCTTGGGCTTCGCCCTCGGGGTTTATGTAGCATCCCACAACTTGGGTGTGCACTAAATTCTCATATCAAACCCTTCCCCATCCATTATTCTCTATATCTTGCCTGTTTCCTTTTTTATTTTTTATTTTTTTTGGCATTTTGAGTAATGTCTTTTTTTTAACATTTTGAAGGATGCCATTTTCAACCATTGCCTTCAATATGGAAAAAGTATGTTTTCAGACACTGGTCTGCTTCAGAGGGAGTATCAGAAATATGTTGCCTTTCATTAAGAAATACATTTAACCACCCTGGGTGTATTAGATTGTGTGGGATGCCTTTTTCTGTTAATATCTTCCTTACCTTCTTTATCCTGTCAAAGGATTTTTGTTTTGCCACTACCAAAGGTGGGAGATCCAGGTAAACTTGCAAATGCAGTCCCCTAACATGCAGACCTCTTTCTATTCTCACCTTTTTCAGTATTTCTTCTTTTATTTGGAAATGGTGCGGTTTGATAAAAGATAAATCTTGGAAGATCCCTTCTGCGCACCCGACTGAGTTTTATTTTTTCTTCAGATACTGTAGCTTTCCCCCATCATTTCAGTTAATATTTCTTCCATATATTGATGTATATTCCTGCCTTCCAAACCTTCAGGTAGACCTCCTATTTTAAGATTATCTCTTCTAGAGTGTGACTCTAAGTCCTGTATTTTATTCTGGAGATTCTGTACTGTAGTTCCTTCTGGTGCTGAGTAACATTAATTTGCAGTGGCTTCAATTGAGCTTCTGAGACACCCACTCTTGTCTCCAGTTCTAAAACTCTATTAGTCAACGTTTCCATCTTGGTGTCTAGAGATGCTATAAATCCTTTTATGTAATCAAATGCCAATGTCATATTTTGAAATCCTGTGCTCACTTCTGCCAGCATTCATTCTTGTGCCTGCTGGAGTTTAAGAAAAACATTTAAATCAGTCCCTTCTTGTGAGATTTTTTGGTTAGGCTTGGATGAACTTTTATTAGCATCATTATTTGGGATAACGTTTTCAAAATTGTTATTGATTATTTCAGCATTATTCAGGTCCGAGCTTACGTTATTCAATGTACAGCCTTGTGATGCCTTCATTATAAGAGCTGTTGCCTGTAGAGCATTGCCCATACCATTTCCAGTCATAGGGCTCAAACCATTTCTCTCTATATTCTGTAAATTTTGTGTAGTGATTCTTTTAACCCCAGGTACTCCTGGATCATATTCCTCCTTGATTGAGCCATCTCTACAAGATCTGTCCCTCTAATTCCTGAGGACCCCTCTCCCATGTCTGAAGCACCCTCATTAGTGTTATTTTTGCTACTCGTAACTGCTATGGCGATGGCAATAAATTCATTCATTGGTCAACCAACTGCTGTTTTTTGTACCTTTAAACTTTGTAGCTTTAGATTTCCTACTGTTAAGCCTCCTTCTTTACTACTTGGTTGAGTTGTATTTACATTTATTGAAGTGCTCAACTCTGGCAGCAAACTACTCGAAGCTGTGCATGTTGAGCTCATCACCCCCTCTAAGCCTCTTGTTTTCATTGAGGATGGGCCTGCTTGGCTTCTGATCATATCTAGATAGGTGTTCAATTTCTTTGTCTACTTCTCTAAGGTGTCTGAATTTTTTTAGACATGGGGGCTGAGAGCAAAGGAAAGGTGATATTGCAGTACCCTGTAAGAAGCTTTTAGCTGGCGAAGCTCTCTCTGCTTCTTGCACAATTTTTATTTTCCATTTATAATTTTTTCCTTTTTCTGCTGTAAATTCAGTAATTGCCCCCTAGGCCTCTGAATATTCACTAGAATGCAACTTGTTTACTTAGTCCTTGCTACAGGGAAGCATGATACCACAACAGTTTGACTGTGGGTGAGGGCTTACATCTTCATCATGAGAAAACATGCCACTGAAGACTATAGCACCCCACCCACTTCAGTCCCCTAGTAATAGCTCAATCCACCCTCAGGCTGAAGAAAAAAAAAAGAGTTATTCGTATCAGCACTTCAACAAACCATAGGCTTACAAATCACTTCTCTCTAGTCCTGGAACCACTGAATACGGTAACTTCAAAACAAAAAAGAGGAGGCTTTTACCCAAAAGAAAGCAGAACCATATATTTTGAAAAGTATAACTTTTTTTTCCTTCCCCTTTGCAACTCACTGCAACCAATAGGTTCATGGTGGGTTCACATATATTCTTCTTGCTCAGTCAAATCAAAATTGTGAGTTAAAGTCTTCCCTGATAATCTTTCTACCTTATTTCTTGAAGAAGAAGACAAAAGAAAAGCTATTGGGAAGCAGAACACAGTCACAGTTGATTGCAGAGATGCTCATTCAAACAGCCTCAGAGCACCATCTTGGCTCCCGAAGGGCCTGGATTTATTTAGTTTTGATTGCTATTTGTTGATAGGAAAAATGGGCTAACTGGTAGCAGAGTGGATGTAGGTCTTTGTGATGAGAAGAGCTTGTAGTTGGCACTGGGCATTTGTGTAACTCTGTTGTAAGAATGTATGAGCTTGGCCTCAACTTTTGAATGTCTTTAGGGTTTTGTCTTGTTCTTGTTTTAGTGTGTCTTTCTGTTGTATAGTCCAGGTGTTGTAACCCTTTGTCATTGGTTTTTAATGTTATGTCATCCCATTTAGTGTCCCTCATCTCCACATTTCCCTGTGTTCCAAAATACATGCTGCATATAAGCCACATGGTATTTACTAGTGCTTTTGGGCTGCGTGGGTGCAAGAATTTTTGTTTTCATACACCAGTTCAATGATATTATTGGACAGTTCATCTGCTGCATTTTCTCTGCACCCTTTGCCTTCCACTTTTAGTTTTTTTTCTATTTTGCACATAGTACTTCTCTTGTTTGTAGGAAAGCCCTGTCTGTGGACAGTGACAGTGGGTATTTGTTTGTTTTTAAGTATCGCTCAAAAGACTGGAAGAAAGAGTACAATGTGAGGGGCTCATAGCTTTCATTTTGTTTAGCATCCATAAAGTATCTACTTAGAATGGTGTCTAGCTCTGGTAGTGTCATGCAAAATGAAGTTTCTGTGCTTGTTATAGTTTTCAGAAATGAATTTTTTAACCATTCCAACATCAGATACTGTTTTTTTTTTTGGCAGTATTCATATTTTTACTGGAGTCTATAAATTGTTGTATGTCACCCTCTAAGTTGAGATGTGTTGTAGAATTATGTTGCTCAGTATTTACCTTAAGGCTTTGTTCTTGAGACTGGTTGATGGATGCTTCATGCTGTTTTCATTCTGTGAATTTTGGGTGATTTTGTAGTGTGGCCATTAGGTTTTGGATTTCAGCCTCAAAAGTGACTGCTTTTGCTTCCATTTGTAAGTCTTTTTTTTAAAAGAAATAGTTTTGTTTCCTACTGTGGGGAATGACATCATCATGAATTAAGAACATTACAGCAGCATGGCGGTTTGTGTGGGGGTATTGTACAGGTGCTTAATTTTCTCTTGGCATGAAATATTTGTTGCTGCACAGGTGGATTTTGCCATGAGCAGGCAGTGTTAGCCCATTGGGACCTAGTAGAAATATTTGGTCCTACATTGAAAATATTTTCTAATATTTTCACTGTAGGTCCTAGCTATTAAAAATAACACTGTTATTTGGGGAAAGTTATGCCCACAGGTATGTGTATCTATCTATCTATATATATATATATATATATATATATATATATATATATATACACACACACACACACACACTCACATATATGTATGTATTTATACAATGGGGTGAGACATATTCTAGTGAGATTAAACAAATTATTTTCACTGCAGTGAAATGAATCCTGATGACATCAGCAGAGTTAAAATAAATAAATTTATCCATTTATTACACCCTCAGTCCCATGCAAAGCCATGCCAATTGTACATTTTGCAACAATGAGGCCTCCATTGTATGAAAAGGACACATGATGTGCACTCGTGTGATATGGGAAATATATTCAGTCCTATACAGTGACCTCTGAAACCTCACTTGTGGCTTCACCACTTCGTGAGTATTCAGAGGACACTCTAGAGGAGTGAAAATATTTTCAATATCACACTCGTGCCCATCATGTAGCCCATGTATTTATACATATATATATATATCTTCATGGCAAAAAACTCTGTTTAGTGCATCAGTTAGGGTTGTTACACAGTGACAAAAGTAAGGAAATTTGATGTTAGGGTTAAAAATCCACCTTGACCCCCAAACCTTTCCCCAATTGGCATCGAGGTGTGCGATGAGGTCATTGGTCCTAACTCTCATCTCATCCCATGTGTAAAGAAGCTGAGGTAGTGAAGAATAGGAGAATGGGGTGAGAGTTAGGACCGATGACCCCAGGCGCACACTCCGATGCTATTTAGGGGGCTGGGGTTGGGGGGGGCAAGGTGGGGTTCTCAACCCTAACATCAAATTTCCTTACTTTTGACACTGTGGAACAACCATAACTGATGCATTAAACAGAGTTTTTTGCCAGTAATGCTCCTTCTTTTTGAGAATGAGGACTATAACTAGTGAATGGAATGTGGTGGTGGGAGCACGGGTCCTTTGGGCCCCATGCACCCACCAGGTGATTTTGTTGCCACATAGTAATGGTAAGTGCAATGTAAACACAAGTGCAAATGGTAACGCACATGATGATGCAAACGTAAATGGTAAAGCAAAAGGTAATAGAAACCCAAGCGCAAAGTGACGCCCAAATCGAAAAGTAACACAAACTGAGACAGAAATGCAAGCTCATGCAGAAACACAACTGGTAATGGTAACAGCAACAATAATGGCAAAGCAAATAGAAATGGAAATGAAAATGCAAGCGCATGTGGAAATGCAAACCGTAACACGCATGGTCATGGTACCACAATTGGAAATGCAAATGGTAAGAGTAACAACAAGAATAATGCCAAAGGAAACAGAAATGCAAACACAAGCACTTACAGAAACATTAAATGGAACTCACATGGTCACAGTAACGCAATTGGAAATGCAAATGGTAATGGTAACAGCAACCATAATGCAAAAGGAAACAGAAACGGAAATGCAAATGCAAGCACAAGCGGAAATGCAAACCATAACTCACATGGTCATGGTACCGCAATTGGAAATGCAAATGGAAACAGTAACAGCAAGAATAATGCCAAAGGAAACAGAAAAGCAAATGCAAGCACAAGCGCATATGGAAATGCAGACCGTTCCATGCAAGGTTATGGCAACACAATTGGAAATGCAAATGGTAACGGTAACAGCAACAATAACATCAAAGGAAAGAGAAACAGAAATGGAAATGCAAGCATGTATGGAATGCAAACTGTAATGCGCACGGTCACGGTAACGCACTTGGAAACACAAATGGTAATGATAACATCAATGATGACGCCAAAGAAAAGACAAATGCAAATGAAAGGGTGGCCACAAATGCACATGAGAATGTGTATTGTAATGCAAATAGAAATGAAAACACAAATAGTAGTGGAAACACAAATGGCAACAGTAATGCAAACATAAAAGCAAACGAAAATGCAAAGGGTGATGACCACGGTGGTGTAGACAGGAATGGTAATGCAAACAGGTATGGAAACGCTAAAGGTAACAGTAACAGAAGTGCACACCCAGGTTTTCCCCAACAGCTGCATAGAGAAACACAGTGAGTACAAAGAATGTATGCATAATAATGGGCCTCGGACCAGAAAAGGAGCACTTGGAATACTAAATCGCTTATATCTCAGGAACTGTATGATGCAGAAAAAAATTAAAATGTCATATTATTTATGACTTTCCTGACTAGTTTTGCACTTAGCTGTCTACAGGGGGCTAAGCATTTTTGTGATGAAAACTCTGCATCTCGAAGTGTTTACGAGACACGGGCCCCAAAAGGCGCGGCAAACACTGCAATGTTAGTCTATGGGAGAAAGTGTCAACTTCAGAGCACCGTAACTATCCATCCATGCAATATTTTGTCACCAAACCACCAAACGTCATATCTGTCAGATGCTGGCTTTCTTCCTTACAAATTTCAGCCAAAAAGACCAAACCAGTGTTTTGCAGCAGGGTGGCAAAGAATTCCTATTATTTTCCACATAGTGTCGCAAATCATGACACTTTCACAAAAAAAATCACAAAAGTCTTGCAGGTGCCACACTACTTTGTGACAGTACTTTTACAAAAATTTCAAAAACATATTTCTGGGGTGTTTAACCCCAAAATAAAGACATGCCTAGCATCCTCAGGGCTTGACTAGATAAACAAAAAAATAATTGTGTCCCTAGAGGGTTCCAAATTTAAATGCCAAGCATTTCTATGACCACTAACTGAAAATAAATGGCTGACTCATGACACTACAGGGGTCATTTGTGACACTAAAAACTGCATTTGTGACACTGTCAAACTTTTTGTTAACTTTTCCCATTGACTATAATGGGAAACGTGTTTTTTGAATAACTTTTGAACCATTCAATATTTTTTCACAAAATATTCGAAATATATATACACACACATACATGTTAAGACATTTCTCTGTGTTACTGCATTTGGAAAATTCCCATCTGACCCCTCAATAGAGACAATCAAAAAATATTATCAGGAACACAAAAATGCAGTTGTTATCTGTTAAAGTGTCTGATGTACAATTGTCAACTATTATAAACATACATTAAATTCATTTATCATACAAATAAATCAAATAGCACATGTTAACAGGAACTATATACATCAGTAAAAATTATTGAATCAATAATCGCATTACTAACAAACTAATAAAGCACCTAGATCTGTAACATGTTCTACTTATGTAAAATAAATAGTTTTACAGAATGCTATGAATTTAACATTTTATTATATGATAAAAAATGTAACCTTTATATACTTTAAAATATGTACTACAACACTTAACATTGATATCAATTATGGGTATACGGAATAACAATATACTATATATGTGCAACTACATATCTATGTCATACTAATTAATATGGTAACATAACATTTAAAAGTTATGAATGAAAAACTTCAAAACATTCATATATTACTAATTTTGCAATAGATCAATTTACATTGCAGTTAGCATAACTATGTTAAACATCACAGTACAAACTATTAACAAGTAACAACTTTACAATCATTTAAACATATATACAATACAGATGTATGGCAAGAAAACAGGGATAGTAATACATTGTTGTGACCAAAAATTGTGTTATTTAATGAAGAAGCAAGTGGATAAAAAAAGGAACACAGGCCACACCTGATACTACTCAACACGTGACAGAGTGATGTGCATTTAACAGTATTGTACTCTTAAGTTCAGGTCAGCAGCCCATGTAAAATAAGATAGTTAAATACTGTTGGTACAGAACTGGAAGAAAAACAACAGGATATCTTGTACTCATAAAAGATCTTAATAATGTAATCATACAGACAAAAGTTGACAAACAGATGTGTTATACAGTTTTCCTTATACACATGGACAAGTATTGTACCTTAGTACAGGCACACAGTTGGCAAATGTACCAACTAGTACTTGCTATTTCTGCATACAACATACTCATAAGAAAAGACAATGACAGAAGAGGGCAACCAGATAGGAATATCTCTTTTGCCATTAAAAATTATTTTTTAGATATATAAGTGTAGTTTTTCTAGTGACTGTGAAGACAGCTGGTGCCAATTGAAGACCACTGCAACTATTTTCACTGTGTCACTGATCAACACAACAATCTCATACATCACATTGAGTATGGATATGCTATTAAACCATATGATATGTTACCAGTGTAGTAATGAATGTAAATCTGTAAGAAAAAATGTGACAATGTACCAGAAGTCACTCTGTAACAAAATGGACAGAAAGTATGACACATGTTGTGTGACTATTCCTCTGACACATGAAGATTGTCATAATTCTTCAATATCAGTACAGTACATATGCATTTTTGAAGTGTCACGGAAATCTTTGATTGAAAGAGCTTGTTGAGTCATCACACTCAACCCAGCCAAATCTGTACCTCAACAAACAAGTGCAATGTCCAGAATGTACAGACTGGCCATAGTGGTAGATCACAGTATGAGTGCCAAACACTGCTTGGTTAAATACAATTCTACCAGCTGTGAAATCAGTGATAGGTGTGTCAACTCTGAGCTCATTAGAGTCAAATATATGCAAATCAAGCTTAAGATATTGAGATGAAGTCCTGAGACGTATGGACTGAGTACAAGTACCTCCATACCTTGCACACAAGTGACCATTCTCAGCATTTGTAAACAGCTGCCAGAACTTGACACTTTTAATTTGAGGCACAAACAGAGAAACCCAAAGCATGTCTTCTGTGGTTTCTTGCTCTGAATGACCACATTACACACATACGTATTTGGTAACATATGACACAGTGAAATACTGATGCACTGGAATCCCCTCTTCATCCAAGCTGTTTATGATTGCCATTATGAACTCACTGGCATCCTGCTGCATGTTAGCAGCAAATGAACTGCATCCGTCATATGTTCCCAACATTTGTCCTAGAGGTGTAAGTGACTGTACGTAGTTAGAATGATCAGAAGCCACATTGATAACCTGCTTCAATGCCTTTGATAAGGCATTCTCTTGTGAAGCAGATATTGCCTGCACAAAGTGTGGCATGTGGAGAAAGGCTTGCATAGCTGAATAAACATAGCAGTTTACTCTAGTACTGTTATCAAACACTGGGACAATAGCCATACCAACTGACTTCTGGCCAACAACCAGTTCTGCATCTGTATTTGACATTGTGACCTTTTTACCACTCTGCACAGTTGAATCAGTTGTATAAGCTTGTTTTCTTTTGTTGCCAGGTATAGCTGTGACTGTGGGATGTGAACAACCACACACATAGGTAGTGGTATTAAAGACATCTGTGGCTGATATACAGTAAGTAATCTGTTGTACTCGACAATACATCACTTGTCAGTGCATATCTTCTGGGGTGTAAGTGTTACAATGTGCAACCCAGAAAGACTATGTACGTGTGAAAGTGCAACGTAGCACATGCCATCTTTGAAAATGTCTGTGCCTATGTCCACCATTGCTGAATCCAAACTCAAGCCCTGAGACTTGTGAATTGAAACAACATATGCAACACATATTGGGAACTGTTTCCTATTCACATAGATATCCTTAAGTACCTGGAACTTAACACAGGTACGATCGATCTGCACAGGCTGTTCCATGTTATCAAAGTGGACAACAACTGACAAAATAAATGTTTTCTGAACATTGTAAATGAAGTCAATGATGTTACCCATGACACCATTTACCATGCCATGCTCTACATCAAGATTGCAGCATAGCATGACATGTGCATTCCTACAAACTGTGAGAACAGCTTCCAGGCCAGCTGTGGCGTTAAACATCTGTCTTCAGTTCAGAGAGTTGTTCAGTCATCTTTGCTACCATTTTTCAACTTACAGTTACACCATCAACTGTATCAACAGCATGCAGTGTGAGAATCTCTTTATTCTCTCTCTGCAACATGACACTGTTGAACTCAACACATTTCTTCAGTCGTGGCATAAGACACACAATGCGTGTACCCGGGAGAACACATCACTGAAAACATCACATGCTGTTTCTATGGATGTAATATCCATTCTGATTCTTCAACCATGTAACATTGAAACATGTTCTTGTGACAAAGAACCTGTAAGAGCTTGATCCAACAGTGCTTTGTAAGCCAGATCACCACTTTTTCGCATGTTCTGATACAGCTCGACATAAGTAAGTAACTCCCCACAGGTTAAAACCTCCAATGCAGCCTAGTTTATTCTTAGCCTCCTTAACAGTCAGAGCTGTGAAGACATGTTCCACATTAACTAGTGCAAGCTGTAAGAGGTCTCAAAATACAACAATGCTTTTACCACAAAATGCATCTCCATAGTCAGTCCTCAAGACCTCCTGTAGACGTAGGTGTATACAGGCAAGCATTACATTGGAGACCATACTAATCTCATCAGTGATGAGTAACTTCATCTTATTAAACATAGAACGAAGCTGAGTAACTTCATCTTATTAAACATAGAATGAAGCTGAGATGCAACCTCAAATGACAGCTTATGATACTCTAGTGCCTTGCCATGCTCCACTGGCAATGTGAAGAGATGGTGTAATGTAATTCCAACAGTGTTGTATGCAGCCAGTCCAGTGAGAGCACTAACAGCAACAGACATTGATAACCCTGTCAGGTTCTGTATTTCTGCCGTTATGGCCTCTACAAGGAAATGCTTCTCTGTGCTGGCTGAGCCACTAACAAACATCAGCAGTGGCTTGTAGACAAGGCAGTCACATTTCTTATGTTCATGTAGTATTCCATGCCGGACAGCATAAGTGACCTCAGAGTGAACAACAAGTTGCTGCTCATTGAGTCTCTCTCTCAACTCAGCTGGGTCAACATTGCAGTGTGTGCCATGTTCCATAGCACTCTCTACTTCTGACATGAGTACTTCTGGGGCATTCAGAGGCAGAGGTTCTCCAAGGATACCTTGTCCTTCTGGATCAAGATTGTCCTGTGAACTGATGGGAGTGTCCTCTTCAAGTTGTTTCTGTGCCTTCTCAAGTTGCTCCTTCTCAGTGTCTAGCCTCTGTTTATATGTGTCCGAGTACTGACTTTTGAATGTCTCATAACTGTGATTGAATTCTTCCTCGAATGTATCACAGTCACCTTTTAATTCAGACTCATTCCTCCAGAATCTAAATAGAAATAGGAGAGCAAAGTAGTAATGCCCTCTGCTCTCAGATGTGCCTAGATGCAACTTACAGTGGTCAATGAGCCAAGGTTTATGTCACTTAACAAGACAGCCTTCCACCCCTTTGACCTTGTAAATGTTGCATGTACAATCAGGTGATACATCCGTTTTGTAGTCATACCACTTAGCCACCTCAATTAAACACATTTGATCTATGCCTTCATGTCTATGGGGGAAGAACATGTCAATTAGGTTATTCTTCAAGATATGTCTTGAAGAAGGTCTCTTGAGAGCCAGTTCCTCAGTCTCAGCATGAGGAATAAGTACATGTTTTCACTTCTCTTTGTAGTTTACACTGAGAAAGCGCACAGCATTAGATTTGCCGTACAAATGTGCACCAATCAAGCGATCGCCAGCCTCATAGGCACCACATTCTCTGTGTGGTAGGGTCTTCAACCCCAATGACCACAACTGAGATGTCAGTGACTTGCTTGAATTGGCAATATCTTCCCAAAGATCTTGCAAGCTAGTCTGTTCATGTTTAGTTATATACGAAGTGACGTACCGAACCAGAGCCAATAAGCTCTCAGCCACAAACTGAACATCTATGTTTGCTTGACACATTAGAAGAAGAGTAGGGTTGTAGTCATTGATGTACACCTCATTCTTGTCTCAGGGTAACTCATAAACCCTCTTGGTTGATTTTGCCTTCAAGTGGTGTTGCATAGCTGAAAAATGTTAATTCATGCAACCATCCTGACAGACATGTCTGGGGAATCTGAAACGGCATCTTGTGTACCAATCAGATTTGTTCTTCACTACCTGGTGGCAGTATTTTGCACAAATATGGTTTTGAAACCTCAGCACCAACTTCCACAGTGTAGGACTGTCGTACTTGTCCAGAATGCGGCAAGTGATGTACTGCTTAATGAATGCTAGCACTTGTGCTGCTTCATGTTCACCTATGCATGGGGCATCCTTAATCCACAGTAACATGTGAAAATGAGGAGTGCCTCATGCCTGATGCTCCATCCTCCAGAAGTAATGCTCCACAATACAAAGAGGTTGATTCTTGTTTGACAAAATGAAAATCAGAATGTCATGGAATCACTTGTGGAAATGTCTTGTCACAGACACAGGGTCAAGTGAACACATTTCTCCAAGATTCATTGATGAAATGCTCTCCACATCACAATTTGCCAACTTCTACAGTTCTATGACCTCATCCCAGGCATACTCGGCACAACTGAGTGTGACAAACCATGTGGCTGGACCATACTCTCACAGCATGGTCATCACCTCAGAGTGTCTGCGATACCAGTATTATTTGGTGCCACGTAGACTTGACAGAATGGAAGACAAATTCACTTGAATATTTTCATCCTTCTGCTTTAGTTTCTCCAGGAACTATGCAGCTGTTATTCCATCAAGTGGAGTTGTGAGATGAATAGTATGCGCAATAGATGCAAACAGAATACGAAGCTCACTCTTCCACAGGAGATGAAACAGGTACTGTATTTTGCTTCTGAATTTGCCATCCTTACTTAACACATGGCTAGTATGGTACTCAGCACCCTGTACATGCAACTCTCTTTCATATAGGTGTCCACCTGACCCTTTTGGGAATAAATCTGGGAAACAGAGTGCTTCCAATGTTGCCTCCCAAATACTAACAGATTCACCTTCCACTTGTTTCATTTGCTAAAGGTCAGTGTTGTCCCCTACTGGATCTCAGCCATGCAGTGGGTGATTTGTTTACTGTTCATACACATTATCATTTGTTTCCACATTGACCTTTCTCAGTCATCGGTGGTGTGGTTTCCAAAAGATCATGTTCAACAGACACAGTGGTCATGCGATCAATATCAAGGTCTGCATAAAAGGGATTGTTGTTTTAAATAAGTAAGAGCAAGCTTCACCTTCTTTGTATTGACAACATCCTGTCAAATGACCTTTGACTTAGTTGGAACACCATTAACAAGCATCACCAAAGTGTTCTCAATGGAGATCACCTCCACATTTTCCTGTAGAGGAAGTGGAAGATACATAAAGGAAACCTTAAGAGATCTAATGAGTTCTTCTTGTGAATTGTTCTGTGTCTTTGTGTTGAGATGTAGAATAGTTTTAAATGGTTTCATAGTCTGAATAAGAATCAATTCAAACATATTCAATGTGGCAATCTCAGCTGGTGTAACGTGCCTCCATATTGTTCAAGACTGACCTTGGTGGCAGAATGTTAGCCTTTACTTTGGAGAAACAGTACTTGCACATCACAATGATTGGGTCTAACTGAAAGTCACACTTTAACAGCAGAAATGCTGATAGTCAAAACCACATGTCATTGTACACAGACAAGGTTACCAGGTTCACTGTGACAGTTTGTTTCTAGTAACAGAGCCGATCACATGACACACATACAGAGTCAAATTTTTCTGTCTTTGCCAACTCAAATTTGGTAATTGATTTCCCAAACTGCTTAAGAATATCGGTTTCTAAGACAGACACAGAATTTCCATTAGCAATTGAGGACTGATCAGTCACAGTATATGTCACACTGCTGACCTATCGCAGCTGTTTCAAAAATGTCATGGCACCATGCATGTCACCAGACTGCAGTAACTCATGCAGGTGAGTATACTGAGCTACAACTTGTCGAACCTCATAGACCCTGTACACATGGCTTATTGATGCACTCCTAGCATCCACATATGGTGAAAGACACTGTCTGAAACACCACTGTCTAGACATGCAAGCGAGTGACCCGTAAGTCCAATATGTGGACGGATCTCACAAAGGTCTATACTGTCAAACAGTTTATGTCTGTCTTTATGATCAGTAATGATAAACAGGTTGTTAAAGTGCTCAACTTTGTCAAATGATGATTGTCTTTGGTTGCAGGTCGCATCACACGTCCATGAGAGACAGACAATTTCAAAGCTGAATAGTTGCCTCACACTCATCATCTGACTCCATTGTAGTGTCATCACACACACTCAGCACATTACATAGTTTACTGGACTCATCAATGCACAAGTTGCTGTCCTTTTTCTGTGAGTAATATGACTCCTCCCAGAAAAACGTCTCTGAGTGCTATGCGTGCAGCCACTGACCTGTGAAAACATCACAGAAATTGTGCAGGTTCAAGACAGGATACCATTGTAGCCTCATCTTTATGTCATACACAACTTTCCTGAACTGCTCAAGTACATGTGACATCTTACGCCACAAACATTGAAGAACAAATACTGCTCTGTTAACAAACGTACTTACTTTGAGATGCAATGTCATCAAAGAGAGATGACTCTTTATTTTTTTGTGCTCACATCTCATCGCAGCAGCAACAAGTCTTTCAATCTTAGCTTTAGAAGCTAGTGATTGAAAATACTTTTGCTTCCTCAGATAAGCATCAGCAGCTACAAATTTACATTGCCACTTAGCATGTTTGTTTATGCTTGCCATTGCAACATAGTGTCTCGGCTCAGAGATTTGCACAACTGTTGCTCAGATACAAATTTTTTCCTTGCAGTTGAGCAAGTTTGTACTTTTTCTGTGGAGTGAGCAACCTGTGAAGTCACTCCTTGAGTGGAACGCTGAATTGTTTTACATCTTGAACTACCATCAGTCAGTTTTGGAGCTCTCTTAAGCAATAGTGAAGTACTATGATACCTGCTTTGTCTCTGCAAAGAGCTCAGTATCTGTTTAGAGGGCATCTACTCTGTCTTTAAATTCACAGTAGTCTGCAGCAATCTTATAAAAGTATCAGACACCGGTATAATAAATAGAGAAAGACAAATTTTTTAGTGTTGATCTGTTTTATTTTTGTTCTAACATTACATAGTGACACACGCTATCCATGTATCATATAAGAACAGTAAATAGTACTGCCTACAAAAGACTGCAAACATTATTACTCTAATAAATGAACACCACTAAACCTATATACAATAGTTTCAAACGTTGCAGAACATAAGCTGACTAATAATATCAGAAGAAATATCAGAAAATGTGTAAACTGAAGTATTGGTGCAATCTAAATCATCCACAGTGTTTTTTTTCCTAAAAAAACTGTTTTATCAAAAGTTTTAAAAGTAGCATTGAACGTGCAACACTTTTGCAAAATTTGGTGTAATTTGCACAGAAGTGTTACAAAATGTTATGTCGATAGCATGAAAGTGTCAAATGTAGTGTCGCAAAAGTAATGTCAAATGCATGACAGTGTCACATAATAGTGTCATGAGAACGAAAGTGTTGCAAAATGACATTGTGAAACACCCCCTTTAAGACTCAGTCAAACAAAGACTGCTTCCTATTTCACTGACAGAGACTGCCATCAATGCAGCTTCACATTGATAAGGCCATGTCAGGCAACCAATCTCAAGCGCAGAAGAGTGGAGAAGAACACAGCAACCATCTTAGAAGAAACTGAGACACACTGCTTTACTCTGAGTAAGTACCTCACATTTTTTCACAATTCCCCAAGCATTATAAAAACTGTTAGTAGTATAAAAATAATATTAAACAAAATATTTTTACTGCTCTATTAGACTATGCCAATCTAAATAACCTATTATGCTGTAAAAAGAAGTTACAACTGTTTAAAGTCAGAGTGTCAAGCAGTACATACTAGCACAGATAGAGCTTCAAATGGAGGCAGAAAGCAAGCATCACGTGTATCATAACACAAGAGGCAACCAATCACTTGCCTCTGTGAAGCTGTGAACATTTGAAGTAGCCTATTACAATGTAGTATTTTCTCACTAAGAAATCGTTCAGCATTTTTAGTTGATAGTAGCTACAGCCATTAAGTGTAGTCATACTCAGTGCATGCACTGTATTGGTTAGCCACCAGAAAGCATCGGCCAATAACTTTTAAGATCACTGTGTTTTGGGGCAGCCCACCAAAGCAATGTTGAAGGAGAGAGGGAAATTTTAGTTTCATATTCAGTAATGACTAGACACTGCAGGAGAAACACTGATTTTTTTGGTAGCTCTGTCCACTTCTCAGCTTAAAAACTCAGAATGGCAGAAAACAGCAAAAGGACTCTGTGGATCGTCGGCAGCAGTATAGTAAGGCAAGCTTCAGAGTATGCTCAGAGGAGTGATTTTGACAAAGACCTGCAGCTTCCAAATTGTTAAGTGGTTTGGCTGGGATGGCATGAGGTGGAAGCATCGCATGCCAACAAAGCACAGACTTCTGAGGACTCAAGCTCAGCCAGACATACTGCTGATTCATCTTGGAGACAATGATTTGGGCACCAAATGATGGGTAGATTTAGTATCAGAAGCAAAACTGGACCTTGCTTCTATAATGGGTATGTTACCTGCCTGTAAGATCATTTTTTCTGATATTACAGAGTGTAGGGTCTGGAAAGCAGAACAGCACATGTACCTGCTTGACAGAGCTCAGAGAAAGGTAAACATACAAATATTTGGATATATGCACATGGCTGGGATGCACACCATACGTCATCCTGAAATTAAATATAGTAATGATTGGCTATACCTACCAGATGATGTGCACTTCTCACATGCTGGCAATTGCCTTTTTCTGGGTGACCTTCGAGATGGGATCCTCACAGTCCTCTAAAAATGTCAGGCTGTTACAGCAGACACAATTGTAAAAAGGTTTTAAGAGCCAAAAACTTGGTAAAAAAATAGAAATGCTGGACAGATTACACACACAAAGCAAAACTATGCTATCTCACTTTAGCACCACTACAGAAATGCAGATTCTTGCAGATATTCAGAATTGTGACATGCATACAACTATTGTTAATAAACTGTAGTATTAATATATTGATATGTTGTTTCACTATACTTATTAGACATAGTGAAACATAGAATTATGGAGACAGTACTCTGTTGTCGATGTCATATTATCTAACAATTAGTGTACCCATGTAACATTATTTCTTATTGTTACCATTAAATCACAAAGATTTACCTCTCTGAGAATCCTTAGTATTAAATCTAAACAGAGGAGAAAAATGCACGTCACAATATATCACAGTAGCATACTGTTGTATCTCTATTTATTACAGCTTTAAACAACGAAAAAAAATAATGAGACTCTGGAGTTTGAGGGAGGTGTGCTGCCTGCTTGAGGCAACCCAGGCCAGAGGCAATGCTAAAATTCTTATGCGAAGTACCAATAGGAAGCTGGATTCGATGTGGAGGTGCAACCACGATTTCCTGAGGATTATTTGAAAAGTAAGAATTAAAAACCCCGGAATGTGCAAGAGGAAGTGGAAGCTGTTGCACCAGCATTTCTACACCCTGAAGACCAGAGAGGAGTACTGGACAATGATAAGTGCTGGTACTCCCTTGCACATGAAATGTGGAAGGCTGCTGGGAAGCCTGCTGCAGAGGAGCACCTAATATCATGAGTAAAGAAACTCTCTGTAACACAGCATAACATTTTTTTTTACAGAAATCAAAAACAGCCTGACTGTTGTGTTAGATTCGATAACACCTCAGGTAGTGAGGTACAAGACCACAGGCTGAGTACGTCCACTACCTGATGCATCACATTATCTGACCACACCACACAGCTTTAAGGCTGATATTCCCATAATGCAGTGTAATATTGTAATCCATACTGTTAGAAATTATGTGCATTTGTGTGCTACTCCAATCATGCTTATGCTCCATTTCCATACATTGCCTCACTGTAAGAATGGGTTTGCATTCAGGCTGCAGAGCCTGGTCTTGTGGGGGGGGGGGGATATTGCCTTGTTGATGCCATTGGCTCCTAAGTATCCTAACTTATATCTCCCAAGAATCAGACCAATATTATATTGACATCTCACAATGCACTGTCTGACCTGAGCTGAAAGGAATACCATTAAGTAGCTGACACCATGCAACTCATAACTCCCTCAACTAGTGAGCAATAGCAATCATGCAGCTGCACCATCAATATTTATTAACTTTCTTTTTCTGTGAGACTCCTCTCAGAATACAATTGCTTCTTAGGGCATATGTGGCGGTGGGGTTGGGGGGTGGAAGCAGTGAGTCTCTGATACTGTACAAGTTCTAACTGCCCAACTAGCATGTTACTTAAATGATGTCACTGTACTGTTTATATTCATAGCCTTTGTTTGATTCTGAGTGGTCACTCAGGATGCAATACCTCTTTTATTTGGCAGGGGGGGCCATAGTCTACCTGACACCAACCACCTCCTAACCATCTCAACTAGTATGTTACTGCTATTATGGACTGTACCATTTATATCCATTTCCTTTGTTTGCCTGTTGCTCCATACTCAGGATACATTACCTGTTTCATGAGGAGGCAGGCATTTCATATTTCACACTGTTCAACTTTTTACTATCCCAACCAATCTGATACTGCAGTCATTCAGATGTATCATTTCTTTCCACAATGGTCATTTCCCTGTACTTCTCCAGTATCAATGCAGGTACATTACCTGGCTAACGCCAAATAAATACCAAGTTCTGCACACACCCTGGAACCACAAAGGTGAACCATCAATACTGTAGACTTTATTTTTCTTGTGACTGCCCACTCACAATGCACTACCTGACATGCAGTATCAGAGGGTGGGGGGCACTACTCACTAAGTAACACCATACAAATCTTAATTGTTCTAAATTGAGTGTTACTAAAATCAATCACCTGTACCATCTATTTTAGTGATCTTTGTTTACTGTGAGTATCGTCTCAGGATGCAGAACCCATTGTAGTGGGGGTGGGGGTTAACTTTCATAGCTAGTATGTTACTGTTATCATGTGGCTGTTACATTTAAATCCATAAAATTCTTTGTTTGTCTATTCAGTCAGTATACAGCACCTCATCTCGGTGTATCTTAACTGGCAGACAAGACTACCATTTTCAAATAAATGTATTTTAAATAAATGAAGACACATATACCACAGTCAATGAAAATCATTACTGGCTTTCATTCATAGATCAACAGAGGCACCGCCCACCACAAAGCAAGGTAGTGCCAGCCACACCTGAGGCTGTGGAGGGTGAACAATCAGACTCTGACAGTGTCATCATTGTTGAGTCAAAAGGTAAGAAAATCATACAAAAATGTTTTCATAATACTTACTCTGACTACTTTATGTCCATCAGATTCTTGATGCTCTGCAACCACTGAGCTGCTGTTACATAGCTATGTAACACAGTACTTTGGTTCAGACTCTACACTGACAAGTCAGAACCTCCTTGTGTATCATCACAGTACATACCCTTGCGGATCACATAGAAGTACTAATTGTGCAAGCATATCTATCTCTGTAATCAGCAAGCTGTTCTGTAACTCTTAATGTCACTAGTTTCACTGTAGTTCTCCACTCAAGACACATCATCTACTAAATGTATAACTAAGGACTAATACCTGACACAGTAGTAATTACTGGGAAACAATTCTACATAGATACATAGATACATAGACAGTGTCGGCAGATAAGGGCCTATGGCCCACCTAGTCTGCCCATTTGAGCTTGTAAGTTCAGTTTGTTTTCCTAGAAGTCTGTTTCCCCTTACCCCTGACCTCTAGAATTCCTTTATGTCTATCCCATGCATTCTTAAATCCCGTGATTGTTTCAGCCCCCACCACTTCCTCTGGCAGGGGTTCCACTTGTCCACCACCCGTTCTGTGAAGAAATTCTTCTCATGTTTCCTCTGAATCGTCCTCCTCCAACTTCATCCCATGTCCTCTAGTCCTGAAACATCTTTTCGCTTAAAATAGTGTTTTCCTGCACTCTGTTCCTCCCTGTCAGATACTTGTATGTCTCTATCATATCCCTCTCTCCTCCTCTCCTCCAGGGAGTACATGTTCAGTTCCTTCAACCTGTCTTCATAGGACTTGTGATGCAACCCATGCACCATCTTTGTTGCCCTCCTCTGAACCTTCTCACCCTGTCTATGTCCTTCGTGAGGTATGGTCTCCAGAACTGTACACTGTACTCCAGGTGGGGCCTCACTAGTGTCTTGTATAGCGGAATTAGCCTCCCTTTTCCTGCTGGTGATGCCCCTGCCTATACATCCCAGCATCCTATTTGCTTTACCTGATGCCTTGTCACACTGTTTCCCTACCTTGAGGTCATCAGAGATGACAACCTCAAGATCCTTTCCTGCTGGTGCATGCTATATCCTCACCCCCAACTGATATATTGTGCCAGGGTTTTGTGTGCCCATATGCATTATCTTGCACTTCTTTGCATTGAATTTCAACTGCCAAACCCTTGACCATTCTTCAAGTTTCTGTGGTCCTTCTCATTCTGTCTACACCCTCTGGTGTGTCTACTCTGTTACAGAGCTTTGTGTCATCAGCGAACAGTGAAATTCTGCCTTCTAGATCCTGTGCAATGTCACTGATGAAGATGTTGAATAGGACCAGTCCCAGCTCTGATCCCTGTGGTACCCCACTGGTCACTCTTCCTCTGTGGAGTGACAGCCATTACCACCACCCTCTGTGTCCTGCCACCCAGCCAGTTACCTACCCACCACACTACTGTCCTGCCCACACCCATATTCCCCAGTTTGTGTAATAGTCTCTATGTGGCACAGTGTCAAAGGCCTTGCTGAAGTCCAGATAGGCCATGTCCACCGCCCTCCCTGATCCACCTCCTAGTCACCCAGTCAAAAATTCAACTAGGTTGGTCTGACATGACCTCCCCTGGTGAAACCATGCTGCCTTGGGTCCTGTAGTCCATTGACAACCAGATGTTCCTACCAATCTCTCCTTCAGTAGTGCTTCATGATCGTTCCCACCACCGAGGTGAGGCTGACTGGTCTGTAGTTCCCTGCTTCCTCTTTGTTCCCACTTTTGTATAAGGGACTACATCTGCTGTCCTCCAGTCTTTGGGAACCTCCCTGTTTCCAGTGATTGGCTGAATAGGATAGCCAGAGGTTCAGCCATCACCTCTCTTAGTTCTTTAAGGACCCTGGGGTGCACCCATCTGGCCCCATTGCTTTATCAGCTCTTATTACTTCCAGTTCCTTCAGGACCCTTTCTCGTGTAAAGGGACTTGTGTCCATTTCTGCACCATTCTCACCCCTTGTACTCCCTTCAGACCCATTACCCCCCTCTTCCTTAGTAAAGACTGAGCAGAAATACCTGTTCAATATGTCAGCTTTATTGTTGTCATCCTCCACACGGCTCCCATCCTCCCCCTTCAGTCTCACTATCCCTCCCTTTGTCTTTCTTTTTTCACTTATGTACCTGTAAAAGGTTTTGTCCCCTTTACCCACTGATTTTGTGTAATTCTGTAGAAAATAAATAAGTATTCTCTTACAAAACAGAGTTTGTGTTGTACAATTTTCAACAGATAAGTATTTAGTACAGGTATTGCCATACTGACTTTGTCAGCATGACATATGAAAGCATTAACATGAATGTTTTCCAACTCTGAGTCTCAAGTCAGGATATAGTACCTGTGTGTGTGTGGGGGGGGGTCACACTGTCACTACCTGAGTAGTATCATACCACAGTTAAATATAGTAACTTTCCTCTTCCTGCAATAAAGAAGATTTTGTACTGCTAGCCATGATCTTAAGTTAACAGTGTGTGCCCACTCAGCCAGCATACAGTACCCAAACATGTGAGTGGGAAATTGCCTTGGTAATGCCATGCGCTCCTAAAGTCGTGTAACTTGTGTGTTCCTTCAAGCAAAATGTGTACTGTTTATATTCATGCTCTGACTTTTACCATGTGTCTCTACTCAGTATACAAAGTCTTCTTTGAAGGGTGATAGGGAGGGGGATTGCCCAGCTAATTGCATGCAACTCCTAACTGTCCTAACTTAAGTGTTCTTACAACCAGAGAGGCACACCATTCATCTCCATATACTTTCTTTCCCTACCACTGTACACTTAGGATGCACAGCCTAGTCAGGTGGAGTGGGCCATTGCCTAGCTGATGCCATTCAACAACTAAGTGTTCCAGCTTGTGTATTATTCAATCATGAACCTGTAACTTTGATGTCCATAACCATTATTTAACTTAGAGTCTGCATGCAGAATTCAGTACCTCATGTGTGGTGAGGGGGTGGGGGTGTTCCCTGCCTGATGCCATGCAGCTCTTAACTGTTCTAACTTGTGTGTTTCTGCAACCACAGAGGTGCACCGTCAATGTCTATCTACTTTTTTTTACTGTGACTCTCCACTCAGGATGCACTATCTGGCCTGGGGGGGGGGAAGAGGAGGGACATTACTTAGCTGATACCATACAACTTCTAACTCTTTCAACTAGTGTCTACTGCAATCATAAAGCTGTGACATATACACCCATAACCTTTGTTTTCCTTTCAGCCTCCACTCACAATGCAATGCCTGCTCTGTTTTTTTTTTGGGGGTGGCATTTCATAGCTAACAACATGCAACTTCAAACTGGCCCACAGTGCCACAACATGATGTTTTGTCAGACAGTAATGGGGTCTGCAACAGTAAGTCAAATAAAAGTGCAAACGCAAATGGTTACTACAATTGAAACACAAGCAATCATTAAAACGTAAACGGTAACGCACACATTACCATACACGAGAAAGGTAAAGCAAAGGTGTATGGAAAAACAAATAGATACAATAAAGCTAACAGTAACAAAAGCACAAATCCTGCATTTATTAAACAATCTATTTATGTGTCTTATAGTAGTCTGAGAGACTGGAGCAAAACCACGGGCTCAGATGAAGCAGGAAGATGGCAGCAGTGCTGAACGCAAGTCTACTAACATAAACACACACAGATCTCATAGACTGTTGCAACAGTATCTGTACATTTTATATCAATGTGTATCTTTACTCAGTCATTACAGCTGAACAGTAGATGTGCATGTTGTAACTTTCGCTACACTTTATGTGTCATGGAAAACTATTTTGTTCAGCAGTGAGAATAATGCATTGTCTCACTAATATCACACATCTCCTAACTTTGGCCCCGTCCACACTACACCGCTCAGGGCTGGTAACGGATGCAAGCCATTATGGCCAGAGAGCAGTGCAGTGTGTCCACACCACGGCAGTGTCCATTACAGGACTGGTACTGCCGTCCCACTGCAGGACCCAGGTGACCGTTAGGCCGACACCCAATCCCAGAATGTAGTTTGTGCTGCACTGGGGGGCTGCAGGAACAACATGCTCACCCATCCACACTATGGCTGGTAACATAACATTGGCAGAACCGTTGTCATAACCATTGTTCAAACCACCGCATAGGCGGTTTCAACAACGGTTACGGAAATGTCTTCTGTTATGTTACAGGTGTAAAAGCAAACTGTTGCAGTAACAGTTTGCACCCTCTGTAATGGTACAGAGGCAGTATAGTGCAATGGTTTAAGGCTCTGAGCTGCTAATCTGGTGACATCCAGCAGGCCAGACCTGGGTTTAAATCCTACAGCTTCCACTTGCATACTGTGTGACCCTGAACAAATCACTTAACTTCCCTGTGCTCCCAGGTTGCTCCTGTAAAAAAAGCTTTCAACTTAGTGTGCTACTCCTGGATAAACTACCAAAAAAAATTAATTAAAAAATTAAAAATAGTGTGGACAGGACCTAAGCTAACTTTTCTCTTACTCCAATCAAATAGCTGTACCATTTATACTCACCGGGTTTGTCTTGCTGTGCCTAACCACCCAGGAAGCAGTACCTGTTCTGGGAGTGAAATTATTTGGCTGAGTATGTAAAAGCCATAGCTTTGCAAGCTAGTGTACAACTACAATCACAGAACTGTATAACTGATGCACATTGCTTGATATTACCATTGACTATCCAGTGTGTATGCTGTAGCTGATATACTGAGCTTGGAAGCAATTCTGTGACTGGCAACATAAACTACAAACATTTCTAACTGTTATATAACTGCAAATAGAGAGTCACAACACAGATGTACATGAACTTCTTTTGCTTCAGCTCTACTTTCACAATACAGCACGTCATCTGTGGCGGTGGGGGGTACTGCCTAACTGACAATATATAACTAATAACTGTTCTAAGTAGTATGATACTACAATCATATACTACACTTGTAGCATTTATTTTCATACACTTTTATTTTTATTTTATTGAAATTTAGGATTACAAATACCTTTGAGCAGGAACTGCTCATTTACTAAGGTTCCACATCAAAGGAATGGGGGGTATACATACATACAGAGGTCAACATAATAATACATAGTTGCACAATACAAAGAAGTAAGAGATTGAGGCTTAGGAAATTCCAGTAATTCAAAATGTGCCAAATGTTAGGTAGCATGACATACCAGCCAAGGGCATCTTAGAAATAAGCACTGCAGGTGAGATGGAAGGGACATGCAGGCAGGAAGGCCATTGTCGGAGGCTACAGGGTGAGGGTAAGAGCTCTAAAGGGAGGGAGGGAGGGATAAAAGTCAGAAAATGTCAGGGAGGGAGGAAAGGGAGAGGGGAAAGGGGGTAGGCAGGTAGAAGGGGGTAAGGCGGGGAGAGGTAGCAGTCAAGACTGAAGTGGAGGGCAGTGAGCAGTGGGCCCCTGATTAGGCTAGGCAGTCACAACGACTAGTTGAAATGAGATGAAGTCGGAGTTGTCTCTTAAAAGGGCCAAGAGAAGCAGCAGTAAGAGTTTCTTTGTTGAGAGTATTGTACCACTGTGGTGCTCTGTGGGCAAAGGCACTCTGGCCCATGGTTGTCCAGCATCTGGGAACAAGGAAGGTTAGTTGTTCTGAACTTGTAGTTTGCTGGGTGCTGTGGTGGTCAATGAGAAGCTTTTCAATGCCCGGGGGGCATGACCCCAAGGAGGACTTTTTTGGCTAAGAGGCAGGTTTGATACTATATCCATTTGATGAGAGGAAGCCAACCTGCCTGAGTTTAAAGGTCACAAGTGTGTGTAAGTTGGTCAGCCCCAATTAGCAGCCTGAATGCTTTGTTAAGTGCAACTGTAATTCTGCGAAGGGCAGAGATGGAGGCAGAGCCATAAATTGCTAGCCCATAATCGATGATGGAGGTGACAGAGCTGTTGATAGCTAACTGTAGAGTGTCAGGAGTCATGCAGTGTTTGTGCCTGTGGAGCAGGCCTATACGGATGTTGGTGGCTTTGGCAACAGAATCTATGTGCCAATGGTAGGGAGAGTGAGCTGCCCAATGTGACACCTAGGTATTTAAAATCAGGAACGTGTTCAAGTAAGGTCCCTGTTTGGTTTAGGATGGTGAGGTCACAGGATTTGTACTTGCTCCGGGTATTGTAGAAGGTCATAACTGTTGTTTTGCTGTAGTTCATGACCAGTTCGTGTGACTTGAACCATTCTTCAATGTGCATGAATTCAAGCTGTAATTGTTTCTCGAGGAGCTCTGCATTTTGGTGATTGGTGAACATGACTGCATCATCGGTGTAGAGCAGTAATTTCTGGTGGCAGAGACTGGGAAGGTCATTGAGGAAGAGGCTGAAGAGTAGTGGCCCCAGGATGGACCCCTGTGGGACCCCTGAAAGGACTGGCTTTTCTTCTGAGGTGACACCGGCAATCCTAACCTGCTGGATCCCTTCCCCAAGGTAGCTTGAAAACCAGAGCAGTGCTTCATTGGAGATCCCAATGTTTGATAATTGCTTGAGTAGGAGTGGGTGGTTCACAGTATCAATGGCTTTGTAAGGTCGATAAATACTGCCCCTACACAGTTTCCTTGATTGAGCGTGTTATGGATAAAGCCAGTGAATTCTAATAGTGCAGTGGTGGTACTGTGCCCTTTCCAGAAACCATATTGCTCAGGACACTGGATGTCATATTTTTCCAGGTACTTGACTAGCTGGTCTGAGGCAATGCGCTCCAGGGCCTTAGACAATGGAGGGAGGATGGAGATAGGTCTGTAGTTGGAGTGCAGTGATTTGTCTCCACTTTTGTGTACTGGTGTGATGGTTGCCTGTTTCCAGTGAGATGGGAACTGGGACATTCTTAGTGATAGGTTGAGGACCTATGTCAGGGGTTCAAGGACTTCTTCAAGGACAAGTGCTAACAACTTCAGATCAAAGGAGTCACCGCTGTAGCCTGCATTGTGAATGGCCTTCCCAATATAGGTTCTGGCTTCATGCACTGCAATCTCCTTGAAGTAGAATTGTGGGGCAGGGTGTAGGAGAGGAGTAGTTGCAAGAGGGTTACTACCAAAGGGGGCATCAAAGAAATTAGAAGAGAGGACACTATCCAAGTTGGAGAATACATTGTTAAAGGTGTTGGTGATTGTGTAAAGGTCAGACGGTGTTCCATTTATGTTGAGCATGGTGGGTGGTGACTTAGGATCCTTGCCTGTAAGGTCTTTCAAGTTACTCCAAATTTTTTTTCCATCACCCCAGGAGCTGGAGACAGCTTCCTTGAAGTATTTGCATTTGGCACTCCTAACTGCCCATGTACACTCATTTCTGGCAGCTTTGTATTTATGAATATCCCCAGGTTTGGATGTTGTATGGGCACAGTGCCAGAGATGATCCCTATGTTTCAGTAAAGTGATTAGATCTGGGGTTATCCAAAGGTTAGCTCTGCCCCTGACCTTCAGCTTTTTGAGAGGTGCAAAGATATTGCAGGCCGCAGTGAAGTGGCTGATGAAAAGGTCTAAGGCTTGGTTTGCATCAATGGCAGTCAATTGGTGTCCAGTCCATGTGGCCTAGGTGTATCTTTAGTAGCTCAAGGTACCCCTGCTTTAACTCTCTGGTGTGGATTATTTTAGGAGGGGGCTTAATGAATTTGTTTGTCCAGGTACATGTGACCAGTGAGTGGTCACTGATCCCATCAGGGAGCACTGAAACTTTTGAGATTCATTCAGGGTGATTAGTAAGGATCCAGTCCAGAAGTGTGTGTGACTCTGTCCTATAGTTGCATCTGGTGGGGGTGGTAACAAGCTGTGTTAGGTTCTGTGATGTGACAGCATCCTTGTAGTTTCTGGCCTCCAGTGATAGCCAATTTATGTTGAAGTCTTCTAGTACTATGAGTTCAGAGTTATGGTGTAATCCCTGTAGGCTTTCCAATATGCTCATAAATCCATTGGGCTGATCTTTAGGGGGTAGGTACACATAGGCAATGGTGAACTCCTTGTTGTGTGCCCTGAGTAGAACTTTAATAGCAAGAACCTGCGAGGATGGTTTAGGGTTTGAGAATGGGAAGACTTGACCCAGATAGGAATTCCTTAGGTAGATGGCACAGCCCCCACCTTGTTTGGAAACCCTGTCCTGTCTGAATATAGAGTATCCAGGGATGGTGACTGCTGCATCTGCTATCTTAGGGTTAAGCCACGTTTTGACAACAGAGAGTACATCAGGGCTATGTTGCTGGACCCAGGTTTGCAAGATGTCAAGTTTGTTAAGGAGGCTGCAGACATTGATTGAGGCTAATGTGAGGGATCCCTCCCACCATTTTGTGGCATGGGGTGCTAGGACGGTAGGCCCCAGGTTAGGATGAACATTTTCAGATATCAGTAGTAGTATCCTAAGAAGGTATGCTTTAATCATTTTGCAGACTAATTTTGTTGTAGGTCATCTAGTCCTCTTGGCCTTGCTGGTCTGCGTTGGCCCCATGATATTGCAGAGCACAATATATAAAGCCATGTTCTCAGAGGTACCACATGATTGACGAAAAGTAATCAAACCCGCAGGAAATGGTGGACTACCGGGGACCAGAAATCTATTATTGCAGCTCAAAGACCCAGAATGTGAAATTCTTTTTCTGTGACTCTCCACTAACGATGGAGTTCCTGTTTTATTTCCGGCGGAGCATTGCCTGGCTGAGATTGTGCAACTCCTAACTGTTTCCACCAGTGTGTTACTGCAATCATGAAGCTGTACTGTTTATATCCATAACCTTTTTTCTTGTGACTCTGCACTAAGCATGCAGTACCTATTGTGAGGGTGGGGGGAGCATTGCCTGGACTGCCCCAACTACTTTGTTACTGCAATGATGGACCTGTTCAATTTACATCCATAGCTTTTTTTCTTGTGAATCTCCACCCATCATGTAGTACCTGCTCTGGGGGTGCAAGGGGCAGCATTGGCTAGCTGATACCATACAACTCCTAATTATCCTAATCTATGTGTACCTGCAAACACAGAGGAAGAGCATTTATATCAATCTACTACCTGTTACAGCAACTTCCCACTCAGAAGACACTACTTGTCTTAAAGGCTGGGGTGGTAAATCACCTATCTCACATAGCACAACTCCTAACTGTTCCAACTACTATGTTACTGCAATCTTGGAGCTGTGTCTTATGTATACATAGCCTTAATTTTCCAGTGAGTGTGCAGTGAAAATGCAGTGGCTGCTGTGAGGGCAGGAGGGGGTGGATATAGCCTCTATGATGTTGTGCAATTTGTAACTGTCCCAAGTAGTGTGTTAATGCAATGACATAGCTGTGCCATTTATATTCATAGCATTTTTGTTTACTGTGAATATCCACTCAGGATGCAGTAACTGCTGGAGGGGGGTGCGGATGCATTGTGTACCAAACACCATGCAAGTGCTAACTGTCCTAACTTCTGTATCCTTCCAACCACAGACATCCACCATTAATGCCTATGCACTTTCTTTTCCTGTGACTGTCTACTCGGAATGCAGTACCTCTCCTGGCTGGGTTGGGGGGACATTGCCTTCCTAACACCATGCAATTCCAAACTATTCAAACTAGAGTGTCACTGCAATCATGGACCTCAACCAGTAATATCAATAACCTTTTGTTTGCTCTGACTCTCCACTCAGTACATAGTACTTATTCAATTGTGCACTGGCATTGCCTGACTCAGGTCATGAAAGTGGTAACTCTCCTAATTTCTATGCAGCTCCAATCATGGAGCTATAGAATTGATATCCATGGCCCAGGTTTGCTTTACCTCAACAGTCAGGATGCAGTACCTCATCTGTGCATGAGGATTTACATTGCACTACTGACGATTCACAGCTCCTAACTTTCCTAATTGTGTGTGCACCTCCAATCAACGAGCTGTGCCATTAATCTACATGTACCCAATATAACTGTTACTATATTTCCAAGATGGAAAACCTCTCCACATGGTAGGAGACAACTAAATTGAGTCATTGTCTGACTGGTTACAGACAACTACTCATGACCATGATTTATCTCTATTTTAACCAAAAAAACACATATACAACCATTGAAAAATAAGAGGTCCAGGCACCAGATATCATTAGATAAAAAAAAAGAACAGTAAAGTATATTGTCACTGTCACATGGTAATAGTTTATTCTTTCTCTGTACAGATCAGCTACGTAAAAAGTGGTACACTGTGTACTGTCGCTGTGGTCATAGGCTAGAGCACAAGGTTGACTGTCTGACATCTGAAATTAAAGACTTCAAAATGAGCACAACACAATATTAGACTTATTAACAGTGCAGCAAGTGACAGTCAACCTTGTGCTTGAGCCTGTGGGCACAGCGGCAGGTGCCAGTGCAGACAGCAGCACTGCTTCACCTGCAAATGTATCCAGTCTCCCTGACCAGTGATGGACGTCTTCCACAGCCATCTGCAGGGATCTTCCCTCACCCTGGTGCAACCACTTCCATTTCCCCGTGCACCTCATATCTATCCAGCTTCCTGCCTGGGCTGCCTCAATCAAGCAACAGCACACCTCCCTCAAAAATTATATATTTTGTAAATACGTTAAATTATTTTATTTTAATAAGAGAAAAATATTCTAATTTTTCGAACAAGTATTGTTTTTTATGATCATTTTATTTTTCAGTAATATTATATGTTCCTAAATAACAAAGTATTTTAAAACTTTTAATAATAAGCATTTATTTTCATAGAAAAAGCAACATTTTTATTTTTTAAAATCAATTTTTTTATATAACAACATCGAGAAAGCATAATGTTTAATTTGTATTTTTTGTATTCAATTCAATTATTATGTAGACAATAAATATTTGGTTACAAAACAGTTTTTCTTGAACTATTTTCAACAGATAAGTAGCTAGCACAGGTATTGCCATGTTGACTTTGTTAGTATGACATAGGAAATAATTTACATGAATGTTTTCCATCTCTAAGTCTCAAGTCAGGATTTAGTACCTGATGTGTGTGTGCGTGGGGGGGTCACGGTGTCACTACCTGAGTAGTACCATGTCACTGCTAAGTATACTAACTTTCCTCATGCTGCAAAATAGAAAGTATAATACTGATAGCCATGCCCTTACGTTAACAGTGTCAGTCCACTCAACGTACAGTACCCAGTCACATGAGTGAGAAATTGGCTGGCTAAC
Organism: Neoceratodus forsteri; assembly: GCA_016271365.2. Classification (NCBI taxonomy): domain Eukaryota; kingdom Metazoa; phylum Chordata; order Ceratodontiformes; family Ceratodontidae; genus Neoceratodus; species Neoceratodus forsteri. The sequence goes on along the minus strand of CM028135.1, from coordinate 563,326,072 downwards.
GCCATGCACCCCCAAAGTCTTCTAACTTGTTTGTTCCTGCAATCAAAGTGTGTACTGTTTATTTTCATCACTCACTTTTACCATAACTCTACACTCAGCATACAATGTCACCTTTGGAGGGGTGAAGGAGGACTGCCTGGTTGATGACATGCAACTCCTAACTGTACTAACTTGTGTGTTCTTACAACTAGCCAGGCACACCATTGATGTCCATAGACTTTCTTTCCCTATCACTGTACACTCAGGATACACAACCTGCTCTTGAGGGAAGGGGGCATTGCCTGGCTTATGCCATGCAACTACTAGTTCTTCCAAATTCTGTGTTATTGCAATCATTAAGTTGTACCATTACTATCCATAACCTTTGCTTACCTGTGAGTCTGCACTCACGATGCAGTATCTCCTGTGCAGGGATGGGGGGGAGTACATTGCCTGGCTGATGCCATGCAACTCCTAACTGTCATAACTTGTGTCCTCCTACAAACATGGATGTATACAGTTAATATCCATATCTGTTATTTCCTGTTTATATCCACTTGAGATACAGTTGCTGCTGTGTGTATGTGTTGGTGTGGGGCATTCCATGGCTGACGCCATGCAAGTCCAAACTTTCTTAACTTGTGTGTCCCTACAACCACAAAGGTGCACCATTAATGTCTATGGCCTTCTTTTCCAGTGAATCTCCACTCAGGATACAGTACATGCCTGGGGGGTGGGGGCATTGCCTAGCTTGGGGGTAATCATGAAGCTGTAACATTAATATCCATATCTTCATTTTACTGAGAGTCTGCATTCACAATAGAGTACCTCATGAGCGGTGGTGGGGGGGGGACATTGGCTGGCTAATGCCATGCAGCTCCCAACTGTCAAAACTTGTGTCCTGCTACAAAGAGGGATGTATAGCATTAATTTCCATAGTGTTTATTTCCTGTGGATGTCCACTCAAGGAACAGTTTCTGCTGTGTGTCTGTGTGTATGTGGGGGGGATTATTCCCTGGCTGACACCATGCAACTCTGCTCTTTCCTAACTTGTGTGTCCCTACAACCACAAAGGTACACCATTAATGTCTCTGGGCCTTGCTTTCCTGTCATTCTCCACTCAGGATACAGTACATGCTGGGGGGAGGGGGAATTGCCTAGCTGGCACCATACAACCACTAACTGTCCCAAGTAGTGTATTACTACAATCACATAGCTGTTACATTAACATCTATAACCTTTCTTCCCTGTGGCTGTCCCCTCAGGATACAATACCTGATCTGGGGGGGGCATTGCTGGGCGAACACGGTGCAACTCCTAACTCTCCTAACTTGTGTGTCCCTGCAACCACAAAACTTGTCTGTCCCTGCAGTCAAAGTGCTATACTGTTTATCTTCATGACCTCACTTTAACCATGGGTCTCCACTCATCATACAATATCTGCTTTGAAGGGGGTGGAGGGGGATTGGCTGGCTCATGCCATGTAACTCCTAACTGTCCTAACTTTTGTGTTCTTACAACAAGGGATGCACACTATTGCTGCACATAGACTTTCTTCCCCTATCACTCTACACTCAGGCTGCATGACCTGGTCGGGGGGGGCACTGCCTAGCTGATGGCATACAACAACTAAGTGTTGAAATGTGTGTGTTGTTTAATCATGAAGGTGCAACATGAACATCCATAACCTTTTTTCTTGACAGTATGCACTCACAATAGAGTACCTCATGTGCGTTGGGGGGGACATTGCCTGGCAGCAACGTCTGGTGCACTCTGACATCACTGATGCTGTCTGGCATGGTATTCTATATGAAGACAAGAAATATGACTTCCTTGGCTAGAAGCCAGTACAGGAAAGAGTTTCCTTATACAGCCCATTATGGCTGAAATATGGAAACTGACATGCTCATCATTCTCTGTTGCTGATTCTAACATCGAATTTCCTTACTTTTGTCGCTGTGGAACAACACTAACTGATGCATTAAACTGAGTTTTTTGCCATGAATTTCCTTTTTTTTTGAGAATCTGCAGTAGAAATAGTGAATGGAATGTGGTGGCGGGGCCCCCCACTCCCCACACGTGATGTTTTGTCACATTGTAATGGTAAGTGCAAGGGAAATGCAACCGCTAAGTGGTTGCACAGATGGTGATGGAAACATAAATGGTAAAGCAAATGTTAATGGAAACTTAAGCACAAAGTGATGCCAAAGTGAACAGTGATGCAAAAGGAGATGAAACCACATAAGGAAATGCAAACTGTGATGTGCACGGTAACGGAAAGGCAATTGGAAATGCAAATGGATACGTTAACAGCATAAATAATGCTAAAGGAAACAAAAACAGAAATACGAATGCAACCACGTATGCAAACGAGAACGCAAAGGGTAACACACATGGTGGCATACATGGGAACGGTAACAGAAACAGGTACAGAAACACAAGTGGGAATGCTAACTGTAACAGTAACAGAAGCGCACAGCCTGGTTTTGCCCAACAGCTGCATAGAGAAACACAGTGTGTACAAAGAATGTATGCATAATAATGGCCCTCAGAGCAGAAAATGAGCAGTTGGAAAACTAAATTGCTTATATCATAGGGATACACATTTTCATTATGAAGATTCCGTATCTCACACCATTTTCAAGGTATGAGCCCCGAAAGGTGTGACAGAAGAAATCATGTTAGTCTATGGGAAAAATTATCATATTTGGAGTACTGTAACATTGCAACCAAGCAATATTTTTTCACCAAACTACCAAAAGGCACATCTGTGAGATGTTGGCTGCCTTCCCTCTAAATTTCAGCCCAAAAGACCAAACCATTCTTTTGCAGCAGGGTGGCAAAGATTTCTTGTCATTGTGCCATAGCCTAGAAAAGTAGTGTCGTGATTTGCGACACCTTTCACAAAAATTTGTGAAAGTGTCACAAGTGTGGCACTACTTTGTGAAACCACTTTTCCCACAAATTTGAAAATCATATTTCTGGGGTGTTTAACCCCAAAATAATGACATGACTAGCATCCCAAGGGTCAGACTAGGTGAACACAAAAATAACTGTGTTCCTAAAGGGACCCAATTTTAATCAGCAAGCATTTTTCTGATCAGTAACTGAAAACAAAATGGTGGATTTGCAACACTACTAGGGCCATTTGCAACACTAAAAAGTGCATTTGTGAAAGTGTTGAACTTTTTGTTAACTTTTTCCATTGACTTACAATAGGAACTTGTCATTTGAATAATTTTTGAACTGTTCAATATTTTTTCATGAACTCTTCAAAAGGCACATTGTTTCTTTTTTCTAGCCCATTTTTATAAATGTATATATACATATATGTGTATGTATATATATATATATATATATATATATTACTGATGCAGTCGAGCCAGTACAGTACTGCACTTCTATGTTAAAGTCCAAACCTCAAAACCTGGACCCTTAATAACTTTGGAGCCATTCAATGGATTTGCATGAACTTTGGCAAGCGTGATCTCTAGTGTAGGTCTCCCAATCTGCCAGATTTCAGGAGAATCCTTTAAGCAGTTTCTGAGATATACAGTGTTGAAAAAAACTGAAAAATTTGGATTTTTTGACATTGTTTTCTACAGCAGTATCTCAAAAATGATGTTGTGGTTTGAAATTTTCAGGGTAGCAAGCCTTTCGGTCGCAGATGTGCCTTTTGAAGGTTTGGTGAAAAACTAATAATCAATTCAAAAGTTATGACATTTCATATTTTCCCATTATTTCCTATAGGAACAATTATATATCAGTCATGAAAAATACTGTTGTTCAAACAATATTGTATTGTGAGAAGAATACCAGCCTATTATGTGCACAGTACAGTATTGTGCAAATAATACCAGGTTCTTTTCGAAAAAAAAAAAGCCTGGTATTGTGCGCACAATAGGATTACTGTGTGAAAAATATCAGCTTCCTTTGGTAAAAAAATGCTGGTATTTTTCATACAGTTCCCTGAGTTAAGTCTGCCATCTTGTTTCCCCACTTAGCGAGAAACTTAAAGTTCCAAACCTTTTTAACATAAAAAAAAATCAAAAAACAGCTAAAGAGAACCCTTTAGGTGTATTCTGATGTTTTTTTGGTTTTTTAAACTGGACCCCAACAATTTGTTTTCAGGGTCCAGCTTATACAGAGAATGACTTGTAAGCCATGAGTATGAGAAGAGCAGTATTTTCTTGAATTTTGCAGCCACAGCTGGAAATCATGCTGCTGGCTGCAGAGTCAAGGAAGACCCACCGACATTAGGTGCTCAGTCCGTGTGTCAAGATGTAGCCCTTGCACACATACATATTTGGACACTGAACGCCCACCCCAGTGTACCTACATTTTTTTAAATCCTGTGAAAAAAGAAAACTGTTCCCTGATGTTTTTTATTTGATGTAGAATCCTGCATTGAAATGTATGATCAGTGCAGGATCCTGCATTGAAGCTGTCTGCCCTTCATTGACATCAGGGTGCCCAATTCCCATGTCAGTGTGTACCCCCCATATTGTGGCACACTTTCTTAAAGATGCCATACAAGTGATAGCACCAATTTTGACTAATTTGTTTAACTGGAGTTTGGTGGAGGGAATTTTCCCAGAGGCTTGGAAAAGTGCAAAAATAATACCAATTTACAAAGGTACAGGAGATGCATATAAGCCTACAAATTATAGGCCAATTGCTTTACTATCAAGTATTTCAAAGATATTGGAGAGACTGGTTCAAGAACAGTTAATTGACTTTATGGAGAAATATACTCTGCTAACTAAATTTCAATCGGGGTTTCGAAGGAGTCATTCCACGTCCACCACGCTCACCGTCATGGTCGATGACCTGGCTACAAGGCTGGAGGACGACCTGGCGGTGGTCGCGGTGTTCGTGGATTTATCAAAGGCTTTTGATACTGTATCCCACAAACTATTGGGAGAACGCCTAGCAGACATGGGTCTAATAAATGAAACTTATAACTGGTTTAAATCTTACTTAGAAAACAGCACGTAAGTATCAATGGGGTCCTATCTAAGAGACTTTTGGTAGAGAGGCGTCCCACAGGGCTCAATTTTAGGACCACCATTGTTCTTGATTTACATCAATAATTTAGTAGAAGTAATACAAAACTCAAGTATTAACCTCTATGCAGATGACACACTAATGATTTCAGGTGGGTGAACTTTAGTCGAATTGGAACAAAAGTTGCAAGCAGACTTTACCAGACTCTGCACATGGTTAACTAGAGCGGGCTTGATAGTTAACAGTAAAAAAACAAAACTGATGTTTTTTTTCTAGGACTAAACATAGATTGAACGGTAGTAGAGAAAATATATCTATAAAGACATTACAAAATGAAGAATTAGAGCAAGTACTAGAATATAAATACCTAGGGGTTTGGATCGATTATGCCCTAAAATTTGATAAACATATTCTTGACACCATTTCAAAAGTAAATAAAAGATTGGGAACCTTCAGAAGAACAAGTTTTTGTATGAATAGATTAATAAGAGAAACAGTAATAAAACAACTTTTTCTACCCATTCTGGAATATAGAAACCATGTGTATGGCCTTGCATCGAAAGGTCTCTTGCAAAAAGCTGATAAAATGTATAACAAGTTGGCTAGATTCATATTAAAAAAGGATTATAGAACTCATCATTGTTTTATGTTACAAGACCTTGGCTGGCTTATCCAGGAAGTAAAAAGACAGATTTCTTGGGCTATGCAAATTTATAAAGTTATTTATCAAAAGCAGCCTAAATGCCTGAGTGATAGACCAGAAAGGAAAACATATGTCTACAATTTGCGTAAAAAAAATCTGGGGCATTACTCACTTCCAAAACTAAAAAATAAATATAGTTACATGCGTTTTCTCGTAATAGTGGCTAAAATATGGAATAAGATAAAAATAGTAGCAAGTAACAAATTTAAAGATGTGAAAGCATTTTCATCAAGTCTGAAGCTGGAATTAAGTATGAAGTGTGAATGTTACGGTTAATTTAATATGCTTTATGAGTAACCTGTATAGAATGAAACGTAATATGTAAGTCGTGTCTATTACTCATTGTTACTAATATGTTTGTGACTGTATTGTTATATTAGTTTGTTCTTATCTAACGTCTTATGGAACATGAAGAAACAGGAGCATCTTGTAAATAGGACATTGTCCAAATGATGTAAATAATGCCAATAATTCCTGTATAAAAATAAAGGTTTTTATTACTACACTGGGAGCCCACCCCAGTGCCCTGATATATGTTTAATTTTTTTTTAATATGCTTTCTGACACCGAGATGCATACTCCTGGTGTCAGATTACTGCCCCCTCCCCCAGCTCACACATATATCAAATGGGAGTGTCCAATACACCTGTTGGTGTGATGATCCCCACACTTAGGTGGCACACTGGGATCCCACCACAGTGTGCCCAGTGCCCAAAAGAAAGCCTGTAAAAAAAAAGAAAACCATCCCAATGATTTTCTTTAATACCTGTAATAAAGGAAACAGTCCCTCATAGCATCCCCAGTCCCCTTTCCCCATCCCCACCCCACCTTTGTGCACCCACCTCCCCACACCCTCCTCATCTATACTTACCATCCAGAGGCCAGGATCAGCAATTTTCCATGGACCAGGAACACGTCTGCACTCTTCAAACGGCAACCACAAACTGAAGAAATTGAGATAAGTCATATAATGGGAGTCAATGGGGGGGGGGGGGGTTCAACTTAGGCTGATATCTCAGCCAGTTTTAGGAATTTTGGCCCCAGATTTTACACATGGGGTTCTTGGGACCCCTCCTCATGAACTTGTCACTGCCATTTCATTTCTCAGTCCTGAAAGGTGATTTTGTGGATGCTGCACAGAATCACCTTTTTGAACTGATTCATGGAATGACAGTGCAACTGTTCATGAGGTGGGGTCCCAAAAAGCCCATGTTGCAATTTTGGTGAAAAAAATCCCAAAAATTACTGTGTCATGAGTGTGCATTGCGTACTTTCTATGCACACTCGTATTTTCACCAATTTTTAATATTTTCACTCCAGATTTTAAATATTGACATTTTTTAACACCTCCTTATGAACAGCGCAGCTGTCATTTTTTCACATACTGCTCAAAATGTGTTTTCGCACCTGTGGCACAGAATGACATGGTCTCTGTGTGAAATAAACTCTCAGAATGGATTAACAAAATGACAGTATCATTGTTCAGGAAGGGAGGAACCATAAAGCCCATGTTGAAAATTTGGTGAAAAAATACCAAAAAAGATTACGTTACGTGCATGCATTGCTCACTTTCTGTGCACTCCTGTATTGTCAATTTTTCATATTTTCAATTCAGATTTTCAGCATTGCCATTTTTTTCACACCACCTTGTGAACAGAACAGCTATCATTTTGCACATCCTGTCCAGAATATGATTTTGCACATGTGGCTCAAAATGGCATGGTGGCTGTGTGAAATCAATTTTGGGATGGATTAATAAATTTACAGTTGCATTATTCATGAGGAGAGGTCCCATAATGCTGATGTTGAAAATTTGGAGAAAAATCTAAAAAAATCAGCAAGTTGCGAGTGTGCATTATGCAGTTTGTTTGCACGCTCATAATTTTGCAGTGTTTCCCATTTTTCATATTGTTGTGCTATCTGGATGGCGGTATGGTAGCGCAGTGTCTGAAAGATACTGTTGTACTATCTCGATGCAGAAATGGGAGCACAGGGTCCTTTCCACCATGACATATGTACGCTGTTGTACTATCTTGATTGAGGAATGGGAGTGCAGGGTCCCAAGGACCCTGCACTCCCACCATCTCTTATGGACAGAGTTGTACTATCTCAATGAATTGATGGGAATGCAGGGCCTGAAGGACCCTGTGTTTCCACAGTAAAATGAGGATACCATTATACTATCTTAAAAAGAAGGGAAATTATTTGCAAAAAACTTTGTTAATGCATTAGATAGGGTGGCTATCATAGTGACAAATGCAGGGAAAGCAGTTTCCAACCCTAAAGCCCCAGTCCCCCGGGTTTCCACCCCAACCACCTGACCCCCATCTCCCCACCCTCCACACATCAACAGGTGTTGGGGTGTGCCATGGGGTCATAGGACCTAACTCTCACTCCATTTCACATGTAAACATGCTTACACACTACAGTATAGGACAATGGGGTGAGAGTTAGGCCTTATAACCCTATGGAACACCTCATAGCCTGTTGGTATGTCGAGGGTGGAGGGATGGGGTGGGGTAGTAGGGATGGGAATCCTGGAGGATGGGGTTAGGGTTACAGCAATCTGAAGTTGAGAAATTTTCCATAGGATAACATTGCAGCACCCATGGTGCTTTTTGGTGCCCATATCTCAAAAACTATTTGAGATACGGATTTTTTGGATACCCTCAGCTTAGTCCAGTGTTATGCAGACTAAGCACACATAGAGGTTTCAAAGTCATGATTACAACTGCAGATAAATTTTTTCCATAGGTGCTACGGTTACTGAGATATTGCCAAATAAGTGTTCCATGGGTTCCTTTTCAGTATTATGGGGCTGCGGTATGGCTCTGTACTTACACTTAATTGGGAGCATAGGGAACAGAGAGACCACACTCCCACAGATGCATACCATTATACAAACAATGGGCAATGTGAAGGGAGCACAGTGTCCGCACTCCCACAAAAACATGCCAATTACCAGTTACATTACACTTTCTCAAAAAGAAGGGAAATTCATTAAAAAAAAACTTTGTTAATGCATCAGTTAGGATTGATATCACAGTGACAAAAGTATGGAAATGTGATGTTATGGTTATCTCCCCTAGCACCCTCCACCCTCCACACACCAACTTATGTTGGGATGTGCCATAGGGTCACCAGACCTAGCTCTTTTTTTTTGTTTACAATTCAAATTTTATTACCAATTTTACAATAATATAGGAGACAGAAATAGTAACAATTAGACAACATTATTACAGTATGAAGTATGTTCTGTCCCCTCCCACCCCCTCATCCCTCCCACCCAGTACAGCAGTAACACAGAGAATCTTCCCAGTCATTTAACTAAGACATGTTATTATCATTACCAATACTAATTAGAGTGTGTATGGGATCCCAGAATCACATATATTTCTGTTGTCTATTATAGAGGCTCACAATGTCTTTCTCTGTTCTGAGCTTAGCTATAATTTCATGAAGCCATTCTTGATAAGGTGGACAAATGTCATCTTTCCAATGCTTCAGAATGACTTTTTTTAACAGACAAAGCTATCATGGAAATGTGAAATCACTGAGTGGTAACATCTATAGGGGATAAGTCCCCTAGCAGACAAATTTCTGGGGTAAAGCAGTCCTGAAGACCCAGCAAGGGGTCCAATTTGGTCTTAATAGAATTTAACAAGGGGTTATCTTAGGACATTGCCAAAAAATATGGAGAAGTGTCCCTTTATCTAGGGAACATCTAGAACACAAATCTGAGGCTAGAAGGCCCAAACTAGCAAGTTTTGGGTGAGTATAATAAAGATTATGTAAAATATGGAATTGCATGAGCCATAGTCTGTCTTGCGACAGAAACGTATGGCAGTACAGCCATAATACAGGCCAGTCAAAAGTATAATGGGTGAAGAAGGAGGATCAATACTTAGTGGGACCATAGGAACTTCCAAACCACCAATGAAAGAGGGCTTGGTATAGTTTCGAGATTACCTTGGGAGGACTTAACAAGAGAATAAGCTCTGGTAAAAAAGAAAATGCAGGGAGATGGGGAAGAATATTGCCCAATGTACTAGCAAGAAGGTGTTTAAGTTGGACCTTGAAGTAGCTAGATACTGGAATATTAAATTTCAAGATTAACTTGGATATGGAAAGCCAAGACCCCTCACCATCAAGGAAAGTAGATACAATCCCTTCTCCCAGCTGATGCAACCACTTAGAGGGAATTCTCTGCTTGTTTATTAAAAAGGATGGGGAGTTCCATATGGATTGAGATAAATCTAGATGGGGTTTGAAGTGCATAAAAGAGCAAAGTTGAGCATGTATTCTTAATGAAGTCGCTAGCGTTGGACAGTTTCGAATATCTTGTAGGGAGGAAGTCTTGACATAAAACAAAGTCAGGGGATTGATACCTGTAGACTGGATGAAATCCAGTTCTATTTTGAGTCAAATCGGCCTCAGGCTACCGGGACCTGGGTTTAACCATTTAAGATACTTTGATAAATGACTAGCCCAATAGTATAAAGCCAGATGAGGAATACGGAGACCACCATTGAGTTTCTGAGCTGCCAATTTGTGGTATGCTAAATGGGAATATTTATTAGACCATATAAAGTTAGTAAATAAACTATGCATTTTCTGAAAGCAGGACAATGGAATGAAAGAGTTAAGAAGTGATAAAGGATATAAAAGCGGGGAAACACGGTCATTTTGATTAAGCTAATACAGCCCCATAACAAAATAGGGAGTTTTGACCATCTATCAAGGTCTTGTGTAATGATCTGAGACAGTGGTTCCAGGTTCTCTTTAAACCAAAAGGAAGGGTTACGTATAAGTCTGATGCCAAGTTATTTGAGGGAGACCGGTGACCAGGATAGACCAAAAGAAATAATATTGTGTCTAAACACCTTGCGCTTGAGAGGATTTATTGAGATTTAATTTGTAATTCAAAAAGGAACTACATGTTTTGATCATGGCTAGCATAGCAGGGATTAACAAGTCAGGATGGGACAAATGGAGAAGAAGATCGTGTGCATATGCTGTAACCTTAACTATAGTATTACATACCGGTACACCTTCTACATCCAGGTTAATTAAAAGATTCTGGATGAGCGGTTCTAAATAGAGATTAAATAGTAGGGGGGAGAGGGGACAGCCTTGTCTCATTCCGAAGGAGCTTGGTAGAGGGCTCGGATCAAATTTATGAATGTAGAAGGAAAAGCAAATGTCTGGAGAGTTTGAAATAAAAAGTTCCAATTCACATGGTCAACACCAAAACAGCTGGAAATGTGGCATCTCTGGACTCCGAGAAGACATGGGAAAGAGTTTGAAGATGATCCGTCGATGGCCACCCCTTCATGAATCCTACCTGTGGCATTCCGATCAGGTCAGGGAGAACCAGGGTAAGCCTGTTATCCAGGATCTTCGAAAGATTTTAATATCCTGATTCAAAAGGGATATGGGCCTATAACTCTGTACCATCTCGGGGTCCTTGTCAGATTTAGGGAGAAGAATAATTAGGGCTTCAAATAAGTGGGGATCAGAAGCAGCCCCAGACAGGATGTGGAGGAACAGTCTATGAAGGGCTGGAGCTATTTGATCCTGAAATGTTTTATAAAATAATGATGAAAAACCATCTGGTCCCGGAACCCTATCTGAAGGGAGAGCCTTTATTACTTTAGTAATTTCAACCAAGGATATAGGAGAAGAAAGAAGCCTCCTTTGAGCTTCAGACAAGGAGGGGAGGCGAGACTCATGGAGATATGCCTCTAGAGCCTCCTGTGAAGGGGGATTGTCCATGTTACTATATAGTTGCTGATAATAATGTGCAAACTTCTGCTCAATCTCTGAGGGGGACAATCTCAGAGATCCATCTATATGAAACCTGACAAGAGGGATAAACCTGACAGATTCCTGTTGCATGATCTTTAAAGCTAACAGGTGCCCTGCTTTTTCACCTTGGTCGGTATAAAGAGCCTTGGTGCGAATAATGGCCAGTTCAGGTTTGTCCCTTAGTAAATCTAGATACCTGTCTTTAACTGTGAGCAGTTTCTGCCTAGATTCCTCCAGAGTTTAAGGGGATAAATTAGCCTCCAGGGTACGAATTTTGTGACAATAGGGAGAGAAGCTCAGCTTTTCATTTTGTTTTCCACTTGGTAGCTAAACTAATCAAAACCCCCCTCAAGTAAGCATTAAAGACACCCCATATGATATCTGGTGTCATGTCTTCTTTGGAATTTACTCAAAAGAAAAAAAATCTATCTGGTCTTTAACCTGCTTGGAGATACGTAAGTCCTTAAGTAACCAGTCATTTAGTTTCCAACGACTCTCTTTTTTAGGAAGAGAGAGTAAGTCTAAATGACACATCACTAGAGACTGATCAGATAGTGGGCCAGGTTGAATTGAGGAAGATATCACCCCTGGAAGGAGAGATTGGGATATTAGTAAATAATCTATGTGAGAGTGCGACCCATGGACTGGGGAGACAAAGGTATACTCCCTACTATTAGGGTGTAAAACTCTCCACACATTGCATAAGCCACACTAGTCTAATAAGTCTCTAACTGCTCTCCACCCAGGTGAAAGTCCCTTTAGTACGATCATGACCTATCAAGAACAGGGTCCAACACCAAACTGAGATCTCCACCCATTACTATCGATATAGGAAGCAAGGGTAAAAGAAGAATTATAAGCTTTATAAAGAAGCTAGGATTATCTATGTTGGGGCTGTAAGTACTACAGAGTAAAAGTGGCATAGAGCAAAGTGTACCATGGACCATAATGTATCTGCCACCAGGATCCCTAAAAACCTGCGTGGGGGTAATGGGGACATTTCTATTAATAATTATCATGACCCCACAACTGTTAGTAGAGCTCTGGGCAGCAAAAACTTGCCCAGTCTGCTGCATCCTCAGTTGCAAAGCTTCGGTTTCTAATAGCTGAGATTCCTGTAAAAAGGTAACTTGAGATCGTAAAAGATTCAAATGTTTGAGTATTTGATATTGTTTGGGCTTCCTCCTGATCCCTTTCATGTTCCAAGTTGCAAAAGTAATGTCATTAGCCATCATGCCTTATAAGAAGAAAACAAACATAAAACCAGTAGGTGATAATGCAACATTTAGCAAATAAACATAACCCTCTGGATAGTGTTGTGCAACCCTCCCTACCCAATCCCCCTCTTAACCCTTAACAAACAACTAACCTTACTAAAACCCTCACTAACCCACTTTTTCCCAGCCCACCCCACTCCATTTCCTATCCAGCAAAACATTCTGCAGCTTCCCATAACCCCTCTACTCCCCTACAATTATCATTAAGTAACAAATATCCCATTATACATAGGTTTCCAACTATCAGTTTGCAGGAAAAAGGAAAAACATTTGTCAGAAAGGGAAGAACCCCCCAGTAAAAACAGCTTAAGCAAATCCCTGTCTCACCAAACACCCTGAAACTTGGGAAAATATCTCACAGACAGTGAATATAAAAAAATCCCCCAGCAAATTAAAACCAGTGATCTACATTGAAAGCCCCCTCCAATACAGATCCTTCAGCTCTCTGGAAAACAAAAATATGCTCATCTTCAACAAATAAGGTACATTAACAATTTATTGTAACCACTTACATAGGAGAAAATGATAGAAAACACCAGGGGGGGAGGAGGGGGATCTGTTACCAAGCAAGACTTCAGGCAATGCCTCAATCCATCCTCTTATTTAACAAAGGACACTCCACAGAGATCCCAGTTCAGGGACCTGATAGTGACTATGAACAATAACGTCCATTGCAGCTTGCAGTATTTCGGTGTCGCTAACCAGCTGGATCGCTCAGCTCTGGATCAATTGGAAAACACATCTCTATGTTAGGGGCCTACCTTAGAGTCTATGTGGTTCAGGTGCCCTGAAACAAATCCGGAAGGGCCTACTTGAGTCCTGCTCTAGCTGCTTCTACTTTGTCGAAAGACTGCCAGGTTCCCGAAATCAAGACTTGCAGCTTGTCGGGGTAATTCATTCGGAACCGGAGACCCGCAGTAATAATCTTAGACACAAGGGGGTGGAAGGCTTGTCTGCACTGTTGGATCATAAGAGGGAGGTCCTAGGTCACTCAAAACTTTTTCCCTTCCCACTGGAGGTCCTGGATATTGCGGATTTTCAACCAAAAATGTTGCCTTTCCTAATAATTCAGGAACTTAAGAATCAGCGGTCTAGGGGGAGAGCCCGGACGGGGCATAGGTCACAGGGCTCTATGTGCCCTTTCAATAATGTAGTTGGGGCCATAGGGAGAAGGACCCGCCACCTTGTCAACCAACTTCTGAATAAACAGGACCACATCAGGTCCCTCCTCCAGCTCCGGGAGCCTTATAATGACCACATTATTTTGCTGGCTGCACCCCTCTAAGTCTTCGATCTTCTGTTCCATTTTTGTGAGCTTCTGGCATAGACCGAGGACCTTTGAATCCATTTTCTCTGCCTGCTTTTCCAAGGAGACCATCCTGGCCTCATTATCCGAGACTCTCCTCACTTTATCCTCCATGACTGATGTTAAAGACTTAATTTCTGTTGCCATACCACGTAATTCATCCTGAAATGGGTGAAATTCTGTGAGAAAGTCTGAAAGGGTAAGCGGCTCTAGCTCTAGTTTGGCAGAGGATTGTATAATTGGAGCTGGTGTGGCATGGGCCCTTTGTTTTCTTGGGGCCTTGTCGGGCATTACTGGTGGCACGTGCCGAGGTCCTGCTTTTTTCATTTCCACCTCCATACCACACAGAAAACTACTGTATCACTGTATGATAGGCAAGAGAGAGAGTTAGGGACCTAGAAACAAACCCGATTGCTGAGAAAAAGGGAACTTCAAATGTGGATTTAGCACTGTGACTGTCTGAGCTCAGGAGAGAGTGTCCTCTAGGCCAGGGGTTCTCAAATGGTGAGGCCAGCCTCCTTGGGGAGGCCCCAATTTGTTCCAGGGGAGGCTCGAACAAGTCTTGAAAAAGTATTATATATCACTTTTGAACTTTATAGATTTTGTGTGAAAGGATAAGGCAAACTGAAAGAGGATAATAGTAGGTGAATTTATGTATTTATTCACAAGTCTGTGACCAGGGAAGGTACTGTACACTGAGCCATGGCTTATATCAGGTGTAACCAGAGAAGGTAGTGAGAGAATACAGTTCAGAATTTAACTGCAAACACTCAAACAATACAAAATGAATAAAAAGTGCAAACAAATTAACAATAAACTAACAATGTCAGGAACAATTGATCAATTAGACTGGCAGCAGAACTGTCCAAATACAAGAGTTAACCATACAGGTACTAGGAATAAGAGCAGGAGGGAGCAAAATGATCCCTGAGAAGTTGCTTAAGAGCAGGGAGAGGCAGAGGTCATCAGGAAGGTTATTCCAGTTAGAGGGCAAATGGAAAGCAATCTAATCCATGAAGGTATGGCAGTAAGGGTAACAATAGTTCGAGAGCCAAAATATTGGAGCAAGTAGGTTGTCCTGTTGGGAGGGGGGTTACAATAAGCTTAACATGAGAGCCAGCTATGCAAAGAGGTTTCAATTTATTCCTGATGTATCTGTGAAAAGTAGGTTATTTTTCTATGGGGAGGCCCAAAAATATTTCAGTATTTTGGGGGAGGCTCAAGATCTTTTCCATGGCTTAGGGGAGGCTCACTATGACAAAGTTTGAGAACTGTTGCTCTAGGCAGGCTGCATCATGTGTTCCCAGACCTAACTCTTATTCCATTCTCCTGTACTGTAGCATGTCAGCTTGCTTAAACATGGAATGGGGTGAGATTTGGGCCTGACAACCGTATGACACACCCCAATGTCAGTTGGTGTGCGGATGGTGAGGGGTACCCCTAACATCACATTTTCATATGTTTGTCACTGTGCTATCAACCCTAGCCGATGCATTAACAAAGCTTTTATGCAATGGCTATATATATATATATATATATATATATATATATATATATATATACATATATATATCTTACAGGGTTGCGGTCGTGCCTCTGTAGTTAGGATTGAGTAGGCACTTTAATGTTAAAACTCAATTTTTGCAAGTTAATAACTTTGCAACCATTCAACGGATTTGCACAAAATTTTGAAAATGTGATCTGGTATGGTAGATCTCTTGATTTGTCAAGTTGCATTTTAGTCGGACTTGTAGTGTTTGCACATCAAAGTGCTTAATAACACATTTTTTGCCACTTTGGACACATTTATTCCCTATGGTGCTGCAACCACATCATTTGATGTTCTGGTTTGAAATCTGGAAGATTGAAAGAGTGTAGTCAAAGAACAATCCAGCATTGGTTTGGTTGAAAAATATTAATACGTTCCAAAGATATATAATTTTTAGTTTTTGGGTTCTGAGCATGCTCAGTTCACTCCAAGATTTATATGTATATTTTTCGAAATAGGATTAGACACATAGTCAAAAATTTTGTCAGCTCACGAACAAGGATTAAAAAAAATCCTAGTCTGTGAGGAAAGATTTCTTATCTGTGAGCCGCCATCTTGTTTTCATTTTTTCCCCTAAACAAAATGTTGTAGCTTTCTCCACAGGTGACTTTCTGATGTAATGAGGCATGGGTTTTGTTTAGGATGATGCCCTTTGCAAACCCATGCCTTCATTTTGCTTAGTTTGTCCAAAAAATAGCCTTTTAAAATTTTAAAATTCTTTGTCCGTGACTCACTAATGATACTAGTTTGCGAGCTAACAAAATCCTAGTCCATGAGCTGATCCTCTTTCACAAGGCTGAAAAATCCTTGTCTGTCACTTTGTGACCAGGTGGCTTTTCTCACGGATGAGAATTAAGCTGACGGTCAAGGATTTTGCTACCTCATGAAAGAGTATCAGCTCGTGGACTAGGACTTTTTCAGCTCACAGATGAGGAATTTTTAAACTTTCAAATACTTTTCCACTGCACTGTGAATAAACAGTTTGGTCTTTTGACTTGCAATTTTCAGGGTATTAAGGGGATGCCCTACAGGTGTGAATTATGCTATTTAGGTGTTGGGAAGTTAAGTGGTTCCATAGATATTCCATGATGAAGTTGAGATTTTTTCCCATAGGATAACATTGTGGTGCCCATTGCGCTTTTCAGCACCAATATCTCGGAAACTAAGCAAGATGCAGACTTTTTGCTTCTGTTGGCTTAGATCAACTAAGCCACAGAAACAAGATTGGCAACTATAGACTACACTTGCAGTGGAATTTTATTTGTAGGTTGCACGATTAATGAGATATTAGCAAATTAGTGTCACAAGATTTTCAAGGGTGCCTTCTCAGTGCTTTTTGGTGGCCATAGCTCACAAACAATGTGAGATATGGACTCAGTTGATTTATGCCATGTGCAGTACGCGCTGTTATGATTACATCCACACTTGAATTGTTGATCTAGCTGCTACGGTTCCCAAGATATTGGCAAATTAGTGTTTCAAGGGTTCCTTGTCCTATAGGGCTGCTGTATGGCTCCCATGTTATGTGTAAGTGAGAGTGCACAGGGCCCAAAGGGGCACTTTGGGCCCCGCACACCCACCAACACATGCTATTTACTAGTTATACTACACTTTTTCAAAAAGTAAGGAAATTCATTGCAAAACACCTCATTTAATGCATCAGTTAGGGTTAAAGTGACAAAAGTGGGGAAATGAGACATTAAGGTTGAGCCCCTAACACCTCCACCACCCCACCCCATCCTCCACAGACTGACAGATGCCGGAGTGTGCCATGAGGTCTTGAGACCTAACTCTCACCCCATTCTCCTTTACTGTGGCATGTCAACCTGTTCACACGTGGAATGGGGTAAGAGTTGGACTTTGTGATCCCATGGCACATCTTGGCTTCTGTCCATCTGTGGAAGATGGGGGGCTGGGGTGGTGGGGGCACTTGGGGCTCAACCCGAACATCTCATTTCCCCACTTTGTTGCTTTGACCCTAACTGATGCATTAAACAAAGTCTTTTGCAATGAATATATACATGTGTATATATATATATATATATATATATATATATATATTTATTAGAGGCAAAACACTCCATTAACTGCATCAGTTAAGAGTTGTTCCACAACTGACAAAAGTGAGAAATTTGGTGTTGGGGTTGAAAGCCCCCTTTGGACCCCCCAGCCCCACCCCCAACCGGCATCAGGGTGCACGTTAGTCGCATCTCTAACTCTCACCCCCATCACATGTGTAAAGAAGCTGAGGTATAGGAGAATGGGGAGAGAGTTAGGACTGATGACCCCAACGCGCATCCTGATGTAGGCTGGGAGAGTCCAATGGGGCCTTTCAACCCTAACACTGAATTTCCTCACTTTTGTCACTGTTGAACAACCCTAACTGATGCAATAAATGGATTTTTTTGCCTCTAATTTCCCTTCTTTTTGAGAATGAGGTCTATAAATAGTGAATGTAATGCAGATGCAGAAGCACGGGGACCTCACACCATGTGATGTCTTGTCACATAGTAACAGGAACAGCAACACAAACACTAGCACCAACAGTTACAGAAATGGTAAAGCAAACATAAATGTTTAAGCAAACATTAACAGAAATGCAAGCGCAAAGTGGTGGGGAAGTGAACAGTGACATAAATGGACATGCAAGCATAACAAAAATGCAACTGGTAATGCGCACAGTGATGCACCGATATTTTAAATGCAAATGTTAAGTGTTACATCAAAAAGAATGGCAAAGGGAACAAGAACAGAAATGCTAACGCAAGCACGCACGTAAATGCAAACCTTAATGCGCTCGGGCATGGTACAGCAATTGTAAATGCAAATGGTAAAGTTAACATGAAGAATAACACCAAAGGAAACAGAAACAGAAACGGAAACAAAAGCGCATATGGAAATGCAAACTGAAATGTCCACGGGCATAGTACCGCAATAGTAAACGTAAATGACAAAGTTGACATGAAGAATAATGCCAAAGGAAACAGAAACAGGAACAGAATCATGTACAGAAATGCAAACCATAATGTGCATGGTCACGGAACCGCAATTGTAAACACAAATGGTAATGGTAACAACAACAATAATGCCAAAGGAAAGAGAAATGCAAACGCAAATGCAAGTGAGTGCAGAAATGCAAACCATTACACGCACAGTCATGGTACCACAATTGTAAATGCAAATGGTAATGGTAACAGCAACAATAACACCAAAGGAAACAGAAACGCAAACAGAAACGCAAGCGCAAATGGAAACACAAACCGTAGTGCATGGGCACGGTACCACAATTGCAAAAGCAACTGGTAACATTAACAGCAACAATAACGCCAAACGACACAGAAATGCAAACGCAAGTGCAAGCAAAAACACAAACTGTAACACACACGGTGGCGTAGACGGGAACGGTGCCATGAATGGTAATGGAAACACAACTGGAAATGTTAACTGGCACAGTATTGAAAGGGTACACCCTTCTTTTCCCCAAAAACTGCATTGAAAAACACAGTGAAAACAAAGAATGTATACATAACAATGGGCCTCGGAGCAGAAAAGAGGACTTGGAATACTAAATTGCTTATCTCTCAAGAACCATATGACGTAGAAAAAAAATTAAATTTCATATGAATTATGACTTTCCTGGCTAGTTTTCTACTTAGCTCCATTTGGGAGGCTAAGCATTTTTGTGATGGAAAGTCCTTACCTAGCACTGTTTCAGAGATACAGGCCATGAAAGGTGTGACAGATGCCGTAATGTTATCCAATGGGAAAAAGTGACAAATTTGGAGTGCCATCACTATGCCGCCCTGTAATATTTTTTCACCAAACCACCAAAGGGCACATCTGTGGGATGTTGCCTTTCTTCCCTCCAAATTTCAGCCCAAAAGACCAAAGGATTTTTTTGCAGCAGGGTGACAAAGAATTCCTGTAATGTGGTGGATGCTGTAATGTTATTCTATGGGAAAAAGTGTCAACTTCAGAGTGCCGTAACTTTGCAGTCCTCCAATATTTTTTATAACCAAACCATGAAAAGGCACATCTGTGGCATGTTGGCTGTCTTCCCTCCACATTTCAGCCCCATAGACCAAACCGTTCTTTTGCAGCAGGGTGGCAAAGAATTCCAGTTATTTTGGGCATAGTGTCACAAAATAGTGTCACAAATCACGGTACTTTCGCAAATGAAATCACGAAAGTGTCGTGAGTGCAACACTACTTTTTACAAAAATTTGCAAAACATATTTCTGGGGTGTTTAACCCCAAAATAAAGACATGCCTTGCATCCTCAGGGCTCCACTAGATAAACACAATAAGAATTGTGTCCCTAGATGGTCCCAATTTTAAATGCCAAGCATTTTTGTGATCACCAAGTGAAAACAAAATGGCGTATTTGCAAGACTACTAGGGCCATTTGAGACACTGTTGAACTTTTTGTTAACTTTTTCCATTAACTTATAATGGGAATTTATTTTTGAATAACTTTTGAATCGTTTAATATTTTTTCACGAAATCTTCAAAAGGCACATTGGGGACCTCAGTTGCATGTTCACTGAAGATTGCGGATCAGTCACACAAACCATGTGACCTGTAGGCGTGAGCAAAGAATTCACAAAAACCATAAACGTGCGTGCAGATCTCATTTAATAACTCCGCAGCCGTATATCCAACCACTATGAAAGTTAGCAGATCTCAAGATGTATGGTTCTTGATCATGCATTCCACATTTCAGGCAAATCCATTGAACGGTGGAAAAGTTATTAAGATGCAAAATTTGACCATTTAACCTTAAAAGGGCTAATCAACTCTAACTATGGTGGCACTACTGTGCTACCATTATATATATATGGGTGAGTATTAGGTCTGATCACCTCAAGGCACACCCCTGATACCTGTTGGTGTGTACAGGGTGGATGTGGGGTTTTAGCTTTGAAAACCCTAATGCCACATTTCACTACTTTTGTGGCTTTATTCCTAACTAGAGAATTACTGCAGTTATTTCAATTTATTTCCTTACTTTTTGAGATAGCATAATCACATCCTGCACTCCCATCCCTCCATAGATGCATATATGTATGTAGCTGTGGAAGCATAGAATACTCTGGGCTCAGTGCGTATATTTATAAAACAACAGTGACCAAATTGTCAGCATAGCCCTCTTATTACCCCACCTCATCTGCTCAGTACAGAAAATATTCAAATCCCTGCCAAAATGTAATTCTGCACAACTGCAATGCCATTTCATGCCACAGATATAAAAACACATTTTGGGCAGGATATGAAAATTGACAGCTCTGACATACATGAGGTTGGATAATAAGAAGGCTATGATGAAAATCTGTTGTTAAAATATTTAAAATGTCTAAAATTATGAGCAGGCATATGAAATTGCAATGAATGGTCATAACTTTGGCAATTTTTCATATTTTGACCCATAATTTTAACAGTCTTCTTATGACCTCACCTCATAAACCACTTAGCTGAAAATTTTCAAACCCATGCCAAAACACCATCTTGCACCAAAGTTGTGAAAACAGGTTTTGGATAGGATGTAAAAAATGACAGCTGTACTTTTCCTGAGGTGGTGTGAAAAATTGGTATATTGAAAATTTCTAGTCAAAATATTGAAAATTACCAAACTTATGTGCGTGCGTGGAAAAATTTTAATGAGTGCTCATAACTTGGTAATTTTTATGATTTTTTTCCACCAAATTTTTGACAGGGTCTTTTTGGGACCCTGCCTCATGAACACTGGCACTCTTATTTTGTTAATTGGGTCCAAAAGGTGATTTCACGCAGCGACCTTGTAATCACCTTCTTGGCCAGAGTAACAAAATGACAGTTGCAGTGTTCATGTGTTGGGGTCCCAAAAAGACCATGTTTACAATTTGGTGAACAAATTCCCCCAAAATGACAAAGTTATGAACATAAGTTCAAAATGCTATTGAAATACATCATACGGCACTTACCTTGATTCCTCAGTTCATGGTTTGGCTTTGAAGAGTTCAGACATGTCCCAGTCCTCAGAATATGACAACCGACAACCTCCAGTGAGAAGTATAGGGTAAGAGGGTGGAGTGGAGTGGGGTGGCGGTTGCCTAGTCAGAGGGTTGGGATAGGGGAGGGGGATGGTGGGCACAATGAGGAACAGTTTTCTTTTTTTTCAGGTTTAAAAAAAAGATGTTGGGGGACTTTTATACAGGCTTACAATATTTTGGGACACTGAAGATGGGCTCCCCAGTGTCCCACACTGCTAGGGTGGAGGGCTAATAATATAACTATAAGGGGGCATGGTGATCAGAGAGTGGGGGTACCACTAGACAGCAGGGAGTGTAACTGAAAATTAGGAGATGGAAAACAGAGGGTAGAGGGTGCTACTAGACACCAGGAAGTGTTATTAAAATTAGGGAATGGTGATTGGAGGGTGGAGGGTGCCACTAGACACCAGGTAATAACATTTGTACATTATGTGGACAGCGATCGAAGGGTGAGGGATGACACTACACACCAGGGAAAAGACAGCTCATGGTTAACACTTCAGCCAGCAGTACAACTTTAGCTGTGGCTGCAGAAGTCAAGAAATTCCTGGTGTCCCCATACAGAGAATGCAGGGGGAATGCTCCTCTCTCAAAGTTGGGCACCAGGGATTTTGGGAGCCCAGAAAAGGCATTTGTCAGCAGCATGTTCAAAAACAAACATCATTAGCAAGATTCTGATGTTTGTTTTTTTTAAATTATGGTAGTGTTATGTATTTTCCACTTTTGTCAGTTCATGGAAATAATCAACAAGATGGCAGATGACACGGCACAAAAAATGTTTAGTGCCCTCCCAATTCAGTGGTGCAAAAGCAAAAATGAGCATTTGCAGCAACAAATTTTTAGTTTTACCACAACACATCTCAAAACCCCTGATGCACATACACAAATCAGAAAACACTATATTTTGAAGTTTTGTAACTCTGGAACCATTTCATATTTTTTCACCAGACCTGTCAAATGGTATTACCTTGCAACAGGACACATATCACCTGCATGCTTGGAGCAACAGTTCCTTTCCATGTAGGTTGTAGGTGACAGCAAGAAAAAAACAATGTTACATATAGGAAAAATTTAGTCTTTTCTTGAAATAAGACACATTAATAATGTTTACACATGGAATGGGGTGAGAGTTAGGCCTGGTACACCTCGATGCCTGTTGATGTGTGTGGGGGTGGAGTGGAGGGTGGGGAGGTTAAGGGCTCAACTAGGGGTGGGTGAAAGTTGCAAATTCCACTTTTGCAGAACTTCCACGAAATTTAGAAAATTTCATGGAAATTGCGGAACTTTCCCCATTGGTGAATGTAGGATTTTCCATGGATTTTGGCCGAATTCTGCTGCATTTTTTTGTGAACTGCAGAAAAATGCATATAAACTGCAGAATTAATTCTTTCCACACTTTAATAAACTGTCAGTGAATGAGCGTCTGCTTGTACAACCATGTGGTTATTCACTGACAATTCAGTGGGCCACTGGTAGTGGAGGAGAAAGGAGTGCTGCACTGGTGGCCTACCCAGGGCAGGGGGGGGAGGGGAGTTGGGTGGTGGCAGATGAACTGTCAGGGTGGTGTTTGTGGGGTCTAATAGGTACCAGGGAATTTAGGTTATTTTTTTTTTAAAAGGGATCTGTGATGAGGAGGTCCACTAGACGCCAGGGAATACTAGGTCTAGAGGGGGAAGAGTTGGTGAACTGACGACTGTTTATTTGTGGACTAAGAAATCCAGGATAGGGAGGGGATCTGCTAGACATCAGTGAAATAAAATGTTTTGGGAGCCATGATTGGTGGGTGGGTGGGCACTAGAAATCATGAAGATCCAAGGAAGAGATTGGAGGTCTTTACTGGGACCCCTAATCAGTGGTGGGTGGATTAATGAGATAAATTGCTATTTAAAAAAATGCTCAGAAATTACCACTGGCAATGATCCTTTCTGCTCATTTTTTTCTCGCAGTTTGATAAATTATCCCACAGTCTTTTTATATTTTTTCCAGAGTTTTAAGGTGAAATTTCTGTGGAAGTTCCAAAAATGATGTCTGAACTTGTGCAAATCCATTGAATGGTTTCAGAGTTATTAACGTTCCAAAATTAAACAACTTGGTTTCATTTTCGCAAGCACACTCATTTTTGCAAATGTTCCATTTTCGTCCTAAACACTCATCTTTTCCCTTTGGAGATAATGGGAAATTTCAAACTTTGGAAACTTTTGAACAGATTAATATTTTTTCACCAAACTTTAAAAGGCACATCTGTGACCCAAGGGCGTTCTACCCTGAAAATTTCAGCCCACAACATAAAGCTGTTTCTGGGATCCAGGATAACAAAGAAATGCCAAAAAATCCTGATTTTTCTGTTTGTTTGTTTTTAACACTTTATATCTCAGACACCACTTGATGGATTCTCACAAGATTTGGCAGGTCAGGAGACCTACCCATAGAGATTATAGGTGCCAAATGTTATGTAAATCTGTTTAATGGTTCCAAAGTCATTAACCTTCAAAATTTGAACTTTAACATAAAGGTGCACTTTCACCCTAATCTTGTGCCAGTATAATCTACGTGTGTGTATATATATATATATATATATATATATATATATATATATATATATATATATGTGTGTGTGTGTGTGTATAAAATCTATGCAATGCATAAGTTAGGGTTGAAGTGACATAAGTAGGGAAATTGAACATTAGGGTTATCAACCCAAACACCCCACCCCCACCTTGCACACACCAACAGTCTTTGAAGGTGTACCTTGTGGTCATCAGCCCTAACACCCCATTCCTTAAGAAAATAAGGTGAGATGGGTACAGTATGAGGGAGTGAGTGTTAGGGCTATTGACCTCAAGGCAGACCCCCAATGACTGTTGGTGTGTGCAGGGTGGGAGTGGGGAGTTAGGGTTGGAAACCCTAATGCTTATATCACTATTTTTGTTGCTTTAACCTTAACATATGCATTAACTGAGTTTGTTGCAACTAATTGCCTTACTTTTTCAGTTAGTATAATCGTATTCTTATTTTCCTAGGGGAGCGCACAGCCCTCCAGGCCCTGCACGCCCATCGCTCCATAGATGTGTAAATGTTTGTAGCTGTGGAAGGACAGGGCTGTCAGGGCTGTGCACTTCCATTTATAAGACAAGAGTGACCAAATTGTCAGCATACCCATCTTAATTGTAATATTTAAGATTCCAAAAGTTACAAGCGTGCATAGCAAAATTGAAATGAATGGTCATAAGTGTTTCATTTTTAATCATTTTTGCCCCAAATTATTTAACATAGCCTTTTTATGACACCACCACAAGTTCACAGTACAGAAAAGCTTTGAATCCCTGCCATAACGTAATTCTGCGCAACTTCAACACCATTCTGCTCCACAGGTTTGAAAACACATTTTGGGCAGGATTTAAGACAATTACAGCTATGACATACATAGAATGGAGTAATAAGAAGGCTATGTTGAAAATACGGTGTAAAAATATTGAAAATGTCCAAAGTGGCAAGTGTGCATAGCAAAATTCCAACAAATGGTCATAATAATGGTTATGATTAACAAATGCTGAAGGAAATGTGTCATGTTTTAGTCCAGGAGAGTATAGAGTTTTTCTTCACAGGTTTGCAGTTTCAGAGTTCGATAACACAGAGGAGTATCAACGGCACTATTGTGAAGAGAAAGATTGTACAATTTTTCCATTGTAGGAAATGGTGTTTTGAGAAGCACAGTACAGGATCAGAGTAGACAGGTTGTTATTTTCCAGGTTGTCAGTGTGAAAATTCTAGTTAGATATATGGAAAGGTAATTCTTTTTTCCTTACAACAGGATCATACTGTAAACATGAAACAGGAAAGCATCAGTTTGTAAACACTGGCCTATTTTCTTGAGCATTAAGTGCAGTGTTTGCAATATTTGCCATTGCATTTGCTAACCCAAGTCAGCAATCTGCTAAGTTGTTTGAAATTAGATTGCTGAATCGAGGTAGAAACAATTGTCAAATTGATTAAAAAATGCAGAAGGAAATGTTCATGATTATATGCAACTGTTCCATGTCTTATTTCAGGAAGAGGATAAGCTTTTACTTCACAGATTTATGGCTTCAGAGTTCAATAATGAGGCAGTGAATCAACAGCGCTGTTGTGTAGGGAAAGACAGGACAAATTTTCCTTTGCAGAAATGGTGTTTTGAGAAGTAAAGTACAGAGTCAGAGTAGACAGGTTTTTCTTTTACAGGTTGTCAAAGTGGAAAATCAAGTTAGATATATAAAGAAAGATAGTTCTTCTCTGCTGGTCCTAGCAAGTCTCTCTGATGAACTGTCCAGCAAATCACTGTTAAAATCCATCAGCGATTCTGTCCAAGTACAGATGTGACAGCCAGAATGCAATACAGAAATGCTGTAGAATATCACAGAATGCTGCAGTTTACTGAAGGGGCCATTGTAAGTCAATGGCAATTAAGCCCTTTTGTCATGCAAGATTTTGTGACATGTCATTACTGCAAGTTACTGCACTTCATCATGGCTGACTCCACTGTATAATAGTATAATAGTCCTACAGTGTGTGAAAACCCTATAGCGGCTCTGTTCTTGATGTGGCAATAAGTTTTTTTCTGTACGCCTCCCCTACTTTTCACTATGTTGTTTTAAGTTCTTCTGCAATTGAGTGATCAGTCCCTGAGATGTAACCTCCTGACAGTGTCAAAGGGCAGAATAATCTTTTATAATCTCATTGCTGTACTCCAGCTGGGGAGGGAGGGCAAGTGAGTGCTGTACTTAGCTCAGGAAGGGAATGCAGATGATCCATGTACCTGGATCAGGGAGTGTGGGAGGGAGGGAGGAGAGAGCTGGTTAATGTTGTACCTTGGTTGGGGAAGGGTGGCTGATGACTAATTTATCTGGTCCTGGGAGGGAAGGTATGTGACTGCTGTACTCTAGCTGGGGAGAGAGGGCTATTGACTGCTGTACTTAGTCTGGGGAAGGAGGTCTGGTGATTGCTGTACCCAATCCGGTAATGGTGTACTGGTGTATGTTGTACCAGGGTCGGGAAGGGAGGGCTGGAGTCTGATGTACTTGTGCCTGGAAAGGAAGGGCTGGTGACAGTTGTAATTGGGCAAGGGGGGCTGGTGGCTATTGTACCTGGTCAGGGAGGGAGAGAAGGAGGGTAGGTGAGCACTGAACCTAGATGAAGGAGGGATGATGACCTGTGTACCTGGGCCAGGGAGGGAGAGCTTGTTAATGTTGTACCTGGGCCAGGAAGGGGTGGCTAGTGACTGTTATATCCAGTCCTGTGAGGGATGGCATGTGAGTGCTGCACCCAGGCCATTGAAGGAGTGCTGCTGGCTGCTGTATTTGGGCCATGAAGGGAGGACTGATGTATTCAGGTCAGAGAGGCCTCAGGCATTGTGTTTAGAATACTTTTCCTCACTCCCCTTCAATTCATTTACTTGGTCAAATATTAGCCATTTTCTGGACATGATGCTGTTTGGTGGTGGGGATGCCATGTGCTTGGCAACTGCTCACCCACAGATATCAAGTCTCAAGAGCTGGTGAAAGGTGAAGGACTGACATCACACAGTAGGCCCTCCCCCGGACATGCACCTGACAGGGATGAACAAGGAGGTGAGATTCTGGTGTGTGGAGTGATGTGTCACCTGCTTGCAGTCCGCTATCATCTGTTGCCCTGAGTGGGTGGCTGGTTTGAGCAGTCACTATTTACCATGTCTCTTCTTCAGTGCGTGCTAGTTTTGCAGAAGACCAGGCTACATGCATATTATGTAAGTAATGCATGAATACAGCTCTTTTTGTAATCATTTGGTGGTCCGAAAAGGACTGTTTGGAAATGATGATCTTGCTCACAAAATTCTTGTGACTCAGTGGCATCACCACACTGATTTTGGGAAGGCTACAGCCCCCCAATCTAAGTTAAAACCCCCCAATCATTTTCACTGAAAAAATCAATAAATACTGTTTCTAACTGTTTAAATTCTGCAGTCACACCCGCATCTACTTGTTTCTGCTGCAGTAACTTAGCCAGAGTAGAGTAGACTTTTTTATTGCTGTGCACAGTCCACCAAGAGTTGTTTTAAAAGCACTCCAAGTCCTCAGCTCACTCATTATAAGCCTGTAGTGCTACTGCTCCAATCCTCACATCATGTTCCCTTCTAAGCTCAGCTAGCTGTGGCTTCTGTACTGCATGAGATGGGAACAAAACTTTTACAGTTCACCTCTCCCCATGTGGCTGCCAGTCAGTCAGTTAGCCCTCCGCAGCTCCGCTTAGGATTCTTACTCCAACCCCTATTGCACCACTGACTACTGGCTGTTCACAACCACCATTGGCTCCATTTGTTTTTTGGCCAGTGGCCAGTCCACTGAGACTAAGAGAACAGAGATATGTGTGTCAGTAAGCCTGAGCCTGTGAGCCAGCAGGCAGTAGCGAGCAGGGCAGCAGCGCAAGCCCTAATGTTTTTTTGTTTTTTTTCACAATTAATTTAAATGCACAGCACCACACAGCCTGGGCTGGAAGGATAACTCAGGACAGACTAACAGATGAGATGAGAACTGCCTGGAGAACTGTGTGTGGACTCTAAGTTGGCAGTGACTTCTTATTTGTGTCTTGAGTGTTCAGTGCAGCAGTGCAGTAGGGGGACAGACTAGAGAGAGAGAGAGAGAGAGAGAGGAGAGGAAGAGAATTAGATTGGTTCTTGGAGAGTCGGAAGGACGTGGAGATGAGGAGAGATGGGACCTCACGTCAGGTGAGCTGGCTGAGCTCACACATCACCACGGATTCAGCCACCGGGGAATTTCAGTGGCACTGGCTTTCTGGCTCATTGTGTGGCAGACAGGTACACTGTGGCTTGTTGGCAATTGGGCAGGGGCCAGGGGGGCAAGAAGTAGAAGTTAGAACAACAAATTAAATGTCAGCTCAGCTGACTGAGCTGCACTAGCAGTGTAGAGGCTCAGGGCTTTAAATTACCTTCCTTGCTCCTGTCCTTGCTTGTTGCACCCACCTCACGCTGATGACACGAGCAAGGCCTCTTTGCTCATGTCATCAGCACGAGGTGTCTGGTATGTGTAGGCAGGCCAGCGGGGGCAGTGCCAGCATCTGTTTTGATATGGGAGATTGGGAGGGGACAACATTTAAACGGTGTCTAAGGTGATTGGAGGACTGGGGGTGATAGTCAGGAGGAGGAGAGGAAAGAGGGTTTTATTCTGTATTCTGTGACTGGCACCCTCATCATACTCTGCCTACCAACAGCATAGCAGCTTGCTTGCACAGTGAGCCAATCAGTGCACAAACACGTGGTGTGCTTTTCCAACACACGCATGGTACACAGTAGTCCCCGCTGTGTGCAGTTAGAAAAACTAATAATGCAGTTGTCATTGGTAGAGACAGAACAAGCAGACAGACTTGGAGATTCAAACTGGAATTGATGATCTAAGATCTATCTTTAGTTGAAAGTTTCATAATCAAACATTGAATATCAGTTCATTTGATTGAAAAAATCATTAGCTCTCACACTTGAGCTGAGAGCTAAATAAATAGTGTAGTGTTTATTTTTTACCTTTTATCTTTTTACTTTTACCTGAGTGAAATACGGGGGGGGGGGGTTGTTGTTGTGTGTGTGTGTGTGTGTGTGTGTGTGTGTCTTCTTAGGTTAAACTGAAAAGCTCACAGACAACCTGTGAGTGCCATACAGCATTACTAACAGCATATTTTTTCTTTTTTTTTTCCTTTTAATTTATTTATTTACAGATTTACTGAGCACTAGAAGAAGTGAAGAGCTGACAGCTAAGAAAGACTGAAGAACATCACTTTGGTAGATTATGTTTTAAGCTCACACTAGCATGGAGATAACAGAACTTTTGTTTTCCTAAATTGCCTTACCCTGGCCCTCAAGGGTTTGTGTTGTGGCAAGCTTAACATCACAAGCAAGGGGTTAGCCAGTTCAATTTCAGATGCTACACTTTTATTTTTATGAACAAGGGGAATCATCTGTTTTATAAAATAAACAGTTTTCCATTTGGTTACTTACTCATTACTTCACATACTTTGATCCCTGTGCATGAGTACCCATCTGTTTTTATAAAAAAGCAGTTTTCCACCAGTAGCGTATTCATTACTTAGTATACTGTGGGCCCTGTCTGTGAGAATCCAAGTGTTTTATAAAAAAAGCAGTTTTGTAGGTTACTCATTACTTCGCATACTGTGAGCCCTGTGTGTGAGAATCCATCTGTTTTATAAAAAAGCTGTTTTCCAGTAGGTTATTCATTACTTCACAATACTGTGAGCCCTGTGTGTTAGGCTCTGTCTGTTGTATTAAATATCAGTTTTCCAGTAGGCTGCTTTGCCTATTACTTCACATACTGTGAGCCCTGTGTGTTAGGCTCTGTCTGTTGTATTAAAGTTTTCCAGTAGGTTACTCATTACTTCACATACTGTGAGTCCTGTGTGTCAGGCTCTGTCTATTGTATTAAGTGGCAGTTTCTAGTAGGTTACTCATTACTTCACATACTGTGAGCCTGGTGTGTGTGAATCCATCTTTTTTATAAAAAAGCATTTTTCTAGTAGCATACTCATTACTTCGCATACTGTGAGCCTCGTGTTTTAGGTTCTGCCTATTGTATTATATAGCTGTTTTCCAGTAGGTTACTCATTACTTTGCATACTGTGAGCCCTATGTGTTAGACTAAGTCTGTCAGATAAACAGTTTCATCCCTGCATGCGAGACCCATTTTTCCCAATAAAAGGGTATTTTTCTTATAACCTACTTAGTTTTTGGGACACACTCATCATTCTTGTTAAAAATGAGTATCTGTGACTTTTTCCATCCAAAATCAAAAAATCAGAATAAAGCAAGTAGTAACTGCTGATCAACAGCTGCAACCAGAGCAGCCATTAAGACATGAAGTGGAAGTTCCAGTACCAGAAGATGCAGCGAACACATCATCATCATCTCATGATGCACTTGAATCAGTAGCAAGATTTACGCCTGCTGCTACTGTTGTTCCTAGTGATCTAGAACCAATGAAGCTGGTCCTATACAGCCAAAGCTGTCTACTTTTCCACAAAGGTATATAGGAAAGCAGAAGCATTCATTTTCAAGCAGCTGGTATGCATCATTTACTTGGCTTGAATATAGTGCAAGCAATGATGCCATATTTTGCTTTGCCTGCAGAATGTTTTCAAGTTGCACTGGTCGAGTGGACACTGCTTTCACATCCAGCGGGTTTAACAACTGGAAGGGGTGATAGAGAAGCTGAGGGAACACCAACAAACAACAATACATACAGGAGCAATGGAGGCCTGGTCTACTTATGTGAAATCTAAAGAACAAGGATATATTATACAGCTGATGGATTCAGCAATGACTGCAGATATTAAAAAGAGCAGGGAGTATCTGCAAAGAATAGCTGAGATTGTGTTGCTGTTTGGCAGACAGGGAACTGCCTTTCGGGGCTATAGGGAGTGTGAAGGGAGCTCAAACAGGGGTAACTTTTTAGAGACTTTTGATCTTCTAAAAAAGTTTGATCCTGAATAGGAAAATTTGCAGATTCAAATGCCAGAGAATGCCACCTATCTCTCACCTCTCAGTCAAAATCAGATGATAGAATGTTGTGCAAAATTGCTGAATGAAAATTTTTAATGAGGTAAAACAAGCAAAGTATTTTGCAGTACTCGCTGATGAATCTAGAAATGTTGCTTGCAGCAAACAAATATTTGCCTTCATTATGTTCATCATGGTTCCCCTGTAGAGAAGTTTTTGTGCTTCCACCAAGTAACAGCATTAGATGCCCAGAGTCTGACAAATGAACTGTGTTCAATGCTGACTAACTGGGACCTCCATGAGAATTCTTTGACTTGAGTAGTTCAAGCTTATAACAGTGCATCTGTTTTGAGAGGAACTTAAATGGAGTCCAGGAACTATTTTGTCATTAGCATCCATATGCAATATATGTTCATTGCTATGCGCATATTCTGAATTTGGTCTGTGTAGATGCCTGTTCTTCACTTCTTCCTGTACAGAAGTTCTTTGACATGCTTCAAAAGATACACACGTTTTTTCCCAAATCTGTTCTGACTCTCCAGGGGTTCTTAAATGTTCAAAATGAGCTTGGGTTGTATAGAATTCTTGAGATACTGGAGTTAAGTTCTACCAGGTAGGCTTGTCAAAAGCGAGCAACAAAGGCAGTAATAGAAACCTATCCAGCCCTTCTGAAATATCTTTCAGAATGTGAAGAAGGAGAAACTGCAAAGGCCAGATGACTCCACAGCAAGCTTCTAGAATTCAGCAATCTCTTTCTCCTTAAAATGTTTGACAAACTACTGTCAGTAGCTGATGGAACAAATAATTTACTTCAGACCGAGGCTTTGGATTTTGTATGTGCAGTGACTGCTGTATCTACTCTGACAGACACAATTGCACAATTTCATACTGAAGAGAGATTTTTAGTTCTCTACAGGGAAGCTGAAAATATGGCAGAAAAATATGGGGGACACACGCCCGAAAACACTCCAAGTCCACAAAGGCAAAGAAAGCTACCTCGTACTTGAGAGCAATTTATTCCAACTTCTGAACTGGTACTGAACAAAGTGCATCAGTATCACATGAACCAAGAACTGCTGTGCGTTTGAGAATCAGTGTTTTTACTCTGCGATTGACAAAATGATTGGAGAGATTGACAGAAGGATTTCCAAGCACAACCAAACACTGATGGTTGCTATCAATGGTCTCAGACCACAGTCTAACACATTGTTGGACCAGGACAAACTAAAGCCACTTGGAAGAATGTATGACTGTCCAGTTCTGGAAGAGGAACTGGTAGTAGCAAGAAACTTAATTTGACGGCTGCCAGAAAATGAACTTCCACAAGATATGACCAGTCTTTATAATGTACTTCCAGAAATTATGTATCTGATACTGCATAAATCACTGCAGATTGCTTTAACAATCACAATAACCAAGTGTGTGTGTGTGTGTGAGTGCTCCTTTAGTGCCATGAGTTGCATTAAGACACATCTGAGAAACAAGACTGAAAAAGACAGATTGAGTTCACTTGGAATTCTCAATATTCAGTCTGAAGAAAGTAGACAACTTGACACTGATGTGATTGACAAATTTGCATCCATGACAAACAAAAAGGTTGAGATACTTCTCCCAAAATCAGCAAAATAATACACTAGTAAAACATGTACAGTATGACACTCTGATATTTCGCTCCATGCATTTTAAGTTCAAAAGGAAGGATATTTAAGGATCCCAGTACATCTGGGATAATGGAGTCTAACTGACTGTTTTCCTATTAGGGTCAGGTTCTGTAACCTTCCCAGTATATCTGCTGGGATAATGGTGCCTGGCTGTTCTGGTCTCTTGTTTGCTCTGGGGTCCTCCTGTAACCTTCCCAGCAGATCTGCTGGGATAATGGTGTTTGGCTGGTCTCTCATTTGCTCTGGTGTCCTCCTGTAGCCTTCCCAGCAGATCAGCTGGGATAATGGTGCCTGACTGTTCTGGTCTCTTATTTGTTCTGGGTCCTGTAACCTTCCCAGCAGTTCTGTTGTGATAATGATGTCTGACTGGTCTCTAATTTACCCTGGGGTCCTCCTGTAACCTTCTCAGCAGGTCTGCTGGGATAATGGTGCCTTGCTGGTCTCTTATTTGCTCTGGGGTCCTCCTGCAACCTTCCCACCAGATCTGCTGGGATAATGGTGTCTGGCTGTTCTGGTCTCTTATTTGCTCTGGGTCCTCCTGTAACATTCCCAGCAGGTCTGCTGGTATAGTGGTGTCTGGCTGGTGTCTTATTTACTCTGGGATCCTTCTGTAACCTTCCCAGCAGCTCTGCTGGGATAATGGTGTCTGGATATTCTGGTCTCTTATTTGCTCTGGGTCCTGTAACCTTCCTAGCCGGTCTGTTGGGATAATGGTGTCTGGCTGTTCTGGTCTCTTATTTGCTCTGGAGTCCTATAACCTGTCTTCATTGGTCCAATAATCAAATTGTTCCACATGTTCCATTAAATAGATGTCATGATAACCAGGTTTCTCAAACCTATTTTTCACCTGTAAATTCAGGAAAAGCCACCATTTGAAGGCAAACTTTTCAAAAATATCCAGGGGGCATGCCCGCAGACCCCACTAGCTGATTATATCTGGAATGTTTAATAAAAAACAGCTATTTCCGATGTTCGTTAATATCTGAGAATATGTTCCTACAGTTTGGAAACATATCTCTAATTTTTAGAAAATCTATTTTAGCATTGCACATCAGATCAACCCGTTATGTTGCCCATATCATTACCTCCAAGATAGATAATAAGTATGGCATTTGATCCATGCTCATCTCTTTGTTCACCTTCCACTAAATGGTCATTTATTTGGCCCATCGCAAGGCCGCATGATTTGAGATTCAGCAAATAGCTTGGTGTGTGTTACTTCTGCTTGTTTTGGCAAGTAGAGTTTCTGGGTGCATTTTCTGACTTGTCCTTAATCAATGCTCCGGTCCCTGATCACCTCCCACCACATTTCCTTTGTTTGACCAATTGCATGGCAGCCTGTGTTTGTTGTCCTGTGCCATACCATGTCTGATCAGGGTATACTAATGAGTGTACCATAATTTTATTTTCAATATTTCAGTATTTTGTGGGCATTGTATTGAACGATCTTTTTACATGGTTCTCATACACATGCACCCCATGTGAGTCTGTGAGTTGATCTGGACAGGTGTGCAACCATGAGCAATTCATTTATGGTTTGAAACTGGTAGCTCATGTGTATGGAACTGGCCATTTAAACAATGTGGTATGACCAGGGGTAAGATTAAAAGTCTGTTAATCACCACATGAGAATGTGGTATGACCTAGATGTTTAACTGTTATTTCTTGTCCCCTTCCCTTTTAACTGAACTGTCATCCTGTTCCAACTCACCGGGAGGATACAAGAAAAGGACAGTGCTTTCAAAACATTTAGTGGCACAGGTATATTACAGTCCATTAAATGAATCTGCAATCATTGCCCTGAACACGCTTTGATAGGTGTGTATGTGCAGGGTGCCAGATTTTTCAATTTATAGAGCGCTACTGATTTTGTTTTCTTTATTTCTCGGGGTTGGGGGGGGGCTTGAGCTGCTAAACTGTGAAGTTTGTGATTATTCAGCTGCAGTGTACCATTATGCTGATCACTGTGTGTGATGGTGTCAGAAACAAAGATAAAGATATCTGACAGATGAAATGACAGTGTCTCGGAAACAGCTATCACTTCATTAATGAAGATGAGAAAAAATATAAGCGGTGATCAGGATGTAGATGATAGGGCAATATGGATTAATATAACGCGGTGTACCTCCATTTTATTTGCAGCTGGGTGGCAGTGTGCGTACATTTTGTATACAGCTGGGTGTCAGTGTGCCTCCATTTTGTTTGCAGCAAGGTGATGATTTGCCTCCAATTTATTTGCAACAGGTGAAGGTGTGCCATCATTTTCATTGCAACAGGTTAGTGGTGTGTCTCCAAGTTGTTTGCAGTCAAGTGGATATGTGCCTCCATTTTGGTTGCAGCCTGATGGATATAGCCTCTGTTTTATTTCCAACCTGTTGGTTGTGTGCCTCCATTTTATTTGCAGTCAAGTGGCGGTATACATCCATTTTGTCTGCAGTCGATTGATGGTGTGTCTTCACTTTGTTTGCTGCTGGGTGGTGGCATGCTTTCTTTTGTTTGTAGCCAGGTGGTAGTTTTCCTCCATTTTGTTTGCATCCAGGTGGAGGTGTGACTCCATTTTAGTTTCAGCAGGGTGGAGGCGTGCCTCCATGTTGTTTTTAGCCTGTTGGGGGTATGCCTCTACTTTGTTTGCAGCCGGGTGGTAGTATGTCTCCATTTTGTTTGCAGACAGATGGAGGTATGTCTCCATTTTGTTTGCAGCAGAGTGGCTTTGTATCTCCATTTTGTTTGCAGCTGGCTGGAAGTGTGCCTCCATTTTGTATGCAGTCGGGTGTGAGTATGCCTCCATTTTGTTGGCAGCAAGGTGGTGGTTTGCCTCCATTTTATTTACTGCCAGGTACAGGTGTACCTCAATTTTCTTTAAAACAGGGTGGCGGTGTGCCTCCAAGTTGTTTGCAGCCAGGTGGAGGTGTGCCTCCATTTTGGTTGCAGTATGATGGAGGTATGCTTCTCTTTATTTTCCAACCTATTGGTGGTGTGCCTCTACTTTGTTTGCAGCCAAGTGGCAGTGTGCCTCGATTTTGTTTGCTGCTGGGTGGTGGTATGCCTTAACTTTGTTTGAAGCCTAGTGGCAGAGTGCCTTCATTTTATTTGCAGCCAAGAGGCAGTGTGCCTCCATTTTGTTTTCAGCCCAGTGGTGTACTGTCTCGATATTGATTCAAGCCAGTTGGAAGTGTGTCAACATTTTGTTTACAGTCTGGTGGTGGTGTCCATTCATTTTGTTTGCAGCTAGGTGGTGTTGTGCCTTAATTTTATTTGTAGTCTGGTGTTGGTGTGCTTCCATTTTGTTTGCAGCCAGGTGGCATTGTGCCTCAATTTAATTTGCAGCCTGATGGATGTGAGCCTCCATTTTATTTGTAGCCGGGTGAAAGTGTGCCTCCATTTTGTTCTTGATTTTCTTTTTCTATTTCTGCTCCCCTTGTCAGCCAGACCATTTCCACTGGTTCCATCCCCAGCCCTGTCATCCCATCATCCACCACGACACAATTTCTTGCACAAGGGTGCCCAGATGGCTGGGGCACAGAATAAGATGAGGAGGACTGGCATCATCATGCCAGCCAACATCATTTTCCAGTTTTCTACCCTACTTCTCCATGGCCTTGACTATTCATGGCTGTGCAGGAGCATGGAGGCCACCACAGACAACAGCCTCCATGTGCCCACCAGACCTAGCACCAGCCCCGCAGTGCCCAACACTACCATCGAACCTCCACTCGGTGACAACCAAGAGACACTGAGACCTACCACCCCACTCCAGGAGTTTAAAGCTGCCTGATGGCTGCTTTATTGTCTCTCAGCTCCCCCAACCAATACTAGGTGACACAAGATCATTCCCGAACATGGGTGGCCAGTGTGGTGAGAGGCCAGTGGTGTGGGCTTCAATTTTGTATGCAGTCCGGTGGCAGTGTGTATTTTTTTTTGTTTGTAGCAATGTGGTGGTGTGTCTCCATTTTTTCGTAGCAAGATGGAGGTTTTGTTTGCAGCCAGGTGAAGGTGTGCCTTCGCTTTGTTTACAGTCAGGTGGCAGTTTGTCTCCATTTTGTTTGTGGCCATTTGGCAGTTTGCCTCCATTTTGTTTGCAGACAGGTGGCAGAGTGACTCCATTTGGTTTGCAGCCTGGTGGGGGTGTGCCTCCATTTGGTTTGCAGCAGGGTGGAGGTAAGTCTCCATTTTGTTTGTGACCAGGTAGCAGTGTACCTCCTTTTTTTTGCAGCCAGGTGGCAGTATTCTTTCTTTTTGTTTGCAGATATGTGGCATTGTTCTTCCATTTTTTTTGCAGCTGGGTGGTGTTGTACCTCCATTTTGTTTGCATCCGGGGGCAGTTTTTCTCCTTTTTGTTTGTAGCCAGTTGGTAGTTTGCCTCCATTTTGTTTACAGTTCATGGTGGTGGGCCTCCATTTTTATTGCAGCAGGGTGGATGTGTGACTCAATTTTGTTTGTGACAGGATGGTGGTTAGCCTCCATTTTGTTTGCAGTGTGGTGTAGGCGTGCCTCATTTTTGTTTTCAGCTGAGAGGAGGTTCACCTCCACTTTGTTTGCAGCCAGTTAGAGGTGTGACTTCATTTTGGTTGCAGCAGGTTGAAGGCTTTCCTTCATTTTGTTTGAAGCCCAGTGGCATTGTACCTCCATTTTGTTTGCAGCTGGCTGGAGGTGTTCCTCCATTTTGTATGCAGCCAGGTGTTAGAGTGCCTCCATTTTGTTTGCTGCCAGGTGGAGGTGTGCCTCTATTTTGTTTGGAACAGGGTGGCTGTGTGACTCCAAGTTGTTGCAGTAAGATGGATGCATGCCTCCCTTTTGGTTGCAGCATGATGGAGGTATGCTTCCTTTTTTTTCCAACCTATTGGCTGTGTGCCTCTATTTTGTTTGCAGCCAAGTGGAGATGTGCCTCCATTTTGTTTGCAGCCTGGTGATGGTGTGCCTCCATTTTCTTTGCTGTCAGGTGGCGGTATACCTCAATTTTGTTTGCAGCCTGGTGGCAGATTGCATCCATTTTGTTTGTATCCAGGTGGCAGTGTGCCTCCATTTTTTTGCAGCATAGTGGCAGTGTACCTCCATTTTGTTTTAAGATGGGTGGAAGTGCACCAGCATTTTGATTGCAGCCAGGTGGTGGTGAATATCTATTTTGTTTGCAGACAGGTGGTGTCATGCCTCAGTTTCCTTAGCAGCCTGGGGGCCATGTGCCTTCATTTTTTTTGCAGCCTTGTGGTGCTGTTCCTCTGTTTTGTTTGCAGCCTGGTGGATGTGTGGCTCCATTTTGTTTGTAGTCTGGAGAAGGTTTGCCTCCATTTTTTCTTGATTTTCTTCTTCTGTTTCTGCTCCCTGAGTCAGCTGGCCTCTTACTATCAGTCCTGTTCCCAGCTCCATCACTCCAGCACCCACCAGGGCACATCTCCTTTCACAAGGGTGTCCAGCTGGCCAGAGCACAGAGTCCAATGAGGAGGACTGGCATCATCACACCTGCCAACATCATTTTCTAGTTTTCTGCCCTACTTCTCCTTGGCCTGGCTCTTCACGGCCATGCATGCACATGGAGGCATGCTTGTGTGCCAGCACCAACAGCAGTCCTGATCCACCCACTGGGCCTGGCACCAGCCCCGCAGTGATGAGCACTATGATTGAGCCTCCACTCTGTGACAGGCAAGAGCCAGTGAGCCCTACCACCCCAATCCAGGAGAAGAGAGCTCATGATAGTCACTATATCCTCTCCCAGCACTCCTCCCCAGTACCAGGTGGCATAAGATCATTCCTGAACATGGATTGCTGGTGTGGTGATAGGCTGGTAGTGTCAGCCTCCTTTTTTGTTTGCAGCCTGACGGCAGTGTATCTCCATTTATGTCTGCAGCAATGTGGCTGTGCGCCTCCATTTTGTTTGCAGAAGATGGAGGTTTTGTTTGCAGCTGGGTGGTGATGTGCCTTGGCTTTGTCTGCAGCCAGAGGGTGGTTTGCCTCCATTTTGTTGGTGGACGGTTGACAATTTTCCTTCATCTTCTTCGCAGCCAGGTTGCAGAGTGCCTCCATTTGGTTTGCAGCCTAATGGGAGTGTGTGTCTCCATTTCGTTTGCTGTAGGGTGAAGGTGTGCCTCCATTTTGTTTGCAGCGTGGTGGCAGTGTGCCTCTTTTTTGTTTGCAGCAAGGTAGCAGTGTTGCTTCAGTTTGATTGCAGCCAGGTGGTGTTGTACAGGTACCTTCATTTTGTTTGCAGCCTAGGGGCAGAGTGCCTCCATTTTGTTTGCAGCAGAGTGCAGGTATGCCTCCACTTTGTTTGTGACTGGCAGTGGTTTGCCTCCATTTTGTTTGCAGCCTGATGGCAGTGTGCCTCCTTTTTGTTTACATGTAAAGAAATAGCAAAGGAACCACAGGTATATTCAACGTACAATTTAATTAGTGCATAAAAATCGCACAGCTGCCCAGCAGTACAGGGAACAGAACCTCTACTAGTTTTGCACACCCTGCATCATCAGGAGGATTTTGTTTGCAGCCTGGTGGCAGTGTGCCTCCATTTTGTTTGCATGTATGTGGCGGTGTTCCTACATTTTGTTTGCATCTTGCGGTGATGAGCATCCATTTTTTTTCCAATAGGGTGGAGGTGTGCCTCCATTTTGTTTGTGACTGGGTGGCCATTAACCTCTGTTCTGTTTGCAGCCTGATGATGGTGTGTCTCTTTCTTGTTTGCAGTCACGTGATGGTGTTCCTACATTTTGTTTGCAGATGGGTGGTGATGTACCTTCATGTTGTTTGCAGCCTGGTGGTGGTATGCCTTCATTTTGTTTGCAGCATGTTGGAGGTGTGCTCAATTTTGTTTGCAGCAGGGTGGAGGTATACCTCTACTGTGATTGTGACCAGGTGGTGGTTTGCTTCCATTTTGTTTGCAGCCTGGTGGCAGTGTGCCTCCTTTGTGTTTGTGGCCATGTGGCAATGTACCTCTATTTTGCTTGCAGCCTTGTGGTGTTGTACCTCCATTTTGTTTACAGCTGGGTGGAGGTGTGCCTCCATTTTGCTTGCAGCCAGGTGCCGGTTTAGCTCCATTTTTTTTTGCATCCTGTTGGGCGTTTTCCTCCATTTTGTTTGCAGCTGGTGACAGTGAGCCTCCATTTTATTTGTAGCTTAATGACAGTGTGCCTTTATTTTGTTTGCAGCATACTGATGTAGTACCTCTACTTTGTTTACAGATGGTTTTCAATTTGCCTCCATTTTGTTTGTGGCCAGGTGACAAAGTGCTTCCATTTGGTTTGCAGCCTGTTAACAGTGTGCCTCCCAATTTTGTTTGCAGCAGGGTGGAGGTGTGCCTAAATTTTGCATTTGACCAGGTGGTGGTTAGCCTCCATTTTGTTTGCAGCCTGGTGGCACTGTGCCCTCTTTTTGTTTGCAGCCAGGGGGCAGTATGCCTCCATTTTGTGTGCAACAGGGTGGCATTGTTCCTCCATTTTGTTAACAGCCTGGTGGCCCTCTGCCTCCATTTTGTTTGCAGCAGGGTGGAGGTGTGCCTTCATTTTTGTTGCAGCAGGGTGGTGATGTGCCTCTAATTTGTTTGTGACTGGGTAGTTTCTTGCCTCCATTTTATTTGCAGCCTGATGGTGGTGTGCTTCCTTTTTTTTTTTTGCAGTCATTTGATGATGTTCCTCCACACTGCATGCAGCCTGGTGGCATTGTATCTTCATTTTGTTTTCAGCCTAGTGTAAGTGTGCCTCCATTTTGTTTACAGCCGGGTGGCAGTTTACCTCCATTTTTGTTTGCTGCCAGTTGACAGTTTGTCTCCATTTTGTTTTCAGCCAGGTGGCAGTGTGTCTCCATTTTGTTTGCAGCCAGCTGGAGGTGTGCCTCCATTTTGTTTGCAGTAGGGTGGAGGCATGTCTTGACTTTGTTTGCAACTGGGTGGTAGTTTGCCTCCATTTTGTGTCCAGCCTGGTGGCAGTGTGCCTCAGTTTTGTTTGCAGCTGGGTGGCATTGTACATTATTTTGTTTGCAGCTGGCTGGAAGTGTGCCTCCATTTGTTTGCAGTGGGTGGCAGTGAGCCTCCATTTTGTTTGCATCCAGGTTGTACTATGACTCCATTTTGTTTGCAGAGGGTGGCAGTGTACCTCTGTTTTTTTTGCAGCCAGGTAGTGGTGTTTTTCCATTTTGTGTGCTGCTGGGTGGCAGTATGCCTTCATTTTGTTTGCAGTAAGGTGGAGGTTTTCTCTATATTTTTTCTTCTGTTTTATACACTCCTTGTTGGCCGGCACCTTTCCACTGGTACCCTCTCCCAGCTCCATCACAACTGTGTCCACCAGGACACACCTCCTGTCACAGATGTGTCCAGCTAGCCAATCTCAGAGCCCAAGGAGAGCACTGGCATGATCATGTCAGTCAACATTTTTCCATTTTCTGCCCTACTTCCTCAGGTCCTCAGCCTTTCAAAGCCGCACATTAACATGGTTGCGTACATCAGTGCTGGCCCCAGCAACAGCCTCAATCCCCCTCCCAGCCTAGCAACAGCACCCCCAGAAGTGTGGGGAGGGCTACTGTTGATGACACATCCCAAGGGTGGGGGCAGGGGTGCTACTGCTGACACACCTGAGGAATAGGGGTAGTGGTGATGCTGCAATTTAACTTGAAGGATGGGGTGGTGTTGCTGCTCTTGTCGCATCCAAGGGGTGGGGACAGTGGTGTTGCTGATTACACACCACAGAGGTGGGCGAAGTGATTCTGCCAACATCACACCCACATCACGTGACAATGCACTCCAGTGGTGGCAGAAGGGCTTCTGCCATTATCACACTCTGGGGGTGGGGGCAGTGGTGCTGTTCCTGTCACACCCCAGGATTGTGGGCAGTGGGCTGCTGAGGAAACTTGACAATGGAGGGGGCAGGTGTTCTGCTGATGACAAACCCCAAGTGTGGGAGGTCATGGTGCTGCTTCCATCACACCTCAGGGGTGGGGGCAGAGTTGCTACTGATGACACACTACAAGGGTCATGGGCAGTGGTGCTTCTGACTACATGCCACAGGGGTGGGAGCAGTAGTGTTGCTGCCATCTCACCTCATATGTGGGGGAAATGGTGCTGCTGACATTGCACCATGGGGGTGGGGCAGCAGTGCTGCTGCAATCACATCAGTGGGTTGGGGACAGTGGTTCTGCTGCTGTCACACCTGATGGGTGGGTGAAGTAGTGCTGCTGCCATTACACATGATGTGTGGGGGCAGGGGTGCTGCTGTCATCACACAGGAGGGGTGTGGACAGTGGTGCTGCTGACAACATACCCCAGGTGAGGGGAAAGTGGTTCTGCTGTACTCAGGGAAGGGGAAGTGGTTCTGCTGCTGTCACACCCCAGTGGTGAGTGCAGTGGTGCTCCTGATGTCACACTTACGGCTGTTAACTGTTGTACCCAGACCAGGGAGGGAGAGCTGGTGACTGCTGTAGTCTGGCAGGGGAGGAAGAGCTGGTGACTGCTCTATTCAGGCTGGGGATGGCGGTCAGGTGATTGTTGATCCTGGGCCAGGAAGGTAGGGAGGGCAGGTGACTGCTGTACCCAAGGCAGGGAAATGGGGTTGGTGACTGTTGTACCTTATCCAATGAGGGAATGCCAGTGACTGAGTTGGTTGATAATAACACTATGTCTAACAGTTTAGAAGAATTTGTTAAGGGGTGGTGTGTTTCCACAGTTAGAATGGCATAACCTTGGCAACCATCTTGATTCTGATTCATTAACACAGGGGATATGCATGTGTTCCCATACTGGTACTAGATTTACAATACTTTTCAACACCTTATACATGTAAATTAGGATGTTTTATACCTTTACTTATCATTTATTTTACCAGTGCCCCATTGTGTAGCCAGTGTGACCCAAGTATTTTACCTTGAAAGTAGGGATGGTGTGGTCAGATGACCCACCATTAATCTGAATGTGATGTAGGTATATGGAAATAATGTGTGTGTGTGTGTGTGTATATATATATATATATATATATATATCTTCAAGACAATTATAGATATGAGGAAATGAGTGATTTTATGGATAATAGAGGATAATGTATGGTCCACTATCTATAACAAGGATGGGTAACCATCAAGAGATTGTCAATGGTGACCATTTAAACCGCAAAAGCAAAGTTTGAGAGGTTTTGGTCACCATGGCAACCTCAGGGTGGCTACTCCTGATAGCTATGGACAGTGGACCATCCATTATCTTTTATAGTGTATGGTATGTTATCACTTTATTTTTTCCAGGTTTACAGGTCTTACTTTTGCATTTATGTTCTCTGCTCCACTCTCCTCTGGTATAGCTCTCACTGCTGCAGCCACTTCAGAGTTGGTGGAAGTTCACGTAATGAGCATGCATGGCTGTGTTCTAAGTTGTTATATTGCACTAGGTATGTAGCTAGTGCAGCATAACAAACTAGCTGACATAGTTAGTATAGCATGACAATGTTTTTGGAGAGATGGATTTCTTTCCCTAACAAAGTTCGACCATACACTATAACACTTTTCATCAACCTTTTAATTGAACGTTTTGTTAACTGGAATGTTTCTTCATTGACAATGACAGATCAGTGGCATCCATTTTGATTCTGATTCCAAGACCCAGAGGGAATGAGCATGGCCCAGGTATGGGCCAATATACACTGATCAACAACTTATATGTAGAAAGTAGTCTTATTTTTACCACTCCTTTATTTATGTTTTCAACCACACCTAGTAGAGAAACCAGTGGGATCCCAACAATCTTCCTTGATGGTAGAGATGGTTTGGTTAGTTGAACCACTGTAAATCTGAATTTAATATGGGGTAAAGAAATACTTCATATAAATACCATCAAGACAATTGTAACTATTAGAAAATTTGTTTTGATCAATATTAACACTATGTTTCATAGTTTTTGAAGATATAAATTGCTAAGGGAGGAGTTTCCACAGTTAAAATGGCATAACAATGGTGGCCATCTTGATTCTGGTTCACTGATACAGGGGGTATGTCTGTGGCCCCATAATAGTACTAGCTATGTTTGTCAACACCATATACATATAAATTAGGTTGATTTATACATTTATACATTTTCTGATATATTTTTTCTTTTACCAATGCCCCATTGTGCAAACAGGGGGACCACAGTAGTCTTCATTGACAGTAGGGATGGAGTGGTAAGAAGACTTATCATTAATCTGATGTGGTGTAGCTACATGGAATTCATGCAGAGATATACCTTCCAGACAACTATAGATATGAGAAAAGGAGTGCTGATATAGATTAACAGTGTTCATCAACATTTTAACTGAATGTTTTGTTACGAGAAGTGTTTCTTCATTGAAACTGACAGATCAAGGGCTTGCCCGCTGGAGCAGTAGTTGGATTTC
The DNA here is from genome assembly GCA_016271365.2 of Neoceratodus forsteri. NCBI lineage: Eukaryota > Metazoa > Chordata > Ceratodontiformes > Ceratodontidae > Neoceratodus > Neoceratodus forsteri. The sequence goes on along the minus strand of CM028135.1, from coordinate 563,281,891 downwards.
CACTTATGATGCCAGCGATCTGGGTTTAGGAATGAGTCCTGGAGCTGGAGGGCCAGCTGTTAGGAGTAGGCTTGAGTGTCCGAAGGGCAGCTCGCCTTCTCCAAGGGCAGGGGGGATCCAGGGTCTGGTGCATGCCTGACCTTGGGTGGAGACCTGAGGTATGGCAAGCCCAAGCCAGTGAAAAAAAAAGGGTGGTGTGCTGGACTTTGACACTTAATGCCTTGACATCAGGGCACACAGCACACCAAGAAATGGGAGAAACATTCTGCAGCACTGCCGGTAGATGGAGCACAATGGCCCCGATCCCCAATGCCCCTATCTGCCCTAGGTGACAGCATCCTGACAAAAACAGGAAGGACCTCGGGGTGTAAGGGCCCCATTTCGTACCCTGCCTGGGGGGTATAACCAAGACTGCATGGGGGATAGACCGAGCTAGGCTCCAGATAAGATGGCAGGGACTAATAAGGCCATAGATGTGTCTCCTGAAGAGTGGGGGTGCTGTGGATAGGGGGAGAATAAAGAAAAAGTAAAAAAAAGAAACTGACAGATCAGTGGCAGCCATTTTGGCTCTGGATTCATGATCCTGAGGGTATGTGTCTGGCCCAATATAGGCCTAAATATACTTCAGAACACCTTATTTATACAAATCAGTCTTATTTTTACTGTCCCTTTATTTATGTTTTCAGCATTACCCAATAGAGAAACCAATGGGACCACAACAGTCTACCTCAATGGTAGAGATGGTTTGGTATGATGACCCACCAAAAATTTGAATTTAATATAGGGGTATAGAAATACTATATACAGATAAATTATTTTAAAAGGACTGAATTGAAATGCTGGTTAGGTGTGGCTTGCTCTTGTAAAGTTTATTGCTTTTTAGTTAGGCATTCTCAAGGGTTAATGGTTGTTATGTATTATATTAACAGATTACTAACTAATACCTAAGTGCCCAAGTGAGTTAGATTAATTTAAATAGTTCCCTCTCCTGTTTTGTGGGAGTTTTAGTTTATTGCATATACTGAAATATTTGGTTGTATTTATGTAAGATCCAATTTACCTAAAGTTGAATATATTCTGTTTGACTTCATGATTTAGAAAATTTTACTGTGTTCTGCTATTTAATTTGGGTAACTGTTAAAGTAAATTAAAAATGCATTACATGGGTGTGGTTAGTTTCATGGTGTATGCTGCTTTGTTCTGCTCCTAGGCTGTCCTGGTGCAGAGAATCCCAATGGGTAGAAGAAAGTGGGATTTATGACAATAGGTTACAATTGTGGTTACCACATAATGATTATGCTCCAGAGGCCTGTAATGTGGTATTTGGTTTATTAGAAAAAAGGGAAGTCAGAAGGCTAGGAGACTTCTTTAACTCCAGGAAATTATATTTTTGTTTACATTATCTTATACTTAAAAAATTACATGAATCAGGGGATGTTGAAGAAAATACTTTTCCATCAGACAAAAAAAAAGAAGTAAAGTGGACTAATATGTCTGGTCTAAAAATTGCTTATTTAAATGTTTGCAGTTTAATGTCAAAAAAGCAGGAACTGGAGGGTTGGATTTTGTTACATGACCCCGATTTAATGCTGATAACTGAATCATGGCTGAAACCCAAACTGAATGATAATTTAATAAGAGTTTCAGGCTATGATCATTTAAGAAGGGTCATACAAGGGAAAAAGTGTGGTGGTTTAGTAATTTTCTATAAAGATCACCTTGAGGTAAAAGAAATACCTACTCCAGTCCTGAATCAGGATGTGAATGTCTAGTGTTGGATAAAACCAAAAAAAATAATGTGGGCTGTGTCTATAATCCTCCAAACTCCTAGGTCCAGGGTTTAGAAGATTTAATAATTTTAAAAATGAGTTAATATTCATGGGTGATTTTAATGTAAATTGATTAGGGAATGAGGCACCCTAGAATGGGAAATTGTTGCAGAGTGCTAATCTCGAACAAAGTATAACTGAAGGGACAAAATTGAATGGAAAAACAAAAAAGTTAACTTTAATTGACTGGGTATTAGTCAATAATGTAAGAAAAAATAGTGCATCAGGGGTTTTAGCAGATGTTATCAGAGATCACCACCCAATTTATTGTATTTGGAGTAATAGGAGACAAAGGGGTAAATATCAAGTAGTGGAGAATAGGATCCTAAATGATGAGAACTTATTAGCAATAAAACATGATTTATCTCAGGTAAGTTGGAATCAATTAATTTGTATTAATGATGTAAATAAAGCTGTGGAGTTGTTTTCTGAAACTTTAAATGGAATAATTGAAAAAAGCTGTTTAAACTAATGAAAAAAAGGAATGCAGCTAATCAACAATTTAGGAAAACAAGATTAGAAAGGGATTGAAACCTTGTCAAGCAATTAAGAAAAAGAATGTAAAAAATAAGTAAAAAGAACTAAGGTTGAATATTACAAAATTGAACAGGTTACCTCTTTTAATGAAAAGAAAACACTTTGGCAGAATGTAAACAATTTGCTAGCTCCTAAGAGGAAGAGCAATATCATTAGTTTATTAAAAGATTATCAGGATATTACAGATGGCAAAGCTATGGCAGATCACTTAATTGAAAAGTTTACTAATTTGGATGAGTATTTATTAGAATTTAGAGAACATACTTAATTTAATAATCCAGTATCTAGTATTACATTACCAAAACTTTATTTTAGGAAAATTTCCTGGACGAAGTCTTCTTGGAACTAACACAACTGGCTGAATCAAAGGGATCTGGGTTTGAATAGCTTGTATCTAAAATCCTAAAATTCATGGCAAAAGAAATTGCAAAACCATTCAAGATAATTTATAATTTATCACTTATCACAAAAATTACACCAACTATATGGAAAAAAGCTATAGTAGTACCAAATTTTTAAAAGCGGTCAGGCAAATCTTTCAATTAATTACAGACCAGTTTCTCTACTGTCAATAGCAGGGAAAGTACAGGAGAAATTGTTACATTCTCAAATCTCGGAGTATTTAAATAAATGTGAGCTGCTTACAGTGGCACAGTATGGATTCAGTGAGGGGTGTGGCATGGTGATGGCCTTAGGTTCACCAACAACTTGCAAGAAAACTTTGATATGGGGAAATATATAGGTACAGTGTATGTGGACCTGACCAAGACCTTCAATCTCGTGGACCATCAGTTATTGATATATAAAATAGCAACTTTAGGATTTGAGAACCCAGTGATTGAATGGTTATATGGCTATTTATCACAGAGAGAACAACAGCTTCAGATTAATAATACCCTGTCAGATGTTAGAAAAGTTAACTATGGGGTCCAGCAGGGATCAATTTTGGGGCCTTTACTATGTTCCCTTTATATTAATGAATTGCCCTCAATCTGTAATGAATCTTCCATGATTTTGTACACAGATGAAACACTATTGTATGTATCTGATAAGAAAATTGATGTGACTAAAAAAAAACTTAGAAAGGGACTATAACAGATTTACAGAATAGATAATTGATAATAGATTAGTTATAAATAAAAAAAGAACAAAGGGAATGCTCTTTTGTTCACCTGCAAAATTAAGGAAGTTGAGGGAGGATTTCATATTAACAGTTAAAGATGGATCTAATCTTGAAATTGTTACAGAATTTAGATACCTGGGTGTGACTTTAGATAGTCACCTACTTTTTGATTTCCATTTAAATAATGTAACTAGGCAAATACACAACAGAACTGGTGCCCTTTATACGGTGAGGAACTTTTTAATGGATGGCACTAGGAGAACAATAGCAATAGCATGTTTTTTGCCTATACTGGATTATGATGGGTTGATTTGGGGAGGGTCATCAGTAAGGGTTAAACAGCAAAGATATAGTCTTTATAATTATATTTGTAGATTTGCCTAAAGAGCTAGACATAGGGAACATCACTGTAGCCTATGCAATAGGCTGGGGTGGTTACCCATGAATCAAAGAGACATTATGTGGAGGTCATGTTTTGTGCACAAATCACTGTATAGTATCTTCTATAACCCAATGATTTTTTTTAAACAATTAACTAACATTAGACAGCTCAGATCCCTGAATTCTGTTTCTCTGAAAATTCCACTTTGTAAGACCACAAAAAAATCAGAAATCTTTTAAGTACAGAGCAATAGAAAGCTGGAATAAATTGCCTGATGAACTTTGAAATGTTAATAGGTTCAATTCTTTTATAACACTGTTAAAAAGTTATTTACATTCAACTGATATTTGTAGTTGCACATAAAGTAATTTCACGCTATTATCAATCATAAACATATACATATTGGATACAATATAATCTGCTTGGTTTCACTGTATTGATGTTAAATTGTTGATTTTTATTTATGCCTGTTTGTTTTTATTGTTATTAAATGTTTGTATGTCTTTCTGTGTCAAGACTGCAAAAAAGTAATGTGGCTCAGTGCTTTTTTACCCATCAACAACATTTTAAATAAAAAATTAAATAAAAAAGATATCACCAAGACAATTGTAACTATTAGAAAAATGGCATTGATTGATAGTAACACTATGTTTCAGTTTTAGAAGAACAAATTGCTAATGGGAGAGTTTCCACAGTTATAATGGCATGACAATGGTAGCCATCTTGATTCTGGTTCATTAAACCAGAGGGTATGTCTGTGGACCCATAATGGTACTAGATATACTTGTCAATACCTTATAGATATAAATTAGGTTGTTTTATACCTTTTCTAATAATTGTTTTCAACAATATCCCATTGTGCAAACAGTAGGACCACAGTAGTCTTCATTGACAGTAGGGATAGAGTGATCAGATGATCCACCTTTAATCTGAGAGTGGTGTAGCTATATGGAAATAATGTGGAGATATATCTTCCAGTCAATTGTAGATATGAGAAAAGAAGTACTAATAGAGATTAACATTTTTCATTAACCTTTTAAATCACTGTTACGTTAATAGGAATGTTTCTTCATTGAAAATGACGGATCAGTGGCTGCCATTTTGATTCTGGTTCCATGACTTGGACAGTATGAGTATGGACCAGACATGGGCCTAGATATACTCATCAACCATTTATATATACAAATCAGGCTTAGTTATTACCTTTCATATGTTAATGTTTTCAGACTTACTCTATAGAGAAACCAGAGGGACACCAACAGTCTTTCTTAATGGTAGAGGTGGTTTGGTTAGATGACCCACCACAAATCTGAATCTGAAGTAAGGGTATAGAAATACTGCATACAGATATCATCAAAACAATTGTAACTATTAGAAAATGGTGTTGATTGATATTAACACTATGTCTCACAGTTTAAAAAAAAACAAATTGTTAAGGGGGGGGAGTTTCCAATTTCTCATTTTATGAACATGTCCCTCAATCATGGACTGGTGATCCTCTGTTTTCTTTTTTTTAACGGAACAGGCTTGTGGTTTACCACTCACTTATTCTTTCAAATTTTGACTTTTAGGAGATCCTTCTATGAGGTCTAGGGAGGCCTCTAAATATAAATCCTTACTTTATGCAGTGGCTTTGGAAGTCAAATGGTTAATTATTTTAAAATGGGCTTCACCTATCACTCCTACTATGAACCAGTGGGAGCAGGTTATTGTTAAGATGGCCTCCTTCATCAGGGTTCTTTACTGAAGGCAGGAAGTCTTGGCTACCTTCCAAGCAGATTGAGTTATAGTATTATCTAGTATAGGGATGGGGAACATGGAAGGTTTCAACTGAAGAAAATTGACTGGATGTTTAGCTATGTTTCTTCCTTTTAACTTTTCTGTTAAGGAGTGATGCTCAGACAAGGATCGCCGTACTACTGCCTGTCATGTGGTTGTTTATTGTTTATGGTTACTATATTATTATTAATGGATCTTTCTTGCTTTGGGATTACTGTATATATCATTCTGATGTTGTATTTGTGGTCTAAAAATTCAATTAAATATTCTTATACAAAGAAAAAGGGGGAGTTTCTACAGTTATAATGGCATAACAATAGCGACCATCTTTATTCTGGTTTATTGATCCAGGGAGTATGCCTGTGGCCTCATAATGGTACTAGATATACTTGCTAACATCTTATACATACTAATTAGGTTGATTTATACTTTTTTATAATACTTTTTTTTTACCAATGCCCCATTGTGCAAACAATGGGACCCCAGTTGTCTTCCTTGACAGTAGGGTTGGTGTGGTCAGATAACCAACTGTTAATCTGAAAATGGTGTGAGGATGTAGAACTATTGTGCACATATATCATCCAGACCAGTAAGGTTATGTGATAGGATACACTGATTGAGATTTACTTCATTTCAGATATATTTACCCAACTGAATGTGTACTCAAAGTGTTTCATGCACATTTTTATGACAGATCGACCAACTGCAGTCTGCTTGAGATTTTTTTAGTATTGTTTTATCCATGAAGTCTATATTTTAAAAACACAAATTGGAATGGTAGGAGGACACCCCCTTGCATATCCATGTATGTAGCAGGTAGTACTGACACAAAGGCCTACCAATGTAATATGCCACATTAGAAAACATTCAACATTAGGAGAAATTTGTGCAGAAGGCCTACCTCAAGGTACCAGTTGATAACCATGCATGTAAGACAGTGAGGTATTAACCACACTGTCTATACAGTGCTTGACCTAACTGTGACAGAGGTAGAATAGCGGTAGGGGAATACTGCTACCCCTGTCACAGCACACAGAATGGGAGGCTGGAGAAGTAGCTGTGTGCTGGGTGCCTGTTTGATCCACTCCTGTGGAGGACTGGCTAGGGCACCAGTACACAGCACAGTTGGGAGACCTGGGACTGTAGTTTGGTACACCCCCAGGTCTCCCCTGCTAAAACTTTTTGGGGCACTTTTATTTAAAAAACAAAACAAACAACCCCCAACTGAGTTTCCCCTCATCATCGAGGTCCCCCCCCCGAGTTAGTCATTTAAGATCTGAGGGGTGTGGGCAGTGAAGCCCGCCACAAAAACAGATGAAAACCAATTGTAGTTAATGTGTGCTGTGTGCATTACAGATCGGTCTTTTGCCTAACTCTGTTATTGTCCTGCGCTTTTTCACTTTGGTATTTTTAGTCATGTGGTTTTGACCTGCGGCAACATGACCCCCTGCCCTATCTCAATGACACACAAAGCAAATTTGTCCATTGTTTTATTATTATCATTATAACAGTCTAACTCCATGTACCTAATGCTAAAATATTTCTCAAATGTAGAATCTTACAATGGTGGCCATTTTGTATATGGTCATGTGACCTCAAGATAATGTGAAATGTCACAGTTTTGTGTCTAGCTATCTACCTATTACCTTTTTTTGGGAAAACAGTACATTTCTAGCTCTGTTATATATACAGCAGCAGATATAGCTTGAATCCTAATGTTTGATCACACCTTTTGAAATTGTGATCTACAGTGAAGCCCACCAGGATGAAGTGCAGTGTCACAGGTTTACTGTGTGACAAAAGGAATTAACTCCCATTGAAACTGCATTGTTTGCTGCAGTAACTCTACTACAGAAGACTGCTGAGTTGGGCTTCATCCCGGTGTGCTTCACTGTACATACACCTATGAATATAGAGCTAAAAATTCAGAAAAAAAGCTCATATGGTATTTGGTCACACTAGCATATTTTTTTGAGAATACATCTATTAGTACTAAACCTATATTTTTAAATTTAGAAGTTACTCCTGAGTATTCTCTTGGGGTCCTAGTCAATGAGCTAATATTATGAGAGGATATCATGGTGGCCATCTTGGATTTGATCATGTGACAATTATGACTTTTTCATAATTCTGATGTATTGCTCAATTAACATGGGGCCCAATTCTAGAAGGGTGGCGCAAGTTGCCACTGAATGCAATTTGTGCCACCAGCAACTGCGGCATTGACCCTGTGCCTTATTCTAGAAGGAGCAGGGTCTCTGCAGCAAAGTTCTGTGACTTGTGCCATGCAGCAAGGTATACTGCACAGAGGGAGTACCTGGCCAGCATGTCATAACCTGCTGTGCAAGGCACAAGTGAACCCCCTACCCAGCAAGCCACAATAGCTGCCCCACAGGGTGGCCCACAACCCCTGCCCCCCACACCTCCAGTATGTGCCCCACAGGGCTGGCCACACCAAGTGACCCCCAGATATCCCCATACATATGCCCCATAGGGCTGCCTACCCCCTGCCCCTGATTCCCTGTGTGAACCATGCCCTGCAAGGCATCCCATACCACCAGACCCCCAAATCCATGGTGTAATGTAACCCACAGGGTGGCGCTGACATTGCCCCACCCATGCATGCCCCGACCCTCCTGAGTCACCGGCCGCATATGAGACAAATATGCTGAGCAGCCCTGGTAGTCTAGCAGCCACTAAGCTACTGGGAGGGTTTGGGGAATACACAGATAGGGTTTTGACGAGAGGGCATGGGGTGGGGTGTTGGGGTGGGAACCCTAATGTTGAATTTCCACACTTTCGTCAATGTGTAAAGAACCCTAACAGATGTATTTACAAAGTTTTTGCAAATACTTTCCTTTCTTTTTTAAAAAGTGTAATGTAAGTAGTAGTAAAAATGGGTGGCTTAGTGCAATAGAAAACTGGAATAAATTGCCTGATGAGCTTTGAAATGTTAATAGGTTCAATTCTTTTATAACACTGTTAAAAAGTTATTTACATTCAACTGATATTTGTAGTTGCACATAAAGTAATTTCATGCTATTATCAATCATAAACATATGCATATTGGATACAATATAATTTGCCTGGTTTTCACTGTATTTCTGTTAAATTGTTGATTTTTATGTATGCCTGTTTGTTCTTATTGTTATTAAATGTTTGTATGTCTTTCTGGGTCAAGACTACAAAAGGGCAATGTGGCCCAGTGCTTTTTTACCCATCAACAAAGTTTTAAATAAAAAATTAAATAAAAAAGATATCACCAAGACAATTGTAACTGTTAGAAAAATGGTATTGATTGATAGTAACACTATGTTTCAGTTTTGGGCCCCACACTCCCGCCAAGCTACTCAGTTGTGCATCATGGTATATGTGTGTGTGGGAATGTGGGGCCTCAGGTCCCTGTGCTCCCACTTACAGATAAGCATGGAGCCGTACAGCAGCTCTGTAAGGCAAGGAGACCTTGTAAGAGTAATTTGCCCATATTTTGGGAACCATAGCAAGCAGAAAAAAAATCAAGTATGGTTTTAATCGGGAGAGTGACTAGTTCATGTGACAACAATTGACCAAACCTGTGTCTTGCATCATTTCTGAGATTGGGGCACTGAAAACCAATGTGAGTGCTAATTCTGAGGGCATAATACTGGCCTACAATCATGAAAATGAACAATTGTAACAGTAATTATCAAATAATCTCAGGAACCATACAAGCTAAAAAAAAAATTCAAATGTCATGGTTTTAATGACTTTCCAACCTACTTCTGAATTTTGCTCCCAATTAGAGGTGACTAAGAAGTTTTGTGATGAAAAGTCCGTATCTAGAACCATTTTTGAGATACGGGCCCTGAAAGGTGTCATAGGTGCCTCAGTGTTATCCTATGGGTAAATTTCTGAATTTTAGAATGCTGTAACTATGGGTATGTTCAACCATTCCTTACCAAAGCACCAAAAGGCACACCTGTGGGGCTAGGTCTTTCCATCCTGAAAAGTTCAGGCCCATACCACATTGCACATTGGCACAATGAAGGGACAAAGAAAGACAACCGCTACAATGTTATCCTATAGGAAATTTCTGAATTTTTGAATGGTGTCTCTTTAATTTTTCCACACCAAACCACTGAAAGGCACATCCATGGCACTAGGGCTTGCAGCTCTGAAAATTTCAGGCCAATAGCACAATCCAGCTTGCCACAATCAAGTGACAAAAAAAAGCAGCATATAGCAAAATTGTCCTAACTCTATAATGGGAATGTGATCACGATCAAAAAAATGTGATCACGATCATATTTAAAGTTTTCACAATTACTTGCATGACACAAAAAATGTTGTCAAGATCAAAAATTAAAAAAACAAATTGAAAAACATATTTCTGGACTAGTTGGCCACAAACGAATGACCTGGGCATGTTCCTCAGGGCCTGATTAGGTAAACCCAAAGATTGGTGTGTTCAAAAGTACAGTATTATTTGAGTTATAACATTTTTTCACTCTTGCTAACTAAAAACAAGATGGCGGTAGCAGGACATTTTTGGCAAGCTCAACCAAAAAGACGTGATTGTGATTGTTTTCACAGTGCACATATAAATTCTCCCATAGGCTATAATGGGGCACAAAAAATGCAATAACTTTTGAATGGAGCAATATTTTTTCATGAAATCTTCAAAAGACATCAGTGCAGCCCAGGACCCATGCAGGCAACCCAATCAGTACCCACTCAACTGCATTCTTCAGTGCATCATGGGTGGACAAAAAAATTGAAACATTGGGGGTTTTTCACTTTTTGAGTGCTCTACGATTTTGCAATTGTACATCTGACAGATATAAAAATTTCTAGATTCTGGAGATCTATTAAAAATCTTTCTACATTCTAAATTACAGGCAAATCAGACAAATGATTCAAAATTTATTAAAGTGCAAACTTTGAGGTTTAACATAGAAATGGCTATGCAATCCTAACCATAGTGGCACAATCATGCCATATATATATATATATATATATATATATATATATATATATATATAGATGGTAAAAACTCTGTTTAATGCATCACTTAGGGTTGTTCCACAGTGACAAAAGCCAGGAAATTTGGTGTTAGGGTTGAAAACCCTAACTGTGTATTCACCACCACCACCACCACACACACACACACACACACACACACACACACACACACACACATATACATGCAAATAGGGGAAGAAACAAGGCAACACAACCAATCACACACATCCAGCAGGAGGTGTATACCTGTGTTACTGTAGGAAGTGGAGAAATTCAACTTCAGATACAGTATCATACATTATTTTCGAAGTTGTTCTTCGAGCTTAGTTCACATAAAGGTGAACCAAGCTTGCAGTAGTGAAATTGGTGTACCTCGCTTTTTTTTCAACATATGGGTGGTGAAAGGCGTCATGGGTGATGCAATGTTACTCTATGGCAAATTGCTCAATTTTGGAACAGTGTAACTTTGTAATCTTTAAGTATTTTAGCAGAATCACAGGAAAAAGCACATATGAGGGACCAGGTCTTACCACACTGCAAATTTCAGCCCAAAGGACCCAGCCATTTGCTTGCAGGATGATGGCAAAGATGTGCAGTCATTAGGAGCATACTTTCACAAAATACTTTTCCAAACATGAAAGTGTCATAGGATGACACTTTCACATTTGTGAAAGTGATTTTCGAAAGTATTTCAGAGAATGTGCCAAATCCTGTTTTGAATCTTGCAAACCCAAAAATACCATATGGGTAGTCTGTGTTATGTGTTGGTGGCAGTGTGTGGCCCAAGATGTCCAGTTGTGTGTAGTGATATGTGTTTAGCTGAGCATGGAATGTCCAGGATGAGAGTTAGCAGTGACGACCCCATGCCACAGCCCAATGAGAGCATGGGTGTGTTTTCATGGTTTACATAGTTGTATGTTATTCCTGTTACCTGCTGCTGGTTGCGTGTGACTGGTTATGTTGCCTTGATCCTTCCCCTACTTGCATGTATATGAGTGTGTGTGTGTGTGTGTGTGTATGTGTGGTGGGGGTGGGGGTGGAGAGGGAATGGTAGTTAGGGTTTTCAATTTTAACACCAAATTTCCTCACTTTTGCACTGTGGAACAACCCTAACTGATGCATTAAATGGATTTTTTTGCAATGAATTTCCCTTCTTTTTCAGAACGTGCACTATAAATAATGAATGGAATGTGATGCTGGAAGCACAGGGCACACCATGTGATTTTTTGTCACTTCACTGCACAAAAAGTGAATGACCAAGTGAAATGAAAATTGGGTACACAAACAGAAATGCAAACAGCAACGGCAGTGCAGAAGGAAACAGTAACGGAATCGATAACGGAAATGCTACCGACAACTCAAAAGGTAAAGCTAACAGAAACACAAACAGTGATGAACACACAAACAGTAATGGTAATGCAATTGGAAATGGAAATAGTTATGGTAACGCCAGAGATGACACCAAAGGGAACAGTATCAGAAACATAAGCACAAATGCAAGCGTGTACGCAAATGCAAATCGTAATGTGCACAGGCATGGTAACGTAATTGGAAATGCAAACACTTACAGTAACACCAATGATGATGCCAAAGGAAAAAGAAACACAAACGGTAATGGAAATGGAAGCGCATTTGCAAGCACAAATGGTAATGCACATGGTGATGCAAAAGGAGATGCAAAAAAAACAGTAATTAAAATGCAAATGGTAGCAGTAAAGCAAATGCAAGTGCAAACACAAATGCAAAGGGTAACGCACATGGAGACATAAGAACGGGAATGCTAATGCAAACATTTAGGGAAATGCTAACTGTAACAGTAATGGAAATGCACACCCTTTTTTCCCCCAAAAGCTGTATTCAGAAGCACAGTGAATACAAAGAATGTATGCATAATAATGGGCTTAGAAGCAGAAAATAAACACTTGGAATACTAAATCATTATATCTCAGGAACCGTACGACATAGAAAAAAATTAAAATCTCATTTTATTTATAACTTTCGTGGCTAGTTTTTTGCTTAACTACCTAGTGGAGGGCTAAGCATTTTTTCTGATGAAAAGTCTGTATCACAAAGCGTTTTTGAGATATTGGCCCTGAAAGGTGCAACGGATGCCGTAATGTTATCTTCTGGGAAAAATCGTAAAATTCAGAGTGCTGTAACTTTGCAGCCCTCTAATATTTTGCCACCAAACCACCAAAAGGCACATCTATGGGATATTGGCTTTCTTCCCTCCAAATTGCAGCCCAAGAGACCAAATGTTTCTTTTGCAGTATGGTGACAAAGATTCTCTATTGTTTTAGGCATAGTGTCACAAGGTAGTGTCGCAAATCATGACACTTTCACACAAAAATATTCAAGCAAGTGTCAAATGTGCGACACTACTTTGAGAAACTACTTTTTACAAAAAATTTAAAAACATATTTCTGGGGTGTTTAACCCCCAAAAAAGACATGTCTAGCATTCTCAGGATTCGACTAGGTGAACACAGCAAGAATGGTGACCCTAGATGCTTCCAAATTTAAATGGCAAGCATTTCTGTGACCACCAACTGAAAACAAGATGGCAGATTTGTGACACTACAAGGGTAATTTGTGACACTAAAAACTGCATTTGCGACACTTTTGCATATTTTGTTAAATGTTCCCTTTGACTATAATGGGAAACATGGTTTTTGAATAACTTCTAAACCGTTTAACATTTTTTCATGAAATCTTTGAAAGGCACATCGGGGACCCTGGCTGCGTGTTCCCTGAAGGATTTGGACTGATCACGCAGACCGTGTGACCTGTAAGTGAGAGCAAAGAATGCACAAAAATGCATAATTTGTGTATTTATTGATGCTATGTAGCTCCACAACCGTATATCCGACTGTTGCAAAACCTGGCGGTTCCAGAGACCTATGGCACCAGACTGCAACTTCCAAATTTCAGGCAAATCCATCATATGGTGACAAAGTTATTAAGCTGCCAAATTTCAGATTTAACCTTAATTGGGGTACTTGACCCTAACTATAGTGGCACTACTGTGCCACTATAATATATATATACATATATATATATTAGAGGCAAAAAACTCCATTTAATGCATTAGTTAGGGTTGTTCCACAGTGACAAAAGTGAGAAAATTTGGTGCCAGGGTTGAAAGCCCCCTTGGACCCCTCAGCCCACCCCCCAAAACCAGCATCAGGGTGCACATTGGTGTCATCAGCCCTAACTCTCACCCCATCACATGTGTGAAGAAGCAGAGGTATAGGAGAATAGGATGAGAGTTAGGACCGATGACCTCAATGTGCACCCCAATGCCAGTTGGGGGGTGGGCTGGGGGGCCAAGGGGGGCTTTCAACCCTAACACTGAATTTTGTTGCTTTTGTGGCTGTGGAACAACCCTAAGTAATGCATTTAATGGAGTTTTTTGCCTCTAATTTCCCTTCTTTTTGAGAATGATGATGAGAAATAGTGAATGTAATGTGGCAGCAGGAGCATGGGTCTCAAAGGGCCCCATGATCTTGCCACATGATGTCTTGTGACATAGTAACAGGAACAGCAAAGCAAACAGAAGTGCGAACAGTGGCGCACATGGTAATGCAAATGTAAATGGTAAAGGAAACGTTAATAGAAACTCTAGCGCAAAGTGACACTGAAGTAAACAGTGACGCAAACGGACATTGAAGTGCATCCAAAAATGCAACTGGTAACATGAACAGTGATGGCCGAGGTATTTTAAATGGAAATGTTAAGTGTCACAGCAAAAATAATGCAAAAGGAAACAGAAATGGAAACGAGAATGCAAATGCACATGTAAATGAAAACCGTAATGCGCACAGGGATGGTACCACAATTGTAAATGCAAATGGTAAAGTTAACATTAAGAATAACACCAAAGGAGAGAGAAAAATGGAAACAGGAACAGAAGCACGTACGGAAACGCAAACTGAAAAGCACATGGGCACAGTACTGCAATTGCAAATGCAAATGGTAATGGTAACAGCAACAATAACAGAAAAGGAAACAGAAGCGCCAAAGGAAATACAAGCGCATATCAAAATGCAAACTGAAATGTGCACAGGTGCAGTAATGCAATTGCAAATGCAAATGGTAACAGTAACAGCAAGGAAGATGCAAAACAAAAGAGAAACAGAAACGCAAATGAAAGGGCTGCCAGAAACGCAAATGGCAATGTGCACGGTGAAACAAACAAAAATGCAAACAGAAACAGTAGTGGAAACATAAATGGAAACAGTAATGAAAAAGTAAGCGCGAATGACAACGCAAAGGATAACGCACACGGTGGTGTAAACGGGAAAGGTAACACAAACGGGGGACATAAATGCAAGTGGAAACAGTAACTGCAACAGTAATGGAAGCACATACCCTGCTGTTACCAAACAGGTGCATACAGAAACACAGTGTTTACAAAGAATGTATGCATTGTAATGGGCATCGAAGCTTAAAACGAGCATTGGAAGTACTCAATTGTTAATATCTGAGAGACCGCACGACGTAGAAAAAAATGCAAATTTCATAAAAATCTTGATTTTCCTGCCTAGGTTTTTGTTACTACATACTCCACATAGCCCACAGGGCTATGCAACTTGCAACAAAAATTCCGTATTTCTCACCGTTTTCGAGATACGAGCCCCAAAAGGCACGGCGGATGCCACCATGTTAGTCTATGGGAAAACATGTCAAATTTGGAGTACTATAACTTGACAGCCATGCAATATGTTTTCACCAAACCACCAAAAGGCAAAATTTAGCAAAAGTGTTGTGCTTGCGACACTACTTTGCAACACTACTGGTTCCAGAAATTTAAAAAACATATTTCTGAGGTGTTTTACCCAAAAATAAAGATATGGCTAGCATCCTCAGGGTCCGACAAAGTGGACACAAAAATAATTGTGTCCCTAGAGGGTCCCAAATTTAAATGGCAAGCATTTTTCTATTCACCAACTGAAAACAAAATGGTGGATTTGTGACACTACAAGGGCCGTTTGCAACACTAAAAAGTGTTGAATATTTTGTTAACTTTTCCCATTGACTTATAATGGGAACTTGTTTTTTGAATAACTTTTGAACTGTTCAATATTTTCTCATGAAATCTTCAAAAGGCACATTGGGGATCCCGGCTGCATGTTTCCTGAAATTTTTGGACCGGTCGCACAAACTGTGTGACCTGTAGGCAAGAGCAAAGAAATCGCAAAAAAGAGTAATTGTGTAATTGGTTGTTGCTTAATAACTCCACAGCCGTATATCTGACTAGTACAAATCTTGGCAGATCCCACGATCTACCACACCCAATTATGCATACCAGATTTCAGGCGAATCTGTTGAACAGAGGCAAAGTTATTCAGGTGCAAAATTTGACCCTTTAACCTTAAAAGTGCTACTCAACCCTAGCTATGGTAGCATTACCGTGCTACCATTATATATCTATATATATATATATATATTTATTAGAGGCAAACAACTCCATTTAATGCATCAGTTAGGGTTGTTCCACAGTGACAAAAGCGAGGAAATTCGGTGTTAGGGTTGAAAGCCCCCCTTGGACCCCACAGCCCACCCCCGCAACTGGCATCGGGTGTGCATTGGGGTTGTCAGCCCTAACTCACCCCATCACATGTGTAAAGAAGCAGAGGTATAGGAGAATGGGGTGAGAGTTTGGACCAATGACACAATGTGCACCCCATGCCAGTTGGGGAGTGCAGCTGGGGTCAAGCGTTCAGCCTAACACCAAATTCCTCACTTTTGTCACTGTGAACAACCCTAACTGATGCATTAAATGGAGTTTTTTGCCTCTAATTTCCTTTCTTTTTGAGAATGATAACTAGAAATAGTGAATGTAAAGCAGCGGTGGGAGCACGGGACCCTTTGGGCCCCTCGCTCCCGCCACGTGATGTCTTGTCACATAATAACATGGTGCCAGCAAATGCAAATGGTAATGCACATGGTGATGCAAAGTGAAACAAAAAGATAAACAGTACTGTAGACACATATGGTAAAAATAACTCAAACGCAAGAGCAAATGAAAACATAAAGGGTAACGCACATGGTGGCGTAGACGGGAACGATAAGTGAAACGGGTACTGAACCACACACAGAAGTGGTAATGGTGACTAATTTAAGTGCACAGACTGGTTTTCCCCAAAAACTGCATGGAGAAAGACAGTGAGTACAAAGAATGTATGCATAATAATGGATCTCGGAGCAGAAAATGAGGAGCTGGAATACTAAAATGCTTATATCTCAGGAACCGTACGACGTAGAAAAAAATGTGAAAGTCATGATTTAAGACTTTTCTGGCTAGTTTTGAACTGCCGAAAAGTCTGTATCTCTCACCGTTTCCGAGATACGGGCCCTGAAAGGCACTGCGAATGCTGTAATGTTATCCTATGGGAATAAAAGAGATGTTCGGAGTGCCCTAACTTTGCTGCCCTGTAATATTTTTTCACTAAACCACCAAAAGACACATCTGAGAGATATTGGCTTTCTTCCCTCCAAATTTCAGTGTAAAAGACCAAACCATTATTTTGCAGCAAGGTGGCAAAAAATTCCTCTCATGCAGCGGACGCCACAATGTTAGTCTATAGCAAAAAGTGTCAATTTTGGAGTACCGTAACTTTTCATCCATGAAATATTTTGTCATCAAACCACAAAAAGGCACATCCGTGAGATGTTGGTGGCCTTCCCTCCAAATTACAGCCCAAAAGACTAAACCGTTCCTTTGCAGCAGGGTGGCAAAGAACTGCTGTCATTTTAGCCATAGTCTGAAAAAGTAGTGTCATGATTTGAGACAGCTTTCGCAAGCATTTGCAACACTTTTGTGAGTGTGACATTACTTTTTCCAGAAATTGAAAAAACATATTTCTGGGGTGTTTAACCTCAAAATAAAGACATGCCTAGCATCCTCAGGGTCCAACTAGGTAAACACAAAAATAATTGTGCTGCTAGGGGGTCCCAAATTTAAATGCCAAGCATTTTTCTGATCACTAACTGAAAACAAAATGGCAGATTTACGAGACTACTAAGGTCATTTGCAACACTAAAAAGTGCATTTGCGACACTATCAAACTTCTTGTTAACTTTTCCCATTGACTTATAGTGGGAAATTGTTTTTTGAATAACTTTTGAACAGTTTAATATTTTTTCACGAAATCTTCAAAAGGCACATCGGGGACCCTGACCGCATGTTCTCTGAAGTTTTCAGACCAGTCGCACAAACCGTGTGACCTTTAGAGATGAGCAAAGAATTCCAAAAAAGTGTAAATGCATGCACAGATCATGCTTAATAACTCCACAGCCGTATAGCCGAACAGTACAAAAGTTGGCAGATCCCAAGATGTATGGTTCTTGATTATGTATTCCAGATTTCAGGCAAATCAGTTGAATGGTTGCAAAGTTATTAGGGTGCAACATTTTAGGTTTAACATGTAAATGGCTCCTCAATCTCCTAACTTGGTAGCACTACTGTACATATATATATATATATATATATATATATATATATATATATATATATATATTGCAGAAAACTGCGTTAATGCAACAGTTAGGGTTTTTTACAGCAACAAATGTGAGGAAATTCGATGTTAGGCTTTTCAACCCTAACTTCAACTTCCTCCCAACCCACTGGCACACATACACACACACACAAACACACAACACACAACTATGGGGGCAGTACAAGGCAAGACAACAAATCATAGACAGATACCATAATGCAACAGAAATAACATACAACTTCTTAAATGTACTACAACAGGCATCTGTAATCATGTTTCACCCACTGTATCAGTTATGGTGCCAGCACAGTCTGTTATATGTGTACAGTGTTCTACGTAACAACATATTGCAGATAGTGATGCACATGTATTACTGGAAGTGCAGAGCCCTTTTGCCTCCTGCAGTGTCATCAGCTTCTCAATTAATGCAATAAGGCACAACAGGGTGTGGGTTATAAGGGGTTTACCCACACCTTGTGTGGTGTGTAATGAGGCACCTCTGAGTGACTTAACCACACAAGAAGTTAGTAAATCCCCAATAACTCACACCCTTGATTGCTTTATTGCAATTATACAATGGATGAATGTTTAAAATGTGTTTAATTATGTTGTTTTATAAATGCATTTCCTCAGCCGTGGGTAATGTAGGAGTTACCCATGGTCATGTGACATGTTTTGACCAATGAGGTTACAGGATTTTCATACACCATTGTATAATTCTGCATTAAACCATAGCACTGTGCTACTATCAATTTGGGCATTTCTTCATGAGTGCATAAGACTATAGCCATGTGGTATCACCAACTTGGCTATTTGTGCATAGCAGGACAGCATTATGTCCCAACCTACTTGCCCATTTACCCATAACATTATAATATAAATACTAACATACATGGATTGTCACGGGTATGGGACTGAGCCCCTAGTGACTTATCAATTTCTGTATAACAGCACAGCACCATGCTGCAATACACTACCATTTTTGCATAACAGACTACTCATGACTCCAGCAATTTGCATGTTTCTGTGTAACAGTTTAACATAACTGCTAAGAGAAATGTTTCACTTGGAACAAACCCCCAGCAAGTTGATCATTTCCACACAACAGCATACCTCAATCTTCTCACTAAATTCTTGAGTTCTACATGTCACAGTGATATAAGTAAAGAAACACATGAGTTGTTGAGAAGCCAGGAGCTTCCAGGCCACTACACTTGAACCAAATTTCCCAAGATAACCCATTTCTGTATAAGAGTATTATATACGAAGTATGTCTTATGTATTGGTGACAGTTTCCCAAGATTACCCATTTCTGTATAAGAATATTATATAAGAAGTACGTCTCATGTACTGGTGACAGTGTTGGAACATCTTAGTTGCTATGCTACACCAACTTGCCCATATGTCTATAATGGCATAGTCCCATATTCTCACCAGCTTGCACATGGCTGCATAGCACCATAATATAAGTACCAAAAAAATGTATTTCCAGCAACTTCGTACTTGTCCATGACAACGTAGGCCAACGTTACCAGTAACTTTTCCATTTCTGTTAAACAGCATCATATCAGTGATGAAATAGATATATTAGTTGCTCTGTCTCATATGATTCTACTGGATGTTGCTCTATCCACACAACAGACTGTGATGGCACCAGAACTGATACAGTGGGTGAAACATGATGATGAATGCCTGTTGTGGTATGTTTAAGAAGTTGTATGTTATTTCTGTTGTGTTATGGTGTCTGTCTGTGATTGGTTGTCTTGTCTTGTACTGCCCCTCATAGTTGTGTGTTCTGTGTGTGTGTGTGTGTGTGTGTGTGTGTGTGTGTGTGTGTGTGTGTGCCTGTGTATGTGTGCCAGTGGGGGGGTAGTTGGATTTAGGGTTGAAAAGCCTAACATCGAATTTCCTAGCTTTTGTTGCTGTAAAAAAACTCTAACTATTGCATTAATGCAGTTTTTTGCAAAGAATTCCTAACTTTTTGAGAAAGAAATAACAATGAGAGATTGTCTTGCTACACTACATGTAAACAAGTTTATCAAACCTTTATAAGAGAGACATTCAGAGCAATGCCTTACCCAAGTTTAAACCCCACCCCAGCATAACAGCTACTGTATACTGACTGCAGAGCCATAGCACAGCCAAGGCCATGAACATCAATGGTATATCTCTCTGATACCAACTGTGCAGTAGGTATAATACTCATGAGTTACATGTTCTCAGCCATAAAATGCCCCCAGACCCTCAAATCAGTAATTTTATGCTCAGTAAAGACTCACAGCCAAATGAAGGCCACACAGATCAATGCAATACCTTTGTCATGGCAGCCGCACACAAGTTAAAACAGTGAGGAATTACACGACCTGAGCCGGATAATGTCTGCCCTCCCCCCAAAAGATGTAGTACATGCTGAGTACAAAGCCACAGCCTAACTATGCCCATGTACATCAATGTCATATGTGTGTGACACTAACTGTGGAGAAGTTATGATTCTCATAAGTTGCATAGCCTCAGCCAGACATGCCACCAACCCCCTACACCAGTAATTGCATGCTGAGTAGAGACCTACAGGTCAAACGAAACTATACACATCAATGGTATGCATTCTTCATACCATGTGCAGAGAAGTTAGAACACTGATGAGTAGCGTAGTCTCAGCCACATAATGACCCCCATACAAGAGGTACTGTGTTCTCAGTGCAGACCCATAGCTCAACTAAGAGCATGAACATCAATGATATACCTCTGTGATATCAATTATACACTAGTTATAGCATTCATTAGTTGCACAATCTCAACCAGGCAATGCCACCCCCAAAAGCAGGTAATGTTTTCTGACTGGAGAGCCACAGGGCAACCAACAACATGAACATCAATAGTATATCTCTGTGATACCAACTGCACACTAGTTATGACACTGATGAGTTGCATTGCTTCAAGCAAGTAGTACCCACCCCCACTCCCTGAACATGTTCTGGATCCTGAATGCAGATCCACAACCTAAGTAAGACCATGAACATCAACAGAATAGCTCTGTGATACCAGCTGCTGACTATTTATGACACTCATCACTTGCATGGCCTGAGCCAGACATTCCTCCCCCCCCTGCTCCCAACTGGTACTGTATCTTTACTGTACAGCCATACCCAACTAAACCCATGGACATGAATGTCATACATCTCTGATAGGGCATAGCTCTCTGATACAGCTTCAGACTAGTAACTACAGTCATGAGTTGCACAGCCTGACCAAGGCCATGTCCCAATCACACCCCAGGCCATGTGCTGGAAGTTGAGTCCACAATAGTGGTGGGCAAAGTGGCTCCAATTCGCTCCATGAAGTGATCCACGGAGTGAAGGCGGATTCACGGAGTGCTCCACAACGCGAAGCAGAGTACTTTGCGTTACAATGAGTAATGGTAAGTCCATTGAAAACAATGACTTTGCGTTACTCTTTCTTCCCAAACCACTACTCCACCAATTCTTAAGGTGAAGTACATTGAAAATCATGTACTCCACGTCACTTCGCCTTGTTTTTAAGCTCTGAAGGTGAATTTTACGGTGATTCATGGGATTTCAGGTCACATGGGCTCTAGATTGTTCTGCACAGCCTCAGTTTGGGGTAGTGTGTGTATGAAGCTGTAGGAGAGAATCTGCTCTGAGAGCTCTGTGAGTCAAACCTTCTAAAAGCTGTTAAAAAAGCCTTTTGGGGTCATTTGTTTTGCTCAAACTTTAATTTATCGATTATAGAAAACCCTCCTGTGCTTATATCATCAAGCGTTTATTGTTTGTGTATGGATTTTGAATGTTAATGTACAATATTCAGTCTGTATACTGAGAGACAGTGGAAGTGTGCTTTGGGGAAGGGGCATATCTGTCGTGTAGGTAGATTAACTTGGAGAAAAAGACAGAGCTTTCTGTTTTGGTGAAGTTTTTCTTGTATAACTGTGTTAATGTACACGCAATAATATTTTCAATAATTCTTGCCATTTTTTTTGCTGATTGTTGTGGTGCAGCAGTGCATAATTTTAGTTTATTTAAAATATGTGGTTATATTACTGAAGTTTTCAATTTGCTACACATTAGTGTGTGTGTGAGTATGCATGTGACGCATGTCATCAAATCAGACACCTTTTATTGTGCCATATAATTTCAGCAATGTAAACCTGCTATGCTATCCACTGCAGCTGTGTAATTTTTGTACTTCTTTGTGGTATCTTTACTAGTACTAGTACTAGTGACTGTTACTGCAGCAGTTCAGTACACTTCCCCCCAATGGCTTCCCCAACTAGAAAAGGAATTATTTTCCAGATTTTTAATTTCTGATGGTGAGCACTGGTTAGGTGTTGTGCCTTTGCATCTGCATCTCTTCAGTGTGCAGCGCAATCTTAATCTGTCTCTGCATTTGCATCTCTTTAGGGCCCAATCTCCATCTCTAATTTAAGTGACAGTTGTTTCTTTGGCTTCCCTTCAGAGTACTGGACAGGTGTGCTGCATAATTCTGCATGAACATTGTACTCATTAATATGCGTTTTTAAGTCGGGACCATTATCATGAGTCATTCATGATACAAATCACATTCTTCATCTTCATGGAAGGTCACAAATGCAGTCACAAATGACAATTTACGATCATGTCATGAATCACAACATTAATCTTTTTTTATAGTTACTTGAATGTATTGTAAGCCTGTTTTGTAGCATCTCTCCATGCTTCACCACTCCACCATTGTACTCATTAATGAGCATTTTTAAGTTGGGGAGTTTTGTGCCATATATCATCGGGGCCCGGCGAAGTACAGCTGTAGGCATTCGCATTTCTTCATCATCACGGTCACTAATGCAGTCACAAATAGTGATTTACGATCATGTCACGAATCAGAACATTAATTTTTTTTAATAGTTACTTGGATGTATTTTAAGCCTGTTTTGTAGTATCTCTCCATGCTTCACCACCCCACCATTGTACTCATTAATGAGTGTTTTTAAGTCGGGTAGTTTTGTGTCACACCTCATTAGGGGAGGGCCTGGGGAAGTACAGCTGCAGACATTCACATTTTGTCATCATCATGGTCACAAATGCAGTCACAAATCATGATTTACGATCACGTCATGAATCACAACATTAATTTTTTTTAATAGTTACCTGGATGTATTTTAAGCCAGTAAGAAAAATAAAATTTACAGAAAGAGCAAATTAAGTAAAGAAGAGTACAGAAAAGACAAAAAAAATTAGCTTTTAAAAAAGCTGTTGGGTCTAAATCAAAGTTTAAATCTCCTCTTCTCTGATCTGAAAGTATCAGCAGTCACAAAACACACTACTCTCTCTCTCTCCATCTACACAGGAAAAAGTAAAAGTGTCTGCTTGTATGACTCACTTTCTTCCTGCCTAGCTAAAGAGCATGTGGCTTACAGTACTGTAAGCCATGTGGTGTGTGGGGGGGGGTGCCACATCTGAAACACCAAGTGGATCACTTAGAATCATAATGAGGAACACGAAGTCCATTAAAAAAAATGACTTCACCTTACTTCGTGTTGTCATTTTGCCTTAACGTGAAGTGGTAATGACAAGGCAGAGTGAGCACATTGCATTGCCAACTCTGCATAGTGGAGTGGCAACATGAAGTGCCCACTTTGCCTTCACTTCGCCAGCGGAATTTAAATTTGCTGCATCTCTAGTCCACAAACATAGCCCAACTAAGTCCATAATATGCACACGATACCTCCTTGAAACAAACTGCACTAGTTATCACATGAGGTAGACTGTATCATCCAGGCAGTACTCCCCACATGAACAGGTACTGAATAGTGAGTGCAGAGCCACAGACCAAGTATAGCTATCAACATCAATGGTATAGTGCTGTGATTGCACCTGTAAATCTGTTAAAACACATACTATTTAGATGGCCTCAGCCACACAATACCCACCCCTCCCTAAATCTGACACTTAATGTTCACTACAGAGCCACATGTAAACTGAGGACATGAACATCAATTGTACAAATGGACAATACCAGCTGCACACAAGGTAGGACACTGAGTAGTTGCATGGCGCCAATCAGATGACTTAGTGTATCTTGAGTACAGAGGGAAAGCCAACAGAAAGGTGTTGACATGTACAAGATACATTACTGATACCAATTGCACTTGTTAGGACAGTGGCAACTTGCATAGGATGCCCCAAGCAATGCCCCCAAGTCCTGAAAATCAGGAACAAGATGATAGGTATAGAGAGAGATGGCAACTAAAAGTACTCTCTCATAGCAGTAGCACACATATATGTTAAAGAAGGAGTCAAACATGTTATTATAAAAGAAGAATATTTACTAGAATAATAATTGTATAAAAATATAAAACTGTACTTCTGTTGTATATAAAAATAAATAAAAGTGTTTCTTCACACAAGGCAGGGGGAAGGAATAATAAATAAAACACAAATAAAATGAAAGTAGTTGAATAAAATAAGAAAAGTGTTGCTTCACACTACTAGTGGGAAGGGACATATAATAAAAAAAAATAATAAAAACAAACTGGGAAATATTTACAACAATGGCCAGGAGTAACAGGGAGAGGACGAGGAGAAGGAAGAGGAAGGCTGTGAAGGAGTGGGTACGGGTCAGTGCCCCTCATCTGCAGCTGGTAGTGGGAGGGGAATGTTCAAGGGGCTTTTCTGGCTGAGGAGCTGTTGAGGGTTGGTCATCATCAAGATGTTGCAGGTCCTTACAGAGCAGGTTGTGAATGGCTTCCATGCCCTCCAGCTGGTTCTCAGCCAGCCGCACCTGAGACCATGCATGGTATTGAGTGAAGCAACAGAGGCCTCCTCCAGATCCCACCAGCTCATGAATAGCTTGAGTGAGGCCCCTGTTGCTCTACTCTGGACCATGGGTGACTACTAAGGCCGCATGCCCTACATGCCCATGACGCTGCAGCAAATGAATGATCTTCCCCCCTTGACCAATGAAATAATTAAGTTTTGCTGCAGTGTCATGGGCATATTGGGCTGCAGCCCTGTTGCCACTGTGCAAGGCCTTGAGCAGCTGGCTAAGAGTGTCGCTGATTTTGTTGAGAAAGGCAAGCTGCCCTGTGAAGAACAAAATGACAAAAAAAGACATGTCAGTAAAGCAACGTTCTCTAGTTTACTGATAATATACTGTAGTGAAGTCTGTTTTTGTTTCATTAATGATACAGGAGATTTATGAACATCTATGGTACATCTGTGTAGCTGTGTTTATTTCATTATACTATCATCTAAGTCTGTTGCTGATACATTTGGCTCCCCTTCCCTTTCAGGTCCTGTAATATACCACTCCTTGCACCAGAATGTGGTAGTATGAACCCCATACTAGTTATTGATAAATGCTGTTTCTTGAAAGACCTGAAGACCCTCTGTATGCCAGCATGCACAACAGTTTGGTAATGATGAAAGACGACGACACCTCCCACCCAGCTACCCCACAAGCCCATCATCTCCCTGCACCTCATCATGCTCCAACAAGTTGCAGAGGTTACTAATATATACCAGAACTCAGGTGTAAAACTGGACTCACAGAAACCAGATATGAATCCCACAGAAGTGTATAATAAAGTTATTTGTACAGTACTCTGTGTTCTGTTTGCAAGTCATCAGGTTTCTCAATGTCAGACACTACTGTACAAATAAATAGATTGTCACACAAGTGTAGCACACATATGCCTGCTCTAGATGCACAAACTCCACTTCAACGGTGAATTTGACATTGAAAAACATGAAGACTAGGATTAGAGTCTGCTGTTATCTGCAGAACTGCTAGCTGATATACTTGTTAACAAAAGAACTGAAAATTAAAAATAAATAAATTACCTGTTGTTAGATTAGTTTTATACAATACCACATCAAAATTTTGTAGATTCATTGGTCAAACCAAATAACAACAGTTTTATTAATCCTGCAGTATATCCACAGTAAAAGACAAATATTACTATATAAGGTTACAAAAGACTTGAAAATTGAACAACAAAATGCTTGTATACGCCTTTTCACCACAAACCAAGGTACTGTGAGTGTAACTAGTTTTTAATACACACTACACCTCAGTGGATAAATCTTTGTCAAACATAATCTTCCTGAGAACTCATATTCAGCACGGGGTGTCTGTTGAATATGGTGGTGCAACTGTTAATGTCTCTCAATTGGATGCCTCAAATCTCAGTTCTTGCACAATACAATTACCATCTGACCACCAAAAGGTGAGCTGCAGTATCACAGTATGTAATACAACAGATGAGGTATGAGTTTGCAGCTGCTTATCAAGGTCATCATCCACAACAACACATTGAACCTCGATCCCCGCCCATCTGTACTGAAGAATATGCAGAATATGTTGCAAGTATCAAAATCTAGCAGTTATAACATTAAGCTTTCACTTTTTCACAGACATATGCACAAAAGATAAAAAAATTATAGAAGCTACTTACGTACCTCAGCTAGAGGCATAGGCAGACCTGCAGCACCTGGTGGATGACCCACTGCTGGGTGTCTGATGTCTTCTCCACAGGGGGTCGATCTCAATAATATGTACCTCCTCTGTGGTTTCTGCTCCTCCAGCAGCATCCTCTATAAAAAAACATAGTAAAAGACAAAACATTACTTGTCTGTGAATGTTAGTATGATTATGTGTATCTCTGTACTACCAGGTGCGCTTCATTGTTAATTCTGAGGAGTCCAACAGCATCTACCAAGGAATTCTGAAATCACTGTACCCCTCCTCCCTGAATTAGAACAGTTATTAGATCCTGAGGCAACAAGCGTAGCTTAAATAAAACTGTGTACATAAAAGGTATCCCTGCCCTCCTATCAGCTGTTCACAAGGTAACGTGATGAAGAATTTAAAGACCTCATGCAGACAATGTCTCACCCATTCTCCCCATTGTACTGACTAGTTTTAAAGGACCAACAACACAATACTCTCTGTGCACTTGCCTCACAACCTCCTTGGATTAAGAATTGTATTTCCCACTTCAGAGTACATGAAAACATAAGCTGTGGACATCAGCAGCATCCTTTCCTGATTCATATATACAGTGATCATGACATTGAGGGGCTTCATGTAGACACACAGTCAATACTCTCAGCCCTGTGCACTAGTTAGTCCATGCTGAGTACAGAAAGACACAAAAAATAAGGGTGTGGATAAAGATGGAATACCTTGCTGATGCATGTTGCACATATGCTATTACAGTGATAAGTTGCACTGTGTCAGGCAGGGAGTATAGCCTCCTCCAGTGCAACAAGTAGTGTATCTTGACTTTGCAGACACAGGCTACCTAAACATTTGTACATGAATTGTATAAGTATGTGATACCACATGCACACAAGCTGTGACACTCAGGGGTTTTAGAAACTCTTACAGATAATAGCCCCCCTTCCTCACATCAGAGGGGCAGGGGAAGATCATCACTGCAGTGTAACAGGGCTAAGTAAACCAGCATATATCAATCTGTAAGGTCACTGATGGCAGGCACAGATAGGTTTAGACAGTGAACACTTAGACACACTGAAGAAGGAAATCATGTTACATACAAACAAGAGACACTGGATATTGACTGATGACTCACTTAGTAAGTAAATCTGTTGATAAAAACAGTATGACAGTGTGACATAATGTACAGATATCTTATATACTGACTACTTGAACTGGGTCACACTGGCAATGCTTTTATACCCCCCCTTCCACACACAGAGAAGTTTACTGATACCAGTTACACACAAGTCATGACAGTAAGGAGTTCTCTGTCAGTTGTCCCATCTTGTGTCAGTAAGCACTGAAACGTGAGTGCAGAGTCACACAGTAAATAAAGACATGTATATTGTCAGTACAACAGTTGAACACGTTCTAGGAATGTCTCAAGTTAAATTGCATCATACTAGCAATGCCTGTAACCAATCATTTACTGTCTGTAGAACACATACAACATGCTAAGTACACAGCCACAGTCTAGCTAAAGATCTATACATGAATGGTATACACCCATGATAGCACTGCAGACAATGTACAGGGCTAAGCAGACTAAAAGGGTAACTGACACAATGGCACCCCACCCTCAATCAGGTGAATGAAAGCCGTGACAATGAATACCA
The DNA here is from genome assembly GCA_016271365.2 of Neoceratodus forsteri. Taxonomy (NCBI): domain Eukaryota; kingdom Metazoa; phylum Chordata; order Ceratodontiformes; family Ceratodontidae; genus Neoceratodus; species Neoceratodus forsteri. The sequence goes on along the minus strand of CM028135.1, from coordinate 563,253,624 downwards.
CACCTTTGTTATAAGAAGCCCACAGAACTAACAACACTGATTATGTGCATGCCGTCACCCTTTAATGGGTCACATACCCAGAACAGCTACTAGATCTTGAATGAACAGTCCCAGACAAAGTAACACTCTACATATTGAAGGCATACCTCTGTTGCACCAGTTGTAGACATATCAAGTAAGTTAGAAGTTGTACTATGTCAGTCAGGCAATGTGCCCCCTCACAAGAGCAGTCCATTGGTGCTAAAAATAGTGAAGACTTGCATAGTGTGAGGCAGGCAATACAGCCCACTCCCACCCAAAATGTACTATGTCAGTACTGCATATGTACAGCTCACATAAAACTATGTATGGGTTCAGTGTATAGTGGCTGCTAGACTGTGAAGATTGGGCATAACAGCCAGAGTACAGACCCACATCAGAAACAAAACTCTTAACAGGAAGATAATATTTTGAATGACATGAAGTGCAAAATGAAACAAAATGAAGTAGCTGTACAGTCTGTGCCACACACTATCATCACATCATGGAATAGTACATACTGCACATTCACTTACAATACAGTTGTCAGTATATCATTATAACTCACCAGCAGAGTTGAGCATAAGGAGCTGCTAGATTGGAGCCCCTCTAGCCACACCTTCTGGGAGTGGCATGAGCTGAACATGCTGGGAGAAAGCAGGAGCACTTGCTGTACTGGCTGAGTGAGAGAAAAAGAAACTGTCAATGTTGTACCAATGATTGTATTGCATACAATATTATCTTAGTACTACTTAAAGCTGTGATGGACTATATTAGTATCTGTTACATGTCAATGTCACACTTGCATCACAAAGACACAGGTTTTCATATGTGATTAATAATGCCTGTCATGATAGACATCTTCTGGTTACAGTGTACAACCCAGAGTTGAAATAAGGTGCAACAACACAGATAGAAGACCTTGTAGACACTGTAATAAGTGGCACACCCAATACCATCCACCCTCCATGGTAGTATTCCAGCCACACAATGGATACTGTGACAAAAAAAAAAAAACAATAATACATAAGTAAAATTACAAATAGTCAAGGAAAATTGCCCTCAATATCAGTTTTCAAATAAAATAGTTCCTTCATCAGAATGACCTATTCAGCTCAGCAGCACTAGTGACTATGTAACTCAAAGTGGTAGTTGTTCAAAAAAAGTTATTACGGAGGACTTCAACAAGCCAGGAGTGGACTGCAGTACTGCAACAACCAGCAGTAGTAGGGAGCATGTCCACCTGGATGACATGCTGGACAGGTTCCTGATGCAAATGGTCAGTGAACCAAGTAGCTTAGGGAATACCCTTGACCTTCTGTTGTAAAATGTGATGTTTGTGAGAGAACTTACTGTGTAAGAACCACTGTCATGGAGTGACCAATAATCAGTATGGTTCATACTGGATATGAGCACAGAAGGAGTGGACTGTGCCAGAACAGTGCTCCACTTCAGGAAGACCAACTTTGCAAAGATTGGGGAAGTAGTGGAAGGGTATCTGACCAAAACTGAACCTAGCATAGTCACAAACCAGAGGTGTCAGCTTATAAAGCTGTGCAGAGGAGACTCAACCAGAACCTGCAGAAAGACTCAGAGGTAAAGTACAAGACACAGGAGCACCTTCAGTATTAGGACTGCTAGCTGTAAATTCAACCAGACTATATAGACCTCTAGAGGTTTTCCTACTTGCAAATTACATATGTTCATATGTTTTGTAGATATTATATTGGAAACATTTTAAGCTAAGGTAATGTCACGTCTTCTAAATGTTATCTGTTCCCTTAGGAGTAGACAAATCTTATTATGTAGCTTGTAAGGATGTAAACAATTCAAAATGTGTTTGTCAGTTCAAAATAGGCCATGTGATTGCCCTGGAATGCCTGTTGAAACTGCATTGTCCCTCAGAGCTGCATTTCCATATGAGAACTCCCAGACAATCATAGAGCCTACCATGAACTGAAAAATGACACTAAGACATTTGGATACATCATTAACAGATATGTCTAAAGAGTTGTCTATTTACATGGCAACAAATAACATTTAGAAGATAAGAGGGTATACAATTCATTTAGTAGCATCAGTAAAATATACTTACAACCATGATGGTGGCCCTCAAATTCAGGCTTCCCTGCCTCCTCCCAAAGGACATAGACTATGTCATACCACTCCCGTACATTCCTGCCCATATTACCCACCAGAGCCATCACCTTATAAAAGGTCCGACGGGTGATTTTCCACTTCCTCCTGAACTCTTCTGGTGTTCTGGTGATTTCATCTCACCCCAAGGCACGGCTAACCTGCATAAAAACATAGAAAAGAAAGTACAGTGAATAATTGAATAGTAGTAAAATATGTAGATTCAGCAATAAACAAGAACAGCTGTTAATAACAAAGTATAACAGTATGTCTTTGAGATGTGCAGATCAGAAAATATGCACACTAAAGGTTTGTCAGAAAGTCAATTTATTGATGTACATTAACTCTACTCGCATCTGCAAGTACAAGGATTTTCTACACCAACACATCACCTATATGTTTTTATTCTGTTGTCCCTGCCTGTTGCCCTGCACAATTCTGTTTTTGAGGAAATTAATTTCATAACACATACTAACTCTGCAGTTAACACATAATGCTGTCACACACTCAGGTTTGCATACATTTTATTTTCCTTATATATATATATATATATATATATATGTTCTATCTTACAATAGTGTCACTGCATACAGACCACTGTCTCTCCACCTCATAATTCCAAACAACACATCTGTATCTGAGTTCTTACATGTCTTGAAGAGGAAAAGTGCCACCCAATCATGTTTGTAAAAATAAAGTTCGCAGTGAAAATAACAGTTCAGAATTGTTATACACAACAGCTACTAACTGACAGCAAATCTGTAGCACTATAATAGTATACCTCTTGCACTTGTTACACACTTACTAGTACAACACTCTACTGGTCAAAGTGAAACGTGGATGTGGGTTATCATGAGTTTTTAAAAGAGGTATATCTTTTAATGGCATACATTTACACAACACTTAACTTCTGCATAACTCCTTCTCTTTGCATGTTTTAACATTATGACATGTACCACCAGTGTTCTATCTCTTACTAAACTGTACCACAATGCCATATTTCCACAGGTATCATCACTCTACCATGCCTAATAAAAAAAAAATATTCTGTCAATGTATTAAATGACCTACCTTACCCCAGGTATGTATGAGGCTTAGGTTTGTAGCCCACATTACAAACCTGGGGCTCGCATGCTCTTTAACAGCCTGAACTAAGGCCAGCACCTCCTTGTCACTCCAGGACTTAGGCATCTTTCAGTCGGTGTAAAAAAAAAGTATTTCTTTAAAATAATTTACTATAAGATATATTGTGATTTGAGTATCTGACATCTGTTTATCTCTCTTTACACTCAACACAGTATGTAATTGTCAACCATAGATAGCCAACAGTACTATAGTGGCTGCCACTCACTGTGGCACCATGTGATTATGTGCATTTGCTTTCTTCATACCTGGCTTGACCACAACACACTATTGAACAAACCTTTGGTGTAATAGTAGTGGTTGATGTTGCCTGTTGCACCAACAACTGCTAAAATATTTTAAAAATTAGTGTTTTAATGGAATGCATCACCCACCCCCTCATAGTGCTGTGTCTAGCTGAGACAACACCACTTATAAAAAAACAGACTAACAAATATACAATTGCAATAGTAATTAAAGCATCACTCAGTGTAGCATAATTGTGCACTGAGGTCTTGATTATGTAAAGAACACTAAAAATATGTTACTTACTGTAGAGTAATATGAAGCCAAATAAATGCAGATCTGCAACAATATTTTCCAATCTGCTGAAACACAAGACATAAACAGTTACAAAGCTGTCAAGAGCCAAATAAAGCCATTAGTATCTATGGCACAGCTCACTGATATAAACTTTGCACGTTACTACTCTCATGAGCCATACAACACCAGACAGATAATCCCCCCAATCAAACAGTTACTGGAATGTGAATTGAAACCCAGAGGCTGAGTAAAGTCTTGCACATCAATAGCATACCTACATGATGGCAACTGTACAAATATTAGAACACTGAGTACCTACATAACATCAGTCACACATATATATATATATATATATATATATATATATATATATATATATAGCTTCCTTACCAGAACAGGCAATACACAGTGAATACAGAACCACACCTCAACAACAGTAATGTAAAGGTATAGCACTCCTACATCATGCCAGTTGCAAATAAGTTAGAACTCTGAGTAGTTGTGCACCTTCAAGTATCCAATACCACATTATCGCCCCCAGACTACCACTATATCCTCACTACAGAGCCACACCACACCCAAAGCTGTAGACATCAATGGTATACCTCCTTAAAAGCACCTGCACACATAGTATGACACTTGGTACTTGCACAGCAGTATCCACAAACACCCCCCACCACCCAAAAAAAGGACATACTCCATTCTGAGTGCAGAACCAGGGTACAACTGGAGCCATCTACATAAACACAATAACTCCTTCATGCCCGCTGTGCACAAGCTAAAATACTAAGGAGTTCCCTGCCCTCACTCACAGATAGCCACCCCCACCCCCTCATGAGCTAGGAATGGTACACTCCCCCACAAAACCAGGTTGTGGATCTTGAGTGTAGAACCACAATTGAGCTAAAGACATGGGACATAAATAGCACACCTCTCTTATACTACGTACATACTGGCTGCACAGCAGCTATAACACTGAGTAGCTGTACATCCTTAGGCAAGAAATTGCCCCCCCCCCAATTAAACCATACTACATCCTGATTGTACAGTCACATCCCAACAATAGTTTCCAATAGTAACAGTACACATGTTTGAAACTAGCTGAACACATGTTACAAAACTGAGCACTTTTACAGCCACAGCCAACCAACACCTCCTTCCCCCCCAAACAGGTATTAGATCCTGAGTGCAGACCTACATCCCAAGCAACCCATGAACATCAATGGCACACATCTCAAACACCAGGGGGACACATGTTAGATGACTCATTAGTAGCACAAACATACATAGCTAATGCCCCCCCCCAAGGTCTACCACACACTGGCTCCTGACTGTTGGCTCACAGTGCAAGTAAATCTGTCATATAAATCTTATAACTCCCTCTTTATCCCAGATTCACCCCTTTACCCTCACAAAAGACAGAGACCATTGTATGTTGTTGTGCTCAGATTGGCAATTAATTTATTATATATCATAATTCCATTTTCCATCTCATCATCTTTTATTATAGTTTCCTTTACAACTGTACTTTATTGCATCCATATATCAATCTCTGATCATCCTTCTTTTTTCCTCTTCTCACTCCCCCAGGTGAAAACCTGGGTGCCTTCTTCTTCTCTTTTTCTGTTAGGTAACTGTGAGAACCAAGTCCACTTTTCCTCCTTCAGCTCCTTCTTCTTTTCATCCTATTCCTTTTTCTTTCCCCTTCCCCTCCTTCCTCCCTTTTTTCCCTCCTCTCTGCCATCCACCTTTTGCAGTCCATAACCATCCTACCGGACAATTCTGTCATCCACCTTTGACGGACCATATACAGTCCCTTTTTGACTGTCTTCCCCTCATGCTTTGTAGCTTTTTTGAGTGGGTGGAAGGGATCAAAACTTCAGCAAAAGTGGCTGAACCACTCCTGTGCTGTCCGTTATATACCTCCCTTAGCCCCTCCCCCTTCCTTTTTCTTGCCTATTGTTCTGTTTTTCTGCCCCTTCCTTTCCTTCCCCCTCCCCTTCTGAGCACACCATCTCCAGCTTGAGGGAGGGGTGCACCTGGACAACTTGGTCTGCCCCTTAAGGGGCAAACTCCATTGCAAAAATATAAGCAGGTAACAGTCTGATAAGATGCGCAAGTCAGACTGTACAGCTTCAATTAAATCAATTGTCTTTTTGTTCCCCAAATCATTACCTCCAAGATAGATGAGGAGTATGTCTGGTACTGGGCGTGTTTCCAGCAACTGGTACATGGTTGGCATGAGTTGCTCCCATTTCATACCGCCCTTCCCAAACCAAGACACTGAGCAGTGAGGTAGGTGCAAATCATTGCCCAATTGACTAGCCCTACTGAAAACTGCTGCCCTTATCACCATGCTTGATCCCATAATCCATACTCTAACTGTAGATCTTTCTGCCATGCCGAGTATAAACCTCTAACAACTCAGATGAAGAACTATCAGATATGTGTCTGTCTCTGACTGAACGCTACCAATGCTAAGTAGCAGAATGAGTGGTACTCAGCTCTATATGTAAGATAAGTGCAGTGAGAGACAATCACAACTATCATTCTGATTCTAGATTGGCTAATGCAAGCAAAAAGTTATTGTTATGTCTGCAAAGGCTATTTCTATTGGTGTTTTCTTTATTAAACATTCTTTTTGTTTTGGTGGGAGAATACTGCCTGGTCATTGGCCACACTGAATGACTTGCCAACAATAGCTATTTCCATTTCATATAGTGACTAGTCATTATGGTCAGTGAGGCTCTTCCCCCTATCTTTCTCAGCCAGCAGCTTGAATGGTAAGTACAAGCACAGCTCTCTATCTTACTGACATAGTTTTCATAAGTGTAAATATTTACCATTTTTTGAAATGGTCTGCTACTTTACTATAATCAGCTATAATTATTCACTGGTCAGTATATTTTTTTCTGAGAGTAAATGGTTAATAATGTTACTGGCACAACTAAGTTAATAAGAGTCTCTGATTGCAGTCAGTCAATAATTCAGCATAATAATGTTTTCTACTAAAACAACTTTGTATACTAAGCAAAAAATACAACCCCTATTCAACATTGTCAATACAGCAAAATTATTACTTTTTACAAGAAATAGTGGTGGTTTAACAAAACAATTCACCTACTTTTATTATGGCTAACAGACAGAAAATGCATAACATCTGCTGTTTGTGTAGCAAAGTAACAACTTAGCAGATCTCCTATTTAAAAGTAGAACTTTTGCAGAAGAATTTTATTTGGGGCAATATTTTCTTGATGAGATGGTCATTTGTGTTCTAAGACTGTGCATATAATTACCACAAACAGTCACAGACAATCACTACAGAAAGTAAAGAACATCTTGTTTTACCAAAACATACCAAGATATTGGTGAAACAGTGCATGTACCATAACAAAGTGCATAAAGCCCAACTTTACAATCATGTACATTTTTCTCAACTTCCTTATTAGTTAATTTTTAATTGTTTAAGGCAATAGCTAAATGTGTACTTACAGTTATGCCCTGGAGTCACTGCTGTTTCTCTGAAAGACTTAAAATGGCCACTGAGGTGTTGTTATTTGATTGTATTGGTTCACAGAAGTCACATGGTGAAGTCAGCTGTTTCTTTGCTCGTGAGACTGCAAAATCTTTGATTGCGACTCGTATTGTTTGTGAGGATTGACCACGAGCTTGCAAATTCTTTGATCATGAGAACAACGTGAGATTTCAATAGTGGAATATGTTCAGTTGAAAAAAGTAATAATTCTAATAGTTTTTAACACATTGAGCAGTTATGTATCTTTCTATTGCTTACAAGACATAACTATTACAATAAAAACATTTTTAAAAAGTTTTGTAACATTTAACAATATTTTAGCATTCTTTTAATGCAAGCATGCAAATTCTTTGATCATGGTTTGGTTTGACCACGAGGATCATTTGCGACCTTGCAAATTCTTTGATCATGAGAATAACATGAGATTTGAATGGTAGAAGATGGTAGAAGAGCAGTAATAAAGTAAAAATAAACATGTGTTTCACTTGTTTTGAATGCACTATGTCTTTTTATCACTTACAGCATGTGTATATAACAGCTTAAATTACTTTTAATTTTTTTTTTAACATTTAATAGTACTTTTGATTCTTTGATCGCGAGCAAGCAAAATCTTTGATTGTGGCTTGGTTTGACAGTGAGGATCGTTTGCAAGCTTGCAAATTCTTTGATCGTGAGAATAACACAACATTTGAACTATGTAAAATGACAACATTAAAAAATTCATGTTTTCTCACCAGTTTTCAATACAGCATATAGCCATATGTATTTTTTTTTTGCTTAGAAGGCATGTCTATCACAGTAATAAGTATTTGAAATCATTTTTTAACATTTTATTGTATTTTTGTGATCTTTGATCATGAGAGTGAAAATTCTTTGATCGCGACCAGCTTTGATCGCGAGGATTGTTTGTGAGCCAGCAAATTTCTTTGACCATGAGAAAAATGTCAGATTTAGTATGCAGAAGTTGCATAGCTGTGGAAAACTTGACTTTCTTACTCGGCTCAACATGTTCTTTATGTTCATATATACTTACATTGGCCACCATAGGCAATATCATGCCTTCCACAGCTATAAAGAGCTACAGCTACAGCGTCATGCATCACTACCACCTGTGCATTATATTCTTCCAGCTATACTACCCACCTTCTTGGATATAATTACTTGCTTGGATATCTTATTTTGTGATATTTTGTGAGCACTCTGCTAGTGAGGGCTGTGAGGGGGCGTGTGGGTAGAATGGCACTGCTAAATAGGGTGAGAGAGGGACCACTATACCACCAGACATCTCTGACTTATTTAATTATTTACCATTTGCAACATTTACTTTGGATCCAGAACTGACTGGGGGGGGTACACAGCTGCTGCGTGGGGTGCTAGCATTGTGTGGTCAGGGTCATGATGTGCATTGGCTGCCCTGCAGGGCATTGAGGTTTAGAAGTCCTGCGGGGTCTGGGAACTCAAGATGCCCAGCTCAGCACACCTGCTGTGGGGGATCAAGGTTGGGGGTGGTTGTGGACTACACTGTGTGGCAGTGATGGGAGTGTTCTGGGCATGGGTAGGGGGAGATCCTGCAGTAGGTGCAGTGGGTCACCAGAGCTGATGTATGACATACATACAGTTACACAACCTAAATGCTGGTGTAACTTACATTACCAGTTCTTTTCTGACGGTTCTTGTAGAGTACTAACATTAGGGACTTTGTTGCTGCCTTACCAGAATAGGGCACAACTGTTGCTATAAACCAACTAGCACCATGTTGGAGGCATTTCATGGTGCAACTGTTGTCGTAACTGCTCGTTGGTGTATGTGCCTGTGACATCGCACAGGCCACATAGTAGAATCCCACAAGTCACAACTGCTGGCATAAGTTGCTGCTTGTGCCACTCTACTTCATGCAGGTGCAGTTATGGTAAGCGTGACTGTTGTAGAACCATGCCCTATGTTCGTATGATAGTGTAGTACTCAGAATAATTGTAAGTGCTTGATCATTGTCATTCCCATCATTTTATTTCACAAACACAACATTTGGTTGTATTCTGTGCTGTTAATGACTTATGTAGTATCGACTTATTATGGAACTGTGCACATTATTCTTAAACATCACTTCTCATTCAGTTGTATTAATATATTTTTCCTTTTTTTCTTTCTTAGGAGACTGCTACAGACAAGAAATTGAACATGTGATTGAGAGTTTCCATCATGACCATTTCCTGTATAGTTAAAGAACACATAAGAAGTAGTAGGTGTACAGGAGGTTCACTGTCATACCATGTAAATAGTAAAGGTCTAAAATGACAGCAGAAGAAAAAACTATTTCTTCTGTGACATGTTGAAATATCACAAGACATGGACATTTTGACAAAGACAACACCTCCCTTAGCAATGTAAAAAGCAGTAAAGTTTGTAAAGGTACTGTGAGCAAACAACGTCCAGCACTGTCAACACAGACCCATATGTCTGGGAGACATAAAAAAATTCTGGATGTGTGACTTCTGCTACTGCACAGCACAGTAAGGCAACTTTTTTCTGAAAACTTGTCCATCAAGCTAGAATTGATTGTCTCATCTCTAGTATAATGAGATGCAAAGGGAACAAACTGTGCAGTAAGCTAGCATTAATGAAGTTACGATTGAGAGTAAGACGATTTGTTAATGTGTCTGTTGCAATTCGTTCCCAGGTATGGGCTGCAATGATGTCAGTTATTAATAAATTAAGTATAAAGAATAAGCAAATGAGAAACAAACTATTGTCTTTTGAACACTTGTACAGAGAAAATATCTCTGTGCTGTTTCAAGGAGACTGGTTACACTCAGAATATTCAGAAGCATTCTTCTGGGAAGAGATATACAATGTGCACAATACAAATGTCCTGTTGACAATAGATGAACATAGTAAAGTTCACAGTGTCTTAGTTGTCTCACATGAAAACCTTGACTTTGATAATGAGACTGAAATTGAACAGGTTGCAAGAAACCAAAAGTCATCAGCTAAGAAGTGGCCATGTGACACTACATGGAAGGTCAGGGAAGAGTTAGTCATGTCAATTGAAAGTTTCCTCTCAGCATTTGCTACCACAACGAAGTCTATACAACATAGATTGACTGACACCATTGACAAGTGTGAGATTCGACCTCACATAGGCCTAATGGGTCATTTTCTCACATGCTTGGAGAGGCAGCAACTGTGGCAGTGTGTTTCATCACTTCCACATGCTAGCAGTGCATCACTCTCGCATACACACATGTGTACAAAGGTTATATCAGGTGATATCTGTTGTCTGAGACTACATGCACTTTAAAGCATTGCTGGATGAAGGAGACGTAGAAGCACTTGTGGAGTTCATCAAACTGTTGCAAAGAACCCATAGGCTGAGGTCTAACGTTCCTGTTGATGAACATGCAAATATGATGCACACATCAGTAGTGCAAGAAGCTCAGCTTCTCAGGAATTTTGGTAGTGAGTTTGCTAAATTTGAAATTAGCAAAACACAAACATTTGCTGTAATTTGTGTATCATGTGCGCTCCTCTTCTATAAAGAGCAATATGTCAAGATAGACCTGCAGAACATTCCACATTGGAATCTCTTTGCATATCTTCTGTTAAAGACAGATTTTGCTGAACTTGGAACTGTTTCACTGTGTACTTAATGTAGTAACAAAATTAAGAATGACACTTTACCTCCTCAATCTGTGCTTAATAAAATGGATGTTGAACCAACTCCTCCTGGGATAGCTGTCTTGAACTTGTTTGAATGGATTCTAATTCAGACTATGAAGCCATTTCAAACAATTATCAGGCTTAATACAAGGATGCAAGAGCTACCAATGAAAGAACTGGTACGGTCTCTGAAGGGCTCTGTTGTATATTTGCCTTTGTCTTTGCAAGAAAATGTGAACACTATTTCTCAGGATAATAGTGTAGTAATCTTGGTGAATGGTGTCCCAACTAAGGCAAAAACAATATGGTAGGAGATCGTCAGTGTTGAGAAGATGAAGCATGCTTTATGATATCTAAATGAGCATAATGTTTTCTATGCTGACATTGACATCAACACATTCCCTAGTCTTTCTACAGGACCTGCTGTAGAAGACTCTGACAAAGTGATACTGGAGAAGGTTGACATTGCATCTGCACACAATGTCTATGAGCAATTCACCATACATCCATTGAATTGGAATGATCCAATGATGGATAACACTGAATTGTGTCAAATGAAGCAAGTGGAGGGCAATCCTGTAAGTATATGGGAGGCTACACTGGAGGCTTGTTGTTTTCCTGATCTGTTTCCACTTGGCTCAGGTGGTCGATTAGATGAATGAGAAGTTTGTGTACCAGGAGCTGAGTATAGGACCTCAATAGTTCTATATAAGGATGACAAGTTTTGTAGAAACATTGCATACCTATTCCATCTTCTTTGGGAAAGTGAACTTAGTGTCCTATCTGCTAGCATTGCTCATACATTGAGACTTGGTACAGAGTTCAGCAATATGACAGCTGCACAGTTACTACACAAGTTGCAGAACAAAGAAGAAACACTACAAGTCATTATTTATTTTATTTTGTGCAGCATGCATGGCACTAAAGAATATTGGTACAGACAACACTCTGAAGTGATGTGTATGCTGAGATAGTTTGGGCCAGGGACATGGTTTGTGACACTAAGTTGTGCTGAATACTATTGGGATGATCTGCTCAGTCTCCTCAGATGGGCAAACTCTGATGTTGAGAACATCCAAAGTATGATGCTTAATGAAATATGCTCACTCAATCCAGTAACTGTTTCACGTTACCTCCACCACCCATTCCAGGCTCTTTTGAAGTTCATACTGTCTAAGATGAATCCTCCTCTTGGGGTGGTTGAGCACTACTTCTGGAGGGTAGAGCACCAAGCTCAGGGAGCTCCACACATACACATGTTGCTGTGGATAAAAGATGCCCCACGCATTGGTGACAGTGAGACAAGTAAAATCCTAAACTTCATATTGAAGTATGTCACATGTCAGATACCAGACAAGTATGACAGTGCAACACATTGGGAGCTGGTTCAGAAATTCCAGCGACACCTGTGCGGTAAGTACTGTCATATGAAAGTGAAGAACAAGGGACAGTGGTACACTCAGTGCCATTTTAGTTTCCCAAGATGGGCTTGCCTGGATGCCTGTTTGAGTGATGTCTTTTCTGCTATGCAACACCATTTGAAAGCAAAATCAACAAAGCGGATGTATGAACTAACTCACAGGGAATCAGAAGTCTACATCAATGACTATAGTCCTTCTCTTCTGTTGATGTGGCAGGCAAACATTGATGTTCAGTTTGTTGCTGATAATTCAATGGCTTTGATGAGGTATGTCACATCACACATCACTAAGTATGAGCAGACAAGCCTGCAAGAAATGTGGGAAGAGTTGTCTTACTGCGATAGGTCAATGTCTTCTAGACTATGGCTACTGGGACTTAGGACTCTGTTACACCATGGGTGTGGCGCCTATGAATCAAGTGACTGCCTTACAGGTGTATGTCTGTATGGGAAGTCAGACTGCATTTGTTTTTTGAATGTAAACTACAAGCAGAACAGGCATCACATCCTTAAGAGCCATGAAGAGGCTGAGGATCTGGCTGCTACAAGACCAACATCCACAAATATTCTGAAGAGCAACTTAATTGGCAATTCCTATCCACAGCACCACAGTGTTATGGATGATCTGTGTCTCTTTGAAGTTGCTCAATGGTATGTATATAAGTGGGGTGTTTCTTCTGACCTAGAGAAGAGCATATATAAAGTCACTGGGTTGGATGGCTCACTTGTGAAAAAGTGAAAACCATGGCTAATTGACCACTGCAAACTCAACTTGAATACAACAGAAAGCAAAGAGCATTACTATGTTGCTCTATTATTTCTGCTCAGGCCATGAAGATCAGAGTCTGAATTGAAAAGATTATCTGACACATATGAACAAGAGTTCATCTTAAGTTATGACACCTTTAAGAGTCATGTCTCTGACACTTACATTGAGAGAATCAAGATGGAAAAAAATCAGCTGGAGAAAACTAAGGAAATTCTGGATGATGATACCCCAGTAACATCACAGGATATGGTTGATGCTGAGGGAGAAGGGACTATTGGTGCCCCTCTTCCTCCAGCTGTGCTGATGTCAGAGGCAGAAGGTACAATGAAACAAGGTATGCAGTTATCAGAGTCAGCTACAAACATTGTTGAGAACTTGAACTTGCATCAAAAAGTTGTGTATCACTCTGTGATACATGCCATGCAACATACTATTTAGCACAGTACCAGACACTGTGTTTGTGAGGAGCACACACCAGTGAGGATGTTTGACAGTGGTGCTGCTGGAACTGGAAAAAGTTTCTTAATTGAGGCTATAAGCAGAGGTGTACATGCCCTTACTAATTCTGCAACTTCAGTTATTGTTGCTGCTCCTACAGGTTTGGCAGCTTATAACATAGGTGGTGACATGCTTCATAGGTTGTTCATGTTGCCAGTTGAGCATGGCAAGAGTGGTGATTACAGAAAATTGTCATTTGACATTGCTTCTGAACTGAGGTCAATGTTTGACAAGATGCATTTGCCGATACTAGATGAGATTAGCATGGTTTCAAATGTTCTCCTAACATATGTCCACCTAAGTCTACAGGAGATACTTGGTACTGATGATGGCATACCATCTGTTGGCAAGAATATTCTTGTTCTTGGGGATCTCCTGCAGCTGGATCCTGTGAATGGCAAGCATATTTTCTGTACTTTTTCCATTGAAGAGGCAAAGAAAACCATTGGATGAATAGGTGGTGTCAGTCTGTGGGAGTTCTTCTCATATGCTGAACTGTTACACAATATGAGACAGCAAGGTGACATGTCTTACAAAGCATTGCTTGATGAGGCTCACATTGGGGTATTGTCAGCCATTCATGTTGAAATGCTAAGACAGTGCATGATCGCTAGAAATAATGCTTCTATTTAGGATGCTTGTGATATCTTTGCATATATACAGAAATCTGGGGTACATTAAGCAGTGTGCAGAGTTCAATGAGATCATGATGCAGAGAGAACAGGAAGCTATTGTGACTCTCACATGCATAGCTACCATAGATGGTGTGAGTCTATCATGAACAATGGTATCAAAAATGGTTGAGCGTCTCAGACAGCTCACAAGTGATGTGTCACGTACTGCTGGTTTGGAAGCTGTGCTACCTCTGTGTAGCAATGCATGGATAATGCTTCGCAGAAACATTGACATTGACGAAGGTCTTGTGAATGGAGCCATAGGGTACATCCATGAGTTCCAGTATAATGTGCAGAACACAACTGTGGAGTTTGTGGTTGTTAGGTTTGACAACTGTGAAACTCCTTAACCAATAGACAGAGTTAAAGTCAAGTTTGAGCTTGCCAAAGACATATATGTGACAAGGAACCAATTTCCATTGTGTGCTGCTTATGCGGTGTCTATACACAAGTCACAAGAACTGAGCCTTGATAGTGCCATTGTAGATATAGGCAATGGTATATTCAAGGATGGGATGTCTTATATTGCTTTGTCTCATGTGAAGTGGTTGTCTGGACTACACATAGTGAATCTTGCAGAAAGTAAGATACATGCTGATACAAAATGCATTGTTGAGTACAACAGATTATGTATATTGTACCAACCAAATGCTCCTTTGTTACCAGTTATCAGATATGCATCAGGAACAGATGTCCCAATGGATGAAGGGCACAAATTAAAGAGAAAGCACACTTAGACTCCACAGTCACCACCTCACCATTCTATTAGTAAGCAGTCTCTCCATCAACAACTCACCTCTCCATCTGTAAAGAGATGCATCAGGATTCACACTGCCAATATTTGACAACAGTACAGGAGTAAACTGCTATGCCAATGCTACTGTGCAGTCACTTCTCCACATCCCTGAGTTTGCTGATGTCTTGAAATCATGTCAGTCCACACCTCTCTCTGAGGCATTAAAGAGAGTAATTAAAGGTAGTCAAAATGAGTTCCACAGTTTACAAATTTTGACTCCTCTATGACTAACTCTTGCAAAATATGCAGGACAATCAATGTTTGCTGACAATGCATAACAAGATGCCAGAGAGTTCATGATGGGAATGATGAACAGTTTAGCAGATGATGGTATTGGTCTGCGTCAACACTTTAAAGTTGGCTATGTGAGCAAGTACACATGTTTGTCATGTGGCCACAATGAGTCACAAGCAACTCAGGACATGCTGTGGTTGTCTGTCCATGTCCTTGAACAAAGATCTGTGAAGTTTTGTAAGTTGTTTGCAAATGCAGAAACTGGTTGGCTGTGCTGAAGATGTGGTCATTCTTGAGTTTGCTCTCTGAGAGTTACATCTTCCAGTACATAATGATTGCATTGCAACTTTTTAACTCTCAAGACATGAAAATCACAACACCAATTTCTCACTTCATCACTGGAAGAACTATGTTCTCAGGAAGTCAATTTGACACTCAAGCAATTATTTTCCATCAGGGCCTATCCATTCACTCTGACCACTACATCACTTGGCGAAGGTTCAGAAAGAGATAGGTGGAGTGCAATGATACAGTATGCACTATGAAAGAAATATTTCCAAGGAATCTGAAAGATGCATATGTCATCATTCTCCATTGCACCAATGTTGCACAATATGTGGAGGAGTGATGGTATCTGATCACAGCAGCTTGCTTAACCAGCATGTTTGCAATAATAACATAATGCGTGTATATTCTGGCTAGATGGCATTTTTTTTTCCAACAGCTTACATATTTATTTTCATTTCATAGAAGAAATAACATCGTTCATCTAAAACTACCACTGTGCAAAACCACTTGTGGTGATCTATGTGTTTTTCTTCTTGTACACTATCGGTACTGTCCAAGAGAATTACTCTGATTTCCCTGCCATTGCAGAAGAGAATCACGACAGTACACCAATATAACAGACTGTAGTAGGCAATGACTTGTTCATCTCAGTGTTATTCTGATACTTTGGATGCAAAACAACATTGTTTTCATCATTTATTGCAATACAATTTCTAGAAATATTGTATTGTAATACTGAACATTTGCAACTTTGGTGTACTTACTACAATGACTGCCGTGTTACTGCTCAAGAAGACTTGAGGGTATTGAGCTGCAATCATTAGAGAGTCAGTGAGTCATATCTTTTTGGAGGTGTCTCAGTTAATCTTGTATGTTTTTGCACATGTCACTCTGTATTCATTTGTTTCACAGTGCCATTTTGCATGGTGATGAAATATCAGTAATATAGTAAAATGTTTATCAGAGTTGCAAGCACTGTTCTCCACATATTGTGTGAAGAACTATACTTGTTTGAACAATACACATCAGGTTAAGTTCTGACTCCTTTCCTGTTGTTGTCTACATTCTTGACCTTGACTATGATACTTACTGAATTGACTGTCACCAAATCCATGCAGACTTGAGGGCGCTGGATATTACACATGTCAGTTAGTGAGTTATGTCTAGGCAGATGTAATTATTTAACTCACGTTCACCGTATGATTTTCTACATGACAGTGTCATCTGTTGGCACTGAACTGCATTTGTTGAACAGTATCTGACAGGATTATCTGTCACTGTTCTTGGAGTATACTGCTAACACTGGATATGACAAACTCTACTAACACAATGCTACTCAGATTTGTAGATATGTATATAGTGCTGAACAGCAGATTGAAACTATGTTTCATACAGAGATTCTCAGCTATTTTCATTTGTTGACAAAAAAAAGGAAAAAAAAATTGCATGCATTCATTAACTAACTGTCCCAAAACTGTTGTATCTATGCATTTAATGTTATTGCATTGCATTAAGTGCTACTGTTGATATTGTTCATAGCTGAACATAGAGATGCATACATGTGGTTAACTGGCCTATTTCCAGTGTATGTGTGCATTTCTATATATCTGTGCAGATGTGTGCAACTGATAATTGAACAGATATTGTCAAAAATGATTGTGTACTTCTGCTCCACAATGCAAACTATTGGTAGGCTCCTGCTTTTATAGAATCGTCCATATTTTGGAGGTTGGATGAGGAATTTTTTCCAGTTCCATAAATGAAAAACAGTTCAAAAAACGCATTGATTTGGAGATGAACCAACATTTTCAGCATTAGTGAGCTAATGGCTGTGATATGTGCTATCTTCACCACAGCATGATATTGGCAATAATTTCTCAAATGATTTATTAGCTTACTGATCTAGTAACACTACAACCAATGGCTATATATGTTCCTGCCATTGTATGATATAACATTAACTTGATCTATCTATCTATCTATCTATCTATCTATCTATCTATCTATCTATCTATCTATCTATCTATACACATCTACTGTATATATATATATATATATATATACACATATATATACTGCTAATGTTATTAGTGTCTCTTCCCATTTCAAAACCAGAAGAACACATTGGTGTGCACCATACAATCTCTCTGACACAGACATACTATGCTAGTTAGCTCTCTTCATGTTTCTGTTTTTCACTTTTTGATATTGGTTGGTCCACTTTCAAATAAATAACCACTAACAAACTAAAAATAGTCTTAAAATATATCAACAGATTACTTAAAAAGTACAATGATGTTTAAATAGAATATGGAAAAATTCTTCTAGATTACTAATACACAATAAATAGATAAAGAAAATAAAACTTCATAATGTCTCAATTGACATGTAAGTAAAATTGTCTAATCATATGTACAATATTGCTACTTACTTTAACACTGTTGACAAAATCTACACTTGTGGTTTTTCTATAAAACAATATATTTATGTGCTCATGAGAACCACTAAATGTTTCTTACTGTCTCATGTGTGTATGCAGTGAATAACTAAATGTAATAAAATTGCTAATTTTAAAAAAATTCAAATTTTGTTCTAATGACTTGTCCTAAATAGGTGTCAAATGGTGATACCCACATGTGCAATAATTTATTGTTAGTCTTGATTATCTAATTGTGTAACTGTGCAGTCTATTTCATTCATGCAATAGTGTCAATGGACACATTATTAATACTACTTAGCGATAGATGTAAGCAAAATTAGAAGTTGTTCACTACATCTTCTGTTACATAAAAGTGCATATGTTATCACTTACTCATTCTATAAAAAAACTAAATTGAATACGTAATATGCAGCAAAATGTAACAGTGTAGATATACTTTGTGAAATATCAAAAATCGCAAAACACCCAAAAATGATTAAGAATATATATGAATAACTGTTTTTTCACCCATCTCAGGAGCAACCAAACATTTCAGCCTAAAGATATTTAAATAGTTAAATAATAAAACTAACGTAAAACCTTATCCTATGTCTCTTGATTATTATTTAAATACAATTGGTGTGACAGAGGTATAGTATTGATCTCCATGTCTTTTATTTGGCTGTGACTATGCACTAAGAACCCACTACCTGCTTGAGGTGGTGCCACAGGCATTATCTGCCTCAGCCTGTGCAACCCTTTACTTTAATAACTACTCTGTATCTGGTATATACATAAATACCACTGAAGATAATGCTGTCACTTCAGCTGTAGCTCTGTACTCAGTATCCACTGCCTGGTCTGGGAAGGGGGGAGAGGTAGTGCTGGGGGGGTTGCTAGGCTGAGGCTGTGCAACTCCTCAGAGTTCTAACTTGTGTGCAGCTGATATGAAGTAGATTTAGCATTCATGTCCATGCCTTTGGTTGGGCTGTGCATTTGTACCTAAAATTCAATTCCTGGTCTGCGAGGGTTCGGACACTGGCTGGTTGAGTCTGTGCAACTGCTCACTGTTATAACTTCTCTACACCTGGTATGAGGGAGGTATACCATTGATGTTCATCTCTTTATTTGGGCAGTGGGTCTGCACTCAACATGCAATTCATAATCTGTGGATGGGAGATACAGTGTGGGTATTGCTTGGCTCACTCCATGCAACTGATGAGTCTAGTAAATACCCTGCACATAGCATCACATAGGCATACCATTGATGTTCATAGACTGACTTGGGCTGTGGCTCTACACTCAGCATGAAGTACCTCTTTGTGGCATTGGAGACAGCGCAGGGAGCTATTGCCTGGATCAGCCCATGCAACTATTCACTGTTCTAAGTTGTATATAACTCATAAGAGGCAACTATACTATTCATGTGCATGGCTTTATTTGGGCTGTGCCTCTGCACTCAGCATCCAATTCCTGGTCTGGGGCTGTGGGGCATTTCCTAGCTGATGCAGTGCAACTCATGGCTATTGTTGCTAGTATGCACTCAGTATTACAAAGCTATACCATTCATGCTGATGACCTTACTTAGGCTGTATATCACCACTTAGCATCCAGCACCTCTTCATGGCAAGGTGGGTATGGGCATTCTGTGCCTGAGGCCATGCAGCCCCTCACTGTTCTAACTTGTGTGTAACTGGAACAAAGAAGTATACCATTTTTGTTGACATGTTTGTTTGGGCTGTGACTCTCTAGTCAGCATCCAATTCCTGGTCTGACAGATTGTGGGCATTCCCTGGCTGAGGCCATGCAACTCATGAATGTAGTAATAAGTATGCACTTTCTATCACAGAGATATACTGTTCATGTTAATGACCTTACTTAGGCTGTGGCTCTGTACTCAGTATCCAGGGCCTCTTGCTTGGGGAGGTATTGTGTGGTTCATCTCAAATAAGTCCTCAATGTTCTAAGTTGTGTGCAGCTCATATGAGGCAGGTATACCATTTATTTCCATGTCTTTATTTGGCCTGTGGGTCTGCACTTAGCATCCAATTCCTGGTCTGGGGTGGGTGCGAGTGGAAGCATTGCCTAGCTGAAGCCATACAACTCCTCAGTGTCCTACCTTCTGTGCACCTGGCATAAGGGAGGTATAACATTTATGTCTATGTGTTTATTTGGCCTGTGACTTGGCACTGACCATTCAATCCCTGCTCTAGGTAGGTGGTGGGTATTGCCTGGCTGAGGCCATGCAAGTCATGAGTGTAGTAACTTCTGTGCAGATGGCATTGCACAACTATACCACTGATCTTCATAGACATAGTTGAGCTGTAGCTCCGCACTCAGCATCAGGCAGCTCTTCAGTGCAGAGGGAAGGGGGGGCAGGGCCTGGCTGAGCCTATTCAACTCATCACTATTCTAATTTGTGTGCAGTTCATAAGATTCAGGTATGCTATTTATATCCATGGTTTAATTTGGACTGTGGTCTCCAATTCCTAGTCTGGTGGGGCTGAGGCATTCCCTGTGTGAGATCGTACAACTCATAAATATCATAACTAGAATACAGCTTGTATCACAGAGGTATACGCTCATGTTAATTACCTTATTTGAGTTGTAACTCTGCATTCAGCATCCAGTACCTCTTTTGGAGGTGTGGGGGTGGGGATTCTGTGGCTGAAGCCATGCAACTCCTTACTGTTCTAACTTGTGTGCAGCTGGTATGAAGAAGGTATACCATTAATGTCAAAGTTTTTATTTGTGCTGTGACTCTCTACTCAGCATCCAGTTCCTGGTCTGATGGGTTCAGGGCATTCAGTGGCTGACACCATGCAACTGTTTAATGTAGTGATGAGTATGCTCTTGCTATCACAGAGGAATACAATTGATGTTAATGTCCTTAGTTGGGCTGTAGCTCTGTACTCAGCATCCAGTGCCTCTTGGGTGGGAAGGGGGATGGGGGAATATCTGGCTGAGTCCATACAACTCCTGAGTGATCTAAGTTGTGTGCAGCTGGTATGAGGCAGGTATACCATTTATTTCCAAGTCTTCATTTGGCCTGTGGGTCTCCAATCAGTATCCAATTCCTGCTGTGGGGAAGGGGTGGGGGACATTACCTGGTTCACTCCATGCAGCTCATGAGTGTACTAATGACTAATAATAATAGCTTTATTTATCTGCACCTTTCTCAATATCAAGGTGCATTACAATAAAATGCAGAGTAAAACATCTTAAAACATATTAAAAAACTAAGTTGGCAACACACCAATTAATCAACTTACAGGTTATCAGTAAAAGTATTGCTCCATAAAAAGGACTTGAAGCCCCTTTTAAAACCCTCCACCATCATGCACTCTCTAATCCAACATGGTAGAGAATTCCAGAGGGTCGGCACCACAAACATAAAAGCACGGGCGCCAGATGATTTTAAGGAAACCCTCGGGATCTCTAGCAACCCCTCGTTGGTAGAGCGGAGTGATTGCATCGGTAGGTAAGGTAGCAGAAGCTCTTTCATGTAGTCCGGACCCAATCCATGTAGGGCTTTATAAGTCAGCAATCTGACTTTAAAGGTGATCCGCCACTGAATCGGCAGCCAGTGCAGATCTCGGAGCACTGGTGTAATATGGAAGGGACGAGGAGTCCCCATTAACAACTGGGCTGCCGAGTTCTGCACTAGCTGTAAGTGGCAGATATCAACCCCAGGCAGCCCAAAGTAAAGGGAGTTGCAGTAGTCCAGATGTGAAGGTCACAAAGGTGTGAATCAGAGTGGGAAGGTCACCAGATGGAACAAGGTGCTTGATCCTGGCGATGTTCCTAAGATGGTAAAAGGACACCTTGACAACCGCCGACACTTGCGCACGCAGTGTCAGCTGATCATCAATTATCACCCCAGGTCTTGCACCCATTCAGAGGATGGGAGCTCTGCATCCCCCAGGAATAAACCTGAGGTTTGAAGTGCCCCCCACCCCTCAATCCGGTGGCTGTGACCCACAACCAACACCTCCGTCTTCCCCGAGTTCAACTTCAACCAACTGGACCTCATCCAATCCTGGATCTGACCAAGACAGCTGTTAAACACTGAGAGTGCTCTATTCTGGTCAGGCCAAAAAGACAGATAGAGCTGGGTATCATCGGCATAGCAATAAAACTCCAGTTCATATCATCTAACAATGTCTCCGAGGGAAGAGCATGTACACAGCAAACAACATGGGGGACAGCACAGAGCCCTGAGGCACCCCACAGGTCAGAGCGATGGGATCAGAGGAAAAATCCCCGATACCAGCCTCTGCATTCTACCTGTGAGGAAGGAAGTAAACCATCTGTACACTATGCCCGAAAGACCACAGATGCATCTCAGGCACTCAAGCAGCACCTCCTGGTCTACGGTGTCAAATGCTGCAGACAAATCCAAAAGGACCAAAATGGACCATTTTTTCTGGTCTCTCACCATCAGGAGATCATTGAGGACCCGAACCAGAGCAGTCTCAGTGCTATGCCTCTTTTGAAAATCTGATTGAAGAGGATCGTAGATGTTATGGATGGTAAGATGGTTGTCCAACTGGGCTGCCACCACTTTCTTGATAACCTTTCCAACAAAGGGGATGTTCTAGATAGGTCTGTAGTTAGCCAGGGCGTCGGGGTCCAAGGATGCCTTTTTCAACACTGGTGTCACCACCGCTTTCTTCAGGGAGTGGGGATATTCACCAGTGTCTAGGGAACACCAGACTATCCCGGCAGGAACCGGGAAGATAACCTCCCCACAGCCCATGATCAGACCTGTGGGGTGCGGGTCTAAACTACAGCTAGTGGCGCGCATACCCTGGATAATCCTCACAACATCCTCGATTTCCGGCCTTATGAAGGAACTCCAAGTAAACGATGTGCTAGCAACCGTAGGCTGGACCACCGCAACTCCCGTGGAGGAGGCAGCTCAAATCTCGGATCTGATGTTGGCCACCTTATCTGCAAAGAATCGAGTGAACTCCACACACTGCATCTGTGAAAAAGCACAATGAACCTGCAGACAGGCTGGGTTGCACAGCCTGTCTACGGTTCGAAAGAGCTGGGCCAGTCAGTTCTGAGCAGCAGCAATTTCTCTGGACAAGAACACTGCCTTCTTATGAGTAATTGCTGACTGATAGAGTTTATAATGCTCTAGGAGTCTGTGATGGTCGGTATCCAAGCCGGACTTCCACCAACATCTCTCCAACCTGCGACCAGCTCTCTGCAACTCCCTCAGATCCTGATCAAACCAAGGGGATCAGGGGCGAAGGGAGAGAGGCCGCACACGGGTGGGAGCAATTGAATCCAAAGCGACAGTGACAGCCTTATTATAGGCTAGCACCATCATTTCAGGATCCAAGCTCAACCCAGGAAATTCTGATAGGTCAAGAACCTCAGATAGACCAATAGAGTAACATCCATAAAAAGTGCTGACCATCTCCACTGGGGTAGGTCTCTGAAGGGATTGCATAAATTGAACCTCACTGTGCGGTGGTCAGACCATCCGACTGGTTCCACCCCCACATCTGAGGCCTCCAACCCCAGCAGGAAGACCAGATCGAGAGAATGGCCATGTTTATGGGTGGCAGAGGTAACCACCTGTGAGAGGCCCAATGAACACATCAGTTGGAGGAAGTGCTGACCAAATTGTGAGAGTTCATCATCAATCCCAGGCATTGAAATTGCCCAGCACCATCAACCTAGGCAATCCAAATACCAGGTCGATGACTATGCAGTTGTTATCACAGAAGTATGCCATTTATATTAATCACCTTAGTTGGCTGTAGCTCAGCACTCAGCATCCACTGTCTCATTGGTGGGGAGAAGTGAGAAGAGGCATTGCATAGCTGAAGACCCGAGAAAGAATAGAAAAGTAGAAAGTCACACCCCATGCTCCCACCAACTTGCAAGTTTCTGGCTACATTACACACCTAATGAGTAAAAGCTGCATTGACAGCTGCAAGACCAGGTACCATACACATTTCAAGACACTACCACAATAGAAAATGCTCTTTGCAGAACATGAAATATGCAGTGCAATATCTACACAACAAATATTTTTTCTGACACATAAACAGTGAAATTCGCATCTGCAGGACGTGGTGTTAACACCCTCCAAATTTCAAGTAAAAAGACCAAACTATTTCCAAGATATTTAAGGTCAAAGATTGTGAAAATTGGCCTATTTATTTCATTATGAAATTTGGCCATCTTGCCCCTCCATCGCGATGAAAGATGGCGATCAAAGAATCTCACAACCAAAGAATTTGCAGGCTCACGATCAAACAATTTGTAAGCTCATGATCAAAGAATAAAAAATGTCGAAACTCGAGTTTGAGGCAGAAGTTAATGAAACCACCACCATGACTTGATAAAATGAAGCCCCTTGAACAAAACCCATACTGATTTGTGTTCATAGCCCTCCCCTGGACTGAGAAATTTGAATTTTTCAGATGGCCATCTGGTCATCATTTTGTGATCAAAGATGGAGGTCAAAGAACCTCATGATAAAAGCATTTGCAGCTTCACGATCAAACAAATTGAAAGCTCGTAGGCAAAGAATAAAAAATGGTGAAACTCAAGTGTTAGGGAAAAGTTCATGAAACCACCACCATGCCTTGGTAGAATGAAGCCCCCTGAATAAAACCCACCCTTGTTTGTATTCCTAGGCCACACCCTGGCCTGAGTAATTTGAATTTTTCAATGGGCCATTTCATCTTGTCCTCATGATCAAAGATCGAAGTCAAAGAATCTGGTGGTCAAAGAATTTGCAGGCTCACGATCAAAGATCATTAGCGAGCCATGATCAAAGAATAAAAAATGCTGTAACTGTATTTTTTTACCATTTCACATGAAACCAAAGGCATGGGTCAATAGATTGAAGCCTCCTGAGTAAAACCAATGCAGGTTTTACTTCAGGAGTGACCCTTGAGCTGAGATATTGAATTTTTTCTGACTGAATTTTAAAAACAAGATGGCAGACCTAGCGATCAAAGAATTCTTGGGGACAAAGATACTATGACAGGGGGACTGCAAATTCTTTGACCTCCAGATGGGACGAGATGGCCGAAACCCCATTTTTGGTTGGCAAAACAACCACATAAATTTTCTCATTGACTTATAATGGGAGCTTAAAAATGTCATAACTTTTGAATACCTCAATATTTGTTCACCAAACGAATAGCAGCATGTTCGGCCATGCAAGCTCTTTCAGATGAGCTATCTCACAGAGCAGCATGCCACATGATGGCCACACAGGGCCCGGACAAAATTCCCAAAACTGCCTCCAAAACTAGATAATTTTGCATTTTTCAGCATTTTCTCGCGCAAAGACCATAAGTCCAACCAAAACTAAATTTGCCAAATCAAGAGACCTACTATGCTCCACCGTACATACCAAATTTCAGGCAAATTTGTTGAACAGGTCCAAAGTTATTAACACACAAAAATGTTGACTTTAACATAGAAGAGGCTTCATAACCACAACTACAGTGGTGTGACCATTCCACTAATATATATATAATATATAGATATAGATATAGATATAGATATAGATATAGATATAGATATAGATATAGATATAGATATATATGAAATACACAATGGACTGCAGTGGAATAACACATTTATCTCCACTAGTGAGTCGTAAGACCCATAATTCACTAGTGGTGAAGCCTCAAGTGAGTTATAAAAGTCTTACCACTCATGTGTGGAGATAAATGTGTTGTTCTGCTGCAATCCATTATGTGTTTGATACATACCACACCATTTGTAGTGTTTTTACTGGTGCTTTACCTTGTTTTAGCTTAAAACTGCCTTTCTTTCCTTTGTAAGTTCCCTACCTGGCCCGTTGTTCTCTGTGTTCGATTTTCAGATTCTAAGTGGAAATAACATGTTCTAAGTTATATAAATGGTGTTCTGAGTTATATAAAAGATGTTAGAAGTGAAAATGAATATTTATACCAAAATATCATGATTTATTTACCCAATTTATTCACCACCGGTGTGGTATTTATATGTGTGTGTGTATATATATATATATATTCACTGCAAAAAAGTTGTTAATACATCAGTTAGGGTTGATGTGACAAAAGTAGGGAAATGAGACATTAGGGTTAAGCCCCTAACCCCCCCCACCATACCACCTCACCTCCCATCCTCCACACACCAAAAGGCATTGGGGTGTGCCATGGGGTCATTAGGCCCAACTCTCTCCTCATTCCATCTATAAAGAGGCTGACATGGTGCAGCATAGGAGAATGGGGTGATGATTTGTGCATAACAATATGCATCTGTGGGAGAGCAGGCCTACTTACACATAACAACAGAGCTATGTAGTAGCCCAATAGGGCTGAAAAGGAACACTTGTAACACTAATTTGCCATTATCTCAGTAACCGTACACGCTGTGAAAAAAAATCCACTGTAGTTGTATTCATGACTTCAGATCCTCCACGCATACTTAGTACATGGTGAACTAAGCTGCGGGTAGCAAAAAATCTGTATCGCACATCATTTCTGTGATGGGGCACTGAAAGTCACTGTGGGCACCGCAATGCTATCCAATGGGAAAAATCTCAACTTTGTGATGGCATATCTATGGAACCGATTAACCTTTTTACACCTAAACAGCATGGGGCAGCAGCTGTTCACATTGATCTCAAGATGTCCCTGATAAATGAGAAACAAGCACACTGGTTGGAGTCGAGTTTTAATCGACTCAAACTGAGAACTGATGCCGGTATCCATGGCTTCGTGGAGTCTGGGATTCAGCAAGTGCATGAACTTTGCCTACATGCCGAGACAGGTGAGTACTGAATTGTTCAGAAGTACTGTACTTTCTGAAGCACTGGGAACAGTGTAAAGGAATCTAAATGTGTTTTTCTATGTCTCCTTTTTTCCAGACTGTCTAACATCAGCCAAGAAAGAAGACAGATGATCGCCAGCTCTGACGAACTGACAAACTGCAGTTGCCTTGATTATCTTAATGATATGCTCAATGAGCTCACTTGGAAATAAATAGTTGATTTACATGTCAATAGCGCTCCAATTCTGTTTGTGAACAGCCCCCCCCCCCCAACAGTGAACTATGAACATTGCTTTTGCTGGAACTATTAGCGTTTCCTTTATTTTCACATATTTCTAAAAACCATGAACATAGCAAAAATAAAAGGAAAGTGAATATTTCCTGGTATACAGTAATTCACATCTTTGCTTTATACCCTGCAAATCTCAAGCCAAAAGACCAAACCGTTTATTTGCAGCGCACTGGCAAAGTTTTTAAATTCCTAATCCCCTTTCACGAGCTATCAAAATCCCCTTTTGCGAGCCAATCCTTGTTTGTGAGAAGGGCCATCTGGTTGGGAAATGATGATCAAGGATTTTGTCATCATCTGAAAAGGGATCAGTTTGTGAAAGATGATTTTGTCAGCTTGTGAAAGGAGATCTTATCAGCTTGCAAAGGGGGATTTAAATACCTTATCCCCTTTTGCAAGCTGACAAAATCCCCTTTCATGAGCCAATCCCCTTTCATGAGCTGACAAAACCCTTTCACAAGCTGATCCTTGTTCATGAGATAGGGCCATCTGGTCCCTAAGTCACAATGAAGGATTTTGTTACCTTGTGAATGGGGATTTTGTCACCTCTCAAATGAGGATAGGAAGCGAGTCATGAATGAAGACTTTCAAAGTTTAAAAAGGCTGTTTATTGGCCAAAATGGAGGAGAACAAAGGCATGGATTTGTGTCACCCTGAACAAAACCCATGCTTCATTTACAAAAGAAGTTAGCCATGGGGAAAGCTACAACATTTTTGTGTGGGGGGGGTGAAAATAAGATGGCAGCTCATGAAAGGGGAATTTTTCCTCATGAAAGGGGATTATATAAATCCTTTTTAGTAAGGTGACAAAATCCTTGATCATGAGCCCAATCCTCTTTCACAAAACATACATATAAATTTTAGACTGAACTGAGCATGCTCAGAACGCAAAAATCCAAAACCAAATAACTTTGGAACGGATTCATATTTTTTTCACCAAACCAATGCTGGATTGTTCTTTTAATAAACCTCTTTCTACCCTGAAAATGTCAGACCAAAATATCAAATGGTGTGGCCACAGCAAGATAGGCAAATAAAGTGCAAAAAAAAAGCAAAAAAATGCATTTTTTTGGCACGAAACTCAGAAATCCAATTGAAAAGCAACTTGTGAGATCAAGAGATCTACCATACAATACTTTGCATTCTAAATATCAAGCAAATCTATTGAACAGTTGCAAAGTTATTAAGGTGCAAAATTTGGGGTTTAACATTAAACTGTCTACTCAACACTAACTATACTGGTGTGACCGTACCAGTATAATATATATATGTATGTATATATATATATATATTATACTGGCATGGCAGTGCCAGTATAGTTAGGGTTGATGATGGTGTTTAATGTTAAAGGGCAATGTTCGCAGCTTATAACTTGTTAATGGTGTAACAGATTTACATGAAAGTTGGCATGTACAAGTACTGGAGGTACTGTATGTTCATGCAGCAAATTTTGTTTGAATTGCTTTTATGGTTTCTGAGATGTAGATTGTTGAAAGGTTTTTTGCTTTTTGCTATTTTTTTTTTCGTCTATCTGTATCACAGAAACTGTTGAAGTTGTGGTCTGAACATTTCAGGGTAGAAAACCTTTGCCTCACAGATGTGCCTTTGAAGGTTTGGTGAAAAAAATATTAATCTGTTCAAAAGTTATTAAATTTTGAATTTTGCATTATTTCCTTGGAGGAAAATAGATGTCCCACATGAAAATGGATTCCATATTGCAGGAGAGAATCCTTTTTTGCAGACAAGAATCCCTTTTTGCAGACAGAGTCATCCTGTGTTGCAGGAGCTAACTCCTTTTTCGTGCATCGGCCATTTTATTTCTCTACTTAGCGAAACAAACAAAACTAGTAAAACAGAAAAAAATGAATGAATTTAAAAAAAATGAACATGAAAAGCTAGGTAAATGACATC
Source organism: Neoceratodus forsteri (assembly GCA_016271365.2). NCBI lineage: Eukaryota > Metazoa > Chordata > Ceratodontiformes > Ceratodontidae > Neoceratodus > Neoceratodus forsteri. Next base: position 563,224,516 of record CM028135.1, on the reverse strand, counting down.
AGTGTAGCTATAGTCTGAAGTGTATTTTAATTTTTTAATCATTGTTTGAAAGAGAATTTCTGTGACCCAAAATCAGTGCCTATGTTACAGAGAGGAGTGCTTCCCAATGTGAATCAGTGGCTATGTTATGAAGAGGAGCACTTCCCCATGTTCTCTGTATGAGAACTGGGGGATTTTCTTGACTACTGCTGTGTCAGCTGGAAGTCATGCTACTGGCTGCAGTTGTACTTGTGAGTCACCCTTTCCCTGGTGTCTAGTGGCACCCTCCCACTCTCTGATTGCTGTCCCCCTTTTTTATTTCCTGTTTATATTTATAATAATAATCTGGCACAGGGATGCCCACTCCCGGTGTTAGATGTCCCTCACCAACCCCCTACCATTGTTTTAGTAATAATTGCAGACATCAGGGTACACAGTCTCCATGTCAGCATTCATACCCCCCAACCAGTGTGGGACACTGGGGAGCCCACTCCCAGCATCCCCAAATTATTGTAATATTCTATTGCCCCCCATCTGTGTGGGTCATTGGGGAGCCCACTCTCAGTGTCCCCAAATAATTTTTATATTTCTTACCCCCCCTCACAGCAGCAGCATAGGACACTGGGGAGCCTACTCCCAGTGTTCCTAAGCAATTGCAATAACTTACAAAAAGGAAACAGTCCCACAATGTCTTTCATTTTTTTAACCTGAAACAAAGACAACCATCCCTCATCATGACAGCTTATCCCTTCTCCCCATCCCCATTCTTCCATTGAGCACCCACCTCCCCACATCCCCCCACTTAGAAACATAGAAACATAGACTTTAATGGCAGATAAAGACTGCTTGGCCCACCTAGTCTGCCCATTTCCTTACCTAGAGGAGAAGCTGCAGATCTTATTTAACCAACAGCCTATTTCTTCCTACCACCCACAAAAATTGCCTTATGTCTGTCCCATGCATTCTTGAATTCTCCCACAGTTTTAGACCCCACAACCTTCTCAGGAAGGCTGTTCCATGTGTCCAACACCCTCTCTGTGAAAAAATGCTTCCTCACATTGCACCTGAGCCATCCCCCCATCTTCAAATTGTGTCCCCTTGTTCTTGCACATCTCTTTTCCTGAAAGATGCTACCCTCTTGAAACATAGAAACATAGAAATTGATGGCAGATATGGACCGCTTGGCCCACCTAGTCTGCCCATTTTCCTACCTAACAGATAAGCTGCAGATCTTAGTTAACCAACAGCTTACTTCCTCCTACCCCCCACTAGGACTGCCTTATGTCTGTTCCATGCATCCACAACCCTCTCAGTGAAAAAATACTTCCTCACATTACCTCTGAGCCATTCCCTCTATCTTCAAATTGTGCCCCCTTGTTCTTGCACATCTCTTTTCTGAAAAGATGCTACCCTCTTGGACTTTGTTGATTCCTTGAGGTACTTGAAAGTTTCTATCATGTCCCTCTCTCCTTCTTTCCTCAAGGATATACATATTAAGCTCCTTTAGTCTTTCTTTGTATGTCTTCTGGTGCAGACTCTGCACCATTTTGGTTGCCCTCCTCTGGACAGCCTCCACTCTGTCTATGTCTTTGCGGAGATGGGGTCTCCAGAACTGCACACAGTACTCCAGATGGGGTCTCACCAACTGTCTGTACAGAGCGATAACAACTTCCTCTTTTCTATAATTGATGCCTCTTCCTATGCATCCTAGTATCCCCCCAGCCTTCCTTACTGCCTTCTCACATTGCTTGGCCACCTTTAGGTCATCTGATATAATTACTCCCAGGTCCCTTTCCATTTTTACTGTTGTCAGTATCTCACTCCCCATTGTGTACTCTTCCCCTGGGTTTTTGTTTCCCATGTGCATTACCTTGCACTTCTTTGCATTGAATCCGAGCTGCCATACATCTGACCATTCCTTCAACCTTGCCAAGTCCCTTCTCATCCTTTCCACTCCATCTTGTGTATCAACTCTGTTGCAGATCTTTGTGTCATCTGCAAAGAGGCATAATTTTCCTTCCAGTCCCTCTACAATGTTTCGTATAAAGACATTTAAAAGGACTGGACCCAGTACTGAACCCTGTGGTACCCCACTAGTAACCCCTCTTTCTTCAGAGTGGACTCCATTTACAATTATCTTCTGTATCCTGTTGTCCAGCCAATGTTTTACCCAGCCTACCACCCTGAGACCCACTCCCAGGCTAGTTAATTTGACTATTAATCTTTTGTGTGGACTGTGTCAAATGCCTTACTAAAGCCTAGGTAGACCATGTCCACAGCACTTCCCTGGTCTACTACTTTGGTCACCTAGTCAAATAAATCAATTAGATTCATCTGACATGACCATCCCACTGTGAGCCCATGCTGCCTTGGGTCCTGTGTCCCACTGGCCTCTAGGTAGTCAACTATTCTTTCCTTCAGAAGTGATTCCATCACTTTCCCTACCACAGAGGTCAAACTGACAGGTGTGTAGTTTCCTACCTCTGTCTTGGTCCCACTTTTGTGAAGGAGAATCACATCTAACTTCCTCCAGTCCTCAGGTACCACAACATCCTCCCATGATTTGTTAAAAATGGTAGTCAGTGGTGTCACTAGTTCTCTGCTTAATTCTTTTAGAATTCTGGGGTGAATTCCATCTGGCTCCATTGCTTTTTCCATCTTCAGTTTTAGGAGTTCTTTCAGAACCTGTTCTTCTGTGAAAGGACTGGGATAGACCCCCCTATCCAGAGTGCTTCTGTTAATTGTATTAGGCAGCTCCCCCACCTCCTCTTTTGTGAATACTGAACAGAAATATTCATTCAGTATCCCTTTTTTTCACTGTCCCTCTCTGCCCACCCACCGTCCATTCTATTCAGTCTCACTATCCCTCCCTTTACTTACCCAATACTTACCCTATACTTATCATTAGAGGTCATCCACTGTCATCTTCTGTGGACCAGAACATGTGTGCACTCTTAAAATCTGAACCACAAGCTGAGCAATGAAGGTAAGTGCCATATAATGTATGTCAGTTGCGTTTTAAACTTATGTTGATATCTTTGCCATTTTTTTATTTTGTCACCTTTCAGGATGGATTAACAAAATGACAGTGTCAGTGTTCATGAGGTGGGGTCCCAAAAAGCCAATGTTAAAAATTTGGTGGAAAAATTCCAAACAATGGTACATTATGAGTGTTCACTGAAATGTTTCTATGCACGCACTTTTAATGAAAATTTGGACTCAAAGGGCTCGATTCTCAAAGGCTCAGGCATGGTGCAAGATGTCTGCACCACAGAGAATGGCACAAGGTGCACCTTGCACTCAAAGATATGTCTGAGACTGATTCACAAAGACAGCCTGGCCTACCCCAAACAGGGCTTGCACTGTCCCTGCACTCAGAGATGGGCTGCAACAAGGCTCAAGAGGCACTGTGGCAGATGCAAGCTGCCACAGCCTGGAAACAGGATTCACAAACTGTGCCCTGATGGCAGAATTCTAAGTAACCTTAGACCAGCAAGGGCTGGTCTAAGAGGACTTAGAGTATGCTCTGCTGGGCACATCCCCTGTATGTGACACAATGCTGCAGTCCTCCAGTGTTGCCAGAGCCCATGACATGCCCATGATATAGTAAACCCCAAATCACTTATGCTGCCCCTGGTATATATAATATTACATGTGTCCCCTCCCCTCTCTGAACCCTGATGCTGCCCCAGTAACATGTACTGTCATTGTCTCCCTCTTGGTGGAATAGTGCCCCCCCACCCCAACAGGTCATGCACACCCTCATCCTGAATATCAGCCAGTGTCCAGGCACAGCATGCACCCACCTCCATGTCTGGGCACTGACTAAATCAACAGGGTCACGTACTGTACAATGCATGCACTCAGTGACATTTGAGTGCACACGCAGTACATTATGCAACCTCTGTCAGTTCTGTTAGTGCCTGGACATGGAGATGAGATTGGACTGTGCCTGGCACTGGCCATTGTTCAGATTGTGAGGTGGGTGAGGGGGTGGGCCTTGCTTGTTTGGGTGGGGGGCACTATACTTCCACCTAGAGCTCATATCACTTTTATGGATATGGGCACAGTGATGATCGGAGTGCTGGTTGAGATGCCTGTGGCAGATAATTCCCATGTGCCAGGTGTAAGGTGCATGGGAGGGGTTACTGCAAGTTTGGGGACTTAAACACTGGCACCCCTCCTCAACCAGAAATTGGTGCAGGGTCCATGGCTTCCATGTAGGTTGCCATTTGATGTAGCTTGTGCTGAACGCAACCCAAAATATTAAAAATTACCAAAGTTGTGCATATGCATAGAAACATTTCAATGATCGCTCATAACTAGGCAATTTATAGGAATTTTTCCACCAGATTTTAAACATGGATTTTTTGGGACCCCACATCATGAACACTGGTGGAGAAATTTTATTACTCAGTCTGGAAAGGTGATTTTGTACAGCTATGACAAACTCTCCTTCTGGGCCCGATTAATGAAATGACAGTGGCAGTGTTCATGAGATGGGGTCCCAAAAAGCCCATTATGAAAATTTGTTGAAAAAATACCTAAAAATGGCAAAAGTTATAAACATAAGTTCAAAACATTAATGAAATACCTTATAAGGCACTTACCTTGATTCCTCAGTTTGCAGTTTGGCTTTGAAGAGTGCAGACATATTCCAGTCCAAAGAAGGTGATCAAAGTCTTCAGATGGTAAGTATAGGGTAAGGGGTGTGGGGAGCCATTTTCTCAGTGGGAGTGTCAAGATTGGGGGACAAGGTGTGCTGAGATGATGAAGGACCATTTTCTTTGTTTTGTGGAAAAAAGAAAACATCAGAGGATGATTTTTCTATTACAGGTACATTAATAAAACATCTGGTGACACTGGGAGTAGGATTCTCAGTGTCCCACACTGCTGTGGGGGTCTAAATGCCAACAAGGGAACTGGGCTCCCCGATGTCAGCTATAATGAATAAAACAATGGGCTGCAGGGAGGGGGGCATCCTACACCTGGGTGAGCATCCCAACGTAGTATAATTATAAAAGAATAAATATTAAATAAAAAAAGACTTGTGATCAGGGGAGGTGATCGGAGGGTAGGGGTGTGACTAGACAACAGGGAATATATATTTCATTAAGAGGAACCATTATCTGGGAGTGAGGAGTGCCAGCACCCAAAAGGGAACCAGTTCTCATACAGAGAACATGACAGAAGTGGTCCTCCTGCTAACATCAGTACCCAGGGATTTTGAATGCCCACAAAAGGTGTTTCTTACCACAATTAAAAAAAAAACATCAGAATGTAGCGGATCAGGTCCCATTTAGCTAAGTTCTAATGTTTCTTTTTTGTATTACTTTCATTTTTACATGTTTCCCTTATTTTCTGTCTCTCACTAACTGAAAAACAGGATGGTGGACACAAAAGAGCTCTGCAAAAATTAATTTGGCTTCCTGAGACACTATGTGGCCCTGTATGCAAAAAATGCAACAGCTCTGGTGAAAACAAAATAATTTTCATGCAGAGTAACTAACTTTCCCCATAGGAAATAATGGGAAACTTTGAAATGTAATAACGTTGGAATGAATTAATATTTTTCACCAAACCTTCAAAAGGCACATCTGTGAGGCAAAGGCATTCTACCATGAAACTTTCAGACCACCACTTAAAACAGTTTCTGAGATGCCGGTAGACAAAGAAACAGCAAAAAACACATACTTTTTTTTTAAACTCTGTATCACAGAAACCACAAGACAGATTCACACAAAATTTGCCAAGTCAAGAGACCAACTCATCGAGATTATGAATGCCAAATTTGGGGAAATCTGTTGAACAGTTGCAAAGTTATTAAAGTTCAAAAATGTGTCTTTAACATAGAAGTGTGCACTCAACCGTAACTATAGTGGCAAGTATATATATATATATATATATATAAAGAGAGAGAGAGAGAGAGAGAGAGAGAGAGAGAGATACCGGGCCACTACAGTTAGGGCTGAGTAGGCAGTTTAATGTTAAACCCCAGTTTTAGCACTTTAATAACTTTGTAACCATTCAGCAGATTTGCATGCAATTTTCCATGTCAGGTCTCATGTGGTAGATCTGTGGATGTGCCAAGTTTTTTGTTCCAGTCAGATGCGTGGATTTTGAGTTCTGGATAGTGAAAAGGTGATTTTTTGGGAGTGTTTTCCACATTGGTTTTACTGTGCTTTCTGTTAAGTTAGCTATTGCCCAGACAATTCGGAATTTTGTTATCAAATTTTCTGGGTAGAAAGGGGCTGGCCCACAGATGTGCCTTTTGCTTGTTTGGTGAAAATATTAATCTATTACAAAGATATTTAATTTAGAAATTTGGAAAAACTGGTTCTGAGCATGCTTAGTAAACACTTTAAAATTGCTGAATAAAACAAAAAAAGAATAATTTTTCGTACTGACGTTATCCTTTTTCGTGAAGGGGAAAATCCTTTTTCATTTACTACCATCTTGTTTTCTGTTTCCCCCTACAAATAAAAATGTAAAAATGCACAAAATTGACATTCTGGAGACTAGTCAACACATGTATCTTATTTATCGGGACCCCGCTAGTTGGATTCTGCATTAACTTTTGGAGAAATAGCATTGACATTGTTTTTATTACATTGTAAATCATTTTCCTTGGCTCCTTTTTTTCATAGGAGTCCAATGGATTTTGTGATGGGAAAATCCTTTTTCATTTTCCTCTGTCCCTCAGATTGCCATCCCTCTATTGACATTCTATTTCCCTGGTGTCTAGTGGCAACCCCAACCCTTTGATTGCCATCCCTGCATATAAATTATTTTTCCCTGGTGTCTATCGGCAACCCCACCCTCCAATCACTGCCCCCTCATTCTTTATCTTTCCCTGGTGTCTAGTGGTTTCCCTTACCCTCCGATCATTGCCCCATAATTATTTCTTAATTCCCTGTTGTCTAGTGGCACTCCCCCACCCTCCCATTGCCATCCCTGTAATACATTTTTTCCCCTGATGTCCAGTGGCACTCCCCACCCTCTGATTACAGCCCCCATAATATTTTGTTTTGTCCCTGATGTCCAGTGGTACCCCCACCATCTGATCACCTGTCCTTTCTTTCTCTGCCTGTGATAAAGAAAACAGTCAACTAATGTTAATTATCCTGAATAAAAAGACCCCTCACTGATCTGCCCTGACCCCCATTGAGCACCCACAACCCCATATTGCTCACACCCCACACACACCCTCACTCACCTGAACAGCTCCCAGTTTGAAGCTGCATTCTCCCATTGAAGACACGTCTTGCTGCTGAAACCATTGACTGTTATATGAGAAAGTAATAGAAGTGCGGTTCAGTGGTGTTTTCAACATTCATGCATAACTTTGTCATGTTTGCATATCTGGACCCCAAATTTTCTGCACAATCTTTTTGAGTCCCCATCTCATGGACAATGTCAGTGGAATTACGCAAATTTGACCAAAAGGCGATTTTCATGTCACTTGGTGAAATCACATTTTGGTCACCATTTGAACAATTTTCGCTGCCCTTTTTCTTGAGGTGGGATCATAAGAAGGGTATGTTGAAAATCTAGGCTCAAAATATGCAAAAATGGCAAAGTTACATGCACATGTTGAAATGTTGCTACACTTGCTCATAACTTTGGCAATTTAAAGGGATCTACCAACATTTACCATAACAAATGGTAATAGTAATCTGTAAAAGTTGTGATTTAATCTCCTAATATTCAAACTGCCCAAAAGTGCTGTTTTCCATGAAAAAATGCTTTTATTTCTGTGCTCTGCTTCATTTGCATAACAAGCCTCTCCCCGTGCATGAGCTCCAACTGTGAGATCATGCCAAGGTAAACAAAGCTTCTAAAGAGCTAATGCCTAGTAAGGGAGAATGAAGGTTTGGTGCTTTTAGATGCCACTGTGGTAATTCAGTTTTCTTTTGTTTGTTTCTTTACTTACTTTTTTGAAATCTTACTCATATGTCACCAATTGCTAGTGAGAAAAGAATCAAATTAAGTAGCTAGCAGTTTCTGACATGACAATACCAGAAGTCTGCTCAATTCTTTCTTACTAGCAGTGTGAGAAACAAAAGTGAATATCCACTTGTTTCACAGCACTAACAGATATTTTATCATTAAAGTAAAAAGTAATTACTAACACATCAAAATACAGTAGTATTTTCTTTATTAGAAGTAAACACCTGCTGGTATGGAACAGAGATCTCTGTTGGTCAATCTTTGTATTTTAGTAAAATAGGAATAGGGAGACAGAAAAATCAGCTATGTGCTGTATCCACAATGCCTTGCTACATATGTACCTACTGTGGGCACATTTGGAAACCAGCTTGTCTGCTCAGTATGTCTTTCCAGGTGAACCCATTAAAAAAATACATAAATATGTCTAAATATTAGGTGCTGTACTGCAGTGGCCACTACCAAACTAAAAGGTTGCACCTTTGATTAACGAACATTTAAGCCACCTTTATAATTTACCCAGAATTCCTTGTTGCTTTATGTAAAACATCCCTTGCATGACATCATTCTGGGGGTGTGGCCACAGACAAAATATTGGGGGCAGGCAGAAAAAAGTACTGATAAAACATTAAAAAAATGACTATGACATTGTTTTATTAAATGAATTGCAGCTTCAACATCTATAGCATGGCTGGCAATGGCATACTATGGGAAAAAGGTATTTGGGAATTCTTACTATATCTCTTTAAATATTTTGACCCCATATTTTCAATATAGACTTTTTTTTACCTCATCTCATGAGTGAGACAACTGTCATTCTTCAAATCCTGCCAAAGCTGTCTTTTTGCACATGTGGCATGGACAGAGATTGTGGTGGTGCAAGGCTACATTTTCCAAGGGATTTTGGAAGATTCAATACTATGTTCATGAGGTGAGGTAATAAGAAAGGCTATGCTGACAATTTGGTTCTTGTTATGTTACAAATCGAAGCAAAGGGCCCCTCAGACTCTGCACTTCAACACCAACATACATATATGCATTTATGGAGGGATGGGAATGCAGGACCCAAAGGTCCCAGAGCTTTCATAGAGAAATAAGGATACAACTATACTATCTCAAAAAGTAAGGAAACTGATGGCAAAAAAAAAATTGTTAATGCACTAGTGATGGTTAAAGCAAACAAATCTGAGAAATGTGGCATTAGGGTTTCCAACCCTAACACCGCACCCCCACCCTGGAGGCAGCAAACCAGGAATGGGGTGTGCTATGCAGTTCTCATGCCTATTGATCACCTCATTTCATTAGTAAATAAGCTGAGATATGTACAGCATATGAGAATGTGTTGAGTGTTAAGCTTGAGAACCTCAGGTCATACCCCAGGCCTGGTTTGCTGGGAAGTTAGGGCCAGAAGCCCAAATGCCACATGTCCCTACTTTTTTTTTTGCTTTAACACTAACTAGTGCATTAATAATTTTTTTTGGAATGAAAGTATATATATTGCAAAACACTTTGTTAATGTATCAGTTAGAGTTAAAGAGACAAAGTAGGGAAATGTAGCATTAGGGATTCCAACTCTAACACTCCCCACCCTGCACAGACAGAGAGGCATCAGTGTGGCATTGGAGTCATCTGCCCTAAAGCTCACCCCATTCCATTAGAAAATAAGCTGGGTGGCTGCAGCATAGGAGAATGGGTGAGCGTTAGGGCTGATGACCCCAATGCCATCCCCGATGCCTTTTCATCTGTGCAAGGTGGGGGGGGGGGTTAGGTTTGGAAACCCTAACACCACATTTCCCTACTTTTGTCACTTTAATCCTAACTGATGCATTAATGAAGTTTTTTGCAATTTATTTCCTTAATTTTTGATTTAGTATAAGAGTATCCTTATTTAACAGTGCGCACATCAAATTCAGATTTATGGAGGGTCATCTTACCAAACCATGTCTACCATCAAGGTAGACTATTGGGGTCCCACTGGTTTCTCATTTGGACCCTGTGCCCCCATTTATCCATCGAGGTACTATAACAGTATCCTTATGTTTTGTTGGGAGTGCAGGGTCCAAGAACCCTGCGCTCCCATCCCTCCATGGAGAAAGTATAACAGTATCCTTATGTTATGGATCCCTCCATTGACAAATAGCAATAACTTTGCCATTTGTACTCAGTTTTTACCCTAAATGTTCAACATAGCTGTCTTAAGACCTCATTGTATGTACCCAGCACAGAACATTTTCTAATCCCTGCCAAAACATAATTCTGTAAAACTTCAATGAGATTCTGTGCCACAAGAGTGAAAATACATTTTGGACAGTTTTTTTTTTTTTAAATGACAGCTGTCACATACATGAGATGGGGTAATAACAAGGCTACGCTAAACATGTGGGTGAAAATATAGAACATTTCTAAAGGTATGAGTGTGCGTAGTGAGATAGCAATAAATGCTTATAATGCAACCATTTTTTAACATGTTGACAATACATTTTCAACATAGCCCCCACCTCATGAACAATATGAATGTCATTATGCAAATCCCATTGAAAAGATGATTTTGTCAACTGACCACAAAATCATCTTTCCAGCAGGAGTTGCCTAATGACAGTCATATTGTGCATGACATGGGGTCCCCAAACAGCCATGTTGAAAATTTGAGGTCAAAAGGATGAAAATCTGCTGAGTTACAGACGAATGTTAAACATCCCATTGTCCATTCCTTTTTCGTGAGATGTCATAATAATATTTCAACAGCCGATTCCTTTTTCTAGAGGTGTCATAATCCTTTTTCAACATGCGAAAAAGGATTAGTACTTCTCAGACCAGATGGCCCTGCCCATAATACTTTTTCGTGAGATGTCATAATACTGTTTCATGATATGAAAAAGGATTATGACATCTCATGAAAAAGGAACAGAAGCAAGTGACAAAAAAGGATTTTTAACATTAAAAATAAGCATTTTCAGGCCACATTACATTAAGGTAAAGAAACAGCACAGTAAGGGACATGCAGCTGAACAAGATACATACTTCGATATCTCCAAAAGACATCCCTGGACAAAGTTATATAATTTTGTTTGAGGGGGGGAAGATGGTGGCTGATGAAAAAGGATTTTTTTCCTGACAAAAAGGGATTCTAAGAATACCTTTTTGTGAGTTGTCAAAATCCCTTTTTATCAGACCAAAATCCTTTTTCGCTCAATGCAGCTTTCCAAAAGGTTGAACTGAGCATGCTCAGAACCTGAAATTTCAAAATGTAATAATTTTTGAACAGATTAATATTTGTTCACAAAACCAATGTCAGCTTGTTCTTTGGGGAAAGCTCCTTCTACCATGAAACTTTCACACAACAGTTCCAAATGGTTTAGCTGCAGCATGGTGAGGAAAAAACAGCCCCAAAAAGTGAATTTTAGAATGTTTCACTATGCTCAGTGCAAAATCCACCAATCCCTTTAAAACACTACCCCACAGGACAGCGCATACCAAATGATGTGTAAATCCATTGAATGGTTGCAAAGTTATTACGGTGCAAAATGTGAGGTTTAACATTAACGTACCTACTCAACCCTAACTATAGGGGTGTGACTGCACATCCATCTATCTATCTATCTATCTATCTATCTATCTATCTATCTATCTATCTATCTATCTATCCATTGCATAAACTTGTTAATACATCAGCTATGGTTTCTATTACAGCAACAAAAGTATGGAAATTCATCATTAGAGTTTTCAACCCTACCACCTCACCCTCCACACACCAACAGACATGGGATGTGCCTTGGGGTCATTGGCCCTTTCCATGTGTAAACAAGCAGGCATGGTACAGTACAGTACAGTACAGGATAATGGGGTGAGAGTTAGGCCCAATGACCCCAAAGCACACCTCAATGCCTGTTGGTGTGTGGAGGGTGGGGGTGGGGTGGTAGGGTTGGGAACTCTAACACAGAATCTTCATACTTTTGTCACTGTAATAGAAACCCTAACTGATGCATTAATGGATTTTTTGGCAATCAATTTCCCTTCTTTTTGAGATGGTATAATAGTATTTTTATTTCACTCTGGGAGCATGTGATCCTTCAGACCAATCCCTCCATACAAGCTTATATGTATGAAGATATAGAAGCCTGGGGGGACTTGTGCTTCCATGTGTCAAACAACAATTACCAAATTGTCAGCATAGCCATCTTATTACCCCCACCTCAGGTACAGAAACACATACAGATACAGAAAAATTGTGAAATGCAAGGCATAACATGTTTATGTACAACTGCAATGCCATTCTGCATCACAGGTGCAAAACTGTATTTTTGGCAGGATGTGAAAAACGACAGCTGTACTGTTCATGAGGTGGTCTGAAAAAATTGCTATGCAGAAAATTTGGTATCAAAAGATTGAAAAGTGTCAACATTATGCACGTACATTGAATAAATTCAATGGATGTATGTAACTCAATCATTCTGAGGAATTTTTACACCAAATTCTCAACATGGCCTTTTGGGGACCCCACCTCATGAACAGTGTCACTGTCATTTCATTAATCCATCCTGAAAATTGATTTTGTGTAGTAATGGTGCCATTCCATGCCACAGGTGAGAAAACATGTTTTGTGCAGAATGGGAAAAATGGCAGTTGTAATGTTCATGAGGAGGTGTGAAAAAATGGCAATGTTGAAAATCTGGAGTGAAAACATTAAAAATTAGCGAAGTTAGGATTGTGCGTAGAAACTGTGCAATGCACATTTGCAATGCAGTCATTTTCCAAAGTTTTTGCACAAATTCTCAACTTGGGCTTTTAGGGACCTCCTGTTCTGAACATTTGCACTGTCATTTCATTAATCTGTCCTACACGGTGATTTTGCGCAATATCCTGAAATCACCTTATGGGTCTGATTAATAAGATGATAGTGACAGTGTTCACGACGAGGTCCCAAAAACCCCATGTTGGAAATTTGGTGTAAAAATATTGAAAAATACCTGCAATATCAAAATCTAGATTTTTAGATTAAAAAGGGGGGGGAGAGAGAGAGAGACATCTCCTTAAAGCTATGTAACTCCCCCACCCACATATGGTGATGTGGGGTGGGTTAGGGTACATTGTTGGTATGAAAAGGAGGAGAGAAATTACATTTTTATCTCTTTTTCAGATTCCTTAAACTAGAGTTTTTTGTTTGACACTAATATTGTCAATTTATATTTAAATTATCATTTATATAGTCCTGAGGTTTTTGAAATTTCTTGGGCCTTATATCTAGCTTGGGAGTACAGCTGGGTGACAGGTCCAGCTAGGTTTTACTCATCACACAGTGTGCACTGATGTTTTTAAGACAACTTTACTGGTAAATTCTTGTCTATAATGCAGACATTGAAACTTCATGAGCCATATAACAATCTTAGTTTGTCTCTAATCTGGGTGGGGGTTGCCTTTCAGTAATCACATCCTTATACAAACTGTGACACTCATAGCTTGATTTAGGAGTTATTTGCTTCAGCAGTGTTATCTTATGTCAATTAAATTTATATGCAGTAGGATTCTTTGTATGTATGTTCCACCTGGCTGAAGGCAGTACAGTACTGTTAAACTTCTCTGACATAATTTTTTTTTTAAATGAGTATTTTTAATCAATGGGGATTTTTTCCTGTTTTTCTCTGCATTATCTAGCTGTTATAAGTATTGTATTTTCTAAACAACTGCCATGCGCTTCTGAAGAAGGACTGGTTGGTCCGAAAGCTAGAGCACTTTGTTCTTGTTGTTACATCTATGTTGGTCCATTAAAAGGTATCAAATCATTTGCTTCTGTATCTGCAATATCAAAATAAGTTCAAAATGCCATCAGCAACAAATATACAGAAATTACCTGGATTCTTCAGTTTGCAGTTCAGCTTTGAAGAGTGCAGATGTGTCCTGGTCCAGAGAACATCACTGCTGCTGACCTCTGGAGGTAAGTATGGGGTAAGACGGGGTGCAGAGAGGTGGGTGCACAGAGGCAGGGGAACAGGGAGATGACAAGGGACCTTTTTCCTTTTTTACATGGTGGAAAATAAAAAAAAATAAGACATTGGGGGACTGTTTTCTTTTTTGCAGGTATATAAAAGAAATATTTAGGGACACTGGGGTGGTCTCCCAAGTGTCAGATCCTACTGCTGGTGTTTGGAGGGGGAAGGATTTTACATAAATGGGGACACTGGGAGTGGGCTCCCCAGTGTCCCTCCTTGATGGGGGGTGTGCTATTGCCAATACAGGATTTAGTCACCCCAATGCTGGCAATGTGATTGGAAACAGTGGTATGTATTGCCAACTCTGGGATTGGGCACCCTGATGTTGGTAGAAACATATTCCTGGAAGTTTGGCTCACGACCTAAGATCCTTCTTCTTATCTCGCCATCCTAGGTCATACTACACGGATACAAACTAGGAATTCAATTGTTAAAAAAAAACATATTTTGGGGGTATATTTCAACAGTAAAAGTGCAGAATGCACCAAAGAGGGTCCTAATAAGCAAGCTAAATGTGTTGGTTCCTCCCCAGAATACCATTTTGGTAGGTTTCCACATTTTTGGGGGGACATAACAGAAAACAAGATGGCAGCCATACAAAGTATGAATTTCTTCATATGGAACAGGATTCCTACTTTGTTCCATACAGTTATATTTAAGTGCCTACTGAGCATGCTCAGAAATTTTTTTTTCAAATGTGTAAATTGAAATAACTTGAAAACTACATATTTCTTCATCAGACTAGCAAAAGGCACGTCTATCTACCCTGAAAATTGTACACCCAAAAACCAAACCCTCTGAGTTGTAGGAAAGTTCAAAGAAAAATCCTAGCAAAGTCAATAAGTGAAATCATGTTTTTTTACCTCTCTGTAACTCAGAGACTGCAAATCTGACCAGAACAAAACTTACTGAATCAAGAGATCTACCCCACAGGAAGATGCATACCAAATTTTGTGCAAATCCATTTAACAGCTGCAAAGTTATTAAAGTGAAAAATGTTGAGTTTAGCATTGAACTCCACCCTATCTATAGGGGTGCAACCGCACCTCTGTAAAATATATCTATCTATCTATCTATCTATCTATCTATCTATCTATCTATCTATCTATCTATATGTGTGTGTGTGTTTTGCAAAAAAAAACTATGTTAATGCAGACATTAGGGTTGTAAATACCCAAGACAGAAATTAAAAAAAACATTAGGAATGTGGGTCTCTAGAGTATTGATGAATCAGTGGTGGCATCCTACTTGAAGTTGTAAATCTAATGCCCACCCCCCAGCCTATACTTTGTCCAATGCACAGATACAGCTCCAGCCTAGTGCCTCATAATGATACAGTATGGCCAAAATAATCTGTCACAGCTTGCTTCACGCAGGGCCCATGTCACATCACATTTGACCTCCCCTGATTCAGGGTAGGGGCAGACATTAGAGTTGACAACCCCAAGTAAGACCCCACCACTGATTTGCCAGTACTCTGGAGACCCAAATCCATAATATTTTTTCATTTCCTATCTTTGTAAGCTTTGCATTTTTATAACCCTAATGTCTGCATTAACATAGTTTTTTTCAAAGAATTTCCCTTCTTTTTGTGATAGTTTAACTGTATTCTCATTTGTGCAAGTTCCCTCAGGACCTGCACAAAATAAGATAAGAACAATATTGGAGACCATCCTGGAATTGTATCCAAGCTAAATACAGTATTGGAAACAGTCATGATGCAGTGCATGGACTAGTAGACCCTGGGACACAGCTCAATACCTTGTGTGTGAGGTTCCTTGACCTACCACAGGGCATGGCATCTATGCCAAAACACTGCTCCATCCCTACCCAGGCCATGACTGATGCTACATGCTACAGTACCTTCCACATCAGCCTTGTCCCAGTAAACTTGCTCACTGAATTCACACCTGAACTCTGCTCACTGGCACGGTAAGGCATCATGTTTCTCAGAGGTGTAACCAACATCCCTGCAAATTAATGTTACTTAATAAATTCTTTGTTTTTTTAATATTTTGACCTCAGACTTTATCATATTCTTCTTATGCTTCCACATCAGAAAACCCCATAGGTGAAAATGTTCAAATCTTTGTTGAAATGCTATTCCATGCCACAGGTGCAAAAACATGTTTCTGACGGGATGTGAAAAATGACAGTTGTACTGTTCATAAGGTGGTGTGAAAAAAAAGGGTATGTTGAAAATCTGGAGCCAAAATATTGTAAATTACTAAAGGTATCCACCTGCATGGAAATTGTGTTATGCATGCTCATATCACAGTCATTTTTAGGATAATTTTAACCAAATTTTCAACATGAGCTTTTTGGGACCCACCTCATCAACACTGGCACTGTCATTTCATTAGCTGGTGCCAAAAGGTGAGTCCGCACATCGACCACACCATTCCATGCTACAGGTGCAAAAACACATTTCAGGCAGGATGTAAGAAATGACAGCTATTCTGTTCATGAAGTGCTGTTATCAAATAGGTATGTTGAAAATCTGCAGACAACATATTGCAAATTACCAAAGTTATGTGCCTGCATAGAAACTGCTCAATAAATTCTCATGACTTGGCCATTTTTTGGAATTTTTTCACCAGATTTTCAATATGGGCTTTTTTTATACCTAATCTCATGAACACTGGCATGGTGATTTCGTTAATCGGTCCTGAAAGGTGATTTTGTGTAGCAATCACAAAATCACCTTCAGAATCCAATTAATGAAACATCAACAGTGTTCATGAGATGGGATCCCAAAGATTTCATGTTGAAAATTTGGTAAAAAAATTCTGAAAAACAGCAAAGATATCAACATAAGTTGAAAATGCCATTGAAATACGTTATATGTCTCTTACCTTGAATCCATAGTTTGCAGTTTAGCTTTGAAGAGTGCAGACATGTCCCAGTCCATAGAAAATGATATTGGCTGACCTCCAGAGGTAAGAATAGGGTAAGGGGTGATGGGGTGCATGGTGCTCAGTGGGAGGGTTGGGATGGGAGAGGAGAATGGCGGGATGATGAGGTATGGTTTTCTTTTTTTTTCAGTTTCCCCCCAAAATAAAAAAAGACCTTGGGGACTGTTTTCTTTTTTTTTTACAGGCACACATAGATAAAATCTATATTGGGACACTGGGGGTGGGCTCCCCAGTGTCACATACTGTGGGGGGGACATACATTTAAGTCATACACATGGATTGGGGCCCCCAGTATTGGTAACCTGTTGAAATAAGTGGCTGCAGGGCAGGGGTTCTACACCGGGGGTGGGCATCCTGGGGTTGGATTATATGACATTTTAAATAAACTATTTCGGCACACTGGGGGTGGGCTCCCCAAGTGTCCCACACTGCTGGGGGTAAGATCTACAGACCCCCATCTCAGGGGGAGGAAATGGACATGGAAATGATAGAAGGCATCCTTAGGATGTCAGAAAAAGGGGAGATATTGTTGATGGGGGACCTGAATATGTTAGATGTTAACTGGAGCACCTTTGCTGCAGTCATATCCAAGGGAAGGGTCATTCTCGATGCCCTACAGGGGTCATGCCTCAGACAGCTAGTGTTGTAACCCACTTGGTACTCTCAAACAGGGACAGAGAGAGGATCTCAGATTTAGAAATGGGTAGCCATCTGGAAACTAGTTACCACCAAACAGTGTGGTTTATGATAAACACAACTGTAGATGCAAGCCATACAAAAGTGAGGGTACTGGACTTTACAAGGGCTGACTTCTGGGACAGTGTCTCAGAAAAGCACTAGCAAACAGGCAAGAAGGAGGGGTGAAGAAACAATGGGGAAACATCAAAACTGCCCTCGGGAAGCAAATAAATCAAAACTAAGGAAAAAAACACTATGGTTCTCAAAAGAGGTGGTGGGGAAGGTTAGGGAGAAAAGGATAGCATTCAGGAAGTATAAGGAAACACTGAAGGAGCAGGACAGATAACTGTACCAGTTAAAGCAGAAGGAAGCTGGGAAGGCAGTCAGAAAAGCAAAATCCCTAACCCAGGAAAAGATAGCCAACTTGATTAAGAAGGTGGATAAAACCCTTTATAGGTACATTAAGAAGTGAAGAAAGAGCAAGAGAGGGATAGAGAGGCTTAATAAAGGGGATGGCGGTTGGGGAGAGGCTAACAGTGAAAAAACAGAGATACTGAATGAATATTGTTGCTCAGTATTCACAAAAGAAGGGGGGGTACCTAATCCAATCAATAGAAGCATTCTAGAAAGGGGTCGATACCAGTTCATTCACAGAAGAAAGGGTTCTAAGAGAACTCCTAAAACAGAATGTGGACAAAGTAATGGGCTCTGATGGGATTCATTCCAGAATTCTAAAAGAACTAAGGGGAGAACTAGTGACACCATTGACTACCCTTTTTAACAAATCATAGGAGGATGGTGTGGTACCTAAGGATTGGAGGAGGGGGGATGTGATTCCCTTTCACAAAAGTGGCAGCAAAGCAGAGGCAGGAAACTACAGACCTGTTAGTTTGACCTTGGTGGTAGGGAAAATTATGGAATCACTTCTGAAAGAAACAATTGTTGAGTACCTAGAGGCCAGCGGGGCACAGGACCCAAGACAGCATGGATTCACAGTGGGAAGGTCATGTCAGACAAATCTAATAGATTTCTTTGACTGGGTGACCAAAATAGCAGACCAGGGAGGGGCTGTGGACATGGGCTGCCTAGAATTTAGCAAGGCATTTGACAGAATCCCATACAAAAGGTTAATAAACAAATTAGTCAGCCAGGGAATGGGTCCCAGGGTGGTAGCCTGGGTAAACAATTGGCTGAACAACAGGACACTGAAGGTAATACTAAATGGAGTCCACTCTGAAGAAATGGGGCTTACTAGTGGGATACTGCAGGGTTCAGTACTGAGTCTGGTCCTTTTAATGTCTTTATAAGTGACATTGTGGAAGGACTGAAAGAAAAAGTTTTCCTCTTTGCAGATGGCACAAAGAACTGCAACATAATTGATACACAAGAAGTGGTGGAAAGGATAAGAAGGGACTTGGCAAGGTTGGCAGAATGGTCAAAGGTAATGCAGCTTAAATTCAATGCAAAGAAGTGCAAAGTAATGTACCTGGGAAACAAAAATCCATGGGAAGAGTACACAATGGGTGGAAGTAATAACAGCCACAAGTAACCCCCCTGTTGCCAGGGGTTACAAGAATCCCAGTTACACCTAGTGGCAGGCAGGGAAGGCAGCTGGTGTAACTCCAGTTAAATGGAATTCACACTGTCTTATTCTGTTCTCAGTCCCAGCTGAGGCTGAGGGATGACATCATTTTAGAATTGTCACAGCTGCATAAGCCACACTGAAATGTTGCAGCTAGGGAAGTTAGGATAGAATGTTGGGGAATTTGAAGTCAGTTCTGTGGTGGGCTCAGCAGAGTAAAGAGGTGTGCTGCAACTTCAGGCCCTCATAGCCCTTAGCTCTGACAAAGAGCTATATTTTTGTTAGAGGTGTGTGTTCTCACCTGAAGAGGAACACAGGAAGAGCCATGTGAAGTGGTAGAGACTTCTCTCAGTGGTTCAGGGTCCTATCCCTGCTGGGATGTGGGGAAGAATTTGGCCTTCTTCCAGGGGCAAATCCCCTGGTCCAGCTAGGGGAAGAAGAAGCTGCCTAATTTTAGGTTAGTGCTGAGGCACCAGAAGTTTTGCATGAGATTTCTTTGAAGAGAAAAAGCTTGTGGGTACCTGCAACCAAGGGGTGAGTCTGCTCTGATAAAGGGCCAATGTGTTTTCACCTGAGACAAGATGAAGTTAAGTGACTGTTACTGTGGGGTTAGGAAAAGACAACCAAGTGCAGTTTTGAATGTTGTGGGAATTGGACTTCTTAACTCTGTGGGGGTCTAGAGGAATGGACACAGCCACTCTTTAAGTATGTTTCAAGTTCAGCACAAGTAGGATGGAAGAACAGTAGATTAAGTGTGACATACATTTAAAGAGAAACTACACAGTAAAGTGTTTTCAGAGGATGAGGTGTTAAAGTCCAGAAAAATGGCAGGGTATGAATTATGGGAGCGAGAGGTGGGAGACCCCCATCAGTAGTAACCAAATTCACCTCTACGGGTTTGCTTTGGGACACCTATTGCTTTCTGTCAGATACTTGGCCAGTGTCTGAGGAAAGTACCCAGACATGGGATTGATGAAGAAGATTCCCTAATGGAGCCAGAAGTGATCAGAGGTGGTTTAGGGAGCCACTGAGAAATGTTCCATGCTACATGGAAAGTGTCCAAGGGCTGGCAAGGGAGCCGAGCCAGGGAAACCAGGAAAGAGTTGAGTTAGGGCCAAAAGCCCAGAGTGTTTCAAAACCTGAGGGTTTCAGTGTAAAGAGTGTGTGTGTTCTGATCTCCATAAATCTGCATTACCAGGAGTGCAGCCCCATGGTGGTCCATCTATGCTTTGTTATTCTGTTGGATGTGAATAAAAGTCACACTTTAGAATCCCAACTTCTGGTATTGGACATTACAGTTATTGCTTCCTGTGTCTGGAGTTATTTGACGTCCCCTATGCAGAGTAGCCAAACCTAATCACCATGCCGAGTGACACCTTTCTCTCCAAGTTTCAACTTATAAAAATGGAGACACCACGTCATAGGACCCAGGCACCTCAACCTGTTCACTAGCTACACAGGCAGGGGTAGTAGCCCTCTCAGTTTAGCACTGACTGGGGGTTACACACAAAAATGGAAAGGGACCTGAGGGCAGTCATATCCAGTGACATGAAGGTAAACAAGCAAGGTGAGAAGGCAATAAGGAGAGCTGGGGGGATACTGGGATGTACAGGAAGAGGCATCACCTGTAGAAAACAGGAAGTCATTTGAGACACAGTTGTCATTTAAGACAGCTGTGTCATATAGTTCTTGCACTATTTGACACAGCTGTCATTTATTAAAGACAGCTGTGTTCTATAGTGCAAGCTGCTCCAGAGGTAAGTGTAGGGTAAAGGGGGAGTTGGATGCTCAGTGGGAGGGTCGGGTTGAGGGTGGGGAGACAACATTGAGGGGCTGTTTTCTTTTTCAGGTTAAAAAAAAGGCGAAAGAGACCACACAGGACAGTTTTTTTTTCTTTTCAGGAAAAATGAAAGTAATAAAACTATTTTGGGACACTGGTGGTGGGCTCCTCAGTGTCCAGCACTGCTGGAGGGGGTGTAAATGCCAACATGGGGACTGGGCCCCCCGATGTTGGAAGTGTTAAATAAAGAGGCAGCACAGGGGGAAGCACCCAACACCAGAAGTGGGCATCCTGATGTCGGAGAATAAGAAATAATAAAAAATAAAAAATAAATACATAAATTAATAAATAAATACATACACTGCTCCCAGGGATTGGGGCCTCTGGCATGCAACTAACAATTTCACTGAGGTAAGGGCAAGATGGTAGGGCTACAATGGCAGTAGCCCCATCCCTGACCTACAAGTGGTGACAGCAGCAGCAGCCTGCACTAAATGACACAGCTGTCTTTAATAAATGACAGCTATGTCATATAGTGCAAGCACTATATGACACAGCTGACATTTATTAAAGACAGTTGTGTAATAGTGTATGAACTACTGCTTTCACAAAAATTCAGTTATGAATAGAATGTAGATTTTTTTGAATGCACATGCTCAGAAACAGAACATTTTTATTAATTAATTTAAAAAAAATAATTAGCAGTGGGACCTAAAAATCACAAAAGCCCACACCTTGGACCAACCAATACAACACTGCCTGTTATACTCCTCATCCGTTTTCATTGTACCTTCCATATGCATCTCAGCTTCTGCATCCACCCTTCTGGACCACCTGATGCTAGCTGCAAATAACTCATGTGCTGAATTTTGGCCACTGTTGCTACCTGCTTACTTTTGCATGTACTGATTATTGTATTTTTGTATTTTTGTACTGCACTCCTGTAATCCCCTTACCCCAGGGCGCATCTGGAATCGAGCGGTACTCTGCTCAGTATGCCTTCCTGGTAAATCTCTTAAATAAATAAATAAATAAACCTCTAACAAACATGAAAGTTTCAGGTTTCAAAGCCTCCTACTTTTTTAGTTATCGGGTGGCAAAAAAAAGTCTTAACATTTTCAAAAACTGAGAATTTTGTGTTTAATTTGCACCTCTGTAACCTTGCTTTCCCTTAACCAATCTACATGAAATTTACAGGGTCAAGTGATCCTGGCATAGAGGCTGTATTCTCCAAATTTCATGTAAATCAGTGTAATGGGGACAAAGTTATTATAGTACAAATATTTGGGTTTAACAAAGAAGTGCTTACGCAACCCTTTTATACAAGCATGACCGTGCCTGTCTACTATAGATATTATACAGATGCAGTCACACCTGTACATTAAAGTTACATGGTCACTTCTGTGCTAAACCTCACATTTTTAACTTTAATAACTTTGCAATCCTTCAACCGAGTTGCATGAAAGTTTACATGTGCTTTTGAGAACCAATGGTGTCTTGACATGGAATGATTCAGTCTGGTCTGATGTGCAGGTGTAGAGATATGCAGTGTCAAAAAATGTCAAAATTATCACTTTTCGTCAAATTCTTTGTCATACCCTGCACAAAAATGGCTTGGGGTTTAGGTCTGAAATTTTCATGGTATACAGGTTGTACACTTATGGTATGCCAAGGCTCACTATCTCTACACTGACCTGCCCAGCAGTATTGCCTGACAGGTTCAGTATTCAGACAGAGAGCATCCTGGCATGAGGGGTCAGATATTCAAAACTTTGCCCCTGGGCTAAGTTAACACTGCCCGGCAGGCAAAGTTAGCCTGGAGCACAAAGCAAGCTATATTCAAAAGGAATAGCCTGGGGCAAACAGCTTCTGAATATAGCATGGGAATGAGGCCATGCAAACTAGACTGGGAGTGCAGGGCAAACTTAGCCCTGGAATAAGACAGCACTGAATATAGCAACCAGGAAGTGCAAACCACAACAACAACACAGTGCACAGCGATGTGAGGGCAGGTAGAGATGAACTATGTGGCCAATGTGTGTGCCAGCAAATGTGTGGACCCAGTACAGCTGCAGGCGGCAGCAGATGTGAAAGAACAGTGATCAAAACTGTATAATATTCCCTGAATTGTTAGCGCCGCCCTGCTTTAGTATGGAGCTAAGCTGTTTCCCTGGTGCAAACACCTTTGCCCGGCACTGAGATTTACCATATTCAAAAGTGACATGCAAATGAGCCACTTAGGTAGTCTCTGGGCAAACAGCCAAATTAACATCTCATTATTCCCTGATTTGCATGCAGTTTGCCCAGCATTAATGCAGGGTCCCACAGCTCCACCTGTAGGTAAGTCTGATAGTGCATGATGGTTGCTGCAGGCTACATGTATGCAGTACAGCATAGCATTGTGTGCCCCAGGGGACAACACAGCATAGGCACAGGTAGTGGTAGTGCTGCATGCAACCATCACACTGTAGGCCATGCTAAAGTGCACAGCAGACACCACAGTGGCAAGGGGGCCGGTAATGTAAAGGACAAAGCAATGCCTATGGTATGTAGAGCAGTGATGACCACTGCACTGTACACAGTGACAGGCCCAGCTTGCAGTTGATTAGTGACAGTGGACAGTACTGTTTCACTGTTGTGTAATCCACAAATTGCTGCATCTGTGGCATGGGATGTTCACTGTGACATATACATGGGCAGCTGTGTGTGCTGTGGCATCTGTACAGTTGTGCAGCTGGGGGGGCATGTAAGATCTGACAGGTACACTGGTGATGGGGTATTCCCACTACTGGCCCATGTGCACTGCATGATGTGTCCCAGCCTTGTGGCCACACCTGGGCTATGGTGAGGTCTGGCCACCTGTGCACCCTCCACTCAATTGCCACCATGACCACAGTGCTGCATGTGTGTGCTGACATCTGTTGGTCACCACAGACGTATGGTCTGCAGGTGTGTGTTGTATGGCCACACTACCATGGTGTCCCCTGTGGGACAGATCATCCCTTACTGTCTGTGCTGGGCTGGGACTGGTGGCAGCTGTTGGCTTAATGGTGGTGCCATCAGTGAGCAGCATGCGTCCTCCATGTCTGGCATTTTCGAAGTGTCATGATCGTATGTTAGGGTCACGCAAGCCATGCTATTCCCATGCTAACACCACACACAGCACCAATGTCATGCAAAGCTGTTTGCCCAGGGTTAAGACCAGCTTTTCCTGGGTGGCAATTTGTTCCATGCTAAGGGCCATGCTATGTCACGCTAAGCACCTTAGCATGGCACTAGTCGCTGAATGTCTCATAACAAAAAAGTCTTAACATCTCATGAAATTCATTCACATATCTGGACTGACTTGTATGGTATTGGCTGCACGCCCATTGGCTCATGCTCTGAACCAATGGGCGTGCAGCTCTACCGAGCTGTCAGTCGGCTGGCGCAGGGTGGCAGGCGGTGGTGCTGCCACCTGCTGGCTGATGGGGCGGGTGGTGGGGCTCCGTGGTGGGTGGGGGCCACTAGATCACCAGGGATTTCTGACATGGGGGTGAGGATGCCGCCCGTGATCGGGCTACTCACGGTCCACTGGACCACCAGGGATATTGGACTTTGGGGAGGAGGTCTGATGCCCATGATCGGGCTACTCGGGGAGAAAGTTTCAGTTATGCCTGCAATCGGGCTAATGGGGGTTAGAGAATACTATTCTGCCCGTGAATGGGGGGGGTTAGAGAATACTATTCTGCCCACGATCAGGCTAATGGAGGGGTTAGAGAATACTATTATGCCCGCAATCGGGCAAATGGGGGGAGATTACTATTATGCCTGTGATCGGGCTAATGGGGGCGTTGGTCCCCAATGGCTGCTGCCTGGCAGGGCGCCAGGTGCAAGTCATCGGGGATCAGTGCACCTGCATGCTAATGGCATGCAAATGGGGCCATAATTAGATGCAAATGGCCCCCCTGCACCTTGCATAAATTATGGCCCCATTTGCATGTCACCCTTTGAATATCGCAGGTGCTGTGCATGGCACAATGGAACTTGCGCCACCGCATCTCAATGCTCCACTCTGACCACTTGCGCTGGCACAGTTCCACTGCGCCATGCACAGTGGGTGTGACCAGGGGGCGATTTTTAAAGAAGTTGCGCCATAGCTCAACTCCATTGAATATCACCCTGGCCACACCCCTGCACAACTATTTTGAGCGGCACAGGAGCTTGCACCACAAAATGGTGCAGTTTGAATATCTGAGATATAGAGTTCCAAATTGTGCAAATCACAGTTTTTTTTTGTCAGATTCTTTCTTCACTTCTATGTTAAACTGAAAATGTTGTGCTTTAATATCTTTGTAACCACTGAGGTGATTTGCATGACATTGGTCAAGCCCCATCAGGGGTCAAAGGTCTCTTGATGTGGAAAGGTTTGGTCCAGTTGGATGTTCAGTTGTAGAGGTATGCAGTCCCAAAATGTGTAAATCACAGCTTTTTGTCAAATTCTTTTTTCACTTCTATGTTAAACTGAATATTTTGAGCTTTAATAAGTTTGTAACTGTTCAGGTGATTTGCATGCAGTTGGCCATGTCCAATCAGGGAATAAAGATCTCTTGAAGTGAAAAGACTTGTTCCAGTTGAGTGTGCAGTTGTGGAGATATGTAGTCCAAAAATGCGTAAATCACAGCTTTTTGTCAAATGATTTCTTCACTTCAATGCTAAACTGAATATTTACTTTAATAACTTTGTAATTGTTGAAGTGATTTACATGAAATTTGGCAAGCCACATATGAGACAAAGGCTCTCCTGGTGTGGCAAGTTTCATTCAAGTTGGATGTGTAGGTGTGGAGATATGGAGTCTCACAAAATGTGTAAATCACCATTTTTGTCAAATTCTGTCCCCGCATTGTGCAAAAATGGTTTGGTCTGAAATGTTTGGTCAGTTAACTCTGAAATGTTTATAGTGCATAGTAGAGCATTGTTCTATATAAAAATTCATCCTTTTCAAAATGCTACTGTACCACAATTCAAATGTCATGGAATGTGATTACACTCTTCTGTGGTAGAACAGCATTCTAGAACCTCTAGAGACTGCACAAGCCTGTTTCATTGTGAAAGAGAGAAAAAAAAAAACAAATTGCACATATTTCACATAATACTATACACTATAAAAAATACAGGATGAGCAACTTTATGCATAATCAGTATGTTCTGCCACCTTGAGGTTTGATTCATACAGACCTCTCAAGCTTTGCTCTCACGGTCAGAGGGACTCAAAACCCCTCTGTGTCAGAACACACTGAGTGTGCATAATTGCCCATCCAGTATTCTCTATGGGGTATATAGGTGTTGGGTCACAGTGGTGCCTTTTGAAGATGTGGTGAAAAATTATTATTTTATTCCACAGTTATTACATTTTAAAGTTTGCCATTTTTTCCTATGAGAAAAGTTAGATGTGAGGCTAGGAACAGGATTCTTGATCACAAAACAGGATTCTTGATTTCAATTTGTACTTTATTAACATTGTAGCTATTCACACAATTTGCATGAAATTTGGCATGCAGCATCAGGGATCAAAGATCTCTTGATATGATAAGAGTTGCTCTGGTTGGATGTGTAGGTGTGGAGATATGTGGCCCGACTCTAGAAGGGTTGCTCAAGTTGCCTCCAAATGCAACTTGCTCCACCCTCAACTACAACATTGACCCTACGCCCTATTCTAGAAGCGGCAGGGTCTTTGCAGCAAAGTCCTGTGACTTGCGACATGCATCAAGGTACGCCGCACAGAGGGTGTACCTGGCCAGCATGTTGTAACCCACTGCCGCAGATTGCAAGTGCACCCCCACCAGTGCCCTGACCCCCAGGTCACCCCCCACGAATCCAGCACATCACCTGCCCTGGTAGTCCAGTGCCCCCCCAACTGTACAGTAATATAATACAAAATAAAAATATCCCTGTTTCCCTAATTGTCCAGTGTCCTCCCCAATCTGTACAGTACTATAATAAAGAATTCTACCAGTTTCCCTGGTAGTCCAGTGCCCCCCAAACTGTACAGTAATATTATAAAAAATTATTCCCATTCCCCTGGTAGTCTAGTGACCCACCTGAACTGTACATTAAGACAATAAAACATGATCCTTGTTTCTCTAGTAGTCTTATGGCCTCCTACCAAGCCATACCAAACCACCCAGCACCCCTCCACCTGTCCCCAGCCAGCAACTTGCACAGCCCACCTCTCACCTCCATGGCCAGCCACCGACTGAGTGCAGTATTAGCCCTACTGCACAGATGCACTCAGAAACTAATTTCTGAGAGTGTCTATGCAGTAACACTAATACTGCACCCAGTTGGCGGCTGGTCATGGAGGTGAGAGGTGGTTGTGCCAGTCGCTGGCTGGGGACGGGGAGGGGTGCTGTGTGGCTGGCACAGCTGGGTAGGCCACTAGACTCCAGGAAATGAACATTCTTATTTTCTTAATGTACAGTTCAGGGGGGGCACTAGACCACCAGGGAAATGGGAATAATTTTTTATTATATTACTGTACAGTTTGGGGGGTCACTAGACTACCAGGGCTGGCTTATTGCTGTATATGTGGTGGGCAACTCGTGGTTCGGGGCATGGGTGGGGGGATGGCAGTGCCACCCTGTGGGACTTCTGCCAATGGCTGCTTCGGGGGACTGAGGGTATGGGTAGCCCTGTGGATCCTTGCAGGGGTGTTCTGGGCATGGCAGGGGAAACTGTACACTGTCCACTGGACAGCCAACAGGTCTACAGGACCCCAGGGGCATCTGTAAGTCATACCAGCTAAATTCTGCTATAACTTACATTGCTAGATCCTCTCCAAGTGTTCTTGTAGAATCCCGGTGTGGGAACTTTATGGCTGCCCTTCTAGAATGGGGCTTAACTGCTGCCATAAGCCCCCTAGAACCATGTCACAGGGGGTTTATGTGGCATAACAGCTGTTCAGCACAAGTGGCCTGTGACATGCCGCAGACCACTTTGTAGAACTGCACATGTCACAACTGCTGATGTAAGTTACTACATGCGCCATTCTGCTTGGTGCAACTGCTGTTATACCAGGCATAACCCTTCTAGAATCTGGCCCATGGAGTCTCTAGAAAGTGTAAATTACATTTTTTGTCAATTTCTTTGTCACCACTTTGCACAAAAACGGTGTGGAATTTTGGTCTGAAAATTTTAGGGCATATAGTCTTCGGATACAGTGATGAATTTTGAAGGTTTGGTGAAACAATTTTAATCCATTCCAAAGTTATTCAATTGTAAAGTTTCCAATTATTTCCAATGGGAAAAGACAAATGTAAGACTTGAAACATGATTCTTGATCATGAAACAGGATTCTCAATCACAATTTCTGCTTTAAAATCTTCACAGCTGTTTTTTATTTTGCAAATCAGTAAAGTTTATTGAGGTTTTTTACAACAAAACAAAAGCATGTCATTAAAACAACACCAGTTCAACTGTGAGAACGTCACAGCTGTTTAAGTGATTTCCATGAAATGTGGCAAGCACCATCAGGGACCAAATAACTATTTATGTAACAAGTTTCATTCGAGTTGAACGTGTGGGTGCAGAACTATGCAGTCTCAAAAAAGTGTAAATTAACATTTTTTTGTCAAATTCTTTGTCACCACATTGCTCAAACACAATGTAGCATTTTGGTATGAAATTGTTATGGTTTATAGGTTTTCAATCACAGTGGTGTCTTTTGGAGGTTTGGTGAAAACAATTTAATCTGTTCCAAAGTTATTAAATTTCAATATTTCCCATTATTTCCCATGGGAAAATTTAGATGCAATAATGAAAACAGGATTCTTTGATCACAAAACAGAATTCCTGATCACAAAACAAGATTCTTTATCATGAAACAGGATTCTTGATCATGAAACAGAATTTTTGCAATTTGCAAAAAAAGAAATGTTATATACTGTAGCTGTTCCTTTGTCACCTCATAGCAAAGAAATGGTTTGGAATTTTGGGCTGAAATTTGCAAGTAGAAAAAAATTGCTCCACAGATGTGCCTTTTGCAGGTTTGGAGAAAATATATTAGTTTTCTCTTGAGTTCTGCAGCTTTACATTTTGCTTAATTTCCCGTAAGATAAAATTGTATTATGATATGTACCAAGCGTTTCTTTGTCACTCCATGCATGGGAGAGCAGTGTCCAAAGGGTCTTGCACTCCCACACAGAAATGCAGATATTATTAAGGGCTGATACACCACACACAAATACAGATATTATTAAGGAGTAATGCATGAATGACAGTGCAGGGCCCAGAGGGCCCTACACTCCCAACTAGAAATATGGAAACTATTAGGGACTGATGAATGGATAGCAGTACTCTGCACTCTCACACACACACATACATACGCAGAGGAGTATGTAATGACGGGAGTGTAGGACCCTGTGTTCCCAGAGGGAAATGAATATGGAGGGTTATGGGAAATCTGTACATTCAGGAATGCTTAGGAGGGGGACTTGGCCCTCTTCACTTTGTGTGGCTTGATGCACAGAGCAACATATATGTTGGCTGACACTTAACATCCAGTAGTTTAGGAATTACGGTTAGGGTTACGGTTGCTGTTATGGTTAAGTGAAACAGGGTAGGATGGGAGCTTTGACCCCTCCAGTTCATGAGACTCATCCCAAAGAGTAAAATAAATTTAGGTTTACACTTAACTCTCAACAATTTAGGAATTATGGGTAAAAATCTGGTTTCAGGTTTTAGGGCATTTTTCTCCAACAAGGTTCAAGAGAGTTGTCCGAATCTTGGTGATTGTGTAGTCCAAGAGGAGGTACACATGTGTGTGAAATTTGGTGAAGAGCAGCCTTAAATTCTGCATTTGGCACCATGTTTAGTTTTTTGTATAAATATCAGGGTGCTGTCGGTACCCTGTGTAGATTGTCCTAGGTATTATGCATTAATGTTATCGTACACAGTGAGATCTTTCATTTCATATATAGCGTTACAGTTAACTGCAAATATTGAGTGAGTTATGACTTGTAATAGTTCTAACATTATTTTATAGAAATTTTTGCATTTGCATGGGTTCGGGTTCGGGTTAGGTTATGCATCTATTGGAGTTAATGAGGGGCACGTATATGATATTGTTCAAGGTGCCAAGGTACACCTTCTATTGTGTGTGATCCCCAAAAAATATAACTTGTTCCGGAGTTAGGTTAGGGTTAGGTCATGTATCTGTTGGAGTTATTTGTGGGCACAAATTTGATATTGTTCAGGGTGCTGAGGTACACTTTCTGTCATGTGTGCTCCCCATTAAATATTATATGTTCTGGAAGGGAATGCTGGGAGCTTGTAATCTAGTGGTGGATAACTCATTTCCATTTCCCCACTCCACTTACTGATACAGGGTATCCCTCCCCCTTCATTTCATCACTCTAACCCCCAGGTATGCTGGTGTATCCAAGCCAGAGTGGATGGTAAGCGACTACTCCTGCTGAATTGGGGCACCACTAATATTCCATATATACAGGGATGGTATTAGGAAATCCAACAAGTGGCTATCCTCTCTCACATGTCCCACATTGCTAAAGGAAATAAACACAAATATATGCAGATGTGAGCCCCTTTTTTCACCTCTCCATTCTTCCATATTGATCCACAATGGGCTTTTCTTTAGATGGTATAAGCTCTTACCATGGGGCACTCAATTAGCAATGTAATACCTCAATAAGAGCCTATGTGTAGTTTAATGTGAATAACAATGTGATAAGTTCTGTGTCTGTAACTGCTATTGTAACAATGTCCAGTCCATGTTGCTGTGCTGTATGATTGTATATACTGTACTGTTTACAGAATTTCTGCAATAGAATGTATTAACTGCAAAGAAAATTGCCTCCTTTGATTGTACCACTACAGTTGCACTCGCTAGGTGTCTTAAGCTCTTGTCATTGCACCCTTTGTTCTTCTACATAGTCCTAAATGCCAGTTTGTTCTATTTAAACTGTTATCCCTCTGTATCCTAAATTGGATTACTGTAATAGAAAACTCTATGTATCTTATTTTTTCCATTGCACAATGTTCTATTTCTGTATGCCATACTTAAGTTATTATTCTATTAACTGTTATTGTTAACGCTAAAGTACCTTATGCCCTCATTTGCAGAATGTTCTATTCCTGTACCTCCTGCATCTCTGTGCCATGTTTGCAATAGGGTGGGGATTGGGGCCCCCAGTGGCTACTGAGGTCAGTTGTGAGTTCGTCTAACAGGCCTAGTGACTGAGAAGGGAGTTGGAGAGCAGCACAAGAATGCAGATCGGTGGAGATCAGGCCGTTGTGTTGTCAGTTGTTCAGAGAGAAGAGGTACAGTGATGCTGAACAACAGGGGCAGCTGCACTGCGTACTTCATTCTATATTTCATATATTCATCCTATTAGGATACTGCCTCTTGGGGGGGCTGCTTTGTGTATTTTATTTTGTTTTTTTCTTAAATTAGGAATTTGCCTTTTGTAGACATGGGTGTACTTTGATAAACTGTAAGAAGTAAGGCGAATGTTCTGTGTGGGTACGGTGGCTGATATATATATATATATATATATATATATATATATATATATATATATATATATATATTGTATATATATATATATATATATATATATATATATATATATATATGTATATATATATATATATAATGGTAGCACGGTACTGCTACCATAGTTAGGGTTGAGGAGCCATTTCTATGTTAAACCCCAAAACTTTGAACCTTAATAACTTTGCAACTGTTTGACAGATTTGCCTGAAATTTGGAATACACTATTAAGAACCATCAGTCTTGGGATCTGCCAAGTTTCGTATCAGTTGGATATATGTCTGCGGAGTTATTAAGTGTGATTTGAGCACGTGTTTACTCTTTTTCTGGAATTTTACGGTCGCGCGTACAGGTCGCATGGTTTGCACGACTGGCTCAAAATCTTCAGGGAACATGTGGCCAGGGTCCCCATGTGCCTTTTGAAGATTTGGTGAAAAATATTAAATGGTTCAAAAGTTATTCAAAAAAATTTCCATTATAAGTCAACGGAAAAGTTAACAAAAGTTTGACAGTGTCACAAATGCATTTTACTTTCGCAAATGGCCCTGTTACTTTCAAATCCACCATTTTGTTTTCAGTTAGTGATCAGAAAATGCTTGGCATTTAAATTTGGGACCCTCTAGCAACCTAATTCTTTTGTATTCACCTAGTCGGACCCTGAGGATGCTAGCCAAGTCTTTATTTTGAGGTAAAACACCCCAGAAATATGTTTTCAATTCTGGCAAACGATTACAAGTACTTTCGTTCTCATGAAAGTGTCGCAAATTTTTCTGAAAGCTGCAAATTGCGCAAATTCAACAGTAGTTTTCTAGTCTGTGGGAAAATGACAGCAATTCTTTGGCACTGCGCTGCAAAAGAACGGTTTTGAGTTTTGAGCTGAAATTTGGAGGGAACGCAGCTGACATCTCACAGATGTGCCTTTCATTGCATTGAAAAAATATTACACAGCATCAAAGTTACAGCACTCCAAATTTGACAGTTTTCCCATAGGATAACATTATGGCGCCCGACGCATTACAGGAATCCTTTGGCACCCTGCTGCAAAATAACGGTTTGGTCTTTTTTCCTGAAATTTGG
Source organism: Neoceratodus forsteri (assembly GCA_016271365.2). Classification (NCBI taxonomy): domain Eukaryota; kingdom Metazoa; phylum Chordata; order Ceratodontiformes; family Ceratodontidae; genus Neoceratodus; species Neoceratodus forsteri. The sequence continues at coordinate 563,192,022 of CM028135.1, read as the reverse complement.
AGGGAAGACAGCCAACAGCCCACAGATCTGCCTTTCAGTGGTTTGGTGAAAAAAATATTACAGGAAGGCAAAGTTATGGTGCTCCAAACTTCTCTTTTTTTCCCATAGGATAACATTACGGCATTCGCCGTGCCTTTCAGGGCCCGTATCTCGGAAACGGTGCGAGATACAGACTTTTTGTTGGAAAAATACTTAGCCCCCAAGTGGGGGCTAAGTACAAAGCTAGTCAGGACATAAATCATATGACTTTTAAATTTTTTTTCTTCGTCGTATGGTTCTTGAGATATATCCTATTTAGTATTCCAAGTCCTCATTTTCTGCTCCGATACCCATTATTATGCATACATTCTTGTACTCATTGTCTTTCTTTATGCAGGTTTTGGGGAAAACCAGCCTGTGTGCTTACATTACTGTTACTGTTGCCCTTTCCACTTGTGGTTCCATACCTGTTTCACTTACCATTGATGTCTACGCCACTATGTTTGTTATCCTTTGCGTTTTTATTTGCACTTGCGTTTCTGTTATTTTTTGCCATTTGTGTCTACAGTACTGTTTCTCTTTCTGTTTCACTTTGTGTCACCATGCCCATTGACATTTCCATTTGCAGGCACCATGTTACTATGTGACAACACATTGCATGGCAGACCGTTCCCGTCTACGCCATCGTGTGCATTACCCTTTCTGTTCTCATTCGCGCTTGCTTTACCATGTGCACCACTGTTAGCGCTTCTGTTTGTGTTGCTGTTCCAGTTACTATGCCTCAAGACATCACGTGGCGGGGCCGCGGGCCCCTCCGCTGCTGCATTACATTCACTATTTCTCATTATCATTCTCAAAAAAAAGGGAAATTAGAAGCAAAAAACTCCATTTAATGCATTAGTTAGGGTTGTTCCACAGCAACAAAGTGAATTCAGTGTTGAGTTCAAAACGCCTTGACCCCTCCCACCCCCAACTGGCATTGGGGTGTGCATTGGGGTCATTGGTCCAACCTCACCCCATTCTCCTATACTTCTGCTGCTTTACATGTGATGGGGTGAGAGTTAGCTGATGACCCAATGCCGATTGGGGGTGGGCAGGGTCCAAGGGGTTTTCAACCCAACACCGAATTTCTCACTTTGTCGCGTGGAACAACCCTAACTAATGCATTAAACTGAATTTTTGCCTCTAATATATATCTATATATGTAGATATATATATATATCTCATATATATATATAGATATATATATATATATATATAGCTGTGTGGACAGTATTCAAGAGACAAAGTGTGACATTCATGCACTCAAAGTTTTATAATTAGGCATGACATAACCTTTAGTTTAATGTGTATATGTGGTAGTTGCATAATACAAAATATAAAGATAGTTCTGTATTTCTAAGTTTGGAAAAATGGCACAGTTATTTATGACATGTAAACTACTTTCATGGGTAACTCGATGTCCATTATGCATTACTTCCCATTTCTAGTAATAAATTCAGTTTTCAAATGCAGTGTCTCTGTCTTCTATTTAAGTGTATTAGTTTACAACATTTAATGATTTAATGTTCTTTCATATCTATGTGTCACTACCTATCCTCCAATGTAGACAGCACTAAAAATACAAACAGGAGGTTATCAAAGTTTCATTGCTTCATGCTTATACTGTTTACATCCAGTCTACATGCCTTTCACACTTAAGCTGGACATTAAGTAGAAAGATGAACATGAACAAATTATTTGGTTGTACTTGATTTATCATGTGACCATCTCTGTTGCTTATTATTAGTGTGGGTAACACGGACACCACAGTAGCAAAGTAACATGTGAAATACATGGTACAACTTTTATTAATGGCTTATTATCAACCAAACAGCCAATACACATTGATAAGAACCATGCCACATCAGGGGCCATTTTGACATTACTTTAACTCTCCAGAGCCAGACTGAGGAAAGGCCCAACCATAGTTAACAACAAGAAAGCACCCAGACAAGCTGTTTGATACTGATAACTATAGATGAGGGTGCCACATGATGCTCCCTGGCAACCCCATGCTGGCATCTGAGGGGGAAATTATTGCATAATATCATACAGGCCCATCCTAAGCTCACCACCATGTGCACCATAGGGATACCACTGCAGCAAGGTTCTTGTTCTGCACGTGGAATGCCACATCCAAACTGCTCTACAAGTCAGAACAATGCACTGAAGTTTTCCATGGACAAGCAAAGTCAAGGCAAGAGACAGTTGAATGTTACACAGTGGGCCTGAGCCACATCAGGGGTTATTTTGACCTCACTGTGCCTCCACAGAGTCAAACTGAGGGCAGGCCCAACCACAATTAACAACCAGAAAGCTCCCAGGCAAGTTGCTTGGTGTTGATAACTGTAGGTGCAGGCACTTCATGGTGTCCCCTGAAACACAGTACCAGCCATTATGGGGAAAATGATGCCAAAATATCACAAAGGCGCACCCTGTACTCACCACCACACGCATCACAAGGACAACGCTGTTGCAGGGTTCTTGTACTGCGCATGGAATACCACATCCAAACTGCTTGAGTCAGGCCCAGGTGATGTATTTTTTTTAATTTTCAAACAGTTCCAAGATATTATGCCAACACTTGACATTTAATTTATTGGCAGTCTCATAAGTAAATCTGCTAAATGTTTTTGCCAGATGAATCCAAACCACTGATGTTGCCCAGCAGGCACTAGTACACCCAGGCAAGGACCAGATTACAGTACTACACATGGTATCCCTTAAATACCCCTGAATGTACTAAGCAATGCCATGAACAGCCTTTCTGAGGTAAGCCCAAGTACTGTATTTTTTTGTTTGTTTTTAAACAGGTCCAACATATTATACCATCACTTGACATCTAATTTAGAAACAGTCTAATTATACATAAATCAGAAAAATGTTTTTGCCAGACGAATCCAAAACAATGATGTTGCCCTACAGGCACTAGTACACCCAGGCAATGGCCCAGTTACTACACATGGTAACCCCCATGTCATGAGCAGTCATTTTGAGGGAGGCCCAAGTGTGTATTCTTTTATTTTTAAACAGTTCCAACATATTATTATAGGACCATGAAATCTTAAGATGAATACTTTACTTTTTCTGTCCCCCAAATGACACAGAATAACTGCTGCACTTTAGCCAGTAGTTTTTTTATTTCAAACAGTTCCAATATATTATGCCACCACCCTCACCTGAACCCCTAGTTCAGTATACCAATGCAATGATACTCCTTTATACTCTTACATCAAGAAAGGCAACTTTATCATTTTAAAATAACACCATGCATGCATGCACACACGCACGCCACACACACACACACACACACACACACACACACACCTTAACCAGATCCAGCACCACCCCTTCTTTCCCAAAATTACAAGCATCTTTCACAAATTGCATTTATTTTTATTTAAAACATTTTAAGAGTGCAGCATGTATATTCATTCCACATACACACTTCTAAAATAGAACCATCATCACATCAACAGGTGCAGCATTCATTCAACAAATACACATTCTCAGAATTTACCAGTAGGAACCCCACAGGTGTTTTTTTTTCCCATTTAAACATGATTTAGGTCATTGCCAGAGGAAAGTTCACCAATATTAGCAATATTTTGAAAAAATCTAATTATACAATGAAAACCCACTGGATGTATTGTAAACAAAATACTATAAATATTAAACAAAACTCTATTTGATTAGACTGGTCACCGATATGAAAAGCCCCATTTTGAAGAGGGGCCCTTCACAAACAGCTGGGCCATGACAGATCACACAAATGTTACTTTTCTGCCCCCAAAGATGATAGAACACAACTGCTGCCCTATAACCAGATAGTATTTAATATGCCCCATTCAAATAGTGCCAGCACCAGAGGAAAGTTCAGCTGATATACTTCCCAAACAAAACTTTTAAATATACTATTTAATAAGCCCATTTAAACACTAACCACACCAGAAGAAAGTTCTGCTGTTATACTTCCCAAACACAACTTTAAGCTATACTATTTAATATGCCCCATTTACACAGTGCTAGAACCAGAGGAAAGTTATGCTGATATACTTCCCAAAAAAAACTTTAAAATATACTCATTATGCTGCACTGCCCACTATTCCAATCATATTCTACAGTATTTTGAAGAGGGGTTCTTCACAAACAGCAGGACCATGAAATCTTAAGATGAATACTTTACTTTTACTGTCCCCCAAATGACACAGAATAACTGCTGCACTTTAGCCAGTCACTATTTAATATGCCTCCCAGAATTGTAACTTTATGTTTTGTAGCAGAATGCTGAAGATCATGTTTTATAGTGACTGGAGACCTGTGAGATCCGTCCAAACTCCTGTGCAGCACACCCGATTTAAAATGGACGACACTTCATTTTAATTGTTTTTAAGAATGGTAAATGGGAGAAGCAGCAGGAAAAGAACAGTTTTGCTTAGAGCCAGAGTACCAAAACTGAATGCCTGATGTCACCTTCGGGTCCCAGCATCATCATCCACGTGGGTAACATGGACACAACAGCAAGAGCCACCACTTTTGATGCTGCTGCTCCTAGCAGGCTCTATGTACCACTGTATTAAGACTGCAGATTTGTGTAGAGGAAATACATTAAGCAATGGGAACTGACACTGAAAAAAAATCTCAAAGCATAAAGGGAGAATACACAAAAGAAATTATGCAGCTATATAAGACACCACAGTAATGCACAAAAGTAATAAATTGCATGTGGTGTCATGTAAATGTAATTACAGCTGCATAAAATCAATAATTACTGGGGGACAGTTACACATCCACTCTGTCCACTAAAAAAGAAAACTTTAGTATTGTGCTTTAAATACAGTAAATTTAATGAAACATAGAAACATAGACTTTGACAGCAGATAAGGACTGCTTGGCCCATCTAGTCTGCCCATTTCCCTACCTACAGGATAGGCCGCAGATCCTAGTTAACCAACAGCCTATTTCTTCCTACCCCACACAAGAATTGCCTTATGTCTGTCCCATGCATTCTTGAATTCTCCCACAGTTTTAGACCCCGCAACCTCCTCAGGAAGGCTGTTCCATGCATCCACTACCTTCTCTGTGAAATAATACTTCCTCACATTGCCCTGAACCGTCCTTCTATCTTTAAATTGTGTCCCTTGTTCTTGCAAGTCTCTTTTTCTGAAAGATGCTACCTCCTGGACTTTGTTGATTCCACTGAGGTACTTAAAGTTTCTATCATGTCCCTCCTTCCTTCTTTCCTCAAGGGTATACATATTAAGCTCCTTTAGTCTCTCCTCATATGGCTTCTCTTGCAGACCCTGCACCATTTTAGTTGCCTCCTCTGGACTCGTCTATCCTGTCTATGTCCTTATGAGATGGGGTCTCCAGAACTGGACACAGTACTCCAGATGGGGTCTCACCAACTGTCTGTACAGAGGATAACAACTTCCTGTTTTCTGCTGATGATGCTCTCCCTATACATCCCAGTATACCCCAGCCCTCCCTACTGTCTTCTCACATTGCTTGCTAACCTTAAGGTCATCTGATATGATTACCCCAGGTGCCTTTCCTTTTTGTTGTTGTTACTACCTCCCCACCCATTGTGTATTCTTCCCCTGGGTTCTTGTTTCCCAGGTGCATTATTTTGCACTTCTTTGCACTGAATCCTAGCTGCCATACTTCTGACCATTCCTCCAACCTTGCCAAGTCCCTTTTCATCCTTTCCACGACTCCTTGTGTATCAACCTTGTTGCAGATCTTTGTGTCATCTGCAAAAAGGTATACTTTTCCTTCCAGTCCCTCTGCAATGTCACTGATAAAGACATTAAAAAGGACTGGACCCAAAACTGAACCCTGTGGTACCCCACTAGTAATCCCCTTTTCTTCAGAGTGGACTCCATTTACAATTACCTTCTGTGTCCTGTTGTCCAGCCAATGTTTTACCCAGGCTACCACCCTGGGTCCCACTCCCAGGCTGGTTAATTTGACTATTAATCTTTTGTGTGGGACTGTGTCAAATGCCTTGCTAAAGTCTAGGTAGGCCATGTCCACAGCCCCTCCCTGGTCTACTACTTTGGTCACCCAGTCAAAGAAATCTATTAGATTCATCTGACATGACCTTCCCACTGTGAACCCATGCTGCCTTGGGTCCTGTGCTCCACTGGCCCCTAGGTACTCGACTATTCTTTCCTTCAGAAGTGAGTCCATCAATTTCCCTACCACAGAGGTCAGACTGACAGGTCTGTAGTTTTCTACCTCTGTCTTGGACCCACTTTTGTGAAGGGGAATCACATCCACCTTCCTCCAGTCCTCAGGTACCACACCATCCTCCCATGATTTATTAAAAAGAGTAGCCAGTGGTTTCACTAGTTCCTCCCTTAATTCTTTTAGAATTCTGGGGTGAATTCCATCAGGACCCATATCTTTGTCCACCTTCAGTTTTAGGAGTTCTTGCAGAACCCTTTCTTCTGTGAAAGGACTGGGATCGACCCCCCTATCAAGAGTGCTTCTGTTAATTGGATTAGGCACTTCCTCCTCCTCTTTTGTGAATACTGAGCAGAAATATTCATTCAGTATTCCTGCTTTTTCACTGTCCCCCTCTGCCCACCCACTGTTCATTCTATTCAGCCTCACTATCCCTCCTTTTATCTGTCTATGCTCGCTGATGTACCTATAAAAGGTTTTATCCCCCTTCTTAACTGAGTTGGCTATCTTTTCCTCAGTTTGGGCCTTTGCTATTCTGACTTCCCTCCCTGCTTCCTTCTGCCTTAACTGGTACAGCCTCTGTCCTGCTCCTTCTGTGTTTCCTTTTACTCCGGAATGCTATCTTTTCTTCCTGACTTTCACAGGCACCTCTTTTGAGAACCATAGTGGCTTTTTCTTTCATTTTGATTTGTTTATTTGCTTCACACAAAGGCTTGTTGCCTCTGTGATGGCAGTTTTGATAATTCCCCATTGTTGCTCCACACCTCCTTCTAGCCTGTTTGCTAGTGCTTTTCTGAGGCACTCTCCCATCTTGCTAAGTCAGCCTCCTAAAGTCAGTACCCTCACTTTTGTATGGCTTGACTCTGTAGCTGAGTTTAACGTGAACCACACTGTTTGATGGTCACTTGCCCCCAGATGGCAACCCACTCTAGATCTGAGATGCTCTCACTGCCCCGTTTGAGAGTACGAGGTCTAAGATTGCTCCCTCACGAGTGGGTTCCGAAACTAGCTGTCTAATGCCTGCCACCTGTAGAGCATCAAAAATGGCCCTGCTCTTGGATGTGGCTGCAGCAAATGTGCTCCAGTTAACATCTGGCATAGTCAGGTCTCCCATCAACAGTATCTCCCCCCTTTCTCTGACATTCTAAGAATGCCTTCTATCATATCCTTGTCCATTCCTTCCCCCGACATGGGGGTCTGTACACAACCCCTGTGTCTATTGTGGTGCCCTTTACAGTCTCCAAGGTGACCCACAGTGCCTCCTCTCCTCCCTGTTTACTCTTTTGTTTAGTTGCTTTTATCCCTTCCTTTACATAGAGAGCTACTCCTCCCCCTCTTCTCCCCCTGCCTATCTCTCCTGTAGGTTATGTACCCTGGTATGTTAACATCCCAGTCATGGTTCTCTGTGTACCATGTTTCTGTGACTGCTACGATATCCACGCATCCCTGTTCCATTAAGGCCATCAGCTCAGGGAGCTTGTTGCCCAGACTACAGGCATTGGTACTCATCACCCTCCATTTCCTGATGGCCTTACTCCCTTTTGCCCCATCCCTGTCCTTCTTGCCTTTGTCACTTTCTCCATTTACCCCAGCCCTTCTCCCTATCGACATCTCTATGTTGGTGTTTGCCGCACTTACTACTGTGATTATTTTGGGGGGGCTAGGATTTTCCTGCTCCTTTCCAGTGCCTCCCCACTTGGCTAGTTTAAAAGCTTGCCAATGAAGCATTTAAACCTATCACCTAGGATCCTGGTTCCCATCCAGGACAGATGCAGCCCATCATGCCAGTATAGGCTTGCATCACTCCAGGTGGACCCCCAGTCCCCAAAGAAGCCAAATCCCTGAGCTCCACACCAGTTTTTCAACCACTGATTGAATCCCATGGTGCAGAACACCCTAGCTTCTCCTATGCCATAGATGGGTAGCACCTCCGAGAAGGTTACCGTGCGTGCTACTTGACTAAGGCCCCTCCCCAATTCCACAAACTCTTCCTGCACTTCTCTAATCCCTTTCTTAGCCAGGTCATTTGTCCCTAGGTGGACAATGACATCCAGCTCCCTCCCCTGTGAATCCTGAGGATTCGCTCCCTGTCCCTGCAAGCCATGGCACCAGGCAGGCACCTTACCTCCCTCTCCCCTTCCTCCCCCAGTTCTACCTTCCTAACAATTTAATCCCCCACCGGGAGTTGTTTCCTTCCCCTGCAGGGTCCCCTGCCACCCTCCTGTGGGTCTCCTTTGTGGAGATTCCCAGCATCCTCCTTGGTCTCCACTGTGAGTGCCTCCATAGAGGAACCACACTTTGCCAGAATGGCATAGGAATTGTGGAGAGGTACAATGGGAGGGATGCACCTCTGTTCCACCACCCTCACCCTCCCTGAGCCCACTGTGGTCCAACCACTCCTCTTTCTTGGCAACCTCTGAGGCAACAGCAGTGGCACTGGTGGTCCCTGGATGGAAGAGGAGGTCCCAAAAATCCTGGTCAACTCAGCCTGGAGATGAGCAACCTCCTCCCTCAGCCCAGAGAGGTGCCTGCAGATGGTCACCAAGATGTGTATCACAGCCATGTCACAAAATGGCTGCCTTTTTAAGGGCTATTTTCAGTATTAAAATGATGCCACAATAAAATAAAAACACATACACCCTTTTTTTATGCACACTATCTCTTGACCATATTGGCAACAGTACAGAACACAAATTTTGTATTTTTAATAAATTATGAGTAAAATACAGACCTTATTTTAAGTGCATACCCAAGTCACTCGAATACTGTCCACACATCTATATATATATATATATATATATATATATATATATATATATTCCTTTCCAGGTGCTACAAAGGCATCGGCCAAGGTTGGTGACACAAATCGCAGATGGACCCATCAGATGACCATGCCACATTAGAACCCAGCTCTGCAGAGTATAAGGTCAGAGTTTAAACTCAAGGCCTTTACTCAGTTAAGTACCTTATGTCCTCATTTGCAGAATGTTCTGTTCCTGTATATCCTGCATCTCTGTGCCATGTTTGCAATCAGGTGGGTATCAGGGTCTCCAGTGGCTACTAGGGCCAGTTCTGAATTTGTCTGACAGGCCTAGCAACTGAGAGGGGAGTTGGAGAGCAGCACATGTGTGCAGGTTGGGTGGAGATTGGGCTGGTTGTGCTGATGGTTGTTCACAGAGTAGAGGTAAGGTGACACTGAATGACAGGGGCAGCTGCATTTGTGTATTTTATTTTATGTTTTATATATTCCTCCAATTGGGAAACTGCCTCTTGGGGGGCTGCTTCATGTATTTTATTTTAGTTTTTCTTCCTATTAGAAAATTTCCTTTTGGGGACTGTGGGTGCACTTGGATAAACTGTAAAAAGTAAGGAGCTGAATGTTCTGTGGGAGCACTGTGGCCTGATTGTGTTTTTTTTATGTTTTCGTTTCCAGACACCACAAAGACATCTTCTGCCCTCCTTCCCCCAATCCCACCTTCCCCAGGGTAATCTACCTGTATTGTGTACCCACTTGAGGCAAGGGAGAAGCTTCCTGTGTTGTAGCAGGAAAGGGAGGAGCATCCACTGCATTATTTACAAATCATTGTATCAGTGCTGTAGACATGTCATAAAACTAATTGTAACTCTGTGCTGGTAGTGGGGGGGAGCACCCATGGTGTAACTAAACCAGGGTGGTTAAAGAAAGAATGGAGAGATGGGGGCTTGGATAAGGCCAAAGAGGTGGGAAATGGGAGGAAGTGGTAGACCAGGAGGGGAGCAAGGACAGGTGGTAGGCTGCAATTGGTGTGGGGTGGCAATCTCCTTGTGGATTGCTTGAAGAATAGGGAGTTGTATGGCATCCAGACAGATGGTGCAACATAAGGATGAGGCTGACACTTTGAGAGGGGAGCTGAGTAGGAGGGGATGGCAGAGCAGGGAGAAGCAGCAGTGGTCAAGGGACAGAAGGACTGACACAGTAGACACAAAAGACAAACATGGTGGACTACACGGGAGGATGAACCCAAGGGCATATCATACAACCACTAAGGAATTGTAGGGACAGGAGGCTGAGGGATGTAGGGATGTCAAGATATGAGGAAGGAGGGTAAAGGTTCCAGGACATGGTTTGAGGTTGCAAGGAAGTGGGGGGAGAAGCTCAGAATAAAGAAAGGAAGGCTAATAACAGGTTTTTGGTGCTAGCAAGCCTGGAACAGCATGAGGGGGGTTGGCCAGTAACAGGAATAAAAGGGAAACAGGATAGTAGTGTTGGTACTAGAGCTAGTGGGTGGGCTAGGAGCAGAATTAACTTGGAGGAGGGTAATAGGTTAGTGGAGGATGGGTGGCAGAAGTGGGGGCCATAAGACTTGTGGAAGTGTGGGAAGACAAGGGAAGGGAACAAAAAGGAGAGGGTGGAACACAAGCAGGACAGGAGTACTAAGAGGGAGAGGAGAGGGTCGACAGTAAAGGAAGAGAAAGGATCAGGGGAAACACTAGTGGCTGGAGGCAAGGGGGACTATTACAGAGCAGAGGAACCTGAATCGGAGGGGGAGGAGGGGAATGCAGATGGGGAATGGAATGGGCAAGGGTAATTAACACAAACAGCAGTTGGAGGAAGCAAGAGGGGTTGAGGGCAAGGATAAAGCAGGGACCAAGGGAGGAAGAGGGGCCCTCAGAGATGGAATTGGGGGGGGAGGGACAAATCGAGAAGGAGTTCAGAAGAAGGAGTTTCACCCTAGAATCCTAAAAGAGCTAAAGGAGGTCCTAGTGACGCCACTAGCCACACTTTTTAACAAATCATGGTAAGATGGGGTGGTACCTGAGGACTGGAGGAGGGCAGATGTGATTCCCCTTTACAAAAATGGGAGCAAGGCAGAAACAGGAAACTACAGACCTGTTAGTTTAACCTCAGTGGTGGGGAAAATGATGGAATCACTTCTGAAAGAAAGAATTGTTGAGTACCTAGAGGCGAGGGGGGCACAGGACCCAAAAGCAGCATGGATTCACAAGCAGGAAGGTCATGTCAGATGAATCTAATTGATTTTGACAGGGTGACCAAAGTAATTGACCAGGAGGGCTGTGGATATGGCCTACCTAGACTTTAGCAAGGCATTTGACTCAGTCCCGCACAAAAGATTAATAATCAAGTTAGCCAGCCTGGGACTGGATCCCAGGGTGGTATCCTGGGTAGCAAACTGGCTGCACAACAGGACGCAGAAGGTAATAGTGAATGGAACACATTCTGAAGAAAGGGGGGTTACTAGTGGAGTACCTCAGGGATCAGTACTGGGTCCAGTCCTCTTTAATGTCTTTATAGGTGACATTGCAGAGGGTCTGGAAGGAAAGGTATATCTCTTTGCAGATGACACAAAGATCTGTAACAGAGTTGATACACAAGGTGGGGTAGAAAGGATGAGAAGGGACTTGGCAAGGTTGGAGGAATGGTCAGACATATGACAACTTATATTCAATGCAAAGAAGTGTAAAGTAATGCACCTGGGAAATAAAAATCCAGGAGAAGAGTACACAATAGCAGGGGAGGTACTAATGACAACAGTAATGGAAAGGGATCTGGGTGTAGTCATATCAGATGACCTAAAGGTGGGTAAGCAATGTGAGAAGTCAGTAAGGAGAGCTAGGGGATACTGGGATGCACAGGAGGGCATCACAAGTAGGAAAAGGGAAGTGGTTATCCTCTATACAGACAGTTGGTGAGACCCCATCTGGAGTACTGCCTGCAGTTCTGGAGACCTCATCTACACAAGGACATAGACAGGATGGAAGCAGTCCAGAGGAGGGCAACTAAAATGGTGCAGGGTCTACATCAGAAACCATATGAAGAGAGACTGAGAGAGCTTAATATGTATATCCTTGATGAAAGCAGGGATGGGGGGACATGATAGAAACTTTCAAGTACTCAAGGGAATCAACAAAGTCCAGGAGGGTAGCATCTTTCAGAAAAAGAGATGTGTAAGAACAAGGGGGCACAATTTAAAGTTAGAGGGGGGACGGCTCAGGGGTAATGTGAGGAAATTCTTTTTCACAGAGAGAGTGGTGGACACATTGAACCACCTTTCTGGAGAGGTTGTGGGGTCTAAAACAGTGGGGGAATTCAAACATGCATGGGACAGACATAAGGCAATTATATTGAGGGGCTGCAGGAAGCAGGCTGTTGGTTAACTAGAATCTGCAGCTTATCCAATAGGTAGGGAAATGGATAGACTGGGTGGGCCAAGTGGTCCTTATCTGCCATCAAAGTCTATGCTTCTATGTTTCTATGGGTTGCACCAGGGAGGTGAGTAGGGGAAAGAGGGAAGTCATCATCCTGGGGGATTCAATTTTAAAAGGTGTAAGATGGGGGGCACAGGAGCCAGGAACAGCCACATATGGGTGGAGCATATGCCGGGCATGACATCAGGAAAAGTGGGGGCAGCATGTTAAGAGGTGTGTGGGGAGTCGGG